>OX387422.1:37575150-38902526 GCA_947563755.1 Lochmaea crataegi | reverse complement strand
ATACGAACTTACTGTATATTTCAAGAGCTGGCTGCAAAAAAATCCAGCCGATCGATAAACAGCGGAACATATATTTGAAACAATACCTACAGTAAACATTAGAAAAATCACTTAGTGCCTGGGCAAACTGGATGCCTAAGTATCCTATGTCCTCTTCTCTTGAACATTTGTCGTATATATGTATAATGGGGTGACATTCACCGAGACCTAAAATGACTGTTGTGTCCCCTTTTTTTCTACTTAGTTCCTGAGGAAAGTCTCAGAGACTAGTAGTTCCTTTAGACCTACTTACCGAAGGAATTTTAGGGTAACCGCAGGCTTCAGTTTAGGTGTCACTATTCTATCCAGTAGTCTTCTAGGTCTCCATTTTTCATATAGGAACTGTACCAATCGAGAAACAACTTGAAATTACTCCTAAAATTGGCTTAGAATAGAAGCAAAACTGGGCTTGATTCGTGACTATCGGTCATTAATTTTTTCATTCCTGAATGAAGGCTTAGATCTCAATTTTGTGATTATATATTCCAGCGGTCACCATTTTTCTGACATCTGGAATGTATGTTTTGGATATCTACAAAAACTGGTATTCTGATAAAATATCATTGTGGTATCTCCATTTAAAAAGAAACTAAAATTAGTCGCTTAACAATTATAGTCTATTTCAGAAAGGTATAGAGTAATAAAATGGGGAATTCCGTCCAGTTCGGCTCAATTTCGGTGTCGGCCATAGGCGTAGGTCCTCAAATAGTATTGTTTGTAATATTAAAATTTCAAGTAGGTGCGTAAGAGAATTAGGAAAAGTATGTTTTCTGGCCTGAAGTGTCAATATCGAAATATTGTGTAGGGATTACTTAGGTAGTAGATTATACAGTTACGTTTTGCGTTTAACAGGTGCCGTTTAACCTTCAATTAGTGCCTCTGCCTAATTCCAACCTTGTTTCAGATACGGCTGAACCATGCGCCGCAAGGTGCCTTATCCAAAATTTTTAGACCTTTATAAGTATATTTGTTTAGTTTGACGCATCAGTATTTGCTGTTAAGCCGTAAATAGTGTTCACAGTATTATAAGATTAGTAATAAAATGGCGATATTTACACCAACGAAAAGATGTTCCAATAATTCTCCACTATCAGTGAATGAAAAACTTATTATTTTAAATGTACACGATTGCATAAAATACGATTACCCGAAATTTACTGTACAAGAAACTGTCGACCGATGTTCCCGAATGACTGGAGTTGGAAAGTCCACCGTTTTTAAATTATTGCGGGGAAGAAAGATAGCAGGCCAAGTGGAGCCTCCCAAGAAAAGTCCAGACAGACCAGTAAAAGTCCTTGATGAAGACACCAAAAGTGTAATTCGAAGGAAAGTTCACTCTTTTTATTTTAAAAAAGAAATACCCACCCTAGATAAGATTTTAATGGAGCTTGGCCAGGATGACAGTATTCCGTTGATATCTAAAAAACTTTTATGGACCACTTTGAGAAATATGGATTTTGCCTGGGAAAAGCATAACCGTAAAGCACTTTTCCTGGAAAGCGATGAAATTATTTGCTGGCGACGAAAATACTTAAGAAGTATAAAGCAGTACAGAACAGAGCAGAAGAAAATCTTTTATCTTGATGAGACGTGGATCAATGAAGGTTATACAGTACCAAAAATGTGGCAAGACAAAAATATAACCAGTGCTCGCCAAGCTTTCATGGAAGGCCTGTCAACGGGTATTAAGGTGCCTTCAAGTAAAGGGAAAAGACTAATAATCGTCCATATTGGAAGCGAAGAGGGATTTTTAAAAGAAGGTTTGCTAATCTTTCAGTCGTGCCATACGGGAGATTACCACGAGGACATAGATTCGGATGTTTTTAAAGACTATTTTGGTGAAATGTTAAAATATCTTCCGGCTGATACAGTAGTAGTTGTGGATAACGCGAGTTGTCATTCTCGACGCATAGAGAAGACTCCAACTTCATCTTGGAGAAAACAAGAAATTATTGACTGGTTAACCACCAAAAGTATTGAATTTGAAGATAATTTGATAAAAAAAGAACTATTAGTTATAGCAAATTTACACAAACATCGTTTTATGAAATACGCCGTGGAAGATATAGCAGAAGAACATAGTGTAACTGTGCTGCGCACACCGCCATATCATTGCGAACTAAATCCTATAGAACTTATATGGGCGCAAGTGAAAGGATTTGTAGCAAGACACAACGCGACATTCAAAATGAAAGACGTTAAGCTACTGTTTGATCAAGCCATTAAGGAGGTGACACCAGAGAACTGGCGAAAAGCAGTCCAGCATGTCATTAAAGAAGAGGAGAAAATTAGGGATCTTGACTACTTGATCGATCGGACCATCGACCCGTTAATTATAAAGTCAAGAGGAGATGACAATTCCTCAGATGACGAGGAATATTATGATTTTTTATAATTTATTTTCTGTATAATGTATTTTTTGTATAATGTTCAATAAAAAATAAGTGTACCTAATACTATGTACATAATGCCTAATTTTTATTCTGTTAAAATAAAATTCTTTCCTTTCTACGAATATCCTACCGGCACGCCTTTGGCACACTATTTTCAGTGTTTGTGAATGGATAACAATAGGCTTAACCCATATATTGACCCCAACCCGGGTGGTACTACCTGCACCTGATAAAAAGAAAGAATTTTACAATGAAATCAATGCCAAACTATGAAAGTGGCTTAAATATTCGTTGGGTCACTCTGTGCTCCCTTTGCATACCTAATGAGGTTTTATTACTCTATACCTTTCTGAAATAAACTATGATAAGCTAATAGCACATAATGCGAATGAAGGTAAGTACGTTTCCTCTTGATCCACTATGTTAAGTTTTCAGAAAATAGTTCGAATTGTTTAAATGTAAAAACAACGTTATATTGGTGGTTATCTTAAGCACTACCTAAAAAATACACCAAATAATTGTCTTAGTAGGTTTTCTATATGACAGCAAGTCCTGATACAGGTAATTCATTTGCATAACAAAGCAATTAAATCTTTCAAAACAACGACTAGTCATTATTTTGTTACTGCAGCACACGCATAGGTTGGAATTTGTCTTAATTAGTAAACAATTCCCGCTACGACATTTTTAATGGTGAATAAACCACAGATATGCTAATCATTTTTAATTGTTGATTGGTGTTAAATCTTCCAAGTACTGTATTATATGCAGAAATGTATCTTGCGGTCATCGAATATTACATACTTTTATATACTCTATTTTTAGATTTCATTGTTATTAATTGTATGAATAAGTGAAAGATTATTAAAAAAATCGAAAATCAATGCAAATAAAACATACCTAATCTTAAAACAAATGATATGCGATATAGACATTCCTACACATACCAATAATTATTATTAATGGGGAAGGAGGGTATGGGATAATTACTTTGAAATATCCGCTTTTCAGAAAATTCAGCAGTGGAAAGCGGACAGTCCGTCGACCGCTAAGAAAACCAATTTCCTCCCAAGCTGTTTGCATTGTGGATAGAAACGAAAGGTACTAAATTGGTTGCGTTGTTATTGTTACAAGAAGAACTAGGGATGGCAACCGTCAAAGTTTCTAACAAGCCAATAATAAGTTGTTTTTGTGACACGTTACGAAAAGTAACTTCAATACCGGGTGTCCCAATAAGCTCTCGGTCATATCTCAGAAACCGTGTATAGTACAGATGCGGAAAAACATGTTATAACAAGGCTTCGAGAAAAACTTGGAAATTATTTTTAAGTTTGTATGCTACCGCTAGAGGGTGTTATTGAATAAAAAAATTAAAAAGCTGTATTTTAAAAAATTAACCTAATTACGGGGCATAACAAAAAAATCATCGCATTCTTTAAAAAATTATACGTATATTTCATATCACAAGTTTTAATCTATCTACTGAAATAATGGGTGGGGGAGAGTGGGAGAGAAAAAATTATACGTATATTTCATATCACAAGTTTTAATCTATCTACTGAAATAATGGGTGGGGGAGAGTGGGAGATAATGAGATGCGGTTTTTACCATTTTTTTTTCAAATTCCATCCTCTTCCAAGTAAATGATAAAAAAATATAGCATCGCATTTGAAGATTCATATAAAAAGTTGAAAACAAAACAATTGTTCAATCACCGCCACCTAGCGACCGTAAAAACCACTGAAAGAAAACGATGATATAATATTTTATTAGGCATTGAATTCCCTTTCAAATGATACTAAGATTGTGAAAATCCATAAAGCGGAACAAAAGTTATAACAGTGTTATTGAGTCAGCTTTCCCACTCACCCCTACCAGTTACTTTACAACATAGAGGAAAAAGTACTGGAGCAAACTTACGTAAAATGATCTAATGATTAGGAATATTCAAATTTTGTGGTACTATAACGGTACATTATAGAAAAATGAGGTTTTTGAGATATTATTGTGAACTACGCCCTCTAGCGGTGGAGTAGAAAACTTGAAAATAATTTCCAGCAGTTTCTCGTATGCGAGTTTGTAATACAGATTTTATTCTCTAAGCTGTACGATAAATAGTTTCTGAGATACAGCGGGTTACCTCTCTTAATCAGACACCCGGTACCTACATAATCAATCCTGATTCTGAAACTATTTAGTTGGCCAAATATTAATATTGTAATGTTTTTGTTATTTATTTAAATAGTTTTACTTGTGGGATAAAATTATACACACTTCTATGGCTAATTACTATTGATTTATTTAAAGAAACACTCACTGTATTAAACTTAATTTATATACACACTCTACTTAATGTCTACTAATTTATTTACACTTGGTATATTAGTTCTAATTTATTTTTACCACTTGAGTATTACACTATTTATTTTCACTATTTCATTCACTGTTCGATTACTAAGAACTTCTGTAAACTGTCTGTGAACTAACTCTTTACTGTCCGTTGCACTAATTAATTGTTCGCGTACTCAAAAACCCGCGTATATAGTCTTTATCGGTTCTGGAAAGTTCTAGTATATTATGACGCTCCTCATATGCGTAAATACTGCAGTAACCAGAAAGTTCTAGAAAGCGCATTCACCAAAATTTATCATCGAGAGACAGGGCCGGCTTTGAGTTGGTAACCGCGCAACAATATCAAGACACGAGTGTCATCACTATTCAATTTTACCCGTGTTTTGATTAAATTATTTGAACAAAATCGGTTTTACTGAATTTAGTAGGCAAATTTCTGATAGAATTGACGTAAAACTTATACTGCTTTAAGTTATGTTGCGGACCTAAACTCTGAAAGGTATTAATATTATTTTTGTCTACTTACTAAACATAATTCTATATTGTATTTGATGTTACGTAATTGTTGAAAGGGCGATCGGTTTAAACGGGATACCAAACGTGAACTGAGCCCTTTTTGTATCCCATTCGATTTTTATTGCTAATAAATATGTAGGTATACTCACAATTTCCTCAGAAAAACACTACACTCTTTCTTGATGTCAGACTACCAACTAATGAGTCAACATGTGTGGCCATCGTAAAATCAACCCCTTTCAAAGATAACTATAGTTATAGTTCAGTCAAAGATGTAAAAAAGAATAAATTATTTGAAATTTATATTTCTACTTCTTCTTAATAAAACGAGATATAAGGTAGTGTTAATTGTCTGGTATTGTATTTAAGATGTTTTTAAATATAAATAGGTTAATATTGTTTAAAGCAATGTTTCATATTCGCGTTATAAATAGCAGAGGAAAGAACAAATAGATTTTAGATTGAAATAAACCATGAATCATCACAAAAGAAAGCTCGAGTCATCGTTTAGATGAAGATTTATTAAAAAATGTATTTTGTTCTATAAATTAACGCTAAGAATCTTAAAAAGTAGGATGGCGCTCCATAATTGCGGGTTAAAAAAAATCGTTAGACAGTCGATAAATTTATTTAATAATTCAAAATTATACATTTTAACGATTATTAGTTGAAAGTATAATATTAAATGAATTTATCTGGACTATGACGGTATCCTCGTAATAGAGTGAAACACAAAGCCGACAACTTTAACTTCGCACAATAAGTTTTACGTCAACTATACCTTAGGTGATGTAAATTTCCGGGGTCTCTAATATTTTGATTAATAAAATACCGCACTCGCTGATAATGTAGCTTTCGATATGTGAAATAATTTTTTCTACAGTCGCGCGTAAAATGACTAATTACTATATTCAAATGAAATCGTAAAGTCGACAAATGCCGAGGATTGTTACTTTAAGCTCTAGCGCAAAAAAAGAATCTTTTTCGCTCGCTTATTTAATCAAACCACGCCCTTCGAATTAACTCAATTGGTGAATATTTGTGGAACCGGAATTCTGACAAGTAAGTAGTAGGGATGTGAGATTAATGGAAAAGAATCGATTAAATAAAAATCGATTTTTCTTTATTTAAAATTAATCGATATGTCAAAAATCGATTTTAATAAAAAATAAATCGATGTCCGAAAAAATCGATTTTTTTTGTATTATTTTGAAAAGTACATGCTTTTCATATTCCGATAATAAACCTAAGAGATTCATTCATTAACAATTTATCAGATTGAAAATCAAATGAATTTCTATGAAAATTGTCAAAAATGATCAATAATTGTCAAAAATTGTCAATTATTGTCAAAAACTGTTAAAAATGGAGAATTTTTGTCAAAAACTGTAAAAAATTGTCAATAATTGTTGAAGTTTTGAAAAATGGTCAAAAATTGTCAAAAATGGACAATTATTATCAAAATTGGTCAATAATTGTCAACAATTGTTAAAATTTTGAAAAATGGTCAATAATTTTGAAAAATTGTCAAAAATGGCCAATAATTGACAAAAACTATCAAAAATGGTCAAAAACTGTCAAAAATGGACAATTAATGTTAAAAATAGTCAAAATTTTGAAAAATTATCTAAAATGGTCAATAATTGTCAAAAATGGTCAAAAATTTGGAAAAATGATGCATAATTGTCAGCAATTGTCAATGATAATCAAAAATGGTCGATAATTTTGAAAAATGGTCTAAAATTTTGAAAAATTGTCAAAAATGGTCAAAAACTATCAAAAATGGTTAAAAACTGTTAAAAATGGACAATTATTGTCAAAAATGGTTAAAATGGACAATTATTATCAAAATTGGTCAATAATTGTCAAAAATTGATAAAATTTTGAAAAATGGCCAATAATTGACAAAAACTATCAAAAATGGTCAAAAACTGTCAAAAATGGATAATTAATGTTAAAAATAGTCAAAATTTTGAAAAATTATCTAAAATGGTCAATAATTGTCAAAAATGGTCAAAAATTTGGAAAAATATCCATAATTGTCAGCAATTGTCAAGAATAATCAAAATTGGTCGATAATGTTGAAAAATGGTCTAAAATTTTGAAAAATTGTCAAAAACTATCAAAAATGGTTAAAAACTGTTAAAAATGGACAATTATTGTCAAAAACTGTCAAAAATGGTTAAAAATTGTCAAAAATGGTTAAAAATGGACAATTATTATCAAAATTGGTCAATAATTGTCAAAAATTGTTAAAATTTTGAAAAATGGTCGATAATTGTCAAAAACTATCAAAAATGGTCAATAATTTTGAAAAATGGTAAAAATTTTTGAAAAATTGTCAAAAATGGCCAATTATTGTCAAAAACTATCAAAAATTGTCAAAAATGGTCAAAAATTTGGAAAAATGATCCATAATTGTCAACAATTGTCAATAATTATCAAAAATGGTCGATACTTTTGAAAAATGGTCTTAAATTTTGAAAAATTGTCAAAAATGGTCAAAAACTATCCAAAATGGTTCAAAATTGTCAATTATTGTTAAAAACTGTTAAAAATGGACAATTATTGTAAAAAACTGTCAAAAATGGTTAAAAATTGTCATAATTTTGAAAAATAGTCAAAAATTATCAAAAATTTGTAAAAATGGTCACTAATTTTGAAAAACAGTCAAAATGGTCAATAATTGTCAAAATTTTGAAAAATAGTCAATAAATAATACGAACCGTTTCCGAAAATAGATTTAAACACGTCATTTATAAAATCGATTAATATTACTATAAAAATCGATAACTAAAAATCTATTATAAAAAAATAATAATCGATTTATATAAAAATCGATTGTAAGAAAATAATAATCGATTTATATAAAAATCGATTATTTTTTAACATCCCTAGTCAGTAGATCTTTTTAAGGTTAATCATGATGAATAGCGAAAATGACGATTATTCTAGCACTCCTATTATAACCTAAGATAATATAAAAAACTGTTTTATGTATTAAAAGGGCGACTGTAGAAAAATGTGTGTTTTTTCGAGCATAAAGTAAAATTGCCGCTTTCGAAAGATCGCCGCGCTCCGCTCCGCGTCGCGCGGCAACATTCTTTCTGTTACATTCAATCTGTTACTTTACGCTCTAAATACACAAATAACTATTTCAGTAGTTTTTGAGTTTATCCACTACAAACAAACAATTCTTTGTAATATTAGGTTAGATTAAATCAAACAAATTATATTTTCAAAAAACTTCATTACAAACTATGTCCTACTAAAAACTACTGTAAATAAACTTCCGGACATATAAATTGCTGTGTGACGATATAATAAGGTTATTAATTTTTTGAGTAGTTAAAACCGCTTTTGTATTTTTTTGTTGATATTATTATGTCAATTTTTCGTCGGCGTCTCGACCAATTTCATAATTAAATATTTTTATAACCGCAACTACAATTTCCATAAATTAAGCAGTAGTATGTGTAACCTCATACCTGCTGTCTGTTTCATTATACCGCATTACATACTTATTATATATATTTGTAGCAAAATGTTGCAACTTCATGACGCAATCATTTGATGCAATGAATTCAAGTGATTAGAGAAGTAAACGATTTGGTCATGTCTCCTGTAATTTATTAAGTTATTACTAGTTACACAGTTACTTACACGACATATATTTAAAAAATTATAATTATAACGGGCTTCTCTCTATTACAATTATCGATCGATTATTGGCAATTTCACAACCAATAATAAATAGGACGTTGGTCCTATGGAAAATCACGATGCTTTCAATGAAGATTGAAACAGCAAACAACAAATTAATAATGCTTATACTGATTAAATCCAAATCTTAGGTGGATCTTTTAAAATAGATTTATTTAAATAAAAAAAAACATTTACAAAAATAACTGCTTTCTGTAGGTTGTCAGAAACTCCATGTTGATGACGTGAAGGGGACAGTATTTGTGAGCAATCTGTTATTACATGCTCAATGGATTTTATAACTTGACATTGGGTACATTGGGGTGGATTTTGTTTACATACCTATAAGGTGTTAATGGTTGATCGTATGTCCAATCCTTAGTCTTGTGGTCATTATTTGTTCTGATCGCTAGTAAGGTAATGAAGGTGCAGAGAAAACGTGAGAAATATACATTAGATTATATTTGTTTAGTACCGGCTATTAGCATGTCTCGAGTCGATTTTTATGAAATAGGTGAATGCGCTAATGATATGTAGATAGTGCATAATAGTTATTTAATCAGCTAGTGTATTAATAAGGGCTATTAACAATCGTGAATGTTCGATATTGTTAATCGCCCTTTTAATACGCGTGTTAGTTACAGAACTTTTCCGTCGACTGAACAATGTGTATCTATGCTTTTTTCTCCATCTTTGTAAACTAAGAATATTTATTTATTTATCATTTAATGATAGCATTTTAAATAAAATCAAACGTTTTTGCTTAAATTGGAATTCCGGAAAAAGGAAAGATCTGACAACAATGTAAATACCACCATAATATCGGCCATATCACAAGATCATTGCACACCAGAATCTATAAAAATCGTGCTATCCGTTTCCGAGATAATTGTGGAGTTCCATACTTGAAACTCACTCTGTATTATAACTGTAATGAAAACTAGATCATTAATTACTCCAGTCACCCTGTATATGATTCTCTGAAATTTTCAAGTGAATATATAAGCTTAGCCAGAATTCTCTGAAGTCCTAAAAATTTCCTAAAAGCAATCATTTGAGACGTTCAAAAATAATATTAATGCAGTTGAATAAAATATATTAAATATTGGTTGTGAGTGATTTTAAGTCATGGGTATTGTGCGTGTCACACGCCACTGAGTTGTTGAGTAACGAACAGTCAACAGCATCTTCAGGAGCCAGATATAACTACAGGAATACCCACAAAACTCTTGCCGCTTGAAGGCTGACAAAACATGATATTTCAATTAAGAACACTTCAATAATGAGGCTGCAGATTTATAGCAGGTGTCTAAATTATTATGTCTAGAGGGTGTGTAACACGCAAGCGCTAAATGATTACTTGCATGATTTAATAGTTTTACCATACAAATGGGTTGCGATCTTCTACAAGGTATCGACAGTTCTTATCAAGCTGGTAAATAAACGTAAAAAACATTTAAAAAATTTGCGCTTTTGTTCAGTTTCTTTACGGGATGAATTCCAGGAAGTTATGTGCAGTTTTTCCTTTGTTATTAGATTCAATACTGTTCATATACACTCTTTACGAGTATGTGTAAATTTAACCAAAAAACCAAGTTTTATTTATATTTTTAAACTTTTTTAATCTACTGTGGTACGAGTTACGCACATATTTTTACATAGAGCCCATCCATTAATAAATAACTATTAAAACTAAGCGTTCGAAGAAAATAAAAGGCAAAGGAAAAAATCCTAGGGGTGTGAAAGAAAATAAATTCATAGTACAAGCTGTTGCGACACTCACAAATTAACGTAAGGACTTTTGACTCAATGACTTCTACAACGTAGGGTAAGGGAGTAAAAGATCTACTGTTTTAAAGAATAATCAAGTAACATGCCCCTACTGAAAAAATCAGACTTGCAAATTTCTGATTGCCCCCTTCGCAGCCCGTAAAGACATTAACCTCTTATATACTTTGGTCTGGACCAGAATCAGCTCAGGGACGGTTTTAAAATCCATAAAAAATATATTGAGAAAAAAGTTCAATCATTATTTCGTTCCATCTAATTACTGAATAATAATTCGTAATTTGAAACATACGAGGGCTCTTTGATAAATTGATAGTCCGACAATAATGTAATAAATTCTTTAGGTTGTTTTTTGGGTCCGCTTTTAATTAGAAAAAAGATACCCATTTGATATAGAAGAGTTTAATGCAGTTCTGAAACAACTGGAGCTATAGGAGCCTACGTTGTACTGCTTCTATTTTTAGGAGTTTTCTTTGACATGAAATGTGCTTAATTCAAAAGTAGGTAAAGATGTAGAACCTTTTTGGTTGTTTATTTGCTGCAATTTCTGCTTTTTAAATTGTTCTATACTTCTTCTACACTTTACGATTAATAAATCTGGGCAGATTTGGAGTCCCATGCAAATATACGTTTGTCTTTCAAACCAATATTTATTGCCGGATTTAATATACTGCCAAAAAGTCGACTATATCCACCACTAACCATACATTATTGGGCGTTTCCAGTATATATGTACATAAGATAGATATTGGGCTGAGACTAGTCCTGTAGCGACCCTCTCTTTAAAAATGCCTAGCACGGAGTTATTTCGAAGGAAAATTACAAAAACCCCATTCTATGGAGCACATTTTCAACATTTTTTCTTCGATTTTACGCCAGTAAATTCTTTTCACCTGAAATTACTTACAAAATTCCAGTTTCAACCAATTCCTAACACTCTAATTGCTTGTCGATACAATAGGTTTTGAAATAAAAAGTAGAAAATTCTATTAGCTGCTGCATTGAACATTGTTTTGTGTTTAATAATCTAAGTTTGAATAACTGATATTAAAGCAAGATATAAAATGAATAGCAAAGTCGCTCTTAGTTTACCACTTTCGGATTAGAAACTTATAGTGAAAACCAAATAAAGTTGCGTTTACGTCACCAAGGTCGTATTTCTATCGCAGGTGTGGCTACATTTCTATCGAAAAGTACATATACTTAAATTTGTTAATTAATCGGTTCTAAAGATAACCCAATCAATAAAAAAACTTTTGTACCAAAATAATGTATAAGCAATATAGCTTTATTGGGTTTAGACGTCCCTCGATGTAAAAATTTGTGTTAAAATTTTTATAAAGAAGCCTCCAATTATTGACGGTAAAATAGTCACTGCCAGAAATAATGTCATGTTGCCGCGTTCTTTGTGACTTTTCTACTCGTGTAGTGTCATCGATTTTGAGGTTATAGTTACGTGCTTTATAAAATTTTCTTGTGACAAATATTTATAATCAAAACTGTTTTTTTCAAAACAACGAAGCATTTTCTTCTGTGATTGTTAAAATGCCCAAACAGCTGAATAGCCGATGCAAAGAACTTGTGGCTTCATTAGTAAATTATTTTGAACAAGAAAGAAATAATAATGGCCCTTTGTTGCCCTTAAATGCTGTACAAGAGGTAGGTAATATGTGAATAATATATCCTTACTTTACTCTACGAAAATTTCTATTATTTTAGCGTGTAGCTGCTGCTTTAAAAATCAGTGTAAGAACAGTAAGCAAAATTTGTCAAACTAAGAAAAAAGGTGAAGAGTTTGAGTCACCAAAGAAAAAACGTTGCGCTCATAAACGAGTAACAAATACAGAAACTTTAAATACAAGCTCTATTCGTGATACCATTTACAACATGTACCAGAGAAGTAAGTATAATTACAATTGTATATTTAACATATTTTTATTTCTGTATGCTTTCAGAACAGCACATAACGATTCAATCATTGTGGTCCCAACTAAAAGAAAAAGAATTATTTAATGGTAGTACCACTTCTTTGAATAGATTGCTCAAAGAACTTGGGTTTAAGTGGATGAAGGATAATCCACGACGAGGACTTATGGAATTACCTAATGTTGTTTTGAAAAGAGTAGAATTCTTAAGATATTATAAAGAAGCGAAGGACGAAGGTATATACCAATTTGTGTTCATCGATGAAACCTGGATATTTCAAAATGGCATCATAGGTCATTCATGGCAAAATGAAAATATCAAGAGTGTTAAGACCACTAAAACGGATGGCAAAAGGTTTGTTGTATTGCAAAACATAAGTGGTTAATTAAACATTATTTAAATAATATTATTACAGATATATTATACTCCATGCTGGAAATGAAAACGGATTTATTGAAGGTGCTGAAGCAATATTTTGTTCAAAAACCCAACTTAATGATTATCATGGGGAAATGAACCAGGCAAATTTCTTGAAATGGTTTGAATATCAGTTGCTGCAAAATTTAGAGAATCCTTCTCTAATTATACTTGATAATGCACCTTATCACAGCATGTTATTGCATAAAACTCCAAATACAGGATGGTCAAAATGTGCTATTCAGGACTGGTTGACAGAAAAAAGCATTCCCTATTCTCACATGATGTTCAAAACAGAACTGTTGCAAATCGTTTCTCAGTAAATATACAGATATATTCTTACTTATTGCCATTTATTTTAAACATTTTTTTTTTTTTAGAAATAAGCCACCAATCAAGTATATAGTGGACGATATGGCAGAACAGTATGGACACAAAGTTTTACGTCTTCCTCCTTACCATTGCATATTCAACCCTATCGAATTAATTTGGGGCATATCAAAAAATTACTACAATAGGCATACTGGTAGGGATGGTAATAGTGCGAATAACTGCCTGAACATGTGGCACGAGGCACTGCACATGATAACTCCTGATATGTGGAAAAATTCTATACAACATACTGAAAAAGAGATATTTAAATGGTATGAGAGGGAAAGAATATTTGATCGTCCAGAAATTATTCCGATAGTTATAAATTTTAATAGTGAAGAGAGTGACACTGATGTTGAATCAGATGAAGAAATTGAACAAGAATTTGAATCTGCCTAGTTTCATTTCACAATATGTTGATTTGTTTAATGTTAGTTTTTGTCTTTGAAAATATGTTCATTATTAAACATATTTTATTTTATTGATTGTATTTTTATTATATTTATTTATTAAAAGATTTGGTAACTCAGTAATAACCTTACAACTTTTATTCTAGAATTCCTTACTTTGTGAAATCTATTTATAAATTTAATTAACAAAAAACGTCAATGAAAAAACTCCACACTATATTAAACGAAAACTATCAAACTATCGATAATTTTGTAGTTTTTATTTATAATATTGTGGAATTTTCAACTTTTATGTTTTTTGTTGACTTCAGTTATTTTCTGTTAATTTCCATATTTCGTGAACAATTTGACAACGCTGCAAATGTTCACAGTGATGACGTAAACGCAACTTTATTTGGTTTTTACTATATATACTTTTATATACTTTTTTGGTAGTGCATCCTCTTAAACCAGTGGTTATCAACTTTGATTACGCAAACCTATAACAATTGAAAACTTCTGGTGATCGTGAACTTTCCATAATTGTACTCTGAAGCCAGTCAACGGGTATAAATGGTTATTAAATCATCATCATCATCAACTGACGTACAATACAGACCAAGATTACTGTGTTTAACACCTTTATTTAACACCTTTAAGATCAGTAGAACACGTTTTAAACAATAGTTTCTTTGATGTATTCCAATTTCCTTAAATTTTCGTTTTTTTTTTCGATGTGTGAAAATTAATCATTCGTGATTGATTGATTTACCATTTTTGTGCATTTGCTTCCTTAGGGTATAGTGACCGTTGAGTAATCCCGCCACCTTCCTTTTTTCGCTCCTACTGAGGTTTAATACTTCGTTAGTCAGCGACTCCGAGGGTTTTTTGATCAGGAGTTTACTGTGTTCCTGCTTTGGCACGTGGCTCCAGTACGTCTGAGGTTTTGTTTAAATCTACAGAGTTATGCAACCCTGTGCTGTAGTTTTTGATATCCCAAATGCTGGTTCAGGATCAGTGAATGCAGTTTCAAACCCTTGCTTTGCTAGAGTATGGGTGGTTATGAATGTCCTACAGGAAGCACTGCGAATTGTGGAGGAATGGTGCCTTACAGAGGACCTTTCAGTTAATAAAAAAAAACTAGTTGCTTTCACGAATAGAAGAGTTCTCCCGCAGGGTAGAGTACTGTTGTTCGGAGAAGAACTAGAAATATCCAAAGAAGTTAAATATCTGGGAGTGACCCTTGATTCCAAACTGAATTGGAAGGCACACCTGGAAAAAATTACTACCAGGGCGATTAGGCTTTTCTGGCAATGCAGAAGAGTTATGGGCAAAACCTGGGGAATACGACCTGAGGTGGTTCACTGGCTCTACACAACTGTGATAAGGCCAACGATCACCTATGGAACAATAGTCTGGTGGAGGAGGACAGAAGTGACCTCTGCAGTTAATATGTTAACTGCAATCCAAAGACAAGCTCTTCTTGGTATTACCGGGGCAATGAACAGCACGGGGACGGCATCAATGGAAGCCCTTATTGGACTTGCTCCTCTATAACTTTTTATAAGGGCTGAGGCAATGATGGCAATTCTTAGGCTGAAATCGGGAGACTTATGGTCCCCGAACAATGTTCGAGAAGGACACACTGATACAACTGGGACATTACTAGACAAACCCAGATTTCACATGAGTTTTGATAGCATGACACCAGAGAATATATTCACTGAGCGAGTGAATATCATCATCCCATCTAGGGAACAGGTGATGCACCCAGATAATTCTGGAGAAATCATCTGGTTTACCGATGGCTCCAAAACAAACCATGGCACTGGGGCTGGTATAAAAGGACCTAGAAAGAGAATGTTCTTTAGCCTTGGTCGATATACGACTGTGTTTCAAGCAGAGACGATTGCCGCTATAGCCTGTATTGATGAAAACTTCAGAAGAGGATATACCGGACAAAAAATTGAAATACTCACTGACAGCCAGGCTCTGCTTAAGGCTATCAGTAATCCAACAACTAAGTCTAGACTGGTGAAAAACTGCAAAGAATCCCTCAACAGGCTGGCAAGAGACAACAAAGTGTCTCTAATATGGGTGCCGGCACATGAGGGTATTGCAGGTAATGAAATGGCGGACCAGTTAGCTAAAGAAGGCTCTAAAGGAGACTTCATAGGTCCGGAACCGTTTTGTGGAATCACAAAAGATTGCATAAGAGGGGAAATCGGGAACTGGCTAGATAGGGAACACCAATTTAAATGGAGGGTGACACAAGGGTACCTTCATACCAAGAGTTTACTGAACAAGGTAGACAAGGAACTCTCATCCAGGCTACTGAAACTGGGTAAGAGACATTTGAAGACAGTTACCGACCTGGTGACTGGACACTGCACCTTGAGGAATATCTGTACAATATGGGCAAAGTTAGTGAACCTATGTGCAGAAAATGTGAACTTGATGATGAAACACCTACTCACATACTCTGCTTCTGCGAAGACTTACAAGAACTTAGAGGGAAGCACTTTGGAGAGGAATTTATACAACCATCATAACTACTGAAAATCCCTCTAGTCAAACGAGTGGCCTTTATAGAAGACACGAAGCTTCTGGAATGGAAGTAGATAACATGGGAAATGGTACAAAGATTCAGTTCAAGTGCCTGGGCTGATGAGCACAACCCACATATATATATATATATATGAATATGAATAGAGTATGGGCCGTTTCATTGACTACAATACTTTTGTTCCCCGGGACTCACTTAAGTGTCACCCTATTGTGGTTTGCCAGGGTTAAGAGATTTTAAGGTAGTCTCAGACCAGTCTGGATCTGATCCGGGAGCAAGTTGAGGATTTCAGTGCTGCCTGACTATCGGAGAGTATAAGGATGTATACCACTTTTCGATCTTCATTTGCAAATACGTGTTGATAGCGTAGATTTGCGCTTGGAATACGAATGCAAATTTCCCCAAATATGCATAGATATTGCACCTGGGATTAGCACCGTGAACTCGAGCTCCTGTTCTTCTATTAGTTTTAGATCCGTCATTTCAAGGAGTTTGTGATAACATCTGTTATTCTGGGATTACTGAGGGTATCGGTTGATTTATGCCAATTCCCAATGTATTCTAGCCTGTATGCAGCCATTCTGGCTTCCGACAAGAAGCGATTGAGAATGGCTTCCTTTGGCGCGGTTGGGCTACTTCTCGTTATGCACAGATAGACAAGCCTCTGGAGTTTTGATAGCTCCAGTTCAGCTTTTCTTTGTTGATATGTTTTTGGCCACCAGACTAAGGCTCCGTAGATATATCGATCGATCTCTACAAAAATATTTTCTATTAATCTTGATAATTCAAATACATCTAAAACATTACTACTGCATGGAAAATACATCTACTTATACCTAGTCTAATACAAGTTAAATACGCAAAATTTGGAAAAATAAACAGAAGCAATGAAGAATGGTATAATCTAATGGACGAATTGAACCTACAGTTGGTAGAAAATGAAACTTTCCACCCAATATCCTGATTAGAAAAATTAAGTCAAGAAACACAACAGAATTGAAATAATATTAGCGATAACACAATCATTAAACAATATATTATGAGGGCAACATCTGAAGAAAACTGAACAGTGTATCTTTAGGTTTGCATGTCGAACAAGAACCTTGAACAAAGCAAAGTTTAGAGACACCAAGACCTATGGAGAAAACATAATGACAATAAATACCAACTGCATGTTTCACCACAATATAACATTCAGAACAATCAATTTCTGAGACATGTAGATAATTAAGGAGACGTTGGACGAAGTATTTATTTATTTGTTCACGGTCTAAGTGGATTTTTATTTTGATCAATGTGATTAGAGTGATAAAGTCAGTTTTCTGTGGTTTTCTTGAATCCTAATTATTATTTTGTTAAATGGTCACCTTAAAATTGAGAGCTCTGCCACAGCAGTCTATACCACAACTAGAAAGAACGTCAAACGCCAAATATGTCCAGTGTAATTTTATTATATGTACTAGAAAATATATTTCAAGCAAATAATTGTGCTTGAAACTGTTATGTATGAAATAACGTTTTAGGTTAAAGACCTTAAAAGTTATTGTGCTACTGACTGATGTGATGTCCGTTGATGCTGACAAGTATGAGAGAGGTCAAAAGTGAAGGCCTCGGGCGCAGTTCTCATGCGGTTTGTTTCTGTAAATGCGTAACGAGGTTTACCTGAGGACGTCTAAGTATCTATTTAGTTGAAGTAATTCCGATTTTAATTAAAAAGCTTTAAATTTTGTTGATGAATGGGTGGAAATTAACAAGATTGCAAGTTTAGGCAAATCGTTGTTTTCCTCTCATGAAATGACAACAAGTAACGGTTAACATTATAAAATTATAAACATTATAAATTTTAAAACAACGTACAGTGTTGGTTAAATTTTAATGGTGAAATAACTAGTGCTTAATATAAAGAACTTATTACTTTCACGACACTAGTTATAATGATATTAATTTACTTTTATAATAAGATGTCAACCAAGATTTGAGTAGCAGAGCGTTTGCATAATTGTGTACAATAAATTCTCATTCTGTTATCTGGCTTCCGGTGTGTACGACCAAACAATCCGAGTCATTTTGTTCTTATTACTCTGCTTATTTCTGGTTTTCCAAATAAATCTTTTATTTTTTGATTTGTTCTTCTTATTTATATCCCTCCTTCTTTTTCCATCCTTTTTTCCTTTCCAATATGTTCACTTCATTCTCCTCCTCCTTCAATATCAATGAACATTTCTATTGTTTGCGGTGTTTTCATTTTCAAAAGCTTTGAATTATCTTCTCAGCAATTGTGTCATTTTGTTTTCAGTGCCTCCGACGAGATTCTCCTTGTTTTAGTCCAGCATTTCTCTCCGATTTTGTGTTTCCGAGAGTAATTTTAGTGAGGTTGCTCATAATATCAGATCACAGACCCAGATCAACGTTGGTACCATTTCTTCTACCCCAATGTCTGAAGAGCTGCAGTCAGAATTCTACGAGCGACAGAAGAGATCTAGCAATTTGGTCATATTCAATTTACCAGAATCGGATACTGATCGGGACAAGGTATCTGAAATTTTGCGTGATATAGTTGTGATACCTCCTTCTATAGTTAGTCTTCAAAGGGTTGGAAGGCGTAATAATAAGGGAGCTCGTGCACTAAAAGTTATGATTAACTCCGCCTTTGATGTTCAAAATATCATTAGGATCCGTACCATAAAGGGTAGAAAGATATTTTTCAACTACGACCTGACGAGCAGTCAAAGGGTACTTGAAAAACAACTAAAAGAAGAACTCAAGAGACGTCAAGAGAACGGCGAAAATAATCTCACTCTCAAATTTTTGAATGTGTGTTATAAAATAGTTGTTAAAACCAACCCAAAAAACTGATTAATCCTGGCCCAACTTCAGCTTCTAGCAAATTGCGATCAAATTCTATTTATTATCAGAATGTTCGAGGTTTGAGGACCAAACTTAACAATTTATCATTAAACGCAGCTACTAATTCCTATGAAATAATTGTTTTGACTGAAACTTGGCCATCGGATAATTTTGGAGATGCTGAAATTGGATTAGATAATTATAATATTTATCGGCGAGATAGATCTGCACTCACTAATACTGCAACTAGAGGTGGTGGAGCTCTTATAGCAGTGGCTAAAAATATAACTAGTAGCCTGCTGCAGTCATCAGAAGAAATTGAACATGTTTTTGTTCTAGTTGGAAACAGTAGGAACAAATGTATAATTGGAGCCGTTTGCTTTCCCCCACTTTCCCCTATTGAAGATTATTTATCTTTTACTGAGAACCTAGACGCCATTTCTGAAAAGTATCCTGATGCTTAGATCTGCATTCTGGGTGATTTCAACTTACCTTAAGCAGTATGGCCTGACTTAAATATTTGTTCAGAAGCTATTTCACCCCCTGGTACCAGAGCTGATGAAGTGAATGCTACTTATACCGTTTGTAATATGTGTGCCTACCATAATTTATTTCAAATGAACTCTGTTCATAATGAATTTAACTCGCTTTTGGATTTAGTTTTTAGTCATGATCGTTTAACTACATGTATTACATCAACCGATCCTCTGATTGATGTAGATGTTTACCACCCTCCTTTAGTAACTGTATTAAACTTGAGCTTGGACCATTGCAATTATTCTCCTGTTGCTGATGAATTCTATTATGACTACAAATCAGCTGATTTTCACTCTATTGAATATCATCTGGGACTTATTCGGTGGGATCCTTTGTTATTGAATAGATCATTATGTTAAATATTTTCTATGAAATTTTGTATACCGTGATTCATCTATTTAAAACTGTTAAGAAAATTCCCCAGATGGTTCTCATCAGAACTAAAACATCTCATATATTTAAAGAAGCAAGCTCACTAGAAATTCAAACTAACAGGATCTCCTGTTGATTATTTGGAACGCTCAGCTGCGTTCTCGGTGTAAGCTCAGGTCTAAAACTGACTATAACGATTATATTATGTTTACTGAATGTTCTATTGGTGATAGTTTAAAATCGTTTTGGAACTTTGTAAACTCCAGAAGAAGATGTAATACACTTCCTGATGAAATGTACCTCAACAATGTCAAATATCCCGTGGGAATCGATTTAGCTAACCTGTTTCAAAATTATTTTAGTTCTGTTTATTCTAATAAGACCTGTCCTAGCTATGGTTATATATCTTCTACTTTTTTGAATGCTTCTGAGTATTGTGAGTCTATCTCTGAAATATATGAACATCTTTGTGGTTTGAATGTATATAAAGGTCCCGGGCCTGTTGGCATCCCTCCTTCTATTTTAAAATATTGCAGTTTTGTATTGTCTCGCCCCTTGCATATAATTTTTAACTATTCCGTTAAACTTGGCATCTTTCCAGATTTCTGGAAATCTAGTTTCGTCGTTCCTATTTACAAAACAGGTGAAAACTAAAACATATCCAATTATAGGCCGATATGCATTCAGAGCGTAATTCCTAAATTATTAGATAATATTGTTACTAAAATCATTACGAAACTTTTGGATCCTTATATCATTAACCAGCAGATTGGCTTCCGTTCAGGGAAGTCTACTGAGCTTAATCTCCTTACATATGTGGACTATCTTTCAAGTGCCTTGAACTCTGGTTATCAAGTTCACTCTTTGTACACAGACTTCTCCAAGGCTATTCAAATAGTCCGTGTGTGTGGCTTCTTATCATCTGGCTTTGTAGCTCTTTCAGGTATTCCCCAAGGATCACATATAGGACCACATTTTCGTCAACGACATCCATCAGAACTGTTTTATAAACTCTCAATTTTTATGTTTTGCTGATGATCTAAAATTGTATATGACTGTACGTTCATCAAAGGATTGTCAGAATCTTCAAGCAGATTTGGACAATTTATCTCGGTGGTGTACTGCCAATGGCATGGAACTGAATCCAGCAAAATGTCAGTTTGTTAATTTTAGCAGAATGTCTTAGAATACTTTACTTCTCCCTTGTTAGACCTCTTATTGAATAGGCATCTTCTGTTTAGAATCCCTTCTATACCAACCATATTCACAACATTGAACAAATACAAAGAAAATGTCTAAGACTCATTGCCTATAAATCTGGAATTCATCCTGTTAACACCTACCACCTAAATTACCATGATTTGCATTCCCAGTTTATGTTGGAGCCTCTTCGTTACAGAAGGAATTGCAAGGATTTTTTCATTCTATTCAACATAGTCAATTCTACTCTCGATTGTCCTACTCTTTTGTTCAATATTGGTTTTTCCGCACCAACTAGATCTACTAGAAATAGTGTTACTTTTTCACAACCACACTACTATACTAATTATCGCAATAATTCGTTCATCCCCGTTTAATGCCGCATGCTACATGTTGCCTAAAAATTTGCCTCAGTGGAATCCCGCCTTTAGAATTGCAATTTTGTGTGTACTTATTGTTGCGGTCGTCTTGTCAGATGGTGGGGGACTTGATATGGAAAAGCACTGTTTATTTGTGTTATTTCCTACAAATTGTTTTCCCTTCTAAATATGTTTGATTACAGCATATGCATCCCAAAATACGAGAGCCATAATCTGAACAATTCACATGCTGTTGTTTCTGGCCAACAATGAACAGTGTCATTCTAATAACCTGAGTGATGTGTTTAACAATAAAAAAGATGATTCAAACGTAAAATTGTAATTATTAATGACTGTTCCTCTTAAAAAATAAAATAAAAAAAATATCCAAAAATACAAGTATAAAAATAATTGAAAAAATTGAATGTGCTCATTGAACATTTATGAATTTGCATACCAATTTTCTTATATTTGCCTTAACGTAACGCCACTGTGATAAGTTGAACCTCAGTCATTCTCATAAAGGTAATCTTGACTTTGTTGGACCATCTAAGGGTAATGCACTTACTCTTTTTCAAGTTTACACACTGAATGTTCAAATATTTAGACATCTGGTCACCGACTCGTGAAAATAGAATATTTTTTATGGTGTTTCTGCGGTGCTCCTCTCTTATCTAATTACGGCAATGCCATTGGCGGTTAAGTCCATATTCCGCAAGACTTTTTCTTAAATCTAATAGATGCGGTATTGGATTCTTCTGTGATATTGATCGGTTATGGTTGATGTAATCACAGTACGGTTCTCTTTTTATCTTTTAAGGGCAAAACATTAATATTATTATTGTATCATTATACAGGGTGTCGAAGTCACCGGGACAAATAACTGAGTACATTTTGATATTAAACACCTTCTGACTCTGACTGAGGAGCAATAAAATGTTTGCATTTTTTGCTTACGATGGTACGTGTGCAATTCTGTCTATTAAAAATTATTAAGAAATCCTCTAATAATGATATAATTTACAATAACCAGTCAGTTGTTTATTTTGAACTCTAGCAAAATGGCACCAATATAAAATTATTGTTATTTACTTTACATTTTATACAGTTAAAACATTTTTTTTTTATAATATGAATTCACTTAACATTACCTTATTATCTATTTTTATGACATAGTTAAAGAAAATTTATTTAAAAGAGTAACTGAAAAAATTCTTACCTTTCTGGTCGGTATTCTTTAACTGGCTTAATAACTGTCAACATTACCTACACTCCAACACAATTCTGCAAGTCTGCACTTAACCATTTTATATTTCTCACGAGTTTCCTGAATACAACGAATTGGTAAAGTAGTGACCTTTACCGGGACTTGGAAGTAGACACTATTAGTAGACAATTGCCAAGTTTCACGAAGAAAGAATGTAGACCCACGTGAGGCCATCCAGCTTCCCGATGACACCAACCAGACGAGAAAACTCAAGAGTCAGAATCCCGATGAGTGAGTTAATTAGGTGCTAGTGTAAAGCTGAACAAAAGTGCGATTTATATAATAGTGTTAGTGTTTATTTATATTCTCCAAGGAACTACTATTCAGAATAGGAAAGGCTGACAATAAATATAATGTGTTCAGCAATGATGCAGAGCTGATTTTCAATCTTCACGTTGAAGAAAGTTAAAGGGTTATTTTTGGATAACAACACAAATAGGATATATAGGGCTTGAGCTAGAACAGCAGAAAATTTGAAAAAGTATATATTATGTAATGTATTGTAATGTTTTTATTATTTATTTAAGCAAGTTTTTATTTGTGGGATAAAATTATACACACTATGGCGAATTACTATCTATTTATTTAAATAAACACACACTGTATTAAACTTAATTTATATACACACTATACTTAATGTCTACTGATTTATTTACACTCGGTATATTAGTTCTAATTTATTTCCACCACTTGGATATTACCCTATTTATCTGCACTATTTAATTCACTAATTCTTCCGAACAAACTGTACTGTACTAACTAACTAACTGTTTACGCACTCAAAAACCCGCGTATATATAGTCCTTATCGGTTCTGGAAAGTTCTAGTATTTTATGACGCTCCTCATATGCGTAAATACTGCAATAGACCAGAAGCTTCTAGAAAGCGCATTCACCAAAATTTATAATCGAGGGAAAGGACCGGCTTTGAGTTGGTGACCTCGCAACAGTATGTATGTAAATTGGGGTGACATTAACTGAGACCTAAAAGATCTATTGTGCCCCTTACTTCTACTTAGTTCCTGAGGAAAGTCTCAGAGACTAGTAGCTCCTTTAGTCCTATTTTCCGGAGGAATTTTAGGAAATCTGCAGGCTATGGTTTCATATCTGGGAAGCATTATAGCAATGATCTAATTGTTACAGTAATTAATTAGCAGAAGGGCGCCCTATTAAAAGGTAGACACCTGGTTTGACTGTAATGGACAGTAGGTTACCAGGAGGAAGGAATATTTTGACGTTGTGCTACAAATGAATGTTAGGTGTGAAAGGGATGGATCGAAAATATATTTTTTATCTATGATGTTTATGGTAGCGTAGACCGGGGCAAAAGCCCACTACGGGGTAAAAGTCCGTTTTCGTATTGGGCAGTTACTACAAAACCAACCTACGTTCTATGCGGCAGTTTGTATTCCGATCGATAAGGTGCTGTTAGAATTAGTTCGTGAATTTCGTTAAACATGGACTACTTAAGAAATTAAGCTCAGAAGTAATGATTTAGGAAAATACCATAGGATGAGATTGATTACCATTTTAGTTGGCTATTCATTCATGTTGTTGTTTTTGTCGGCGCTGTTGCCAGTTGTGAGAAATTAATTTACGATTAAAGTTGTGAGAGTTGCCCCTAAATTGCGGATTTTTACCTCATGATCGCGGACACATGCCCTTGAATGCAGTTTGTGCTTTTTAATAGCAAATAGCTATTTCTATATTTCAGAAACTACAAGAGACGAACAAACCGAAAACCAGTAACTAATGACATACTTGAGAATGCTCGCTAAAGAATTCGGGAAGGGGAGAGCAAATTTAGAAATGGATGAATCGTCGCTTCGCGTTACTTCGCTTGGGCGTTTTAAGAGCACCTTTAATCCTGATCAAGAAGCTCAGTTAGCAGATCACTGCAGACAAATGGATGCACAGTTTAAACAACATTCCGCACAATTTTAATAAACAGACTCAGTTAGCTGGAGAAGAATGGGCAAAATCATTTTTAAGAAGACATAATCTTACTTTACAGACTCCCCAAAAGACGAGCGTTGGAGGAATAATGGGCTTTAATAAAACTCAAGTTTTAAAATTCTAAAATTAAGGTGAGCTTCTATCCAAGTACAAATTTCCAGCAAGCCGAACCTACAACATGGAGGAAAGCGGCATCTCAACCGTTCCCAATAGGATACCAAAAGTGATATCGAGCAAAGGCAAACAAAGTGTAAACAAAGTAACATCGGCTGAGATGGGACAACTGGTTACGGTTATCTGTGCTTTAAGTGCATCTGGTCATTACGTCCCTCCAGCCCTAATTTTTCCCAGAAAGAGATCCAAGCCTGAACTCTTATCGGGTGCACCCCCTGAGTCTATTATGTTTATATCAGATAGTGGATACATGAACACGGAGCTATTTCAACGGTGGTTAAAACATTTTCAAAACCATGTAAGAGCTTCTGAAACAGATCCGGTATTGCTTATATTGGATAACCATGTTTCACACTGCAGTCTGGAAGCAGTCACATTTTGCAAAGCAATCCATATTCACTTATTGACCATACCACCACATTCCAGTCACAAAATTCAGCCGCTAGATCGATGTTTTTTCAAATCGCTTAGAGATTTTTATGGGCAGTTTTGCGATCAGTGGATGGTAAATAACCCAGGCAGAACAATAACTCAGGGGGATGTGGCAAACATTTTTGGTGACTCCTATGCAAAGAGCTGTACAGTAGAAAAAGCTGTTAATGCGTTCAGATTCTGCGGAATAACACCTTTGAACAGATTTGTATTCGGAGACGGAGATTTTTTACCATCAACCGTGACCGATCAAACACTTATTGATGAAGAAGGCGAAGAACGGGTTCCGCATCAAACTGCTGATAGAATGGAGGTTGAATCCTCTAGTGATGACGACGTACCTTTAATATATTTAACTAAAAAATCGAAAAATGGCAATATATTTAAGACAGGCTCTAGCACATCACCTAAACAATCGACGTTTGGGGAGTGGGGAGAGCCAGCTAACTCTAATAGATTTTACTAAACAATCGCAAAAAGAAAATATATCTAAACCAGTTTCCAGCACATCACCTAAGCCATCGACATCTCGGGAATGCCAGTTAGATGAAGAATCGTCGTTGGTATCAAATCCTTCGTCTTTAGAAGATTCCAGGAAACTATTAAACCTAAAATCGCCGCATGATCTATTGCCATATCCCAAAATTACAGATTTACGTCTAAGAAGAACAAAGTGTAAGGCATCAAAAATTCTTACCTCAACCCCAAATAAGGAAGAATTAGAAAACGAGCGGAAACAAAAAGTAGAAACGGAAAGAAGAAAAGAAGCTAAAAAGTTAATTAAAAAGCGTGAAAAAGAAAATTTATTTTCTGATGTCAATACAAAACTGGACATCCAAGGTGAAGACACCATTTGCCCGTTTTGCGAGCAAACTTATGGACAAGATTCAGACCCAAGTGATTGGATCCAGTGCAGTCAGTGCAAAGAGTGGTGGCACGAGGAATGTTCAGACTATGGAAATGGAAAATTGGTGTGTGATTTATGCCGTTAACTCAAACATAAACAAGCAAAAGTATTTTTTTTTTAATTTTAAAAAGTTATTTTTATTTTTGCCAAAGAGTTAAAAACTTAAGTTTAAGCATTGGTTCATATTATTTTAGTATAACGATACATTTTATTCTTGTTCTAAATAAAAAGAAATTTAAAATAAAGATTATTTTACATTAGGACTTTTATCCCATGAACAGGGTTTTTGCCCCATAGACATCGGACTTTTACCTCAGCCCATGGGGCAAAAGTCCTATTTTACAAAAAAAAAATTAGACTTACAAAATAATAAACTTATATGTATATATAATACTGTGACCCATGGAATAAAGTAGTAACTTGGATAAACTACACACACAAAAACATCTTTCAAATTTTACAAAATGGCGGACATTTCGGCATTTATTCCTTAGGTGCGGGCTTTTGCCCCGGTCTACGCTATAGTAAAATAGCTTTTCTTCTGCTACAATAGCATGTTTGCATCGATAAATTTTTATTGGAATTAAATATTGCATTTTTTGGTAAAAAAGCCACATTGTATAACATCAACAATTAAAATTTTTATTAATAATCTGAAAACAATTCAAATCGAAGATAACAAAAAAAGTACACATGTTTTATTGAAATTTCATGCATGACGTAACAAGTAAATTTAGTAAGAAATTTTCAAACGGATGTTGTTGTTTACAAGGTTCAAAAAATCATTTGTAGACCGTGATATTTTATTAAATAAATTGTAACTTGGGTTGTGTTTATTCATGCATTTACGGTTTTTGTTTGAGAAAAAATATATTTGATGGTTAGTTGGTATCAAGTTATGCTACAAACTATAATCGCTGATATTGAAGTTGTTGTGAGGCTTTAGATAATTGCACAACTTGGCTACCACGAGAAAACATTAAATTATCAGCAATTGTTGATGTATTAGAGCTTTTTTAACAGTTTTTGTTTCAAAATTCACACAATATTAGCGCTTTTTGACATGATTCTTAGTTTCCGGCCGTCAACCGAACAAGTGGTGTCGACCGTTTTCTACCCGGCCGTTTTGCGCTCCTACCTGAAAACGACCGTTTTGCGCTCCTACCTGAAAACGACCGTTTTGCGCTCCTATAATTTCCCTCGTGCAGTAAACCCTACCCTTTTACCTGAGGTCGGCCGATTTGCGCCTTGATGAGTAGGTAGCTACTAGAACTAGGTTAGTATATTTTCGTAGATATGCTATATGTAAGCAGGTGGGAGAAAAAATAAATTTTAGATTGTGATAAAGAGTGTGGTGAATTGGTTATTTTCAGTAAATTTGTATTTGCGTAATTTTTCATTATGGAAGAATACAAAATGATTGAAACAACAAAGAGAGTATTGTATATAAAGGTTACAGTTTTCGAATGAAAAAAACTTGAAAATATGGTTCCATGTCTTGGACATGCATTAAAGAAAAAACTGAAAAATGTAGGGGTAGTATAATAAATAACAAACAATTCAAAAATAATTAAGGAGAGGGAACATATATGCAAGCTTAGTATTGCAGCAATGGAAGTTAGAGAATGTTTGTTCAATGTTAGGAAAATATAATTATTATTTACCCATGTCAAACATTTTCAACGACGAGTTTTAAAAATTGTACAATAGTGGTATGAATTTAGTGACAGAAATTCCAAATTTTTATCGGTGAAAAGTGGTTTGAATGCAACCAGAAAACGCGTACTAGGTTTTCCGAAAGATGCCGCTGTAGCATCGGAAATAGCATTTCCTAAAGACATTATTACAATCTTTTTTATTTATAGATAAAAATATTAATGAGAACAGAATCTGTGTTTGCAAGTAAAAAAGCTTGACGAACGAATTTCCAAAACTTTAGAAACGTTGGAAAATTTAAAGGACATAAGACAATATCTTCAAACTTTGGCATCTATTCACAAATTAGAGTAAATGTAGAATAACAATATCATTTTTATTTTTCTGGTAACTGTACCAGTATATATAGTCATTTTGACGTGTAGATATTTTCTACGAAAATGATTCTTAGAACGAGAATATTATTTAGGATGACAAATATTTTTTTGGCCCAGTCTAATGCCAGTCCTAAGTCTGGAGAAATTGCGAAGGAAAGACTGTTTTCCAATAATACTCGGAGTATCCTATTTCTACGAAAATATACTAATCTATAGTCTATTTCAGAAAGGTATAGAGTAATAAAATGGAGAATTCCGTCCAGTTCGGCTCAATTTCGGTGTCGGCCATAGGCGTAGGTCTTGAAATAGTATTGTTTGTAATATTAAAATTTCAAGTAATTGCGTAAGATAATTAGGAAAAGTATGTTTTCTGGCCTGAAGTGTCAATATCGAAATATTGTGTAGGGATTACTTAGGTAGTAGATTATACAGTTACGTTTTGCGTTTAACAGGTACCGTTTAACCTTCTATTAGTGCCTCTGCCTAATTCCAACCCTGTTTCAGATTCGGCTCAACCATGCGCCGCAAGGTGCCTTACCCAAAATCTTTAGACCTTTATAAGTATATTTGTTTAGTTTAACGCATCAGTATTTGCTGTTAAGCTGTAAATAGTGTTCACAGTATTATAAGATTAGTAATAAAATGGCGACATTTACACCAACGAAAAGATGTTCCAATAATTCTCCACTATCAGTGAATGAAAAACTTATTATTTTAAATGTACTCGATTGCATAAAATACGATTACCCGAAATTTACTGTACAAGAAACTGTCGACCGATGTTCCCGAATGACTGCGGAGTTGGAAAGTCCACGGTTTTTAAATTATTGCGGGGGAGAAAGATAGCAGGCCAAGTGGAGCCTCCCAATAAAAGTCCAGGCAGACCAGTAAAAGTCCTTGATGAAGACACCAAAATGGAGCTTGGCCAGGATGACAGTATTCCGTTGATAACTAAAAAACTTTTATGGACCACTTTGAGAAATATGGATTTTTCCTGAAAAAAGCATAACCGTAAAGCACTTTTACTGGAAAGCGATGAAATTGTTTGCTAGCAAGGAAAATACTTAAGAAGTATAAATCAGTACAGAACAGAGCAGAAGAAAATATTTTATTTTGATGAGACGTGGATCAATGAAGGTTATACAGTACCAAAAATGTGGCAAGACAAAAATATAACCAGTGCTCGCCAAGCTTTTATGGAAGATCTGTCAACGGGTATTAAGGTGCCTTCAGGTAAAAGGAAAAGACTAATAATCGTCCATATTGGAAGCGAAGAGGGATTTTTAAAAGAAGGTTTGCTAACCTTTCAGTCGTGCCATACGGGAGATTACCATGAGGAAATGGATTCGGATGTTTTTGAAGACTATTTTGGTGAAATGATGAAATATCTTCCGGCTAATTCAGTAGTAGTTATGGATAACGCGAGTTATCATTCTCGACGCATAGAGAAGACTCCAACTTCATCTTGGAGAAAATAAGAAATTATTGACTGGTTAACCACCAAAAGTATTGAATTTGAAGATAATTTGATAAAAAAAGAACTATTAGCTATAGCAAATTTACACAAACATCGTTTTATGAAATACGCCGTGGAAGATATAGCAGAAAAACATAGTGTAACTGTGCTGCGCACACCGCCATATCATTGCGAACTAAATCCTATAGAATTATATGGGCGCAAGTGAAAGGATTTGTATCAAGACACAACACGACATTCAAAATGAAAGACGTTAAGCTACTGTTTGATCAAGCCATTAAGGAGGTGACACCAGAGAACTGGCGAAAAACAGTCCAGCATGTCATTAAAGAAGTGGAGAAAATGTGGGATCTTGACAACTTGATCGATCGGACCGTCGACCCGTTAATTATAACGTCAAGAGGAGATGACAGTTCCTCAAATGACGAAGAATATTATGATTTTTTATAATTTAATTTCTGTAAAATGTATTTTTTGTATAATTTTCAATAAAAAATAAGTGTACCTAATGCTATGTACATAATACCTAATTTTTATTATGTTAAAATAAAATTCTTTCCTTTTTACGAGTATCCTACCGGCACGCCTTTGGCACACCATTTTCAGTGTTTGTGAATGGATAACAATAGGCTAAATCCATATATTGACCCCAACCCTGGTGGTACTACCTGCACTTGATAAAAAGAAAGAATTTTACAATGAAATCAATGCCAAACTATGAAAGTGGCTTAAATATTGGTTGGGTCACTCTGTGCTCCCTTTGCATACCTAATGAGGTTTTATTACTCTATACCTTTCTGAAATAAACTATAGTAGCTACCTACTTATCGGGTCGCAAATCGGCCGACCTCAGGTAAAAGGGTAGGGTTTACTTTACGAGGGAAATTATAGGAGCGCAAAACGGTCGATTTCAGGTAGGAGCGTCAAACGGCCGGGCGCTTATCTGCCGGATTCGGACAAGTACCTTCCTTGCACACCTTCTGTGAAAGAACCTACTATATGTAATGCTTATCCAACTGACGGGCGTCAGCTCGGATTGATAAATGCCCAGACCGTGTGAAAGCGCGTTAATATTTCAACAAAAAACACGATAAAAGTAATGTTTTCCCTTAAATCTATCACTTTAATACTGAACAGTAATGGTCGCTTTCATCCCAATGTAGCGCTACCGGAGCGATAATCAATTTCTCGCCGAAAGAGTGTTCTGTCAACTGATCATATGTGTCCGCTATGGTAGCAGTCGCAATTTTTTTTATTATACTTGAAATACGCTATGCTACCGATCAAAGTTGGATTAACTGCCATTTATGCCAAACATCATGTTAATAAATATATAAAATACATACCATATTTTGGTTTGAAGATATTTTAGACATTTGTCTTGAAAATGAATGAATAACTGTAGAAACTATTAAACTAAATTGAAATCGAAAATGAATAAATAATCATTGAAATCATATATCAAATAAAATTAGGTTATGGTGTTATCAAGATTAGCACGCTCAGCAGAATTAAGAAGCGATGGATTACTCTAAAAATCGCAGCCTGATCAACTTTTTTGGGATGAACGTGACCATTGGCTAGAATCGTTATCTAATTCTACTAGCTGATCTATCAAAGCACTCTGAGTCCAACGATGTACTTTTCAGAGCATAATTCAGGTATCTCCCTACTTGAATAGATGAGGCTTTCACTTGATGAAGATCCATACTAAACGATGAAATAAAACAATTTAATTTGTTTTAATCTTTATTTTATCCCTACTCATACTTCGAAGATATTTAAATCGATCTTTTATAAAGCACTCACTTAATTTTTAAGTTGATTAATTGAAGGAAAAATTCTCTCTTCTTTGTGTCTGGTGAAATCATGTATTTCTAGAATAAATATAATTTGTAAGACGTCAAAACTGATAGGAAATGTAGAACTTCGCTCTTACAAAAAAATCCTAAAGAATTGAGGTTGGAATGTATTGTTTAGTTATTAAAAAAAAACGATTTCATTGAAGTTACCGTAAATAAACTCCCTGATAAAGGAAGAGAATGTTAAAGTAGTAGGGTATGAAAGTGCTTGTTTTATACATAAAATTTGATGTAAGATCATTCAATTGGTTCATTTAAAATTTTTAGAATATAGGAAAGGCTATAGGAATCTTACTAGATAGGGATTTTTACAACATATCATTGTTTCGTATGAAATAGCATACGTGTAAAATATTTTTTTGCGAACAGTGAGTAAAACTAATTAACCAGAACGCGTTGTAGGTGAATTGTAACAGTCAAAACGAAAAGTAAATATAATTGAAACGTCTAGCATCGTTGAAGAGGGACACGTGTTAACCTAGCCAGTGAATTTTGTTTGTGGTTCTTATAAATATTTCAAGATTAAGGCTTAATTTCAACAAAGATTACGAGAATTGCCGTTAGAGAAGGTCGTTTTTAATATTAAATGAACATTATAACGAAATTATAAAGGAAATCAAAGAAGCGTTACCAAGAAAACGGTCTTAAAATACCATCACAGCAATATCGTAGTGTCCATAAAGCGGACCATTATGTTTTTAATGAAATTGAGGCTGAAGAACAACTTGTAGAGCATTTGATACTGATATAAAAATATTTTACTATCACTGATAATCCTAATATTGACATAAACCATTTTCATATAACGTGTGCCGCTTATTGGGATTAACCGTTGTGCAATTTTTCTGGTGATAAAAAAAGAAGCTGATACGGAAAGAAAAGTTTGCCATCGGGGACTTGAAGAACAATCTGATAAGATGCTTGTCCAATCACAGAACAAATTTCCACCCGTTAATATGGTTGAAATGATTGATAAACATACCAGAGGTAGATTGCGTAGATCCTCGGAATGTATAAGCCGCCATTATGGAGAAGACTGATCAATGTTTGTAATTATCGGTACTAAAAATTGAAAAGTGCAACTAGTATACAGGCGAAATGAGTTTCAATTATAACCTTCAGTGTTTTTATTCTTCTGTCAACATGTGCCAAGAAGCCATGTTGTCTTCTGGATCCAAAAGATGATTTACTCGATGTAATTGCCTTAAAGGATGTCAAACAAAGGCATGCGCATGCATAAAATTGAATAATAAATGCAATTCAAAATGTCATAAGATCAACTCTTGTAAAAACAACAGTTTTTTCAAGTTTTATTTTCATTTTTTCTACAATGACATATAATGTATATTATATGAAACACTATTTTTATACTAGCTGACCCGGCAAACGTTGTTCTGCCATGTAGGTAACTTATATCTAGTGAATATTTTGGTTGTTTTTTTTTGGTGGTTTTATGGCTGTTGGAAGTATCCATGCAGCCAAATACTTTGTGTTAGGTTATATATGTTATATTATACTATTTGTTTGGTTTTAATTGATTTGAATATAATTTCAATGAAGTGTCGATCTGAATTGATGTTGTATTTGTTATTGACTTTCGTTTTGTGAATGTATCCTAACATCCTATGTAACAGTGCCCTAACTTAGCCTATCAAACTATCAAAGGATTGGTACAGGGTTACAAGTTTTCTCGCCCTGCGGTCGTTCAGGGCATTATTTGAACATATACAAAGGTAGACCACGGATGGAAGGTATATAAACATTTGGGTTAGGATAACAAAGGTCACAAGCTCTAACTAACCTAACTATATCAATATGCTAGTCATCCTCAAGTAAAGAATAACTAATGTTTTCTAAATGTGTGGGTATGGGATCTATGACAGAAAGAGAAATGGAGCGCTGTAGACCGGCTGCATGTGACTTGCGCCAATCTACCTGAGTTAATCCTCGGGACTCAAGGGATAGGGATTAAGGCGAGTGAGCGTTGCGCCAAAATAACTTAATGGGGTTTTCCAAAATACTTATTACACTTTGGTAAATACAGGAATGAATGTGAAATAGCCACGCCCGTCAATGCGCGTTACTAGATGATGGTAGTAGGGATTAATTAGTACGGTCCCTCAAGCAGGTATACTTGACTACTATTGTCAGTTCCATTGTGTCTATAAATTTCATTCTGGGGTACAGAATTTAGTACTTTGATTATTTACCGTACTAATTCACCAAGCGCATATTACCCTCTTTGTCATCCGAATACTTTCTCATTTTAACTTCGCGCCTCTCGTACGTTTCTCGACATTCACTCCTGTATTTGCCAAACTGTAAGCATTTGTAAATATTTTGATTTGAATCTATTACACGTAGATAGATCGCCGATAAAAAAACATTACATTTCTGAATGCAATGTATTTCTTTAACGTAACGAACATATTCATTGTCGTCAAAAAATAATAGTTCAATACTATTAAACGCTTTACAAAATTAGAAAAAAAAAATTTCCAAAGAGCAGACCGTCCACTAAGAAGCAACAACTACTTCTCGGGCTATATGCCCCGACAGACATTGAATTACACTTCTAAAGTAAACGGGGTTGGTATATATGTTAAGATAGAACCAACCATTCTGGTTCGCGATTAGAAGGAATAACATCACTTGAGGACCGGTTTCGGCGTTTTGCGCCTCATCGGCACAAGGTAGATGTCATTCGTCCAGAAGCTCTGAGAGCATAATCCTGGACTAGAGACTACGTTGATACCACACGAATACATTAGCCTCAGTTAAGGAAATGTTAAGAGTGCGATATCGGCGACATCTCTACATCTAATCACAAACCAAAATTCTATATCGACAAAAAACCATGCTCTCAGAGCTTCTGGACGAATGAAATCTACTTTGTGCTGATGAGGCGCAAAAACGCCGAAACCGGTCCACAAGTGATGTTATTCCTTCTAATCGCAAACCAGAATGGTTGGTTCTATCTTAACAGATATACCAACCCCGTTTACTTTAGAAGTATAATTCAATGTCTGTCGGGGCATATAGCACGAGAAGTAGTTGTTGCTTCTTAGTGGACGGTCTGCTCTTTGGAAATTAATTTTTCTAATTTTGTAAAGCGTTTAATAGTATTGAACTATTATTTTTTGACGTCTATAGATCACGCTTTACTAATATGACCATTATTTACAGGTAACTGTAATTAAGTAAAAACATATTCATTGTTTGATCTCTCAAAAGTTAACATAAAGTTAAAAATAGTATATATATTTTTTATTCTAAAGTATGAAAATGAAATTAAGAAAATCAATATTAATTTCGAAGAGCAATTGAGTGTACGATGTTTTACGAAATTTTTGTACTTAATGATGAAAAACGGTATACAACTGTGTACCAATAATGTATTTTTTCATTTAGTATTTTACCAACCTTTTAACAATCAAATATTTTTTATAAATTAAAATAAATCTTACAAAATTTTGCACGCACTGCGTTGTGATACAAAACAAATACGGAATAGAATATCAAAATTACGCGACGCTTCTAGTAAATGACTGAATACACGTGTGATGAATTTTTTTTTGATTATAGAAATTATAGGAAGGCTCTGCCTATATGTGCTGGAAGTTCGATGAGACGGACGTCGCACCATCTATCATTCAACACATGAATAACTTCTGTTTGAAATACGAACAGCGGCTTCATTATTTGGATATTGTTCATGCAAAAATACTAAAATCGCGATTAAAAATGGAAGAATGAGGGTAGAAGGGTGAAAATTTAAGGTTATAGATATTTTTCAATGCCAAATATATATAAACATTCTGTATAGAGGGACCCTAATCACCTTGCGATATGAAATATACTTTACTACCTATTCCCATACCTACCAAATACACATAAAAAATTTCATGGAAATCGGTCGAGCTGTTTCGGAGGAGTACAAACACAAACACCGTGATACGAGATTTTGTATATAGATATATTTTTGTGATACATTTTTGGAATCAGCAATGGAAATCCGCAAATTGAAAAATGTGTATATTTCATTAATATAAACAAGCGCTGACGTCAACACCCTCTATAATAAATTAGTCTTTAAAAAAATAGTGGGTTATTTTGCTAATAATGAATTTATGAGTTGAATATTTGATGAACGCACTGCATATACGATGCTAGTTTGATAATCAGTAACCTCTCCCGCTCAGTAACTTTAAATGCAACACCGCATTGAAAGCAGATAACCTCGTGAATTTTAAAGAAAATGAAAAAAAAAACCAATTTGGTGTGCTTTATTTTTTGTGTATTAAATCTATTTTAAGAACTTCTTTATGTATGAACCGATTTCAATTATTATTTTGCGTTGGGTTCAGTGTAGCTCCAAGGTATTTCCATTTTTATATAATTGGAATTGGACCTCGGACTTCGAAGATACACCAAGGAGCTCCTCAATATCAAATAGAAAATGCTTAGTAATTGAGGTATTGTTATGTTTATGACAATCCCAAAACAAGGTAGGTAGGGCTTAACGATGATCAAAGTGGTACTAGCTCTATTAATACTGTCTATTTATCGTGCTCTTAAGAGCACGTTCAGATGACAAGCGTTCAACTCGTGCTCTGATAACGCGCGTTTACAACTACATACATTTTATTCATGCCGTACACATGCTAACGCGCGTTTTAAAAAAGCGCGCGTTGAACACTGCGCTAGCGCTCGACTGTTGTTAGCGCGCGTCAACGCGCGCTTTGAGATCATTGGTTTTCTATGTTTCGACGCGGGTAGACGTATTTTAGGGTTTATTAGTATCAATTCGTTCAGAAATCGTCCGAAATGGAAACCGAAGCTTCTAATACGGAATAATTTATGTCACAAGAGCAGCGTAATCAAGCTTCTGTTGAAGGCTATCAATATCATGATTATAGATCACAGCAATCTAGTGTGGCAAATAATTTAGCACATTATGGTTATACCACAGCAATGGAACCTCTATCGCCAGTAACACACACTCCATCGCCAGCACCAACTGATGCCAGCAACGAATCGGAGTTAGAGTTATTCTGCGAGTAACAAAATGTTATTTTTTTCTTTAAAAAATTTCTTTCCTAAACAAGTTTTTCTTCTGGTGAAATGCTATATCGCACAGCGTTTTTATCTGCTGCGAGTTCATAGTTAATGAGATCCAGTAAGTCATCAAATGGCATTCTGAAGTAGTTAAAAAATTTGGATCCGAAGTTCCTTAATTTATGATACAAAATTATGTACTGGCCCAATATCTCCGTCTTCTGTCGCGTCGTTTCTGCCGTCAGTATAAAATCCCCGTTAAAACTGTTTCTACGTCCATCTTTGACAAATGTAAGAACTCTACTGAACCTGACAAGCGCGTGTCATGCGTATGTATGTATGTATGTAAATTGGGGTGACATTCACTGAGACCTAAAAGATCTATTGTGCCCCCTTACTTCTACTTAGTTCCTGAGGAAAGTCTCAGAGACTAGTAGCTCCTTTAGTCCCATTTCCCGGAGGAATTTTAGGATATCTGCAGGCTTCAACTTAGGTAAATGTCCCTCTTCTATCCAGTAATCTCCAAGGTGTTGTGCCCTAGGATTCTGAATTGCTGTGCAGTTCGCAAGTATGTGGATGGAAGTTTCTTCTTCCATACCACAGAATCTACATTCTTCTTCCTCCACTATTTTGAGCTTTTTCAGGTGCCCATTCAGGCGACAATGTCCCGTAAGGATGCCTGTTAAAACTCTTAGTGCAGTTTTACTTTGACTTATGCATTCATTTGATCTCAACAGGTTGTAGTCACCCAGAAGAATCTTTGATTGCCTAAGTCCTACTAGATCTTTCCAATGGTCAGATCTTCTCTTTTCTTCGGCTTTGCCTATTTCTTCCAATATTACATTGGAGCTGATACCGCAAAAGGGTTCCGGCCCCCAAAAGGGTGTTCCAGTCCCCCTCTTTGCTAGTTCATCTGCTATTTCATTTCCTTCTATCCCTGTGTGTCCTGGAATTCACAGTAAGGTGACTATATTGTTCTCGCCTAGTTCATTCAGTTTGCCTAGGCATTCCCACACCATTTTGGAACTGATTACACAAGAGCTCAGTGCTTTAATGGCTGCTTGACTATCCGACATTATGATAATCCTTTGCCTTCTATATCCTTTATCAATATTGAACTGGGCACACTTTCTTATGGCGTGAATTTCCGCTTGAAAGATACTCGGGGTTTTTCCCAAGCTTTCAGAGTGTTTGGTTCCTGGCCCGTACACTCCTATCCCAGTTCCTTCTATTGCTCTTGAGCCATCTGTGTACCACTGAATGGCATACTTTCCAAGTCTGGTAATGGTATTTGGATCCCATTCCTTCTTGTTGCTTAATTCCGTAACGAATTTCTTTGAAAAGCTATACTTTTTCATCATACCATCTTGTGGCATGTCCCAGGTTTTCTGATGTCTAAGAAGTAAGGAGGTGTTTTTTTAATGATTCCCTCTCTACTTAGTCTGTATCTTGTTCTTTCTGCAACACTTTCCACCACCATATGTAGTGGTGTGAGGTTGAGAATAACTTCCATGGCTGCCGTTGGGCATGTTCTCATTGCTCCTGTAATGCACATACAGGCTAGTCTTTGAATTTTTGAGAGGTTTTCTCTCGTTGTCAATAGGCTAGTTCTACTACTCCACGCAATGGCTCCGTAAGTGATAATTGGTCTCACTATGGCAGTGTACATCCAGCTCAGGATTTTTGGGTTGCACCCTTAATTTCTCCCTGCCAGATTCCTGCACACCATTAGAGCCATTTTTGCTTTGCATATAATCTCCTTTTCGTGTTTATTCCACAGGAGTTTACTGTCTAGAGTCAAACCTAGATACTTGACTTCTTGTCTCCATTCAACCTCGCTCCCATCAAGTTTAATGGTTTTGAGGTTGAGCTTTCTTTTCTTAGTGAAGGCTATTAAGATGGTTTTGGTGGGGTTGATGTTAAGTCCCACTTGCCTACACCAGCTATTTGTATAGTTCAGACCCTTTTGTACGATGTCACGAAGGGTATTTTCGAATTTTCCTCTGGCTGTTATGACAATATCATCGGCATACCCTTGGCAGGATATTCCGAGGTCAGTCAAACCACACAGGAGTTCGTCAACCGTCAGGCTCCACATTAATGGGGATGCTACCCCTCCCTGTGGACATCCTCTGGTTGTGCAGATGGAGACAATGTCTTTGCTCGTCCTCGTCTCTGCTACTCTAGTGGTGAGCAGTTCCGACATCCATTTGGATGTTGTGCTGTCTACACCTCTTCTATTTAATGCTCTTTTGACAGCCTTATGAGGAGTATTGTCAAAAGCTCCTTCTATATCCAAAAAGGCGCATACTACTGCTTCTTGGTTGTCTAGAGCACCTCGGATATCCTCCGTCAGTTGTACCAGTGCAGTCTCCGTAGATCTGCCTGCCCGGTAAGCATGCTGATGAGGGTGGAGAGGTAATCTCTCTAGGATTTCCGCTCTAATATAATTGTCAATAGCTTTTTCCATCGTTTTGAGCACAAACGATGTTGGGCTAATTGGTCTGAAGGATTTGGGGTTTGTTGTGTCCCTTTTTCCAGCTTTTGGAATGAAGGTTACTATTGCCCTTCTCCATGCTTCTGGTATATAACCCAGTTCTAAGCTGCTTCGACTGATCCTAACCAAATGTGGTAGAATTTCGTCTTGTCCTTGCTGGAGCAATGCTGGGAAAATTCCATCAGCTCCCGGTGCCTTGAATGGTGAAAAGGTGTTCATAGCCCATTTTAACCGTTCGTTACTACAAATGTGCTTGGCCATTGTAGTACTTTCTCTTGAAGGTCTGTTATGACCTTCGAGAGGACTATCTCCCCTATACAAAAATTTAGCACGCGTTCAACGCGTGTTGAGCGATTGTCATCTGAACGTGCTCTAACTCGTCCTGATATGGGGTGAAGCTACCTGCCCGACACATAAATAGAAAAAATATTAATGTTCACGATAATATTTTAATATTACTTGGATAGTTCATCCTGTATTGATTTTGTAAGGGTCACGAAGATAAACTTTGAATTGTTGGTTAAAACATTTATTTTCACTTTTTAGTTTTATTAAAAGTTAATTATTATAGGTATTTCTGGTGCTTAGTTTTTATGAAGACATATTACACCAATGCTTATAATGTTAACGATGACTGTAATGATTTTGTGCCTATAGTCTATTTCAGAAAGGTATAGAGTAATAAAATGGGGAATTCCGTCCAGTTCGGCTCAATTTCGGTGTCGGCCATAGGCGTAGGTCTTGAAATAGTATTGTTTGTAATATTAAAATTTCAAGTAATTGCGTAAGAGAATTAGGAAAAGTATGTTTTCTGGCCTGAAGTGTCAATATCGAAATATTGTGTAGGGATTACTTAGGTAGTAGATTATACAGTTACGTTTTGCGTTTAACAGGTACCGTTTAACCTTCTATTAGTGCCTCTGCCTAATTCCAGCCCTGTTTCAGATTCAGCTCAACCATGCGCCCAAGGTGCCTTACCCATAATATTTAGACCTTTATAAGTATATTTGTTTAGTTTAACGCATCAGTATTTGCTGTTAAGCCGTAAATAGTGTTCACAGTATTATAAGATTAGTAATAAAATGGCGACATTTACACCAACGAAAAGATGTTCTAATAATTCTGCACTATCAGTGAATGAAAAACTCATTATTTTAAATGTCTTCGATTGCATAAAATACGATTACCCGAAATTTACTGTACAAGAAACTGTCGACCGATGTTCCCGAATGACTGGAGTTGGAAAGTGGACCGTTTTTAAATGATTGCGGGGAGAAAGATAGCAGGCCAAGGGGAGCCTCCCAAGAAAAGTCCAGGCAGACCAATAAAAGTCCTTGATGAAGACACCAAAAGTATAATTCGAAGAAAAGTTCACTCTTTTTATTTTAAAAAAGAAATACCCACCCTAGATAAGATTTTAATGGAGCTTGGCCAGGATGACAGTATTCCTTTGATAACTAAAAAAATTTTATGGACCACTTTGAGAAATATGGATTTTACCTGGGAAAAGCATAACCGTAAAGCACTTTTACTGGAAAGCGATGAAATTGTTTGCTGGCGACGAACATACTTAAGAAGTATAAAGCAGTACAGAACAGAGCAGAAGAAAATCTTTTATCTTGATGATACGTGGATCAATGAAGGTTATACAGTACCAAAAATGTGGCAAGACAAAAATATAACCAGTGCTCGCCAAGCTTTCATGGAAGGCCTGTCAACGGGTATTAAGGTGCTTTCAGGTAAAGGGAAAAGACTAATAATCGTCCATATTGGAAGCGAAGAGGGATTTTTAAAAGGTTTGCTAACCTTTCAGTCGTGCCATACGGGAGATTACCACGAGGACATGGATTCGGATGTTTTTGAAGACTATTTTGGTAAATGATAAAATATCTTCCGGCTGATTCAGTAGTAGTTATGGATAACGCGAGTTATCATTATCGACGCATAGAGAAGACTCCAACTTCATCTTGGAGAAAACAATAGATTATTGACTGGTTAACCACCAAAAGTATTGAATTTGAAGATAATTTGATAAAAAAAAGAACTATTAGCTATAGCAAATTTACACAAACATCGTTTTATGAAATACGCCGTGGAAGATATAGCAGAAAAACATAGTGTAACTATGTCCTATCATTGCGAACTAAATCCTATAGAACTTATATGGGAGCAAGTGAAAGGATTTGTAGCAAGACACAACACGACATTCAAAATGAAAGACGTTAAGCTACTGTTTGATCAAGCCATTAAGGAGGTGACACCAGAGAACTGGCGAAAAGCAGTCCAGCATGTCATTAAAGAAGAGGAGAAAATGTGTGATCTTGACTACTTGATCGATCGGACCGTCGACCCGTTAATTATAACGAAAGAGGAGATGACAGTTCCTCAGATGACGAAGAATATTATGATTTTTTATAATTTAATTTCTGTATAATGTATTTTTTGTATAATGTTCAATAAAAAATAAGTGTACCTAATACTATGTACATAATGCCTAATTTTTATTCTGTTAAAATAAAATTCTTTCCTTTTTACGAGTATCCTTCCGGCACGCCCCTGGCACACTATTTTCAGTATTTTGTGAATGGATAACTATAGGCTAAACCCATATATTGACCCCAACCCGGGTGGTACTACCTGCACTTGATAAAAAGAGAGAATTTTACAATGAAATCAATGCCAAACTATGAAAGTGGCTTAAATATTCGTTGGGTCACTATGTGCTCCCTTTGCATACCTAATGAGGTTTTATTACTCTATACCTTCCTGAAATAAACAATAGTTTAAAATTATAAATAATAAAATTTTCCACAGACTCTTGAAATTCCCTGTTTTCAATCATAAAATAGATCAACAATCCTACCAGAGTAAGTTTCGACAAACAAATCTCCTTACATCTCTGTTACATTTTTTTCTGGCATAAAAGGGATGGTAATCGTGTCATTTATATGTTCTGCAACGCAATATTAGGTGTACAATCGTTAGAGGATACAAATATTTGAACATAACATCTGTTTGCTATTGCCTCGCAGCTTCTGTTGTTAAATTTCATTCGTATACTTCTCGCTGCCGATGCTACTGTTCGCGTTGGGGTGCAAAGTGTTACAAACTGTAATAAAACACGTTATTCTATAACGCTGCTGCACACATTTGTTTTCTAACTAAACGTGGAATTTAAATATATGAATTAATACGTACACGTTTTAATATTTTCTTGGTTTGAAGTATTTAAACAGTTTCTTTATAATGAAGTTTAAATATAATGATAAAACTTTAATGTTTTTTCAAACGAAACAACAGTTTTCAGGAAACCAGAAAAACTTTCATGAAATAATTATACTAACTCAATAAATAGTGTCTCTTGGCTAACGATTTATTATATTTGAACATTCTGTATATCAGGGAGTTTCTTTGCGCTAACTTCAATGAAATCATCAACATTTTTTGAAATAAATAATGTATAGCTACTACCTCTAGAAAGTAAGGTAATAAATATTGAGGTAAAATTATGAGACTCGTCAGGGAATGACTCCCAAGAGCAACAAATCGAATGGACGGTGATGCAAAAGAGTCTCAACTCTCAAAGCAGAAGTGTAACGTGTATCTTATTCTCATAATATCCGCGATCGCGTGAGTCGTATAGTCGATTAAGTGATTTATCAGGAGTAAATTTAAGTGCTCTAGATGAAGGCTATACTTCAACGCTTCTTACACTGAAAAACAATTTTTATTTGAGAAAATATTATCTACTGGGATATTAGTTATCTTATTTTATTGCACTCACATTGTATCACTAGCAATTTTCTATATCAAATATTTTCAATAAATACGGTTTAATTCGTATCGGGATTTGTCTTATTTGAAATATATTTTATATGATTCTGTCACTAGTTTTGTTTGGCCTTTTTAGTTGTCTAATTTTATGACTTGACTTTATCAATGATCTTTTCTATTTTTGTTTTTTTCTACATTTTTTCACAGTTCGGCTGTAGTAAATTGATTTTTTTCAGATTATTGTCATTGGCCATGCTGGAAGACATCTCTTTTTTTATCTATTTCGTGCCATTTATTGCCTTAAGAATTATTCTGATTAGGATCTTGTGCTTAGCTTACTTTTCTAATTCGGCTGCTGATTTTTCTTTCAATTTGTTTGACTAAATTCGGAAATTACTCTTCGTTGAATGAGAACTCTGGATAAATAGTTTTTTTCGACCATTTTCTAGATAAAATGAACCTTAACTATTTTCTCAATTTTTTTGGAGATGCTGGCTTTGTTCTCCTTTCAAGATATAAAACATGGAAGTTTAACGGTAATTGAAACAACTAACTGAATACTTTTACTTAATTTATATTATCTCAACCCTTTTCCAGGTAAAAATACCAACAGATAGGCCAGCTTCTTGGACTTATTTCAGAAGAACTTCACAACCTCTTAAACTAAACAATAAAATCTAAAAATTCCTTTAAGTTTCTTGGTATTCATATCAATGGTGCCCTCAAATGGTTTATAGATATCGACATGTTAACAAAAAAATTATCCTCTGCATGTTTTGCCATTAAATCTGTCTCGAAACAGATTTATTCGTCTCCTGCATTAATAACTCACTTTCTCTGTTTGAATCTCACCTTCGCTATGGTCTGCGTTTCTGGGGCTCCTGTAGTATCTACTTCCTTACGTATTTGGTTCAAGTAGTATTTATTTTGTAATCCCTTGGTTTGGTTAGAATACTCACAATTCAACTGACATACCAATTCATAGTTTACATGCCAAAAAAATTTGGTGTTCATTTTACACATTTTACCCACCTCTGACCTGGTAAAAAATTCCATTACCTTCAATGCCAAAAAATAATCCATCAATCTATCGTTAAAATTGAAAGCGGTTAATACATACAATTCTTATGTAAGTTCCGAATACTGACGAAGACTTTTTTCACGAATGACCATATAGTACACAGTGGCAAAATGTTACATTGTACCTCAGACTTTTGAGTTGCATTGGTATTAATTTAATAATTATACATTGTGTTTTAATATATGCAATCTTGAGTATTTTTCTATGTATTTAGTATAAAAATAACGTTTTTCGTCGACCTTTTACGCATTAATTTCCGGATGAAATCGTCTATTTTTGACGTCAAGTACTTTTCGTCCGAAAACATTTTATTTTTCGTCCGCACTCTTCGTCGGCAAACGTCCGAAGTGGTTACTATAATACGGCACGGTGCGAGAATGGCTGTTACAATAACTGTCATTTGCTGTTGTCCAATTAATTATTCACGAAATCCGCTAGATTTTACGTGTGAATAAGATCGTGGTGTGAATATTAGTGTTCATAATAGTCAATAATGGTTAGTGGTATAGATGAAACTTATCTTTTGCACAGCGGACGAAAAGTGTCTGCGAACGAAAATACTTGCGTTCAAAAATAGTCGATTTTTCATTCGGAAATTAGTCATTTTTTATAAAGATCGACGAAAAAATGTAATATGCACCTCGGTGAATAACTGTCTATTGTCTCGACTGCAGACTTGTCCTTCTTACATAAATAAAGTTCCTATAATAGCCTTTTTGGTGTGCGTCATTGATTGTTAATGTCTTTCTAACACATTACGTTGGAAGAAATGGAAAAAAGGCAGGTCTGTGATTAATCCTAATCAAAATATCACAATAATGAACCGTTTAAACGTATTACAACCGTTAACCCTAATCCTTGACTTACAAAAATTTGATTGGTTGATGTTTAGAATACGCTCAAACGCGACCTATCAATCGGGCGAAATTACATCGTTCAAAATACGATGCAGACGTTCCTTTCGTAGCGGCAATGTGACTTACGTCTTTTTCTAATGTCCAACTGACAGTTCTCGTCAGGTCTGTACTTTGTAGTTTACGGTAAATTATTATTTATGAAAAGTGAATATTGATCTTATTGTTAGATTTTTATTTATTCAAATGCAGGACTATATTTACTAATATTAAATAATTTTAATATGTAAATTGAATGAACAATTTGTTTTATTTTGCAGTGTTTTCATATCCCAAGTATTATTAATTTCATAGCCTTTTCGAATTTGGCTGAATACGATCCTGATGATTTTATTTATCAAATTAAAGGTTAGCTATATGTCAAAATAACAAATTAAATATCGACATACCCAAAACCCGGATATACGTCACAAACGATGACGCACACCAAGACGGGTATTATATGAACTATAACTATTTTCGGCAACCGTCCGGAAAGTACCTACTTCCCGGACGCTTTTTCTGTGAGAAAGTAGCACTTTTCCGGCCTAGTCCGGAAAGTACGTATTTCCCGGACTAGGCCGGGAAGAATTACATCGTTGCTGAATCCCTTTAATATTATAGTCTAAGATCCGAAGTAAAGTCGACCTTCACCGAGCTGATAATAGAATGAAACATGTTTTATAATAAATTTAGAATACCTATAAGAAAATATATTAAAAATGGGTTGCCTTAAAAAATCCTGGACAGACTATTTTTAATTGTTTAAAAAAAATGAAAGTACGCTTGCTCGGTATTTATACGACAAAGAATGACATTTTGTGTATATTATCTTTGAATGACAGTTTGACATTTTGGAGTAACTAATGACTTATAATATTATTATTATTATTATTGCATCGAAAACACGTGTTATTCTGTATCGTTGTGATAAAAAATGGCGAAAAAGTGTTTTTGTGTGGCTCGGACGATTCTTTAAATGATTTTACTGATGAAACTTTTAAAAATTGCTTTTCGTAAAAAACTTATTTTTTTTAAATAATTAAGTAAAAATAGTCTGTCCAGGATTTTTTAAGGCAACCCATTTTTAATATATTTTCTAATATACTAAATTTATTATCAGCTCGGTGAAGGTCGACCTTACTTGAGATCTTCTACTATTAGCAATTGCGAATTTCAATATAAATATTAATAAAAACAAGAATTAGAATTTTAGTAATATGAGTAGATTCCACAAAGTAAGGGTCCAAACAGTAAGTTTAATTAGAATGTTCATAATTTTATTTTAAAAACTAGTTTTTTTAGCGTTTTGTCATCATGACAAACATAAACATTCAAATCGACGCCATTTTTAGTCCATTTAGATATTACAAAGAAACGTGTTGTATTGATTTGTTATACCTACCACACGGTTGCCGAAAAAAAAAATGTACGCAACACGCCCGGAAACTGCTTTTTCGGACTCGCAGACTTTGTCTACTCGTCCAAAAAAAAACAGTATTTTCCGGACTTGTTACGTAATATACTATTTTGATCGACCTTTACAAAAAATGACATTTTACGTACTATAGTCTATTTCAGAAAGGTATAGAGTAATAAAATGGGGAATTCCGTCCAGTTCGGCTCAATTTCGGTGTCGGCCATAGGCGTAGGTCTTGAAATAGTATTGTTTTTAATATTAAAATTTCAAGTAAATGCGTAAGAGAATAAGGAAAAGTATGTTTTCTGGCCTGAAGTGTCAATATGGAAATATTGTGTAGGGATTACTTAGGTAGTAGATTATACAGTTACGTTTTGCGTTTAACAGGTACCGTTTAACCTTCTATTAGTGCCTCTGCCTAATTCCAACCCTCTTTCAGATTCGGCTCAACCATGGGCCGCAAGGTGCCTTACCCAAAAATTTTAGACCTTTATAAGTATATTTGTTTAGTTTAACGCATCAGTATTTGCTGTTAAGCCGTAAATAGTGTTCACAGTATTATAAGATTAGTAATAAAATGGCGACATTTACACCAACGAAAAGATGTTCCAATAATTCTCCACTATCAGTGAATGAAAAACTTATTATTTTAAATGTAGACGATTGCATAAAATATGATTACCCGAAATTTACTGTACAAGAAACTGTCGACCGATGTTCCCGAATAACTGGAGTTGGATAGTCCACCTTTTTTAAATTATTGCGGGGGAGAAAGATAGCAGACCAAGTGGAGCCTCCCAAGAAAAGTCCAGGCAGACCAGTAAAAGTCCTTGATGAAGACACCAAAAGTGTAATTCGAAGAAAAGTTCACGCTTTTTATTTTAAAAAAGAAATACCTACCCTAGATAAGATTTTAATGGAGCTTGGCCAGGATGACAGTATTCCGTTGATATCTAAAAAACTTTTATGGACCACTTTGAGAAATATGGATTTTGCCTGGGAAAAGCATAACCGTAAAGCACTTTTACTGCAAAGCGATGAAATTGTTTGCTGGCGACGAAAATACTTAAGAAGTATAAAGCAGTACAGAACAGAGCAGAAGAAAATCTTTTATCTTGATGAGACGTGGATCAATGAAGGTTATACAGTACCAAAAATGTGGCAAGACAAAAATATAACTAGTGCTCGCCAGGCTTTCATGGAAGGCCTGTCAACGGGTAATAAGGTGCCTTTAGGTAAAAGGAAAAGACTAATAATCGTCCATATTGGAAGCGAAGAGGGATTTTTAAAAGAAGGTTTCCTAACCTTTCAGTCGTGCCATACGGGAGAATACCACGAGGACATGGATTCGGATGTTTTTGAAGACTCTTTTGGTGAAATGATAAAATATCTTCCGGCTGATTCAGTAGTATTTATGGATAACGCGAGTTATCATTCTCGACGCATAGAGAAGACTCCATTTTAATCTTGGAGGAAACAAGAAATTATTGACTGGTTAACCACCAAAACTATTGAATTTGAAGATAATTTGATAAAAAAAGAACTATTAGCTATAGCAAATTTACACAAACATCGTTTTATGAAATACGCCGTGGAAGATATAGCAGAAAAACATAGTGTAACTGTGCTGCGCACACCGCCATATCATTGTGAACTAAATCCTATAGAACTTATTATGGGCGCAAGTGAAAGGATTTGTAGCAAGACACAACACGACATTCAAAATGAAAGACGTTAAGCTACTGTTTGATCAAGCCATTAAGGAGGTGACACCAGAGAACTGGCAAAAAGCAGTCCAGCATGTCATTAAAGAAGAGGAGAAAATGTGGGACCTTGACTACTTGATCGATCGGACCGTCGACCCGTTAATTATAACGTCAAGAGGAGATGACAGTTCCTCAGATGACGTAGACTATTATGATTTTTTATAATTTTATTTCTGTATAATGTATTTTTTGTATAATGTTGAATAAAAAATAAGTGTACCTAATAATATGTACATAATGCCTAATTTTTATTTTGTTAAAATAAAATTCTTTCCTTTTTACGAGTATCCTACCGGCACGCCTTTGGCACACTATTTTCAGTGTTTGTGAATGGATAACAATAGGCTAAACCCATATATTGACCCCAACCCGGGTGGTACTACCTGCACTTGATAAAAAGAAAGAATTTTACAATGAAATCAATGCCAAACTATGAAAGTGGCTTAAATATTCGTTGGGTCACTCTGTGCTCCCTTTGCATACCTAATGAGGTTTTATTACTCTATACCTTTCTGAAATAAACTATAATTTCCGGATGAAAAATCGTCTATTTTTGACGACAAGTATTTTTCGTCCGCAAACACTTTTTTCGTCCGCTGTGGTAACTATGATACAGCACGGTGCGAGAATGGCTGTGACAATAACTGTCATTTGCTGTTGTCCAATTAATTATTTACGAAATCCGCTGGATTTTACGTTCGAATAAGACCGTGGTGTGAATATTAGTGCTTATAATAATCAAGAATGGTTAGTGAAAGATGAAACTTATCTTTTGCACAGCGGACGAAAAATATTTGCCTTCAAAAATAGTCGAATTTTCATTCGGAAATTAGTCATTTTTTGTAAAGATCGACGAAAAAATTTAATATGCACCTCGGGGAATAACTGTCTATTGTCTTGTCTGCAGACCAGACTGTAATAGACAGTTTTTTGTCCTTGGTATATAAATAACTATTTTATTTTATGTTTTGTTTTTGACTTTATTTTTCACTATTCAACTTTTGTCTATAAAATTTTAATAAATTTTCGATGAGAATAAAGCATATCCATTTTCGGTTTGACAATCTTATTTCCAATTTGTTAATAATCAAATCGACATTGTTAGTAAAAACACACTAAAAATGGAATAGAAAGAGTGAATAGTGATATCTTCTGTTATTACACATTTACACAGGAAGAAACAAAATACTGGTACAAAACTTTCAAACTGAAAAGTGGTTTGTTGAATTTGCTATAAGTATCTGTAAATAAAAGAAAAAAATATACCACGATACTGCTACTTAAAAAATCACTCCGTATTTGTTTTCTCCAGTGTATGTTTCGTTCACGCCATCATCGACAAAAAGCAATCTGCAATGGCGTTTGTAAGTGTGCACTGTGCACTTACCGCCTAACACATGCCACTTAGAATTTTAAAGAATGTTGTAATTACAAACGAGTTTGCAAATATTGACACTTTTCGTGCCGCAGACCGTAACACACAACTTTTGAATTGGTTTTCGCATGACTACACTTTTAATTAAGATAATTCACCAAGGTATTCTTATAGTTTTAGGTTTCGGATGATTCTTAAGTATGAATAGTTCCACTAAAATCTGTTAATATCAGTTAATAGTTATTTAACCAACTAGAGCAGTTTTTTTCAACGAAGCCTCTTTAGGGGGATCGCGAAGCTTCTATAGGGGAGTTGTAAAGTTTGGGAAAGCCACTGCAGTACAAAAAAAACAATAAAGTTTAAAAAGATTTATTAAGAAAATTTTTAACTAAAGGACATAATCATTTGTATCAAATAAACAAAAAATAAAAATAACTTATGATGGATCTTATATTTGATACCAGGTGATTTGTTTGAGTTTTCTTTATATAATTGAATTTTAGACTTTATCCATTGTATGTATGTACGAGGTACATTATAAATTTTGAATTGCTTCTTTGAGTTTGATTTATTTAAATTTGAATCATTTAAATAGTTTTCCTTTAATATTCTATAACTATTGAAGCTTTTATGTTAGAATTAACTCGTGTCGGTTATGTACAATGTGTAGTTATTATTTTTCATAAATAAATGAAACTAGTATACAGACAAATTAACGCAAAAATAGCAAACTACAAACTTGATAGTAAACTTAATAGACACGAATAAATTACCAAAGTGACAATAGCCTACTATTGCATTGTAATTAAAGCAAGGTGTAATAAGTTCTGGTTATAGGATAAGATATAATTTAAGTAGTATCCCAAAACATAACGACTGGCCACAATTAGGGCAGAGGTTGACTCTCAAGTTTATGTTTAAAAAGGAACCTCGTGTATTCTAACAAATATCTATTTATAGTCTCTCTCGGCACGTCTACTTAGTTTGTTGTAATAAACTCAAGGTGATGTTTACTAATCAATTAATAATTAAGCCTTGGAATTATTATACAAACTATTATACTGAGTGTTAAATATATTATGTTAGAAATCACTTACAAAGGTATCACACAGTATATTTTTTTCTCCGACTCTATTGGTTCTGGGAAATACTGATGGTTAGTCATTAGAAATTACAATACTTCAAGTTTCCACCTTTTCTTAAATTCAAGAAAAAAAATGAGAACTCAATTTTACTCATCACGTTTTAAGGGTAATATCTGGGAAGGGGGTGGGATAAGGAAATTTTGTCATAGAAAGACCCATCATATTTTTATACGAGCAATCACCTCCTGAACTTTTTCGTACGAATTTAGAAACACCCTGCATGTGGGTATGAATAAATAAATAACTTGTTATTATTAATTATTAATAATTTTGTTGTTGTCTTGTAGTTGAAATGAATCTGGCATGCATTCAAAAAATTACCTCCATTAAAGCTCATGTCTTTTATTACTTATTGTATTTTATACTTTATCTCGCGTTTAATTCCATAATATCGTCGAGTGATAAGTATAAGAAGAGACGCAACCTCGAAAGAGATTTTGTGCCGCAAAATGAAGTTGGCGGAGAGATGTCGCCACTCGCAATTTCACATTTTCTTTACGAATTTAGTAGTCTTCTACTGACCGTACTAGAGATAAGAACTGAGAACGGAATTTCTAGCTCTGCACGCTCTCGAATGTAATGTAGATGATTTCATTAACCAAGTGTTTAGTTAATCTATGCATTAAACGATTTTGTTGTGTGTTACATAGGGAAACTGTTATTATTTTTAAATATGAACCCCAAAAGCCATATGTTCACGAATGTGAACAATACTCAAAAAAAGATATATATTTGATTTTTGTTGAATATCCTACTAAAAATTAAAATACCCTAATTGAGTGGAAGAAAAATTGTGGATCTTCCATCTTAAACATTTGTATCAAATTATCAAAAAATAAAAAACGCTTGAGAATTAAATCGTTTTCCAAATTTGAGCGATTTCTTTCCTTACTTTTTATTTGGGCAATTGATGAAAATGTCAACTCGCACAAGTAGAAAGGGGCAATGGAATCAAACACATCAAAGCCTTTATTGTTAATTATGGGTATTCTGATTTTCTTTTTAACCAAAAGGTATTCAAATTGACAGACTTAAATTCCAATTGCAGCATCCCATCGGCAGATGAATCCAGCAGATTTTCTTTGAGCTGGGTTGCCAAATTTGCCTAATTTATAGCTGCATTTAAAAACGGATTTAAGATCCACCTTTGCCCAGTATTCTTTATAGCTCCTGCATTGAGAAGTAATGACACAGTTCTTCTTTCAACTTTTCTAACACCATTTTCATATCAGATATGAATTCCTTGATGACTTCTTCAATAAAAGACTGTGTCGAAGAAAATGAATCGAAGTGGTTTTGATTTAGAGACGATGACCACAAGTCAATTTTGTTTTGTAAAGCCATGGATTTTGTCTTTAGCAGTGATGACATTTTCATCCCGCCCTTGAAGACTTTTATTCAAGATATTTAAATGCTCAAATAAATTATAAAGAAAAGCCAATTTCAAAAGGAATTCTGGTTTACAAATGAATTTGGAGTATTCTGACTTGGCCTGCTGCAAATACATTAGAGGTTCAGCGGAAGTTCCAAAACTCTGGCTAGTACTTTGCGTCTTGACAACCACCTAACTACTGTATGATGAAGTAAATTTTGTTGGAGTGCTCCCATATCTTCACAAATTGTTCGAAACAGTCGTGTCTGCAACGCTTATCCTTTAATAGAATTTACAATTTTTATAATAATACTTAGAACTTGACTGTATTCCTGTGGCAAGGTTTTGGCCGCAAGAGCTTGGCGATGGAGAAGCCAATGCGTCCAATAAGCCTTTGGCATTTGTTCCACTGTTCGCACCAGTCATGGCTTTTACTCCATCACTACAAATAGCAATACATTTCTTTTCCCAATGGATATTCATATTTTGCCGGCATCGGCCGTAGTCGTACGTATGCGCGTAAATTGCGTTATCTATAATGAATAAATATGTTGTATTGAATATTTGTCACAAAATAAAAAACCATGAAAAAAAGCAACGGGTAGGGGGGTGGCGAAAAATTGCTTCATACTAAAGGGACCGTGTCATGAAAAAGGTTGAAAAATACTGAACTAGAGTATTAATAAGGGCTATCAACAATCGAGATATTTCATTTTTTAATGTTTGAGATTGTTAATCGCCCTTTTAATACTCGTGTTAGTTACAAAACTTGGATCAACTTTCGTTTAGCTGAAATCAGTTATGTAAGAAATATTCGTTTATTTACTATTTGGAACGTTTTCTAAACAGAATCTTTTTTTTCAATTTCTAAAAATTAAGAATAATTATTTGTTTCATAGGTAAGTACTGTCAAGAATAAATCATGACATTGGAATGTCACAGAGAAGGTCACCGGTTCAAATGTCACTGTTTTCGTTTTTCTTAAATTCTATTTAGGATGTTTTAACAATAATAATTATTATAGTTTTGTAGAATAATATTAGGGTCGTGCGGTGATATTATTCAGGGTGATGCATGCCTCCCAACTGCCGCCCCTTATTTTGAATATTTTAAAATTGAAATAAAAAACATAAGAAAATCCGCGTATCTTTATTTTCCAAAATATAAATAATAATGAAGTAATAGTCTAAATTCTAAGTCTATTTAAAAAAGGATATTATTAGCAATAGGTAGATAATAGTATTTTATGCAACGATCATGTAATGATAGCCATTAAGACACGAGCATGTTGTAGGATACGAAACGAGCCGCAGGCGAGTTTCGTATATAATATGCGAGTGTATTAATGGCCATTACATGAAAGTTGCATACTACTCCGATTAATAAGAATTATTTAATTAATAATTATCATATATAGTTACTTTTGAGAATCAAAATTATTTGACAGCTGTCAAATTAAGTGTCACCTAATATAATTAATTTCAGAAATGTCAACCAGGTATCCATGGCTATATTAAATATTGTGCGAATGTCGCATTCCTATTGGCTTAAAAATCTGTATCATAATGAAAATTTGTATCATAATGAATATCATTATGATACAGATTTTAGTCTTTTAATAAGTATATTATAAAACAGGAGTAGAAAAATGTTTTTATAGTTTTACTCTTCTAACTTTAAGTTTGGCAAAATCGTCGATTAATGATGTGTTATCTAAATTGGCAGCTAAAAGATTCAATGGAAACTAATGATACATTTTTCAGTTTTGTCTGTCCCAATGAGCTCCGTATATAGTTTTTTATTAATTTTAACATGGAGAAGCTTCTTTCGCCACTGGCTACCGATACAGGGAGTTTTATTAAAATCCTTAGAGCTATAATTGTATTTGGGTACAAAGTATTTAATTTGTTTTCGGACAAATAATTTAAAACATCAATAGAGTTCATACATATAGGAATCATTGTAGATATATTACGAATTTCTTCTTATAAATCACCTGCACTCAAATCTGAATCATTTTCAACAGTAATACTGATTGGAGGTTTGTGCAATAGTTTTTTAAAGTTCCGTCATCTATATTTTTTAATTTTGCAATGTCATATATAAATTGAAAATTGTTGCTGTGGGTTTCCAAAAAAGCAGATCGCTCATTTATAGAGTTGTAAGTAATGTCAAGAACATAATTTAAAAAGTTAATCTTGAATTTATTTTCCGCTGTTAGTTAATCATTAGATTCATTAGCTTTGTAGTCGAATTGACGCTTTTTCTTTCTAGCTCTAACTTCAGTTTCGGCAGGAAATCTAATGGTGCACTCAAGATTATCTGCAATTTCATTAGCAACAATTCTCATCTGTTCATATCCAGACTCTCTATAAGTTTTCACTTTTCTATGGCATCTCTTAGCATCCTCACACAATCTGACAAAGGACTATGCTTCCAGCTTATGGAAAATAAAAGACCACTCAAATGCGGATATTTTGATTCCAACTTATTCGTCTTGAAAAATAGAACATTTGATAACATTGCGCCAATGTTGTAATTTAATTAATAAACCCACAATTATTGATATTATTTTTAAAATCGCTTACGGAGATTGTATGAGTAAGACAGAGAGAAAATACGTAAATAGACATGTATTACAGATTCCACGAAGTAAGGATATCAGCGGTGATAAGAAATGAATGAATAAAACCAGACAGGGTTGAACTGACCTAATTTTACCAGTTAATTTTTATATGTTGTTTTTTCTTTGTAGTATTTTGTAGTGCATTTGTTGGCATCGGTAACTCTAAAAAAAATGAGGATAGGGATGCGGAAAAGATTTTTTTATATGGAAGATGTTAACTGTTAATACAAAAATGCTTGTGAAATGTGTGTAGGTAATGAACCCGACGTAAAGGGTGATACTAAAAGATAATGTATAATTCTTAGAGTATCCCCTTTTACGCGCTCCACCTTCCCCCCACAGGCAGTGCATGAGGACCTCATTACCTTCTATCCGCGAAGTGTAGCTGAAAAAACAATTTTATTGGCCTAAGCCGGTTTTTATATTTTTTTGGTAGCTAAAGTCGCCTTTTTGCTTTATTAAATTTTTTTGATGGCCGAAGCCGGGTTTTGTTTAATTTTTGTATTTTTTTGATAGCCGAAGCCGGGTTTTGTTTAATTTTTGTATTTTTTTGATAGCCGAAGCCGGTTTTTGTGTTATATATATTTTGATGGCGATGAGTGTTTTCCCTTGCGTGACATAAAAAGCACTGTTAACTGAAATCTAATTTTCATCATTATATTTCTTCATGATTAGGTATAGTTCGATCAGCAACATCAACTACAGTCAACCAGTCTACCTGTTCCATAATTAGGATACGTTAAGCCGTCACTCGAGTTCCCGTCAGGGTGAAAACTGACCTGTCTAAAAGGTGTTTATGGTAATTACGGTGAATTCTCTGAATCATCTGATATCTAGCTATGTATTTATTGCATATTGTAATAAGTGAACAGTAAAAGTTTTAAGGGAGGTCCGTTTTCAGATGTATGAAATAAGAAATAGTTATAAATGTCTTATGTTTGGCACTATTACACGATATTATTTTATATGATATCATTATTGGAATAAAATACGGAATTTTATTTCTACAATTTTATTGCGTACTACTACTGAACTGAGTCATAAATACATACATGTAAAGAAGCTAACCTAACATATAACCTAACCAGAAAGGGTTTACGCTTTTCACTTAGTATTACTTCAAGCAATTTGTGTATCACTATAGCGTACGACAACAAACGTTCGGAAATATGTATATTAATAAACTGCCGTTTCGAAAATGACAACTTAATATAAAAAAAAAATATATTCATAGCAATTAGTACTGACAGACCCCCCAGCCACCCCAATAGGTTATTCAACTTTTTCATTAGAATTCAGGATTACGAATAGGTATTACGATTTACTGTAATTTTCAAAACTATTCAGTTTACCTGTAAGCGAATTAAATAAACTGGACGGCAATTCGAGTGCGGAATTAAGATACCTGCAAGTGTCGGACGGGAACTCATGTGTATTTTATAGTCATTAGGGAATCCTGACGGGAATTCGTTTGAACCGGAATTATTTATGAAATACGTGTCGGTCAGTGTTATTAAATGTACCTATTATAATTTTACTATTATAATATAGAAAACGTTATAATAAACTGCTATTACAAAATGACAAACTTATGTAAAGATGTTAGATTGTCAATTGAGAGATGTACCTTTTTTACATAATTTGATTGCAATCTATCATATCTTTATACAACTGAAAAATATAATCCTATTATTTTGTTTCAACGAAACTGGTATTCATCGTATGTACAACTATATTCACAAGTCCGACTCTGTTTGACCGCAGCAGGTGGAGTCCTATTGAATGGTTAGATTTTGTAATCGAATCGAAAATTTCTGACAAATGAACTGATTTTGTGGGTTTATTAATTAAATTACAACATTGGCGCAATGTTATCAAATGTTCTATTTTTCAAGACGAATAAGTTGGCATCAAAATATCCGCATTTGAGTGGTCTTTAATTTTCCATAAGATGGAAGCATATTTATAGATACATGCTGCAACAGCTTCGAGACGGAATTTATGTCGAATAAAATATCGTGCCACGCTACATATAAACTTGTAAGTTTTAATGCTTTTTGCTAACCCTGTTGCTTTAACTTTGGTTTCTACATCTCTGTTTACGTCATCTATAATTTCGAATAATGCGTTGTAAATTTCACAAAGTTCATATCGTAAGGGTTTTATTGCATCTGCTCTGCTTGTCCACCTGGTGGCACTTAATGGTTTCAGAGTAAGTTGTGAAATATATTTTCTCAGTACTTCCCAACACTTTGTGGAACCAGAAAAAAATGTGTATAGTTCCTGTACAATAGCAAAAAAAGTTATGGCTTCTGTAGAAGAAGACGCAGCGTCATTCACAACAAGATTTAAAGAATGACATGCGCAGGGAATATAAAAGGCTCTTGGATATTTTTTACTAATTTTATTTTGTACTCCCTCTCTTACTCCTTTCATATTAGCTCCGTTATCATAACCTTGCCCTCTAAGCCACAAATCAAAATCTAACTCTTTAAAATGTGTTAAAATAGTCAATTCCTCTCCAGTTGAATCACTAGCTTGAAAAAAACCAATAAAAAATTCTTCAATATAATATTTGTGATCAACAGAGTTAAGAGCGGCAACTCTAATTATCAAAGAAAGCTGTTCGATATGACTTACGTCTGGGGTACAATCGGCGATTATGGAAAAGTATTTGGCACTTTTGGTAATCTCTACAATTTTTTTTTAAATTTCACTTCCCATTAAGTTAATTAATTCATCTTGTATATTATTACTTAAATACGTCACAGACCATTTATCAGATTCGCGTTGAATTCTTCTGACATGTTCTTCCATAACTGGATCAAACTCAGAAAGCAACTCTACCATTTTTAATAAGTTTCCATTATCGGGTTGAAACAAATGTTCAGTTGTTCCGCGAAAAGCCAAACATTGTGAAGCCAAAAGTCTGACTATTGACATTATATATATATATATATATATATAATAACTTTGTTTGCGCTTACAAATATCGGAAAAAGTTAAAGTTTAAGTTTTAAATAAAAAACAGAAGCATGAATATTTTTTTAGTTCGCTCTCCAAATGCCGCCCTTTTGTAATGCCGCCTGATGCAGTCGCCTCCTTGCTTCATAGTACCGCACGGCCCTGAATAATATAATAAAAAAGATGGATAAGTCAAAAACTAGAAGTATTCTATAGGTACTAGAAGTCCGATAAACGATATTTAAAATAGCATAGGATTTAGTTATAAGTCTAGTTTTAATTTTAGTTATAAGCAACCAGTACCACGAACAGGTAACTGTGCTTTCCTCTGTGGGAATACACTGGAAAGTACTTGTACTACCTATGTATTTTTTTTGTACTGGTTGAATAAATAAATAAATATTGGTAAAACGCGGTTTCTTCTGAGAATATACATTCTTCGTTAAACGCCGGTGCCATACGTTCCCAAATCACTCAGCCGTGAGTATTTCTATAATTTTAAATTCATATTTTCACATTATTGATACTTGAAATTAATTTCTCAACTATTTATCACGACATCCCTTATAGTCAAAAATCTAAATTCCAAAATATCAGTTGTAACGATTCCAGAAAATTAACGTTATATGTTTAACCAACTGATATATTTTTGAAAAATAACTATTTATAAGCAACTGAAAAGTTTTTCCACTGAACGAAAAGGCTCTAAAGATGACTACTGAAGTAAATATAATCTACTATCTCCAATCTCTAGAGATTGAACTTGAAAAATGCAATGGAAAAGGAAGAGCTTCCAGTTCTCAGTTCCGAAAAGCTTCGAGGGAACTGCAAATAATCGTCAAGAGAATCTAGCCAATAGACTATGCATATCAATAGTCATTGTTGGTTCGATCTTTGTTCGGTTCTGAAGTTGGGGTAGATGTTGATAGGTTACGCAAAGTCAAAATCATATAAATTTAATAGGGTTTTTGAAAAAATGATTAAGTAACCTCTACTTTTTATTATTCATCTACCGGGAATTTGAGACAATATAACTATTGCGTATGATTAAAATTTAGTTTTTTTTAATACGGTTCTTAAAAGTACAACTAATATCTTACCCTTTTGAAGAGATAATTCCAAAATTGACCGCGGTCTGTTATAATTCCTGAAAATCAGTGCAAGCCTAGTCTATCAATTAACTATTAGTTTTTAAGTGATTTTGTCATCACTCGCTGTTTCCTGACAGGTCTACAGTAATTTGGGACATTCCATCTCTTCTTCAATTAGAAGTGGAATGTAATAGTTTAGCCTTACAGGTATCTACAGAATCCCGTTTCTCGATGTAATTCAATGATCGTCGGGTCGTATAGCCCGGAGAGTAGTTGTTTGTCTGTCGTAAAATTGTTACTCCTTTGTAAAATAATGTTTTGAATTAGACGATATTGTATTTCATATATTTTTATATATGATTTATTCAAATTATTTTCTTAGGTATAGAGGTTATTAAAGTGAAAATAATATCGGCTAATTTTATGCGACGTTATGTTCCTTCTTGGGTACTTCCTTCCTTCATTTGTCTTGTTATTTTTCATACACCATCTACGAAGTTTTTTTATCAGAAATTTCTTACTTTCAATCGCACTTTACCAAATAGTATCTACATAACTATAAGATTTTTTTATTAGAAAAGAAATAATAATTGTTTCTCGGTTTTAACAACTATCTTTTCCTGCTTTCATAAACGATTGACACAAGTATAAATATAATTGCGTGACCTCTCCGAAACCTGATGATGAAGGTCTTTAGATCTCTCGAAAAATTCAAGTAGAAAGCGAGTGGAGCAAAAGTGTTAGATATATCGGACAATCGGAAAGTGCTTTATTAAATCGTGCGCGCTTTTTGTCGGATGCTGGATATATCTAATAGAGTGCGCATCGGTATCGGTATCGTATAGTCCCCCTGACATTGACAGCAATATCCGGATACACGTCACTAAGAGGAAATTGTGCAATACAAACAATTCCTATTATGTCTGATAGTCAACGCTCTCTCATTTAAAGGATCTTGATTAGAATTTATGAATGCGAACAGTTTGTTATTTAATTTAATATTTATTTGGAAGTAAAATAAGTTTTATTCGTGCTTTTATAGAATGTCTAGATTGGGTAAATCGTTTTACATACATTTGTGTAGTAATAATACATATTCAAAAATTTCAAATAATCCTGAATAATAATAACAATTTAGAAAAAAATACGAGTGTAGACTTATTTGTGATAAATATTTTGAGATACTGGAAAAGCAGGTCAAACTCAATTCTGCAATGTAGACTAGTCTATAAGCTTAAAATTGTGTTAATTCTACATACTGTTATTAAAATTATGTGGTTTAGCTCATTCGATCCGGAATAATGTCTAGATCATTGTGCCAAATAATTAAATCAGTCCATAAAAAATTCCAAAAGTTATAAACAATTAAACACAAACAAAAAGTGTTTGGTTTGTAGCTTATTGTTCGTAAATTATAAATATTTCCGAAATTTGAAAAAAATATCCTTAAAGAGGAGGATATTTCCAATAAAAAAGTACAAACTCCCAGAACTCTATCTCCATTATTTATAATTTTAATTTTACGCTGAAAATAGCCCTCCGCGCGCCAATATTAGGTTGCGCGCACGGCCTCGAAAGCGAGTACGTCACTTAAAACAATTCTTCTTAAGTACTCAAAGTTAATTGAAAAATTTAAAAAAATTATACTTTAAAGAATTGATTCCCGTTGGAATTTTTCATAAAAACAAATTTTTCAATATGCTAGACGATTGTTAATTAACAAAATTTTTTCAAACTTCCTTCATTGTTCTAAGCTAAAAAAAATTTTTACATAATTGCCGTAAAATTATTTCGCTTCGTGGAGCTCTTCTTATATACATCCAAAACAAGATTGCGTCGTCAAAGTTTTGAAAATGTTAATACTTTGTTTATAATATTTTTTTCAAGTTAACAATAAATGACTGATTTGCCATTTTTTGCTAACTTACATTACTTATTATAAACAAAGTATTAACATTTTCAAAACTTTGATGACGCAATCTTGTTTTGGATGTATATAAGAAGAGCTCCACGAAGCGAAATAATTTCACGGCAATTATTTAAACATTTTTTTTAGTTTAGAACGATGAAGGAAGTTTGAAAAAATTTTGTTAATTAACAATCGTCTAGCATATTGAAAAATTTGTTTTTATGAAAAATTCCAACGGGAATCAATTCTTTAAAGTGTTTTGATTATACTATAATTTTTTTAAATTTTTCAATTAACTTTAAGTACTTAAAAAGAATTTTTTTAAGTGACGTACTCGCTTTCAAGTCCATGCGCACAACCTAATAATTGCGCGCGGAGGGCTATTTTCAGCGTTAAATTAAAATTATAAATAATGGAGGTACAGTTTCGGGAGTTGGAACTTTTTTTTACTAAATTTCCTCCTCTTTAAGGATCTTTTTTTCAAATTTCGAAAATATTTATAATTTACGAACAATAAGTTACAAACCAAACACTATTTTTTTTGGTGTTTAATTGTTTACAACTTTTGGAATTTTTTATGGACTAATTTAATTATTTGGCACAATGACCTAGACATTATTCCGGATCGAATGAGCTAAACCACATAATTTTAATAACAGTATGTAGAATTAACGCCATTTTAAGCTTATAGACTAGACTATTAAAAAAGTTTTGTATGAAGTTGTATCAAAAGTACATTGGCGTACAGACTTCGGGGAAAAGGAAAATTTGATTGATCTTGAAATGAAATACGAGTATATTATCAAATTTGTAAAATGATTGTAGTAGAGTGTAGTTAGGTTAGGTTAGGTTTGTGGTGAGTGGGTCTATAAGGCCCTCCACGGCGACTCGAAAGAGTCTATTGTGGCTCATACCTATTCATATTTCACCAAACAAATTCAGCTTCTTAACAAAGCCGATTAGTTTGTTTGGTGAATGAGATTTCAGGTCCGAGGGCGAGAGAGAGACCCCAAACCGCCAAACATCAGATACCTGATTGGAGCCGCGGCGGGGCAGGCACAAATTATATTCTGTGCTGTTTCATCATCTTCCACACAAAGACGACCAGTCGGATCTTCCGACAGTCCAAGTCTTAGCATCTGATGATTCAAATGACAGTGACCTATTAAAAGGCCTATTAGACAACGAAGGATGTATAAAAGCCTTTGAATGAAGCAATCCTGGTATGTTATGCCAGAATGTAGTAAGCATTATCAAATTAAGATAGAAAAATAAAAAATTCACAGCTTCTATGACAAGATTGGTGAAACAATTTATAATGAGAAAAATTATTACGGAATAATGAAATAAGGAAAAAAAAGAGTATCAAAGATGTCGTATGTTACGGTATCTATGGTGCTAAAAATGTAAAAAGTCAAACGAGACGTCCAAATATTATTTCAATTTCTTCCAATCCAAATTATTTTTGACAATGTTCAATTGAAAAAATCTACTAGTTTATTAAATGATTCAATGAAAAAGATGATCAGCGAAATATTCTGAATTCAATAGAGTTTCGTTTTTTTGGTATCTTCCCTAATTTACCTTTTGAGATGATCTTTTATTAGATAAATTCATTTTCAAATTTTAAATTGGAGCATCATAATATACCACGTTTATAAAACGAACTAAAGAGTAAAATAGTTATGCAACAAGTGTCTAAAGTAACCCTTTTTTGACGAATGTGAATATTGTCGACGATCACATGTGTAAAAAAAGGGAGCTTACACACGAATTGCAAACAATATTTTTTCTACTACCGAAATTTTAATTAAAAAAAACTGAAGATTTATATATATTTTCTTTTACTGTTGATAATTTGTTGGACACTAAATATAAGCAAAAATAAATTCACAGATTTTTGGGGCAATAAATCATTAGAAGCATTCTGTGCTACGTCTAATATGTTGTATGTGGTGGTGTATTTGCGAAATAATCTTCTGAGAGATCGTCAGACGAATCCATCTTTATAATTATATATGTACCTACCTATTCCGTTTTCTGAAAAAAGAATCTAAAATAACATCATAGTTTCCTAAAAATGTTCAATACTTAAATATAAATACTTTTGCTTACCCTAGGTATAGTCGGAAGATCTCAATTTAAATTTTAAATGTCAGATTCAATGCATGAAGAAATGTCAGTCACTCACAGCCAACTTAAAGGTACCTACCTATGTACCCTATTCTATTATTTTCCAGTACCCAATAATTATTAGATCTACTTTACTGAATTCTAAATGTTTCAATCTCTGGTTTCAAAAAAAACTCAGATTTAATATCCGTTTATTATACCTTCCTATATTTTTATAATACTAGGTAACACTACATACAAATTGGAACTTTTTCTTTACGCACTAGTGCGTAAAGAAAAACTCTTTACACACTAGTGCGTGAAGTAAAGTTTTATGCACTCGAAAGTGTATCTAAAGTACGTACGGTAGTAGAACGCATGGTAGTAGAAAAAATAATTTTTTTCTACAACTGCTATGAAAAGTGACGTATTTCTCATACCTTACTTAATTTCAAAACCAAATATTGCTCATACTGTGAGAAATAATATTTCTCACGGCACTTTGCCCACGCCACATACATTTATATGGAGAATCAAATAAAATCGACAAAAACTTAGTAGGCTACTGTCATCTTTCAATACCTACTTAGTTGTCACTAAACTCGTGCTTTGATAAAAATCCCAATTTCCATTAAATATTAGTTTAACAAGACATAAACTTATTTGTAATAAATAATATGGATTCTGACAGTAGTGACGATTTTAATAATACTCCGCCAGAGATATTGGAAAAAGCTGCAAAAGTAACTTTAGATTTGTTGCCGGAAATTTCAAGAAAAAAGTATGAATTGGCATACGAAAAATTAATGGAGTGGAGAAGAAATACAAAAATAAAATCTTTTTCGGAAAGTGTACCTTTGGTATATTTTGAAGAGTTGTCAAAAAAATTAAAGGCGTCCTCACTTTGGTCACAATATCCAATGTTGCGAAGTACCTACTTGTATTCTTTAAATTTGTGCAGTTGTAGAGAAAGTATAGTGTGCAATATGTGGGGAAAGTACTTTTCTCACTCGTGTGTTCCACTTCCACACTCGTGAGAAAAGTTGAACTTTCCCCACAATATACTATTCTAAGCCTTATGTAGAATAAAACGACGTACAGATTTTTAACTTCTTACATATGACTTTAAAAATTGGTCATTGTGACCTTTCGATAGCGAAATTATTTACTACTTTTTAGTTCGTTTTAAAAACGTGTTATATTAAAATTTTTTCTTATTTCATTTATTATTTTCTTTTTTATTATTGTAAGTGTGAATGCTGCAATTGATTTTTTCTACAACTGCTATGAAAAGTGACGTATTTCTCATACCTTACTTAGTTTCAAAACCAAATATTGCTCATACTGTGAGAAATAATATTTCTCACGGCACTTTGCCCACACCACATATATTTATATGGAGAATCAAATAAAATCGACAAAAACTTAGTAGGCTACTGTCATCTTTCAATACCTACTTAGTTGTCACAAAAGTGTCAGATTATATTAGAAAATATGTTAAAAATTTGAAAAAATTGTCAAAAATTTTGAAATATGGTCAAAAATTGTCAAAAATTTGGAAAAATGGTCAATAATTGTCAAAAACTGACAAAGTTTAGAAAAAATGGTTAATAATTGCCAAATATTTTCAAAAATTTGGAAAAATGGTTAATAATTGTCAATAATTGTCAAAAACTGTCAAAATTTTGAAAAAATGGTCAATAATTATAAAAGATTGTCAAAAATGGTCAATAATTGTTAAAAACTGTCAAAGATTTGGAAAAATTATAAAAAATGGTCAATAATTGTCAGAATCTGTCAAAAATTGTCAAATATTTTAAAAAATGGTCAAAAATAGTCAATAATTGTTAAAATTTTGAAAAATGATCAAAAATGGTCAATAATTGTCAGTAACTGTCAAAAATGGTCAATAATTGTTAAAATTTTGAAAAATGGTCGAAAATTGTTAAAATTTTGAAAAAATTGTCAAGAATTATAAAAAAATATCAATAATTGTTGAAACTTGTCAAAATTTTTGAAAAATTGGCAAAAATGGTCAATAACTGTTAAAATTTGAAAAAATGGTCAAAATTTTTGAAAAATTGTCAAAATTGATCAACAATTGTCAAAACTGTCAAAAATGGTCAATAATTGTCACAAATTATCAAAATTTTTGAAAAATGGTCAAAAATGGTCATTCTATTGTGCATGAGAAGCAAGCTTCTATTGGCGGTCCGACGACCGCTCACCTTTTCTTTTTGTTTTACTAACCATAAAAATAAATATTAAGTTACTTTACTTGTATTCTTTAAATTTGTGCAGTTGTAGAAAAAGTATAGTGTGCAACATGTGGGGAAAGTACTTTTCTCACTCGTGTGTTTGCGGCACTCGCCCTTTGGGCCCGTGCCACAAACTTCCACACTCGTGAGAAAAGTTGAACTTTCTCCACTTGTTGCACAATATACTATTAAATACTTTCATGAGATAATTGCAGAGACATGCGACAAATTTCACATTCATTGTAAATCCTTTATATTTGATTATATCCGAAATATAAAATTTTACAAATTTACAAAATAACAAATAAAAAAAATTATCACCGTGTCCAGGATTCTAACCCAAAGCCTACAATTCATAATTTTCGCATTTTCGCAGCCAAATCCATAGCCGAGTGGTATGGAAATACCACTCGACTATGAAGATGGACAAAATGCGACAACTAAGATCTCCAGTACCATGAATGAGGTTACAGCATATTCATAATAAAAACTTTTTTCTCCATTTTTTAAATTTCTTTCCATATTTTCTTTTATTGTCATCCAATTCTGAGTTATTTTGTTTCTAACTCATCGGAAAATAAGTTTAAGATCATGTATACAAAGTTCCACCTGACATACAAGAAAGCGAGTTAATAAAATAGTGTTAACGTGTTAAAAATGGTTTTTTGCTACACACCATGTCTCAAACTTATAATGAATAATTTGTTTTATTTATCAATTCTAGTGAGAAGTTAAAATATATTTTTTTTAACCTAGCCTAATTATTGTACTTTATTCAGTTGTTCACATCAATTTATAAGTCTTGGTACATTTACATAATAGTTACATTCAAATTTGAACTATTTATCTAGTTATAGACTTTATAACCGAAATATGCGGGTCCTTATACTTACTACACTAATACATTAAGACACCCCTTGACAGTAAAAAGACGGTTGTCATGTCCCGTCATTGTCCTAAGTAATTTACAACGAGGACATTCACTTCCAAATAATATGCAAAGTGAACATACGGCCAACATGAGAGGAGGGGGTTGAATTTTGGAAGAGGTGAAGGGAGTTTGATGTCATGTAGTGGGCATAAAGTAGCAATCCAAAGTGTAACATGTGGTTTGAAGTGGTGCTCCTCGTAAAGTTATCAGTGGGCATGTGGTGGTAACGGCCCCTACTCGTCCCGAATTATAAATGAGAGAGACCTTTCCTATTCCTGAATCCTGTGCTTGTTTCTACGGTCGTAATGACAATGTGATGTGATGAGGCTTCTATTCTGTTCACCGCGATTATGGGTTTTCTTGATTACACTTAACTTTCTTAAATATTTTTTGCCAGTTCTTAAAAATTTAATATTTATGTATGAAGTAAAAACTTGAATTAATTGTCCTGAAAGGAAAATGTCACATTCAATACTACCCTGTGGAGTTGAGTGCAAATTAGCGATTATTACATCCATTTTTAGTCCAAAATATTTTTACCAGGTCCATAACTTTTGATCACATATTTATTGGAAGGAGAATTACTTTGTAATACCACGTTTTTATTAACTCGCTTTTTGTAGTATTTTTGTCCGGGTCAAACTTTGTTTTCAGCACAATAAAGAATTGGATGACAATAAAAAAAATATGGAAAGAAAAAAAAATGGAGAATTATTGATAAGACGTCACTTTTTTAGTTTTGATATACATTAGACTGATTAAAAAAAAAGATGATTTTTTTTTCTTAATTATATCGAAAATATTGTTGTAAATTTTTTTTTTAGGTTAAAATATTTTTAGTTCAATGCAAATAACTTAGGACTTGTAAAAAATATCAAAAACTTTTATAAAGTTATAGAAAATAGAAGGCTCTCCAAAAAATGTCCCATAAAATTTTCTCATAAAGTTTATGGTTGCGTAAAAAAAATAGAAAAATATTAAAATTTGTCCTTAGTTCAACTTTGACCTCGAATAACTTTTGAAGGAATAAATATATCAAAAAATTGTAAGAAACCTTTTTTGTAGAACGTTCAATTTTCTACAAGAATATACCATGCTCATTTCGAAGTATTGTCACCAACGTGAGTTATAAAATTCCAAAATGCAAGAGAATATTGTTCCCATGTTATTTAAATGGAAAATCGAAATTTGCGATGCGGCACCTCTTAATATTAATATTAAGAGCTTAAACTTCACAGTATTTCTTTTTTGTCATTTCCAACAATATTTTCGATATAATTAAGAAATTTTTTTTTTGAATCAGTCTAATATACATACGTATATGGTCTATATATAACAGCTCGGTTGATAAAAATATTATGTCTTCGTAGCCGAGTGGTTTAGTGGTTTGGCTGCGAAAATTATGAATTTTAAGCGTAAGGCTCGGATACGGGTTGCGGTGACAAGTTTTTTTATTTGTCATATTGTGACATTTGTATATAAATAAACTTCAATATAGTTCCTCACCTTATAGTGACTCGAACTAAAAAGTAAAAAATAATAATAATAATAATAAACGTAACGAAGTTTTACATTTTTATAGAACTGTTGCATGCGCCCCACGTTTATTATTATTATTATAATTTTTTTTCTTTTTAGTACGTTTTAAAAACGTGGTAGGTATATTAAAAAAATTTTATTTCATTTATTTTGTTTATGTTTATACAATTTATATACTCTGTATATTTATGTAATCCATTTGATGAATACGAAAAATTCTTCATTATTTGCTTGCAATCATAACAAAACTGATTAAATCGAATATCGAGATACAAATAAGGCTTTACGATTAAACGTGGTATCAGAAAGCCAGACATCAATCTAGTGTATCGTTTCGCACTCTAAGATATTAACTGGTGATTGTTTGTATAAGAAATAGGGCTATAATGAAACATAAACACTAAAGGAACTCATAATAAACATCTTATTTCCACCTCGGATTAATCCCAAATCTAGTTTGGGGACTATTTAATACATAGGGATGTATGCATAATGCAGGAGCAGATTTGTGATCTTTTGTTAAGAAAACTTTATATTGATTTCTTGAACGTACCGACTTTAGATACAGAAAAAAATACGTAGCAGTAGAACAAGAATGTACTTAATGTACAGGGTGTATCTAACTAATAATTACTAACAGATGGATAGTTAAAATAAGAGATTTAATTAATTATTATTAAAATAATTATGTAGTAATTATGAAATATTTAATTAAAAAACCGACTTCAAAGAACAAAAAAGTTTCTAAAAACCAAAAAATAATTGTTTTATACATTAATAATTGTTCCGTTAAATGTAATTAAGAAATTACTGTTTATTATGTAATTTTAATTATGGTCTTATAATTTTGAAGTAAACACACGTCTGTCCATAGAGAATTAAAAAAAGAGTTGTTTAACATGAAACAGTCAGCTCTATCGGCTTCCTTGGCTACAGGCGCTACTATCGCTTAAGTCGCGGGCTTTTTGAATTTTTTATACTCTAAGGATACTCGTAATATTGTTCAATACATATTTGCAATTAAATGATTTTGCACTTTAATGATATTTGTTTCTTAATCTTTCAAGTCAAGTCTTAAGAGACTAAGAAATAACATTATATGATTATTAATTTAAAATTTGATATAAAATAAAATGTCATCGAAAAAACTTCATACAAAAACAATCTACCTGTTCTATTATTTTGGTATAGGTATGTAGATGACATATTAGCCTGTTTTGTAGGTAGTGAACGACAATTAGATATATTGTTCAATCATATTAATAATTTACATCCAAAAATTAAATTTACATTAGAAGTTGAAGAAAATAACTCAATTAATTTTCTTGATATCAAAATTCAAAGAGTCAATAATATGCTTGATTTTTCAATTTACAGAAAACCAACACATACCTACTGATATGACTATACCATATAATTCCAATCATCCCATGTCACATAAATTAGCAGCATATAATTCAATAATACATAGAGCATTTTCAGTTCCTATGAACAAATATAATTTTTATAGAGAAATTAATATAATTAAACAAATAGCCACATCCAACGGTTATCCATTACATATAATAAATAAATTAATTGATAAAAATGAGGAAAAAGTGGCATTACAATTAATATTTCCTGAAAAAACTAGGGAAATACAAAATTACAAAACCATCACATATGCTGGTAATATTTCTAATAATATTTCAAAGATAATATCTTCTTCAACAAATACAGCAATTTCTTTTAAAACAGAAAACAATGTAAGTAAAAAATTGTTAAATGTAAAAACAAAAATACCCCCATTTAAAAAGTCTGGAAGAACTAGAAATAAGAAGACACTTAAGAGACCCACAATATGAAGTTGTCAATGAACAGAAAAATCAAGGGAGCTCTCCACTATTAAATTGTCTTCTTTAGTAACAATTGTAAGGATTAGCAGATATAATTTTCCTTGGTTTCCTCTATCATTGGACAGTTATACTGATCTTAAATGGGAAAAAGATATCCAGGATACCCCCATAGGGCTAATAATACCTAAGCTTCAATATTTGTAATATCATATCTGCTTCTTTTTTTTTTCTATTCATATATATTAAGTCAATCACAAGATAGGTCACTCACTATTTGGTCTAGCCAAAATATTAAACATCAAGTAGGCATCACATAAAATGTAACTTCTGACGACGATATATCAATATCGAAATAATTATCAATAAGTATCTTAAAATTTTCATAATTTTTTCATTAAATAGTGGAATTAATTAGAAACACTTAGTTTCATTTAAAAAAGTAGTCTTTAAAATGTTTGAAAAGCAAGATTTAGTTCAATGTGCTGACGTTTTTAAAAAAAGTAATTCAACTCCACAAGAAGTTATCACCAACGGAATTCGATTTCTTCTTTGTATGTACGGAGCTCCTAAAATCTACCTGCTTAAATAAGTATCGATATGCATGTTTTGTTAAAAACACTCGGAATAAAAAACAAGTGCAAATAGCTTGACTTCCTCCAACCTCAGTTGCTGCTCATCAACAACTTTTTCGGGTATATTATCAAGTTCAAGTGTGGCTTGGTTATCAGCTAGACCCAACAGATTGGGGTTGGAAGTTGGTCGATAATACATTAGAACCAATTCAGACTTTGCTCCGACCTGCGCCGGAAAAACTACTGAACACGATTTTTTGCAACTGTAAGAAGGGATGCAGTGCTAAATGTGGTTGCAAAAAAGTTGGACTGTTTTGTTCTCTAGCATGCACGAATTGTCAAGGTCGGTCGTGTTCTAATGTTGAATCACCAACAGCAGAGGATTCGTTTGATACTGACGAATAGACATGCGATACATCGCTATTGACGCAATTTACTTACACCCAGAATGAAGAAGAAGAAGATCAACAAGAAGAAGTAATTGAAGGTTATGAGTCGGACGAATACAGTTTTTTACTCCTTTTTAATTTCCATCGCTTTTATCAATTCCACCCCTTGCGAATATCTCTTATTATGCAACAGTTTTCAATTAAACCAAATCACAACAGACCTGTGAAATAGGCCTTCTGGGGAAACCACGTTAAAAAAAACGCGCTAAGTACACTACCTCAGAGGTGGCATGGAAACGTGTGCATATTATAACGCTTACAACTTTTCTAATCGTTATATCTTAGAAACGGTGGCTTTTAGGAGAAAAACTATTGATACCTCTGTATAGATAAATTTTTGTTTGAGGTAATTTTGCGATAAAAGTCGCCGTTTTGAAGAATATTGCGAAAAACTCATTTTTTGACCTTTGACCTCGAGTCAATTTTTTTCCATGTACCGTACCGACGGGGAATTTTGATATGTTGTTTTTAATTATGTTTTGAACAATTTTACTCACTTTCAGCTTGTGAATTTATGTACCTTCGAATGTCTAGATTGACCGGACTGAATATTATAGAGCAAGCACACAAATACAAAATATTGAATAATTAAAGCATTTTTTTTTGACTTCCTAGAAGGAAATGAAATAGCAGATGAAGTAGCAAAGAGGGGGGCTGAAACACCCTTTTGGGGGCCGGAGCCCTTTTGCGGTATCAGCTCCAATATAATATTGGAGGAAATAGGCAAAACCGTAAAAAAGAGAAGATCTGACTATTGGAAATATTTATACCTTGTTTTAAAAGTAAGAGGAGCGATTTTAATTTAAGTTGACATTTCTGCTGCCTAGTGATTGGTCATAATGCCGCCCGTTTCACACAACTCTTTTGATACAACTGACACCGACATTTGTCAGTTTTGTGTTTATTTATATAAAAATATTAATTAGTTTATTCATTGTGCTATACCAAAGCCTCAAATGTTATTAAAGAATGATTTGAACATACAATTGCGATTTCTACATACTTATTTATACTCAAATGATTACATAAACTACCTATTATTATAACCATACATTTTTTCACAATAATGTGACATTTGGTTACCACTTTGCCATGGCCACTGGCCAATGATGATTCGGTATTCAAACATGCCTTGATTCCTCATTGGCCACGACGACTGCGAGTTGTACAATACATATTTCACGTAATAGAGGAGTTCAGTTTAAGGTCAGTGTGACCAACAAAAAGTGGTTTTTATGACAAGAATGACAGTTAATGTCTACCATTCAAAACATAAGATTTTTGCAGGTTTTCTATCATTACGAACATCTATATTGCTTTATTAAAACAATGAATACACCCCCGAAGCGTAAATCTTAAAATTTGAAATGAAATTTTAGCTGAATTCTCAATGCATCGGTGGCCAGTATTTCTAGGAACTTTCGGCAAATCACCAATTCTCATCTGTCATTATGTCACTAGTTATGTCAGATGTCAGTGTTATTTGATTGTGTTGATATTCATTTAATCGGTTATGTTTATTTTCCATACTTTTGTAGTAGTTCTAGTTAGTTGTATCACTTTATTCTTCTGATTGCTTTTTCCACTGACATCTGACATAACTAGTGACATAATGACAGATGAGAATTGGTGATTTGCCGAAAGTTCCTAGAATTACTGGCCACCGATGCATTGAGAATTCAGCTAAAACATCATTTTAAATTTTAAGATTTACTCTTCGGGGGAGTATTCATTGTTTTAATGAAGCAATATAGATGTTCGTGATGATAAAAAACCTGCAAAAATCTTATGTTTTGAATGGTAGACATTAACTGTCATTCTTGTCATAAAAACCACTTTTTGTTGGTCACACTGACCTTAGACTGAACTCCTCTATTGTCAATTAGTTGAAAACGTCTGAACACGACCCTTTCGGAACACACTCCCAATTTAGTAACTTTTAGTGGTGTCAGAGACAACCCTGAGACACCCAAGTGCATGCAAAATTTTAGTTCGCAATACTTCAGTTTTCCATTTTGTTGCAAGGTGTGGGTAGGTGGCGCGCACGTTGATTCAGAGGTAGGGATGGTTCCTAGATCTATAAAAAAGCGTTCGTACGTAAGACAAATAAACACAAACAATTGTTTATTAATAAATATAGCGACAAATATGAAAGTGCGTAAACATATTACCGTTATACTATTATAATTAAATTACAGTATTTTCAAATTAGAAAAAAATATTTTCTTGTAAATGAGGACTTCGTCTAACACATCGTAACTGGGATATCAGAAAGTCTGCAGTGCTACTGGACATCCCAGCAAACAAATTCCATGTGACAGGTAAATCTGCAATATATGTAAGTGCTTTGATATCAAGAGCCCTTTTTTGCAAAGTGTTTTAAGTGTACGAATATGTGCCTCCTTACTTTCTGGGTGATGCCCCCAATTTAGAAAGGCCTTTGATATTGCGAAAAATAGAGCGCTTAGGATTAGGGGTACATTGGCTCCTTTGCAACCCTGAACAACTTTCAACTGCCTCTGTGACAGGCATTACTGTTTCCCCTGCAAAAATAAGTTCCAATTATGGTTTCAAAGAAGAAAACTGCAAGTCAATACTACATGAATGAATTGTTAAATTATTAGGGCAACTAATTTCGGTCAACTTAACCATCATCAGACCTGTGAGGGCGTTAATATATTAGAATTTAAAAAAGAGCTTATACATACTTACAAATTATGGTGCCAATTAATGATATTTGGAACCCGAAGGTTCATTGGCGATAAAACCAGATACAGAAAACTTACATAAGTTTTGTTGAAATTAGAATAAAAGCAGAAAGAACAAAGATTAGGAGAGATCAGTTTCATTATTGACGTAGTTTTTATTTTTTGAAATAATTTCTACCGCATTTGAGAAATTGACAACCTTCTACTTACAAATTATGGTGTTAATGTTGTTAATATTCGTTTGAATGCAAGTAATGGTTATTAACAATACAAATACACAAGTTTTCTTCCATGCTTTTTTATAGGTAGGTTATCAGAATTGAAATTAGTCTGTTAACATACCTTCAATGTAAGATGCTAAGACATGTTCTTCATTTTTACTGTTTTCCAAAGTTTCATTTACCAGCATTTATTGATGATTTTTTCCAAGTGTATTGCTAGGGAATAAACTCAGAACAGCATCGACTAGCAGTTTAAGGGTAATCAAATCCAGGTAACTATCTTCGGTAAAATGACGGCTACAAATAAAATAGTTGCGAAAAGAAATGCCAGACATGTACTTCATTCCCATCGCTTCTTGCCACAATTTTGACCTATAAACGCATTAGAATGATTATTTTTCACTTTAAAAAGACCAAACATATTCTTACTTTTTATCATTGGATGGAAAATAATGCAATTTCTCAACCTCTTCTTCACTATTTCCACAAAGCAAACAAAATTTTTGTGACATCTTAACTTCTAAGCACTTCAAACTGGTCGGAATTCTAATAAAATCAAATAACTACAGCAAAACAAAAGAGAAACAAATAACGAGAAAAATTAAAGAAAACAATTAAAACTCTAATCAGATACAGAGCAACATAAACATAAACCAAATATGACGACAAAGCAAATGTCAGATGTCGGCGAATACACGATCACGATACACGAAATGAACGGAATGAAAATGACCAGAAGAGCCAATGGAATTGCAGCGCTACTACCGCCACCTGCCTACACCTTGAGAGCTTTTAAACAAAGACATATTTATGCAGTTCCAATGTATCAGACAAAGAATTCTTCTCTATGCACTTGTGTGGGTTGTGTCTGGTGGTACGACTGAGATTTCCTAAAATGCTCCTCTTAGTTTTAACACAACGTGTTGGGTGACTTGGTGACATGGATGGGTGACCAATGGGGAAACACCGTCGTAGAGCCCGTACAGCCTGCAGCAAAACACCTTAGATTACTAGGGTGACTAGCATATCACAGATTTCAGGCATTATACCAATGAGTACGAGGTATAATGTAGATATGCCGTCTTTCGGATGAGACGTCGGATGTTGGGATCGATAAGGATCCCTACAACTGGTTGGAACACTTGTGGATTCGGAAAAATTTCCGGTTAGAGGTAGAGTGCTCCCGGCGTCGGTGATTAGCCTCAGTATCAGAAATAGACCGACGTTGAATAACCGAATAAAAAAAAAGGTAAAAGGTATAGTAGGGCTTACACAATCAAAGATACTTCTGGGTGCCTACAACCAGATGAGAACAAATGAATGCCTGAGTCAGAGCTAAACTGCACTAAGAGACTTAACCAAATGTTCGTGCTGGGGTACTCTGTACACGTTGTGTGAGCGTTGTCCTTGCCATGGCTATTTACAAAGTTAGTGTACTTGACAAGTACGCCAATATTGATGTAGTAGCCAAGTACCTACACGGATTAGGATTTTCGGTACCGTGAATGTGTATTTTCACTTTTATCACGTGTAAGATGCCTCTCGCGCATTTTTTCTAATTTATGGCTCTTTGCTTTGTTGCTGTGTTGACACATTTTCTAATTTATAATAACACTTTTTGTAAAAATCTAATTAATGAACAGAAAATTTTAGTTCGCATCGGAAATTTTTATGCAAATGGAACGTTACAGCAGTCATAAATTCTCAAATGCAAAAACGATCTAGTTCATTTATTGCACAAGTACCCCAAAGTCCTGATTCATTCCCGCTTTAAGGATGAATTATTGACATGTAACATACTGTGACAGAAACCTGAGTTTTAAATTTTCCGTTATTTGCTTCTAAATGGAATTTTCTTCTAATAAAGGCTGCTCTACATGTGCGTTCTAAGGGTCTGTTGAGTTTGAAAAGCCCTCTTTTCCCTACAAATATATCAAGGCGTCATTTTTTAATGCCGCTAGGGCTTTTAACAATAGAAAGAATGGATAAAAAGCTTTCGAATGTCTGATAACAGCCCTCCTATTACAAATTTTATTGGCATTAGAACATTGGAATTTCTATGTATTAAATTATATATTAAGGCTACTACTACGAAAATAACTTACTAATGGGATTTTATAAGTGAAGTGATCTGAATTATTTCACCGCCAATTAAAAAGATTACTGTCTACCTTTTTTTTACGTTGTACCAATACATATTTGAAAAATAAAATGTTTTTAAATAAAAAATTAACTTGTATTTTCTACGAAATGAAATTTGGATTTTAAATTTTACTGTTGATAGGGCCAATTCTGTAAGCAACTGTTAGACTATCCGCTACCTCCATTATACTCTCTATGCATGATAAGCTTTAAAATATTAACGGAAAACGCTCAATTTTACACGTTCAAATTTAAACCCTACTGTTACTATGGATTAAAACATTTTTAGAAGCTTCGTAAAATATAACCGAATCGATTAAAATTCAAGTAAATTATAGAAATCACTTTGATATTCGATGAGGAAATTCGCATTCATAGAGACGCACTTAAAAAGTAACTTAATTTTGGAGTTTACTTAATTACAGTTACCTGTAAATAATTGTCATATTAGTAAAGCGTGATATATAGACGTCAAAAAATAATAGTTCAATACTATTATACGCTTTACAAAATTAGAAAAATTAATTTCCAAAGAGCAGACCGTCCACTAAGAAGCAACAACTACTTCTCGAGCTATATGCCCCGACAGACATTGAATTACACTTCTAAAGTAAACGGGGTTGGTATATATGTTAAGATAGAACCAACCATTCTGGTTCGCGATTAGAAGGAATAACATCACTTGTGGACCGGTTTTGGCGTTTTTTGCGCCTCATCAGCACAAGGTAGATGCTATTCGTCCAGAAGCTCTGAGAACAAACCAGAATGGTTGGTTCTATCTTAACAGATATACCAACCCCGTTTACTTTAGAAGTGTAATTCAATGTCTGTCGGGGCATATAGCTCGAGAAGTAGTTGTTGCTTCTTAGTGGACGGTCTGCTCTTTGGAAATTAATTTTTCTAATTTTGTAAAGCGTTTAATAGTATTGAACTATTATTTTTTGACGTTTAATTTTGGAGGTTATGATATGTTATTAACAGCACAAGTCTTTTTTAAAGAAACAGTATTAAAGAATCCAATAAATTTGAGAGATAATTGGTTTCCTTTCGAATTCGCATTAACACATGAATGAGAGCCAAAGATCAATATTTGTTCATAAACATCTCCGAGTGCTATATACTTTGCATTTTCTTGGTCATTGCAGTTACCAAACACCCACAGATCAGCTTCATCAAATAAATTGAGTCAGCCAATGGTCAGCTGCAGTATTGCAATGGTCATATTGATCTACTTGACGAGATAAATGTTTCAAATGAATCAAGTTCGATCTGTCAGCATTTTACACCACTTTTAGCCACGAAAATTAAAAAGAATTTTATAACCCTAAGTTAATTCATGCGTTCAATCATCAAATCTAATACTGTAGTAGCGTGCCTGACTAGACCCTGATTTGTGTATTCACCTAAAATTTTGTTTTGTCACTCGGTATTAAAGAATAGCTTATTGCTCCCTTTACAATCATCAGTAGAATTTGTTATGGTAACAGGTGCCAAAATATTTTTTTGTTCATGTTCCAGCTTCTTAAATTCAAACTTACACAAGAACAAAAACAGAATAACTTCAACAAGTTTTTTTACTTTTAAGAGAGTTGCTTCAAATTATCCAAAAATTTTGATGTGCTAAGAAAATGTTAGTGTAAAATGCAGTTTATTGATAGAAGAAAATGAACACATTTGTACTATAAATAATAAAACTTAGGAAGTAGGTTCCTTATAGTTTATTGAAAATTATATTACGGTTATTATTGTTATCTTTATTAACACATACTGTATATTGGCGGTATTTTTTCCAAACCAATTTACGGTACAAACACAAGTAAAAAAAGAGACATTCGATTGAAATAGTCTCTGAACATAAGACCTTTAGCGAAGCCCATTCGATTTTTCTAACTTGAAGAAACTACTTTTTATTCACTAAAAGAGGAATGCAGCTTTTATTGAGGAAAAAGCATGTGTATAGAGCCGACAATGGGGGTAAGTTCATAGACTGTCCGTGTCCGGTCTTTCCGTCTCACTCTTTGTATAACCAGACATGTCCATCTAGGGATCAAGGTGATTGTGATTGCTGGCTGCTGGATTCTCTTTTGACTCTGAAGACGAAGATCTTTTTAGTTTTCTTCGTCTTTCGCCTTCGGTCACCGATCGCCGATCGATGTCCTTCTTGCAGTTTCGTGGCAGAGACGTTACCGATTTGTTTTATTATTTTTTCCTGACGCGGCACACGCTATTCAAATTTCTGCAGGGATAGCACACTTATCGATTTAATAATGATATTATGATACGTTTTGTTGCAGAGAATTAAAGTTTCCTTTGGGACTTATTCAGTATAAGTAAATTATTTATTTATTTTTAAATAGAAACGTCAACGTTAAAAGAATAAAACTTTTCCCATTGACAAAGTCACCGAAATATGACAGATTAAATATCTACTTACTTCATTTAAGACTGAGAAATTATTGAAATGTATTTGTTAAGTGAAGGTTTATAACCAGGTTTATAAGCCTCTTAATTTTCAGCTCTTCTTAAAAACCAAGAAAATTCACCAAAGAAAATACCTGTTTTCTTTGGTGAATATAGAAGATCGGATCTGGTACTTTTATTTTCAAGTGCTGTAATTCTTTGTATCTCAATAAGTATGTCGTTTTCTCTCTCTTTTAATTACTTAATGCGCTGTTGAAACAAACAGCATCCGTTAGATCATGTTTAATTAACACTATGATAACATAGGTAGTGCTTAAATTTTGTTGTGAATCCGTCCTTTTCAAACATTAAAATTCCTTGACTATTCCAACAGTCACTGAGAATAACTGAAATGATTGTATGGATTACAAAGATTCTAAAGCAATCACTTATTTTTACATTACAATTTTGATTATATTTATTTTAGTAAAAATATAAATACAATATACAGATACATTCAAATAAAAACGGAACATAGGGGTTTAGTGTATTCGCCGATCTAAATAGTCCACCAATAAAACATTTCTATAAGTTCACTTCAATGAATATCAAGTATTGATCTGGACAGCTGGATTCAGAATCACTGTAAAAAAGCCCGCCCCTTCTCCTTCCAAATTTGTTAGTTATGTGCGAGGTGTGTCCGAAGTGCGAACTGCGATTTAGTATTGAATAATTATTTGATGGGGTTAGTAAACGCTACATATGAAAACAATATGCTTACGTTTTATGTTGTTGAAATCGAAAATTAATTGTTAAATTCTCTTTAACAATTAATGTTTGAGTTAAGATAATATGTTTTGATTTCTTTTGGCCATAACGGCTTGCAAAATAAAAATAAATTCGTAAATAAAACAAAATAGGATTCTTTAAATTGAAACAAAGTTATAGGCTTGGACACTCTCACCGATCGACTGACTGTCTTACGCTAATTAAGGACCGCCCACAGTTGAGAATAGGGAGTGGTGGGAATTGTACGATATGTTATAGGTGTCCAAATAAACGATTGTAATAATCGTGTTTTTAATCTGTTGAAGCTGGATGTTGGTCGACTAGTTCAAAAGCAGTTCTGATACAATGCTTAAAATCCCTATGTTCCGTTTTTGTTTGAATGTATCTGTATACCGCAATCTTAGCTAAAACTCCGATCACTGATCACAAACGTGCGACGTCAACCTTTTGTATATCTAGTCTAGTCTGTAAGCTTAAAATGGTGTTAATTCTACATACTTTTATTAAAATTATGGTTTAGCTCATTCGATCCGGAATAATGTCTAGATCATTGTGCCAAATAATTAAATTAGCCCATAAAAAATTCCAAAAGTTATAAACAATTAATCACCTTCAAAAAATAGTGTTTGGTTTGTAGCTTATTGTTCGTAAATTATAAATATTTTCGAAATTTGAAAAAAAGATCCTTAAAGAGGAGGAAATTTAGTAAAAAAAGTTCCAACTCCCGGAACTGTACCTCCAATATTTATAATTTTAATTTAATGCTGAAAATAGCCCACCGCGCACCATTGTTAGGTTGCGCGCACGGCCTCGAAAACGAGTACGTTAGCAAAAAATGGCAAATCAGTCATTTATTGTTAACTTGAAAAAATTATTATAAACAAAGTATTAACATTTTTAAAACTTTGATGACGCAATCTTGTTTTGTATGTATATAAGAAGAGCTCCACGAAGCGAAATAATTTTACAGCTATTATTTAAACATTTTTTTTAGTTTAGAACGATGAAGGAAGAATGAAAAAATTTTGTTAATTAACAACCGTCTAGCATATTGAAAAATTTGTTTTTATGAAAAATTCCAACAGGAATCAATTCTTTAAAGAGTTTAGATTATACTATAATTTTTTTAGATTTTTCAATTAACTTTAAGTACATTTTTTTAAGTGACTCGCTTTCGAGGCCGTGCGCGCAACCTAATAACACATTTTAAGCTTATGGACTAGACTAATCGTATTTTCTGGTTTTGCATCGTATAAATGATATTTACTCGTTATATAATTCATGACTATCACACAAAATAATTCAAATTAGTAATCAAAATAAATTTTTAATTTGCAAACTGTGAAATACTTGAAGTATTTACAGATATGTGATGTCATAGAGACGCCATTACTATTCTATCGTTTTGGTGCGAAATTTGAATTGTATTTTAAAAACATAAATTTCTCCTTTATAATTTTTAATTTTTTTCAAGAAACAACCTTTTTTTTATAAAGCTTATGCGGACAAACATCGTGGGGCAGTTTTTCAAAATCAGTCATCATTGTGCTCTCATTAATTAACGCTTATCTCATTTTTTCTGTATATTTTTTCTTTATTTTACGCTTTCTGTACAATAAGGTTATATCCTATTTTCGTTTGAACTGTTTTTAAAATTTATATTATCTGTCTAAACGAAAAAAAAATAAAATAAAATTGAGGAACAAAATGTATTTAGAAATAATATTCCATAGTGTTGGCTTCAGGAGTGGATACTGTTGAAGTGGTTCAATTTTCTTTATCAAAATGTAATTAAGTATTATTTTATTGTCATTTTAAGATATTAAATTTACCAACCAAGGAGAAGGTCATATTATAAAACATAATATTCTTGGTATTCAACAATCAACAAAAAAATCACATATTCAACATATTTTTTATTGAATAAATTACCAAAACGAAAAAAAAATACTTTTCTGGGATTCGAACCAACACACCTACATCTGCTTTGTGAGTTCATGTGACGCATTAAGGTCGAAACACACCTATCAGCACCTCACCGGAACAGCGTCTGTTCATCACCAGCAGATTTTATTTCTTATGTGTATTTAAATGTAAACGCACATACCTAACAGCATCAGCACAGCACCGACCAGGCACGTCAACGCCTCAACCACAACACATTTCTCAGAGAGAATATTTAGCGGACGGCGTGCCAATACAACATCTCTGACAATATAAAGTGAAGCCCATAGTCGGGTATCGCGGCGGTGCTGATCCCGTGTCGATGCGTTAAGTGAGCCCATACACAACCGTCGACGGTGATGATCAGTCGCTCTTCCATAGAGGTGCTGATAGGTGTGTTTCGACCGTTAGTAAACAAGGCCAGCTCTTTTTCTATTTGGCATATATGTCTTCTCTTTCATGTAACGCAATGTGCTTAAGCGTGAATCGCCGTTTAAGAAGTTTTACTGAAAAAAAAAGATGAAAATATTCTGATCTGAATATTCTAAATAGTAATAATTAATTCTTTGTTATATTCACAAAATTTGAATATTTCTTAACACATTCTAATTACATACTTAGATATTTTGTCTTTTCAAATATTAATAAATCCGAAATATCGTACCACTTATTCATTCAAACATAATTCAACAAAAGAAATCCAGGAATTTTCAATTAAAAAAAAATTGATAACAATCAATCAAAGCACATACTGGCCCAAGTTATAACGATTATGCATATCGACAGTAAATTTGCACTTATGCGACATTAAAGTCATCAAATAAATTCCACAACAGAAATATTACATATATTACTCTACCGGTTTCACAAATTCCATTTGCATCGCTAGGAGTAAATTTTTTATATTATTTGCTCCTGTTCTCTTGTGGAACTGGTTAGGTATTTATTGATTTCATTTGATAATTATGGAAAGATTCCACGTAGTGATGGTTGAACCTACGGTATCCGCCAAAATAAACAGTACCGAAACAGAAAGTGCTGTGGAGTTGTTTATGTAATATGGATTTGTCATATTTGACTTAATTGTCATTAGTTGATATATTAATAGTACGCTGCAGTTAAATTTGATTTAAAAATGGTTCTAACAACGGAAGAAAAAGTGTTTTTGGTAGAGCATTATTTTCGTTCATACGGAAAATCGAATAATTTCTCGGGGAACAGACTTCGAATATCCTTCTCATTCACCTGATCTGACGCCACCTGACGCATACATTTGGGGCATAATGAAGGACAAAATATTTCACTCGGAAAATCCGCCGGCGAATATTGCCGAACTACGGGAAAGAATACAAAATATTTTTCGGCAGTTACATCAACCACTTTTTATAAATATGTTTATTGACTTACAAAATCGATATGAAGCTTGTTTGCGTCGAAATGGTGAACATTTTGAACACTTACATTACAGAAATTAAAAATTAATTTTTATTTTTATTTTCGGTACTGTTTATTTTGGCGGATACTGTAATTTATTAAAAAAGTCATTTAGCGTATAGGACCAGCTGATGTAATAAAAAATCCTGACCTGAAAAACGGAGCTACCTATAAATACCATAATAAATGTAAGGCTTGGATCTGCCTACTACGTCTATGTTTTTTATTATAAATAAATAAATAAAACTTTGTTTTAACCTTGTCTATTTAAATAGTGTAGAATGTTTTTTTTATTAGTTTTCAAGTTGTCAACTACCGTAGCCCCCCCTAACACGAACGTCTATGATAGTCGATTGACAGAGGACGGACGGGCCAGTGAATGCAACGCACACCGATAAACAATGTCATTTTTATACGCAGTCTTCGTTTATTCAAAGCTCGAAGATAAATGAATTTTATACTACAATGGGATTAAAGAAGTTGATTTCTTTTAACATGTCAAGATATCTTACTGCAATGTCTCATTGATTGGCCGTTCGCTATACGCTTTAAGTCCTACTTAAATTCAACCTCGAAAAATACTGCAATCAATTAGACCATTGCTTCAAGACATAAGCTAACGAAAGCTGTAATAGAAATTACTCTGACAAGAAATACGAAGCAAATTAAAGTTATCATATACATAATATTTATCTTCATAAAGGTGTAGTTTGTAGAAACAATTTTAAAAATCTACCAAAATGTTAAGCAGTTTAATAAAGCGAAGGCATTTTGTGAATAACTTGAAATAAATCACTGTCCTGGTAATGTTGGGGGTATACCTTTGATATAAATGGCTGTCCAAAGGTCGGGGAAATTTGCTGATAAAGTTTTAACCGGATGTCCGTTTTCTGGAGTTGGGATTGCAGCTCTTTATGCTGGTCGGGTTAGAAAAGAACCGGTGGATGCTGGACTTAATACCCAAAGATATTTATTATTGCGATGATGGTAAAAGAATAATAAAAAATATGTAACAAAAATATTTTTGATTATACTAGGAACCAATGGGAAATAATGTGCACCCTGTATATAGCCTTTTCAATTTGGTAAATAAAATGTGTGTAGTAATCGGAGAAACCATTATCTGAGAAACGGAACAGGAAAGTGTCATAATACAATCTAAGAATAAACGGAGAGACTCCTTCCAATACTGAAGAAGAAATAGTCAGAAGTGATTTAATTTTCTCCTGATGAAATAAATACTTGAAAATACTAAGCACTTATTATTACACAAAGATAGATATTTTGTTGAATTTATCATTTATTGTAATTAAGAGGGGTACAAGCATGCGGAGAATTATGAGTAAGAAGTAAACATTTTTTTTTAAATTTTACTAATAGCATTGGCGGTATATTGGTCTATACTATTTACGACATATATGAGGAGGTCAGGAGAATGAATTCCTCAAGGAAAAGTAATAGTAATAAAACTCCGTAAAAGAAGGATAAAAATAGGTACAATGGGTAGTAAAAGAGAGTTAGGGTGCATAAAGGTGTACTTAATTATGAAACAAGACGTGCTACTTCAAGTTTTAGTACTTTAGAAGTTTTCTTATGTTGATCAGCATTAAAACTAACAGAAAAAATAAGCTGTAAATAGATAATAAACTTAAATATTAGAAGATTGCACTTAGATTGAAAATTGCTGTGATAATATTATTGCAAATAAGGTGAAAAAAGTTGAACGGAATTTAAGATTTTCAATAATACCGGATTTTAAAAAGTATATCTTAAGATTGTGGAGTTATTTTAAGACATATTCTTTTTTGTGTGACTCTTTACTCCTAAATACGGACAGTCGCATGGTTTATTTTCATCCATAGTACCACAACAACCAATAGCTTGTTTCTTAATAGCTCTAATGAGATTTTTATAACACAACAACACTATAATTTCTTCTCACTATATAGCTCAGTCCTCACTGGACACGATCTCTCATTGGTAAACAGTGACTCTAATTGGATGGTAGGTACTTCCCACATGCTTTGCATATTCCTCTGTTTTGTAATGTTAATTGTGATAGCTTTTGTTTCACGATTGCTTTACTTTATCACATGTTATCACTTCTCATTTCAAGAAGTGAGTTTGTGATAACATCTGTGATTCTGGAATGACTGTGGGTGTTGGTTCGCTCTTGCCAATTCCAATTGCACTCCAGTCTGTATGCAGCGATTATCGCTTCCGCCTTAACGTGCAGAGCATCAGGCGGAATATTGAGTATGGCTTCCACTGCCGCAGTTGGGCTGCTCCTCATCGCACCCGTTTTGCACAGACAGGCCAGCCTCTGAAGTTTTGATAGCTCCAATTCGGCTTTCCTCTGAATTGTTTTTGACCACCCGACTAAGGCTCCATCGGTAATCATGGGTCTCATCATACTTGTGTACAGCCACTGTACGATCCGTGGATAAAATCTATCCATAAGTACAGATGTTTTTAGCACCAAAATAAAAGTAAAGTTTGAGGGGATGGAAGGGGTCAGTATGATTTTTGACATGGGTCTGTTTAAAAATCTACTAATGTTAACACCCTTTATCCTCTCTATGAAGGGTTTGCTTTACCTCAAAATCTGAAGTATCGGGCTTTTTTTGTCCGACAAGTCACTATACTATTCAGGGCCGGTTGTTCAACATAGGTTTAAACTTTGTTAAGCGCTGACGAGAGTTCAACGCCATTCTCAAAGATGTTCAATTCAAGTTCAAAATCTACACCAAGCTCATGAATTAGTCAAGTTGATCTCTCGATTTCTGACGATTAAACTTCGTTCACTGTTAACCTAACCTTACTATCTTTTATTTTATTTATTTAAACAAAAATTATACATATAATAATAAATATAATAATATATTGCAATATTGCAAGATGAATATTCCTGAAGACGACGACGAAGACTTTTTAGAATTTGTCGACATAATAGTAAATCCTCGAATGCCAAGAACCCATAAAGAAAGGCCAAATAACTTTTTAATTTCGAATGATACACAGTTTGTACAACATTTTCGTTTATCTAAGCATACTGTGCAAATGTTGATCGATGAAATTCGGGAAGATATTCAAAATGCAACTGAGCAGTAAGTATTTATTAATATACATTAAAATATATTTAAATATTTTATATACATTTATTTGTTGTAGAAACCATGCTCTCACCCCTGAAGATATGGTATTTGTGACTCTTCGATTCCTAGCGAGCGGATCCTTTCTACAAAACGTCGGAGATATGCAAGGAATTGACAAAAGCACTGCAAGCAGAGTGGTAATGAAAGTTCTAAGATGTTTTGATATACATTTTAAACATCTTATAAGTTTGCCTGAAACACAACAGGATAAAAGAGCTGATCAGCAGGATTTTTACAATATTGCACGATTTCCTAAATGTGTGGGTGCAATAGATTGTACCCATGTGAAAATTATATCACCAGGTGGAGAAGATCCTGAAAATTATAGGAAATTTCAAAATATCGTTTGCCGCAGGCCAGGGGGATCTCACGATTCCACTATCTTTGCAAATTCTAGAGTAAGAACTCTTTTTGAAAACGGTCATTTTGGAGATAGTGTACTAGTGGGTGATATTAGTGGGTATGGTGTTAAACCATATTCAATAACTCCACTATTGAACCCACAAACACCTTCCGAACACCTTTTTAACAAAGCCCAGATTAGAACAAGAAACCCTATGGAAAGATCTTTCGGGGTTTGGAGACGCCGTTTTCCTATACTGGCCCTTGGAATACGATTGAAAAAACATAAAGTGGAAAGCATTGTGATTGCAACAGCTGCTCGGCATAATCTTGCAATTATTATGAATAATCCACTGCCCATGCGAGATGAAGAACTTGAAGCAGCTATTAACTTTGTTAATGATGTAAATGAAAACCACGTGCCACGCCAAGATCAACAAGTTCTAAATAACATAAATAGGGCTGCATTGATAAGATACTATGATCATTTTTGAAGCTTGTATTTAAAAAATAAATAACTACATCATATTATTTGATGAATTTATTTTCAATTAATAGTTGTAAATAATAATATTATAAATAGTTTATTCCTTCAACTTTTGTAATTTTAAAATTTCAATTCGTAACCTCTATGTTCCTCATTCTCTCTTCTCTGTCTTTCTTCATATTCCTTGTCTAAAATGTTCATTTTATTCTCATGCTCTTGGCGCATGATTTCCTTTCTTAACTCGATTTCTTCAATTAAACATTCTACTTTAGTCTCCTCAAACATGGTTTTGGATGCTATCCAATGTTCCATTTTTTTATGTCTTTTTTCTTAAATAATTTCCTGAAAGAATTGAAGAACATTTTAGCCACTAATTGAATAACTTAAAATCACAACAATAACTATTCTTAAAAACTACACATAAAAACTAAGCCCTATTACTAGGTTTAATAAACGGCCTCGCCCGTAGTTGTAGGTTTTTGCAAAGCCAAAGATTTGGACTGCTTTAAAAGTGTCCCTTTTTTCCAATCCCCTTTTTGTCTTTTGCGCTTAAATGAATCTACTATAAAAATTTACTATATTCAGTTTGTGTTCTCATTATATTTCGTGGGTTAAAAGGACAAAGCTAGGCACTAATAATTTGAATTGCACAAAGAAATGAACTAATACAAACCTTCTTGTTGTTCTTCTTCAGTCTCATTGACATTTAAGTTTAAGTATGTTCTTTTCGTCTTTATCTTTATTTACATTATCCAGAATATAATGACCACTGATACCGAGACTAATACAGTCATATCCGTGGTTATTTTGGATAGAAGTTTCTGCACCATAAATCTCAACCCAGAATATAATGAAAAAAATGTTAAAACTTTCATAATAGGGCATCATCATATAACTCTGAAATCAGCCCATCAATTCGTACCCCCAACATCTCTTTAACCTTTTCTTCAACAGAACTGAATATTACATTTTCAGGGGGACCTCCACCTGTATTGAATATGGAGCTCTTTTCTTCAGCGGATTTTTTTTTGGTCTTTTTTTTTATATTTCCATACTTGTTTTTCAATATTTTTATATCCCGATATGTTACTCCTGAAAAGCAATCTTTACCCAAGTACTAGATTTTTTCTCATTATTTACATCTGTTTTACGGCATTCTATAATTGCCTTATATTTTTGAACCAGAGAAATCAGAATAGCTTCTTCTTTGCTTTCAAAATTTGAGGCACGTTTGACACTACGCATCATTTTGTATGAATAATAAAATAATATACAAAAAACTTTCCTAGCACCGTTATATTTTTTGTTAACTTACCGAAACATGAACCATTAACGAAAAGTACCAAAACCAAAATCTTTTTAACTTTAAACCAAACAAAAAAAATAACAGCTGACTGATTAGTGATTTGACACAAACACGCCTGCGCACACAAAAAAGGATTGCCAACTGTAAATGAACGAACGTTCATCAGAACCGGCCCATTTTTATGTTTGAACAACGACATGGTGAACTAGGGTTCACTGACAGGTTGTACAACCGACCCTCATAGTTAAATGGGCGACTTACGATTTACCCAAGTGTATTAACCAGGATGCAGGAAATTGTTAATCGCACTTATTAATACACGTGTTAGTTACAAAACTTTTTCGTCGACTGTACAAGGTGTATCCTATGTTCTCAATCTTTGAAAACTAAACATATTCATTTGTTTCGTAGGTAAGTATTGTAAAAAATAAGTCATGTAAGTGAGTGTAAGCGTTGGGTTTGGGGGTACAATGGAAGCGTGCATGCCTCTACAGTGAAGGTTATCAGTTCAAATCATATCGATGTTATTATTCTGGTTTTTCTCTAGTTTTTTGGATATTCAAACATTATAAAAGTATTCAAAACTATAAAAATATTGGTTCTAAAAAAAACTGCAAGCATCAGGTTATAGGTTAATATTTTTTTCTACACCCACATGTATATTATCCATTTTCTGCACAATTTACAGAATGTAAATGTAGGCCATTCCGGTTAACTGAACAGATATGATTTCATATACATCCTAGAACGTGTATGAAATCCACCAATCAGCATTTGCGTTTAGTACCCGCCAACTAATCTTTTTTCAATTTCATAGAAACGTCAAAATAACTTGTCAAAATATTTTTAAGAAAAATATTAGTAAAAATGAGTGATTCCAGTGACGAATCAATAAATAATTTTCCACCAGATATTCGCTTAGCCGCAAAGGAGACGGATAACGTATAGAAACAGAATAAAATGAATATTTAAGGCTACTCCTGACAAACGTCAGTTTTTATGTAATACATTTGCCGTTATAGATAGATGATTAGTATATTCATCGGTAGTCAAGTGGTAAGTATCCCAGCCTCTCACGCGGTAGATCAGAGTTCGATTCCCCGTTGGGAAATTTTTTCTAAATTTTAATTTTATTTCTAAATAATAATAAAATAATAATAATAGTAAAATTATTAAAAATTTTTAATTTGAAGTTATATTATAGTTTAATAAAATGTTTATTTTCTAGATTTTTTCTTAAGTGGGTCGTAGAAAAAATATACTGTTCGACTCGTGTGGATTGTCCATATCGCTCTCGGACGATTGAGCACTCCGCCTACGGCGTCGTGCTCAAACTTCGTTCTCGTGCGATATGGCCACCATATCCACACTAGTTGCACAAACTACTATTATAATATCACTGTTTGTTTGGTTGCCTATACCAAAATCGTTTATCAATAGAAAATCTTTGAGTTCGACGAAAATAGTATATTATACAATGAGCATGTAATAGCTACTACGACATTAGTATGAAATGACGAATACAAGTTGCATACACAATTTTTTCTATTTCAATATTTTGATTTAATAATTAGGTATGCACAAATGAGAACTTACGAGTAAATTGCAAATTTGATTAATTTAAGTTCTGTCAGATAGGTAGTCATGCCCATATTGGATATTGACCGAAAATTGGAATGCCGTATTCGATGTCATTTTGTGTCTTAATGAAATGCATACATGATAATATTGACGATATTTTAGATTTTGTTATATTTCTAATAAAAAAATATTGTTTCAGGTATAGAGATGATACATTATGCTGGACTGATAGGTGAGTATTGTAAATGTTATATCCTACATTTTAGCGGAAGATTATTCAGAGCCCGCAACTTAAAGTAGATGAGCTAGCTTATTTTTCTCCACTCTTTTTGGGGAATGACGTTATGGTATTTTGGCTTTAGTGATTAAAAATAGTTGTTAACCTTAAAATAGTTATCCAGAAATGCAACCAATAAGTGAAATCATGCTTTAAATTATAAGTATTCAAATGTAGATATCATAAAAATGGGCCATGAGTGATCTACAATATATAATTTTAGACCTATGGCCGTATGCACCGTTTACACTTAAACTCGTATCAGCATTAAACGTGTTTATGATTTTGAGAATTGTATGCACCATCGATTCTATGGAAGTTAAACCAGTTTAAACTTAAACGCCCAATATTGGAGGTTCAACTTTAAACTGTTCTTTTTGACACTTGGGTAATATGTATCATGAAAGGTTGGTTGGATTTGATGAGGTGATTTTCAAGAAATTGATTCTAATTATTCAAACTGTTGCACGTTTTATCAACCGTCACGTCCGCAACTGTAAACGAGAGTAGGTACTCAAAACTCAAATAACGTCAAGCATTGTCACCAACGAACGTTTTTCACTCAAAAAAGTTCCTACATTTTTCGACGTTGTCAAACTTCATTCAGGTTTAACTAAACTTTGTTCGGTGGATACCAAGGAAACATTAAGGGAGTTTAACCATTTAAACCAGTTTAATTAAACGAGTTTAGTACTATAAACGGTGCATACGGCTATTAGTGCTTTTCAATATTCATATCAAGGAACTATATTAAACTGTTTTCAGTACTAAATAATCTGTCATCAAAACTTCACAACTTGAAAGTTGTTAGTTTCTCAGATAAAATGAAGTTTCAAAAATTAATATTTCACATCAATCCTTTAGACAATCTACTTAACATCAATTAGACACAATTTTCAATTAAAAACATAAATTTTGTAGAGAACTGGATAGCACATACGTTACCAAATTTTTCAACTATAACCCTATCGCAAGTGATGTAAGATCGAATTTTTTGAAGCTTGCTTCTTATTGCATGACATAGGACTTTTGAGAAGGCTAGTGAACTCGTAAAACGTGTAACCGTTACGAAAAGTCCGTCACGCAACAGTGTTGCCAGATTTCTGAATAATCCACTAATCCAATAAAATTTAAATTGAAGCTTGCTTCTTATTGCACGACATAGGACTTTTGGGAACGCTAGTGAACTCGTGAAACGTGTGATGTTACGAAAAAGCGTTCGTCACGCGATAACTCATTCAAGCGACTGTGCGCAATCTGTCTTGCCGCACTGAGCTCAAAGTCAAAAATGGTCAAAAACCGTCAAAATTTTGAAAAAATGGTTAATAATTGCCAAATATGTTAAATTTTTTGAAAAATTGTCAAAAATTTGGAAAAATTGTCAAAAATGGTCAATAATTGTCAAAGACGGTCAATAACTGTCAAAACCAATCAAAATTCGTCGAAAATTGTCAAAAATGGTCCAAAAGGATCAATAATTGTTAAAATTTTGAAAAAATGGTTAATAATTGCCAATTATGTTAAAATTTTTGAAAAATTGTCAAAAATGGTCAATAATTGTCAAAGTAGGTCAATAATTGTCAAAATTCGTCAAAAACTGTCTAAAATGGTGAAAAATTCACGAAAAATGGTGAAAAATTCACGAAAAACGGTCATTCTATGTGCATAAGAAGCAAGCTTCTGTCGGCGGTCCGACGACCGCTCACCTTTTTTTTTATTATTCAACAATATATATCTTGTCCCCTTCAAAGTAATCCCCCTCAGATGTAATGCACTTGTGCCAGCGCTTTATCCAATGCTTAAGTCTCGGCCATTTCATGGAACGTTTCAGTTTTGGGAACAAAAAAATCACAGGAAGTCGATTATGATGTATAATCATGATCGAAAAATGTGAGCAGAACTGTCAAAGCAAAACGTCATAATCAAATCTGGATCGTCGTTGACGCAAATCAATAGCTTCCGAGCAATGCTTCGCTGACACGTTTCATGCCCAAAATATTCGGGAAAATTGTATGACATGAGTCAACCGATATGCCGACATCCTCAGCAACTTCTTTAATAGAGATTTAACGATTATCCCTGATAATTTTCTTTACAGCTTCAATGTTTCCATCGATTGTTGGCGTGCTGGTATGTCCAGGGTGAGCATCGTCATTAACATATTTTTCGCCTACCTCACCGAAAAACCAATCATATGAACACCAAAAATAGGGCGAAAAGTATTGTTTAGCAGCCCAAGGGCGGAAAATTCAAACGCCACGATTTTTGAAGTTTTTCACCAGATTACTTTGACGTTTCACGTAAATTTTTTAAATAAACGGCTTTTTTTTGTTCTATTTTCCTCTTTTTTGGTTTATTTGGTAGGCGAAAAACAATTGTGTGTCACAGAAAACGCTTAGCCGCCCTCGCTTGTCTACGCTCGCTCGTGCATCTAATAGTCTTTCAACTCATTTTCTGCCCTTGTAACACAATATACTATTTCGACATTCTGATATGAATAGCTTGAACATCATTGTTTTGGTACACTTAGCCATAGGCAACATTTCAAGTGTGCTCACAAAAAATTTAATAGAGTATTCGATGGTTAATAACGTCAACATATATGTTGGGGCATGAGTACCAACAAAACAAAAAATATCGAAAATGGACTGTACGTAACCCGGACATTTGAAAACCTTTTTTTCAGCAGAGCATAGTAGCTGTTAATTCTTGAGGAGATTTGATTTAATTGGTAGATATATTTGATACATATAATAAATTAAATTCAGTGAGTCTGATACTATTTGGTAAGGTTTTGAATTTTTCGTGTTAGCATATAGGTAGTAGAGGTACAAAGGACACATTAATTGCTCTTACAAATTTATCAGTTATACTACTTGGTTTTCCATACTTAGGCATAATTATTTCCTTTCTTTCAAGTCATTATTTCAATCTAAGTTATGTTTTAATAATTCTATCAGGTTATTTTTGAAAGTAACTAAAGATATATAACCATTGATTTATTGAAATTAATACGATGACATCAAAACGACCTTGTCTCGTAACGTTATTGTAACGAAGAATTCATATTGACATTGAATTAGCAAGTGTATGTAGAGGCAAAAATATGCGTTTATTATTAATATTAGGATCATTGATACGTTAAGTTTGTTATTATAATTTATAATCTCACTATTGTTTATTTATATTTATTGAATGCTCCTGTAGAGGTTTCTGACAGTACATCTTAGTACCTATGTAATAATTATTGTTATTAGTTTTCCATTTTACGAATAGCACAGAGTTACGAATAGAAAAATGTATTATTACAATTCTATTCATAATGTGTGAAATTTTGTAACAATATTTTGAGATACTGGAAAAACAGGTCAAACTCAATTCTGCAATGTAGTCTATAAGCTTAAAATGGTGTGAATTCTACATACTGATATTAAAATTATGTGGTTTAGCTCATTTGATCCGGAATAATGTCTAGATCATTGTGCCAAATAATTAAATTAGCCCATAAAAAATTCCAAAAGTTATAAACAATTAACCACCTCCAAAAAATAGTGTTTGGTTTGTAGCTTATTGTTCGTAAATTATAATTATTTTCGAAATTTGAAAAAAAGATCCTTAAAGAGGAGGATATTTCCAACAAAAAAGTCCGAACTCCCAGACCTTTATCTCCATTATTTATAATTTTAATTTAACGCTGAAAATAGCCCTCCGCGCGCCATTTTTAGGTTGCGCGCACGGCCTCGAAAGCTAGTACGTCACTTAAAAAAATTCTTTTGAGTACTTTAAGTTAATTGAAAAATCTAAAAAAATTATAGTATAATCTAAACACTTTAAAAAATTGATTCCCGTTGGAATTTTTCATAAAAACAAATTAATTAACAAAATTTTTTCAAACTTCCTTCGTCGTTCAAAACTAAAAAAAATGTTTAAATAATTGCCGTAAAATTATTTCGCTGCGTGGAGCTCTTCTTATATACATACAAAACAAGATTGCGTCATCAAAGTTTTGAAAATGTTGATACTTTGTTTATAATAAGTAATGTAAGTTAGCAAAAAATGGCAAATCACTCATTTATTGTTAACTTGAAAAAATTATTATAAACTCGCTTTCGAGGCCGTGCGCGCAACCTAAAAATGGCGCGCGGAGGGCTATTTTCAGCGTTAAATTAGAATTATAAATAATGGAGGTACAGTTCCGGGAGTTGGAACATTTTTTTTATTAAATTTCCTCCTCTTTAAGGATCTTTTTTTCAAATTTCGAAAATATTTATAACTTACGAAAAATAAGCTACAAAACAAACACTATTTTTTTTGTGTTCAATTGTTTATAACTTTTGGAATTTTTTATGGGCTACTTTAATTATTTGGCACAATGATCTAGACATTCCACATAATTTTAATATCAGTATGTAGAATTAACACCATTTTAAGCTTATAGACTAGACTAATGTAAGAAACACAGGTCATACTCGCTGCAAAAATCAATTGAATATAAAATATAAAAGTCAACTAATTGATATTTTGTTTTTAAATAAATTATGTCCAGGAACTTATTGTCAACAATTTAGTTTTCGTATTTAGTAATTGTACAGGTTGTCCCTGTAAAAACTACGAATTGTTAACAATCCACCCAAGGATTTCTGTGCGTGATGTAAATTCATTTATACCGTCAAACACAGTACATGAATGTACGTAATCAATCACCAAAATTTTATAGTGTTTCAATGTATAGTTTAGAAATTATGTATAAACATAAGTTTTTATTTCTAAACTTTAGAGTCCTATAACTCCGAAACGAAGGCTTGTATTACAAAAGTTTATTTGAACGTCTAACATTATTTTCATTTCACCTCATCTACCCGCTCCCGAATTTTAGACACTAAATTCCTGGATATCCTGTAAATAAATTTTCAAGTAACTTCAGTAAAATAAAAATTTATCTTATGATATTTGTCTTTGAAATCGTGGAATTTTTTACTTCAAGCAAGTATTTGTGACCGGAACGCGAACTCATTTTAAAAATTTTCGAATTTTCAAAACCGGAACTAAGTCTAAATCTTCTCCGACACTTTTATATATGGAAATCCACTAATATGACCTCGTAGATTCCGAAAATGATTATAAAAATTTCCTAAAGTCTAAGATACACGAGTTCAATTAATTCCATTTGCAAAACAATATAGATGCATTAGCAGCTTCCCATATTAATAATATATTATTGAAACAGTTATATCCTGCTTATTTGTTTTTATCAACTTTTTCAAAACATATCTATAATTATTCTGAAGCACCTTTCTTTGAATTGAAACGGCGGAAAGGTGGAGATTCGATAATCCATGAGTGGGCTAGAATTGACAGTGAAATTTCAAGTAAGCGTCACGCTTAGGTATATTACGTTACATGAGTGAGAAGAAAGATATATCTTAGAGAGAAAGAGAGTTATATATTCCGACGAGTAGGTATATTGGTTCGAATTCAAGTCAAAAATTAAAATAATGGAACAAAAGACAGTTTTTTTGATAAATTTATTCAGCTGGATATATGTTAAATTCGTGTTCTTATATATAAATGAACTATAGTCTATTTCAGAAAGGTATAGAGTAATAAAATGGGGAATTCCGTCCAGTTCGGCTCAATTTCGGTGTCGGCCATAGGCGTAGGTCTTGAAATAGTATTGTTTGTAACATTGAAATTTCAAGTAATTGCGTAAGAGAATTAGGAAAAGTATGTTTTCTGGCCTGAAGTGTCAATATCGAAATATTGTGTAGGGATTACTTAGGTAGTAGATTATACAGTTACGTTTTGCGTTTAACATGTACCGTTTAACCTTCAATTAGTGCCTCTGCCTAATTCCAACCCTGTTTCAGATTCGGCTCAACCATGCGCCGCAAGGTGCCTTACCCAAAATTTTTAGACCTTTGTAAGTATATTTGTTTAGTTTAACGCATCAGTATTTGCTGTTAAGCCGTAAATAGTGTTAACAGTATTATAAGATTAGTAATAAAATGGCGACATTTACACCAACGAAAAAATGTTCCAATAATTCTCCACTATCAGTGAATGAAAAACTTATTATTTTAAATGTACACGATTGCATAAAATACGATTACCCGAAATTTACTGTACAAGAAACTGTCGACCGATGTTCCCGAATGACTGGAGTTGAAAAGTCCACCGTTTTTAAATTATTGCGGGGGAGTAAGATAGCAGGCCAAGTGGAGCCTCCCAAGAAAAGTCCAGGCAGACCAGTAAAAGTCCTTGATGAAGACACCAAAAGTGTAATTCGAAGAAAAGTTCACTCTTTTTATTTTAAAAAAGAAATACCCACCCTAGATAAGATTTTAATGGAGCTTGGCCAGGATGACAGTATTTCGTTGATAACTAAAAAACTTTTATGGACCACTTTGAGAAATATGGATTTTGCCTGGGAAAAGCATAACCGTAAAGCACTTTCACTGGAAAGAGATGAAATTGTTTGCTGGCGACGAAAATACTTAAGAAGTATAAAGCAGTACAAAACAGAGCAGAAGAAAATCTTTTATCTTGATGGGACGTGGATCAATGAAGGTTATACAGTACCAAAAATGTGGCAAGACAAAAATATAACCAGTGCTCGCCAAGCTTTCATGGAAGGCCTGTCAACGGATATTAAGGTGCCTTCAGGTTAAGGGAAAAGACTAATAATCGTCCATATTGGAAGCGAAGAGGGATTTTTAAAAGAAGGTTTGCTAACCTTTCAGTCCTGTCATACGGGAGATTACCACGAGGACATGGATTCGGATGTTTTTGAAGACTATTTTGGTGAAATGATAAAATAGCTTCCGGCTGATTCAGTAGTAGTTATGGATAACGCGAGTTATCATTCTCGACGCATAGAGAAGACTCACTCCAACTTCATCTTGGAGAAAACAAGAAATTATTGACTGGTTAACCACCAAAAGTATTGAATTTGAAGATAATTTGATAAAAAAAGAACTATTAGCTATAGCAAATTTACACAAACATCGTTTTATGAAATACGCCGTGGAAGATATAGCAGAAAAACATAGTGTAACTTTGCTGCGCACACTGCCATATCATTGCGAACTAAATCCTATAGAACTTATATGGGCGCAAGTGAAAGGATTTGTAGCAAGACACAACACGACATTCAAAATAAAAGACGTTAAGCTACTGTTTGATCAAGCCATTAAGGAGGTGACACCAGAGAACTGGCGAAAAGCAATCCAGCATGTCATTAAAGAAGAGGAGAAAATGTGGGACCTTGACTACTTGATCGATCGGACCGTCGACCCGTTAATTATAACCTCAAGAGGAGATGACAGTTCCTCAGATGATGAAGAATATTATGATTTTTTATAATTTAATTTCTGTATAATGTATTTTTTGTATAATGTTCAATAAAAAATAAGTGTACCTAATACTATGTACATAATGCCTAATTTTTATTCTGTTAAAATAAAATTCTTTCCTTTTTACGAGTATCCTACCGGCACGCCTTTGGCACACTATTTTCAGTGTTTGTGAATGGATAACAATAGGCTAAACCCATAATATTGACCCCAACCCGGGAGGTACTACCTGCACTTGATAAAAAGAAAGAATTTTACAATGAAATAAATGCCAAACTATGAAAGTGGCTTAAATATTCGTTGGGCCACTCTGTGCTCCCTTTGCATACCTAATGAGGTTTTATTACACTGTACCTTTCTGAAATAAACTATAGATCAGTTTAATTTCAATGAATTTTAGATTTTCTGTATGAATATGATATTTTCAAGGAGTTTGACTTCTATCACATGTATGGTTCCCACGCACAATAATTTTTGTGTAACTTGCCACTAAATACAAACAGGATGAATTATCGAATTAAAAATTTATTTTAATCTTTGTCTCAGTTGATTTAATGATTCAGCTTTACTTTCTCAGTTTATTATTTTGTTTGTTACGTTATTATACAGTTTGACTGTTTCCTCTGTAAAAAATGGAATCAAGATTTTGTATTGATGCTTATATAAATAAGTGGTGAACCGGAACCGCGACCCAGGCAAGGAACCGGGAACCGTCATCAACCGGCGGTCTCGAGTGAATCTCTCGGTGCAGGGCCAGGGGCTCGCTGATCATTTTGGAACATCATTTATTCAGGCAAATTATCTGCCAGCATCGGTGGAGTAATCACGTCGATTATTTCATAACTGGTTTTGATTTTACGTTGATAGACTCTGCTGATGTTGATGGCTAATCGATTCGAGATAATTTATAAAGGTTTTGTTGTTTTATTTGCGATTCTCATTAAGCGGCAAAAGCATCATCTCATCTTCTTCGTGGTTCTCGAAGAAGAAGAGACTCCATAATCGACATTGAGCGACCTAAACAAAAAGTTAGAAACGAGTATCGATACCTGTCTGTATAATGTCTGTGACAAAATAAAAACTCGACTGACCGCTACTTCAAAATAAATTGATCTAAAATTCGAACGGCTTCAAAACAGCTCGCCGCACCACCAATACTGATAGCTATTACGATTCTTTCGTGCTCTATCACCCAGGGCCGTATTAAGAGCTAACTAATCACATCACACTAATAAAGATTCCATTTATTCACTTTTTTAAAGATAACGGAAATAATTTTAATATTTTTGAAACACCATATTAAAATTGGTATAAACTGATTTTCACTAACTGCAATTATTAATGAAAAATATAAAATTTCATTAATAGTTATTTAACCAACAAGATTATTAATAAGGACTATTAACAATCGAGATATTTTAACGTTAATGTTTGAGATTGTTAATCGCGATTTCAATACTCGTGTTAGTTACAAAACTTTTCCGTCGACTCTAAAACTTGAATCCTTTTTTTCGATATTAAAAACTAAGAATATTTATTTGTTACGTAGGTTAGTACTGTCAAAAATAAATCATGACATTGACATGTCACAGAGAAAGTCGCCATTTCAAATGTCACTGTTTTCGTTTTTAATTTTTGGTTGTTTTAACAGGAATAATCGTTAGAGTTTAGTAGAATAATATAATAAAAACGATAGGAGAGTCAAAAACTAGAAGTATTCTATACTAGAAGTCAGTTTTAGGTCTTTTTTTTTAATATTATCGTATGTTTTGTTGCCTATACCACAATCGTTTATTAATAGAAAACCGTTAATTAATCAATTAATGATTTTGTGTACATTAATATAGCTCAAATATGCACGGTTGACGGAAAAACACTTTATTGGTTGATATATTTGCATTGTCAATATTCTACATCATTCACAAGTTAGTTAGTCTAACAGCATATTTTAGAATAGTGCGGAATTATTAAAGATTATTGAAAATATAATTTCTCTTTCTTTTTGTTTATTCCTAAACCATTTAAAAAGTTGAATTTATAATGTGATATGATAAATATTCCTCTATGCTAACTGATGTCTTGCTCATTTTTTGCTGGCTTTTACCATTAACGCAATGGGCCCTTTCAGTAGATGCTCAAATCTTAATACAAATATATTTATAAGGTTTGTTTCGAATAAAAGGTTACAGAGTATGAAACAGTAATTATTGTTTCTTACATTAACGTTAGAGTGGTATAGTAGACATTTCCAAGGAAGTATTGATTTTTACATGTGACATATGCACACAAGCGGTTCTGCGCTAAGACTGGAGAGGAAAATGTAAATGCGGTCTACTGGCTGGTCTCTCTGAATCTTTCGCTAAGAAAGGGCGAAATAAAATTCCTTTGAAGCCGGAGAGATATTGAAGAATTATAATTTGAAAACAATAAATGGTTTAAACGATAATTCTTATATCCGCGGTTTTCTATGAGGTTTTTTATGGGGGTTTCACGAGGTTGATACGAGGCCTGTATCTAAAACTTAACTATAGGTACCTGATAGTTTTTAAGAGATTCCTACAAAGCCTGCCTGATGGTTATACGAGGCTTGTCTGAAGTGCATACCTCTTAGTGTTCCTGAGTGTCTCAGAGGGTTCTGTGAAGCTTAGTTCACAGCTTGCCTCAACTTACCCGAAGATATCTGCAACTTATCGAAAGACTTATCTAACTAAACAGAAGACTTATATAACGCTTACCTGGAGGTTCATCTGACCTGACAATTACCTACAGGTTACCCACCATCCATCGAGGGACCTCAACTATAAGCAATCACTTCAGATAAGTAGCTTAAGAGCAGATAGTGATTAGTGATTTTTTTGTACAGCATTTATATTGTTCCCTTGTAATCTTTTCTAGTATTAAATCAATACTAACCATAACTAACACTAACTAAAAGCAGTCAAGATATTTTTTTTATAACTTCATTAGACTTAGTAATCATTGAGACTGTCTTTTATTTTTAACTTCAACTACCTACCTGCAGTAACCAAGTAAACTTCAAAATAGCTACTACCTAGAGTATTTGTAGGTCTTTTCAAAGTTTTTGAGAAAACTTTGTGGCGCCCATGGTCTTTACTTACAAGGTATTATTGTTACAATAGCTCTAAATCATGTTATCTGATTAGACTATTCTCTGAAATTTACTCTAGGTTCATAAGAACCCACGTTCATAAAATCAACCCTGAGAAGTGAATAAATATTTTTTTAGATTAACGATTAACAAACTTCAATCCAAATATAAATTAATTCTACTTCTTGCTCTTCCCTTTTCCTTTTTAATTACGATCTTTGTTTTACTTTTCTCATAATACTTGCAATTTCTTACAGATTTTTAAATAAAGGGAGAGGTTCTCAATATTTCTCATGTTTGTTTGGGCACAACTTCTTTGTTTATGAACCGATTTCAATGATTATTTTTGCGTTGGGTTCAAGGTCGTCCCATTTTATTTCATTGGTTATTGGATCTTGGGCTTCGAATATACACCAAGGAACTCCGTCAGATCAAATAGGAAATGTATAGTAATTGAGGTATTGTTAGGTTTATGACAATCGCAAAACAAGTTAGGTATAGTTTAGTTCAAAAAATATCGTTGACTTCTGCTGCCATAAATATCCATATATAACCTATCCAGTCGGATTGAAAAGGATTCAAACTAAATCAAATAAATAATATTCAAAAACAACATTTTTATTTATTAGCAAATGAATATCAGTTGGATTTGTTGAAATTGTACAATGTAAGCGTAACACTAAACTACTAAAATATAATAAATATAACCAGAAACGTCCTACAATGAATAAATAAGTTTTTTTGAACTTAATACTTTTTTACATACTCTAAATTTAGTTCTGAGTCACATTAGTACTCATACACATATAAGAATTTTTCACCTCTATAACATGTTCCATACAGTTTCTCTCCAAATTCCTGCAGAAATGTTACTACATTTTTCACCAATCCTACTACACATGAGCTCAAAGTGGAAAGAGGATTATTTCTTATAACATTAGTTTTCACCTGGTGTCATATTAGCTCAATGGAATGAAATAGGAAATAATAGGGGAGAACATGCAACACTGTATGCCCATTTTTAATTGCAAATGTATCACACACATACTCTTTATCAATTTTAAAAGCCTTCAATACTCCCAAATGATCAAATTTTTTGTATGTTTCTTCAAAATATATCATAAAATACTTAATTTCTGCTTTTGTACTATTATAACAAGGAAAATTATTCACTTGACGATTATGATAACTTACATTGTCCAGTATAATCACACTATTTTGTGGTAAATTAAAAGTCGTTGGGCGTCACTGTCCTGATCTTGTGAAGGTGTCACTACAAGATCTCACATTATCAGCACAAGCCAATGGACGCAGAAAAAATCCTTCTACGATAAACCAAACACTAATGTAAGTTAACTCTCTGGAAAACTAAATAAAACTAACGATACGAAAGTGGTATCTACTTAACAGGTATAAAATTTATAGATATTGAAAAGGATTAACAACAACCCTGCCTTAATATATGGTAAATTTGGGAAGGTAGATTGTACTAGTAGAAATTTATTATTTATAAAATTGGGACAACAATAAGAAAAAACAGAGATATTGATGGCATTATTAACGAATAGAACGAAATCTAAGTAGTAACACAGCTATTTCAATGAATGAGAACCATTTTCTTGAATACACAATGAATTACGAGTGTCCAAGTTGTCATTTGCTTTCCAGATATCATTTGGGTGAATATTTTGGAGGGCATGCTCCAATTTTTGTCATAGTAGTTGTGGTGTTGGGTTGGGTTTGTCATGAACAAAATTTTAAAAATACTCCCTAAAGTAAATATCCAGTGGATTTTAACAAGCAGTCCCAGCAAACTATTCGGATTTTTTTATCAAAAATTGGTGTTTTTAGATACTGTGTTACACACTGCTAAATTCAGAATTAGGAGTACTTAAAAAAAAATAATATCATAATGTACAGGTCCGTATCTATGAATTTGAAGAAATTAAACGCTGCACTGAATATCCTTCAGCTGCATTTAATGTAAAACCAACTGTTGAAAAAAATGGTTCCATTATTTTTAGAAATAAACACACTGTGGCTAAAAAACAAAAAAGGGCGAATTTGTATTTTCTGGTATTTCCTGAAAACCGGACCTGATACTGGGGATTCCAAAACGTCTCTGTATTGCATTTATAAATAGACACATTTGTTTTATTCACAACTATCCCCTACCTCTTATGGCTTACCAATACAATGCAAATAAAAAGCTGGATAGCCTGTAAAAAGCAGCAGAAAAAATCATAATGTAAGCATAAAAATATCAAATTTGTTCATATGGTGAATGACCCAAGATATAGTTTCCCTTCTTATATGGACGGATAACAAATACATAAAAAAGTGAATCTAAAAAATATTTCCTTTGAAAATTGAATGAGAATTGGTAAATGTGGGGTTTTCTGGAAAATCTGGACTTTTGATAGGAGGTTGAAAATAATAAACAAAAATAAGAAGTCTGAGACTAGAACATAAGGGATGAATGGAATAAAAATATGAAAAATTTAATTTTAAAAGTCAAGCATTCAATACTCATTTAAATGTTCTCTGCAGCAAAAAACTACTAACATTAATGTTATTTTTCAAATTTTGCTACTATATACAGAACCCTTATTATTTCAATTGTTTTTTATTTCGCCCAGCATGATAAATTTTGCTTTTATCCAATTAATCACTTTTTAAATACAAGTAATATGTTCGTTACATATCAACTGACTTCTCCTTTCCTTATAACATTCCATCCATATTTTAGTAAATATTTTCTTAATTGCACTTCAATGTTTACAATTTGCATATAAGAAACAAACTACAGAGAATCCAAGAGAATAAAAGAACGGTGACTGACTTTGGCTTTGAATATTGCAGAGGATCAATCTTGTCATCGGAAACAAATCCGCTATTGTTTTTTTTATTTTTCGTAAAAAATTTACAGTGGAGGTAGGTATTGTTGACTAGAAAGAAGCAACAATATTTATTGTGTCCAGCAGGCAAGCAGAATGCGGCGACTGCATCAGCCCGCAGTTGAGTTACATTTCCACATTCTCAACATACATGGGTTTTAATGAGCAATTTCTACTAGCCTCTCCATTGTGTGTCCCTCGCAGGACACGGTTATACACTGGTCGTCAATCTTAATGGACAAATTTCTTTTTTCTAACGTTCGATTTTAACCAGAGGACATTTACTAACAACAAAGACTATTTCAAATTCCGAGTTTTTTTTCATCTGTACTGGATATACTTATGTAAAAACAAAAATTTTGAATTTCTGATTCTATTTTTTTTAGATTTCCAACGTGAGATTTACTGTTAAATGTGTAAAAGCCAAACGGAATAAATTTATTATTTTGGTTATTGGACATATTTATAAAAAAATCCGAAACACGTTAAATTTAAATTATAAATTGACATTCTTCAACGTGAAAATGCGATCCCTACCTTCAACCCTCTTCGAATGACAAGTACAACCCCAATTTTTTAAATGGGAAGTATATGCTTGTGTTATATAGTTTGAAAGGTCTCTTCATTCTCTATTCAAAAATGTTATCGTTTTCAAGTTTATTGCAGCAATTAAGATAATAAAATAAAATCATGTGGTTACCGATATTCGCTACAATACAATCAAAAATTAAAATGTACTTAATGCAAAATGTAATAAAATGTAAAACACTAAAAAGAACTATGAATGTCAATGAAGTAAGTAGATGTTCACTGCGAACGTCTTGGCAACATCCTAATCTAAAATAAAACTGTCTTCTAAGATTATTTAACATATCAGGCGGGATCGACCTAATCGCAAGCGTTATTCGTTCTTTCAATCAATACGTTTAGTTTTGTAGAGAATGCTCTTCACATATTCCCAAAAAGAAATCTAATGATGAAAGATCAGGTGATCGCGCTGACCATTCATCGATCCTCGCCTCCCTATCCACCGATTGGGAAATATTGCATCGAGGTACTGCCGGACATTGCGTTGGTAGGGTGGTTGTGCTCCATCCTGCTGAAACCAGGATTCACTGGAACTTGAGGGTTTCCTGGATCAGGATATAAATTTGTCAAACTTGGATAGACATAATTTTGAAGTAGTGCCAAATAATGATCGCCATTCAAATTGCCCTCAATGAAAAAGGGACCAATGATATGGTTTTCAACAGTCTCTGCCCAAACATTAACCTTTTGAGGGTATTGCGTGTGTTCTTCTCTCATCCAGTGAGGATTTACCGTTGACCAGTAGCGGCAATTTTGCCGATTAGCATGACCGTTTAGTGAAAAAGTGCACTCATCAAAAAACATAACGTCTTCTAATTGGATACATAATATTGTTATCCAGCATGTCAATCATTCGCTCACAAACATAAGCTCTTCTATCAAAATCCTCTTCCATTAGCTCCTGAGTTCATCATTTCATAGGGATGCATTTTGTTTTATTTTAATATGTTTACTATCGATGCATGGCTAATATTGAATGTAGTGGATGACTGTCTGCTCGATGTATGTGGGTTTTCCTCATACTCAAACATCACATCTATTTTGATTTCATCACTCATTGAATTGGCAGCTGGTTTTTAATCTGCCTTACATGACCAAACTCGCGAAACTGCTGCTCTATTTTAGTAATTGTTCCTTGGGTTATAGGCGTTAAATCAGGAAATTTCTCATGAAATATCCGAGTTACTTTCTGTTGTGTTCGGGTTTTATCTCCGTAACCAATCATTTGTAAAACTGTTATTTTATGCATTTCCATTAATCTAACCATTTTTCAAAATTGAAGATAACGAATTTCAAACTAAAATTATAATATTGATAACTTATGTATAATTACAAAACAATTTGCTAAGGCGTTTTAAACCAACTAACGCCACGGAAACTCTAAAGTATTTTTAATGGATACCATCTAAAAAGCACATTGCTATGGTTTTTGCTTACTTTCTTATTATCAAGACCTAAACGGGAAATAAGTTTTGGGTATATTGTAATAAGTTTTGAGTATATTATGGCGAATTTCGGTAATCACATGATTTTATTTTATTCTATCTTAATTGTTGCAATAAACTTGAAATCGATAAAATTTTTGAATAGAGAATGAGCAGATCTTTCAAACGATATATCACAAGCCTATACTTCCCATTTAAAAAATTGGGGGTTGTACCTGTCATTCGAAGGGGGTTGAAGATAGGAATCGCATTTTTACGTCGAAGAATGTCAATTTATAATTTAAATTTGACGTGTTTCGGGATTTTTTATAAATATGTACAGGGTGTCCCAAATGGGTGTGTTTTGCAGGGTATCTCGTAAACTAGAAGAGATAGAAGAAAAGCAGTTAAGATGTTATGACTTCTTTTTTTGTTAAAGTAACGATAGCCTGATTAAATCTTTAGTAACTCCCTGCAGTTGGAATATACAGGGCGATTATTGAAAACTGTCGAAAACTATAAGGTACTATAACTTCTTAATTAAGAAAAATATAAAAAAACGTTAAAAAAACTTTTGATAGATATAATATTAAAGAGTTCAGTGGCGCACAAGGTAAGAGGACCAAAGCCTACTTGATGAAATGAACATTCTTATAAGATATAACAATCATCTCAATTGAGGTAAACAAACTAAAATATACAACATATCGGGTTAAACATAATTAGGAATAAAAGTGAAATCGGTAAGAAAATACAGACGTCTTATTTCGTGATGTTATTTACCAAAAAACGGATTCAATAATTTCAAAATAATAATAATAATATAGGTACTTAAAACCAATAATCAGCTATATTTACCTACTTTGTTTTTAGTTCACTGATTTTATTTTTGGTAATGCTGAATTGGTTGGAGATTATTTAACCGAAAAACGTTTTAATCGATGAAAACGTAAAGCATTTTGAACATTTAATGTAATTTTTACATTCTAATAAAATTAGTTATAGGTAGATTAGTTGTTACAATGTTTTTTGTTGTTTCATAAGTTTATTGTTTTTATTTTTTTAATCTGGTTCTATTTTTTATTAATTATAATTTTGATAAATAAAATTGTCACACATCAGTATCCTTATAATAAAATGTTAAATTTCGTTACCGAGTGTTCAATTTTTTAAGGGTGTTTCACCTGATAACATCCATAAATGGTTTATTTGCACTGTAGCTCCAACCATTGAAAATAGATATATAATATGTCATATCAGGTGAATGAGAATTAAAAAAGGAAACGAAAAACGTCAAAATATACAGGGTGCCCCATTTAAAATAACATAAGTTTGCATTATATTTCCTTAGTGAGCCCCCTAACAAAAAAATTCTGTGCGCCACTGAACTCTTTAATATTATATTTATCAAAAGTTTTCAAAACGTTTTTTTTAATATTTTTCTTAATTAAGAAGTTATAGTACCTTGTAGTTTTCGACAGTTTTCAATAATCGCCCTGTATCTTCCAACTGCAGGGAGTTACTAAAGATTTAATTAGGCTATCGTTACTTTAACAAAAAAAGAACTGCTTTTCTTCTATCTCTTCTAGTTTACGAGATACCCTGCAAAACACACCAATTTGGGACACCCTGTACAGTAACCAAAAAAATGATTTTATTCCGTTTGGCTTTTACACACTGTATAATAATAATGAATTTGTGTCAGGCTCAATTCGCTTTCATATTGATAATAACTGCCTAATTTTTGACGTTGTTTTGCACCGAAAATTATTTTTCCCGAGCTTTACTGATGACATCGACGTTAAAATTTAAGAATTTTTCGTTATTTGCCAACAAATCATTCGAATAACCATTAGAAATGTGTCGCAAGACAAAATACGAAATTTTATCTTTAACTTACAAGAATATATTTTGTATCTTTGCAGATTGATCGTATATACATGGATTTCAAAAAAGCATATGTCTTTTTTTACTTTTTTATCTTCCCACTAACTAGAGCGTTTTCTTCGTATTGTTTCAGGCAAACTTCGCATAACTTTAACGTAATACTTCTTTTTGACCGTACAATCCTCTGGCAAGAACTCATAATGCACCACACCATGTAATCGAGAAAAAAAAGTAGTGAGGAAAATATTCACATTTGACCGATCTTGGTGTATTTTTTTCGGTGTTGGCTCATCTGGTCACTTACATTGGCTTTTGAGCCAATCTGGATCTTTCTTGATCTTATTCATCGACTTTTGAGCGATGCTCATGCTTCTTTTGGTCAAAATTTAGCAGTTTCAGTAAAAGCTTTGCACAAATTCTTTGATCCATTTTTTTATAGTCTGTTTCTTATTGTCTGACAGCACGCGAAAAGGTCACAGATGCTAGTCAGGTAGTAAACCATAAGCGTCACCGTTCATCTACGGAATTTATTTGACATAATTCTAAGAATGGTGAAGGAGGACGAGAATTTGCCTGACATAGGGCGAAAAATAATAATATGTTGGAGACGCCAGTATTTACGAGATATCCGAAAATACAGACAGGAGGGAAGACAAATCTATTATCTAGATGAGACATGGCTCAATGAAGGACATTCAGTAAAAAAAATATGGCAGGACAAAAGTATTCAAACCAGTCGTCAAGCTTTCATAGAAGGTTTATCTACTGGACTGAAAACTCCTATCGGTAAAGGTCGCCGACTAATAATAACGCATATTGGATGCAATCAAGGGTTCGTTGAAGGTGGTTTACTGGAGTTTCAGTCAACATCAACCAAAGACTATCATGAAGAAATGACTGCAGATGTTTTTGAGGAGTATTTTACACAAATGGTCGAATTAATTCCAAATAATGCAGTAATCGTTATGGACAATGCCACTTATCATTTGCGATTAACAGAAAATCTTCCATCTACCTCTTGGAGAAAAGCTGATATTAGAAACTGGTTAATCGTAAAAGATATACCATTTGAAGATGATATGTTGAAAAAAGAACTTTTAAAGGTTGCTTCAGCTACAATTTAAAAAGTTTGTTATTGATGAAATAGCCAAGAATCGTGGGATAACAGTGCTTCGTTTGCCGCCATACCATTGTGAATTAAATGCGATAGAGTTAATATGGGCCCAAATGAAAGGTTATGTAGCTAGACATAATAAAACATTTAAAATGAAAGATGTTCGTGAACTCATGAAGTACTCATTGACAACAATAACTGAAGAGAACTGGAGAGATGCTGTGAATCATGTAATTAAAGAGGAAGAGAAAATGTGGGTTTTAGATAACCTCATAGAACAAACTATAGAACCGATAGTGATCTCTCTCGACGAGTCTTCGGATGATTTTTGTATGGCCAGCGAAGAGGATGATACTATAGATTGAATTTTATATTTCCTATAAATGGTATGTTTACTTTACTTAATATACATTAATTCATTGTCAATAAATTTGAATTATGAAAATTAAACTATATTTTCTTTAATTAATTTAATTTAATAAAAATGTAACTTGTTAATAGGCCTAAACGAATGAATTTTATTTCAACTGTAATGTTGAATGATTAAATAAGCAAAATGAACTAATATCGTAATCTCCGCCACTGCCGCAATGTTTATCGTTTAGGGCATGGTTCAGTTTTATTACCATATTGTATTTTGAGCTGAAACATGGATGTACAGATAACCAATACAGACACCTACTTGTTTTGCATTAGAATTTTAGTATTTACCTGTAACATTCTTAGGATCACTCTGTAAGAGATAATTTTCTATTTGAATATTTAATGAGGCTACTGTGCTGTCAGACATTAAGAAATAAACTATAGATAGCAAAAAATCGTCAAGACACCAAAATACGTTTAACCTTTGTATCTGTCCAAAGCAAACTACGAATGCAAAATGGCTAATAATATCAACATATATGTTGGGAATATGTGAACCAAAATAACAAACAAAATTATTGCGCATACTGCATTGTGATGGAAGTTAAACTCTTGAAATGATAGAATTTAAACAAATCTGCTTCATCTATCCTATTATAAAACATAATATATTTGGAAACATGGATAGAATTTGGAGAAAAAATGGAGAGTGACAGCAAACAAACCAAAAATTATTTTACAAAACAATGAAAGCCTTACGACAAGAAAAAAAGCGAGCGAGCCTTACAGTAGTAGCATATGATGTGAGAATATCTGAGATCTCACCTTGGTAATAAGCAACAATAAAAACAAATCTTGAAAAACATGATTCAGGTATTATTTGAAATAATTTTTGGCAACGAAGAATCATTCTTTTAATGAAAATTGTTATTCAATTAAAACTAGGTGTAATACACTTTTTTAGTAGATACATTTTTTATTTTTGTTCAATTTGGGGGTAGAGCGGGGAAAATAGACTTATGATAACTAAAATATGAGACGTATACTTGTGATTTCAAAGTATTTAAAAAACTTTGAAAAACTGCGTCGATAACAGTACCACTGTTAGTTGCTGAAACATTTCGATCCGTGTTCATTTCGAGTTTGAGTTCATCATTTAAAAAAATACAGAATCTTCTCCAATAAACAGTGACAGAAATTAACCTCAAAATTTAATAAAGCTAAATAATGAAATATTTATTCGATTAATTATTAATTATTTATTATTACTCACTTGCATTTTTTCTTAATGATCTGCACTTTTTTCAAACTCTTATTAACAACAGTAGGTAAATAAAATTATTAAAATAGTTTACGCATATAAATTAGTTCATATAACAATAAAATTATAAGATATTAAAATAGTTTATACATACAAATTAGTTCATATAACAACAAACTTTATACTCTACACTGTAGCTTAAGTGCGCAGCTGATGTATACACTGTTGGCCAACAATACCGACCTCTCGGTAAATTCGTTGCTACCATCTGACGGCGAAATTTACCACCGCTTGCGCTCAATGGTAAAATCAAATAGCGCCCACCTTCCTCGCTTCCTATAACACACTTCCGTCCCATTTCACGAAATCACTGTCACAAATTGCAGGGAACCGAGTGGAAAGTTGTTACACATCAAAAATTTGTATTAAAGACAAAAATGGAGAATTGCTAACGGAAGGAACGGAAATAATGGATAGATGGAGAGTATACTTCCAAGACCTATTAGATGGACAACCACAGACGAAAAAATAACTAACGATTACCTGATAGATAAAGAAAAATGTGAAGGTATAAATATAGAAGAGCTAACAGAAGTTATACGAACACTTAAAAACGGTAAAGCTCCAGGGTATGACAAATTTACAACAGAGATGTTTAAAAATCTGGGACAAAAAGGAACAAGATATTGAAATTAATATTATAATACAAAACAATTTGAAACTATACTATGCAAAGAAAACGAAAATGAATGTTTATAAAACCATATTTATATCCTTACATTTGAATGTGAATCATGGGTGCTAACACAGCTGCAAAAGAGTCAAATTCAGGCCGTAGAAATTAAGTATCTCAGAAGAGTCAGGTGTTTGACAAAAAGAGACAAAATGAGAAACACAAAAATAAGAGAAGACCTGGAAATAGAACCAATGCTGGAATTCATTCAAAAACGACAACTTAGCTGGTAGGGGCATTTCCAAAGAATGAATAATAAGATGCCTGTCAAGCAAGGTACAGAGAGCTGGGAAAAGAGGAAGACCGAAAGAAACATGCGATGGAGTAATAGGAGAAATAATGTAGAAATGAGAGACAATATGGTTAGCGGCCAAGGCGCTAGCAAAACAGAATGGGCAAAATTTGTGTACAGACATTGAAAAATATTGTTAACAATATAGACATTATCATATATCCTACACCCTTAAATGGTCTAAATGAAAATTACTACGATAAGATCACGATTTCAATATATTTTTAATTTAATAAAACCAAAAAGAAAATAGATCGCTCTTTTTCACTCAATTTTTTTTATTTTCAAATTTGGTTGAATTTGAACCAACACACCTACAACTGTTATGTAAGTTTATGTGATGCGATAGCAAATAAGACCAGCAGCGGAATAGATAGTTTTCCCTTTCTCTCTACGTCACATCTTTCTTCTCTTTCATGCGCCCAAACGTGGCGCTTCTTCAACATTTTACTCTCTATTCTCGTCCACTTATCGATTATCGAATCGCCACCTAAGAAGTTTCACTTAAAAAATCTAAAATCGAATGTACAGGGTTTCTCTTTCTATTTTGACCCCCACTTATTTTGATTAATTTCGGGAATACCAAAACAAGTTTCAAATTAAAGTTGTATTATTTTATCTGTACCGACCAAAAATGTAGCAACAGACTGAATTTTGTATAAAGGGAGTGCCCAATAAAATGCATCTTCAATATTTTAAATGGGACACCCTATATTTTTTTATAGTTTTGAGTAGCCCTGCATTTCCTGATTACAAATATATAACATTGTGTAGCATTATTTTTGTTCTATAATGGCGTATGGTACTACTATAAGATAAGAAATAAATTCCACATATAGTTCAAAAACAACTTATATATTTAGAAAGTCAACAAAATTAATGACTTAAGATACAATACTCACTACATTTAAGATTACAATAGATGCTCAAAGTGCCCTCCATTGTTATCAATGCACAAGTAATATCTTCGTTTCAAATTTTCTAATGCGTCAGATATTGTGTTATTATGACCATTTAAATTTTCAAGTTCCGCGAGTTAGATTTTTTAAGTAAAAATATACTTTTTAAAAATTTTATTTAAACTTAGGTAAAGACAAGTGTTTGGTACAAAGATAAAATGTAGACTGAATAAAAATTATAAAATTATGAAACAATAGAAATAGAAAAATGCTGAATATAATATAATATAATATAATATAATATAAAGATAAGGTTCGTGTTAACAGGATGTTATACACGTGTTGAAATGTTTTTGCTGATTTTGACAAATGTAATATAATAAAAATAATCTATTAAGTTTCCGTGAGAAATGTCTAGTAAGCAGCTACATGGTTATGTGTCCATATGACTCCTCCCCTCTTGGTTGAAGGTACGTCCTCGTGGCTTCGGTTTCAACAGAGATTGGGGTAGTTCACCTTGGACTTCTTCTGAATTTTTGGTTTAGATTTTTCTAAAATATTTTTTATAAACATAAATGATTAGTAAAATTATCAAAATTAAAATTATTATCGCTGATATTCCTAAATGGCTTTGATGGAGCTCAATCGGCAATAAATTTGGTTCTTGGAACTGTGGTAGCAATTTGGTTGGATCGTCCATATGTAAATTGTTGATATTGATTTTGTGATGAATTTCGGTAGCTTCCTGGATGCTGGGCCATTCTTGGGAAAATGTTTTATTGGATCCTGTCCATGTATGTTTTTGAAATGAGTAAATGCAATCGTTGTTTCCTAATATGACGTTGCATTTTGAAATTTTTAATGATTTGAATGTTTGTTTGCAGTCTTCGTTAACATCTGTTATTTTCTTGAACAAATAATTGTATTTCCATTAGTCAGTTGAGTGAAAAGTGAAAAATCGTTTTTCACATGAGCGTAGTTGCAGAGCGAAAGGTTGTCTAAATTACAGTTGTCTTCATGGGGTTCTTTTTCACAATACAAAAATGAAAAAGTTTTCTTGCATTCTTCATTAGTCCATTTTGTTGATCCTTTTGAATTTAATATAAATGTGTATGGGGGTAAAAGGATATTATTATCTTTACTGGGAATTGGAATAATTTTGGAAAGATGGAGTAATTCATCGGCCAATATAGGTACTTTAAGAGTAATATATAAAGTTTTTGGAGTGAACATTAAATTTACTTTAATTATTTCTAATAATGTTGGAATATCTGAAGCAATTTCATTATGAGAATGAATAGTATGTAAATAATTAAAAATTTCTTCTAATTCTTTTTGTTTAATTAATTCTACATTTAAAATTTCTTGGTTACTAAATGATATGGTTCTGAGTAAAATTTGAATATAGTTTCTTAAGTCTCTAATTTGTTCTAATTGTATATGAATAATAATTTCGTTATTTAATCTAACGTTTAAACTATTTAATTCTTTTAAAACGTTTTCTGCGTACATTTGTATTTTATGTAAATCTGTTTGCCAACGTTGAGTTATCTGTCCAGCAAACGTGTGCAATTTTGAAATTTCAGTCATTAATTTATTTTCGTTTAAATTAATTTTTTTTCAAAACTATTTTGAATTTCAATTAAGTCATTTTGATCAAGATTTCCAGAAATATATTTGATTACTGTACCGAGGCCGTCTGCTATACCTCTTTTAATTATTTTATTTGATCGAGCATACATTCTTAATTTATTTATTTCTTCTGAGAGTAAGTCGATATTTATTTGATAAATTTTTGATAAAGTTATTGTAGTGTCATCGAGTCTACTAGCCAAATGAACTTGGTTTAAAACTAATTTACTATAAGAATTTTCTATTTCTTTTTTATATTTAATTTCGAAATCAAACTCTTCGAGTTTTAATTTCCATCTTATTAAACGCTGATTGGGTTCTTTAAGAGAGTGTAGCCAGACGAGTGGCCTGTGATCAGTTTCAATGATAAATTTCTTACAATATAAATATGGTCGGAAGTGTTTGCAGCTATCGATTATAGCTAATAACTCTTTTTCTATAGTGCCATAATTTCTTTCGGCTGAATTTAGAGTTCTAGAATAAAAGGCTATGGGATGGGAATCTTGGGAAAGTACGCTTCCTATAGCAATATTTGAAGCGTCGGTTGTTAAGGTAAATGTTTTTGTAAATTCGGGGTACGCTAAAACTGGAGAGTTACAAAGAAGCTTTTTACATTTTTCAAATGCGTCCAGGTATTCTGAGTCGTTTAAATCTAGTTTGGTTCCTTTTTTAAGGTATTTATTTATTGGGTAGGTTATTTTGGCAAAGTTTTGAATGAATTTACGATAATATGAGAGCATGCCTTTTGGTAAGGGGAAATTTTGGATTGATTTAATTTTATCTGGATTCGGTTTGATACCGTTAGGGGTTATTACATGACCTAAGAAGGCGACTTCTTTTCTGAGAAATTCAGATTTGTCTAATTGTACTTTTAAATTATATTTTTCTAATTCATTGAATATTTGTTTAATATGGATAATATGATCTTGAAGGGATTTTGAGAAAATGACTATGTCGTCCATGTATACAAAACATGATTTATAAAGAAAAGGACGAAGAATTGTGTCCATGACACGTTGAAAAGTTGCTGGGGCATTTTTCAAACCAAATGGCATACGTGTATATTCGTAGTGGCCATTGTCTACTGTAAATGCAGTTTTTTCTGCAGAATTGGGGTCTATTTCGATTTGGTGGAAACCTTGTGCCAAATCTAATGTGGAAAAATAAGTGCTTCGACCAAGATTGTCGAGAATTTCGTCGATACGAGGAAGGGGGTATTTATCTTCAATGGTTTTTTCATTGAGTTTTCTATAGTCTATAACTAAACGAAATTTCTTTTTTCCGCTAGCGTCCATTCGCTTAGGGACAAGAAAAGTAGGAAAGCTGTATGGAGATATACTGGGCTTTATTATTTTATTATTTAAAAGTTTTTGAATTTGCTCTTGGATTTCTTGTTTTAAATGATAGGGATATCTATACGATTTTTGATAAATCGGTATATCATCAACTGTTCTAATATTATGCTTAACTGCATGAGTAAAAGTTAAGTCTGAGTTTTCATTATAAAATATATTTTTAAACTTTTTACAAAGAGAAAATATTGCATCTATTTCTTCGGGATTCAGATGATCTATTCGAAGAAGTTTGGTGATGTCAATATTGTTATAATACGACTTAGGGTTCTTTTCATGAAATTTTGAAAGGGGTTGAACTTGAAGAGGTTCATGAAAATTTATAGAAATATTATTTAATGAAATTTCTTGTTCTATTGGTATTTTACAATAACCGTTTTGTGCTACAGCTATACATTCGGGTATAATTATATCGTTTAATTTTATTTCTGGGAGAACTATTGGTCCATTATCGATATTTACTGGGATATTTAAAGTTCTTTTATCTAAAGGTTCAGAATAAGGATTAAATAAACGAGGGTTAATTTCAAAATGAAAAGGTATTTTAATAGAATTAATTTGTAAAATATGATTTTCATAGTCAATGAGAGCTTTTAATTTATCGAAATCTTGACTACCTATTAATGCATCGAATCTATCGTGCCAAGGTACTATAAACATATTAAATGTGTATTTAATACCAAATTCTTTTAGAAGAGGGTATTTACAGTTGAAATTACCATTATAAATAGTTTTAATAGCTTTAACGGAAAATTTGGACTTATAAATAGAATTAGAAAATAATCTTTAAGCCGGTTCTGGATTTATAATAGAATTACTTGCGCCGGGATCAATCAATATTTTTAAATCTAAATTTGAGAGATATATAAATGGAAGTTTTGGGTATGAATTTATATTATTTATATCAATTCCGAGGCTCTCAATTAAAAATTTTGAGTTTCGTCAAAATTTTCGTTTTGAGGGTCGTCGTATTGTAAATCATTAGGATTATGATCTACGTCTTCGACATTGAATAATTCTTCAACAGCTACTTTAGGGGGTCCCGTTTGTTTAAAAAAATTTTGTGGGGGTCTATAAGTATTTGCGGTAGAAGTACTCATTGGGGTTGGCCTGTAATTGCTCGTGGAAGGTTGTGGATGACGATTGAAGTTTTGATTGTTAGGGGATTGGATTTGTCTATTAATTGATTGATTATTCGGTCTTTGGTAGTTATTTTGATACTGGGGTCTTTGATATTTATTAATTTGTTTATTATTGGAATGCTGGGGTATTTGAGGTACTTTTGAAAAATTATGGAATGATTGATTCCTTGGTGGTTGATTACCTGAATTATTGTATTTTGGAGAGGGTCGATTTCTTTGAAATTTTTGGGATCTGAGGAAATTTGCAAAGTCAATTTGAGATCTTTCATTATCTAAACGTTTACATTCGTACAATGCTTGCTCGAGGGAAATTATTGAAATATGAAGTAAATGGTCTCTGTAAGGGTTTAAAAGACCTGCCTTAAATACCATAAGGGCTTGATCGGTATACATTATTTCTTTAGATACTCTCACTTCTTCATTATCTGTATTTATAGCTAAATGTTCTTTGAGAACTTGTAATTTACGAGTGACCTCGTCATGAAAATCTGAAAATGTTTGGGGGTGTGATTGAATTGAAGTATTCAGATCATGAGATAATATTTCTTCGGACCTAGGGTCACCAAAACGAGTTGTGAGGGCTGTTTTTAAATTAAGCCAATCATCAAAAGATCTATTTATTATTACGTCTCTAGCTGGACCTAATAATTTAGATTTTACTTGCTCTAACAGAAGAGAGTTAAATAAATCATTATTTTCGGTTTTTAGTAAGGTTAAATATTTTTCTGATTGTCTAATAAAATAGGCCAAATCTTTTGAACCACCGTTATAGGTTGGGACAAGATTGTTTGCCATAGATAATTCAATTGGGGTAATTTGAGTAGACATTTTGGTAGCAGTATTCAAATTACGTTCTGTATGTAATGGAGATCTAGATCGATCACGACTGTTTGACATATATATGTTTATCAATAAAATCAATATTTTAATATTTGAAGTATTAAAACTTGATAATATAATTATTTTCCAATTTATTAATTTAAATTAAAAAAAAAATTTTATTTATTATATTAAAATTAATTCAATAATTGTAAATCGATTGTGGTTGAGAAAAAAAAATTTTTATCAGTTATAAAATATTAGCCAATAAATCGAAATAAAGGAAAAGACTTACAGGAGGATACACTGGAGGATCATCTGTGAGCTTCTTCTTTGTTTTGGATTCACTGAAGGATTCTGGACAACCGTCTTTTTCACTGGAGGAATGGTCAGGTCGGAGTCAACTTCTTTACTTGCACTGTTTCTTGCTTCACCGGAGTTTTTTTTTTTTAATTTTCGGATACCGTTTAAATTTCTTGACAGAAAATGTAGATGTTTACCGCACTGAAGGGGTGTATTTCTACAAACAGTATCCTGTTCGCAGCGCCAGTTAGATTTTTTAAGTAAAAATATACTTTTTAAAAATTTTATTTAAACTTAGGTAAAGACAAGTGCTTGGTACAAAGATAAAATGTAGACTGAATAAAAATTATAAAATTATGAAACAATAGAAATAGAAAAATGCTGAATATAATATAATATAATATAAAGATAAGGTTCGTGTTAACAGGATGTTATACACGTGTTGAAATGTTTTTGCTGATTTTGACAAATGTAATATAATAAAAATAATCTATTAAGTTTCCGTGAGAAATGTCTAGTAAGCAGCTACATGGTTATGTGTCCATATGACTCGCGCGAACTTTTGCCGTGATCGTGTTAATATTTGTATTTGAATCAAAATAAACTTTTTCTTTTAAAAACCCCCATAAAAAGCTATCACATGGTGTTAAGTCGGGACTATTTGGCAGCCATTTAATGGTACCCTTCTTGCCGATCCACACATGAAATTGATTACTTAAATGTTCTTGAACGGCTACGACATTATGTGGCGGTGCTCCATCCTGCTGCCATATCATACTTTTTCATCTGCAGTATAACCCATTTTGGTATAAGGACTGACAGCCTATAATGAATTAATAATTGTTTCATTTTGGAATGTCAGTTGCATTACGCCATTATAGAACAAAACTAATGCTACACAATGGTATATATTTGTAATCAGGAAATGTAGGGCTACTAAAAAGTATAAAAAAATACAGGGTGTCCCATTTAAAATATTGAAGATGCATTTTATTGGGCACTCCCTATATATAAAATTCAGTCTGTTGCTACATTTTTGGTCGGTACAGATAAAATAATACAACTTTTATTTGAAACTTTTTTTTATTCCCAAAATTACTGAAAATAAGTGGGGGTCAAAATATAATGAGAAACCCTGTACATAGTCTGCGGAAAGTGAAAACCTTTTTTTTGGACATAGTGGTGTATATACATAAACGGATTTTGAAAAAGCATTTGGCAACGAAAACCATGATATTATGTGCAATATTAAGATGTACGATGTATAAAAAACATAATCAATTTTGTTAGTTCATAATAAAAATTAAAGTGGCAGTTTTGATTTTTTTTTTAAATTCGTATAATGCTAGAAGTTTAAAAATGTATGAGGAATCTAACCTTTGCTCTTTTTAATTTTTATTTGCGAGACTTTTCTTATAATGTTACATCTGAATAGATTTATGTAGTTTAATGTATGCTATTTAGCAATATTAAAACCGTTTTTCGCGATCATATGTCCACTGACGTATTAAAAACCTGTTTCAGTACAACATCAAGTTATTTTAAAATTTAAAAAAAATGTAATGAAATAGTAAAAACACCTCAATTTAATTATCATGTACCAAGTAAATATAAAGCTTTTATTGAGATTCCTACATTATTGTAGGACGTTTTGTAGATTTTAAAAAGAAAATGTCTCGTTTCTCAGATTGAGCTACCTACTGCGCTAATTTATTCTTATTTGTACCGATTAGCGCTAACAGCGAGTTAAACATATCCATCAACCGTATGAAAGTATTCCCGCCTCATATCCCAATTAAAGGAACAGTTATTAGAAGCAATAAATAAGAGTTCAGAAAATCAATGTTGCTTCTGAGAACCAATTAGACCATAACGGGTAGTTGCAGATTGCTGAAGGTTGGTGACATATATGGAGTTGTATTTGTTTCGAGAATCGATTGGACGAACTTCTATATGATATTATCTGCACAGGTAGCCGAAGACCGGCCAAGATCGACGACTGGTTCAAATACAAGACAGATAGTCTGGGAAAAATTGGATCTAACCCCGAAATATATCGACGCTTCGCTTTTTTCGAATTTTCACATTCAATTTATTATAATGAAATGATGAGAACATTTTTTTCTTTCATTATCACTACTTTTTCATGAAAAATATTGGCTTTTATGATATACCTTCTATTACTGACTCAACAACGGTGCATCAATACATTTATTTTGATGCTTCGCTAAGAAGCAACATAAACAAATCGATTGTTGTACCTGAAAACATCGATACTGTGAGATTAATGCATCAGTATGACAAGCATTAATCACTGGTGACAACTGCTATAACCTAAATTTAAATTTAATTTCTATAAATTATAAAACTATCGGCGAACAATAGAAATTGTATGAATATTAATCAGATAAAAATACAAACCTTAATTATGGTTTCAAATGATCCTTGGTTGGAACTTATATATCCCATTTCTTTGTAATATTATTAGGTTTGTTCCAGCTGGCATGTATGAACCGTTCTGGAATCGTATTTGGTACTGTACTAGAACTACATAATGCACAAACTCGAATTAGGAATGGTTCTTGAAATAACAGATTAACATTTTTGACGATATGCGCCAAATCTAGGGCCAAGCAAGGAATCGTTCTATCATCACCCCCTTTCAGCTGGTATACTTTTTGTACCGTCCGTAGAATGATTGTATCGCCAGTTGGAACAAACCTTTTATTTTATTTTCTTTCTTTCTCTTATCCTTATGCCTTCTCAGGCGTCGGATTGGGGTTCTTCCTGTACCCATTTTTACCATTCTTTTTTGACCCTGGCCAATGCCTTCATCTCTCCTAATGTGTTTCCTTTGTTCCTTCCAATTTCGTCAATCTGGTCTATCCATTTCCTCCTGGGTCTTCCTCTTTGTCTTTTTCTTAATATTCCCATCTCCATAACTTTTCTCGCAATTCTATCTTGCTTCATTCTTACTAGATGGACATACCAGTTTAATTGTTTCTTTTTAAACTTTGATATTATTGGTTCTTGATTAGTTATGCTTCTGATTTCTTCGTTCCTTACTTTGTCCCATTTTGTTTTACCTGCTATTTTCCTCAAAGGTTTCATTTTCATTGCATTTATTTTTGTTTCCTGCTTTTTCTTCAGTACCCAGTTCTCACTAGCATAAGTTATAGTTGGTACTGTAATTATGTTGTAGATTTCCAGCTTTGTGTCCATATCAAGGTGTTTATGGCTTAGTATTGTTCGATTTAAGGAATAATATAATCTTGCTGATTTATTTGCTCTGTTATCAAGTTCAGCATCTATTTTCCCTTCTTCTGTTATGATACTTCCTAGGTAATTATAAGTTGTTAGATACTCTTTCTAATGTTTTGTGATTACATTTCAATTCCTTATACTTACTCCTCTCTCGCTGTTTTTCATTTACTATCATTACTTTGGTTTTTTCTTCTATTTATTGTCATTTTCATATTTACTATTTCTCTTGCCAATAAGTTGATTAGTTTCTGCATTTTATTTTTTGATTTTGCTATGAGTACAATATCGTCTGCATACAGTAGATTACTTAATCTGACCGCACCATGTTTCTGTACCCTATTATCATATCCAGATTTCCTCCTTGTCTTTTTATTTCCTTCACTATTTTGTTTATAATAATGATAAACAATAGTGAGCTTAAGCTATCACCTTGTTTTATACCTTTGTTCATTAAAAACTCTTCCGATCTTTGACCTCCTATCTGCACTCTTACTTTGACAGTCTCGTATGTGCTTTTAATTATAATTCTATTATCAATTAGCCTTCTTGAATGTATATATTGTCATTTGATTGTCGTCCTGGTCTAAAAGCTGCTTGTTCCTCTTCTAATTTTGCTTCTATATAACGTCTTAATCGGATCTCTATTATTCTCGTATATATTTTAAACCTGGTTTGGGCTAAACATATTGGTCTATAATTATTGCACAGTGTCTGATCCCCTTTTTTATGTATTGGCAGTATAAGGTTATTTTCCCAGTCTTTGGGGATTTTTTGAGTGTCCCATGCTTCCCTGCATATGAGACACAGCCATTATTTTCCTTTTTCATCTAACCATTTTATCATCTCTGGCGCTACTTCATCCTCCCCACTGGCTTTTCCTATTTTAAGTTTCTTTATAGCCACTTCCATTTCTTCTCTTTGGAATGCATGGTATTCATGTTCATTCCATTCCTCTTCAACTATATTTGATGTTTTCTTCTTCGACCTATTACTAAATTTTTCTTCATAGTGTTCTTTTCAAGTCTTTAGTATTTGATTTATTTCGGTCTCCAATTCGTTATTTTTATTTTTTGTTGCTCCTATATCTTTTCCTTTACTTCCGCGTAGTCTTTTTATTGCTGTACAAAATTTTCTATTATCTGATGATTGTGTCTCTGACATCTCCCTTCCAAATTCTTTCCAGGTGTCCCTTTTCGCTTTCTTAACCACTTCCTTGACTATGTTTCTTTTACCGTTATATATTTCCTTATCTTCTTGTGTTTTTGTTTGAAGGTATTTTTTCCATGAAGTTTTCTTTTCTTTTACTAATGTTTGTATTTCTTTGTTCCACCACGTAGTCCTTTTTAAATGTTTATTGAAATTAATTCTTCCACCTATATCCTCTGCTTTTTCAAGTATTATTTGTTTGAATACTGTCCACCGTTTTTCCAGTGTCCATTCGTTGTTTTCATTAATCATTTTTCCGAATTCCCTGTCTGTTTCTTCCTGATATTTAGATTTTTTTTCTGTGTTTCTTAATTTACTTATTGCAATTCTACTGAATCTTACTTCTTCTGTATTCATTATTTTTGCTTCATATTCCGCTACTACTAATCTGTGGTTTGTTCCCAGATCAGCCTTTTATTTTACAAGAATCTTTATTTTTTCATTTATCTAATTACTTATTCATTAATAACTGTGGTAAGCAGTATTATTTGTTATTATTTTATAAATTATCTCCTAAGCTCAAATAGCATTGATGACAAACAAAGCTTTCCATTCAAGACTTCCTTGTAAGCGTTGGCTGTTTAATTTTAATGTATTCCGTTCTGCTCGGAATTGGTACAAAATCATTACAAACATTATATTAATTTTATTACACTTGTTGTTTAATCTGTAATCTACTCAGAACTTTAGAATTTTATCAGCTAAATTTGACCAAAATTTGAGTTTTATTATTTATTTACATTAGTAAGGGCACTAGACAGAATGCTAACATGTGAGATATTAGATGATAATTGAACTTTCTATAACTGTCAAAAAAGTACACTTTTTCTGCAGCCTGTCTGCCTAAGGTGTATAATTTTCCAATAACAGCACACAAAAATTCACAAATCAAGTTGGATCGGGTAACATATACATATTTAAGGAACTATTTAACCGATATACTCAAATAAGGCCAAAGTAGCCTATGGAAGCCAGAAGTCGTTAGTAATTATTGACATATGCAATCAATTTTGTGAAATAAACCCTGTGAGGTAAATAATTGGTGATCAAAATATTAGGTTATTTTATATTTCATGTTTTTTATGCTGTAAATTTTACACTATATATTGAATAAAATTGGGTATTATTTGCAAAAAGTGATTTTTTTTACTTGAAAACATATTTTCTAGGTAATAGATGAATGTAACAACGGCTATAATTTTAATGATCACTTTCTTGCTACCTGACATCGGATATCTCATAATTATCTCGAGGATATATAGCGCATTAATTAAAGAACCAACAAATGTCAAACTAATCACTTCATTTATATCATTACACAAAAGAAGAGGTGGATTTCGATCACTAACTCATACAATTTCCATTAATCGACTCTTATCGCACCTTAATGACTACAAATCACATCAGAGGCGGATCTAATACACCTACAGGGAAAAGAGGGTTTAATTTTAAAATAGGTTGAAAATATATTAGGTAATACAAAATAATAAAATAAACAAAAAAATTAATAAGATGTCAAAGGGTGAGAGTTTTAAAACAGCAGAAATATATAAAAAACACCTAAAAAACAATTCTCGGACTTCTTGGATGACTGGATATTTTACGTTGTCCTATAATTGTTCCTATAATTTTATAAATACAAAGGGTGTATCGTAGACGATAATGAGAGAGCCCTGATTCAGTTTTTTTTGTAGTCCTTAACAATCTTTGTGTATGATGAAATTCGCCAACGAAGTGAGTCTGTCAATAGCTAAGCTTTCAACCTCAAAGTGTCCTAATTCATTTCAGTTGTCAGAAATGAATAACAAAATATCCGCTACGCCACATTATATCCTACTTAATAATAAATGAAACGCTTGAACAAACCAATCAGCTGACAATTTTTGAAAAATTAATTCAATTCTTAAATAATTGATGCCGTTGTAGATACAAAAAAAGATTTGTAACACAGATTGTTCTCAGCTTAGTAGATCTCTGCTTTACCACTTCATATTTGTCCAATAGAAGTCAGGTTACAGTTACACGAAATAGAGACGTAACGTGATTGGGATCATTATTCCTTGAAGGTACGGAGATTCCCGTGATGATGGATGTTAAATATCTCGTGATAATGGGAGAAGCAAGGATATGATTATTTAGGCTGCAAAACAACCTGAGTAACAAAACAGTTAGGTAGAGGTACAGATACCTCACAGGAAGATCTGGCAAGACCCACACGTTACCCCGAGGTGAGAGCTGGTACATAGACGGGTCAAAGACAAGGGAAGGGATAGGAGCAGGAGCATATGTATAGTAAAATGAAGAACACTATAAAAACTTCTTTATTTCATCTGGAGATGTATGCTATCCTACAATGTACCAGAATGAACAAATACAGAACTGTCACTCATATAAGCATATCATCTGACAGCCAGGAAGCTCTTGATGCTTCAAATAGTCACAAGGTAACATACGGACTGATAGAGGAATGCCAGAAAGAACTAAATGAGCTGGCAACCCGCAGTAATGTAAGATTAATGTGGGTGCCAGGACATATGATATTTTTCGGAATGAAAAAGATGATGAACTCGCGAGGTTCAGCAGTAATTTATTTTGGATCAGAACCAGTCCTCCGTTCAACGAAGACAGTGGTCCGAGGATAAATACAAAAATGGGTACAAAGCCAACATAGACTACAGTGAAGGAACACTCCAGACCAGGTTTTTATAGAGGATACATGTGTTAAGCGGGCCGAAGAACTAATAAATATCAGTAGGAGTCGACTAAGAATAATTACAGGTCATGCTCCGGTAAAAGACCACCTGCATAAAATTGGCTGTATAACGGGGACCTCAGCTGCAGACTTTGTGACATGGAGAATGATACCTTAAGCCATATCTTATCTGACTGTGAGGCAATGTACTCAAGGAGACAAAAACTTTTCGGAGAGGCCAATATACCACCTGAAACATAGGGCAGTCATCCAATGAACCTATAACGTCTACTCTACGGTACGGGAATAACTGGATGGGTGGACTAAATATGGTAGAAAAATACAATAAGCCAACAGCCGAGATAAGGACGGCTCCCAAAAAAGAATCATTACAGTTGAAAAATCAATACGAAAAATGAAAGAAATATGCAACATGCAACTTGGAATTTAGATGTGTCGTAGTGAATTTTGATGAGAGATCACAATGATGAGCCAGTGGATGTACTCAAGTAACAACTGAGTATTTGATACAAGCCTTACTTGAGAATAGCAATCTTCTACCTAAAAGCTAAATATTTGTTGAAAGCTCCAAATTTTAATCTATTCGAAGTAGATCCAAGTAGAGCTTCTTATTCAACTATTGCCTGTTTTGGTTTTAAAATAAAATCACCACGGTGGTTATTTTAGAGTGGAAAGTGTAACATTGTCTTCCCTTGACGATGCTTCGTGAAAAAATATATATGTATAAAAATGTAATGGATACAATTTAATACTGGTTTCTTAATTAAATTCCAATAACCTTAAGATCCGCCGCTGTTGAAATTTAAGTTAACAGTAATTGTATCAATATGAATCCTATCGTGTATAGCATACGAAATCAATAGACATATCTTATATTAAAGTCTCTATATAATCAGATGAGATTTGATGAGTATTTTGAAAGCAGAGATTTTAACTTATCGATGCAGGGCGCGTTTTGTTCGCGTGCCAGACAGCTGGTCTTGATTCTTAGAGGTTCACTCTCCTCTTCGATTCTCGATCTTTCATCGACATTATCGTCTGTTGCTGTTTGTTTTCTGTTTTGTGTTCTTGGGCGACGATGCCGCTGCTGCTGTTGATGTCGATGGATGTCGTTCATGGCTCGCGATGCCGATTTCATCGATTCAGGTCCAGTTCGGTGGAATTAGACGCGGTTATAGTACGGTGATTTTCTTAAAGACTGATATTAATTGACTGGCTACCTAAGAAATGCAACGGTTATCAAGGAACGAGAGAATGATAGAAAATAAATAATTGTTTTACCAATAAAGAAATTACGTTTACAATTAATTTCACAAACACATTGAAAAATTTTGAAACGCCGTACGATTGTCAAGTCATTATATTTATTACAGATGTTTAATTTTGATACGGTCACTATACTTACATGTTATTAGTTGACTAATTAGAAAAAAAATTATGACAAAGCTGTTGAATAGGTGCTTCAAAAGATACTGACTAAAATAAATTATTTGTTTTTAGAAGAAATTCACAACTTTTCTGGTAGAAGGAAAGGGTTGCAAGACTTGCATTTTTGTACATTTTATTTTTTTGGTGGTATCCTCTTCGAGTAATGTTTCATCTACGGATTTCCCTACAGCCTAATCCCTTTATCTATTGTTTTTCTATTCTTTTATTTTATTAAGTTATCATTCACCTGTTTTAGAGTTATGGCCTGTCTAAAAAAATATGAGACAGGATATTCACTAACTGTATTAAAAAAAAGTTGGTCGTCACGGGACGCCCGGCAGATGTGAAATATAAAATAATAATAATTATTATTTCTGCCAATATTTTTGCCGCAATTACATTAATGAAAATTGTATTTTATTTAATTGAAACTAGGTGTAATAATTTTGATAATTTTTTTTAATTTTTGTTAAATTTGGGGGAAGAGCGGAGACAATAGACTTATGATAACTAAAATATGAGACGTATACTTGTGATTTCAAAATTAAATAACGTTGAAAAACTCCGCCAATAACAGTACCACTGTTAGTTGTTGAAACATTTAGATCCGTGTTCATTTCGAGCTTGAGTTCATTTGAAAAAATACGGAATTTTCTCCAATTTTTCCAAACTTCCTATTTCGAACTAATTTTTTTAAGTCGATGTCGGATGTCGTGTTATTGGGGTAGGAAAATTTTCAAAGGAATTTTTTTTTCATTTTTGTGGGTTCTACAGATGTCCAGAAACGTCCAAAAACGGATTGGGGAGAAATTTATAGAGGTGGTTTTTTTTGGGGGTGAAATCCCAAAACACCTCAAAATGGCCAATTTCGTGTAATCAACGACTTTTTGAGTGGGGTTAGTTTTAAGGGCTAGGGGTGGTTTTTCACCCTTCCCGATTCGTTAGTAATCTTTTATGTTTCTCTTTAAAAATGAAGAGGACATATAAACATTTTTCCTTCGGGAATTTTTCAGATGTCGGTGTGCGCGCGCATCGTTAAAAATCTGATGGCATCAGATGGTCGTGCCGATAAATTGTGGAAAGTTCTGCGAGAGATGAATTTTAGATTGGAAAAAGTAAACAGAAAGTCGCTTTTAATCGAAAAAGATGAAATTGTATGTTGGAGACGGAATTATTTGCGATCAATAAGGGATTTTCGCAATGAAAATGGAAAAGGAAAACAACTGATAATTTCGCATATTGGATTCATTCATTCATTCATATATTTGGCCCAGGCACTTGAACTGAATCTTTGTACCATTTCCCATGTTATCTACTTCCATTCCAGAAGCTCCGTGTCTTCTATAAAGGCCACTAGTTTGACTGGAGGGATTTTCAGTAGTTGTGATGGTTGTATTAATTCCTCTCCAAAGTGCTTCCGTCTAAGTTCTTGTAAGTTCTCGCAGAAGCAGAGTGTTTCATCATCAAGTTCACATTTTCTGCACATAGGTTCAGGTGCAGTGTCCAGTCACCAGGTCGGTAACTGTCTTCAAATGTCTCTTACCTAGTTTCAGTAGCCTGGTTGAGAGTTCCTTGTCTACCTTGTTCAGTAAACTCTTTGTATGAAGGTGCCCTTGTGTCACCCTCCATTGGTGTTCCCTATCTAGCCAGTTCCCGATTTTCCCTCTCATGCAATCTTTTGTGATTCCACAAAACGGTTCTGGACCTATGAAGTTTCCTTTAGAGCATTCTTTAGCTAACTGGTCCGCCACTTCATTACCTGCAATTCCCTCATGTGCCGGCACCCATATTAGAGACACTTTGTTGGATCTTGCCAGCCTGTTGAGGAATTCTTTGCAATTGTTCACCAATCTAGACCTAGTTGTTGGATTACTGATAGCCTTAAGCAGAGCTTGGCTGTCAGTGAATATTTCAATTTTTTGTCCGGTATATCCTCTTCTGATGTTTTCATCAATACAGGCTATAGCGGCAATGGTCTCTGCTTGAAACACAGTCGTATACCGACCAAGGCTAAAGAACATTCTCATTCTAGGTCCTTTTATACCAGCCCCAGTGCCATGGTTCGTTTTGGAGCCTTCGGCGAACCTGATGATTTCTCCATAATTACCTGGGAGCATCACATGTTCCGTAGATGGGATGATGCTATTCACTCGCTCAGTGAATATATTCTCTGGTGTCATGCTATCAAAACTTATGTGAAATATGGGTTCGTCTAATAATGTCCCAGTTGTATCAGTGTGTCCTTCTCGATTATTGTTCGGGGACCATAAGTCTCCCGATTTCAGCCTAAGTATTGCCATCATTGCATCCGCCCTTATAAAAAGTTCTAGAGGAGGAAGTCCAATAAGGGCTTCCATTGATGTCGTCCCAGTGCTGTTCATTGCCCCGGTTATACCAAGAAGGGCCTGTCTTTGGATTGCAGATTGCATATATTAACTGCAGAGGACACTTCTGTCCTCCTCCACCAGACCATTGTTCCATAGGTGATCGTTGGCCTTATCACAGTTGTGTAGAGCCAGTGAACCACCTCAGGTCGTATTCCCCAGGTTTTGCCCATAACTCTTCTGCATTGCCAGAAGAGCCTAGTCGCCCTGGTAGTAATCTTTTCCAGGTGTGCCTTCCGATTCAGTTTGGAATCAAGGGCCACTCCGAGATATTTGACTTCTTTGGATATTTCTAGTTCTTCTCCGAACAACAGTACTCTACCCTGCGGGAGAACTCTTCTATTCGTAAAAGCAACTAGTTTGGTTTTTTTTGGATTAACTGAAAGGTCCTCTTTAAGGCACCATTCCTCCACAATTCGCAGTGCTTCCTGTAGGACATTCATAACTACCTCCGGGAATTTCCCATTGGTGATAATCAACGCATATTGAAAGAACAGATGGGTTTTTGAAAGATGGTTTGTTAGCATTTTAGTCGATTCACACCGGAGACTATCACGAAGATATGAATGCTGATATTTTTGAGTACTATTTTTCACAAATGATAACTCTAATTCCGCCCAACTCTGTAATTATTTAGGACAACGCTCCTTATTATTCAAGGAGATGTGAGAAATTGCCTACCACCGCTTGGAAAAAGCGGAAATCATTCAGTGGCCTTTTGATAAAGAAATTACATTTAAAGAGGATATGTTAAAAAAAGAACTGTTGGCATCGTTTCCTAAGATATACTATTGACGAAATGGCAAAAAACTGGAATATTATAATGCTTTGACTTCCTACTTACCGTTGCGAGCAAAACCCTATAGAGTTAATATGGGCTCAGGTGAAAGGATTGGTGGCAAGGTAAAACACCACATATTAAATGAAAGATGTCCGTGGACATTTTGAAGAAGCTCTGGAACAAGTTAATGCAGAGAGATGGCGAAAATGTATAGAATATGACGTGATCAAAGAAGAGCAGCAAATGTAGAAATTGGACAATTCAATGGAACAAACCATAGAGCCAATAGCTATGAAGTTCGGACCAGATGAAAATTCATCAGATTTTTCATTTTCCCATAACTATTATTTCGTGTTCGAATAATATTAATAACCACGTGCTGTAAATAAGTTCTATAGTTCTAGTAAATCATAATATAAAAATAATTGATTATTATAAATACTATTATAATTGACTTGGCAATGAACGTATTATTATCAATTAATATTGTATTATATGGCTAGTCTTTGTCGCAATCATGTTTTTCATTTAATATCATACCTACTGACAGTCCTACCTCAAGGCACGGCTATGCCTGCAATTACAAGCGACCCGAAGTTGGGTTTTCTATTGTATACCGGCGTTGTACAGGGTTCGGTGGGCAAATCAAATAATAAAGATGTGAATTATAATGTAAATCGTTTTAAAATTCTGGAGTTTTATTTGCCCACCCGGTAAGGGTTTTGTCGGTTAAATTAGGTTTTATTACTCCCTGTCTATTTCAAACAGACTATAGTTATGTTAATTTTAACATGTGACGTCACAAAGCCTTCGACCCCCTGCGCCTTGTCACACAATGTCACATTCCGGTGATAACCTCCCCCCCCCCTTAATGTGTGACATAATTTATGGATGACCCTTTAGAATTTCGATGAACGTTGAGTATAACAGTGACAAGAATGAAGGTTCTACTTTTATCCACAAGGAAGCTACATGGAGTTCTCCAAGAGAAAAAAAAGGATGATATGGCTGTGGTTTTGTTTATTTGTTTTTGTTCGACTAAAAAAATTTAAATTTTATTTTAAAATTATAAGACTCACCCATAATATAGAAATCTAGTATCGGTTAATTAATACTCATACATGGTGTGGCGCGAAAAGTTTTGATTAAAAGTTTGGCGGATACAGTTATGTTAAAAATCTGAAATAGACGGAAGTAGACGTCAACTTTGTTATTTTAAACGGAACCTAATATTTTTTATTTTATTTTCGAATTCATGAAATTTTAGATAAAATTTGTGCACAATGTCCACATTGAATAACGATATTTCCATTAATAACGAAGGTAGTGACGTGAAATTGTAACCAATCAACAACAAGCGCTTGCCCGTTAACTCCATATGTCCATGTCCAACTTAGTGATATTTCATACAGGTTGTTTTAAACTTAGCCGCCAACATGCACAATTTAAATCATTTATAAGCTGCTTACTTTAAATAGAACACCCTGTATTTTGTTAAGCCAATTCGTTGGGAATCGGTATTCCCTATATCTAAATCCAACCACGTTTGAGGTATTTCATTATCTTAGTTGAAACATAACAACACTTAATTAGACGTCAAAAAATAATAGTTCAATACTATTAAACGCTTTACAAAATTAGAAAAATTAATTTCCAAAGAGCAGACCGTCCACTAACAAGCAACAACTACTTCTCGGGCTATATGCCCCGACAGACATTGAATTACACTTCTAAAGTAAACGGGGTTGGTATATCTGTCAAGATAGAACCAACCATTCTGGTTTGCGATTAGAAGGAATAACAACACATGTAGACCGGTTTCGGCGTTTTTGCGCCTCATCAGCACAAGGTAACTGTAATTAAGTAAACACTTAATTATTTCAACATTAGTAAAGGGTAGGCCATGGCTGTCAAATATTTGATAGTTAGATAGTCAATGGTTTGTGTTGTTTTGACAGTTTTCTTTACCAGTTTGTATTCCATAGTAATTAATGGCAAATGTAGGATTTACTAAAGATGATTTTTTAAATCTCAATATTATTTACGGCGAGTGTAATAGAATTGTTGAACGGTATCCAAATCGACTAGATGCAACTGGTGATACTTTAAGAAGATTGCTTAAAAACTGCCGTCAGTTTGGTCAATTTAAGACAAAAATTAATAAAAATAAACCACTAATGGACTGGGACATAAACGAAATTAATGTTTTGGGTTATTTTACGGCCTCTCCAAATGCCTCCGTTAGAGACTATGAGAGAGATCTTACTTTGTCGACGAGAACAATTCATCGCATTTAAAAAAAACACAAATAGAAACCATTTTCATATCATTTGGTGCAACACTTACAATTAGGTGATCTTCCTCGAAGGATAGAATTCTGTGAATGGTTTTTAATGAAGACCCAAGAGGATGAAAACTACATAAAAAAGTTATATGGTGTGATGAAGCAAAGTTTAGCAAAAATGGATTATTTAATCGATATAATTCCCATTTTTGGTCTAATGAAAATCCACATGTTAGTAGAGAACGTTATTTCCAAGATAGTTGGAGTTTTCATGTTTTTTTGTGCAATAAAAGACGATGAAATTTTGGCAATAAAATTTAAAAGGTGAAAGATATTGCCATATTTTAGAAGAAGCCATACGACCGGCGTTACATACTTTGAGATATGGAGAGGCGGCTTCAGCTTGGTATCAGCAAGATGGAGCACCTCCTCATAACTTTGGGCCTGTTGCTCAGAATCTTTATGAAATGTTTGATGATAGATGGATTGCCAATCAGGGTCCGTTTCGTTGGCCAGATCGCTCTCCTGACTTGGCTCCTTTAGATTTTGGTATTTGGGGTTACATTAAAAATCAGGTATTTTCCAAACCTGTTATGACAAAGGAAGATATGATGCAGAGAGTCTTACTTGCTTTCAATTCTCTGACACCCGACTATATTTACAGAATTACAAGACATAACTTAATGAAAAGGATTCATAAATGTTTAGAAGTATATGGTGCTAATTTTTAACACTTATTATAAAACTTTATTTGTTTAATATTACATTTAGTTATTTTTGTTTGTAAGTTATCTAATTAAATTAATACAAAATACCTAGTAAACATTTTTAATGATATCTACAATTAATAATCCTTTCATACTATTGGTTACTTTTGAGAATTAATAACTTATGAAAAAATAATAAAATATCACCTTAAATAATTGAAATCATGGCCTACCCTTTACTTACATTGAAATAATTAATTGTTGTTGTGTTTTAACTAACAACAACAACAACTAACAAGAGAGGTTATAAGCAGAAACGAGAGATCAATAATAGACTATATAATAATAAATAAAAACTACAGAAAAGATGTAAAAGATACAAGAGTCAAAAGAGGGGCCGAATTGTATACAGATCACTTCCTAGTAATGTCACAAATTAAAGTACCGACAGAGGGAAAGGAAAATGGAGGAGCAAGTGAAACAACACACCATAAGAATATTAACACAATAAAAACATACAAACTAAGAGAAAAAGAAATAGCAATAATATATACAGAAGAAACGGAAAAAGTAATGACAAGAATTGTTGAAAATACAGAGGGATATACGGTAGAGGAGCTGTGGCAATTATTTAAAGAAGCAATAATAAAAGTAGTCAGAACAACATGCGGAATAACCATTGTTAATAAAAATAAAAAGAAAACAAATTGGTGGAATGATGAAATAAAAATCGAAATTAAAGTAAAAAAGAATAAATGGAAAAAATACCTGCAAAATAGGAGCACTGAGAATTGTGCAGCATATAAAACTCAAAGAACGAAGGTTAAAGAAATGGTAGAAAAGGCAAAACAAAAATCATGGGTAGAGTTCGAAGAGAAAATAGAACAAGACAGATTCGAAAACCAGAAACTATTTTATAGAACATTGAAAACACTTAGAAAAGGTAAAAAAAGCCAAGGAATGTATTTGTTATCTAAAGAAGACAAACTATTAATAGAAAGTAGAGATATACTATCAAGATAGAGAGAACACTTTGAGTACACATTGAACACACATCAAACAGGGGACAAGGTTATGGAAGAAGATGTTAGAGAAACAGAAGACGCACGGAACGAGCAAGAAGAATTCAGAGCAGATGAAGTAAAGAAAGCAATAAAACTGTTAAAAAGAGGAAAAGCTGCAGGGCACGACGGGATAACTTCGGAAATGTTACAGAACTTGGGTAGCAAGGGTATTGAGACAGTAACAAAGCTAATTAACAAAATTTCAAAAGAATGCTGTATACCAAAAGACTGGGAAATAGGGATAATTGCCGATACATAAAAAGGGTAATAACCGTGTTTGCAATAATTATAGAGGGATCACGTTGTTAAGTATTGTTTCTAAAGTATACGAAAGATTACTAGACAATAGATTAAAAATAATAATAGAAACCCCAAATGGAAGAGTCGCAAAGTGGTTTTAGGAGAGTAAGAGGTATACAAGACCATATATTTACTATAAAACAAATGATTGAAAAGAATTACGTTAACAACATATAAGTAGCCTTCATAGACCTGCAAAAGACATTCGATAGCGTGCCAAGGAAAACAATTTGGAATAGCCTGAAACAAAGAGGAGTTAGTACTGTACTAAAGAAAAATATAGAAAGTATCTACAAATGCACGAGAAACTATATAAGAACAAACAATGAGCACTCCGAAGAATTCAACACCCATGAAGGATTAAGACAAGGAGGACTACTTAGCCCAACGCTCTTTAACGTAGTACTTGATGATGTGATTAAAGAAGTAAAACTTAACACCAAAAAACTACAAGTGGGATACAGAAATATGGAACCTATATACCTATCAGAGTGTGCCTTCGCAGACGATCTGATGATATGTGCTAAAAACTTGAAAGACTTACAACAAAACTTAGAAGCATGGAATATAGCACTCGATAACAGAAATGTAAAAATAAATTTAGACAAAACAGAAATAATGGTACTAGGGAAAAATGAGCAGAAAGTAACAGTAACATTAAACGACTACGTCCTAAAACAAACAGACCATTTCAAATATTTGGGCGTCACGCTACAAAATGATGGAAAAAACGAAGCAGAAATAAACGACAGATTAGAAAGTGCAACCAAACTCTATTACTCCTTAAACAACGCACTTATTAGGAAAAAAGAAGTATCCAAAAAGACAAAAATGACAGTATATAAGACAATATACCGACCGATATTGACCTATGGAAGCGAAAGCTGGACACTCACAAAACAGCAAAAGAGTAAGCTCCAAGCGGCCGAAATGAAATACCTAAGAGCGGTCAAAAACATCAATAGGAAAGACAAAATAAGAAACGGCGCAGTGAGGCAAGAATTAGAAGTCGAGCCATTAATAACACACATAGAAAGACAACAACTGCGATGGTTCGGACACCTAGTTAGAATGGAAAGTAGCAGACAAACCAAAAGAATAAGGCAAGTAAAACCGTCTCAAAAGAGGACCAGAGGTAGACCTAAGAAAACTTGGAATGACGCCATAGCTGAAAACTTAAAGAAGAGAAACAAAAGTTGGACAGTAGCGAGAAGATTAGCACAAAACAAGAAAGAGTGGGCAAAATTTGTATATAGTTAAATTATACCACCATAACACCTTCGGCTACACTAAGGTTTTCACACTAGTCAAAAATTAAAAAGTCGTTTAAGTTTACATAAAAGTGATTGTAGATTACATCCTGACAGATGTGCATTAGCAGAACATGTAATTGATAAAGACCACGTTATGGATTTTGAATCTGTTAATATTTTAGACATACAAACAAATACTAAAAAAAGACTTTTCTTAGAAATGGCTCACATATCACAAGAACCTTGTACTATTAACAAGAAGAGTGACCATAAGAATCTCAGTGATATTTATCACTACTTACTATCAATGGATCACAATAATAACATTTCAAATTTCAATTCTTAATTAATTTTTTAAAAAAACTTTTATAATAATTTGACATTATCATAACCTACACTCTCCATTTTTTGACATAATTTTTATAACTTATTAGAAGGAAAAAAATGAAATTGTTTATCTGTCATAATGACAATATTTCAATATTTTTTAAAAAATTCAAATACCAATTTTAGCATTTAATATATATTTACCATTTTATATCAATCCTCAATTTACTGTAACTTGATAATGGAAATAAAAGTTTCCGAAAGCTTGTTAAATTAGTAAGAAGAGTTCACTTTTATAAACTTGCCGTTTCCCCAATATTTCTGGTTTTATACCTAATTAGTCGGCAAAGACTATTCTATATATATATATATATATATAAACAACTCTTATTATATATTGTGGTTTTCATATATATATATATATATATAAATTGTATTGTTCATCTCTAGAAATATAATAACTCTTGTTATATATTGTGGCTTTTTAGAGAAAAATGCCTATTTTCAAAGTACACACTTTATATTTTAACTAAGATAATGAAATATCTCAAAAGTGGTTGGATTTAGGTATAGGAAATACCGATACCAAACGAATTGGCTTGAAAAAATACAGCGGAATATGTAATAAAATACAGGGTGTTCTATTTAAAGTAAGCAACTTATAAATTATTTAAAATGTGCATGTTGGCGGCTAAGTTTCAAACACCCTGTCTGAAATATCAATGAGTTGGACATAATATGGAGTTAACGGGCAAGCGCTTGTTGTTTATTAGTTACAATTTCACGTCACTAGCTTCGTTATTAATGAAGATATCGTTAGTCAATGCAGACTAGGATTTTTTCAAAATCTTGAAAAAAATCGTAAATACTTCATTTTTGGTAGAGGACATTGTTCACAAATTTTATCTAAAATTTCATGTAGAATTCGAAAATAAAATAAAAAATATTAGGTTCTATTTAAAATAACAAAGTTGACGTCTACTTCGGGTATAACCGGAAGTGCCAGATTCAGGACAACATTATATTTGAACTCGGCATTATCCAAAACCGACAGCTTCGTAATACACCCTGTATAATATAAGGAGAATTTTAATGGACAATAGAGAAAAATTCGTTATTACTCGGGATAGAGGGACAGTGCTAGCACTGACAGATTTGATTGTCATTACTTTACAAATTAATTGATTTCATACCTCAAATTTTTCAGAAAATAGCAAGTATTTTTTCGATGCATTTGAATAAGCTATATTATATTCAATGATTTATAAAGCATCCAAAAATAACACTACAATTCACTAAATATAAAAATAAATGCGGTATATGGTCAATTCAACAGATATTCACCGGTTAATTAGCCGAATGAGGAAAACCCTAGCGAGCCCACTGGCATGTCTGCAAGCCCTTCTTTCTCGGATCGGGATTGACTGCGCCCTTAATTACAACCGTTTCACTAGGGTGTTGATTTATAGGCCAGTTAAATATCTCATAAACAGCACATGAGCACGCTGGAATGCTCGATGTCATATTTGATGGGCCATCGCACATTCTTGCCAGCGTTTGCTGTGGATCTTATTACAAGAGTCTGAATAACCGCAGTCACCAATTTATTAGCGAATAAGTTCAAAATTTTCTGAAATATCAATTTAAATTATAATAAGTTGAATTAATGTTGATGCTTTTATAATTTTCGATAATTTCCTATTCAATTTAAGCCATCGAAGAATATTATATGCTTTTTTTATACCGGGTGTCCTAAAAAATTTTGACAGTCCAATATCTCAAAAACTGATCACATGTCAAGTATGAAATTTGGCAGCTTTGAACAGATGAAATTAATGTTTATATTTATTACGACTTTTTTATTCTCATTTCCAATCACGTGACCCCCACATTTTTTTAAATAAGACAATCGGTATAGTACTACATATTTGGATAAATTTTTCAAGAATAAATTCAATGTTACCATATTTGTCATGATTCCATTCTGCAGTGATGATAATATTGATGATTGGTCAGCTGGTGGTACAGTTTCAAATAATAGTACCCAAAATAAATTATATTTTTGAAAAATGGGACATTAATAAGTATATTGACTTAATGCTCAAAAATTGTTAAAATATTTCTTGTATATACTGCTATAATAATTTCGGTTAGACATGCCTGTCGGAATATATCCTTCAAATTTTTAATCATCTAAATCAGTCAAAAGTGTCACATAGACCTGTAGCCCCAATTATGACAAGTGTGATGTCGTTGAAATTGTTATTGAAAGATTTTCCAAAAATGTATTCCCTCACCGGCTGTAAATATTTTTATAATAAATATTTCGATCGCTACCAAATTTTATACTTGTCATGTGAACAGCTTTTGATAGGTATATTGGACTGTCTAAAGGTAGTAGGACACATAATCATTTGAGCTACAAAAATACTAAACCTGCATTTTATTAAGACAATCTTGTTATTTATTTATATGAGACAAAAAACAATAAAATAGAGTAGAATAAATAATATAAAATAATATCGTAATATACACACACACCAGACCTCTCGCGAGTAGAGGTTCAGCAACGACAAATGTTCGACCAGAACCAGTCCTTGGGACCACAAAGAAAGTGGTCCGAGGACAAATACAAAAATAGGTACACAGCCAACATAGACTACAGTGGAGGAACACTCCAAAGCAGGTACACAGTAAGACTTTTATAGGTGACACATGTGTTAAACGGGCCGACAAACTACTGAATTCCAGTAGGAATCAGCTAAGAATCATTACAGGTGATCTAACGGGTCATGCTCCGTTAAAAGTTCACCTCTATAAACTAGGGCTATATAACGGGGATCTCAGCTGCAGACTTTGTGGCATGGAGAACGAGACCGTAACCCATATCTTATCTGGAGAGGCGAATGTGCCACCTGAAACATAAAGTTACACATCCAGAGGACCTATTTCGTCTACTCGAAGATACGGGGACTACCGAGTTGTACCACGACTACCTGAGTTCATCCATTTCCGCCTTTATTGGGGATTATACTGACCATCGAGGTGGATCATTGATTAATTTATCGAGAAGGGCAACGAAAATCATTGATGAAGCCATTTTTTAACACTGTATAGCTTCTTCAACGATTTTCCCCGCCCCCAAGAAATCTGTTGGTACAACTCGACGGTAGGATTACACATACCCGATATCTTGTGGTACAACTCGGCGATCCCGGAAGATACGGGGATAACTGGGTGGGTGGACTAAATGTGGGAGTAGAGTACAATAAGCTCCTGGCATGAGAACTCTCCCAAAAAGGAAAAAAACACCATACCAATGAAATTTCGAATAGATGAGTCTCTTTGTTCACATTCAATACTAATATGGTCACTATCATATGGTCAAGAATCCATACAATATCAAAATTGACAGATATTGCTTACACATCAGCCAAAAATGCTACCAAAAAACAAATTTTTTTCTTCAGAGCTTTTCCTAGTATATCAGAATACAAACAGAAATGAAACGGTACGTAGGACTACAGGCTACCTAATAAGCTACTACGGTACCTGAAAAAGAAGCTATTGAAAAAATTTTAATAATAGATGGAGCCAGCGACTCTTTACAATAATTGTATTTTGTATCAGCTAAGGAAACCGCTCTGTAGAATGGATTCAACTGTCATATCCCGTTACTACACATAGAAAATGGAACAGATGACAGGAGGATGAGGTATACGTTAGTTGTGGATATCAAACCATCTTCTAAATGTCTAAATCTACAGCTGGTTGACAGAAATTATCTAAAATCAGCTACCACTTATATTTTTTGGTTATGGTAACTGTTAAAAGAATACAATATAATAATGATCGTAGAAGAAAAATCATTCTCCAAGTTTACTTAACTTAGTCACTACGACACAGTTATCAAACCAGAATGCATCTGAAAAAATAGTTTTAAATACGAAAACAGACTTTGAACAAATTTAAAAAATAGGAAAATTGTGAGGAAAATACTATGCACAATTAACACTGACAATCAAACTTATACACGAAGTAATAAAGAAATAGAAGAGTATTTTGACAATTCTGATATGAAAGAAGGTTAAAGTTTCACGGATACATTAATAGAACGGAAGAGGTTAACAAAGCAAGTTGTGGAATTTCATGAAAATGGTAAAGCAAAAACGGAAACAATTAAATGGATCGCATCAATTAAGTAGGACTTTCATACAGTAAATAGATAGATAGATAGATTTATTTCATCACATTAAATACAAAATGTAAAATAGTGACAAGTCAAACTGACAAAGTAAGAAGAACAATAGTTGCAGTTAATACACACTAATTACATCTAAAATAGTTATTTCTAAAATTAAAACAAAAACTAACATGTTTAATGTCTCACAATTCAAATACTCCTCGATGGAGTAGAAACAGTGCCTCAATAGTGAGTTCTTAACTCTAACCTTGAAACGGTTATAACTCAAACCAGTAATGACTGCTGGTATTTTATTGTATAAATATAAGTTGAATGCATTTCGAGCTGATAAAATTGAGGCCTCAGTTGTGTACCTCTTCGAGTTGGGTAATTATAGAAGTTAGCATTTGTAAGGTACCTAGTATTGTTTTTGCGTATTTCTAAAACATTGCAAAGTATGAAAATACATGTCAAGGGTAGAATTTTAATTTCTTGAAATAAAGGACGACAGTGTTCTCTGTGAAAAACATTGGCTATGATTCTGATTGCTTTTTTTGCATACGCAAGGCTGTTAAAAGTATATGTTAGGTGGCTGTTAAAAACCAAAATGTGTATTCCCAAATAGACCACATACTGGTGAACAAAAGAAAACAGACATCGATAAAAGATATCAGAACATACAGAGGACCGATCATTTCTTGGTAATGGCTAAAATAAAGCAAAAAATAAGAAAAGCAACCGATACAAAATACAAAAACAAGAAATGGAACGTGGATAAGCTTAAAAAGGAAAAAATAAGAGAAGAATATACAATACAAATAGAGAACCTTCTATCACAAGACGAAAGTCAACAAGAAACAGTAAAGTCGGAATGGAGCAATATAAAGAAATGTTTGGAAACAGCAGCGGAAACACAGTTAGGTGTGAAGAAAAGGGGAAAATACAAAAGTGGTTTGACACGACATGCAATAGTGAGGTGTAGAAGAAAGTCAAAGCAAGATTAAAATGGATAAAAGATAATAATCTAGAAGACAGACAAGAATACGAAAAGAAAAGAAAGGAAAGCAATAAAATAATTAGAAAGAGAAAGCGAGAGTGGATAGATAATAATATCAGGGAAATTGAAACAGAAAAGTCGAGGGGAAACACGAAAGGTTACTATAAAAAAATTAACGAAAACAACAAAACATATAAGGGCAAAACAAAAGGAATAAAAAACAAGGAAGGAAGGATGACAAAAGAAGAACACCAGTATAAACAAACATGGGTCGAGCACTTTAAGGAACTTTTAACTGAACCATATTACCTGGATGAAGATGAAGAACTAATAGAAAATAATAACCAAGAGACATTAATAGAAGAACCAACAATTGAGGAAGTTAAGGAAATAATAAATAAAAACCGAAAGGGAAAAGCCCATGGAAAGGATGGAATGAGCATAGAGCTAATTAAATATGGAGGGAATACTCTACATGAAAGAATATATCATCTGATTAAAAAAATATGGAACGAGGAAAGGATGCCGGAAAAATGGGAAATTGGACAAATTGTCACCATACATAAAAGAGGAGACCAACATGAATGTAAAAACTACAGAGGAATCACATTATTAAACGTTGCATATAAAATACTATCAACATTAATTAACAGAAGACTTGTAAGAAGTACAAAGTAGGTGATAGGGCAGTACCAATGCGGCTTCACAAAGGGCAGATCAACAACTGATGCTATACACACATTAAAACAAATAATGGAAAAAGCCCATGAATACAGATTAAACATAGAAATGCTCTTCATCGATTTACAACAAGCCTTCAACTCATTCAAAAGAAGTGAACTCATTACAGCATTAAAAGAATAAGAAGTAGACGCAAAACTACGAAGGTTAATCAAAATGATAATGAATGACAATGAAGGGTTAGTATAATAACACAAAAAGGAGAAACAAATGAATTTATGATTAATAAAGGGGTAAAACAAGGTGACTCATTGTCCTCAACGCTATTTAATCTATCATTAGAATACACAAGGGTAGCTTAAGATCAGGTGGCAGCCAAATAATAGCCTATGCGGACGATGTCGTGCTTGTAACCAAAAGAAGAAGTATCATGGAAAATATGCTGAAGGAGATAGTCACAGAAGGAGGAAAAATGGGGCTAAAAATTAATGAAAGTAAAACAAAGCTAATGAGACTGGGGAATCTAAGCCAAAAAGAAAAAAGAAAAATCAACGCTTATGAATTTGAAGAATTTGAGAAATATAAATATTTGGGGGTCATGATTAGCAACACAGGAGATAGAAGCACTGAAATTGAAGAAAAGATAATGGCTACAAATAGAGCCTACCACGCTAATAAGAAACTACTTAAAAGCAAAATGTTAACAAAATTAAATATATATAAAACGATAATAAGGCCAATAATGATGTACTCAGCAGAAACAATGACGTTAACGAAGAAGGAATAGGAAAAATTAAGAATAACTGAGAGGAAGATCATGAGAACAATATTGGGGCCTGTAAAAATGGATGAGAATGAATATATAATTAGAACGAATCGTGAAATTTTGGACGAACAGAAAGGAGAATACATTGTAAAAAGAATAAAAGTACAACGAGTTAAATGGCTAGGACACGTATGGAGAGAAGGAGATAAATCAGTAACCTACAATATCTTGCAGTGGAACCCAGGAGGAAGGGGGAGACGCGGTAGACCCAGGTCAAAGTGGCAAAATGAGGTAGAGGCGGACCTTTATAGAGCAGGAGTATCAAACTGGAAAGAAAAAGCAAAAAAATAGTAAATTATGGAGGGACATAAGTGAAAGAATTTAAATGTACAACAGGGACTGATCCACCCCAACTAAGCGGATCTAGAAAGCATACGTGGCGTAACCCCACATGGGGTGTCAAGCCATTGTATATACTTCGATTTGATGATATTATAATTTTCTGAGTCTTATCCCTGTTTAGTTTCAGATAATTTGAAGTAAACCAAGCTGTAGCGTTATTATCTGCCCTAGAACATAGGTCCATTAAGTCGTTAACATTTGAGTCTACTTCTACTGTTGAAACATCATCTGCGTAGCAAAATGATAAGCTTGGAAGTAAGAAATTGAAAATGTCATTAATATAAACCACAAAAAGAGTTGGTCCCAGTATGGAACCTTGTGGAACACCGTGCGAAATAGATCTACATGTGCTAGAATTTCCAGATGTATAAACAACTTGCTTTCTCCCACATAAGTAGGTTTTCATTAGATCTAAAGCTTTGCCACGTATACCATAATATTCCAGTCTACCTAGTAGGAGCTCATGGTTTACACTATCAAAAGCATTGCTTAGATCACATACAGTTAGAGCAGACACTAGGCTCCTTTCTATACTCTCAACTATTGACTCAACTATAGCCATCACAGCTTGGGTTGTTGATTTGTTAGACCTAAATTCGAATTGATTTTTATTAAGTACTGAGTGAGCATTTAAAAAAGAAATAAAGCGTCTTTAATTATCATCTCAAAAGTTTTACGAAAGATAGGAATGATAGATATGGGTCTATAGTTATCTGAAATAATTTGGATCACCCTTTTTAAATATGGGAATAACTTTACTTGTTTTAAAGATGTCTGGAAATAGACCTTCACAGAGGCAACGATTGAAAAGAACAGTCAATGGACCCGAAACAAGGTGTATTTAATCATTCTACTGTTTAAGTTGTATATGTCCAAGCAGACAGAGTTTTTTAATTTAATTATTGCTTGTTTGACTTCAACCTCATTAACTGGACTGAGGAAGATAGAAGTGCTCGGTTTAGGGAGTGTAGAAAGATAGGTTAGAGCATTAATGTTGCAGGAGGGTAGAGATTTTACAATTTGTTCAGCTACATTGACAGTACAAACCAAAGTTTTAGACAGGAAAACAATTAGACAAAATATTTCAACCGAAAAACTGGTCAGAAGGATATTCTCAAAATTCCAGGAATTAGTCAGTCATAATAAAGTAAGTTTTGGCACAGACGAAGGCCAACTTATAGAAAAGCCCTGATTCTGCCTTGCGTGGTCCGAATGGGCCCATACGCGAATAATAATAATAAATGATTATGTAATTAAATGAAATGAATTTACATAATGAAATAGAATTGAAAACCGAGTCTTAGTCAACAGTTAATTCACTTATTCCATATAAAAGTTCAATGGTATATAGAACACACTATAAATTGATAAAATATAATAGAACAGGACATGGCGCATATTAAGAAGCGATTGGTATAATTTAAAAATTTTATGATTTAAAAGCTGGTTTCAACATTTTGATTTTTACTGTAGAATAACTAAAGATTCGCAGCGTTCATAATAAAAAATACCAATAAACAGCAAATGTTATGTTCTCTAAACAGTGTTCAGACTGGATATAGGCTGTTATTTTTTAATGTACATTGGGCATAATAAACTATTACTGCTGGCAGCTCTGTAAATCATTTATGACTGTAGGTTTAGAGACTCAACTTATTTGTCTCATTCCAAGGCGGACGACTGTCTGTATGTACTTCTGTTCTTGCTTTCTCTGCTTCCATGATGTTTTTTTTTGCTTTTTTAATCAAACTCCGCATTCTGTAGTCATCACACGACGCTCGTTGGTTTATATTTTGTGCTAAATAAAAACCATTTACGGGTTAAGAAATATATGGAGCGATTAAATTAATTTCGGCGAAATGAGAACAAATTCTTTTAGGTTTATTCCAATAGTTGCGAATGTTTGATGGAAGAAAATAAACTGTCTATTCAAACCAAACATTGTACTGATACCACGTATATAATGCTGGGAAGATTTAAAATAAAGATCATCAAAAACATGTTTTCCATTAATGAACTAAATACTCCCGAAATAAGCGGTTTAAATATTTCAAGGATCTATTCTACTCACAGAGGTCTCCGGTTCAAATGTCACTGTTTTCGTTTTTCTTAAATTCTTTTTTGGATGTTCACTAATAATTATTAAAGTTTTGTGGAATAATATACTTAATAAAAACTATAGGTAAGTTAAAAACTAGAAGTATTATCTATTGGACAGTTTTACAGCTTTTTTCAAATATTATTGTATGTTTGGTTGCCCACACCAAAATTGTTTATTAATAGAAAATCCTTCATTAATAGGGGTCATTAATGAATTATTTTGTCTACATCAATATAGCTCAAAAACGCACGGTCGACGGAAATATATATTATTGTATGGGAATACCTAGAAAAAATTAATAAACCAGCAATAACAGCGTCGGCACCGTACATAGACAAGAATAGTAGGTTTACTCTAAGCTCCTCCCAGCGCAATGTCTATCTTACTCAGTCTCCGATGCTACTCTTTTTTGGGATCTTGAAGCTACCAATCGAGCGATATACACATACCGTGTGTCTTTTTTGGTTTGAAGGTACGAGCGGAGTTAGTAGTATACAGGCTGGACTCTCTTTGTAGTGAATTATTTAATTTATTATTACGGAATATTTATTAAAAAGAAAATGCAACGGTGTTGTGTGGACGGATGTAGAAGTAGAGTTGGAGTACACATATTTTTCTTCAGATTACCCAAGGATGAAACTAGGTAAAGTTTACAATATTGTTTAGCAAAGGATATTAGTAATTTTGTAATAAAAAGCAGTGTAATTTATTAAATGAATCACCTAAAGGTTGTAGGTACACAGACGATTTTAAGAAGTTTGCTTTAAGCGTTTGCTTTTTAGGATCTAAAGCATACACAATATTTTCTACTTTCTACCGATTACGCTTAACCGTTTTACCCGTCGTTGGGCAGTAAACCCAGGCTTTAAAGAATTTATTTTTCGTCTTATTGATCTTAGATCTCGATAGCATTATTTGCCTCGATGAGATGTCATTGAAAACTCATTAATTCTATGATTTATCAAAGGGTAAAATAGTAGGCTTCCAAGAATCACTTTCATCAGAAAACAAATCCGAGCCAGCAATTAGTGCATTAGTTGTTATGGCACGGGCTGTATCCAGCAGCTGGAAACAACCGCTTGCCTACTCCTTTTATAGATCAACAAGGCCTTCAAATGAAATAAAAGACATTTTGTTTGAAACAGTTAGAAAGTTACGTGATATCGGTCTAAATGTGCTAGATGTAGTGTGTGATCAGGGTTCTAACTTCCAAAAATTAGTTAAAAATTGCCTTAAATTGAGCACAGACAATGTTTTTTTTTACATGGATAATATCAAGCTTGTTTACTTTTTTGACATGCCCCTCTTACTTAAATCTACTAGGAACAATTTTTTTTCTTACTGGTTTGAGTTACCAGAAGGATCTACCAATACTTGAAATGTATTTGGATATATTTTACAATTCTGAAAAATTTCCGTGTGGCTAACAGCAAAGGAAAAAATTTAACTCATAAAATGAAATTTATATTTGGGTGGCAACTTAAAATAAAATTATAATGTAGTAAAAGCTATTCTAATCATTGGTTATAGTTTATTTCTTATGATTTTATGTTCCCAATTAAATACTAGAACGTACCGTGCATAGCAAAACAATATCGTTTTCTAACAACCTACCAAACACTTCGATAAATCAACAAGCTATGAAGGTATTAATTCTCGCGACCCCTGTATATACTACACACGTGTGCTTAACGATCGGTTTTCGGCATGTCTTTATAAGCACTACATGAAAGTGCCGACGACGAGTGAACCTACTATTCTTGTCTATGTACAGTGGCGTCGGCACCCCACTGTGTGTTCCAGAACTCATCTTTTTGGGGACCGGAACCGTTTTGCGGTATCACCACCAATATAATATTGGAAGAAATAGTAAAAACTGAGGGGATCGGACCATTGGAATGATTAAATAGGGCTAAGATAATCAGAGATACTAGTGAGAAATTACTGATAGGTGAGATCAAAAGAATATATGAGTCAGAGTAGAGTTTAGGTTAGGTTAGGTTGGTGGTGAGTGGGGCTATAAGGCCCTCCACTGCGACTCGTAAGAGTCTATTGTGGCTCATACCTATTCAGATTTCACTAAACAAATTCAGCTTCTTAACAAAACCGATTTTTTTTGGTGAATGATATTTCAGGTCCAAGGGCGAGAGAGAGAGTTCCTGCCAAACATCAGATACCTGATTCGAGCCGCGGCGGGACAGGCACAAATTATATGCTCTACTGTTTCATCATCTTCCAGACAGAGACGACAAGTCGGATCTTCCGACATCCGAGTCCAAGTCTTGGCATATGATGATTCAGATGACAGTGGCCTGTTAAAAGACCTGTTAGACAACGTAGGTCATGCCTGCTATAGTCTAACATTTGTTTGGAGACATTCTTCGAAGGATGTATAAAAGCCTTTGAATTAACCAATCCTGGTATATTATGCCAGAAGTCTAAAGCTCTTCTTGCTGTCCAGGTATTTAGTGTTTGTTTGACAAAGCTTATCGCGATGCCAATTTAAAGTTCTGGTCCGATGAAAACGCGTGCGGCATCCTCCCTTGCAAGAGAGTCCGCATTCTCATTGCCATCCATGCCAGAATGGCCAGGGATACAGACCAGCGATACTCTATTGAGTTCTCCTATTGAGGAGAGTCTTTTTTGGCAGTCTAAAACCAGTTTCGACTTTACACGGTAAGAGCTTCGTAATTAAGCATTAAGAGTGCTTTCAAAGCCGCTTGGCTGTCCGTGAAATTTGTTATTGATTTATGTGTGAGATTGATTTGCTCCAATCTCTCCACACATGAAGCAATGACGTAAATTTCCGCCTGAAATACGGTTGCATAGGATCCTAGAGAGGTTGAAATTTCTGTTCTAGGACTGCGTCCTGCACCAGAGCCTGAGGGTGTTTTTGATCAATCTGTGTGCCAACAAGTGTCTGCTCTTAATAAATCATACTTACGGAGGACCTATTCCTCTCTATTTGGAATTAGGACGGTATAAGGCAGGACGTAGTTTACTGTTGGAGGCATTATGTCAGAGGTCATTTCCAGAATACTGTGACTTTCAGTGTCCACTAGCATTCTGCTTTGCTCTGTATAAGCCTGTTTTGTGCATTTAGAAATATGCATAGAGTCAGAGTAGAAATGCACTGACTTTGCTAGGTGTCCTAATGGGATAGTGCCACCTGAATGAGCTTCTCAAGCTCAAACTACTGGAGAAAGAATAATATAGATTCGATGGAATGGAAGAAGAAACCTCCAATCTCATACTTGGAATGCGTAACACTACAGAATCCAAGGGCTTAAGACCTGGGAGACTACTGGATATACTGCCTAAACTGAAGCCTACGGATATCCCAATCTTCAGGGAATAGAACTAAACGAACTACTAGTTTCTGAACTCCTCTCAGAAAGGGGCACAATACATTTTTTAGGACTCCGTGAATGTCCCTCCTCCCCTAAAGAAACAAAAAAGACATACATACATGTATGTATAGTTTGGCAAACATAACTGAAGCCATGAAAGGAATGCGGTCGAAAACATTCGATATTGCCACGTTTAACTATGAAAAAGCTAAAGCGCTAAGTATGTAGTGATAATAATTAGAAAATGGACTTTTTATTATCAACAATATGTCAATAATGAATAAACGTTAGTTCTTTAATGTGCTTGTTTCATTGGAAACTGTGCAATCCGCGAATATGTGGACGGAGGTTTCTTCTTCCATACCACTACATACATACATACATACAATAATTTCTTAATTATCTCTCGATCTATAATGGATTTGACAAATTTTTCAGCTTTCATTATAAACCTTTTGCAGTAATTTCACATATAATTTTTTTTTATTTAATTCATTCAATTTTTTAGATTAGGTAAATTCTTAAGTATAAATAGGACAGAACTCGACTCGTCTTTGTAGTTCCTTTTAATTTTACTGTTAGGTAGTGTGATTTATTTCATAAGATGAATCTTGTACATAAATCTCTGGAAAACACTCTGTACACACAAAAAAACGAACACGCACATGACTATATACAGAATTAGGTAAAAACCAACCAAAGATACTACGTAAGGTATAAATAGAAAGCGAGCAGTAATAAATATTATTTTTTAGTTGAAAATTCTCGTCATTCCCGTCCAGTTTGTAAGTTGTGATCATTTAGCTACGACGTACGTCTGATTCTGATAATTAATATCAAGTTTAAGTGTCAGAAAGGCCGATTAGCGACAAACGTGCCCGGGTTGGGCAATTACTGATGTGCAACAAGAAAGTCTTCGTCATCACATTTATGGTAAAGGCAATACGCACCCCCGCCAAGCACATAGGCGTAGGTAAACGTTACCTACAAATAACAAACATGAATTACTATATCAACTTATTTTATTATGCAAATAAAAGTCAAAAAATCAGTGCTGGCAGACACAAATTATCAATTTATAAATACGAATATCCTAGAAGGAAAGGAAAAATGTATTACCTACATATTTCTTATTTTCAAAAAGTTTTATTTCATGATTATCTGTGTAGTTAATAGATCCACAAGTTAATTCAATTTATACATATTACATTTAAAAGACTACTATAATCTTACACTTTTTCTATTGTCAAGTAACTAGTACTAGGAATAGTTTTCCATTTTTATTGAAGTTCTGAAGCAATGCAAAAATTTGCATCAGGAATTATTATTGTTTTTTGCAGCAAAGATGATCCTGGCTACCGAGTGTTATCAAAAAATGGTATGTATTGAAAATAAACTGTTATATTTTTAAAAGTAAACTATCAAGTATGTTGATTAGTGTTGTGAAAGTTAGTTTTACCAACGAAGATAGACGCTTATAGAAGCGTAGGTCTTATGGGGGGTCAGTTAAGGGGATGACTAACAGATCCTTTAGTTCTGTTAGGCAGCCACCGTCGCTGACTAACAAAGCTGTAATGCGTTATAGTCCGAGTTGAGGGCCTGTTCGCTCGCTGATACCACGTGTCAGCCACGCGCTTTCTCTTTTCACTCCCACGACGACAAAACGTCTTTCTCGATTATCTGAGCGCCTTACCACGGTCAGTTCGAATCCTCTCATTGGCCTGCTCTTCTATAAGCGTCTATCTTCGTTGGTTTTACTAAGCCCCATGAAAAACCGATAGTTCACTTCAGGGACACATAGTTTTGTTTGCATTTTTTCAGCTAATCTTTGTCGAAGACTATGTTCAACTTTACTGGTAATAAAACTCTTTACAGTAAACAACCTCCAAAAACCAGATCTTTATAAATACACTGTTTAAAAAAAATGCTACCTCGAAGGTACGTCCATGGCAAAGCTCGCAATTTAATGGCGATGGGCCCTGAAAAAGCTTTCCAATTAAAAAGTTTACTTTGTTGCATTTTTATATGTTCACATTTACACTTCCAGTCGAATTTCAGCCTGTACGGCTCTCTCGAACATTTTTATTACTATTTGTTTTTTCTTTTCTAATTAGAAATCCAGCTTTCGTTACTTTCAACTTCATCTACGTACTCCCTAGGATTGGTATGTTTGGTGGTGTTTAATGGTTAAATGAGAAAGTAAAAACACCGGGATGAGTGACAAATATTTTGAAATTATATAAATATATTTTATAAAATATACAGTGACTACAGCCTATTGATATCTCTTAATATCTCCAATCTACATCAAGTAACATATATGTGTGGTCATTTTTTAGTGCTTTTATAGTAGCAGAAATCATCAAATACCTACAGTGGTTGGTTGCAGGTTTTAAAAAAATCCAAATGATCAATGGAAAAGCGACTATAAATACTGAACGACAGCAAACGTTTCCCATGCAAAGGAGATAAGACACTTATGACAAAATCAGTCTCATCATTTAGCAAACTAAAGACGTTATGTATATTTTTAACAACAGGCTTCTATGGAGTAAAGGGAATAAGCCAGGATTCATATCAAATTTTTAAAGAAAAGTTAATTGCTGGGAGCATCAAGAGAGGCCAGCAATTATAATTCTGTATTTTATGTTCGATTTAAATTAAACTATCAGTGCATATACAAAGCCAGCGAACTTGAAGGAGAAATTCAGAAAATTTATTTATTCAAAATAAACTCTTTGGCTACTACTAAATATATAAAAATATGCAATCAGTATCTTAAAGCAATATTTATATTATTATACCGTGTACAAAATTAAGAAAATAAAAATAAGCTGGTTATATTTTATTAATTGAAAGTAATTTATATGAAGATATTATTAAAAGGATAATTGCAAAATATTAATTTTTATCTCCGAATCTGTTACGACGCATCAAAAGTTAATTTAATTCATAGATAAATCATTTAATAGTAATTTTCAATTTTTAATTGGATATAATTTTACATGTGCATACTTATAATTTAAAAATATAGTTAGCTTATTTTTTGTTTCAGGAAACCGTCTATGGACGATGTAGGAAATGCTTCTTCAGTTAATGCACGGTATGTTTTAATTATTTTCCGTTTTTTTTTTTGAAATCTAAATGTTTACTTGAAAGTACAGAAAAACATTCGAAAAATGTGCATGGTTTTAATTCTTTAAATAGTTTTTTCATTTGTTTCATTAATCCAAATTAAATTCTTTTTAAACCGTAAACCACAAAATGCTCGTTTTCAGTTAATCATGCAGAAAAATTGATTGCTAATGAATTTTTTCTATCCTTAATCAAATATAATTTCGGTTACAAGCTGTTTTCATCATGTTTGATAAATATTTGCTAATGCTCTCAGAAGACAGATGCGAATAAATATGATCCTGTAAATTGTATGCTGTAACCAAAATATTACCTATATATATATATATATATATATATATTTTATCTATTTTATAATTTATAATATGATCGTAAAACAATATTAAATAAAAGAAACAGGACTACAAAAAGTTATTCAACAAATTAGGCGGACAGGGTATCTGGAAAACTTTGCAAAAAGTAAATAATACTACAAGGGAGCGTCATGGGCCCAATGACGTTTTAAATTGTAACATTTGATTTGATAAAAGCATCAAAGACAAGAACAAGGAAAATCCAGAAAGCTGGAAAATTTGAATGTATTTGACTGGATAAAATAGGTACAAGTGGGGCTAGAACAAAAATATTTAAGTTCTGAAACATTATAAAAGATTATAGTTCTAGGAAATTTTAACATAGACAAAGTGCATATTATTGGAAATGACACGAAATGAAAAAATAGAGGGTAATATTTGTTGATAAAAATAGCAACACACAACACTTTACAGCAAAATGAATTGGATCGAGTGTTCCTCCAATATAATCATAAAAATAACATTAAATATTTAAATACAGATATTTAAAAAAATTATGGGAAATATATATTCAGGAAACTAAATATAAAATGTAAAACCACTACGCATATAACTGGGAGAAGTTTGAATGAAATGTCCATTTAGGAAATATCCGCAAGATGTTACAACATAGTGGTGGACAGTCGTATCATTTTCCAATCAAATTTTATTGAAAACAGATGGTCCAGCTACTTTGGTTTACCATAAAATCCTCATAATCGAAAAATACGTTCCCGGCTAGGGGATATTTGGATTATGTTAATGAAAAATTTGATATTTATGGATTAATTTATTAGATTCTGAAATTAAATTACACGTGCAAAAAATGGTAATTATATAGACCAATCTAGTAAATACTATTGTTTTTTTTTTATAATTATTCTCACCTTATAAACTATTCGAACTCTTGGGTCTATAATTGTTAAAATGATAATGAAAATTTTCACCAGGTTTTGTGTGGAGTGGAGTACTGGATTATTTTATTTATTTTATTTTTTCCCTTAAATATATAAGACTATTTTCAACTGTTATCTAATGGAGCAGAGAAAAGTTACGAAACTCCTAAATAATGTATAAAAGAGCAATCGTAGAGGTCCTATTCTCAAGTATTATATAGCAAGAAAGAACAAAGGAAGATACAATTATTATTAGACTGGCACAATCAGGATGTACAAGATTATTCAAACTGATTAAGAAGTTTTACGAAACCAAATCAAGACCAATATTTTTGATATTTGTTACGGTCTTGCCTACCCAGTCTTGGTCTTACTTATACTTGTAGTATTTGTCTTGCTCATTCAGTCTTGGTGTTGGTCTTGGTCTGCGTATTCAGAAGTAATTGAAATTGCAGGAGTAGACGTTGAACACAAAAAAATATTCCATTTAAATAACCAACAGTAAGCAGGTACATTTTGGTTTTTCTCTATAAATTGTGAAATATTGTAACATTTAAATAAAAGATCACAGGTTTTGTTGAGAAAGTTATTTTCTAAAAAAAAATATTTCATTTTATTTCTGGTGCTACAGCTGAACGCCACAACGTGTGTCATAATTTTTGTCGTTTACTGTTTTATTACAAACTAACGCCGTGATATAACTTCGGGTCCATCCTTGGCCGGAAGGACGGTTGTCTGCGGCAACCCAAAACGCATTTGGTGTATCACCATTACCGATTTATATTAAGTTCGTGTTCAATCTGTCGGTAATATTAAGACGTTAAGTTGACCTTTTATGACAAATTATTATGTTTTCAGATTTACAACAATATTGTCAGTTTTCGAGATAAGCATCACTTGTAGGGGCGTGTTAAGTGAAAGACATACACATACTAAAATGTTATATAGTTTTGTAATTAAAATGAACACAGAAAATCCTGAGCTTCAAATTCTAAAATTCTTTTTGCCCGTTAGTTCTACCCTACTGGATATTTTAACATCATAGGGGAGGAGGTGGCACTTACGGCCATTTAATATATTTTGATTTTAAAGAAGTACTGACATCATATTTTTTTAACTAATTAAATTAAAACGATTATCTGATCACGTTTAGAGTTATGGTGGCGGATATTTCTCTTAAATTGTAAGTAATATTTAATATATTAGTAAAAATAAAAATGTTTACATATTGGCCGAATCTATCCCAGCATGGGGTAGATTCGGCCTGTACTTGGGGCATTTTCAGCATATTTAAATTTAAAGCAGATTTTGAAAACATGGTGCATCATAAACACAATAAATTCAGAAAAATGTAAAGTTTAATAACTTTTAACAAATAAAATACAAGACTTAAAATTATTCCTTAAAATCCTGAAAACAGAAACCGTCTTGATATCGAATATTTTTTTAAAATTCCTACTATATTCTCCTTATTGCATATTTCTAAGTCCTCCACTTGGGGAAAGCTTATTAGTTGTTCCCCTTCTCCGAAAATATTTTACCTCAAATGAGTCACTTGAAACAATTTTTTGCACATGGCCTACATAATGCAAAACAGCATTTTTTAATACAAATTTAACCAAAATATAGTCATTTAACATTACACTACCAGCATCATCTTTAAAAGCTTCCAGACTAAGATTACTCTCTGTTTCACTACAATATTCAATATCTTCTACATCGTATTCACTGCTGCAAGTATCAAAAATCTTCTTTTTAACTTGATTAATTTTTTTTAGCTCGGTTTCATTATTTTTGTCTTCGTTACTCCTTTCTCTCACTTGTTTTGCAGATTTTTGTGCTTGTTTTTCAGATTTTTGTGCTTGTCTTTCAGATTTTTTCGCTTGCTTTCTCTTTTTCTCTTTCTCAGGTTGTTCTATTCTAGTTTTCTCCGGAGTCTCTGCGTAGATCCTAGATTTTCCTTGGTTGGCCCTAGGCCGTCTAATAATTTTAGGTTTTTGTGCTTTTGGGAAAGGCCTTGCAGCCTCAGGAGTAATGACGTTAATTCTTATCACATGTGCTCCTTCTGTTTTTGTATTTATTGTTTCTTCCTTAACTGGTGTAGTTTCTCCCTCAACTAGTGTAATTTCTTTCTCAACTGGTGTAGTTTCTCTGGCAACTTGTATAGACGGCTTATCTATTTGATGATCATTTGCTCCCTAATTGGTTACTAAATGTGCAGGTTCATTATAGACGTAGGTGGCATCAAAATCGGTGTCACTAAACGCTGAGGAGTTAAGAGGCCAAATCCCTGGTTTCATAAATGAATTTGTTATGTTACTTGGGGAAAATGAGTCCAAAAACCGACGTTTCGTCAGTTTTGGGATCAGCTTGACAGTAATGGTTCTTCCAGGGTTACTTGACATCCAGTCATTAAAAGATACCACACATCTACTTTTAAATGGCCCAAAAACCTCAAGATTTAGTGGCTGGAGTCTGTGAGATGTGTGGGGAGGGAATGACAGGAAAACAATACCATTATCTTTGGCATACGAAATCGCTGCTAATGTTACATGCGACTCGTCATTATCCAATAAAACCAGTATTTTATTTTCTTTATTGCATTTAGTATGCTTGACAACATGTTCTAATGTTTTAACAAATAAGTCTCCTGTCATCCACCCAGACTTATTTTCAAACGCAACACTTGAAGTTGGACTGTCCTCTAAATAATCTTGTATATCTCGTACCCTTGGAAATATATACACTGGTGGGAGTGCGTTACCTGTTCCACTGATTATGCCAAAGATGGTTACTAATTCCCCTCTTTCAGCAGATGCTATAAGGCCTACTTGTTTTTTCCCCTTTGCAGCAATAACTTTGGGAGGATTGAGAACAGTTGAAACTCTTGTTTCATCTAAATTATAGATTTGTTCAGGAGTAAATTTGTTATTACTTTTTCATCTAAATCAGCCCTGTTGGTCTTTGGGTTTATAATTTCGCACCATCTGGAAAGAATATTTTCCTATGATACATTTTTAATATACTATCTGGGGTACGTTCGGCCATTGGCCGATCCTGCCCCATCGAGATGGCCGAACCTGCCCCAACTGTATTTTTAGGTTTATCAAATTTGGCTCGGCAATAAGACCTAACCTATACATGAGACAAAGACCCACAAGAAAACTATGTACATTAACGTATTTAGAGCCAAATTTTTAAACCAATATAAGTAATATAAATAAAGATTTCGATAGAACCAAAATTACAATAAAAACTTACCTTTTCACCACAAAAACACAATTTTCATTAACAATTTTTAAGCACACGTGTTAACTAGCTCAAAATGATAATGACAAAAACCGGAAGTGCTTTTATCATTCGTTCCATATAGAAACAGCGCGAAAGTATGAAAAATTTAAATTTTAAATAGGATGGCTGAAAGTGCCCCCTCCTCCTCTACCTGGTGATGATTTTAAGCTATGTAAACACTTTAATTTCATTAAGATGTCTTTTTTGTTGATAAGGAGAATATTTGATAAAAAATTTACCAACAATTGAATAAAAAAATTGAAGATTTAGTTTTACAAGGGGCGCAGTTTTTAATACCAATAAATTCCATGAATTCTTTCAGATTATTGATTATTTCCATTATCTTAAATAATTGAAAAATTAATATTCCTGAGGTATTCCAAAATTTTTCGGGATTTTTTTGGTACTTATATGGAAGGCACAAAAATTTTTTCTGTTACCCATTGTTAGAAACATCCGGGAATTTTCCCAGATTTTTTGGTTCTCTATGCTATTATAAAAAAATAGTTTTTTGAAATTTTTGGATATTTTAAATATCTTTGAAAGAATATACAAATATTTTTCTGACCATTTCTTAGTAGGTATAGTTTATTTTATACGATTCCAGTTGGGAAAACAATTTTTTCAGCAGAATACATAACATGTTTTTGAAATAATGTCTATTTTCTTGCAAATTGAATAATCAATATAACCTTCAATCATGTTACTACTTTTCCATCCTCCATGTTTTTTAAATTGAATTATGAAAATAGGCAGGCGCCAAAAGTGTCAAATTATCACAGATACGGAAAACGTCAACTTTCCAGTTATATTTGGATGAGTAAAAGTCAAAACACCTCGCAGTAGCTCAAAGTTCCCCAAAATACCTACACACTTCCTCGAAATAGCCTTAAAATACACCTCTGTATTACTTGACAATGGAGAGAGTTACTGTGGATTTTTTAAAACAATTTTAATAACTTCCATAATAGTTACATTTTTGTCCAATTAATCGTCTTCGTATTTATTACTGTTTAGAATATAGTCATGTAATCATATATTATGACAAAAGAAGCAGCAGCAGAAGCATGTAAATTTTAATCATGTCTCGATCAAAAACTCTGCCAAATATCAATTGCTGGTCGTAGATCTTCAGTAAAAACTAAAAATATCAATGTAGAGACTTATAACATGGCTTACTTGGTGTTAAGGTTACCAATTACTTCCTCTGAAAAAATGTAAAGAATATGAAGAATTTTTCATAATAATAATGAAATTACTGTATAACTAGTGGGGTTAATCTAGTTAAACGTTTTATTTTTTTTAATTAAAGTACTTTTTGGAAATAAATTTTATTTTAAATCTTTCTCATCTGTCAAAAATGAAAACGAATCAAACAGAAAACGTTAATTTTAAACATAAGAAATCAAGTATAGTGAACCCAATGAGAGGGATATTTATAATCTAGAATCCCACGGGTGTTTGTCTTAATTATAACCAGAGTTCAAGACAAGCTAGTCATTAGAATAAAATCCCTTTGGACCAGGAAAGCTGTGCATCTCATCAAATACCTAATCCCAATTCCATCTTCCTGTCGTTCGTATTGTTCCACTAATAAACGAACTCACTTGACACAACATTTATCTTAATGGGCCTTAATACGTCAATTCGTTCAATAAAACTGTTTCATTGATTTATATTGTCTTACTTGTCAGACGAATTTTGCTGTTATTGGTTTTATTTAACTGCTAAGATGCTATTTTTTAACACCCCCTATATTATTTCTGACATGTCGCATCAAGGGAGACTTCGACGGGCTGTTTGCCCCAGTGTTGTGACACCCTGGTCGAAATATCCCTCACCGGGGGAATAATTCTTGCGAATAGTGTTTCGGACTTCTTTAGGTTTCGAGGGCTCTGAAAACTTATACTTAACAAATATATTACAATAAGGAGTTGAAAGAAATTGAAAACTTTCTTATATTGTATTTTAATGGATTAAAGAATTTATTAATGAAAATAGCTCGACTGCTTATAGATCCAATTTCATTTAAAGAGTTTATAACATAAAATGTAGGTACGAGATCTATCATTGGCTGGTTTGCTTTCAATTTATTTAAATCCTCTTCATGGTCAGCAGTGATAGAATAATTACATTCTGCTGAAAAATATTTTACTGAATTTTGCGTTGACTGCATCTTCTGGGGACTGGAACCTTTGCCAACACAGTTCATTCTTAATTTTTGGGAAAGTAAAAAGTGCGATAAGCATCTAAAATAAACTGTTTTTGGTCGTAACCAGGGTAAGTTTGAAGAACCACCCACGAATTATAGTATTCGTTAGACTAAAGCGGACAAAGAAAACAAAATATACACAGGGTAACAGAATAGACTGTCTTAATCAAAAATTTACAATCAACAGGTAGTATTTTACCACCAACTGTTTTATCTACAAAAACTACAAATCTATGAGACATACCTTTTCCAAAAAGGGTCCAATACTCAAAATGTTCCTCTTACTGGACGGCTACCAACAAATAACGAACCAACAACAGCATGTGGCACACCTTCAATTTCAGAACTTCAACGTTGGCGATTTCCTTTAAATAGTGATAATACATAGTGATGCGAAATCAGTAAGTAGAGAAAATACTTACAATCGTTTTAGTACAATATATCTCCTATAAGGGTTTGTGAAAACGGCTTCCAGAACAGGACGGAATTCTTCAACAATACGAACTCCCGTAGAACCAAAATACTAGCCGTATATTCCACAACTCATTCATTCATTCATTCAACTCAGTCATTAATAAAATTCAGATTCAAGTTCCATGCACATTTGGAAACCAACTATCAAGTAGGAGCACACACCGGAAAGAAAGGTGACTGACACTTCCTCAACGTCAATACAGAATACTATCATAAAGAAACCTACCCGAAACATACATCCGAACTACACTGCTCACTACACCGAGCGTGTTCCGCGCAGATCAAGTCATGAAGTGCTACACTTCCCTCTATGTAAGTCAATATGCATTCGCGAGTAAAACAGCCTACACTCCTGAGTAGCATCGAATAAACGCTCTAACAATTCCGTAAAACGGAGCGACAACATTTGTCTTTGGACTCATAAAGTCACAGAGCAAACGCTCTATTTCTGCCGACAACATCGGCGCGACAAACTAAGTTGTCTGTGGACTCTTAAAGTCACAGAGCATTGCTCTATCTATGCTAACATCGGCGCGACAAACTAAGTGGTCTGTGGACTCTTAAAGTCACAGAGCATTGCTCTATCTATGCTGACATCGGCGCGACAAACTAAGTTGTCTGTGGACTCTTAAAGTCACAGAGCATTGCTCTATCTATGCTGACATCGGCGCGACAAACTAAGTTGTCTGTGGACTCTTAAAGTCACAGAGCATTGCTCTATCTATGCTGACATCGGCGCGACAAACTAAGTTGTCTGTGGACTCTTAAAGTCACAGAGCATTGCTCTATCTATGCTGACATCGGCGCGACAAACTAAGTTGTCTGTGGACTCTTAAAGTCACAGAGCAACGCCTAACATCAAGTACGACTACACTCAGCGGCATGACGAACGAACGCTTTTATCCAAGACACGACTGTCAACGCCAATTGTCATTGTCATCCAACAAATAATCACTTGTAAACATTGGACAGAAAAATAAGGTATATATTATAAACTATTCAAATAAATTTGAGCAATAGATAGTACCACAATACCCTCCTGTCAAAGTAAACAAAGCAAGATCAAACACTCGGATTTAACATACAAAACACATGGCGATAACAGCTAATATAGATTATAAGTAGATGTTCAGAAAATATTCGAATGCCATCTTACATAGAAGATCTCTAACTAGTATGTATTTGCTTAAGCCAAAATATGGTAGATAAATGAAGAAAATATACCTTTAACTCAAAAGTAAAGTATGTCTTTATAGATCAGTAAGTTTTATGAAACCTAATTACTACTTTAAATGTTTTAGACTTCAAGTCAAGGAGTCAGTAATAATTTATAACTGAACCCTAATAAACTTTAGCGTTTATCAAGCTGAAACGGACAAAGTATTTGGACTACTGTGGCTACACCCCAAAGGTGATATAATCAAAGCCAGAAACAAAATCAGTAGTCCCACGGTAACTAAAAACTAAAGTAAAATCCGCAAGAGAGAAAACCCTTACTACCCTTAATTATGAATTATAATATAACAAACAAAAAGAAACAACTAACTTGAATATATCTATACGGACATTTACCAAGTAGGCGCTAGTTTTATTATTTACCTTACCTAGCGACAAAATATAAAATTGTTGTCAAGATGTGAAGACAGGTGTGGTTACAGCCTGCACCACTTCACCGGAAGGATGATGGCAGAGTAGTCCCTAAACTCTGGGCTGACAGAAACTATTTAACTACTGAAGTACTTTCGTAGTGATCAAATGATATTAGAAACATAGAGACAATATCGGTCAGGTAATTACTATATACAAATACTTAATATATACAAGAAACGTAGTGACAAATTCAACCGTTACAGCTCCAATTTCACGATATGTGACATGTCGATCTTCTTGGATAAGCTTACGTACAGCATCGACGTTTTCCTGGGTGACTGCTTTTGTTGGTGGACCTGTTCTTGGGTCGTCGCTAAGATTAATCCGTCCACGTTTAAATTCTCCATACCAACGAGAAATTATCGACTGATGTGGTGCTTCATTGCCGAAAACAAAAACCAACTCGGCAAGGCTTTCTTGTTGAGACAACTGTCTTCGAAAATTGTAAAAAATTATTGCGCGAAAATTTTCTCGACTGACTCATCAACTTCAAGTTTAGGTACAGCTTTGAGCGAAGCGGTCTGACACTTTTGCGTTAAGTTTACTACACATAACAGTTAATTTTGACATTTGATATTTGTTGACTGGTGCCAACTATGTTGTTATATGCAACACCTAAAAGACAACCCTCGTATTTATGCACGGTATATATTAAAAGTTTTCATTGTACCTTCATACGTTTTTCAAAACTACTGTGTTAACGAAACGCCTAACAATTTCAAGTTGTACATCGGTTCAAATATAGTGAAGATTTAAACAAATTAAATTGTTTTATTTGAAATCCTTAATTCCAAAAAATATTTTGTTTACAATACGTTTCTAAACTTTAATAACACCACTTGTACTACGATGTTTTACAAATTTATTATATTTAACTAAACATTTATAAAAGGTCGATATACTGTAGAAGCCATTACGTTGAAGTTGAGGACTACCGAAATCGAGAATTTCAAATTCCCATATGAGAATCTAAGATTTTGGTATTGTATTGGATATCTGTTAACATTCCTTCGATTGAATCGCAGTTTAACAGACACATAAGAAGTTATTGGTAAAAGCAAAAAAAATTGCCGGATAATGGTTGTCTGGTTATTCTGGTCTTTCCATGCCGGTGATGGTCGGTCTCTTGGTATATCGAAAGTGACAATGTCCACGAGCGGCATAGTAGAGGACACGTGCTCAAGAATGGCAAACTAAAAAACATTCAACAGTTTCTCAAAGAATGAAACAAGAAGATGCGATAATAGCTATTTAGGACTCGAAACTATTTTCGACGTTTAAAAGATATTTATTCCGAAAACGGGATATACAGGGTGTCTAGTTTTTTATTCGTTATTTACAAACCGTGTCAAGCAAGCTATTTTTATTATAAAAAATTGTTAATGAACAGTTAAGTTCATGTGTAATGATTCACCGGTCACGTCAATAAAAAAATACATTTGTATTATACAATTGATTTTAATTGATTTATTGGACAAAACAAAAAATTAGGTTTAGCTAAGCGAATCGAATTTGATCATAAATGGAACCAAATATATTTTCAATATACCTACTATAATTCCATTATATTTCATGTATTATCTACAATGGACCTTTTCAGTAGATGCTTAAATCTCAAAACAAATATGATTATTTGAAAGCTTAAGGTGCTTCTAAACGGGTAATATTTTTACTGAAATTCTGCAATATTTGGCTACAATGTATGGCAACAATAGACCGGCCAATACGACAACTTTTAACGCAGCATATGGCTCAGCAATATATATCTCGGCAATAATGCCTGCAACAGTAAATTTCTTTGGTAAACGGGTTACACAATCGGGCAACAGTGGCTGACGAAATAATACGCGTCGCAGCGGCTTATATTGTTTTAAACAAACATTTAAAGAAAAAAAAGACAAGATTGTGGATTTGACCTTAGGGTATGGAAAGCGGGTTACCTACTCGCTGGTTACCGGCGCCTACATTTACTTATGGTTGATAAACGTAAGCGCACAGATACAAAGCAGGTGTTCAGCCTGCGATCGGCGGGTTTAGGGTATGGACTGATCGGCGCCGGTAACCAGCAAGCAGGTAACCCGCTTTCTTTCTGTCCATACCCTAACTTCAAAAGGCGTGAAAGTCCTGATAATAATCTATTTAAAAACTTTTCAAGAATGTCAAAGAGTGACTTCGAATTTCTTTTACAAGTAGTAGTCATTTTATTCCTTCAAATTGTTCAAAAAACAGCAACTAATAACCAAAACAATGTAATATTGTCTGCAACAGATAAAACTACATTGGCGATCAAACACGTTTGGCTATAGTGGACGAGACATACTAAAATATTACCATATATTGCTATTATTGTTGGAAATGTTGCCGCTACTCTATTGCAGCCACATATTGTAGTAAAAATATTACCCGTTTAGAAACACTTTTTACTGATATTTTTTCACCTTGTGTCTTGTGCAGCTTTCTTTCGAATATAAATGTTACTTAGTTTGATAAAAAAGTTAAACAAATATTATGGTAAAGCCTGTTCATAGATATAAGAAAGTGACTGACTGAATCCTATTAGGAAGTACCCCTTGGTAAAGTATAGGATAAAGATTTTAAATGGGTACGGACCATAGCCTACCTGCTCTAAAACTACGAAAATCGGGTAATAAATTTCATGTCATTGTTAGTTAATAGCTACCCTTCAATAATCCGCTTAATTTACTTTCTTATAACTATGAACAGGCTTTAAGTAATTTGAACACTCGTATAACCTTGAGAGATGTGACGGCATGTAGCCTGCTGACAGCATTTATCATTGAATTAAAGCGAACTAGCTTGTGCTGGCCAAATGCTCTTACGGCGGAGGCCAAAAAATCGTAGGCTACTTGACATCACTGAGCAAGTGGTGACGTCACGTTCAAAGCGCGCGCTTGCTGTCCTCACTTTTGATAGAAATCCTGATAAAGGAAAATAAAAAAATACGGGGATTTTCTTACATAATTAAAGCAAATAAAAAAAAATACAGAAAGAAAAAGCCCATTATTTAATGGACCAGGTTCAAAAGTTCAACATTATCAAGCAATTAATGACAGACAGATGCCATTGCATCGATATTTTAGATGTGATGTGGTATGTTCCTTACTAGGAATTGTATAGCATAAAATCCGAGACTTGATAGATTTATATGCTCCAGGAATATGAAGTTTCGCTTTTTCTATGAGGAAAACAGAAACCAAAAACCAGAATTAGTGATTCAAATGTTAACTCAATTTCAAGACATGATGATTTCCGGTGTTTTGATCGGTTACAATTCCTGCAACAAATAACAACAGTAGAATCTGATAGTCATATAGAAGAATCAATAATTAAATCCGTGGGGGCTTTCGTAACTGGCGTGTGAGTTAAAGGGTTCTCACCAATGTTTCATGGTGGTCTTTGGTCCATCCCAGTGATAACATTGATGTTCACCACTTGAAAGCATGGACTATTCAAGGTTAGTTGATTGGTTCCTGTGGGTGGTCAGTTCAGAGCAGTGTACTGTCTATTATGCCTCAATCAAAATTAGATTACTCCTTTAAGTTCAATATTAGCAAGGGTCAATCTATCTACATTCTCAGGGCGCACAAACGCAGCTCCTAGAGTCTGTAGTCTGCCACACAGTAGTAACACAGAATGTTTTTCACCGATTCATCTTTTTCTAAGCAGAGACGACACTCGGAGGTTTCAACCAGCCCTATTCTACCTGGATAATAGTTTAGTCTGCTGTGCTTAATAAGGATTCCGGTTATAGACTGATCTCCTCCCTGTCCTTATCCAGCTAGGCTTCTGTTTTTAGTTTTGAAGGTACTTCGATTGTAATATATTAGTTTTTTTGTACTATTTATATTTAGTGTAAAAAGGTTCTTCCAAGGCTAGCTCGTTTTGGGTATACAATAATGCCACATGTTAACTTGACCAAAGTAAGTTTATTAATAATTGTAAAATGTTTTCTATAAATCAAAATGTTAACAAGCAATAATTATTGCTTGGCCATCGAAACTACAACTTCCTACCTAAATGTAATTTATTGCGTGCATTATTAATGTCGCAAACAACAACGTGTGTCAATAATTGCCAACATGCACTGCACACATTCCAATATTTATACTTAACTAATTATGAAATAAAATGTATATATATCATATTATATTACACGATAAAGCATTGGCTTGCCTTAAGCCTGGTATCTCATTCCAGTCTATCCGATCTATGATAGGTCTATTTTTCATAATTGAAGGGATTCCCACTCGTGGCTAAGACCTCTTTGGTCCATTATGTCCCGGAATCCATATTAGGACCACCTTGTTGATGGCACCCAGTTAGTTTAGGAGTAGTCCGGTATTCCACACCAGTTTTGAATTACATCTATTGGAGTTTAGGGCTAGTAGCACTTGTTTATTATTATTGATAATCATAATTTTCTCTCCAATAAGTATAGTACTTTTTGGACGATTTCTTTTTCCAATATACCTTTGCACCCTGTATATTATTCTATTCCGTATTTTTTTAATCAGTTATTTAACGTCGGTCTATTTCTGCAACTGAGGCTAATTACCGACGCCGGGAGCACATTACCCCTAACCGGAATTTTTGCCGAGCCCACTAGTGTTCCAACCAGTGGTAGGGATCTTTATCGATCCCAGCATCCATGGACTCGGGACCTCGGTTTTACGTCTCATCCGAAAGACGGCATATCTACATTATACCTCATGCTCATTGGTATAATGCCTGCGAGCTGTGCTACTATGCTACTCACCCTAGTAGTCTAAGGTGCACCCTAGTAGTCTAAAGTGCTTCGCTGCAGGATGTACGGGATCTACGACGGTGTTTCTCCAGTGCACCCATGCACCCAACCGCGCTCGACACTGCTGCACCGTAATTATCGCATCAGAGGCGTTTCACTACAGTGCTGGGTCGTCGCCCTATTCCGTTTTTCAAAAGTGAAACACTGCTAAGCTTGTTTAATAATAAAAAGTACTGGAACTTTTTAATTTGTATTGTTAGACAAAAGACAAGTTTTTGCAGAAAAAAAGGTATTTTTATCATTACTAATTTTGTTCTTAACTGGCGCCTGAATAGATGTTATTCGTGGCATCACGGTCTGTAATACTCAACTATTGTTAACCAGTACGTTTGACCCAAAAAGCATTATAATGAAACAATTCGTCGTAATGACCGTTAAGACAAAAAAGCTGAATGCTTTTTTATTTTACGTTATTAACTACGAGTCGAGAATTTACGGAAAACAATATAACCACAATAGAGGATAGGCAAGTAACACAATTTACTTTTAGTAAACTTTTTCAAAATCCGCAATAAAAAAATTAATAATTTATGGGGGCAGACAATCACATTGTTTTGATAAAGTGATTACTTTAAAAATGTTCAGCATGGTTTGTATCAAAATGAAAAATGAGAAATAATAAATTCATATAGAATTTGGCCAAGCACGATAAATGCCTTTGGATAATGATGAGGTGACTTTTAGTTATATCTAATTAACGAAAATTAGATCGCCTTACTACTATTGACAAATTAATTATTTTCCTTTTTTTTTGAAATATCATCTGATATCAAGTCTTTATGTAATATATTTTCCAAATTTTTAGGATTTTTCAGCATTTTAATTGAATGTGGATCTAACGTATTCAATATTATAGTATGAATGATCTCAGTTATAAACAAACAAAACTCAATTCATCCACTTATCGGCAGCCCATGTTTTACAGAAGCACCGACAATCGGTCGTATGGAATTTTTTTTGGTTGTTTAGCTGAGATCATATAAACTATACCTTCCATCAGTTTTTTAAACAAAACATTCTATATGCAGCGTTGTTGAAAAGTCTCGCACCAAGGGATTATCTTTGAAACGGATAAAGGGAAAGTTTTGAAATTCTAGGACAATGAATAAGAAAGACTTTATTTTGCATATTTTAGAGGCCGCTAGCTTGAATTTTTTGAAATGGCAACTTAGGTCGAGTGACGTATCACAGAGAAGCTAATTTTTTTCTCTTTCCAAAAATAATAGAAATATATCACTTGAATACAAAATTTCTTATAAAATATCAGTTTTATTTTTCTATATTAAATTGTACTGTACTAATACTTATACAATAGTAGGCATTAAAAACGTCAACCACATTACTATTTATGTACAAATTGTCAAAACTGATATTAATTTCAAATTAGCACGAAGTTTAAAAGTAAATTCTGCATACAATTAACTTTTATCCGTATAAAGTTCAAAATCTCCAAGAATTGGCCGAGAAATGATTTTGATAGACGATTCCAATTCTCTGAAACAGTTACAGAAAAAATTAGGATGCAAATTAATTTCTAAGATTTTTTAGTATTCAGTGATGAAGCCACATTTTGCTTGAACGGTTCTGTTAACAGACATTATTGCCGGTACTGGTCAAATTGTACTCCGTGTAAAAAGTTTGGGCGGGTTTGGTGAAAAACCATTTGATCGGTCCTTTTTTCTTTGATGGTACACTTACCGGTACTAAATATCTTCATTTACTCCAAAATGAAATTATACCCGAAATAAATCGATTATTTCCCAATATGAACGTATACTTTCAACAAGATGGCGCACCTACACATTATCAAAGAGACAATAAATACAATTTTCCCTCAGAGATGGATTGGTCGAAGAGGTGCAATTGAGTGGCCGGCAAAATCCACTGAATTGACACCACTTGATTTTTTCTCTGGGGCTATTTGAAAGACCGCGTTTATGTTAACAGACCAACTAACTTGAACTATTCGAAGGATTGCATTCGTCTCAAAAAGCATCCGCAAATGATCAACGATTCTATTCGTAGCTTCGAAGAGAGATTGTATCATTGTCAACAAACAAATAGCCAGCATTTTGAGCACTTATTGTGATGAAGTAACTTTCATAACTTTCTCTTTATCCGTTTCAAAGATAATCTTGGTGCGACACTTTTCAGCAACACTGTATATTGTTTAGTTGAGCTGCGTATATTATTTAAATGGAATAATTGAAAGATATTTTAGAATTAATATGTTAACTAATCTTCACCTGCATCCCACATGATATTTGTGTGGAAAAATAATTTAATCCTTGCGCTAAGAAGTAGAACAGTAGACTGACCCGCTAGATCACCCGATCTTAGCTCATTAGACTTCTGTTTATAGGGCTATTTAAAACCTACACTAACAGATCGTAACCGTATCCTAAAAGCAGAATAAGGCAGGAAATGCAGACCGTAACAACAGCTATGCTACAAAGTTTCAAAGATAAATTTATTACCAGGTTCAGGCATTGTTTAGTGGTCAATAGCATTTACTGTAAATTTTCTTTGGTTTATTTTTGTTACCTACCTAAACGTTCATTCAATGCGCCTTTTCAGTAATTTTTTTTATTGCTTTAAATTATTTTTATTTTATAAAAACATGTACCCGTATTTTTTTTGAGCTGGATTTCTATCCTAAGAAAATTATCGAAAGTACGGAAAGCAAGCGCGCGCTTTGAACGTGACGTCACTTTTCCCTTCTTCGTGACGTCAAAGAGCCTACGACCTTGAAAACGACAGACCAATATTTCCGTAGGATTTGTATAGTGTGCTTCCCTGGTTTTTGACATCTCATCTAACCTCGAAATCTATATTGATATTCTCTTTGTTTTTGTTGTTGTTTGGATTATTTGTTTTTGTTTTGCTTTCGTGTTTCCAAAATGTTCAAAGAGTGCTTTGTACCAACTTGCACAAATAACAATATAAATTGCCCAAGTAAAATATTCGTTTATGTTCCACTAGATGGAAACTGACGAAAATTATGGTTCGAAAAAGCAAAGATTCAAAAGAAGTTGACCAAAACTAGGAATTATGTATTACTAACCGTTTTGTTTTGATATTCCTGACTTCTGCTGGTAAATAATCTAAATTTTACATGTAAAACTCGTCCACCATGCTAAAATCAACTTTTGGCAGATTTTATGCATTACCCTTTGAAAATCTTGGCTCCGTTTCTTCTAATAATATACACAAACAACTCAAAAGTACAACAATATTCGAAAAGTAAATATCAACTACAACCACAAAAACAAAATTGTCAGCTGAGGTTCTTCTTCGTTGGAAGTTTTGGCCTCCGACGTAGCAGCAATAAGCCAGCTACTCTGACAAATACTGCCAACATAATTCCAGACCTTATGACGTCACTTGCCCCAAGGTCCAACGAGTGTTCAAATTACCGTCATATTTATTTAACTTTTTTATTAAACTTTGTGACATTTATATTTGAAACAAAGCTACACAAGGTGAAAAATTATCAGTAAGCTTTCGAATAAACATATTTGTTTTGAGATTTAAGCATCTACTGAAAAGGCCCATTATTTTATATTGTACTTAAAAAATTATTATAAACAACTTTTGCATTTTTGTCCTCACTGTACTTGAATCAACCTTTAATATATTTTTGTAATCAGCTCAGCCTGAATGTTAGATTATTTTTCAAACAATAGTAAATTAAAATCAAAAATCGACCCGTTTCGAGATTTTTTCATATTACTGTTTATTTAGCTAACAATGATTTTATGCGTTACTTTATGTATGTAGTGGAAAGTAACCTTCGGTTTGAAGTAGATACATTATATAGTGAGAGGCAAAGACATAAAAGAATTGTACTTTTCAAGTTAAACAACAAGCTACCACACTATTGAAAATAAAAATGACTCATCGGATTAGTATGTTATATTTTAGATTGCTTTGGAAGTATCAAAGGCTATTATATTTCCTTTTTAATTAATCAATTTATTTATTAGATGCAGTGGAAGGTATCAGATAATATTTTTTTTATATGATGGTTTTGTATTTTTAGTACTATAAATGGGTGTTATCAAATCCAAATTTACCGAATTATTCAGAAGTATTCTCCAAAAATTGAGTTTACATACATTTTCTCTATTATTACTTTAAAATTTTCATCAATTGATAGAATCCGTAGATTTATATAGTGCACCTCACCCCTTGTTTCCTATAGATAGGGTGAGAACACCCATTTTTCTTGAGTACGCAGCATTTTTAATTATCTGCACTCGGGAGAAATTTTATCATCTGTAAATTTTACGAATGGCAATGCTTTTTCTACTGCACCTTCACTGCGGAAAGAAAAATTAGTGGAGAAATACGCTCCATAGGGTGTTTTTCTCTAATTAAAAAGTTGTATTTTTTACTACCGGAAGGGTATTTGGTAATTTGTTTTTTTTATTTGGACCTATCAAACGGCATAGTTTAATGAGTTCAGCCAAAAGAATTAATTGCCATATAAAAAAAGTCAAATTAAAATAACAATTTTGTACTCTACATAGTCGAAATTATTGTTAACCTCCATATTTTCAATTCCACAAATCACAAAAAAAATAGCCGAAGAGTAATAATTATTTAGAGAATACAAAAAAATCCACATTCCCGACAGACTTAAATTATTATTCACACAAAACATTTTAATTTTTTTACATTTAGAAAATAAGGAGTTTGTCAAAGGACTATGCTTCCATCTTATGGAAAATAAAAGACCACTCAAATGCGGATATTTTGATACCAACTTATTCGTCTTGAAAAATAGAACATTTGATAACATTACGCCAATGTTGTAATTTAATTAATAAACCCACAATTAATGATATTATTTTTAAAATCGCTTACGGAGATTGTATGAGTAAGACAGAGAGAAAATACGTAAATAGACATGTATTACAGATTCCACGAAGTAAGAATATCAGCGGTGATAAGAAATGAATAAATAAAACCAGACAGGGTTGAACTGACCTAATTTTATCAGTTAATTTTTATATGTTGTTTTTTGTTTGTAGTATTTTGTAGTGTATTTGTTGGCATCGGTAACTCTTTAAAAAAAAATAGGATAGGGATGCGGAAAAGATTTTTTTATATGCAAGATATTAACTGTTAATACAAAAATGCTTGTGAAATGTGTGTAGGTAATGAACCCGACGTAAAGGGTGATACTAAAAGATAATGTATAATTCTTAGAGTATCCCCTTTTACGCGCTCCACCTTCCCCCCACAGGCAGTGCCTGAGGACCTCATTACATTCTATCCGCGAGGTGTAGCTGAAAAAAAAATTTTTATTGGCCTAAGCCGGTTTTTATCTTTTTTGGTAGCTAAACTCGCCTTTTTGCTTTATTAAATTTTTTTGATGGCCGAAGCCGGGTTTTGTTTAATTTTTGTATTTTTTTTATAGCCGAAGCCGGTTTTTGTGTTATATATATTTTGATGGCGATGAGTGTTTTCCCTTGCGTGACATAAAAACCACTGTCAACTGAAATCTAATTTGCATCATTATATTTCTTCATGATTAGGTATAGTTCGATCAGCAGCGTCAACTACAGTCAACCAGTCTACCTGTTCCATAATCAGAATACGTTAAGCCGTCACTCGAGTTCCCGTCAGGGTGAAAACCTGTCTAAAAGGTGTTTATGGTAATTACGGTAAATTCTCTGAATCATCTGATATCTAGCTATGTATTTATTGCATATTGTAATAAGTGAACAGTAAAAGTTTTAAGGGAGGTCCGTTTTCAGATGTATGAAATAAGAAATAGTTATAAATGTCTTATGTTTGGCACTATTACACGATATTATTTTATATGATATCATTATTGGAATAAAATACGGAATTTTAATTCTACAATATTATTGCGTACTACTACTGAACTGAGTCATAAATACATACATGTAAAGAAGCTAACCTAACCTAACCTAACCTAACATATAACCTAACCAGAAAGGGTTTACCTTTTTCACTTAGTATTACTTCAAGCATTTTGTGTATCACTATAGCGTACGACAACAAACGTTCGGAAATATGTATAATAATAAACTGCCGTTTCGAAGATGACAACTTAATATAATAGAAAAATATATTCATAGCAATTAGTACTGACAGACCCCCTAGCCACCCCAATAGGTTATTCAACTTTTTCATTAGAATTCAGGATTACGAATAGGTATTACGATTTACTGGAACAATTTAGTTTACCTGTAAGCGGATTAAATAAACTGGACGGCAATTCGAGTGCGGGATTAAGATACCTGCAAGTGTCGGACGGGAACTCATGTGTATTTTATAGTCATTAAGAATCCTGACGGGAATTCGTTTGTACCGGAATTGTTTACGAAATACGTGTCGGTCAGTTATTAAATGTGCCTATTATAATTTTACTATTATATTATAGAAAACGTTATAATAAACTGCTATTACAAAATGACAAACTTATGTAAAGATGTTAGATTGTCAATTGAGAGATGTACCTTTTTTACATAATTTGATTGCAATCTATCATATCTTTATACAACTGAAAAATATAATCCTATTATTTTGTTTCAACGAAACTGGTATTCATCGTATGTACAACTATATTCACAAGTCCGACTCTGTTTCACCGCAGCAGGTGGAGTCCTATTGAATGGTTAGATTTTGTAATCGAATCGAAAATTCCTGACAAATGAACTGATTTTGTGGGTTTATTAATTAAATTACAGCATTGGCGCAATGTTATCAAATGTTCTATTTTTCAAGACGAATAAGTTCCCATAAGCAACCACTTTTCAATGAAAATAATTAGAATTCTAGAAAGTTTCTAATTATAATCCGAATTTACAGGTAAACAATAAACTTTAAAAAGAAGGTAGGTCACAGAATTGAAAGAAATTCTATTTAAACTCATTTATTTATTATTTCCACTCCCTAAACCATTAAACAATCCCAATTTTGATTATTATAGAAGTTCAATAAATATCGACAATTTGGTTATAAATACAATTACTTGGTTCCATACTTTATCTCATCTCTGTATATTTTATAATACCTTAATCTAAAATCTTATACATACCCATAACTTAACTCAATAATAAACTGCCGGCCAACAATGTTGTGACATTTTTCCGAAAATCCGTTTTTTTTTCCCAAACATGATTGTTCCTAATCATAAAATATTACAAGTCGTTGTATCGATGACATTTCCATGCATTCTAAATGCGGTTTATCAAGTGGTTCGCGTTCTCCTGCACACTAACAGAAGGTCGGAGCCAGCAGGGATTAGAGGGTCATATTCAACATAGTATCCCTAAACTTTTGAAGATTCTTAGTACATAAAGTAGGTGGATAGACAATTTCGATAAATTATATAAAAATAATATTTTTATTTATTTATTATATAAAGAGTAAGTTACTGTGCGATTTTTTTCCAAGCTCTTATTGATAATGGATGGACCATTTTTATACATAAATTAATAATAGTAATTTGTAGATTTTCGCTCAATCTGATAAGTAATCTAAATACTCACTAGAATGGAATTTTTTATTTTCCAACCTAACATTATAAAGAGAAAATATTTGGTTGTTTGTTTGTAATGGATAAGCCCAGATGCTTTTCGTGGTATAGCTAAACCGCTGCAAAAAATAAATATCAGAACTTGGATGAAAAAGCAGTCTTGAGAAAGGTGGACCAAGAATGAGGCAGGCCAAAGAGTTAAAAAAAAAAACCTCACCAAAATACACGGAGTTCCTACTAAGGAACCATAATAGGAGAGCAATCAGGATCCTGGTTGGCAAGGGGCATTGTACACTTATCAAACACATGAATAAAATCGGATTGACAGACACAACCATATGCAGGTTTTACCAAGAGGAAACCTCAGCTACTGTGCTACTGCGAAGGCCTGACTAGGCTGAGGTTTTCGACGGTAGAGCAGGAAAAACTAAAACCCAATTTATGGAGGATATAAGGTTTGGCATTCGAAGTCTAGTAATAAGGATGAGTCTAGACAAGGAACTCTAGAATAACAGGAGGGCATGCAAAATAGATCTGCACAGATCGTAGCGGAGAGGCTCTTAGAAGCACATAAGCCCCATATTCATATTATTTTATCTTATCTTGTAATGGATAAACTCAAAAACTACTTAATTGATTTTGAAATTATTTCACCTTTAGAAAGCTACAAGTAGCATAAGCTGTATTTTATTGGCAAATTATTTGGCGTGTGCTGCGAAAACTTTTGATACAGAAAATAATGTACCCCATGTTTATAGAACTCGTCATTACCCACAAAAAATTCTGTGAGGTTATAAAACTATCATAGTTAAGTGACAAAAAAAGGCTGAAAGTAAAAAAAATGCCGAAATGAAGAAAAGGCTAAAAAGTAAAAGGAATTGGTTATATTTGAAGTAGTTATTTTCTTATGATGGTAAGATCATATAACTCAGATTTACTTCTTTCTATTGGGAAGCTCACACTAATGAAATTTTAAATATTTTTTACCCTCTAAAGAGATTTTCCGGTACGGTTCCACAAGCGACCCCGAATAAGCACACCAAAACAACCCGATACACACGCACATACACGTCCATTTATAAAGATTGATCTCCACTCATAGACATAACCATTCGTCAATTCCTTACTCGATTTACTGCATCATTGATGCTTTAAAGTCCGTTAGGTCGCACATTTACATTAAACATTTATGTTTTCTAAGACCAAATCCAGTCATTCAAGAGGAAATATTGGCGAGGTGTTGCTAGTGATTCAAATTGTTTACTTTGTCAGAAACTTTGATTACGGGCTTATTAGGCGATTTATATGGAATTAAAGAAAATTTCTATTTCTAACGGTTTTAGATCTTTGACTTGTAGATACTGTTAGGTAGATAGATAGATCCAAGAAATATGGAATTTTGTTAGAAGGTAGCATTATTATTTATGAAATGAATTTTGGCCAAATAAATTTGTTATAGGCATCAATGCTTTAAAAGCCAACAGAAAGCCTAAAATCTCTCTATCCATATATTTATGAAATTTGAATAAAATATTTTTATTGAACTATAAAATTTTTAAATCTGAAATGCTATCAGCCATGAGAACGTTCCGTTCCACCAAAATGATTCTTAAGAAATTTTGAAATACATCTTTAAATCTGAAATGTTATCGGCAAAGACAACGTTTCAAACATGTGCAGGAACGAACTCATACGCATTCATTGAATATATACAAATAAAGAATAGTGTAATTATAAATAATTAATATAAATTATTAATAATATTTGCCTCTACATACACTTGTTAATTTAATTTCAATTTCATCGCATAAATAGATAACGTTCCATAATCTAAGTTTACCAAACAAACAGATGAATATCAATTTACGAGAGCAGTTTAATAAGTCAGTGTAACACTGATACCGCCTACTGCTATCTATTAATGAAATACCGTCAAATTTTCGACAAGCTGCGTCGTTTAGCCTGTGTTTTTGCTGCCAATGTAAGCAGAACACTCCTGAATAGCAAACTTTTTTCATAGCCAAATGCGATAATTTCTTCTTCAAATCAATATTGAATCTGTCCAAAACCTCGCCGTTGATCGTTTTACCCTTTTAAAAAAACTGTGACCATTTCCTTGATGGCCGAACGACCCAGCTTGGCCTTCTTTTACCCGGATAAATCTACTGTCTTGATTGTTTCTTGGCCTCTGGTGTCTTGTGATAATCCAGCGGAATCTACCAGATCTGTAACGCACAGATTACTTCAATGTCAATAACACACAAACCAAACTCACAGTGCTGACTATCGAAAGCTTATCAAGGAGCTAAGAGCTGATGAATTAATGGAGCAGCTCATTGACTCAACTACCCCAAGATATAGCTGTAATAATAAGCTCTAAATAACTTGATCAGGTAGGGAAGAGTGACAGAAAGGTTTATCCATACAGGCTGAGGGAACCTGGTGTACGGACGGTTCCAAGGCAGAGGTAGGTGTAGGAGCCAGAATTTTAGGGCTAAGACAACTTGTAAAAAGCAATTTCATTACATTTTCTTTCAAATTTCTCAGTTTTTAGCATTATCTTCTAGCCATCTTTCTTTTCCATAATATTCAGTTCAGTTGTTTTCATTTTGTCTGTTCAAACCCTGTGAGATATTTCTGATGTATCAGTTTTGTTATCAGTATACCTAACGTTATGTAATATCCGATTATTTCATCAGTAACTTCTCTAGTTTTGTCTTTTTGCAGCTTTTCTTGTGAAATCCATTTGGAATAATATACGTTTAGGTAGGTAAAGTTTGTCCAAAATCAATTGAATGAGCTTAAATACGTGCAATTTATTTGTAGATAATATATTTTGAGATTTTCAGCGAATAAAATAAATAGTGAGGATAGAATTGCAGCTATCTATCAATCTGACTATAGTCATGGAATAGGATTGAGAGAAGCGTTCGCGCATGTACATCAATTCAAATGTTCAAATTAGCACGAAAATCAAGAAACATTTGTATTACTTTAAAATTATGGTTAATATATTCTACGGTTAATCAGTAGTAAATTAAATACACTATCAAATTGTATATTTATAATAGTATAGGACAATGCGCTGTTCCCTTCACCGAAATACGAATTCGAAATACGTTTAGCCGAAATTAAACAAGGTTTGACAAAGGGTCGAGGGAATTCGTTGCGGACACTAGTATTATTTCAGATTAATCCCTGCATTGGTCACGGGTCTTAGTGTGAGATTTACTTTTTAATGTTCCGTGCCGGTTTCCAATCAAATCAGGCTTACTATATATTATGGATATAATATATAGAAATAAACTTCGTCATACACAGAAAAAAATAATTTCACGATTTTTCTGAGGAAAAGTTATCAAGGAAAAAGTTAAATTAAAAAAAAAACAAAGATCCATGATGTTATTAAGAAAAATTATAAACACCTAAAATAGAATTTATTTATTTTTATTGGGAATTGAACCACAATGTTTTATAAATATTTTTATTTTCAACGTTTCGTTTGCGTTCTAGCGGCCGTTATCAGGAAATATTTTTTTTAAACATCCCTATCTGACATTTTTAATAAATTCGACAACTAGACAATCAATGAAACTATTTTGAAGATTGAGGCTGCGACAAATAGTTTGTAAACTTTTCTTAAGGTCCATTCTTTGATAAAAGTGAATGAAGAAATAATAAGTATAATAATAATCTACCAGGAATGGGATTTAGTGAAGCGCTTTTTTATATTTTAAAATTAAAATGCCAGTTTTGTGTATTTAAGTGTGTTTCGGTTAACAACAATTCCAACAATAAATCATAAAAAAAACAGTATAAAAACTTCTGATACTATCCTGATAACGAGGAGAAAATAATTGTTCATTGGAAATTTCTCTCTACAACAATGGTTACCAAATTTCCTGGAATGCATTTAAAGTTTTCATATTATGTTCCCTGAATCCCATTAAATACGATGCCTCTCTTCCCAAGCATGTTTGCAAAAAATAATGAATATAGGAAATACGTACAAAATGACATATATGTACAAAATGACATAGGCGGGTTATTTTTAATTTGGCGGACTTTAACAAAAAACTGACAGTGACACCACGCTGCCATAACAGCACTCTATAATCTGTCAAATTTTAAACGCATCCGTTTCATTCGTCTTGGTTTCATGGCCGATGACAGATATTCACACGTTACAAGTTTTTTTACACTGACAAAGTTTTTGTTCAAATGGTAAGTTTTTTGCTATTGTATCTATTTATACAAAATGGCATAGGTATTACATTTTTTCTATAGCTTTTGTGTTATATGCAGGTATGTATTTTTTTAAGATATCGAAATGCTACATGATTATAAACGAACGACTGATCGGCAATCTTGGAGTACGGAGTCAATGAAGAAAGCCACCGAGGCAGTTCGAGATAAGAAAATGGGCTGGTTATTGGCCTCAAAAACATTTGGTGTTTCTCAAGGGACTCTTCGCAGGAATGGTTTGGGCACTAATAAAACTTTGGAGTCAAATTCAGAAGGCCTTGGTTGTTGGAAAGCTACCTTTCCATCTGATGTGAAAAGGCAATTATTTGAGCATATAAAATTAATTGAAAGTCCATTGTTCGAATTGACACGAGCATCGGTACAGGAATTAGCTTTTCAGATGGCTGAGAAAAACGGTTTCGCTCATAAATTTAACATCCAAAAGCAAAAGGAAGGACAAGACTGGTTGGATGGATTTCTAAGAAATAATAAAGATATATCTTTGCGTTAACCAGAAGCCACTTCAGCAGCTCACGCTCAAGCTTTTAATCGGCCGCAAGTCCAAAAGTTTTATAAGTTGTCCTTGCTAGAATCTGTTGGCTATAGACCGCACCGTACTTATAATGCTGATGAATCTGGGCTATCTACAGTACACAAACCTGAAAAGATTTTAGCTACCTCGGGAAGGCAACAAGTCGGAGTTATAACTAGTGCGGAGCGTGGACCAAACACCACTGTTGTTTGTTGTGTTGATGCTGTTGGAACTTTCATCCCGCCGATGATGATATTTCCTAGAAAAAATATGAAAAACGAACTCAAAGATGAAGCTCATCCTGGCACTCTAGGTGTAGCTCAACAATCAGGCTGAACGACCACCGAAATATTTATGAAATGGATAAAGCATTTCCAAAGTTTTGCAAAAGCAAGCATTGACGATAAAGTAATTCTAATTGTCGATGGACATGCAAGTCATAAAAGCATTGAAACTTTGCAAAAGAAAACGGTATTCATGTTATTTGTCTGCCTCTACATTGCACTCATCGTATGCAACCTCTTGACGTCTTCTTTTTTGGGCCTTTGAAGACCTACTGTAACCAAGAAATTGCTAAATGGCTGAAGGCATATCTTGGACGTGTTGTTACGCATCTTCAGATCGCCGGCATGTTCAAAGAAGCATATGACAAGGCAGCTACGGGGCAAAATGCATGTCACAGATTTAAAAGCACTGGCATCTGGCCGCTGAACCCTTATATATTTCCGGATTATATGTACGAGCCCGCTGAAACCACAAACATGCCACTGGAAGACAACTCCAATGAACAGCCTCCTCAGCCTGCAATAGTAATGAGCTCTGTCGAGACTGAACAGATCTTTTGACAAATACGTCTCAGGTCACTGTGGCTGCTGCATTATCTCTCTATCTTCAGTCATGGTCCCATGATACGATATCTGAAGAAAATATTGCAGCCGAAATAACAGTACTTACCGACTCACAAGCTGAAAATTCATCTCAGGTTCCAACAACAAACTCTGGTCTAGAAGTTGTTTTAACTGCTGCTGCTACCATTGAACGTCCATCGTCTTCTGCTCTTGCTGTTCCTATTGAGGTGCTTTGTCCACTGTCAAAAGGATGTTTTATTAGTGGCCAAGGGAAACTTAAACCAAAAATTCGACAGAGCTCGTTGGTGTTGACTTATTCTCCTAGTATGTTGGAAATAAAATCTAAAAATGAGCGCAAAGCTCCTCCAACGAAGACAAAACGCAAAGCCACCAAAAAATTATTTGAAGAAAATGACGAGGAAGAAGATTTTCCTAATATTTCCCATGGCGATGAAGAAGACTGTGCTTGCATTTACTGTAACGACCTTTATTCAAAATCTAAGCCCGGAGAAGGCTGGTTGCAATGCTTATAATGATCGCTTGAGTACCAAGAAGAACTAAGCGTTTCATTTCCGAATTATGCCAGTAATTTTGTAGCTATTATATTCGTCATTTTGTCCGAAGCATATGGACAAAATGGAATATGATTGATCTCAGTTAAATATTTATTTTTGGCTAAAAATGTTTATTAGTTTCGATAATTTAAGGACCAAAAATGATAGATGTGAGCTATGGATGTTCTGTGAACTACCAATAAAAAGTTATGATACAAAAACAAAACTATATGTCATTTTGTGCACATTTCCCCTATACCATAAGGAACATATCTACGGAAGATTATTATTTTTTTGGTAAACACACGCAATAGACATCAGCAAAGGTGTATTTAGATTTTCTTACAAATACATTTGAGTCTTTCATAAAAAAAATTACATTCATAATTTTGTGTCTCTGAATTTGATTTCGTCACAAAATTTCATGTTGTTTATCATATCACAAAACAATATTGGTACCAAAACATGTAATTTGTCAATTTTAACTTTCCTGTGCCATATTTTAAGGATACGGGCATGTTATGTATATTTGTTTTTTGGGGAGAGCATTAACTGAAACCTAAAAGATCTATTATTTCATCTTATATTCAGTTCTTGAGAAAAATGTCAGAGACTAGTATTTTTTGAAAGAATTTCACGATATTCATAGTTTGGCAAGTCTTCCTCTCCTACCCGGTAGTCTCTCAAGTGTTGTGCCTTGGGATTCTGTTGTGTCATGCATCCCGCAAGCATGTGAATGTAATTTTCAGAAAAGCATTTTCCAATATCTTCCTATTGATACTTCATTTACGGTAGATAACAAAAATAGAATCTTCCAAATTGCGTGGGTTCCACTTTAACAGATAGACAAGTAGTTGAAGGAATAGTTAATCAGAAACAAATAACAAACAAAATAGTTGAAAGTAAATGAATTGGTATGGATACTGGAAAAACCGAAGACTGATAATTTAAAGCAAAATATTACTGAAGATAAAAATACTAACAGAAAATAGAAAAACGAAATGGGTGAATGAAAATCCATACAGAAATCCAACGCCTGATACGAAATATCCATACAGTAAACCAAATATTATTAGTTTGATGTGAAGAAAAGTCTGCAACTTTCCAGCTCACTAAATTATTTGCTCCAGTGTATATACGAAGTTAGACGGTGTAATAGGGATTGCTGAGCGGTAAAGGACAACGGTTCCAAATGTTTGCGGAATAGGAATTGGAATGACTCATTGTCCTGCTAATCCTTTGGATAACCAACAAATTAAACCTTATATTAACTTATACAGTTGATATTTATAAATCATGTTTTAACCAAGAAAGTAAGTTTTACAAAAAATATTATTAATGAACATTAATTGTAAATGAAAATGGTTTTTACGTTAATACTACCCAAGTATTAAGTACATTGATTGAATTGCGTTTGGTACATATCAAGAAATGTCATTCCGGATTTAAAAAAATGTGCTTCCATTTTTATAATAACAGCACACTTTTTGTTTTAAAAAGCTAATTCTTAAACTTGCTTATAATGTTTTAGAAAATATGTATGTCAATCATTGAGACAATATTACCTATTACCTATTATATTAATAGTAATTTAACCAACGAGTGTATTAATAAAGGCCATTAACAATCAAGATATTTTAATTATTAGATTCTTGATGGCCCTTTTAATACACGTATTAGTTACAAAACTTTTCCGTCGACTGTACACAGTTTATCCTTTTTTTTCAATCTTTGAAAACTAAGAATATTTATTTTTTGTCATAGGTAGGTACCTAAATATCGTAGAATGTAAATTATATTTTAATCCATTATTGTTGGGATTTTTGATGCAATGGAATATACATGAGGATACTATAGTGAAGGTCGTAGGTTCAAATCTCATTGTTTTATTTATTTTTAAATTCCATTTTGGATGTTTTAACACTAATAATTATAATAGTTTTGTAAAATAATATAACAAAAACTATGTGTCAGTCAAAAACTAGAAGTATTTAATAAGAGAAGTCAGCATCACACAAAATAGCTTTAAATTATTTTGAATGTGATGTTTGATGCCTATACCAAAATCGTTTATTAATTTGTGTACATTAATATATCTCATCATCGCACGGTCGACGGAAATAGTTATTTATGATACAAGTGCGTGAAGTGATACTTTTGCGCACGAGGTTGCGAAAATGAAAGGCACGAGCCTAGCTAGTGCCTTTTTTCGCAACGAGTGCGCAAAAGTAATTCACGCATGAGTATCATACAATGTTTTATCTACGACCACATTAAAAATACTTTCCCGTAATTATATATTACATAACCTCTCTTTTTAATAATTGTGTTTGAATTATTGCCTACCTTCATCATAAGAAATTAATTATCTGGTGCTCCATTTATAAAATCCAAAATCTGTTCACTTGTGAAAATTTTTGATTTTTTTGGTTTATGGCTCTCTGATTGTCGTTTTATGAAGGTAATAAGTTTATGAAATTTACTTATATCAATGTTTAAATTTAAATTAATGGGAGTTTTCAGCATTGAATAATGGGACCATAACGTTGATGATTTCCATTGACTTTTCCGAGAAATATGCAATAAGAACATTTTCCGTCTAATTTTTAATTTTTTTAGTGTTACACCAATCCAAAAAAAAAGGTGAGCGGTCGTCGGACAGAAGCTTGCTTCTTATGCATAATAAAATGACCATTTTGACCATTTTTTCAAAATTTTTGACCATTTTTGACTATTTTTTCAAATTTTAACAATTATTGACCATTTTTGACAATTATTCACCAATTTTGACAGTTTTGACAATTATTGATCATTTTTGACAATTTTTCAGAAATTTTGACCATTTTTCCAAATTTTAACAATTATTGACCATTTTTCCAAATTTTAACAATTATTGACCATTTTTCCAAATTTTAACAATTATTGACCATTTTTGACAATTATTGACCAATTTTGACAGTTTTGACAATTATTGATCATTTTTGACAATTTTTCAAAAATTTTGACCATTTTTTCAAATTTTAACAATTATTGACCATTTTTGACAAATATTGACCAATTTTGACAGTTTTGACAATTATTGATCATTTTTCAAAAATTTTGACCATTTTTGAGCATTTAATTCAGGTTCTGACAATTATTGACAGTTTCTTATAATTATTGACCATTTATTCAAAATTTTTACAATGTTTCCAAATTTTAACAATTATTGACCATTTTTGAGTTTCTGACCATTTTTGACAATTTTTCAAAAATTTTGACCATTTTTCAAAAATTTTGAGAATTTTCAACAATTATTGACCATTTTTGACAGTTTTTTATAATTATTGACAATTTTTTCAAAATTTTAACCATTTTTCAAAATTTCAACAATTATTGACCATTTTTGACAGTTTCTGATAATTATTGACCATTTTTGACAACTTTCAAAAATTTTGACAATTATTGACTATTTTTGCCAAATTTTTAAAATATTTAACAATATTTAACAATTTCTAACAATTTCTAACAATTTTTAACAATTTTTAACAATTTTTAACAATTTTTAACAATTTTTAACAATTTTTAACAATTTTTAACAATTTTTAACAATTTTTAACAATTTTTAACAATTTTTAACAATTTTTAACAATTTTTAACAATTTTCAACAATTTTTAACAATTTTTAACAATTTTTAACAATTTTTAACAATTTTTAACAGTTTTTAACAATTTTTAACAATTTTTAACAATTTTTAACAATTTTTAACAATTTTTGACAGTTTTTGACAATTTTTGACAGATTCTGACAATTATTGACCATTCACGTTTCACACTTCTTAATGACAGTACAAAATTATTACAATTACAGAACCTTTGACAGAACACAAAACTATCTAAGGTAACTTAATAAATATACAAATGAAAAAGAGTGTTATAATGATTATCCCATTTAAAAAGCATTGTACTTTTTCGCACTCTTTTGGGTGTTATAATGAAACTTCCATTTAAAAAGCATTGTTCTTTTTCGCACGCTTTAGACGTATCCTATCTTTATACAATGGACGTATGTATAAAACGTAATTTCACGTATTTATATGAGTTTGTAAATGCTTAACTTTAATGGTGGTCGTAGATAATAGTATTTTATGCAACGATCATGTAATGATCGCCATTAAGACACGAGCATGTTGTAGGATACGAAACGAGCCGCAGGCGAGTTTCGTATATAATATGCGAGTGTATTAATGGCCATTACATGAAAGTTGCATACAATATTTTTTCTACTCCGATTAATAAGAATTATTTAATTAATAATTATCATATATAGTTACTTTTGAAAATCAAAATTATTTTACAGCTGTCAAATTAAGTGTCACCTAATATAATTAATTTCAGAAATGTCAACCAGGTATCCATGGCTATATTAAATATTGTGCGAATGTCGCATTCCTATTGGCTTAAAAATCTGTATCATAATGAATATCATTATGATACAGATTTTAGTCTTTTAGTAAGTATATTATAAAACAGGAGTAGTAAAAATGTTTTTATCGAACTGTTTTCAAGACAATTTCATTAACTGCTTGCATGTAGTTAGAAAACGTATGAGCCCCTTAACCTCAAATTCTCTGAACCGAAGGAAGACATTATACGGTATTTTTCTAAATCGAACTGCATTTTTTAATTTAAAATTGTCCTTGTCCCAAGATATGCGACTTATTCTATAGTGGCCTTCGGAATAGCTTGAAATTAAATGTGGAGAAATTGGTATGCAGATTGGCATCTTCCGAAACGTGCGGTAAAATTTATTTCTTTAGATAATAAGAAGGAAGAATTGCACGAAGAAGATAATGAAAGGGTGTTTCGAACAATAGAGAGCTGGTCTCTGTTATTCCAATGCATCAACTTTTTTCTTTTTCCCTGCTCTCTGCCGTTTCAATTTATTTTTAAAACATTTAGCGCGAGAAATCAATTGGAAATTTTCTGGATTAGAGGTTCTCGCAAATAAATACGCAAAAACACAAGGGAAATAAATACTACACTAAATTAAAAACTCTTTAAATGTTTATTTCTTTTTCGAGTATACCTACTAAACTTTAAGATGAATTTAGTACTGTTTAATTATTTTTTATCCTGAAAGAAGTGAAGGTAAAATTCTATTATGTAATAACAGGTAAAAGTTTCGTGGAGCTGGAGCAAGCACAATATTTTTAGTAAAATAATTACTCAGAACTCCTTCAGAATTATTGAAAGACATATGTTAATATTTGTTCATAAAGCGTCTCGTGTTTTCAGTTTCATTATCAATTTAACTGTGTAAAATGCGTCTGTTTTTTTTTGTTGAACTATTATAAATATTCCACTTAGTTTGAATTATTCACATACCCTCGTTTCAAAACCAAAATATAACAGTTTTTTGACTGCCAATAAATATATTGAAACATTTTAATTGATTTATATCCAGGAGAAGAGAAAAATTGCTAAAAAGTCAAGCGTATATCCTCCCGTTACATCTGTACAAATTGCGGAGTATTCATAAATACCGAATATGCCACAATAAATTGGCAGTCTTGTCAGTTCCGGTCCCCAGACAGTCGTGATCGTGCATCTTCAACAACTTCAACTCCCAGACGGGGGTGTTTTGACTTTAACAAAAAAAAATCACATTGTATGTACCTTACGCGTATTGATAAATTGATGGGGAATAATAAAAAAATCAGATTTTTTGGAATTTAAACCTACTTTTTATAACCACAGTATTCAAGACAATATATTTTTGAAAAAAAAAGAACTTTATGGAAACTTTTTAATGCAATATAAGACAATCATACTTTTTAAAGACAGGATTCTAAAAAATCGTAGTATACTCGTAACTACATTGTGTTACAATAGAAAACTTTTCCGTACAGAAACATTATCATTTAAGTACTGAAATATCTATGGTGGCTTTTTCGTCTTTTATCCATTTTCTTGGTCGCTTTTAACCGGCATATGTCTAATAGTTCAAAGTTAAATATACTGAAATGTAATAACAGTTTGATTAGCAGAATTTTGTAAGAAAAAAAGTGACAAGTTGACTCGTTTGGTATCTGCTTGGGTAAAAATGGATAAGATCAAGTATATCATATATTTTGTTCTGGAATGTGTGTACGGAGTGGCTGAACGTGATATGTCAAATAAGTTAGCTCCATCAGCCGATTCCCCATCGGCATTAACTGTTCAATTATGTCCAATTATGTCAATAGATTACATCTCCTTTGCTCCATCCGTAATCCCAAAGAAGTTGTAAAGGAGCAAAAATTCGATTTGGACATTCAGGTGAAATTCTGGGGTTATGTGGTGTAATTATGATGCTCATGTTAGTATGGAGGAACAGAGACGGAGTAGCCTCTCTCGGTACAGAAAATATACCGATTTCAAGCGGCTTTTTTGAATATCGAATTAAATGAATAAATAACAAATTCTATTACAGAAATATAAGATATATTACCCGACCGGTTTCACAAATTACTTTTCTGTCGTCAAGAGGAAATTATAGATTTTTTTTGACAGTTATTACTCCGAAGTGCTATATGGGAGGAGGCAGAAATGAAGAACAAGAGGTAGACTTGAAAAGACGTGAAATGAAGATAAAAATCTGGTGGAGATGTCATTATTTGGAGTAAACTATTTTATAATGTACTTCGTATGCATACATACTTCAGTTGTTTAATTTTAGATGATCTGAAATACTTGAATTGTATCACTCACTGAAATAAACCCCGACTGCTCGGTGGCGCCCTCTGTGCATGGAGCCGGGTGGCTGTATTTTTGATAGAGCGTTTTAAAGTTTCAAATAATAAATATAATTAAAATTACAAACTACTATTCAATTGTTTCTAGTTTACAAAAAAGAAAATGTGTAGGTAAAGTTAATCGAAAATCAATTGCAAAAGCTCAAACACGCGTTCGTCGTCCATGCCGACTTTTTCCTTTTATCAGCATATGCCGATCAGAGGAAAAAGCGAACAAGGGCGACTTTTTAGCTTTTGCAGTTGATTTTGGACGAACTTCAACTACTATATTAATCGTAGGGCTCTTCGCTCACACCGCATTTTTCTTACTTTTAGAATTTTTGACATCGTAGTAACTTTTACACGAAAGGTCTGATTCGAATAATTGGAAGAGGATTTTACTATGTACATAATCAACCCGTACTTTTTGTAGATAATGATAAGTAAAAAAATTTATCATATAAAAGAAGTGGTGAAAACATCAGAAAGGCCATTTGGCTGCAAATATTTCTTATATAAGCGGTGATAATACAAAGCATTAACAAATATCTAGCAATAAAAAATCGATTATTTTGTTACATTCAATAAAATAATTTACTGGTGTTAATTTTGAGGAATCAAATCCAAATAAACAATCAATGCTAATTAAATAAAATGTCTGGATAATAATTCATATTAGGTGTGCCAGTAATGATAAGCAATCAACAAAACATTTCTCAAAAACTCCATTTTAATCATAATCTGTAACCCTTTAGCAATGTGGGTATACAGATACATTCAAACACAAACGGAACATAGGGATTTAATGTATTGTCCGATCTAAACAGTCCACCAACAAAACATTTCTATAAGTTCACTTCAATGAATATCAAGTATTGATCTGGACAGCTGGATTCAGACCAATGTAAGAAACCCCGCCCATTCTCCTTCCAAAATTTGTTAGCTATGTGCGAACTGCGATTTAGTATTGAATATGTTGTTAAAATCGAAAATTAATTGTTAAATACTCTTTAACAATTAATGTTTCGAGTTATGATAATAAGTTTTGATTTCTTTTGGCAATAACTGCTTTCAAATTAAAGTAAATTCGTAAATAAAACAAAATAAGATTCTTTAAATTGTACTCTACCTACCGACTGCTGTTTACTGACTGCTAATTAAGGAGCGCCCACAGTTGAGAATACGGAGTGGAGGGAATTGTACGATATGTTATAGGTGTCTAAATAAACGATTGTAATAATGTTGTTTTTAATCTGTTGAAGCTGGATGTTGGTCGACTAGTTCAAAAGCAGTTCTGATACAATGCTTAAAATCCCTATGTTCCGTTTGTGTTTGAATGTATCTGTATATTGTGGGGACATTCACTGAGACCTAGAGACCTATTATTCAGTCTTATACTACTCAGTTCCTAAGGAAAGTCTCAGAGTCTAGTAGTTTATTTTGTCCTATTCATTGGAGCAAATTCAGGACCTTCTCTGTTTTTCGTTGTTACCTATTTCTTCTAATATTACGTTGGTGCTAATACCGCAAAAGGCTCCGGTACCCAAAAGGGTGTTTCAGCTCCTCTCTCTGCTAGTTAATCTGCTATTTTCAATCCTTCCATTCCAGAGTGTCCTGGAACCCACAGTAGGGTAACGATGTTGTTCTTGGCCTGGTTTATTGAGTTTCTCTAGGTTTTCCAATGCCATTTTTGAACTGATTACGCTTTAATGGCTGCTTGTCCCAATTTTTCCTTGCCAGGTCTCTACTCATTATAAGAGCTATTTTCAGCAATACAAATGTTTGCAAATTGAAAATATAATCCTACTACAATACAAACATGTTTTGTTACAAACAATTATTATGAATGTCCTTTATTCCGGACCTGGACCCGTAGGAGTGAAGTTGAGGTCTCGGCTTGTGGGTTTATCGGCTAGTAATGGGGGAGAACAATGCCCTAAATGCAGCTGATGCCTTCACTTGCTTTCTCTTGCTCGCTGAATGGGCCCTTATTTTGACATTCACCTTACGTGCTGAATTATTTACGATTGGAGGTACACACGGTGAAGAAGTGACATTTTTATTATTAAATTATATAAAGGAAGTAATTTAGTTTAAAATATGATCAAAAATATCCATTTAAAAACTATATTACAGTTATAATTATTTTCTATAAAATATTGGGAAAATATTATTATAATATTGTCTTGTAAAACCAATTTTTTACTACAGGTAATATTTTATTGAAAAGATCTTTTGGATCGAGTATCCCCTTAGTATTTTTTAAATGAATTTGATTCTTAACTTTATTTACATTCGTGAGCCCTTAAGCCAGATTATTACAGAAAATCAAGAAACGATTAATTGTTGGAATTGTTGCTTACCGATACATACCTACTTAAATACACAAAGTCATAAAACTGATTAACACATTAAAAACAAAAATAAACACATCTTGCAAAAAAATAACAACAAAGGCGTGTTATTAACATTTCTTGAAAAAGCAAAAAAGCGCTATCCTTATTAATAACCGTTCCTGGAATGGTCACTTCTCTAGATTCTATTCCTAGTAGACTAGAAACTATAATACTATAGTTCAAACAATATATATATATATATCCTGTCGAACGTGACTTCTGTCATAACTGGACAATGTTGCCAAGCCGTTCAAATAGTATGAGAATCTAGTAAATGTCAAATGAAGTTTATCAAATATTCTTTTATTTGGCTATAGATTTATACTTTAGTTTTAGTACAAAATTTAATTTCCATTTACCCAACAGATAGTACTTTTATTTGTTAATACCACAGAAATTTTCATTTTGAAAATTATGCAATTATCTATATATGAAGTAATATTCCTAAATATTCATTATGTTATATAATTTTTAGGATATGATATAGTAATCACATAATCACATGTTGGTCTCATGTAAGCTCGACAGATTTTCCGTAAATAAAAAAGGTTCTGAAACTGGATCACTCTTTCAAGATAGGTCATTTTATTTTATAATCTCTAAAGTAAACCTTCAAAATGATGTAGAAGAGCCGGTATCTGAAGCTAAATATATAATAGCATTGTCCATAATTAATTGAAGGTTCAGTAAGATTCAAAAGTAATTAACCATTTAAAAAGATGTTCTCAAAACATAACCCCAAAAGTGGAGACGTCAAATAATAGGTAAATAAACGTTAAGATAAGATATTAAATATTGTAATTTCATATTTTTTTAAACAAATAAAAAACTTAAAATTTGGTTACTTTTTTTATTATCCCCGTATTTTTATTTATACGCTTCGGAAATTCAATAAATTGTAAAAATCATTAAGTATAACCAGAATAATAACTGCCCTTTGAAAAAATTTGAAAATCTCTGAGTTAAAGGTAGTTTTGAGGTAGTTTTTAAATTATGCGTTAATTTAGCGGCGCAGTGTATTTTTGAATAACATGCGACCTTGAAATTTCAATATTTATTAGCTCCAAAGTGGCAAAACACACTGATTGACAGAGGATTGAAGCAGCAAACGAATGACATAACGTATGTCCTAAAAGTTTTGGCACAAAATATTTATCGGATTTTTTTTAATGAAGAAATTTATTTAAACACTAACTACTTATCATAAATTACAACTAAATACTTAACTAAACTATACTATCGATGTATGCTCTACCAGACGCAAATTTCTTCGAATGACTCTCATGAGGTTCTGGACGGAATTCAGATTTATTTTATCTCAGTTTTTCGTAAATTCGCCGTTTTAATTGTTTTTTATCTTGGGCTTACCAGCCTCCATGATAAAACGTCCTAGCCCTAGCCCAAAAATCCTCTATTGGGAGAGCCTGCGGCAAGATTGGAGGATTATCATTTTTGGGAACAAAAGGTATGTGGTGTTGTCGAAGCCAGTTTTGGGTATCTCTTGAGTAATCGCATAATGCTAGGTCTGGCCAAAACATGATATCGTCATTAGCATGATGTTCGTGGACAAAATGAAGTAATTTGGAAAGGCAGTTATCAATATAGCTTTGACTAATCAAAGCTTCACCCCTCACTCTTCCCACAAAAGATCGGGATACACCCCTGTTAGAAATTGCGCAACAGGCAAGGATTTTAGCTGCATATTTCGCTTTATGTTTGTATCTAACATTGTGCAGGCAATCCTCTACGTTGTCCGAATAAAATCCATTCCCTTCATTTCAGAATTACTCAAAGTGAAATACTTTTCGTCATCTAAAATAATGATTTTTTCATTGACAAAGTGTACCCTCCTCAGTTGACGACATCATCTTAGTATACGATGGAGTTGCGCTTGAGAGTATTTGGGCCAATCTCCTAGTTGACATTCCAACCTGGTATTTTTCCACTTTTTAGGATATTCAGACATGTTATTCCCTGCTCGCACTCCGTTATTGTTCTATAAATGGTTCTGCGTGAAATGTTTTCATTCTGAAATATTCGACAGATTTCAGCTTTGGGTACCCGCCCAACCAACTTGTAGATACTTGTTCTTATTTCTAACAAAGTAAACAAAGTAAACAAAGTAAACAAAGTAAACAAAGTAAACAAAGTAAACAAAGTAAACAAAGTAAACAAAGTAAACAAAGTAAACAAAGTAAACAAAGTAAACAAAGTAAACAAAGTAAACAAAGTAAACAAAGTAAACAAAGTAAACAAAGTAAACAAAGTAAACAAAGTAAACAAAGTAAACAAAGTAAACAAAGTAAACAAAGTAAACAAAGTAAACAAAGTAAACAAAGTAAACAAAGTAAACAAAGTAAACAAAGTAAACAAAGTAAACAAAGTAAACAAAGTAAACAAAGTAAACAAAGTAAACAAAGTAAACAAAGTAAACAAAGTAAACAAAGTAAACAAAGTAAACAAAGTAAACAAAGTAAACAAAGTAAACAAAGTAAACAAAGTAAACAAAGTAAACAAAGTAAACAAAGTAAACAAAGTAAAGTATACAAAGTATGCAAAGTAAACAAAGTAAACAAAATAAACAAAGTAAACAAACTTATGTTTTCAAAGACAACTTGAAACTTGATATTATTTTGTTTTTGTTAAAATTAAAGCCAATGAATTTTGTGCCAAAACTTTTAGGACATACGTTAATACAAGCGAACGACACTTTGGTCACGTGCGACGGGATTTGTATTGTACAAACCATATAAAAATGTTATTACAAGAAATATTTGTTTATTCACAATCATTTTTATAAAACATATAATCTACTGAAAATGGACCTTAAGAAAATTTGACAACAATTTTTTGCAGTTTTAAACTTTCATTGATTGTCCAGTTGTCGAATTTTTTGTAAGATACGCCAGCTGGAACGCTACCAAAACGTTGAAATAATAAAATAAAAAACATTGTGGTTTGATTTCCCAAAAATAACCAATATAAGTGAAACCCCCAAAATTTTGACTTCACATTCAAGGATATAATGGAGGATCAACCCAGTGGCGGCTCCTCCATTAGGTCATTGGGTCAATGAACTCCCATTAATGAATAATTTTAAAAAATAATTAAATAAGCATTTAAAAAAATAAAATATACCTACTATACATATATCCTCTTAAATAAAATTTACCTAAAACGTTTCAAGACCCCCCGTGTAAACGTTTTTCAAGGCCCCCGTGTAAACGTTATTCCGCATCAAGTACTCGGTGTTTTGATTTAAAGGAGAGCATTTGAACCGAAATAATGAGAATAATGAGCTGTGTTTTGACGTAATAAGTTGTTGTAAATACAAAAGATCGAAGGCTTCACTTAAATTTTGAAAAGATTTAGACTAATTATCATTTAATTTAACTTTGTCATATGTAATATGTATAGAAATGAATAAAATATGGTTGTTTTTTAAGAGAGCATTATTTTTATATAAAACAAGCGTGTCCCAAAAAAATTTATTGCCTCTGGGGCTTTGGAAAGGAACTCCACAAATTTTTCTTTTTTAGCGATTTTTCTGCTCAATGTAATTGCTGGCGAAAATTTGGTGAATGTTTTGAAATGTATTATTTTATTATTTGTTTTCACTACCTACAATGAGGTTAAAATAGAGGATCGTGCTTTAAAAATGTCATTTGGTTGTGAACATCAAATGTAATATATTAAAATGAAAATCGAACCAGTAGCAAAGAAATGTAGTGCTACAAGAACCTAGAGAAAATAAACAAAAATTGTTAGTATAGTACCTACTTCAATTCAACCTCATAACAGTGTTTGCTCACTCGCCTTTTCTCCAAGAGTTATTAAAAAACGAATCTCAATTAAAAAAATAGATAATACGAATCCAAGACTCCTGAAGATACAAAAATTAATATGCTGAAACACGAGAGTAGTAATAGTTTTTAAATCGACCTTGACCTAATGGACAAATGGTTCAAATTAGAAGTGGATTGATTATCTTCTATAAAAGGAAAAAAACCTGACCTGCGATAAAATTTTGGTTACGTATGTGATAATTATAAAATATCTTAGGACCAAGAAAGGATTAAGTCAAACATTAAAAGAGTGTGTATAATTGAATTCCAGCTATACAATGAAGTGTATCGACTTTTAGTAGCTTCTATACTTAAATATCCGTGAAATTAAGTCTTTTATCACGGCCAGTTTTTCTTGGTCCTTTTTTTGTTTTCATGAATATTACATCTTTTCTCTTTTTTTGTATTTACCTTCATCCAAAATCGAATTTTTAAATTATTCACGTATTGACTCAGCTGAAATTTTCAACCTCAGGCCACAAAAAAAGTGACTTAGTAAAACTTGTTATTACACACGAATCGACATTTGATATGTGACCTTTAAATATAACAAACATAACAAACTTTATTATCATTTAATAAAATTCATTCTTTAACTACTTAAAAGTTTAAAAGCGGCCAAAAAAGCATAAAAAAGTATTTTTGTACAGTCGCGTGTAAAATGACTAATTACTATATTCAAATGAAATCGTAAAGTCGACAAAAGCCGAGGATTGTTACTTTACGCTCTAGCGCAAAAAAGGAATCTTTTTCGCTCGCTTATTTAATCAAACCACGCCCTCCGAATTAACTCTGAATATTTAACAATGTATCAGATTAAAAATCAAATAAAATTATATGAAAATTGTCAAAAACTGTTGAAAATGGACAATTTTTGTCAAAAACTGTCAAAAATGGTCGATAATTGTCGAAAACTTTTAAAAAAAAATTTGAAAAATGGTCAAACATTTTTAAAAATTGTCAAAAATGGTCAATTGTCAATAATTTTGAAAAATGGTCTAAAATTTTGAAAAATTGTCAAAAATGGTCAAAAACTATCAAAAATGTTTAAAAATTGTCAATTATTTTAAAAAACTGTCAAAAATGGACAATTTTTCTCAAAATTGATCAATAATTGCCAAAAATTGTTAAAATTCTGAAAAATGGTCGATAGTTGTCAAAAACTATCAAAAATGGTAAATAATTTTGAAAAATTGTCAAATTTTTTGAAAAATTGTTAAAATTTGGAATATGGTCAAAAATGGTCAATAATTGTCAAAAATGGTCAAAAATTTGGAAAAATGCTCCATAATTGTCAACAATTGTCAATAATTATCAAAAATGGTCAATAATTTTGAAAAATGGTCAAAAACTAACAAAAATGGTTAAAAATTGTCAATTATTGTTAAAAACTGTCAAAAATGGTTAAAAATTGTCATCATTTTGAAAAATGGTCACCAATTTTGAAAAACAGTCAAAATGGCCAATAATTTTCAAAAATGGTTAATAATTGTTAAAATTTTGAAAAATGGTACTATAAAAATCGATAACTAAAAATCGATTATAAGAAAATAATAATCGATTTAAATAAAAATCTTTTATTTTTTGACATCCCTAGTCAGTAGATCTTTTTAAGGTTAATCATGATGAATAACGAAAATGACGATTATTCTAGCACTCCTATTGTAACCTAAGATAATATAAAATACTAATATTAGGCTAATATTAAAAGGGCGACTGTAGAAAAAATTATGTGTGTTTTTCGAGCGTAAAGTAAAATTGCCGCTTTCGAAAGGTCGCCATTCTTTCTCAAGCGGCAATCTGTTACTTTACGCTCTAAATACACAAATAACTATTTTATATTCTAACGATGTAAATTTATTCTATGAAGCAATAATTGCTGTTTGTTATTATATAAGAATATAAGAATTGTAGGTTATACAGAGTGTGGTCTACTGGAAACAGTTCCACCCCATATTTGGTCTTATTTATTTGATCTAAAAATTGAAATGCACAGGTTTAAATCAATAACTATATAATTAACTGGCATAAAAAGTGAATCCAGCTCTGTTCTCAAACGCCATTTGTTAAGAAACTAAAGTTCTAGAGTTCAGTGTAATAAATTATTCTTATGTATGTGTTTTTTCAAAATTTTTAAGTATTTGAAGAGTCTTCAAGAATATTCTGATTATTATGGATTGGATTTTGACGAAAATTATTTTAATGAAATTTGTCAAATTTTATTTATGTCTGTGAATATTTCAATGTTTCAGCAGAGGATACATTTTTACGATACTGTTTAGTGGCGGAACTTTCGACCATCCCGAAAATTAACATTTGGGCCCCACCATTAAAAAAATTGTTTTGTAGAAATATATTAAAATAATACGAGAAGCAAATAACATCAAAAATTGTTGAACTTATATAGAGAAATCCTTCCTTCTAGCCTTTACATTTGCAAAGTCCATTATTACTTCTTTAATTTCCATTTCTTTGAGGATATTTGCCTCAAATTGACAATAATGACAGATCGTGTAAACGATCTTTTCCAATCAAGTTACGTAGATGGTTCTTGATTATTTTCAGCTTTGAAAATGATCTTTCAGTGGCAACGGTGACGGGTAGGGTAAGGAACAACAACAAAGCAGTAATTACATCTGCAAAGTTTACAGACATTTTTGAAAATTTTATAATCAAAAGCTCGGAAAATTCTTTTATAGGTGAAATTTAAATTTCATTTTTGAGAATATATCCTGTCATTATCATTTGCAAAGGAAACTCTTGAACTTCTTGATACTTTTTCTGCCATTCTTCTACCGATTTATACATTCCATTTTCTGTGACTATTGATAATTTTTCCGATTCCATGAAAGCGTAATTGTGAAACGTTGTTCATTATTTCAAATCTATTTGATTTATAGCTACATCCCAAAATTTATAACATAGATTTAAGCAATATTCTCTTCTCCATTTTCTTTAAAAAGATGATTACTTGCAAGTTCATCAAAATGTCTCTTAACTATTTTCTGTCTCTTCCAAGTGAAAGTTGGATTAATTTTCCAACTAGAGGCTATTTTTGGGAAGCTTCATTTTTGGCTGATTCGTACATATCCCTATATTCTTTTAAACTCATGCTTGTTATTTCCAATGATCTTGTTGCAGTCATGAGATTTAGATTTTTTGTTTGCAACAATTTTGATGCTAAATTTACTTCAGATAATATTTTTGATAAAATTGGGCTTTAAAGTAAACTTGAAAGTATTCATGTTTTTCTTAATTCTGGACGCTTCTTCACGTTCATCATTTTTTCCATTAATTTGGGTACCTCTTCCTAAAATTCCTTCCGTTTTTTTAAATTTCCTGTTTTTGCTATTCCACTGGTAGTTTTTCCATTTTAAACCTTTCAATCTGCGATTGTGACTTCGTAATCAAGTTACTGCTGAAACACTATCGGCAACATTTTATGGAATAAAATTATGAAAAACAGGGACCTTTTGGCCCCCTAGCCCTTTCGGTCCCCCTGTACTGCGGGATCTGCGGCATTGTAGTTCCGCCATTATATCTGTCATATGTCAACCCCTCACTTCCACAACAGCTTAATTTAATAAAAACATGCTATGTGCAACGAGGCTAGAGAGCCATGGGATTTTAGCCATATAATTATCCATAATTTTCTTTTTATATTAACTCCATCTTCTATAAAACGGGTTGATTAATTTAAAGTTTGATACATCAAAAATATACCTGTCAAAATATTATGTAAACGTTTTGAGTCTGGAACAACTACTGCTCGAGCTATGCGTCCCTTCAGGCATTAAATTCAACTTGAATAGTTCAGTGAAACTGATCCCATTTAATCCCAATTCAAAACTCCCTAAATAACAAAAAAATTTGTTGGAACGAATGGGCGAGCATGGACTCTCGACAATTGAAATAATATTGCGTTTTCCCTTTTGATATTTGGAACACCTTAAATTCTTTCGGACTTTTCTATTAAAATTATTTTCTAATCGAGCAGTTTGTGAAGTGAAAACTTCTTTTGGCGCACCGCACACAGATTTTTCCGTAGGTAGTAAGTTAGGCTGATCCGTCACGCTCTGAGGTGAAAGGCTCGATCGGGCGAACTCGTGACCGCCGAGTGTACCCGAGCGAGAAAGATACAGTCAGCTGCTCTTCACTGTTGTGTCGCTGTTTAATATATTCAATTCATATCTAATAATTTTCTTTGTTAATTTAATAGTTATTATTGGTACGTAATAATAATTATTTTAACAATTATATGGTTTACATTGTGAGGTTAGTGTATGTAGTTAGCGGTTTATCGTGCTAATATTATATATTGAAAAAACATTATAAACTTTAAAGATTAAAAAAAACACAGTTATTATTATTGTTATTATAAAGAGTGATTCGATCGTATAGGTAAGTCACTTCGTGTTTATATATACATATATCAGAGTTATATTTATATATACATATAAATATGTGTATATGTAATATAATTAAAAATTAACCTATCTTTTACTCTCTGTTAGTTTTTACTTTCCCATATTCAACAATAAATATGTTTGAGACACAAGTTATAATAATTGTCAAAAACTATCAAAAATTGTCAAAATTTTTAAAAAATGGTTAATAATTGAAAAATGTGTTAAAATTTTTGAAAGTTTGTCAAAAATTTTGAAATATGGCCAAAAACTGTCAAAAATTGTTGAAAACTGTCAAAATTTTGAGAAAATGGTTAATAATTGCCAAATATTTTCAAAAATTGTCAAAAATTTGGAAAAATGGTCAAAAATGGTCAATATTTGTAAAAATTTTGAAAAAATGGTCAATAATTGTCAAAATTTTTGAAAAATGGTTAGAACTTCTGAAAAACGGTCAATAATTGTCAAAGACGGTCAATAATTGTCATAAACTGCCAAAAATGGGCAAAAATTGTCAAAAATTGTTAAAATTTTGAAAAATGCTCAAAAATTGTTAAATATTTCAAAAAATGGTAAATGATCGTCAAAATTTTTGAAAAATTGTCAAAAATGGTCAATAATTGTTAACATTTTGAAAAATGGTCAAAAATTGTCAAAACTTTAAAAAATGGTTAAAATTTTTGAAAAACTGCCAAAAATGGGCAAAAATTGTCAAAAATTGTTAAAATTTTGAAAAATGGTCAAAAATTGTTAAATATTTCAAAAAATGGTAAATGATCGTCAACATTTTTGAAAAATTGTCAAAAATGGTCAATAATTGTTAACATTTTGAAAAATGGTGAAAAATTGTTAAAACTTTAAAAAATGGTTAAAATTTTTGAAAAACTGTCAAAAATGGTCAATAATTGTCAAAGACGGTCAATAATGGTCAAAACCAATCAAAAATTGTCAAAAACGGTCAAAAATTGTTAAAATTTTGGAAATGGTCAAAATTTGTTAAATATTTAAAAAAAATGGTCAATAATTATAAAAAACTGTCAAAAATGGTCAATAATTGTTGAAAATTGTCAAAATTTTTAGAAAAATGGCCAAAATTTTTGAAAAATTGTCAAAAATGGTCTAATAAGAGAAAAAAGTCTTCCGAGGGTCGCGAACCTTACCGAATCCGTCTTAGATTCAGACAATTTAAAATAATGATTGTAATCACACACAATACACATTCTTTCTCTCTCTACCATCTTTCTCTCCCTCTTCCATATCTCACTTTTTTCATCTGTTCTTTTATGCATATAACTTATACAAAACAATACAAACTGGGGACCGCCGAGTGTACCCGAGCGAGAAAGATACAGTCAGCTGCTCTTCACTGTTGTGTCGCTGTTTAATATATTCAATTCATACCTAGTAATTGTCTTTGTTAATTTAATAGTTATTATTGGTACGTAATAATAATTATTTTAACAAAAAAGCGTGAAGAAGAATATTGCGAAATAAACATTGATGACAATTTACCGCCACTACAAGTTCAAGCACATGCATCGGTTGCTCCCACTTCTCAATTCAACAGATCATCGACATACAGTTTTCACTTTTGCCGTGCGGTCTTAAGCACACACTCTAATTTTTTTATATTTCTGAAATCTTGTTAGAAAAAACTAAGCTGCTTAATCGTGAACTATAAATGATTTAAAAAAAACCCGACTGCATTAACATTTTTCATTGAAAAGCGAATAACAAAGCTTTAACGCCTTCTTCAGACATCAGAAAATCCCCGCCAGCCATACGTTCTTTCAAAATTCAGAATATTATTGTCGGGTTTTTAAAATAATTTATTCTCCGGCCGGAAAGTGTCAACTTTCGGGCGGTCGCGCTAAACGAAATTGCCGCTTTCCAGCTCCGTCGAACAGAAAAATAGTATACAAATCTCGGCCAGTAAGTAAGAAAGCCTCAGATCACATGTTTGTCGATTACATGTGATCTGAGACATTTCTTACTTTACTGGCCTTGGTCCATAATATACTATTTAAGTTCACAATTCTTTATTCATTAGACATTTATTTGGAATTGGATATTTATTACATACCTTTTATTTGATACCTACTCATATTGTTCTCCTCCTCAACTTCCTTTTCTGGGGCGTCATATTGAAATTTTATACCCAATGTTACCTCTACAATTAAGATTAATCTATTAACACCTTATACGAGGGTTGTCTTTTATATTTTGCATATAGAACTAGAAAAAAGCAGTAGACAACTTTTAAGCACTATTGTTTTTCAAAGTATTCTCCACGAAGAGGAATGCATTTTTGCATCCTTTGGAACCAATTCTGGAAGAAGTTATTCCACTCGCTTGCTGGTACAACGCAGTTCATTCTTAATTTTTGGGAAAGTAAAAAAGTCGTTAGGACTCAGGTCCTAACGAAGGATGGTCCAACAATTAGATGTTTTCTTGCTTTAAAAACTCAATTGTTTTTCGAGCTGTATGGGAACATTGTCTTGGGGAGGATCATTCGTCGTTGGTGGATGGTTTTTCGAAACTCATCAATTACTTCCAGCAAACAAATCGATATGTACCAATCAGCAGTAACAGTCCTTTAATCTTGCAAAGGAATTGTTGCTGCATGACCCGCTTTGGAGACAAATGTCGCCACCATCTTTTTGGAACCATTTCGAGAACGGATAACTTTCGTCGGTTTTGGTTCATCTTGGAACACCCAAACAGCCAACTGAAGTTTATTTACGGGTTCATAAGGGTAAATCGATCACCACTGACAATACTGTATATATTTTTAGAGTTTCCTGCGTTACACCGGTTTAGAGTTTTTGGACACCAATTGTCTCCAATTGCTTTCTGTTCTTCTCTCAACAGACGCTGTATCCAACGAGAAGCTAATTTTTTTACAGACAATTCTTCATGTAAAATTTTTTAAATTGTGGTCTTTGAAATGCCCAAAGATGCTCCAATTTCACGATATGTGACAGATCGATCTTCTGTCGTTTTCATGGGTGATTGCTGTTGCTGGTGTACCTGTTCTTGGATCATCGATAAGTTTAATCCGTTCACGTTCAAATTTTCCATACCAACGAGAAATTGTTTACTGATCTGGTGCTTCATTGCCGAAAACAGAAACCAACTCTTCGAAAATTTTAAGAAATTATTTCGCGAAAATTTTCTCGGCTCAATTCCATTATTCGACTGACTTATCAATTTCTAAAATTCAGTTTAGGTACAGCTTTAAACGAAGCGATCTAAAACTTTGGCGTTAAGTTAACCAAACATGACAGTTAATTTTGACATTGGATATTTGTTGACAGACTTAAAAGACAACCCTCGTATGTTAAAATCAGGCAAGCCGCTTAGGCTGCAAAGATTGCCAAAGAAATGAACATACACTCGAAAAACATAACGTACTTTCAGCAGACGGGTAAAAATATAGTCTACAACTCAGTTGGAATGGTATATTCCAATACATGTTATCAGAAAATACTCACAAAAAATCATTTTCAAGGTTATGTTCCTAACAAACTTATATTAGAACGTCTTTTGAGTTAAGAAGAACTACATCAAATATTGGCGTAGATTATTTTTAGAGGACCACTGTGTATATTTCAAGATTGGAGACAATGTTTATAATTCTACATTCAAGAATTTAAATTAGTAACAGTTTTTGCTGTTTGAAAAACAAGCAGGTTATTTTTTGTACTCATAACGTCAAACTCATAAACCACTCTGTATCGTTCATAGATTCCAAGTAAGTCTATTTTTACTGTCCAATATAAATAACGACTATTAGATTCAGTCAAATTTACATAAAATATCCGTATAATACATTTGAATCAGTGAAACAAAATGCTCGCGAGTGAGACATCACTACAAGTACCTGTAATTTTTCAATTTGCATTTAAATACCGATGATTTATATTCTATTCGTGTCTATATGAGGTGAAAGAATCCTCTTGACGACAATCAAACGCTACTGCTAGTGAATAGAAATTATCGAATAAAGTAACTACGAATGCGAAAACAATTTTGTTTCGATTCAGGAATTATCTAACAAACACATGAAAAGCAGTTCCATTCAATAAGTCAAAGATATGTAAGACATCAATGTCAGTGAGAAAATACAGGGTCAATCTTCAAACACCGCAACATTCACGTAAAACAAGATATACCTGATTTTCAATTTGTACATTGCTTAGAATTTGACTCTCTATATTTTTATTATACACCTTAAAGCAGTTTCTGAAATTCGGATTTAACAATAAATACCAACAAAAAAGAAAGAATTTCTCGGCATTTAAAGTAGTAAGTTAGGCTGATCCGTCATTCTCTGAGGTGAAAGGCTCGATCGGGTGAACTCGGGACCGCCGAGTGTACCCGAGCGAGAAAGATACAGTCAGCTGCTCTTCACTGTTGTGTCGCTGTTTAATATATTCAATTCATATCTAATAATTTTCTTTGTTAATTTAATAGTTATTATTGGTACGCAATAATAATTTTTTTTGACAATTATATGGTTTACATTGTGAGGTTAGTGTATGTAGTTAGCGGTTTATCGTGCTAATATTATATATTGAAAAAACATTATAAACATTGAAGATTATAAAAAACACAGTTATTATTATTGTTATTATAAAGAGTGATTCGATCGTATAGGTAAGTCTCTCTTGACGACAATCAAACGCTACTGCTAGTGAATAGAAATTATCGAATAAAGTAACTACGAATGCGAAAACAATTTTGTTTCGATTCAGGAATTATCTAACAAACACATGAAAAGCAGTTCCATTCAATAAGTCAAAGATATGTAAGACATCAATGTCAGTGAGAAAATACGGGGTCAATCTTCAAACACCGCAACATTCACGTAAAACAAGATATACCTGATTTTCAATTTGTACATTGCTTAGAATTTGACTCTCTATATTTTTATTATACACCTTAAAGCAGTTTCTGAAATTCGGATTTAACAATAAATACCAACAAAAAAGAAAGAATTTCTCGGCATTTAAACGTTAGTTTTATAAGAAGTGGTTGCCAGTAGGTTGAAAGCGAATGATCATTTTAAAAGCCGGTCCGGGAATCTACTGGGGGGCTTGTCATATCGTTGAACGAAATAAATACATATTTTCAAAAAGCCTCAGAATTAAATTATTATTTAAAAGAATGTTCACAATTATTATCTACATTATCGTACCTAAAAAGTGAATATTCGATTGTTTGTTTCTATGTCTGTTTTCGATGAATAAACTCAAAAGCTACTCAACTACTTTAAAAACTTCTTTCGCCTATAGAAAGTTACACTATTAACGAGCAGCATATAAAAGTCATTATTCGACGTGCGCTATTTGATGATACGTGTTTGTAGTACTCATCACTGCCCACAAAAAAGTCTGCGAGGCTTCATGTCTAACAAATTAGTCAATCAAAACACTAGTAGACAGGTAGAAAGATTATGACCTTCATATCATGATAATAATACTTATTTAACTAAATGGTTTCATAATCAAGGTTGATTAGGTAAAGGTAATTCCCCTTCAAATTATATTTAAAAGTTACAAGGGGTAAAAAATGCTAAAACTGAGAAAAATTCCTCGGTATGCACGAACAGACCTATAGTCTAATCTATAAGCTTAAAATGGTGTTAATTCCACATACTTTTATCAAAATTATGTGGTTTAGCTCATTCGATCCGGAATAATGTCTAGATCATTGTGCCAAATAATTAAATTAGCCCATAAAAAATTTCATAGGCTATAAACAATTAAACACCTTCAAAAATTATTGTTTGGTTTGTAGCTTATTGTTCGTAAATTATAAATATTTTCAAAATTTGAAAAAAAGATCCTTGAAGAGGAAATTTAGTAAAAAAAAGTTCCAACTCCCGGAACTGTACCTCCATTATTTATAATTTTAATTTAACGCTGAAAATAGCCCTCCGCGCGCCATTATTAGGTTGCGCGCACGGCCTCGAAATCGAGTACGTCACTTAAAATTTTTTTATTTAAGTACTTAAAGTTAATTCAAAAATCTAAAAAAATTATAGTATAATCTAAACACTTTAAAGAATTGATTCCCGTTGGAATTTTTCATAAAAATAAATTTTTCAATATGCTAGATTGTTAATTAACAAAATTTTTTCAAACTTCCTTCATCGTTCTAAACTAAAAAAAAAAGTTTAAATAATTGCCATAAAATTATTTCGCTTCGTGGAGCTCTTCTTATATACATACAAAACAAGATTGCGTCATCAAAGTTTTAAAAATATTGATACTTTGTTTATAATAATTTTTTCAAGTTAACAATAAATGACTGATTTGCCATTTTTTGCTAACTTACATTACTTATTATAAACAAAGTATTAATATTTTTAAAACTTTGATGACGCAATCTTGTTTTGTATGTATATAAGAAGAGCTTCACGAAGCGAAATAATTTTACGGCAATTATTTAAATATTTTTTTATAGTTTAGAACGATGAAGGAAGTTTAAAATTTTTTTGTTAATTAACAATCGTCTAGCATATTGAAAAATTTGTTTTTATGAAAAATTCCAACGGGAATCAATTCTTTAAAGTGTTTAGATTATACTATAATTTTTTAGATTTCTCAATTAACTTTAAGTACTTAAAAAAAATTTTTTAAGTGACGTACTCGCTTTCGAGGCCATGCGCGCAACCTAATAATGGCGCGCGGAGGACTAAAATTATAAATAATGGAGATAGAGTTCTGGGAGTTCGGAATTTTTTTTTTTGGAAATATCCTCCTTTTTAAGGATCTTTTTTTCAAATTTCGAAAATATTTATAATTTACGAACAATAAGCTACGAACCAAACACTATTTTTTTGAAGGTGTTTAACTGTTTATAACTTTTGGAATTTTTTATGGGCTAATTTAATTATTTGGCACAATGATCTAGACATTATTCCGGATCGAATGAGCTAAACCACATAATTTTAATAAAAGTATGTAGAATTAACACCATTTCAAGCTTATAGACTAGACTACTACGCTTTACACATTTTATGTTTTTGTGAACTAGAAACAATTAGGTAAATATTAGTTTGTATTTTGAATTATATTTGTTTATTGTTTCCAACTTTAAAATGCTATGTAATAAAGTTTTACGACAACAATTGATTGATTCATTGATGGTGCATCTTCGCCAAATCTACGATTTAATTCAATTTTTCTTTTTTCGCCGAAGTAGATCTTCAAAAACGCCGTAAACAATATAACTTTTGGCCACACTTCAAACTTCATGACATAAACGTGAGATTTTGCCAGTCTCGAAATATAAATGGCACCTTTTCCTATATCAGTATAATCTCTTTACAACTTAATAACTTTTGTAGGGCAAATGTTGCGGAAATCTTAAATGGTGGTAAGTAGTTAATATTTAGAAATCCCAGAAAGTTCGTCTCTAGACAGCAATATACTTCTCCTGGTGCTCAAACTCTTAAAACTCTTAATGAACGTAATGAGCCATTTAATGTTGTTAACTGCATCTGATAGTGTTAAGATGACATGTTTCCTGGATAACTGAGATTAGCTGAATGGCTAAGAGTTTAGTTAAGGGGGATAAATAGGTACGGAAGACGCCGACTAAGTATAATACCCGTATACAACTGCATGACCTGCAATATCAGGGGTGGAGATTTATTATAAAATTCAAACAATGTTTATTTAATAACATAAAATGACTAAGTAATATTTTAGAAGATATAAGGTAATTATATTTTACGTCGTTAAATGCATTTTCTGTTGCAAACTAATTGAAAATGGAGAAATAAAAGTATGCTAAAATAACAAAAATCGTAACTGAGTAACATACTACTGTTGAGATCACGTAATCTTCAAATTATTCAATGTGTAGAATAACCTGAATTACTTTTTTATTAGAATCGTATAGACTATAATCAAAATATATATCATTCAACATAAACATAAATATACAAGAGCAAAAAAAATGTATAACAAAGGGATCAAACTATAAGGACTGATATTCAGATCTTCCATTCGGTATTAACTATTTACCTGATACATTATATACAGTGTGTAAGAGCCAAACTAAATAAATTCATTATTTAGTTTACTGTACACATTTATGAAAAATCCCGAAGCACGTCAAATTTAAATTATCAATTGACATCCTTCAACGTGAAAATATGATCCCTACCTTCGACCTCTTTCAAATGACAAGTACAGCCCCCAATTTTTTAAATGGGAAGTATAGGTTTGTGATATATCGTTTGAAAGATCTCTTCATTATCTATTCAAAAATGTTATCGTTTTCAAGTTTATTGCAACAGTTAAGATAGAATAAAATAAAATCATGTGGTTACCGAAATTCGCTATAATATACTCAAAACTTATTACAATACACCCAAAACTTATTTCTCGTTTAAGACTTGATAATAAGAAAGTAAGCACAAACCATAGCAATGTGCTTTTTAGATGGTATCCATTAAAAATACTTTAAAGAGTTTCCGTGGCAACGTTAGTTGGTTTAAGACGCTTTAGCAAATTGTTTTGTAATTATACATAAGTTGTCAGTATTATAATTTTAGTTTTAAATTCGTCAACTCGAATTCTGAAAAATGGTTAGATTAACGGAAATGCATAAAATAACAGTTTTACAAATGATTGGTTACAGAGATAAAACCCGAACGCAACAGGAAGTAACTCGACTATTTCATGAGAAATTTCCTGATTTACCGCCTATAACCCAAGGAACAATTAGTAAAATAGAGAAGCAGTTTCGCGATTTGGTCATGTAAGGCAGATTAAAAACCAGCTGCCAATTCAATGAGTGATGAAATCAAAATAGATGTGATGCTTGAGTTTGAGGGAAAACCACATACAGCGAGCAGACAGGCATCCACTACATCAAATGTTGACCATGCATCGATAGTAAACATATTAAAATATAAAATGATACCTACTCAGGAGCAGATGGAAGGCGATTTTGATAGGAGAGCTTATTTTTGTAAGCGAATGATGGACATGCTGGATAACAATATTATCCAATTAGAAGACGTTATGTTTTCTGATGAGTACACTTTTTCTCTAAACGGTCATGCTAATCGGCAAAATTGCCGCTACTGGTCAACTGAAAATCCTCACTGGATGAGAAAAGAACACACGCAATACCCTCAAAAGGTTAATGTTTGGGCAGGGGTTGTTGGAAACCATATCATTGGTTCCTTTTTCATTGGGGGCAATTTGAATGGCGATCATTATTTCGCACTACTTCAAAATGATGTCATTCCTAGTTTGGCAAATTTATATCCTGATCCAGGAAACCCTCAAGTTCCAGTGAATACGATATGGTTTTTGCAGGATCGAGCACCACCACATTACCAGCGCAATGTCCGACAGTACCTCGATGCAATCCAATCGGTAGATAGGGAGGCGAGGATCGATAGAATGGCCAGCGCGATCACCTGATCTTACATCAATAGATTTCTTTTTATAGGATACGTGAAGAGCATTCTTTACAAAACTGAACCTTTCGATTTAAATGACTTAAAAGAACGAATAACGCTTGCGATTTGGTCAATCACGCCTGATATGTTAAATAATGTTAGAAGACAGTTTCATTTAAGATTAGGATGTGGCCAAGACGTTCGCAACATTTTGAACATCTAGTTTTTTGACATTCTTAGTTCTTCTTAGTGTTTTACATTTTGTTACATATTGCCTTACATTTTAGTTTTTTATTGTATTGTAGCGATTTTCGGTAACTACATGATTTTAATTTATTTTATTTTAATTGTTGCAATAAACTTGAAAACGACATTTTTGAATAGAGAATGAAGAGACCTTTCAAACGATATAACACAAACCTATACTTCCCATTTAAAAAATTGGGGTTGTACCTGTCATTCGAAGGGGGTTGAAGGTAGAGATCGCATTTTCATGTTGAAGAATGTCAATTTATAATGTAGATTTGACGTGTTTCGGGATTTTTTATGAATATGTACAGTAACTGAAATAATGAATGTATGCCGTTAGGCTCTTACACACTGTAGGTATAACTAGAGACAGAAATCGCCCTGCAAATTTGGACTTTCATTTTGATTAGAAAATATCACATTGATATACATTTTGGATTGAAAGATTCGATAGTAATATTTAGATAATATTTTTGAAAGAAGGAATATCTTCCATAAAAATCCGACTTTCCTGAATTTTTCTCCAGTTTTTCGGACAATGTAATTTTGTTTTGAGAATTTAACCCACTTTTGAAATGCCCATACTAAAAAATTTCCCAATGCAAGATTTCATAAAAATCGGTCCAGCGGTTTAAGAGGGATCTAGTCTGAACTCGATTTCAACACCACCTACCGGGACGAATTGTCAATTTAAACTAACCAGCTACCTACTCAAACACACACAACAAATTCCATCAAAATCGGCCTGGGCGATTATAAAGGATTTTGAGGTATTGAAAATCATAATATGATATCCGTTTCAATCAATTCAATATTTACTAGAGAGCGCCACTTATGCCACGTTTGTGGCATAAAAATTCGCCAAACTTTTTTGCTAATTTTGTGAAAGAGCAACAATGCCACGCCATTTTAACATAAAAAAGATATACTTGTTACTGGACCCAAAACGGTTTTAGATATAATGGTATTTTAAGGATTACCTGCAATATTCTTCTTTTTTCATTTCAGAAAGTGTAGTAGGCGTATACGCTACATGAAGATTATGAAATGTGAATGGAACTTTAAATTATTATATAATATTAATGTTTTCATTATTTTTATGTTACATTCCTAATTAGTACCTACTTCATTTTAAAGTTCTATTCACATTTTTTATGTTAACTTCTATTATACTTCCATAATCTTCATCACATTATTTTAAAAAACATATTAGCGTAAACGCCTACTACATCTACTGAAATTAATAATTAGATAATAATATTGCAGCTATAATTCTTAAAATGCCACCATGAGGTTTTGTGGCTATTACCAAGTATACCTTATTTATGTTAAAGTGGCGTAGCTTTGATACATTAGCGCTAACTTGATCAACAAGAAAAGTTTGGCGTACATTTATACCACATATGTAGCCTTTGTGGCTCCCTCTAAAAAAACATCGAAACGAAATTTTGATGTTCCATACCTCAAAAGAGCCTATCTTCAAATTTTTACGTTCCTATATCCAAAGTCTTCCACTTCCACGTTGCCACCCTCTATCTTTTTTATCATCAATATTTTATTGAAGCAATGAAGCAAGTTGCGTCAAATCGTAATATTTTGAGGCCGAGCTTCTTCCATTTCCATTACTTACGGACCATCCTGTATATATGAAGATATTACTGAGCCTACAAATATACTCGCGGTGCCTCATTCTTTATTGCAATCCATCCAATCAATCAACGTTTAGTGTTTGGGGATGTAGCGTAAGTGTCTCCTGTATTCAGTGAGGATTAGTTCCGTAAGTTACTCCAACATACTGTACCTATCTTGTCACCTTTAGAATATTGGACTTACTGATATTGATCAGAAATAAGTATTGTCAGAGAAAACTGTCAAAGTATATAAAATGATAAATGTCTATTTTAAAAGATGGAAAGAATTGAGTTCCAATCATTAGTACAGATCCTTCTCAGAATCATAATAATTGGCGACGAGTGAAGAAAAAAATTATCCAGTTCTTTCAACTTTTTCTTCCAAATGGACGAAAAACAATTCAAACAACTTATGATTATGATGCGTGAACAGCAGATAAGTCTTATCAATGAAATTAAAAATCAATTACCTCCCGAGCAACAGCCCTCAGCAAGGTTTCCTGTTCATTTTTCAAGTATATCACCGTTTAAAAATTTTGATGCCACAAAGAAAATTTTTTCTGTTATCTTGAACATTTTGAAAACCATTATAACATGATTAATCAAAAAATAATCAGCTTCTTTAAGTTTCAATAGGGTCTACACATTATAATAGGTTAGCAGCATTTCTTGGTCCCGACAAACCAGTAAACCGTTTGACCTATAAAGATTTAATGCTTTCGAAACAAATGCTAATACCAAAGGAGAGTCTCATTATTTTCTGAATGTACAAAAAGAACATCAGACAATTGTCGAATATGTTGTTGCAACCATATCTTGCAGATTGTATGTTTTTAACTACCGGTGAATGTACCAGGTCAGTTTCTAATGGAGTGGTTGTCCTCAGAGCTCAGTTTATTCGTCGCCTACGTGATGATTGGTTAAGAAAACAAGTTTTACAGTTAAACGTTACATAAAGACTAAAGAAGTATCTCAGAACTCCAGTCGGAGCCACTCTAATTTCAACACTATCAAAGCAATTTTAAATTATACAATATATAAGAAATCGATCCATTTTCCATTCTAATTCTAGATCACAAAGTCCAAATTACCAGAATTTGCAATCCCGCCGCAGTCAACCAGATTACAAGGCAAATGGACCAAAAACAATCGTAAAATTAGATATTGTCGAGTTGATAGAGACAAAGTTTAAAACATTTTGTTTAGGTATGGCGCGACACCACTAGCCTGTGGTGAATCGTCTGCAGAATGAAGATTCGAATACGCTTGGATGCAATTTTCCCTTATCGACCTCAAGCCAGTACATTCAATTCAAGTGGAGGGGAGGATCCAGGCTGGAGCTTTCATAAATAATAGACGCATATGTCAGCTCGGAAATGTCAAGAACAAACTTGGTAAATTCCATTATTTGGTCGTCTTAGACTCAGGTAGAAAAAGGCAGTAACGTTGGGAATCAGTCAGTCATTCAATGTTCCAATACTTCCAGCAGCACCGCAAGTACCTCAAATTCCAGAGTTATATAATCCAGAGTTATTGAATGATCTTCATTTGGGTGAACCAACACCTAAAGTAACATGATTACGACTTAAATTAATTAATTATATAACATATATTACTCGATCGGCTTCAGAAATAACATTTGCATCGTCAGGAGTAAGTTATAGAAATTCCTATAATTTAGCTCTTCAATTATTTCAATCATCTTTAGTATTTCTTCTTCATATCGTATAATGGTTGTTTAAAAATTTATCTTCATAATAATTCACATACTTCTTTTAATCTCCGTATTATCCAACTCACCTCTTAACATTAATTATAATGTGCAATTGTGAAAATAGTCTCTCAAATGTAGGGATAAGAACTGACAAATGCATATAAAAATTCAAGTTGGTGCCGACACTGTATTTTCCGCGGATTATACAGTAGAGAAGTAAGTTGCAAAGTTAACAAGAGTTTGCACTCAGCAATCTCTTAGTGGCCACAAAGTGACGGTGAAGACATTTTAGACGTATTCAGGATTAGCACCCCTACAGCCATCGCCTGCCAACCACGACATACTAATATATGACCACTGTTACTTAAAATCTGCTACACTGGACCCTCGTTTCGCTTCATTTTAGGTTATCGTAAAAATATTTAATTTTTATTTTATTTCGACGTGGGCTATAAGCGTAGAAGTAAAAAATTTACCGGTGCTGAACGTTGAAATCTGAAATAATCGCAACTAACAGGTTTTTATTTTATTCAAAATGTTGTGATCCTCAATATTCAATTGAAAAAAAATATGTGACGTTATCAACTTTTTTTCTGGTGGATTTATGCAGCAGTTTTTATTTATGTCATAAAAGGTAGAAATCGTACAATAAATATAATTAGTTTTCAAGAAAATTCAAACACTACTGTTTGTTCCTTTATATAAAACGACCCGACCCTCAATTATAAATCAATCAATTAAGTATCATCCTTGATTAAGTCTCTATACTCATGGGTATTATCTATAGTTAAACGAACCCAATCATTTACTATGAATATTTGCTAGTGCCGTGTGTGTTAATTTTATTTTACATTAATTCCAAAAAATAAAAGTGATTATCAGTCCCAGAATCCTATAAAATGACAATATTAATGAATTACCACAGAAATATTATACAGGGCGATGTTTTAGTATTATCCAAAACAGATGTGCCTCTTGAAAGGTCGTTCTGGAAATTAAGTAAACGGGTTGTATTATTAAAAATATAACACCAGCTCATATGGTACCTGCTAGTTTTGTACAAAAAATTAAATTTGTGCAAGAAAAGTTGAGTTTTTAACTTCCCGCTAAGAAAATCAATGATTCTTCCCTATGATTTTCGAAAAATCGGGAAGTTATTGTTTTTACCCCGTTTTACAAAAATCGAGGTTTCAACAAATCTCGACGTTTTGAAGCCCTAAGAAGCTTTTCCGACTATTTTTACGATGATGTCCGTACGTCTGTATGTATGTATGTATGTGTGTGTGTGTTGTGTATGTAAACCTCTTATAACTTCTGAACGGCTTGACCGATTTGATCGCAGTTAATGTCATTCGAAAGGGCTTCACCAAACTTAGATTTCCTGTAAGTTGGAACCAATTCGGACTGGTAGATTTCGAGAAATTGCAAAAAAAGTGAAAGTTTTTTTTTTAATTTTTTCAAAATATCTCGGAATTGACTGAACCGATCGACCTCAAAAACTAATCAGCTCTCAACCTTGAAAACCCGCATCGATCGCCACCAAGTGCGTCAGAATCGGTTGATGCGTTCGTGAGATATCGTTGTTGAAAAAAATCGAAAAAAAGTGTTTTTTGTAATAACTCCGAAATGTTTCATCAGATCAATTTTTTTGTCCCAAATTTTTTATAGAGCTACATCGATCGCCACCAACCGCGTGAAAATCGGTTGATTCATTCAAAAGTTATAGCAGTTTGAAAATTTAAAAAATCGTGTTTCATCGAACTTTGATAAGACTTTTGAACTCGAAGAGCTCAAAAGCATCGAATAGCTTTATCTTTGAGCTCGGAGAGCTCAAAATAACACGAAAATTAAATTTTTCAAAAACATCGCAGCTAGCAACAAAATCGCATGCGTTTGAAAATTGAATTTAGCGGGAAGTTGCAGGGATGGCCTTTAGGGTCAACCGATTTCCAGATTTTATTAAATGTATGGTTCATTTTATACAGGGAGAAATTATTTATATGAAAGAATCGGACTAATTTTTGAAGACCGGTAATTTTCTCTAGTTTCAATGAATCAGTTAATTGGTAATAGTGAAAAATTTCACCAATATACAGGGTGAGTCATGAGGAACTTTACATACTTCTACCATATGTAGAGTCCCTCAGGGAGGTTATCATGTGGCTACTAAGAAGTGTCAACTCCTCTTCTTAATTAATTTACAGGGTGATTTGTGAAATTGACAATAAATTTTAATTGGCTATAGTGTTTACACGGCTCATTTTATTTTTATAATTTTTCCATGATACAGTACACTACTATCAAGCATTCGACTGGTATTAGCTATACTTAGAAATTCCAGGACCGGCTTTGGAAAAATTAATTTAGGGATTCGTATTAAATATTGCACCCTGTATATAATTTTTTTTAATGCAATAAGTGATTTTCAAACTACATAAATAGCCAATGAAAACGACATATGCGACAATATTGTTGCACTTTTATTCAATTTTTAGCGAACAATAAAATCTTGCCAAAAATAGAACAACCCTAATGACGTATCACATAACACATAATAAGGTATTCATTTGAACAAATGTTATAAATTTCTAGTATTTCAACTAAAATGATAAACTGTATCGAATAACAATAACGACAAACACTAAAGAACAAAAAACAATAACGAACAACAATTTTTAAATAATAACTAAAATTATGAATAAGAACTGAAAAAAATACAATAATGGTAACAAAATAAAAATAATTTAAAGTAGATTCTCGAAATGGAACCCTGCAGCCTCTACACATTTTTGTTTCCGAATTGTTAATTGCCGTATTGAATTACTCTGGGGATCGTTTCTAATAGTATTACAAAAAAGTATAATTCTATCAATTAATTGATGTCTTGCTTCAATCGTCCCCAAATATGGTAATCAACGGAATTGAAATCAGGGGATCTTGGAGGCCATGAAATAGGATCTGCACGTCCTATCCACCTGTTGCCATAAACATTATTTAGATGTTGCCTTACTGCCAGTAAAAAGTGAGGGGATGCCCCATCATGATCAAAATACATCCCTCGGATAACAACGTTCGCGTTGGCAAGCAAATACGGCAAAATATTTTGTACAAAGTCCAAATAGATCTGTCCTCTTGAAGGACCATCAAAAAAGTATGTACTAATTGGTCATTTATGACACCAATCCACACGTTAACCGAAAACCTTAACTGTGAACGATATTCTCGAATAGCATGGGGATTTTCTTCTGCCAACACATGTGAATTACGGGAATTATTTATCCCGTCTCTTATTAATTGGGCTTCATCTGTAAATAGTTCCAGCCTATGCATTTCATCTCCAGGATGTAGTCGCTGAACCAATTGAATATGATATGGTATAGATTATTTTTTTTAAGACTCTACTTACTTTTGATTGAGTAACATTGAGTTCTCGACTTACTTGTCTAGTGCAGCACTAGTCAAGTAGTGCTTATTGTAGGGTTCATAGTAACAGCGTCAATAATGTCATTTTCCTGCGCTTCATCTACATGTCTTTCTGTTCTTCCACTAGGAAAAGTGCCATTTTCTCGCAAATAATTAAAAACTGACCCAAAAGCTGGATGACTGGGAGTTCGACGAGCAGGGAATCTCTTGCGATATTCTCTAGCAGCAGCTCTACCATTCCCATTATAGAACCCATAAACAAAAACTCTACTAAAGCTAACACAATTATAACAGAAGAAATATGTATTTTTGTACACATAAATAACGATTGATAATGACAATAATGACAATGGGTATAAAAAATCAAGAATCGTCAATCGGTCAACGCCAATCTTGATTTTGAAACTTTTTAGAGTTGTTCGTTATTTTTATTTGGTACAGTTGATACAATGTATTATTATCTGACATAAAATGTTAATAATTTGCAATCAACACACATTAACACATACATGAGGTTTGATTTTTTAATCGTTTTAATTTATTATTTATCGAAAATATTGCCCCAATCCGATTTTTGTCTAAAAATTTAAAATTGAAAAACAATTGATTCTACCCTTAGAGATAATACAAAGTGACAGTGAAGATGTAGTTAAATTTATACATATCAGATTATATTGTAGGTACTCATTTTAGTTGAAATACTAGAAATTTATAACATTTGTTTAAATTAATACCTTATTATGTGATACATCATTATGGTTGTTCTATTTTTGGTAAGATTTGATCATTCGCTAAAAATTGAATAAAAGTGCGACAACATTGTCGCATATATGTCGTTTTCATTGGCTATTTATGTAGTTTGAAAATCACTTATTGCATTTAAAAAAAAATTTATACAGAGTCCAATATTTAATATGAATCCCTAAATTAATTTTTCCAAAGCCGGTCCTGGAATTTCTAAGTTTAGCTAATACCAGTCGAATGCTAGATATTAGGTGTACTGTATCATGGAAAAATTAAAAAAATAAAATGAGCCGTGTAAACACTATAGCCAATTAAAATTTATGGTTTCACAAAACACCCTGTAAATTAATAAAGAAGAGGAGTTGAAACTTCTTAGTAGCCACATGATAACCTCCCTGAGGGACTCTACATATGGTAGAAGTATGTAAAGTTTCTCATGACTCACCCTGTATAAAACAAAACAAACTTACCATCCAAAGGTTATGACCAAGAAAAATTTTAGTTAAAATTTACATTTCGCCCTGTATATTAGTAAACAATTGAAGCAGACATATTTTAATAGTCATTGGATATAGAAGTATGTACAATGTACAGATCTTCAAGACTCACTGTATATCTTAATAATTTCTGAAAAATTAATGCACGGGTGGTGTTTTGTGAACAAAAACGACTCAGTGATCTACACATTAATAGGAGATCACTTCTGGAGATAGTATTAAAAAATCGTTTTGAACAGAAAGTGGAATGTATTTTCCACGGGGGTGTGAATCTGTTGCTAAAATATCGCAGGTTGTCCTACATGCCAAAAGTGAGAGGGCGAACGAGGCAAGGCAGAAACAAGTAGGGCCGTAGGGCATGAGCCGAGGCCGACAGCCGGTGGCCGAATAGGTCCATCCGGCAATATGTTAGCTTCTATAAATCATTGTTTAGGATGACTAACAGCTCCGTACGACGCCCTTCTTTTCAGAAATATGATGTAATTTATATGAAAATGCAACCGAATCTCTGTCATTTTGAGATATGAATGAAAAATTCATCTGAGTCCGAATACTGAATACCACGTGTCAGATGAGATAGCGGAAAGGCTTCTAATTTGCCAATCTCGTATCTCCCTAACGTTGATTTTGACTGAGAAATTTTTTGATTTATAGAAGAAGTTCCGGTCAAAACATGGAAAAATAATGGGGATTTATTTCTCATTTCTATTTAAGATCGTATTTCGGGGATTTGATAAGATATTCACGAACGAAATATCTTACGTCATTTGGAAATGCAAATCTAGTAAATAATTCAGACTTGAAAATTAACATAATACCTACTGTCTACACAAGTGAACATATCTGCCTCGTCTATCTAGAAAAAACCAAGGTATAAAAATTACACAGTGGATCAGAATTAAATTATTTAGTTTCCTACCATAAATAAATATAGTAGTTCAGTTAGTTTCCACATAAAAATAGTGTATCTGCGTGAGTTTAATTTAGCGAAGACCTGAGAGAGAAAAAGTATACAGTGTAAATCATAATTAAATATTGGAAAATATATGAAATCAGAGATAATACAAGATTTTTACTACTGCCTACATTTTTCTGATGAATATTATTGCAGATTTTTTTTAAATTCAAATTAACGTGCATAAGATAGTTATGGTCATTAGCCCGAGTTACAGTACATAGTCTTTAATATTACACGAGTAGAAATGAAGATGATAAATATATTAAGTTTTTTATATTCTGTTTATAAGCTGTTCTTCTAAAAAGTCTTGTGGACTTGTGGATCCGGGCTATTTAGGATATCTCTGTAGTTGGATTTTATACCAAGTTTTAGACGTCTCATGGCAGGATATGGACATATAGCGAGAATATGTTCCATGAGGAGTTTTAAGTGGCAATACTGGCAGTTGGGTTGGGGTGATGATGACATTAGGTAACCATGTGTAAGTCGAGTACAGCTGCCATATTTTTCTTGGATGAACCGACACAGATAGATAGTATCATCAACTTACATGACCAATTTTACGTACTTAAATTTGTTCAAGAATTCAAGTGCTATATAATTTGTCCATAACTCAATTATTGAATATTTTACATGTGAGAGAGTGGATAAAAATGTATTCTAAATATCAAATGCAATTTTTAAGAAACATCCCGTTCTCACAAGAATATACTTTTTTATTTTGGAATAATTTAAATTAAATTCTTAAAAGGTATTGTACGGTATGTTAATTTACACGAAATTGAGTGTGCCGACGAAGATATTATTTTCTGGTGCACAGTGCCAGTGTATTACTCTCTCCATCTGCGTCGCAGACGATTCGACAAAATAGTCGGGTTGTTTGAAGAGATACATTCATTCATTCATATATTTGGGTTGTGCTCATCAGCCCAGGCACTTGAACTGAATCTTTGTACCATTTCCCATGTTATCTACTTCCATTCCAGAAGCTTCGCAGAAGTTCTCGCAGAAGCAGAGTATGTGAGTGGGTGTTTCATCATCAAGTTCACATTTTCTGCACATAGGTTCACTAACTTTGCCCATATTGTACAGATGTTTCCTGAAGGTGCAATGTCCAGTAACCAGGTCGGTAACTGTCTTCAAATGGCTCTTACCCAGTTTCAATAGCCTGGTTGAGAGTTCCTTGTCTACCTTGTTCAGTAAACTCTTTGTATGAAAGTGTCAACCTCCATTTGAATTGGTGTTCCCTATCTAGCCAGTTCCCGGTTTCCCTTCTTATGCAATCTTTTGTGATTCCACAAAACGGTTCCGGACCTATGAAGTCTCCTTTAGAGCCTTCTTTAGCTAACTGCCTCGCCATTTCATTACCTGCCCCCTCATGTGTCGGCACCCATATTAGAGACACTTTGTTGTCTCTTGCCAGCCTGTTGAGGGATTCTTTGCAGTTTTTTACCAGTCTAGAGCTAGTTGATGGATTACTGATAGCCTTAAGCAGAGCCTGGCTGTCAGTGAATATTTTAATTTTTTGTCCGGTATATCCTCTTCAGATGTTTTCATCAATGCAGGCTATAGCGGCAATCGTCTCTGCTTGAAACACAGTCGTATGTCTACCAAGACTCCCAGATATTTAACTTCTTTGGATATTTCTAGTTCTTCTCCGAACAGTACTCTACCCTTCGGGAGAACTCTTCTATTCGTAAGAGCAACTAGTTTGGTTTTTTTGGATTAACTGAAAGGTCCTCTTTAAGGCACTATTCCTCCACAATTCGCAGTGCTTCCTGTAGGACATCCATAACCACCTCTGGGAATTTTCCATTGGTGACAATCACTATGTCGTCCGCAAAACCCTGCGTCCATATGCCTTGATCATTCAACCTAAAGATCTAGTCATCCACAACTAGGTTCCACAAAAGTGGTGAAAGTACTCCAATTTGAGGACATCCTTTAATTGTCCTAACGGTGTATGTTTTATCATGCATATATGCTGTTATTCTCCTATGCTTCAGCATGGATCCTATCAATTTGCATGTGGTGCTGTTAATCCCTCTTTTTTTAATTGATTTGTTAATTTATGACATCGATGTGCTGTCAAAAGCACCTTAGATGTCTAGAAACGCTGCAAGGTCCACTTCCTTATGATTCGGGCTCCTTTCGAGACCTGAGACCAAATTATGCAGGGCAGCTTCTCCTGATTTCCCTGCTTGATAAGCCCATTGTTTTCTATATAGAGGGATGCTCTTAAGCGCTCCTTCTTGTAAGTACACTTGTAAGACTTTTTCTATGGTTTTCCCCATAAATGATGTCAGACTGATTGGTCGGTAGGATTTATCCTGGGTGTACGTTCCTTTTCCTGGTTTAGGAATAAACACCACCTTTGACTCTCTCCATGCAATTGGTATATACCCTAGTATGCTTCGAAGTATCTGAACTAAAGGACCCATTATGATGTCTAATCCCCTTTGCAGAAGCTTGGGGAATATGCCATCTGGTCCTGAAGTTTTGTAGGGGTCAGATGAGTTTACAGCCCATCTGATGAGATAGGGTCTGAATATCTTATGCGTGAGTTCCCAGTCCTCTTTGGTTGCCTTTGTTTTGGCAACCGGCCTGTTGTCATAGCTTGACTCTATCTTTACCGAACCTGGAAAGTGCACACTGAGGAGATGCTCTAGAGCCTCTGCCTCAGTATTTGAAAACTTTCCGCTTGGCAACTGAATAGAACCAAGTTTGTTAGATGTATTCCTTCTGAGAATCCTGTTGATTCTGACGCTGTCAGGGACACCTTGCATGTCCTCATAGAATTCTTTCAAGGACTTCTCCTTGGATTCTTTTATTTTTGTATTATATGCAGTTTAGCTTTATACGCTTCCCAGTTACCCGTTTTTTCGCTTTGTTGAAAAAGGGTCTTGTTTCTTTCCTTAGCTATGTCAGCTCTTTATTTCACCAGATAGTTTGTCTAGAAGAGTGACTCTCCTTTATCGGACAGTTGTTATGATAAGAGGTCAGTGTACACTGTTGCAGCCATGCGGCTGCTCCCTCTAAATCCTCAGCAGTTTTTGGTCTGCCTAGGTATGTACGGATTTTAGAAAGCAGGTCCTCTTTATAAGAGACCTACCCAGTCAGTGCTCTTAGGATCCCTGTATGTTCTAATAACCGATTTTTCTACGTTAATTTCATAGTATATTTGGGCATGATCGGATAAAGCTGGTTCATCCGATACATGCCACTTGCGAATCATCTCCCTGACACGTAAAGTGCAAAGAGTAGCATCTATCAATGATTCTCCCTCGATGATCTAAATGTAGGTGCATCACCCACATTCGCAATATCAAGTTCAGTAGTACATCAATAGTCAAATAGTTTCTTACCTCTGGTGTTGTTGTCTTTGCTGCCCCAGCTGCTATGGTGTGCGTTGGTACAATGACATCCAGATTATGTCTCCTCGAGTATTCCATCAGGTTCTCCATGTTAGTAGTGGTAGTAGCGGTAGTGGTTCTTCTGAATCGATGGGAAGATACAGAGACACTATTATTGTCTCTAGTACTACCCCATCTTTTTCGAGTATAATCTTTGCTGCCACCATGTCACCCGTGCATAGTTCCATAATCGGCATCAAGTTGTATTCGGATCTATAGCAAATACAAGTTCTTATTTTAGTACGATCAGTTCCCATTAGCAGTCCCATTCCCCTAATATTAAGCCCCAGTATCTTACCTTTGTTTATTCAAGGTTCTTGAATTAGAACGATGTCTATGTTTTCAGCCACCACTCTTTGTTGTAGGATAGCGGTGGCTGTCTTTATGTGCTGCAGGTTAGCTTGTAGCACCTTGAAGATCCTTAGAGATTGATGGTACAGGTTCTCGATCAGTACCTGTTTCCTCCTCGGTCGAGAATTCCAGGGTTTTAAAACTGACCCGATGGAATAGATAGTACGCACCAGTCCTTTCATGGACTCCTCGTCAATCCGGAGACTCACATGCAGTCCCCTGACGGATGACTTGGAGCCGAGGATCATCCAGCCTTCAGCACTGGATTCTGTTTCTCGAGCCTCCTCAATCCCACTTTCAGATCCTCTTTTTTAGTCTCAGGAAGTAGGACGAGGACTCGTTGCCTCTTTGGAAGTTCATCACTCTTGATTAGCCCGTAGTAGCTGTCCATGTATCGACTGGCTTCAAACCTAGGCGCCTTCTGCACCTCGTCGATCATGTCAGTTAGGTTCTTTTTGATAGACCCTACCTGATCTTCAAAGACAACAATTGTCTCTGGGAAATTTTTTGGGACCGCAGCTGCCTTGATCCCTTGAAGAGATTCATATATTTGTAAGCGCCACTAATGCCGGATACGATTTTTTTGTCGAGTCACGGCATTTTTGTGTCGTTCCGAACAAATCGTCGAAACGTTGTAGGGTAAAGGATTGTAAATCATTGCACTTTTTCTGAAAGGATAGTATATGCATACTCTAAAGTATAATCAATATTTAATTTCTCATTTTAGAACCCCGTAGCTTGATAACGAAGTGCCTAATGGACAAAATTTATATAAAGTACTATCATGATTTCCAGTCTATTTTCTCAAATTTAAAATAAGCATCCTGTATAATCGCTTTGTACAATAATAAATATATAAATTACTCAAAATGTCTACACCAGTTATAGTATTAAATCCATAAAAATAATGTAATATAAACCTTCATATAAATTTACGATATTTTTAATAGTTCACGAGTCAACACTGTCTTCTTATAAACTTCTTCCTTATTACATGTTTCTGGAAACCCACCTGATCACATCTCTCCGAGTTGGGTAAACTAATCAAAATTATCTGCCTACATCGTCGGAGGACGTTATTATTTTCTTTTTCAGTTTATTTTTTATTTTTGTTTCCACTCATAAAAAATCTTGTGAGAAAAGAACATGCATCACACGACACATTTAAGTTATTTTATGAGATGTTTGTTTTAGCTACTTGGTTTTGTTTCGTATATAGGCTAAATGCAAAACTACCACGGCATGATATTTACATTTTTTGTGAGTAAATATATTTTAAAACTTCAGTGTTTTTATATCCACAACAGACCGGGAAAGGTGCTGGTTGATTTTCGTAATTTATAAGAACAGTTATAGCTAAATTTTATTTACACAGAAGTTATTTTTTATACAAAGTGGGCCAATCAAATCCACCCTCTTATTTGGCTGTATTTATTGAATTAAAAAAATTATGTAACAGTTCGATTTTTGATTCACACTATCGTGTGATGATGCCAACACCATTTTTTTTAATGGAACACTCTATATACACTACCCTCCAAAAATATCGCACCACCTAAATTATTTTTTTTTCTGAATCAATGGATGGATTTTGCTGATTTCTTCACGGTGTAGGTTGATTTATAAGGTATAAATGTATTGATTGTTTCTAATAAATGTGAACGTCTTACCCATATACGGGGAGTGAAAATAAAGTTGTGTTTTTTTCTCTTAATTTTGCAACACCCTATGGATTTTATCAGAAACAATCGCTACACACCATTTACATTACGTTATAACGGTATCCCTTCTCTACATTTCCGTTCAAGAATCATCTCGATCTCTGTTATCAAAGAAGATACACAACTTTTAAGTTTGACGTGAATTTATTGAAATGTACTTACTAATGAAACAGGCATGCTATGAAATACATATTAAAAAGTTTGACAGAAGTGTTTAAAACTGCATTTAACAAATTGCTGCTTTGTGTAATTAAGTGTTTATTTGACATGAACCATATTTCAAGGCATCTAAACCGCGATGAGTGTGTAGATGCAGTTACTTTAACGACTGAAGAAATAGGCTTGAGGTTAGGAGTTCCTCATACAACAATAGCACGAGCTATTCAACGATTTCAAAAGACAAATAATCATACAAGACGACCTGGACAAGGAAGAAGAAGTCACAACACCATGCCAAAATCGTTTTATTAGATTTTGTGCTTTAAGGGAACGTTATGTCACAATGAGAAACTTACAGATACAAGTAGCAGATGTTCATAATATTCGAATTAGTTCTAACCCTGCACAAAGGCATCTCACCGAAGATGATTTGCTTGCAAGGACTTCAGCCAGAGCACCAAATTTAAACGCAAATCATCGTAGAAGAAAATTGCAATTTGCCAGAGAGGATCTTGACTGGAATGCCGATGACTGGTAACAAATACTGTTCACAGATGAATCAAGGTTTTGTTTATATAGCTCAGATGGGCATTCAAGAGTAATTCGATGGCCCAATGAACGGTACGCACAGTGCAACATACGACCGATGACTTTATTTAATGGATGATTTGAAATGGTTTAAGGTAGCTTACAACACGAACATACCTTGTTTCTCTACGAAGAGGTTCATTAACAAGTGTATATTACAGACATTTAATAATAATAATGCAAGACCTTATGCTGCCCGTACGGTTCGTGACTATATGGATGAAGTTGGTATACAAACCATGCACTGCCCACCCTGTAGCCCTGATCTCAATCCCATTGAAAAATTTGGGGATAATATTGATCGTCAGTTGAGAAGCCGACATGCCACCACATGTCGTTCTTTACGAGGTTCTGTAACAGGAGATCCTGTTTCTCTGCTCAAAATAATTCGGTTTGCTTATATATTACCTATTTTAGTACCTCTCGAGCCATCTAACGGCAATGCCTAGGAACGCATTTAACTACATTTAACTATAATGTCGACGCACGTTAGATTCCTTACTTATGTTCTCATATCTTTTCTGAGAGGGCACTGTTAAAGATTTAAAACATCCGAAAATTGTCAGAAATGATGTGCGCAGGAAAGTTTGTTGGTAATTAGATACCATTTTGGAGACAAGCCTGACCGGCGTTCTCTTGATTGTCTAAAAAGAAAGACAATTATAATGTGAGTTGTGTCGAAGGAAATTCTAAGTAAGTCAATACCTTTTCATACATTACTAATGATTGTCGTGTATATATCTTTGAAATGTTGTGGGATGACTCTGTCATTCTAAATTAATTGCTTTCGCCGACAGCACTTGTTGCTTGTAGAAGCTTCTAAAAATTCCTGTGTCTTTTTAGATTGCAACAACTCTACGTTCTACATTCTACCTTCTACATTCTACGTTCTACATTCTACCTTCTACATTCTACGTTCTACATTCTACGTTCTACGTTCTACATTCTACCTGATTCAAATAGCAACTTGATTTGAAAATCAATTCAGTTCGATTCTCTACTTCCGACACTACGTTATACTTGCTTTTACAAGTATGGATCATATTATGTCCAGTACTTTATTGACATAAAATTCGTTTCTCTTCTCCATTGGAGAATACGAAAACCATTGATAGATGCATAAGCCGATATATATTTCTAATATTTGATTAATCATACCATTGTAGAACCTTTAGCATTGAACTAATTTCCCTAGGAACCTAATTAATTTGTATATTTTATGTACGACGGCCAAGGGCCATATTTGTAAAATAGTAGGGACCAAAGTCGACTTTAAGTAGGATATTCTTCATTAGATTGTTAAGTTACTTTCCCGATTTTTATTTAATGATCATCTAAGTACCTATAAAAAACCATATACTCTGTTTTTCGTCATTTGATCAGGGTAAATTATATTATTTCATTTTACAAATGACGTGGCGCTCAAATAAGTTATATGCCAGACAAATTTTTATTACCTAAGTGTTATACAACATTTAGGCGAAAATTCACGACCCATTGTTTTACCTAGAGCTTAGTCGAAGGCATACCGTAAGTAACACTAGAATTATTATCTTTTTTACTTAGAGCTTACCGAAAAGTTACAGTTCATAGTATGGTAAGAGAGGTTTGGGATGCAATTGATCAAGATGAAATTCGACGCCTCATTTTAAGTATGCCTCGTCGCTGTTAATAAGTGATCAGAAAAAGAGGCAGAAATACCCGTTATTAGGCGATTTTGAGAGAATTGTTTGGGAATTATGTAATGTTTTTTTAGTTTTTGCCTATTTGTTTAAAATGTTACCTTTAAACTTGTGTATCTTCTTTGATAACAGAGATATCGAGATGATTCCTGAACGAAAATGTAGAGAAGGGATACAGTTATAACGTAATGTAAATGGGATGTACCGATTGTTTCTGTTAAATTCCACAGGGTTTTGTAAAATTATAAGATAAAACACCACTTTCTTCTCACACCCCGTATATGAGTGAAACGTTGACATTCATCAGAAACAATCAATACATTTCTTCCTTATAAATCAACCTACACCGTGAAAAAATCAGCAAAATCCATACATTGATTCAGAAAAAAAATAACTTTATACTTAATGCACAAATTTAGGAGGAGCAATAATTTTGGAGAGTATTGTATTTTTCTATTTTCTATATTTCCTTGAAGAGTGTAACGTATTAAGGTTATAATGAAAACAACTCCTCTCATGTCTAGATGTCAAGTGCTTTATTATTGGTCGGTATGTGACAGATCATCCTCCGGCAGTGCGAACCTAGGCATTGTTTCGCGAGTCACTCATCTATCACATCCCCGATATATTTTAAATACATAAACAATACAATTTTTGCACATTACGAATAAACAATTTTACAAGTCCAGACGTTCAGGTCTTTTCACTCGTCGACCTAAGGATATCTCTTGAGGTAAAGTTATACAGTCCTTAAATTCATTCTCTTTAGAATTGCCAGGACTAGAGCCAGACTCATTCGCCTCAGTACCACTGGTCTATTTATGTACTTCATTATATTCATCTTCTTCCTCCTCTCTAACAACAGAGTTTGGTAGAGGTACAAGAAACTGCCTATTTCTCGCAATAATTGTTCGAGAGTTATCTAATTCAACAGAGTATGTTCTGTCTCTAATTTTATTTTTGATAACATCTTTTCTTGTACCTTTACTATCCTTTACATAAATACTTATTGGTTATTGTCCAGAGGTTTTTGAGCAACCGTCTCTCTATCATAGTAAGATTTTTGTTTAGTTTGCTTACCTTTAAGAATTTTAACAATTTCAGTTGAATTTTGTGCTTTCGGTTATTCGTAGGTAAGTTTGTTCTTAATACCCTGGACATTAACAGCTGCGCTGGGGAGGGTAAGTTTATGTCTATAGATGTATTTCTCAATTGCAATAAAGTTGATTACATGTCCCTGCCGTCACTGTAAGCTTTCCTCAATGCTTTTTTATAAATAAATAAATAAATTTATTGTTCTCTAGTATAACAATGATTCATGAACAAGAGGAGAAGATTAGGTTACGTCTATTAATGCATAAAGTACATGACAGAGTGGTGAGATAAAGAGTAAGAATAATTGATGCTCTAAGTTTCATTGCCTCGCTCATAAACCTGTGAAGCTTTTGCAATATCATAGCGTCGTTTGAAGTTAGTAAAGCGTCAAGGTCATCTCTCGAATTTTACTAACGAGCCTCGTAAACCACTACACATCGGACAAGTCAGGATGACGTGCTCAAGGGATTCAGGAGTTTGTCGATTACAGATTGTGCAAATTGATTTTGTTTTGATTAAATACGAATTATTATTTACATAGATGTACAAAGTTTCAGTATTAGTAGGACGTAATTGTGCATTTAATATTTTAATATAGAGGGGAAGTGTGTGATTGAGATAGTTAGTTGTTACAAATGGTGAGTATTCTCTTAAAAGAAATTCATATTGTAAATGGTAAGTACTAAGCAAAATTTTGTTTAAATCTTCCTCATAACTAAGGTTCAAATATCTAGTCAGAATTTGTTCTTGCTTTTTTATAAGTTTGTATATACCTTTCACTGAGTTCATTTGATCTGTGATTTTCAGGACTTGACTTAATGCTACAAAATTCCCAGTTTTTGCTAAATGTGTCAAATTCGTGAGAAATATATTGACTGCCCCCATCGGCAACATGTAACGTATTATGGTTATAATGAAATTTTTTTGCTCTAGTACATATCCAATGAAATCAGTTAATTTGAGGTCATTTGATCGAACACAACCAATCAGAACAACATTACACTGAAAACAGACCATGGGCTGTTTTCACTTTATTATCTACGTTGCCATGGGGACATTTTGATTTATTTCGATTTTGACGTTTCAAAATATTTAATATTTCAAAATGTCACGATTTGGTCATAATACTGACGAGAATATCAATGAAATTATAAAAGGAAATATACCAAAAAATACTGTTTACAGTAAAAAGTTTGTGTGGAAAGCATTTATGGACTTCTGTAATGATAGAAATTATCAATTAGATGGAAATCGAACAGTGGAAGAATTGGCGTCGATTAAGAAAGATTGGGCTGTGAACATGAGAAAAAAAGATGGTACAGAGTTTAAAGATGCTACTGTCAAAACCACGTGGAACCTAAAAAGTAAGCAGTTACAAGAAGAATATTATAATGAAATGAAAGTTATTATTGACGCATTCAAAAGTGTATTTCAACAAGCGCGAGCTGCCCGCGATTCTATACGACGAAAACTGCAATCGGATTCCTGTAAAAGAAAACAAAGTTCGGCAGCATTAAGTTCAACTGAAATAACCAAAATGATAGATTTATGGAATGAAAACACCCCCGAAGGGCTGCAACGGAAATTCTATCACATAGCCGCGGTAGAATTAGCTTGGCGAGGTGGGTAAGCTGCTGCTTGCTTGAGACTGACTTTTTTAGTATCGAATCAAACAACGATGGTTCTGAAAAAAATCGAGTTGAATATAACCCTATATTCAGCAAGACTTGTCAAGGTCGTTCAAAAATGTGTACAAAAAGCAAATTTTTAGTAAATACCAACGACAGCAACGTTTGTCCTGTCAGATTATTGATGTCAAAGAGAGACCCAAATATTTATTATATTTTAAGGAACAAATCGTCACTGGAGAGCCGAAAATGATCACTGGTATGATAATATGCCTATTGGAAGAAATACGATTCAAAATTGGACAAAATCGTCTGCCGAGGCGATTGGCTTGAACACCAAAGAAAAAAAAATTACTAATCACTCCAATAGATCGACCGCGGTCAGTCGATTGGCCAAAAGTGGTGTTCAAGAGCAAGAGCTTATAAAAATTACGGGTCATAATAATACCAACTCAATAAAACCCTACTTGAATATTGACCAGGAACATCATAATCAAATTATTAACAGCATGCATAGTGGAAATACATCTTCATCAGTTATAGAAACTAATACGTCTGGATCTTCATTTAACTTTTCTGATTGTTCTTTTGTTAAATGCAACTTTAAATAAATTGTTTTTACTATGTATTTTTTTCTATAATTAGCAAAAAAATTTCTATTCGAATAACCCTCGAACATTGATAAATGCTCAACAATTTTATAACAACTTTCTCAAGCTTGTTGCTTATTGGTTTCCAAGCAACAAGCTTTCGAAATCTGTTATGAAATTTTTTCGAACAATTATCAATGTCCTTGGGTTATTACTACTGATAACAACTCCTCTCATGTCTAGATGTCAAGTGCTTTATTCTTAGTAGGGATGTGACAGATCATCCTCCGGCAGTGCCAACCTCTTCTTAGGCATTGTTTCGCGAGTCACTCATCTATCACAAAGAGTTTATTACGGAAATACCACATACATGGAGTCGTAAGTGGATATTTACATTATTTACAAAGTTACCGGGTGTTAAAAATCACACTTTTACAACTTTAGGTCGTTTTTTTTTTGATAAACGGCGAAACGGCTTACGTGTCTCTACCTTAACATTTTAAGGGCTATTCGAGGCAAAGGAAAAATTATTACAGTGTGGTCAAAATATGAGAAATTTTTCACCACCCTGTATTAATTTTTTCATTATACGATCGAATAGGAAAAGGAAAGTTAAGATAGGGACACGTAAGTCGTTTTGTCAAATATTCAGTAATTTTGTCAAAAAAAACGATCTACTGTTGACAAAAATGTCATGTTCAACACCCTGTAACTTTGTAAATATTCACTTGAGACCCAATCTATGTAGTATTTATGATCAGCTCTCCAAGGTTTAGAAAATAGAAAGTTGTATAAGGAGAAATATCGGAGTGTACTGTTTTCTGTGGCCCACATCGTATATTAATTGAAAAGATAAAAATGAAAAAAACTATATGTTAATGGTATTTTAGTCTAAACTTTCATTTCAAATTATTGTAATATTTTTAAATATCATATAAATTAAATTGTTTGTTTCTGTTGGAATATTTTAACTTCTCGTTTGGTTACGTTTTTTTTGGTTCTAACAAATATTTGGACACTTAAAAACGACAAAGACAGCTATTTTCCTTTATCGGTAAAAGTAATTTAGTCTTTAATTATCAGATTGTAATAAAAGAACCGATTTAAGGATAAGATACGCTATAAAAGGGTATATAAATAAGAACAAGAAGTGGTTCGTGTCCATATAATGATCGGTGTTTGTCGGTCAGTAGAGAGTTTCTCGGCACTTTGAAGGGCAGTTCCTATCAGGACAGGGGTCAAAGCCAAACGCCATTTCATTCTCACTTCCAATGTGTAAATGTCCGATTACTGTGGCAATAAGCTCAACTTATAGCGTCCTTTCAATTTCCAATTGTAATGGAGATCCTTCGTTCTCGGAGGGCTAGCGGTAGCCAAAGCTGCAAACTGCCGCTTTTTATCGCCGACTTTAAATAACTTGATCTCCAGTCTTTGTATTATTTTTATCACTGAACATAACCGTATATCGGTATTGTTTTTATCACGTGAGAGAATTACCCCCAAAGTTATTTTAATTTTTTCTTATTCCGGCGCGCATAATTTTTTACCGAAAATTATTCAAACTACTTTTTTTACAGCTTGGTTATTCACTATCTGTATCTATAAACTACATTTTCTCGTGATAGTCTTAGTCTACATTCTTGACATTATTATTAGTAAACTGGAGTAAATATATACATGATGATGTTATCATGTTGCATTACATAATCGAGAAAGTATTTTTTTTTAAATTGCATATTTGAATACTTATGTTTATTCTAAAATGTTACATCGAGGTCAATATTTAAAACAATTAAGTTCCCACCGGAAAAAATCTCGTTTAATTTAACTTGTTTTATGTTTACATATTTGTAGACACCAGCTCGAGATTTGTATCTTAGGAGTGGACAATGTCATTTTACGGGTATGTACATCCGAAGGTTGTATAATATAGCCCAGTAAAGAACTAACTTTATATTGTAAGTCCGAATTAGAAAGAACGGTCCACGATGTTATATGCAAAAAAATTACTGCGCGAACAGCACCATGCAAGTAACAGAAGTGAAACTTCTTAAAAAAATAATGTTCAAGCATAAAATTTACCAAATATCATAAATTAATTGAAATTAAACAAATATGATTCATCTATTCTATTATAAAAACATAAAATATTTGGTATTTAAACAAAATTTACTTCGATAAGAATACGAATTCAACATATTTTTAACTGAATAAATTCACAACAAAATATCAATTTGGTGTAATTCGAACTACCACACCTACAATTGCTATGTAAGTTTAGAGCCCGGTTTCTGAAGTAAAAGATATCTATTAGATAGGACTATGTACTGAATAAGCTATATATACAGGGTGTTTCATAGTTAAACCACCATAGGTTAACTGCAAGTAGAGGACACTTTGGTGGTTCCAAATAGCCTTGGTTAATTGGTCTAACATAATTATTAACAGAGATACAGGGTGTTTTATTCATTTAGTCCAATGCTTTTGAAGGCCATAACTTTAGAACCACCCTACATATTTCTTTCATTTTTGGTAAGGATATATTGCATTGATAACACAATAAGATAGTGTAATAAAAATAATTATAATCCAGGTCTAGTTTGAGAAAAATTTGCAAAATTCGATAATCTCCAAAACAACACCCTGTATATCAGAATTTTTAAAATCCAATAGATTATTCGAAGAGAACAGAAAAAATAGAGGGACACCAAAATATTTTTCGAAGTGCACATCCCGTTTTACTGCTTAACTTTTAATGTCAAAGTTATTTAAATGTATCATTGACATTTTCGTACGTAATAACTTTAGAACCACCCGATAGATTTCTTTCATTTTTGGTAGGTGTAAGTTACATAAGCATCAAAATCTTATCAAGTAACAAAAACAGTTATAATCCAGGTTCGGGTTAAGAAAAAAAAATTTTTTCAAGATTTTTATAAATCAATAGTTTATTCCAAAAGAACAGAAAAAATTGAGTTACACGGAAATGTTGAAATGCACGCTTACTAAAATATTCAAGTCAAAATCATTAACAATTATCAAGTAGGTCTAATATTCTAAAGGAACAGAAAAATTATCAAATAGGCGTAGACTGTTGAAGTACGGAAAACTTTGACAGTTCGTTTTGTTATTGGTAGTTAATCGTTTGTTATTAGTAAATTTCGCACGAAATAATTTAGATCATTTTGAATAATAATTAATTATGCCTCATAAATTTACAAATGTAGAATATGCAGACATACTATTTGTGTATGGCTTTTGTAACGGAAATGGTAGAGAAACAGTAAGGGAATATGAAAGACGCTTTCCTAATCGTCGCACTCCTCATTACCAGACATTTGCGAGAGTATTTGATTACAGTCGGCAACATGGTAGATTTCCTACAGCGACAACCAATGATTATGGTGAAAGATAACACTTGAATGTTGAAGATGATATACTAGGTAAAGTAAAGATATTAAATTTTATTTAATAGATATTAAGACTAAGAGTCGATTAGAAATTTCCCTTTTCTTCATTACATTAATACATTAATATGTGATACTAAATTAGTCTCCTCCAGTGCCATAATTCATTTTGTTCCAGATATGGTTAACAACAACCCAACAGTCAGTACAAGAAGGATTGGCCATTCATTAAATGTACCCCAGACTACCGCTTGGAGGAGATTAAAAAAATTTAGCTTCTACCCTTATCATGTTCAACAGGTTCAAAGACTAGAACCACGTTATTTGGAACCGCGATTAGACTTTAGTCGGTGGATACTTAGAAGGAGAAGAATAGTTAGCAGGTGCCTATTCACTGATGAGGCCACATTTACAAAGGATGGGGTTTATAATCCACGAAATTCCCATGTTTCGGATTATGAAAATCCTTTTGCTACAAGACAAACACATTCGCAGTATAGGTTTTCGGTTAACGTTTGGTGTGGAGTTTTAGATAATCACCTTATTGGACCATATGTCCTATCCCGTACATTAACAGGGGACGACTATTTTGCTTTTTTGCAAAATATGTTACCAGTGCTATTAGAAAATAAGGAAATTGGAGGAATGTATTTCCAGCACGATGGTGCATCGCCTCACTTTAGGGTAATTGTGCGAAATTTTCTAGAAACATGTGGATAGGGAGGGGCGGGCCCAATAATTGGCCTTGCCGGTCGCCGGATTTTAACCCAGTGGACTATCATATTTGGGGATATCTGAAGGCCAAAGTATACTCTACTGAGATAAACAGCTTAGAAGATCTTATTCAAAGAATTGATGATGCTTGCCAGGAAATCAGGGCAAATCCATTAATGATAAGACGAGCAGCACAAAACATCTTAAAAAGAGCTCATAAATGCATAGAACAAAATGGTGGACATTTCGAACAATTATTAAAATAATTTGACATTCCGTGTAACTCAATTGTTTCTGTTCTTTTGGAATAAACTATTGATTTATAAAAATCTTGATAAAATATTTTTTTTTCAACCCGAACCTGGATTATAACTGTTTTTGTTACATGATAAGATTTTGATGCTTATGTAACTTACACCTACCAAAAATGAAAGAAATCTATAAGGTGGTTCTAAAGTTATTACGTACGAAAATGTCAATGATACATTTAAATAACTTTGACATTAAAAGTTAAGCAGTAAAACGGGATGTGCACTTCGAAAAATATGTTGGTGCCGCTCTATTTTTTCTGTTCTCTTCTGTTTTAATCGCTTCTTCGATATCTATTTTTTTTTTAATTTCATGATCAGCCTCATCTTTTCTATTTTTCCTTTCACATAATCTATTTGAAATAGTTTTCAAGTATCTTTCTTTTTTTTCAGTTGACGGTGTATCCATTTTCCTTTTTTTTTGGTTTTTGGCCAACAATTGGGATATTTTTTGAAGATGACGGCTCAACCACTTCAAAAACAATTGTTTCCTTTATCGTATTGCCAGAAAATATCAATTATAATATATATTTGTACATTATATAAATATTTGTATTATTCTTTTTGAAAAAAAAACTAAAAATAAAGATATATTTGAATAATCATCACATTTTATTATATTATGCTACAATTTTCATTATAAACAGTTTACCTATTTTACATAATGTGGTTAGATCCTAGCCACTTATTTAACTATTTATTTTACACATTGTCATATATAATAAATTTTCATCACCTTTATCAAATTTTCCTGCCTCTACTTGCATTTGGATAGTTTCCAGTTAGTCTAAAACCATCAGATGTGTATCATTAATTTGATCCACCTCATTAGTGACAGCTAAAAATTACCTATATTACAAAAACTGTCAAACAAACACTGAACAAAATTAAACTACTTACCTTCATCTAAATATGACGTTGATGAATCAATATAATCGGAATCGAATAAAATTGTTCCTTCATGGTACCCACAATTTTAATATCCATCTCATTACTATTTGGTGTAAATATGCCTCCTCCGGTTCTGTATAGTTCTAAAACATATATGTATGTATTTATAAACAGGAATTGCAGGCAAGATGGCATACTACCTTTTGAAAAATTCTCATTATTTATCTGATATGTATTGAGAGACGATTATGTGTTGGATCGTTGGTCAGTTATGTTTACTATAGGTTTCAAGGAACAAATAGTTAAAAATAGTTAAAACTAAAATAAAAACACTAAGAAATTAAAAGTTTACAAAAGTCCATCTTGCCCGCCTATGTCACGCAAAATGGCATACCGCAAAGTTATGATAAAATCCGATGAATAACCCTACATACTAATAAAACCCTGATCAAAAAAGAAGACGTTCAATAGACATATAACCAAACTTATTTATTTAAAAAAACTTAAAACATAATTTTCATTTCAATTTTTTTCGAAAAATGAAAAACAAGTTTTCACAAAAAATTAACCTGAACTTAGTCTGTACATAACTCGCAAACAAAGCGCTTTGCCCTTCTTGGTAACCCTGCACAATCCGCATGAGCCCACTTACTGCATAGCTGACATTTAAGCCATGCCTCTTGACTTCGTGATCGGCTATACAGGTCGTTACAATACAAACAAGCCGCGTCTTCTTCGTCATCACTTTTACCTTTAAAAACTTCTGGTTCTTCATCGTCACTGCTTTCAATAATTTTCTTTTTCACTATGTTTCTGTTGCTTTTCCTTTCTTCCTTTAGTTTCTTAGCAACTTCCTTTTCCTAGAGTTCCTGAAGAAACGGACTAACAGTCAAAACATCTTGGTATTTGGTACTTTTACGACTCGCGGCTGCTTTTCTTACATTTCCTTGGGGCCTTGGTGAGAACTTATCTACTATTAACTTTGCTTCCTTGTCTGTCAAACTTGTCCCGATTTTCGAAGGTAATCTTTGCAAACAACTGATGTCTGGGACTTGGCTTCTGTGATCTACGTTGTCCGCCGACTCTAAATGCATATCTTTAAACGTTGAGTGGGAGCCCGAGGTTCCAGGTTCATCACGATCAGGCACGTCATGTGCCTGATCGCCGTGGTCTCCAACAACTAAGGGAATTTCCGTTGTGGTACTAGGCATAAACAAATAATCGGGAAATATGTTCCGGTTAAAAGGTGATATCCCTGTTGCACGGAATCCACTCACGGCAATTGCGGAAGTCGCTGCTTTTTCATATGCCTTGTTGAAAAGACCCGAAATTTGGTAAATTGTTACTGGTCGTCCAGGATTAGCCCTCATCCATTCTGTAATCTTCTGGTTATAGTATGTCTGCAGGGGTCCAAAGAATGCCACATCAAGTGGCTGAAGCCGGTGTGTACAATGTGCAGGTAGACAAAATATAATAACAATGTTCTCTTTGGCCAACTGTAGGGCTTCCAAATATTTGTGGCTTAGGTGGCCATCTAAAATTAAAAGGGCCTTTTTGTTTTCTGTTGGCCTCACACAATCTACAAAATGGCTAATCCATTTTAAAAATAATTCTCGAGTCATATAGCCTGACTCGTTGTATAGTGCAAGGGTGCCAACAGGTGCCGCATCATAGAGCAGATCATTTTTCTTCTTGCGTGGAAAAATTATAGCGGGAGGTACAAACATTCCTCCAGAATGTGATGGCGCTTGTGATGGCTCCCGACTTGCTTCTTCCCCCTTTTGGCGAATACTTTGGATGGTGATTGGACAGTAGTTAACGCGGATTCGTCCATGTTAAAAATCATAGTTTTGTCTATCTGATTATCCTCCAAAACCTTTTCCAATTTGCGAAAATAATTCTCAACTTGAGGTTTATTAAAGGCTTGGGCCCGTGCCAAAGACGTTGCTTCAGGAAGTCTGAGCGAAATTTGGGAGTTGCGATTTCGAAATCCTCTAAGCCATGATATCCCGGCTTGTTTTTTCTGCTTATTGAAAGGGTGCCTAACCTTCATATGTTCAGCTACTTGATAAGCTAGACGACAGACATCTTTTGGCGTTAAACCGAATATCTGGGACTCTAGTTCGATGATATTTTCCACTACGGCTTTTTCTACATGATCAGGTAATGCGTTTTCGCAACGCCCTAAATGTTTTTTGGCACTTGTTGCAATTTTATTTTTATTTGCAGCTCGACGTCGAAGAGTGGTAGCAGGGACATTAAAAGTTTTGCTTGCGAGTGCCCATCCCATGGTTTTATTTTTCAATGCCTCCAAAGCTCTTAACATATTTTCCTTATCCCAGTTTGCGCGTTCTGTCTTTCTTTTGTAGGAGTACACCATCTGATACAAAAATATCATATTTGCAACAATGTTATCACTATCGGGCAAGACGGCATACCGTGCCATTTTAGCGAATCAGTACATATGCCAACTTGCCCGATGCACATGGTTGACACAAACATTAAAGAAAACAGCCCTAAAAGTAACTTCTTGGAAAAATCATTACATGAACACAAAGGGTACATTCAGCCGATTATTGCAAAAGATATATTTTGTTATGAAAGCTCTTTTTGTTTATAGAAAATCACGTGTAAACCAAGAACTTACCTTGAACGTCAACACGCTCCAAGCACTTATTCACAAATAACTAGTTGATCGTTAATCTAATCGGCGCGACATAAAGTGCGCACAGCTATGCCACCTAATACATCAATTTCAGGTAGGCTGGAAATCTATACGCGGTCATAGTTCCTTAATACATGTGGTATGCCCTTTAGCCCTGGTATGCCATCTTGCCTGCAATTCCCTCATGTATATCATAATAGTAAGATATACATGAGTTAATTAAAAACAATACTAAACCTACCTTATCCTCCATCATGTTTTTTCTCGCCTTTTTTTTCATCCCTTCAAAGTAAATTTTTGTCATACTCCGTAAAGTTTTTTAATCTTTTATTATCTTTACTCTCCATTACCATCGTTTTTAGATTTAGGAAAAAATAGAACTATAGATTTGACAACAAAGAAAATATTAAAACCTTTTTTAAGGATTTCGCCTTGGAGTACTCTACATTCAGCCAGTTAGTAGCGTCGCCATCTGTATGTAATGAATTTGACCAAGTTATCTATTCAATAGTTGTCAGTTCCACAATTTGGACCACGTTGAAGTTCAGAAACCCATAATAATTTATTGGTTTGATAAATGTATCTATTTGATAGTTCGATTGGATAACGTCATATACTGAGAAACCAGGCATAGGTGATGCATTAACCAACAGGACCAGCAAAATATCTATCTTTGCCTAAACGTGGCGCTTGCGACTGTCAATTTTGATCCACTTATCGATTTGACGCCTAAGAATCTTCACTTCAAACATTCTTTAAGGATAATAAGCAAACATAAAAATTTAGGCGTTAGTACTAAGAAACGAACGAATAGACATCCTGTATATTTGTGACTATACACTCAAAGGTTGGGATAATACCGCTATAAACCCTTTCAGCTATCCATTCTGTCCTTAAATTTAGGTAAGTTTTTTAGAGTAATCCTTTTGACATAAGCATCAATGAATTTTATACAAATTTCGAGATGAAGTACTATTAAACATTCAAAAATAACAGAGGAATTTTCTTTATATATAATATGGCGAAATCAAACAATTTCGTAAAAAGTTGACAATGTGATTTGAATGAAAAGGCCGCCGAATATGAGTGAACATTGTCGGTCTGACTGCACAGGTGAATTCACCTTTAGTTCTTTAGCCGTATAATCAACTCGAAACCGCAGGTTACCATGGTCTTCTCTATCAAACAATTACACCCGCGGACCGTATAATTTAGAACCATAAATTAAATTGAACTTCGGTCGGTCAGCATTTGTGACTAACGTAAAAATACAATACAATTGTTTTTTACAATATGTCTACAATCATATTTTCTGATAGTTTGGTACTTATTAGCGACCACGGGATAATTTTCATAAATAATTACCACACGCCGTATATTATGGGTACTGGTTTTATTCTTTTACAGTGCTATATTCAATTATACGACTAATGATTAAGGGAAAATGTGCTCTAAACGATTTGTAAAAATGTATTATTGGTGTAATCTTATAGATAAACAGAGGCGGGTATTCTGGAAAATTTATTCAATAAGAATAATGCAATAATTACATAATATATTCCAAAATAAAATATTAAGAACATTGGGCATCTCCAATATTGCCCCATGGACTAGAGTAATCCCAAATATCAATACCAATCATACCTTATGGAACAAAAAAGAAACGAATTCATCGATTTACACAACCGCTTTCCGGAACGAATTAAGCTTGTATAAGGGATGGATAATACTGTATACTTCTTTTTTGCTTGACAACAAAAACAAATTCGCATGGACACTCGACCAAAAATGCAGTGTCTATACTGCTGAACTATATGCTCCATGGCAATAATGACTTTATTTTACATTTACTAAAAACCCCCACTGTCTTATATGCTCAGATTCGTTAAGTGGGAGAGGGCAATCCAGAACCCCTTCATTGAGAACACAATGGTCAAGAAAATACTTCATCTTATCACACATATAAACAATACTGGAAAAATAGTACATTTTATATGGATCGCAAGCCATGTAGGAATTGCTGGCAATGAAGCAGCAGATGAGACAGTATAGCATCATCTGGCAGCATGGGAGAGATACCAGTCCCACTTGAAGACGCAATTAAAGAAGAAAAATGGAATAGGTACGATGGCTATTTAAAAAAATGGAAAACAAAACAAAAAAGTGGACATACCCAACTAATCTAAGTAGAAGTGAACAAGTTATACTATGTAGACTTCTTCCGATTAGACACTCCCGCATTACACAATGTCATATTTTAACAGCGTCAACTCGTCCCAGATGCGTATGTAACATACGGCACAGCATAGACCGTCTGTATCTGTAGAGTGGGGAGGGTGAGTTTAGGTCCACAGCACTTAGGCCACATGTGACCCATTGTACATCCTCCCGAGGAGTTGTCCTCCTAGGTCATCGTCCATCCTGTCCTTTCCAGGAAGGTGCACAGGTCACTAGGAGACATCTCCTTTATATCGGCAGGTGTAGGCCAAGACTCACCGAACACAAACTCCCTTATTGACGATAACTCCGGGCACTCACATAAGACATGCCTTACTTTTTTTTGTGAAGGATCCCTTTATTTTCAACAAATCAAATACCCTTATAAGACCATCCACAAACCACTACCAACAGCTTTATCTTTAATTTCCAAAGGATTTCATAAAAATAAAGTATAGATTGGAAATTATTGACATATTATGCTATAAAATTAACAAAATTGTTTTAAAATGCATTTAAAAAAAGATTAGACCAATAAAAACATTTTTTTAAACGGAAGATTTTAGAAAAAGCAATATAAATATTTAAGACATTAGACAGTTACATTTTTTCATTGTATATTTGTATTTTGTGCCGCTTATTTCTACTTAGTTCCTGAGGAAAGTACTAGTAGCTCCTTTAGTCCTATTTCCCGGAGGAATTTTAGGATGTCTGCAGGCTTTAGTTGAGTAAGTGTCCAACTTTTATCCAGTAGTTTCCTAGGTGTTTTGCCCAAGGATTTTGAATTGCTGTGCATTTCGCAAGTATGTGGATGGAGGTTTCTTCTTCCATACCACAGAATCTACATTCTTCTTCCTCCACTATTTTGAGCTTTTTCAGGTGCCCATTCAGGCGACAACTCAGCGCTTGAATGACTGCTTGACTATCCGACATGATGATAATCCTTTGCCTTCTATATCCAAAATCAATATTGAATTGGGCACACTTTCTTATGGCGTGAATTTCCGCTTGAAAGATACTCTGGGTTTTTCCCAAGCTTTCAGAGTGTTTGGTTCCTGGCCCGTATACCTACTCCTATCCCAGTTCCTTCTATTGCTTTTGAACCGTCTGTGTACCATTGAATGGCATTCTTTCCAAGTCTGGTAATGGTATTTGGATCCCATTCCTTCTTGTTGCTTAATTCCGTAAAGAATTTCTTTGAAAAGTTATACTTTTTCATCATACCATCTTATGGCATGTCCCAGGTTTTCTGATTTCTAAGAAGTAAGGAGGTGGTTTTTTTAATGATTCCCTCTCTACTTAGTCTGTATCTTGTTCTTTCTGCAACACTTTCCACCATCATATGTAGTAGTGCGAGGTTGAGAATCACTTCCATGGCAGCCGTCGGGCATGTTCTCATTGCTCCTGTAATGCATATACAGGGTAGTCTTTGAATTTTGGAGAGATTGTCTCTCGTCGTCAATAGACTAGTTCTACTACTCCACGCAATGGCTCCATAAGTGATAATTGGTCTCACTATGGCAGTGTACATCCAGCTCAGGATTTTTGGGTTACAACCCCAATTTCTCCCTGCCAGATTCCTGCACACCATTAGAGCCATTTTTCCTTTGAATATAATCTCCTTTTCGTGTTTGTTCCACAGGAGTTTACTGTCTAGAGTCAGACCTAGATATTTGACTTCTTGTCTCCATTCAACCTCACTCCCATCAACTTCAACGGTTTTTAGGTTGAGTTTCTTAGTGAAGGCTATTAAAATGATTTATGGTGGGGTTGATGTTTTTTCATTGCTGCTATATCTTTTTTTAAGTAAAATTTTTAAGGGATTGCAGTCAAGTCAAGGGCCTGCTCAAGTAGATTATTTATTATCCGTTTAGCTTTCAAGTTGTACTTAAATCATTTAGAGGAGAAAACCAAAAAAAGGGTTGTTTCTTATGATTAATATGTTCTCTACTAAGCTTTTTGAAATCTGACTGATATTTGAAGACAATGGACTTCTTATACGTAAATCTGCTTTTAATCTATGAGGAAAGAGCTATTCTCTGAATTTTTTTCAAAATTGTATGCTAAATAATTTCGGAGATATTAAGGAGAATTTTTTTATCTATTTTTTAAAACACTTCAAAACTATTTAGTTTGAAATTATTCAAAAAATAGATTTGAGGCCTTTGCAAAGAGTCCTATCATGAATGATGATGATGATGGTGAAAACCATGGAAAAAGTCTTACAAATACACTTACAAGATGGAGCGCTTAAGAGCATCCCTCTTCATAGACTACAACAGGCTTATCAAGCAGAGAAATCAGGTGAAGCTGCCCTGCATAATTTGGTCTCAGGTCTGGAAAGGAGCCTGAATCATAAGGAAGTAGCCCTTGCAGCATTTCTAGACATCGAAGGTGGTTTTGACAACACATCGATGTCATCAATTAACAGATCCCTTAAAAAAAGAGGGATTGACAGCACCACATGCAAATGGATAGGATCCATGCTCAAGCATAGGAGAATAACAGCACATATGAATGATAAAACATACACCGTTAGGACAATTAAAGGATGTCCTCAAATTGGAGTACTTTCACCACTTTTGTGGAACCTAGTTGTGGATGACTTGATCTGTAGGTTGAATGATCAAGGCATATGGACGCAGGGCTTTGCGGACGACATAGTGATTGTCACAAATGGGAAATTCCCGGAGGTGGTTATGAATGTCCTACAGGAAGCACTGCGAATTGTGGAGGAATGGTGCCTTAAAGGGACCTTTCAGTTAACAAAAAAAAACTAGTTGCTTTTACGAATAGGAGAGTTCTCCCGCAGGGTAGAGTACTGTTGTTCGGAGAAGAACTAGAAATATCCAAAGAAGTCAAATATCTGGGAGTGACCCTTGATTCCAAGCTTAATTGGAAGGCACACCTGGAAAAAATTACTAGCAGGGCGACTAGGCTTTTCTGGCAATGCAGAAGAGTTATGGGCAAAGCCTGGGGAATACGACCTGAGGTGGTTCACTGGCTCTACACAACTGTGATAGGGCCAATGATCACCTATAGAACAATAGTCTGGTGGAGGAGGACAGAAGTGTCCTCTGCAGTTAATATAATAACTGCAATCCAAAGACAAGCCCTTCTTGGTATTACCGGGCCAATGAACAGCACGGGCACGGCATCAATGGAAGCCCTTATTGGACTTCCTTTTCTAGAACTTCTTATAAGGGCGGAGGCAATGATGGCAATTCTTAGGCTGAAATCGGGAGACTTATAGTCCCCGAACAATATTCGAGAAGGATACACTGATACAACTGGGACATTATTAGAAGAACCCATATTTCACATGAGGCTATTCACCAAAGAATATATTCATTGAGCGAGTGAATATCATCATCCCATCTAGGGAATTAGGTGATACACGCAGGTAATTCTGGGGAAATCATCTGGTTAACCGATGGCTCCAAAAAAAAACATGGCACTGGGGCTGGTATAAAAGGACCTAGAAAGAGAATGTTCTCTAGCCTTGGTCGATATACGACTGTGTTTCAAGCAGAGCCGATTGCCGCTATAGCCTGTATTGATGAAAACATCAGAAGAGGATATACCGGACAAAAAATTGAAATATTCACTGACAGCCAGGCTCTGCTTAAGGCTATCAGTAATCCAACAACTAGGTCTAGACTGGTGAAAAACTGCAAAGAATCCCTCAACAGGCTGGCAAGAGACAACAAAGTGTCTCTAATATGGGTGCCGGCACATGAGGGGATTGCAGGTAATGAAATGGAGGACCAGTTAGCTAAAGAAGGCTCTAAAGGAGACTTCATAGGTCCGGAACCGTTTTGTGGAATCACAAAAGATTGCATAAGAGGGGAAATCGGGAACTGGCTAGATAAGGAACACCAATTCAAATGGAGGGTGATACAAGGGCGCCTTCATACAAAGAGTTTACCGAACAAGGTAGACAAGGAACTCTCAACCAGGCTACTGAAACTGGGTAAGAGACATTTGAAGACAGTTACCGACCTGGTGACTGGATACTAGACCTTGAGGAAACATCTGTACAATATGGGCAAAGTTAGTGAACCTATGTGTAGAAAATGTGAACTTGGTGATGAAACACCTACTCACATACTCTGCATCCGCGGGAACTTACAAAAACTTAGACGGAAGCACTTTGGAGAGGAATTAATACAACCATCACAACTACTGAAAATCCTTCCAGTCAAACTAGTGGCCTTTATAGAAGACACGAAGATTCTGGAATGGAAGTAGATAACATGGGAAATGGTACAAAGATTCAGTTCAAGTGCCTGGGCTGATGAGCACAACCCAAATATATGAATGAATGAATGAGTCCTGTCATTTGATATGTCACACGGTTGAACAACTTTTTTCACTCTCTTGCCCCCCCTCCTTTTCCAAAATTCGTTTATTTACGTTACAGGTCGGTAATAGAGATTCTTATTGTGTATTCAAAATTTCAACTCAATTGTTTCAGTAGATTCGAATCAATTTGTATGTAACACGGAGAGACAGAAAGTTCCTATAAGGTTCCGTTTTTGCATTCGGACATATAAACCCCTAAAGATTCTTTTATATCGAAAACTCTCAAAATTAAACACTATTATTTCTGTGAATAAGAAACATTGTAAATATATTTTAAAATCCAATAATAATTAAACACTTACCACTTGTAAATTAAAAAAAAACTACTAATATTCAAATCTACTTAATTCATCTCCCCCAAACAACGACGAAACAGTGGCATATTTTTTGAATTAGGCACACAAAGCCTAAAGCTCTACAATTCTCACTTGTTAATTTAAAGCGTCATCATATATTTAATCATCGGGTGTTAGGAAGGAAATGACGCAAACCAAATTCTCTTGTCAAAACGCGAGGCTCCAGGCTTATTAATCTTGTTATCTTTGACGTCGCCAGAGATGAACTCCAGAAATTTATTAGTTTGGTATAATTCGAAAATTTAATAGACACTTGATTAAAATTTGCGTTTTTAATTGAATGCACTTTGTATTGAAACTTTTTTTAGTTATACAATTCTTTGAATCGAGTAAATTATACAGGGTTATTTTTTAGAAGTAGTAGAAGTAGAAGAAGAAGCCTTGCCGAGTTGGTTTTTGTTTTCGGCAATGAAGCACCACATCAGTCGACAATTTCTCGTTGGTATGGAAAATTTAAACGTGGACGGATTAATCTTAGCGACGACCCAAAAACAGGTCCACCAACAAAAGCAGTCACCCAGGAAAACGTCGATGCTGTACGTAAGCTTATCCAAGAAGATCGACATGTCACATATCGTGAAATTGGAGCATCATTGGGCATTTCAAAGATGACAATTCAAAAAATTTACATGAAGAGTTATCCGTAAAAAAATTAGTTTCTCGTTGGATACCGCATCTGTTGACGGAAGAGTCAATTTGTGTAAAAAATTACTCCAAACCGGTTTAACGCAAGAAACTCAAAAAATATATACAGTATTGTCAGTGGTGTTGAATCCTGGATTTACTCTTATGAACCCGAAAATAAATGTCACTCGGCTGTTTGGAAAGTTATCCATTCTCAAGTGTTTCAAAAAAAAGATGCTGGTGACATTATTTGTCTCAAAAGCGAGTCATCTAGCTGCAATTCCTCTGCAAGATCAAAGAACTGTTAGGTACTGCTGATTGGTACATATCGATTTTTTTGCCGGAAGTAATTGCCGAGTTTCGAAACACCAATCCCCAACGACGAATGAGCCTCCAACAGGACAATGCAAGTTCCCACACAGCTCGAACAAAAACTAAATTTTTAAAGCAAGAAAACATCGAATTGTTGGACCATCCTCCATACAGTCCCGACCTAAATCCCAGCAGTCCCGAAAAGATGCAGTCAACGCGTCAAAAACTCTATTTTGAATGTACCAACAAGCTAGTGGAGTAACCGCTTCAAGAATTGGTTCCAAAGAGTGCAAAAATGCATTTCTCTTCGTAGAGAATGCTTTGAAAAACAATAGTGATCAAAAGTTATATACTGTTTTTTCTAGCTCTAGATGCAAAATATAAAAGATAACCCTCGTATAAGAAAGGCTCCAAGAAGCGGAACATTTTTAGGTGAATTATTTAAACAAGTTTCATTGTTTCAATTCTATTAATTAACAATCGCCTAACTTGTTGAAATATTGAATTAGATCGATTTTGCGAAAGGGACTTTATTCCTTCAAGTGTCAAGAATACACCACAATTGACTAGAATTTTCTAATTGATATTTAATACTTGAAAAAATTATTTCAAGTGGCTTTAGAGGCCGCCCGCATTTCCCGAAATAGCAATAGAGATACTTTTTTATTGGAAATGTCCTCTTCTTTAAGGATCTTTTTTTAGATATCGATTATCTAAATTTATTTTTTCTCCATCCTAATTTCTTTCTTTGGCAATTTTTTATCTGGTAATAAAACATTTAAATACATTTTTCTAGCCAACATTTCGAATCCAATAAGATATCGCTCATATTTTTAGGAGCTAGACTATAAAAAAATTATGATCAATGATTTTCTGTTCACTGTACACAATTTGATTTATAAACAATAAGGCGGATAAACACAATTATTATTTCGGCCTCTCCCAATTGAAAGCTGCCAGTTCAATACTCTACGCTAACTAGTACTTCCATTGTCCAAAAAAGCAGCACGGTCTAATTATTGAACAGTTTTTCGTAGTTCAGGACTAAACGAATAGATGGCATATTGTGAAGGGTGGACTAAGTATTTAGATGACGTTAGATGAAATATTTTATTTTATTTTATTTATTATTTTATTTATTTTATTTATTTTATTTATTTTATTTATTTTATTTATTTTATTTATTTTATTTATTTTATTTATTTTATTTATTTTATTTATTTTATTTATTTTATTTATTTTATTTATTTTATTTATTTTATTTATTTTATTTATTTTATTTATTTTATTTATTTTATTTATTTTATTTATTTTATTTATTTTATTTATTTTATTTATTTTATTTATTTTATTTATTTTATTTATTTTATTTATTTTATTTATTTTATTTATTTTATTTATTTTATTTATTTTATTTATTTTATTTATTTTATTTATTTTATTTATTTTATTTATTTTATTTATTTTATTTATTTTATTTATTTTATTTATTTTATTTATTTTATTTTATCTTATTTTAAGTGCTTACGTATGAATGTATATTGGGGTGATATTCACTGATACCTAAAAGATCTATTGTGCCCCCTTACTCCTACTTAGTTCCTAAGAAAATTCTCGGAGACTAGTAGCTCCTTTAGTCCTATTTCCCGGAGGAATTTTAGGATATCTGCAGGCTTTAACTTAGGTAAATGTCCCTCTTCTATCCAGTAATCTCCTAGGTGTTGTGCCCTAGGATTCTGTATGTGGATGGAGGTTTCTTCTTCCATACCACAGAATCTGCATTCTTCTTCCCTCACTATTTTGAGCTTTTTCAGGTTCCCATTCAGGCGACAATGTCCCTGTTAAAACTCTTAGTGCAGTTTTAGTTTGAGTTATGCATTCATTTGATCTCAACAGGTTGTAGTCGCCCAGAAGAATCTTTGATTGTCTAAGTGCTACTAGACCTTTCCAACGGTCAGATCTTCTCTTTTTTTCGGCTTTGCCCATTTGTTCCAATATTAAATTGGAGCTGATACCGCAAAAGGGTTCCGGCCCCCAAATTGGTGTTAAATCCCCCTCTTTGCTAGTTCATCTGCTATTTCATTTCCTTCTATTCCAGTGTGTCCTGGAATCCACAGTAAAGTGTTTCAGTCCCCTTCTTTGCTAGGTCATATGCTATTTTATTTCCTTCTCTTCTAGTGTGTCCTGGAATAAACAGTAAGGTAATTGTTCTCGCCTAGTTCATTGAGTTTGCCTAGGCATTCCCATACCATTTTGGAACTGATAACACAAGAGCTCAGTGCTTTAATGGCTGCTTGATTATCCGACATTATGATAATCTTTTGCCTTTCTTTAAGTGCTTATATACTACGCTATACATGTCGCTGACAACACTTCGTATCTGTGAGTCTAAAATCTACTTGCAGAACAAAATAATTTTTTGAGTCATCTGTAATAAATAGTGGATAAAAGCTATAAACAGTAGGAAAAAAATTTGGTATTGCATTTATTAAGTGCTTTTTGTTGAGTTTTTGCTGTTATTCTATTTCAATCAATGCTGTTTCTTTCAAAACGTGCAGGTAGTATCGTTTTAAAATTACTCACTGCAGAATTTGTTGAAAAAGTTGACAAATTGTTTGACGCCAACAGGCAACAACTTTATACGGTAAAACCTTGGAATACAGCATAAAGTTTATCAAATAAATACATAAATGTGTTTTATCCAGAATTATAAATAAGAACTTTAATTTTTAAGGACGTTTAATATGGATCTTTCGTTTACACAAAAAAGGAGACCAGCAAGAATGTAAGAACTATAGAGGCATTACACTATCAAACGTAGCCTATAAAATATTATCATCACTAATACAAAGACGACTAATAACTGAAACTCAAAATATTATAGGACAATATCAATGTGGATTCATAAGAGGCAGATCAACAACAGATGCAATACACACTATTAAACATAAATATGAAATAGAAATGTTATTTTTAGACTTTGAACAAGCCTTTGACTCTCTAAAGAGGAACGAAATTATGAAAGCTTTAAAAGAACCAAGGGTAAGTAAAAAACTAAGAAACCTAATAGAGATGACAATGATTCATTCAAAGGTTAGTATCCTGACACAAAAAGGAGAAACGGAAGAGTTTGAAATAAACAAAGGTGTAAGACAAGGAGACTCACTGTCAGCTACGCTGTTCAATCTGTCTCTAGAATTTGTTTTGAGAAAGTTACAAAAGGGAAATCTTAGAACAACAGGAAGTCAATTCATAGCCTATGCTGATGACATAGTACTAGTGACAAAAAAAAGGAAAATCATGGAAATATTGCTAAGGGAGATTGAGGAGGAAGGGATGAAGTTGGGACTGAAAATTAATGTGAAGAAATCGAAGATAATGAGATATGGAAAAACAGGACAAAATGGGGAAATACGAATAGGAAATAAAAAATTCGAAGAAGTACAAAAATTTAAATACCTGGGTGTAATGATAGACAATAAAAGGGAAAGAAGAACGGAGGTCGAAGAAAAAATAATGGCAACAAATCGAGCGTAACAAGCTAACAAAAATTTGTTAATAAGTAAAATATTGACTAGGCAAACAAAGTTGAACATATACAAAACAATAATAAGGCCCATAACAATGTACGCAGCAGAAACTATAACTATGACGAAAACAGAAGAAGATAAACTAAGGATAAACGAACGCAAGATATTAAGATCAATTCTGGGTCCAGTGAAGATAGGAGAACAATAATATAGAAGGAGAACGAACCAAGAAATATTAGAAGAATTGAATGGAGAAGACATAATAAAGAAAATTAAAACTGAAAGAGTCAAATGGCTGGGACATATATGGAGGCAAGGGAACGAAGCAGTAACAAAGGCTATGCTACAATGGCAGCCGGGAGGGAAGAGAAGGCGTGGAAGACCCAGATCTAAATGGTTGGCAGATGAGGAGGACGACTTGATCAGGGCAGGTGTGACAAGATGGAAGCAAGAAACAAGAGACCGGAAGAAATGGCGGCAAATAAGCGAACGGATACAATAATAAACCGAGGACGGGGACTGATCCACCCCGATAAACGGATTTAGAAAGCGAAAGCGGCGCAATCTCACATGAGGAGTTAAGCCATATATATTATATGGATCTTTGAAAGCTGCTGCAAAAAATGCACACAAAAATTTGACAAACTGACAATTTTGTAAAATAAGTGACAGTAATATATTTTGGGTTCCTATGTAGGCACTATATTTTTTATATTTCTTGGTAGCCTTTCGTACTTTTGAGTAAAATCATTAATAGTATTTTATGCAACGATCATGTAATGATAGCCATTAAGACACGAGGAGCATGTTGTAGGATACGAAACGAGCCGCAGGCGAGTTTCTTATATAATATGCGAGTGTATTAATGGCCATTACATGAAAGTTGCATTAATAATTATCATTTATTATAAAAAACAAGAACAATGAAAGGAACTTCAACAAATAAATTTTACAAATTGTACAACAAATAAAAAAAACGATGTTATATTTTTTGTGTTTCTACAATCCATAAATTGTTTGTATAATTTTTCATAAGTTTTCTTGGATTTTTCTGGTAATATATTGTCAACTGCATTTTCGGCTCTTTCTCTAATTTCTGGAGGCGTCAGAGAAAATTCTTCGTTATCACTCATTATTTTAACACAATTTAATTATTTAGTTTAATTAATTTTAAATATAGTTACTTTTGAAAATCAAAATTATTTGATAGCTGTCAAATTAAGTGTCACCTAATATAATTAATTTCAGAAATGTCAACCAGGTATCCATGGCTATATTAAATATTGTGCGAATGTCGCATTCCTATTGGCTTAAAAATCTGTATCATAATGAAAATTTGTATCATAATGAATATCATTATGATACAGATTTTAGTCTTTTAATAAGTATATTATAAAACAGGAGTAGAAAAATGTAGTTATATACTTAGAGAGTGGTTCAAAGGTGAGATAAGAAAATTGCTTTGCTATTAGAAAGACGACAATTTCTCCACGCACTAATGCCACACCCAGTATATTGTTTTGTTTAATGCTCAAATCTTTGAATTTTCTTGTTTTTATTTTATGTTCAATTTAATATGTTGCACAGACCGTCAAAAAAATCCGGCCATCAAAAATGTATCACATTTTCGAAAGTGGTTATTATCTGTTGAACCATTTATTTGATTTTGATGATTTTTCCTGTGAACTGTAGGTTAATTCATCTGAAGCAGTACTGTGGTTAAAAGTTAAATTTATAAACGGGGCGCATAAATGTAAAAAAAAATTTTACCCAAAATTTGAAACACTCTGTAGGATGCTGAAACTACAATAGGGGGTATTAACTGGTGTCAAAATATTGCACTATAAGCTTTTCATGAACATTTTGTTTTTTTATTTACGTTATTTTCTCTGTTGTTAAAGATGATTCATTCTGTTTAAGCCAACGCTTTATATCCCAACTCTGATAAAAACATGTACAATTTTGGAAAAGAAAAAAATGTCATGCGCTAGTATCAGGCGAGACCTCCTCTTGCCAAAATGACCTCATTCAATTGACGTGTCATCGAATTAATATGGTTAGTAAAGAAATGCTGAAGAATTGCACCGAATTTTTTTTTTGTAGTACTACTCGAAGATCTTGGAGGCTGTCTGCAGTCTCTGTAGTTGATCCCAGAGATGCTCAAAAGGATTGAGATCAGAGCTGCAAGCTGACCAAACCGCTTTTTTACATTTGAAGGGTTTACTTTGGAACCGTGTAACTTTTTTAATAACAGAGATAATAACTTAAAGAAACAACAAAAATGTTCATGAATCATGAAGCATGGTGCTACATTTTGACACCAGTTGATCGTTCCTGTTTTAGTTGCTGGATCCTATAGGAAGTTTGAAATTCCAGGTAAAACACATCTTCACATTCATACTACGCTCTTATACATCAAAATTTCAACCTTAGTATTGCTACGGAAGAATTGATTCACACAGTTCACAAAAAAAATCATCCAAATCGAATAAGTGGTTCAAGAGACCACCACTTTTGAAAATGTGTCAACAACATTGTTGTTATTCATGATGGGAATAAAATGGATTTTTAATATTTCAAGTTGATCAAAGTGCCATCTATCGTTCAGTATCTCAAATATTTGAAAGTACCCGGATGTCCCAAATTTCATCGCAATTTAGCTTAAACCGCCACCTCTCCGTATATATTATGTATCTCTCTTTATGGGGTGTCTGTTATACTCATTAGGTTGACTGACTAATTATTTGTTAGACAATGGTAAAGTTTGTCCAAAATCAATTGCAAAAGCTTAAACACGTGTTCGTCGCTTTTGCCGGCTTTTTCCTTTGATCGAAATACTTTTTCCTTTGATTAGCATATGCCGATCAAAAGAGAAAGTTTGCAAGGGAGACGAACACGTTTTTACAATTGATTTTGGACAAACTTAACTTCTACCGTATTCAGTTCTCAACAGGTTTCTCGTGGGTAGGCAGCCGGCAACTCTTAAATTTGTAGCTTGAGTCACCTATGCGTCGACGATTGATGCCATTCCAAAAAGATATTAATCACCTTTGAAACGTGCAACGTTGTTCAATGCGCATCAATTCACGAGGGACATGTGATAATTAACTTTGCAATACTTTAACGTTTCACTTAACTGATATACCTAAATAGTTATTTAACCAAGTGTATTAATAAGGGCTATTATCAATCGAGATATTTTGTGTTTGAGCTTGTTAATCACCCTATTAATACTCGTGTTATAGTTGTTTCGCCATCAGGAGAGAGTATTAAAATTATCGGAAACCAGTAAACAATGGGGGTACATTTATAGAATTACATTTATAATGATAGTCTATAAATATTTACTTTAGACCCCATGTCGCCGCCGGTTACAAATATTAGGTAGTAACTTTAAGTTGTGTGAAAGATGTTGAACTTGGATTATATGCAAAATGTCATTGTCATTTTGAACTGAAGTAACTGCATTTTACCAAGAAATTACAATAATTTGGAAATTTTACTGTTCTGACCAGATGTAGGTAAGTATTAAGGGGATTAAACAAAGAGCTATTAGGCTATCCGGCTTTTACCCTACTCATTATGTCATTAGTTAATGAGTTCCTAAATTATTCTTTTAAACCTCCACCATATAAATTATTCTTTGCCTGGATCTTTTAGTAGTCTAAAAAAACTTCGAAAGCAGAGTTAGTATTTAGCATTTTATTTCGTTTTTGTTGTGAAAGATCAAATTGGTTGAGTGTAAATTTACAGGCAGAGGGAGTGAAAATGGAAAATAGTTTGGAGTGTAGTCGTGTGAAACGTATGAAAAGTATTCCTTTATCGTTGAATGAGAAATTCATTATTAAAAATGTGTATGACTATGTAAAAAGAGAGCTTTCATCTGGAACTGTTGACAGCGACATCGAAATAACATCAACAATGACAGGCACGGGAAAATCAACGATATACAGACTCCTTCGTGAGCAAAAGTCAGGAGTTCTGAATCCACCAAAATAACATAGCGGTGGTAAAAAAACAGGTACTTCCAGAAGAACGAAAACGGCTATTAGACGTAAGGTACACGAATTTTATTTTAAAAGAGAAATTCCAACATTAGCAAAAATTTTGCATGCTATAAAAGACGATTCTGATTTGCCCGATATAAAACAAAACAAACTATGGGAAACTCTGAAAGAATTAAATTTTACATAGTCTGTTACCTTGATTAAAAAGGTCCTGTTAATCTCAGGGTGGGATTCGAAATAAAAACCGATTCAGATGTAATGTTGGTTTAATATAATAAAATACGGTTGGTTATTATATGAATGTACAGAAAACAAACAAGGCCTTGCCTACTAATTGTAACGCCAAAAACTCCCTGAAGGATTTCCGCTGTACGACACTATTTATGTGAAGTTAGCTTTCCACAATTATTTTAGGTTATCAAAAAGGCATGCACAAAATTATAACTATAATGAAAAGTTTTACACTATCCAATCTTACCTTAGGGGTGGTTGGATACAGAATTATATTAAAGAACTACCTTTTGTATGCATACGCTGGTTTACAAATTATAGTGATTGTGTTAGTAACTAAATCTATGGTTTGTCCTCAACAGAGGGTAAAGACACCAGGAATGACAAAATACTCTATTTAGACTATTTAGTTTTATATCAATATGTGTTATTCTAGTGAAAGGTTGGCTTCTACTCAAACCACTGGATTGCTTGACATATGTACTTTATGAAGGTTGCCTGTTAAGGATCGGGTGCCGTGGTGTATCCCTCCAAAAGTACTGGTAGTGGCAGACTATATCCTAGAGGTAGAGGTGTATACAGGTGTATCCGATGTGATGACGGGGTGCAGATGATGTCGATGCAGGAATGAAATGGAGATCTCGATGAATAAAATAAAGCCAAAGAAAGAAATACGAAGCAGAAAGAAGAGAAGAAAGAAGAACGAATCACGAAAGAAAGAAAGAGGCCTAAAAAAAGGAACTTGTGTAAGTATTTGGTAATAATAATTAAATGTTATAAGGGTTGAGTATAGTAAACTGACAAATTAAACTCACCGTAGAAGTTGTGTGGCCTCAAAGTGGTTTCGCCTACGGATGTGGAGACAGGAATTTAAGCTGAGCCAAATGAATATCCACTTATACAAATGGTAGAGCACCAACAGGATCACTCTAATAAAATTTAAGCTCACTTAAATATATTTCAAAAAATCAGCAAAATTGCTAAACCATGTGGTCTATCACGAACCTCACATGGAAAAAAAAGGAAACCCAATCTCCTATCTACGTATAGATGGTCTTAGAAAAAAAAGGTATGTTCTTTTCATTTACTTCTTTATTACCAAAGTACTCAACACCAGAGATAAGCTCTGATAGCAGAAATTAAAAGAAGAAACTATTAATTGATAAGGAAGGTCAATGATCTGTAATCAGTAGATCTATGAATAGAAAAGTGATTATGATGAAAGATTGAAATCACTTTGAGAAGATTTATTTTTAAGATTGACAGATATGACAAGATTGTCATCTACCCTGTACACCATGTAAACAAAATAACCTTTAAGCCTTTGATATTTTTAAATCAGTAACTTTTATGATCTGGTGATCATCCTATGTTTAAATAAGATTCCGGTAAATTTAGAATATAAATATTTGATTATTATTATTCCTACTTGTTGTATATAATAGGTGGTAAATACTTATTTATTATTTTTAGGAGCCCTTCAGGGAGACGCTTGAGAAAAGTGAAAGGATTCCTGAGACTTTAATTGTATTAATCCTACTTAAAACAATCAGGATCTGTTTTTAATAAACTAGCAGTTGGTAGGTACAGAGTTTATTTTTGGATGTTTGAAAGAGAGGCACAAATAATTCTTTGTCCCGTAACAAGTCGGAAACATATAGAAAATCGACCCTTATTGAAAGGATGAAATTATTTGTTGGAAAAGAAAAAATTTAAGAACCATATTGCAATACCGTTCAGAGGTAAGGCAAATTTTTTATTTGGATGAAACATGGGTAAACGAGGGGCACACGGTATCCAAAATGTGGCAAGACAAAAATATTCAGACATCACGTCAAGCTTTTATGGAAGGATTATCCACTGGATTTAAACCTCCGTCGGGTGAAGGGCGGCGATTAATTGTTGTACACATTGGAGGTAGCAAAGGTTTTTTGAATGAAGGTAGTCTCATATTTGCATAAAAAAAAACTGGTGATTACCATGAGAATATGAATTCAGATGTATTCGAAGAATATTTCGAGCAAATGATAAAGTTCACTCCTAAAGGGTCAGTGACAGTAATGGATAATGCTAGTTATCACTCACGGCAAATTGAAAAAATTCCTACTTCGTCATGGAACAAACCTCAGATCGTTGAATGGTTAAGAAAAAGAAAGATTGTTTGTAGTGAAGATTTACTTAAAGTTGAGTTACTTCAGTTAGTTCAGTTGAATAGACCTCCTGTACGATACGCAGTTGATGAAATTGCAGCAGCACATGAAATTAATGTGTTGCGCCTTCCTCCCTATCACTGAGAGCTCAATCCAATTGAGCTTATTTGGGCGCAAGTTAAAGGAGATGTAGCTCGGAAAAATACAACTTTTAAGTTGAACGATATTTGGAAACTGCTGGAAAACTCTATAAAACAAGTAAATGCTGACAATTTGGATAAATGTATTAAGCATGTAGTAGAAATAGAAAAGAAAATATGGGAAATGGATAATATTCTACAAGTGACATTAGATGGACAACCCCTATTTACAGACGTAACACCTGTAACATTTGTTGTTAACAATAGTAGTTCCGATAGCGATGAAAGTCTGTGTGAGTAACTGTTTTAAGATTTTGTCACATAAATAAATTTAAGAGGTTGTAATAAATTATTTTGACAAAAACTAATATTTTTACTTGAAGTTTGGTGAAAACTTACACATAATTTTTTTTTTTTAAATATTCTAAACTTTCTGAAATATTCAGGTTAATCTGATGTCACTATCAATTATTTTTTTTAGTCATTAATATCTGTTGGTTTGATTATGCCAAATAAAGTATAAGTTATATACATATAACTACTTAAAAATGTAGTTTTATCTTACCCCTTTTATTAAACCCAGAACCACGCTTATGCAAGGATTATTGACCAGTTTCTCGGCGACTACAAAAGGGTCGTCTATTGTTATATCAGGTATAAATACTGGTCGGCAACGCTAAACTAAAAGAAATTTGTTAATGCTTTATGGTAAAAATTTGCAAATATACTGATTTTTTTTGGGCCACCGCTGCTGTAGTTTGCATACATAATTAGGTTTTATTATTCTCTTCTGATGGCGAAGGAACTATAGGTACAGGTACAACATAAAACATCAAAGACCAAAACAAATAAATAAATATTTTAGGTACAGGTACAATATAGGTATAAGGCTATTTGCAGATATCACAAATGTAGTCTTTAGAGGCAACATCTTCGAAAGCATGTTCTCCGAATTCTGTGCATCGAAGATGGTACCATCTGGAACAATGGCCACAGCCAATATTTTTCTCGGAGTCTTCTTCTGCCTCGCTAATTAATTCGTCTTCACATAGTTCAATTTTGATTCAACTTTTGATTTCTTCTTGTTGCCTACGTTCTTTGGCTTGGGCTTTTTTTGTGTATTTTTATTCAGTTTTTCCAATTCCTTCCTCTCTCGTACCGCCTCCACTTTTTTCGTTTTGCTGAACCTTTTTTGTCGTAGAAATTTCTCCACTTTTTACTTGAAATTGCACTGGACAGCTTCTCTTTTGTATCAGAATTTTGTTGACTCCTTGTTGCAGCAGGAGAAAGAAAATGTTTACTGAACGGTGTTATAGGCTACTCACTGGAAATTTCCACTATTTTCTTCGAAGTTTCATGATCACGTTCTTTTCAGGAGTTTGATGCATTGCATTTTTGACAGCAAGTTTCTCTCGGACAGCATCACCACTTCTGCCATCCAATACATCTAGCTCTTGGCACCCGAACCGCCTAGTAGCCTCTCTTATTGAAATTTCACCTAATCGGATATGGTTAAGAGCTTCCTTCAATAATTCATCGGAGTATATGAATAATTTCCTTTTGAGGACTTTGTCCTTTGATTTGGATTTCTTTTTGACCACTTTCCCGTGACCCGACATCTGGAAATGCTGGAAACAAAAAAAATAAGTACCTATTTTCAAACACTGAACAAGTAATAAAGCAGTGGCCGAGAAAGACCCGATTGTCGGCCTCATAATTAAAGTCCCCACAATTAAATTATTTTTCTGTGGAACTAAATAAAAGCGGACGCGAACTTGAGTCTATTTTCAACTATATCTTGTCATTTACAAAAAAGAGAGACTACAAACACTTTAACACCTAGTAACGTTACACTAGGTGTTAAAAAAGAACAGATTAAAAAATCCCACCTATAACCACAATCCATTTTAATGAACCTGTTAAGCAGCCCCCTAATATTTTTTTGTCAAATGAGTATTTTTCAACATGTTAATACTTAGTTGCGTTTACTAAAGAATTCGTCAAGATACTCACTCCATCCTAACCTATAGCAGTCTAGACTCAGCAACAGACAAATTAATAAAAGTCAATGCATGTACCTTTTTAAAAAAAAAACAAAATAGAAAAAATACAGAAATTACACCATGACAAACAAAACTCCATCCTGATGACTATGATTTACTGCTAAATTATAAGACATCTAGAAATAAACTGCATTTACTTATTTGAGTGGAACAAAACAATGCAAAATTGCCTCTTGAAGCTATTAAAGATCAAATGGGAAATAGACTGACTCATCCAACTGACATTGCAAATGAATTCAACCAAGCATTTTCAGAGATGGGTGAAAAGTTAGCTAGCAAATTGATAAAAACCCCTGTAAGATAAATGAAAATGCTTCTTTGCCAAACTCGATGGTTTTGTTACCCACAAATAGAGACATTAATTAAGGAATTAAAAATTTAAAAGGCAACTGGTTTTGATGAGATAAATGCAGAGTGCCTAAAAGCAATTTCACCATTTATACTAGATCCTCTAGTATATATTCTCAACTTGTGTATAGAAAAAGGGATATGTCCGAAATCCTTCAAGAAAACAGCAGTAATACCAGTATACAAATATGGAGACAAAACGCTTAGTGAAAATTATCGACCTATATCACTCATTCCACACATGTCAAAAATGTTTGAAATACTGCTGAAAAATAGACTTATATCGTATATTAACAGATTTAATTTAATTCTCCCAAACAATTTGGATTTAAGAAAAATACCTCCACCCATGATGCCATTTTGAATTTAACACCAGAAGCATTAAATGATAACAAGGTTTGCTTATATGTTCGATCTTTGGATCTGACAAAAGCGTTTGACACTAGGAGCCATAATGACCTATAAGAAACCTTCGAAAATATTGGCATACGAAACAACTGTCTACAGCTATTTACAAGCTATCTCTCAGAGAGAAAGCAGGTAGTAAGGATTGCCGGGCAAACGAGTGGTCAAAGAAGTATCTCTTATGGTGTACCTACCACAGGGAACAATTTTAGGTCCTGTCATGTTTAATCGTTATATTAATGATCTATTTTCATTGCGCAGCGCAGGACATATAATTGTGTTCGCTGATGATACTGCTATTATTTATGAAGCAGATAACTGGTATAAATTGAAAATTAAAATTAATAAAGGCCTGGTTTGATAATGAAACACTTACCATAAATTTCAAAAAAACTGTTTACTTACCATTCTCTAACTACAACCTACCTAGCGATCTATTCAAACCTCTGGAAATATCACAAAACGGGAAAAAGTTCAGTATAAAACCTGAGGAGCGGCTACAGTTCCTAGGAATACCAACGTTGTCAATACCTTCTTCAATTATTTTCCTTGCCCTTATCGATAAATTAACCAATGATCTGTTTTAAAACGTAATAATAATCCCATTAAACCCATGATAAAACAGATCATTGGTTAATTTATCGATAAGGGCAAGGAAAATAATTGAAGAAGGTATTGGTTGGTTGGTATTCCTAGGAACTTATTATTATCATAGTGTAATGTTTTTATTATTTATTTAAATAGTTTTTACGTATGGGATAAAATTATACACAGTACTATGGCTAATTACTATATATTTATTAATTAAACTTAATTTATATACACACTCTACTTAATGTCTACTAATTTATTTACACTCGGTATAATAGTTCTGATTTATTTTTACCACTTGAATATTACACTATTTATCATCTCTATTTCATTTACTGTCCGATTACTAAAAACGTCTGTAAACTGTCTGTGAACTAGCTCTTCACTGTCCGTTAACTATCTTTTTACTAACTCTTTGTCTTTGCTTCACTAATTCCCAACTCACTCAAAAACCCGCGTATATATAGTCTTTATCAACTCTCGAAAAGTCTACAGTTTTCTACGCTCGTCGTATGCGAAACCAAAACCTTATTCCAGAATGTTCTCGAAAGCGCATTCGCCAAAAATTTTAGTCGAGAGACAGGGCCGGCTTTGGGTTGGTGACCTCGCAACAGTGCCCCCTCCTTAATAGGAAGTTTCTCCTGGAACTTCATTCATTCATTCATTCATTCATAAATTGGGTTGTGCTCATCAGCCCAGGCACTTGATCTGAATCTTTGTACCATATCCCATGTTATCTACTTCCATTCCAGTAGCTTCGTGTCTTCTATAAAGGTCACTAGTTTGACTGGAGGGATTTTCAGTAGTTGTGATGGTTGTATAACTTCCTCTCCAAAGTGCTTCCGTCTAAGTTCTTGTAAGTCCTCGCAGAAGCAGAGTATGTGAGTAGGTGTTTCATCATCAAGTTCCTGGAACTTCTGCGTAGCCGGGACTGGATGTTTAAATCGGCAACTGGACCCACTTCTACACTTTCCGGTCGTATGGAAATAAGAGGGCACTGTCTTTATCGGATACTGATAACGAGGAGTATAGCTGCAGATTAATATGTGGGCACCGGTTCGTGACCATATCGCATGTCCAACCTCTTCTTCAGCTGCTCGAAGTCATCCGTTTCTTCAAAGGGTATCGTCTGAAGCACATCTAAGGCATCTCCACGAAGCGCGATGGTTAAGTTCACTCTAGCGGCTGCTTCAAACTGTTTAACATAGTTGGTCCAACACATCTTTCCGTCGAACGTTGGGGCTTTGACTCTGGCAAAACTGCCAATATCTTCTGTATTGGGGTGTACCTCTGGCTTGCATGATTTTAGTTGTTTGATCTTTTTTTCTTCTGCTGGCCTGCCTTGTGTTCTTAAATCTGCCATTATTCTCTCTAACTCTTGGATTTTCTCGTCCATTGTTGTTATCGTATTTTTCATTTTCTCGTCCATGGTTATTATCTTATACTCAATATCTGATTTTAGAGTCGAAATTTTATTTTCGACTTCAGCGGCAATGTCGTTTTTCATTGATAAGATATCGGCAGAAATATCGTTCTTCATAGTAGAAATCTTCTCGTCCATATTAGCAGAAATATCGTTTTTCATAGTAGAAATCTTCTCGTCCATATTAGGAAAAAATCGTTCGTCATAGTAGAAATCTTCTCGTCCATAGCGGAAATGTTCGCAGAAATATCGTTTTTCATGGTAATAATCTCGTCCTTCATATTAGCAGAATTGAGATTAAGGTGGAAGCCTCGTCGTTGAATAAAAATGTTTCCGGATCCAAGCCGTCACTTAGTAGTGCTATTTTCAATCTTTCAACTAATTCGCTCTTCTTTCCGGACGTTTCCAACTCGCGATTTTCCAAGTCTGCTTTTAGTTCCATCACTTTCAGATCACTTAGTCTCTTAGCCATTTTTACGTAATTATTTATTTAAATTACCCCACACCCGACACCAATGTAATGTTTTTGTTATTTATTTAAATAGTTTTTCGTATGGGATAAAATTATACACACTACTATGGCTAATTACTATTGATTTATTTATTAAACTTACTTTATATACACACTTTACTTAATGTCTACTAATTTATTTACACTCGGTATAATAGTTCTAATTTATTTTCACCACTTGAATATTACACTATTTATCTTCTCTATTTCATCTACTGTCCGATTACTAAGAACTTCTGTAAACTGTCTGTGAACTAGCTCTTCACTGTCCGTTAACTATTTTTTTACTAGCTCTTTGTCTTTGTTTCACTAATTCCCAACTCACTCAAAAACCCACGTATATACAGTCTTTATCAACTCGAAAATTCTACAGTTTTCTACGCTCCTCGTATGCGTAACCATAACCTCATTCCAGAATGTTCTCGAGAGCGCAACCGCCAAAATTTATAGTCGGGAGACAGGGACGACTTTGGGTTGGTGACCTCGCAACAATAGATACAAATTTAAGGTGGGATTTTCACATTAAATACATAATAAAAAAACTACAATTCATCCTCTATAAATACCTGAAAAAGTGTATACCTGCTAGATATATTCCAATGTTATACTTCGGACTAGTAAAGAGTCACATGATATATTGGCATGGGGAAGTGCTCTAAAAACTCAAATTCATCCATTAGAAATTATTTAAAAAAGATTTTTGAAGATCATTCTATCAGTCTAAACTTCATATCTATTCTTCAGATCGATTATATAGGGAAAGCAACAATTTTAAAATTTCTTTTGAAATTTAAAAATTTCAATTTATTATTATTATTGTAATTTTATCTATTCCAATTCTAATTATATTTTAGATTTCGATTCTGATTCTAATCATAATTTTATCAGGGTTGTGGTTGTACTAACTTGTCTAATATTATTGAATTAAGTATTGTTGTTTTTATTTATATGTATTTTGCAGAAATAGGCGTATCTACACCTATCGGAGACCTTCGGTCTGTTTATTCACTAACCATTAACTTTTGTAATTACTTATATATTTTGTGTGAATAAATTATTATTATTTCCGACGCTTCCTTCAACTAAACAAAAGGAAAGTAATCGCAGCTGCAGTTGGAACACGAGTTTGTCACCATATTATATAAATTTATAAACAGTGTCATGGGGCTCTGCGCCCGCGCAGTTTCTGAGAAATGTTGTATGAAGTATCTTAGAACTCACAGACTTCTATTAGTTTCTGGTTATATAGGAAAATTACCTATTATATTCAAATATTTAGAGAAATGGCCGACAACTGGTAACAGCCGGACAACCGGTGCCGTCACCCTACTGTCAAAAATAAATCATGCTATTGAAATGTCACAGAGGCCGCCGGTTTAAATGTCACTGTTTTCATTTTTCTTAAATTCATTTTTGAATGTTTTAATACTAATAATTATTATATTTTTGTGAATAATATAATAAAAAAGTCCAAAACAAGCATTTTATATTAGAAGTCAGTTTAACGGCTTTTTTTAAAATATTATTGTATGTTTGGTTGCCTATACCCAAATCGTTCATTATTAGGGGTCATTAATGAATGATTTTGTATATATTAATATAGTTCAAAAACGCACGTTCGACGGAAATATTAATTAACACCCCCATCTATGTGCCTTTAATAATTGGACAAAGAATATGTAGTATTTGAGGTCAAGTTTAAAGTAAATAACAAATAGAAATGGGGGAAACAATAAATTACTTGTGATAGCAAAGCAACAGTCATAAAAAAATGTATAAGAATTGTGGTAATTTTTTTTTTGAATAAAACCGATTTAGATACCAATAAAATGTGTAGCCCTACCTCAGTGGTTATGGAGCATAAAATGCAAATCAGCAAATCTTTTCTTCGTTAAATCCACTCCCGATGGGATACTTTTTGGCTTAGGTAGATGGCTCGTTGAAAAAGTCTCCAGCGGCCAATAGGCATACATATTTTAAATGACAGTGGAGTTTTGAAAGCGCGGTAATTCGAAATAACCGCGAAGAATTGCACAATTGAGGCGTATAAAATCTCAACCCTTTTCTCTTTCTTATAAGCTTACGACCAACGTAGACGGAGCGTTATTGTGTGTGAAATTAAAATCTTAAGCGTCGACCCTTCAGTATACTTACAAATGTACTCATTTAAAGTTAATTTTACATCTGGATGTTGTTTTAGTTTGTTTTAATAGTCATGGGATACCAGTCGAATTAGCTTACATAAAATAATAGCTATTAATGCTATATTTTGTAATGACCACTAAATGAAATTGTTTTTAAATTTCTAGCGTGTAGGGTGAACACAATTAAGCAAAAGGTTATCTATTTACACAGAGTGTCCTTTAATACTGTTCATTTAATCTGTATAAAATTATTAATAGGCTTGGAACATATGTGTACCTTTATTTTAGAAGTTGAAAGAGATCTGAAGCCAGAGACGTATCATTTGTATAGGTTAAGCCTCACAAATTTTTGAAAGGATGACAAACTCTGTATGAAAATATCAAAGATGACTTTCTGATACCCTACTGTAACGAAAAGGTACTCCCATTGGAATTAGATTAAAAAATTCGTTTGGCTAATATTTTGCAATTTTAATAATGAAGTACAGGCACCCTGTATTAAATGACTTGTTAAATAAGAAGGAAAAGAGTATTTTCCAGATAATGAGGACGGAAATTACCTTTAAGCATTTAATGCACTTTTGCAAACACAAATATTTAAAGCACATTTTGTTTGTGTTAACATCATTTGCTCAACGAAATTTGTCAGTTTTTCCCAATTTTTAAAATGGTTATAATCTTTATATTTCCTATCTTCTGACATATTATTTTAGGTGTTTCTGTTTTCTGCATTTTTTCACAAATTTTTGAGTTATCAAATCCATTTTTTTTTTCGGGATCTCATGTTCGTATGGGTCCAGGACCCAAACAGTGTTGGACTCATCCCCAAGGGGATGCCTACCAACCAAACCCACCTCAAAATCGCCGTTACCCCCGCCTCGGAATCACTACCCTAGCATACTTCGAGACGGGCGGCGGTCCCTCGCACACTCTCCGCTCACACCGTCGTCTTCTCCCTAACTTTCACTCTCACCTCTCATGCCATAGTCGTTCTCTCCCCCTATCCATGCTCTCTACTACCCCCCTTACCTCTATCCATTCCTCCTCCCCCTTCAACATTATCTCCCAATACACCGCCTCCCCTAGTTTCCTCTCCAACTTCTTTAGCACTTCCTCGTTCATCCAGCATCTAAAAACATGCCCCACATCATCCTCCACTTCACACCTCTCGCACACTCCAGTCTCTCTTTTTCCAATCTTGTGGAGGTACCCTACTCTCGACCCATGTCCAGTGAACACCTGTGTCAAGAAGTAGTTCACCTCCCCGAATTTCCGGTCCATCCAATCTCTCCTTTTCCTAATCGCTCCTTTTAGCGCGCCCTCATACTCCTCCCACCTTCTTTTCATTTCCTCCTCCATCCATTCCTGTACTTCTTCTCTGGTCGCACCCCTCCAGCGTTTATTTCTGGCTATAGCCATCACGTCCAATGGGTAGGTCCTTGCCAGCACCGCTGCTGCTAATCCACCCACTGTCCTGTACCCCTGCACCACCCTCAGCAATATACCTCTCTGTACCCGCAGGAGTGGCCTAACCCTCGGATTCACTCCCGCTCTTTCACCCCACACCTCCGCACCGTACATCATACTCTGCTCTACCGTCCTACCAATGATCCTCCTCTCCCACTCTCCCGGCCCCTTCACATTACACATCAATCTCCCAAGCCATGCTGCCCTCACTTTCCCCTTCTCTGCCGCCTTCAACATGTGTGTTCTGAAGGAGAATTAACTATCCAACCACACCCCTAGGTATTTCACAAACTTCTCCATACGAATTCTCCTTCCCTTCACCATCACCCCCACTTCCCTCGTCTTGCTCCGCCCCTTCACTAGCAACCCCACCGTCTTATCTTCCGCCACTTCTAGTCTGCACCGCTCTATCTTCTCCACAATCTTCCTACACATTCTCTCCGCCTTTATTTCTATTTCCGCCTCTCCCTTTGCCATACACACTAGACACACGTCGTCCGCATACACCGTGATACTATCGCACAAACCTCATCAAACACACACTTCCATAGCGTCGGTCCAAGAACCGAGCCCTGGGGCACTCCTGCCTCCGTCTCATCACCCTCCCTCTAGTGTCTACTATCAAACGCCCCGTCAGGTAGTCCTCCACTAGGTTAACCAAACACTCCACCCCTCCAAGCATCAGCAACGCGCTCAAAACTGCTCGTTTGCCGACACTGTTGAACGCGTTCCCGACGTCGAAGAACACGAGTAGGGCCAATTTCTTGTTCTTCCAGCTGCCCTCCCTAGCCCTCTCCACCAAGCCCATTACCCTGCCCAGCGCCGAGATGCATGATTTTCCCTTCTCAAACCCATGATGGTTTACTCTAAAACCCCCATTCCTACCAACTTCCTCCTCCATTCTATCCTTTATTATCCCCTCCATCAATTTACCCATACCACACAGCAGGCTGATGGGCCTGTAGTCCCCCGCCCGCGCCCCCTCTCTACACGCCTTCGTAAACAGTATCACCCTAGCCACCTTCAATCCTTCTGGAAACTCTTCCTCCCTTAGCACCCTGTTGAAAAGCTCGCAACAAATCCATTTAGTTGTCTTCTTCCTACACGTTTCAAGCCGTGCTGCTTTTTACCGTTTGTTTATTTCATTTTATTTTGTAATATATCTTCATTATTCCTTCTTCTACTGTAAGATGTCCCATTATCTTCCTCAGTATTCTTTTTTCAGCAAATCATATCTCCTTTTTTTTTCTCATTGAAAATAATATGCTCTTTGCTGGCATTATAAATTCTCTTTTAGTTCTACTGTGGAATCTCCTATTTATCAGATTAGATAATGAAATTCTCACATTTTTCAAGTGAACAATACAGTAATAGTAATTTACCCAACAAGATTTAGTATATGATGCTTTCGTACTAATGTATAACCCTGTATACAAAAAGTTTCTCATCCTATCCTATAGTGTAACGACACCGACAGAAGTTTATGCTATTGTCATTCTGAGTAAGGCCTCTACTTTTTCCTTTCCCCTTGCCCTATCTCCTTCTGTCGTAGACGCGAAAACTGATTTGGAATTCTCAGGATGTTCTGCAGGTAAATAGGTCGCATTCAGGAAGCCATCTCTGGTTTTATGACGAGGGCTTGCAAATTCGTCAAGAGCTGGCTTGACACTTACTTTAACTATGTCGACCGCCTACGTCGATATCGGGACGTTACAGCTTGTAGACCAGGAAAACAGCATTTTTCAGTTTTTAGCAGCTTATAGTAACATTTGTTGTGATATACTTGAGTTGAAGTAACAAATAATACTTTTAGATATCGAAGAATAAAAACATATTATTCCAACAACAACAATGTTTTGAAAAATAATTTTTCAAAAGCAGTGACCGTTCAACGCAGAAGAAACAACTACTTCCCGGGCTACATGCCCCGACAGACATTGAATTACACTTCTAAGTCAAACGGGGCTGGTAAATCTACAAGATTTAAACCAACCATTCTGGTTTGCAACAAGAAGGGACAACATAACTTGTAGACCGGTTTCGGCGTATTGCGTCTCATCATTTCAAGGAATATGTTATCGTCCAAGAGTTAATCCCGAACTGAATTTATCACTACCATCGCCAACAACACATATCTTCCAATGACGGAAATGTGTTAGCTGCGAAAGTAGCGACACCTTCACCTCCAAGTCCACAAACCAGAATTCGAATGCGACAACAAGCCACGTGGGCTTGAAACAAAAATGAATTAATACAGTTTCCTGTAAAATTGTCGTATTTAGTAAAGCGTTTTACCAATAGATATCGAAGAATAAAAATATATTATTCCAACGCTTACAACAATGTTTTGAAAAATAATTTTTCAAAAACAGTGACCATTCAACGAAGAAGAAACAACTACTTCCCGGGCTACATGCCCCGACAGACATTGAATTACACTTCTAAGTCAAACGCCGAAACCGGTCTACAAGTTATGTTGTCCCTTCTTGTTGCAAACCAGAAAGGTTGGTTTAAATCTTGTAGATGTAGATCTTGTAATTTACCAACCCCGTTTGACTTAGAAGTGTAATTCAATGTCTGTCGGGGCATGTAGCCCGGGAAGTAGTTGCTTCTTCTTCGTTGAACGGTCACTGTTTTTGAAAAATTATTTTTCAAAACATTGTTGTAAGCGTTGGAATAATATATTTTTATTCTTCGATATCTATTGGTAAAACGCTTTACTAAATACGACAATTTTACAGGAAACTGTATTAATTCAATAATACTTTTAAAGATACTTAAATTTTAAAAAATCTAAATTAAATCCAAGTTAAAAATAAAATAATAACCAATGAGTATTTTTCAGAGCAAACAGACTGAAATTCAAAACATTTATTCAATGAAATATTATTTTCAGTTCAAGCAGCATTGCAGTTTCAAAATATTTTAATTAAATTGCCTCTCCAAAAGAAGTAGTTAAATTTGTACTTATTTCTGTTTGGCCCATATATAAAATTTGCAGTAATTATTATTATTATTCGCGCATAGGCTCATTCGGATCTCGCTAGGTACAATCAATGCTTTTCTAATAGGTTGTGCCCACAGTTGCTTCATTCTCTTCGAATGAGCTTTCTTTCCTTCGTCAGACCGAGCCTTTGAAGAGTACTCTTCTCACCGACTTCCAATTGTGTAATATCTGCAGCATTTGAGTCTTCTTTTATTGTTTCCGTTTTTGCTTCACTACAAAATTCCACAATTTGTTTTGTTAACCTCGTCGGTTCCATTCTTTTAATGTGTCAGTAAAAATTTAAACTTATTTTCTTCATATCAGTATGAATGTCTGTGTACTATTCGATTTCTTTATTGTTTCGAAGTCTATAAATGTGATTGTCAGTAATTATTGCAGTAATTATTATTTTTTATTTGATAAAACCGAACCTAATGCTTCCTCATCTTCTTACAAAAATATATTTTGAACGTTAGATGTAGTGTGTTTTGTAAATTTTTCTCTGTCCTATGTTTCAAGTTCTCGTTCCAGTTTTTCCTTTTTCACTTTAGTTCTTTTGGCTTACTACATAATTCCAAATTTACAAATTTTTCCTGGACTATACCTCGATATAAACGTATATAGTTCACTAGTAGAAGTACTCAGTATCTGTGATTTTCTTTTATCACCCACTTTATTTGCATTTTATAGGATACTCTGCACTTCTTTCACAAGTTACGTTCGTAGAAATGACAACGTTTTGTGCTTTTCAAGTCATAAACTTATGGAAAACATTGTTTATTTAAAAATTGTGGATTGCAATAAAAACTTTCTAAATATAAAGTTCAAATATAAAGTGAACTTTTCATTGAGATACTCTATATTACAGAAAATGAAACTCCATCGATATATTTCAATATTGAAATAAATTTAGTTAAATTTACTTTTTTAAATGAAACTAACTGTTTCTAATTACTAATTAATTCCACTATTTAATGAAAAAAATATGAAAATGCTAAGATAATTATTTCGATATTGACATATCATCGTCAGAATGACAGAAGTTACATTTTATGTAATGCCTACTCGATGTTTAATATTTTGGCTAGACCAAATAGTAAGTGACCTATCTTGTGATTGACTTAATATATATGAATAGAAAAAAGAAGAAGATATGATTTTACAAATATTAAAGCTTAGGTATTATTAGCCCTATGGGGATATCCTGGATTTCTTTTTCATTTAAGATCAGTATAACTGTTCAATGATATAGGAAACCAAGGAAAACTATATCTGCTGATCTTTACAATTGTTACTTAAGAAGACAATTCAATAGTGGAGAGCTCCCTAGATTTATATGTTCATTGACAACCTCATATTGTGGGTCTCTCAAGTGTCTTCTTATTTCTAGTTTTCTAGTTCTTCAAGGAAATCTAGTTCTTGTTTCTTAAAACAAATATTCTAGTTCTGTGTTAGGTGTTAATGAATATTTTTGGTGTCAAGAAGATGTTTTGCGTAATGTGATTTATCTGGCTGTTTTAATCTGTGTGCCCGTAAGTGTTCACTGTATCTAATTTCAAAATTTCGAATTGTTTGACCAATATAGACAGTTTTAGATTCTGGACATTTAAGTTTATACAGGGTGTACCATGAGGAACTGTACATACTCCTACCTCATATGGAGACCCCTATGGGGAATGTCAAATGGCCATTAAAAAGTGTCTGCTCCCATATTTTAATAATATACAGGGGGAATTGTGAATTTTGACTGATATTTATTTTGATAATAACTTTTGAACGGTAATTTCGATTTGTCTCATATTTTGGTAAAACGTTACACTACTATTACCGAATTAACTGATTTATTCAAACTAGAAAGAAGTAGTAAGTAAGTAATCTTTATTTAGCTCCAAGCTAATTACAAACAACTAATCCTATTTATATACAATATACAAAAGAAAATAACTTAAAACTAAAATGTCCCATCTCTAAGGAATAAACTCATATTTTTATTGAATATGTACACATTTTTACTGTTTTTACTATCAGTTGGTAGCGAATTGTAAAGTCGAAGCCCATCAGAGAACAGTGATTTCATGAGAAATGATTTACTTGTAAATTCTATATTATAATGTTGGTTTGTACGTAATAATCGGCCATGGAGTTCAAACCTAGATACTAGTAGATCAGTTAGGTACTGAGGTAATTTTTTATTAATTAACTTGTAAATCAACACCACGTTAGCTTTTTCAATATTTTGTTGGACTGACAACCAATTCAATTGTCTAAACATACTTTCAATAGGAACGCGCCTTCCACATTTGAGTAATATTCGCATACATTTGTTTTGCAATATCTGCAGACGAGTTAGTTGTTCTTTGGAGCATGAAAGTAACAATGATGTGCAGTAATTGAAATGAGGAAGAATTATAGAATTGTATACTAATCTTTTTGACCATTCAGATAACTTTCTTGCAGTTCTCCCAAAAAATCCAATTTTTTTGCCTAACTTTTTACATAAATAGTCCGCATACATGTCAAAAGTCAACTGAGGGTCAATAATCACACCTAAATATTTCATTGTCTTTACTCTTTCGATTTGAATATTATTTAACACGATCTTATGATTTTGTGCAATAAATCTAGAACAATTGTTTTTAGAACCAATAACCATGTATTTGGTTTTATCAGCATTTAGTTTCAATTTAGAAGCACATAACCAATCGTACAAAAGCTGCAGCTCATTATTTAATACCGTTGTAATTTGGTCATAATCACTGCTAGCAACGGATATAAGTGTATCATCGGCAAATAAATCTACAAAACACTTTTTAAAAACATGACATAGATCATTAACATATATGATGAATAGTAATGGCCCTAACACACTACCTTGCGGTACACCGTAACAACTTTCCACTTTACTAGAGCAAATGTTATTAATCCTCGTTACGTGATGACGATTTGTTAAATAGTTTTCAAGAAGTGTTAATGCCGATGATGTTATGCCATAAATTCTCAATTTATCAATAAGTTGCTTCCGATTTATAGTTTCAAACGCCCGCTTTAAATCTACAAACACACTTAGCACTACTTTATTTTCATTTATCTCCCTTCTCCGCCTTGAACACACAAATTGTATCGAAGTTTCACAAGAATGATGATCCCGAAATCCAGGCTGTCCCTTGTAGAGTAGACCATTTTTCTCAAAGAACTGCTGTAGCTGATCTTTTAGCACTATTTCAATGATTGTATCTACTAATGGCAAAAGATTAATAGGCCTGCATTCTTCTGGTTTAGATGGACATGGTACTTTTGGAATTGGCACTATCACGCTAGTCTTCAAATCATCTGGTATAACACCCTCACGTATTATAGTGTTTACTATGTTTAATAGAGGATAACCAACAACACAAAATAAATCTTTTAGCATCTTAACATTAAAGCAGGTATCACTAGTACATTTATTCTTCAAGTTAAACACAATCTTTCTTAGTTCGTTTAAAGTAATTTCCCGGAAGCTTGTCATTTGATCCATATGCATTAATTGTTGTTGCCAAATTATTGGATACTTTTTATGTTCTATACTACTTTCTATATTTTTTATGCTATCATTATAAAAATTATTAAAATTTTCCTGTATTGTGTCAGTATATCACTCGAAATCTATGTTATCTAAATTGAGTTTTTGGGTTTTTTTGTCCTATAATGTCTTTAATGGTTAACCACATTTTCTTAGTATCCTTTTTTGCATTGTCAATTTTTCCCTGGTAGTGAATCTTTTTTTGTTCCCGAATCGTTTTTGTAACTTTGTTTCTTTTAATTTTAAAATCTTCCCAGTCAATTGGCGACTTCGTATATTTAAATTTTTTATAAGCTTGATTACGCAATGTCTGACAATTTCTTACTTGCTGATTTATCCAAGGGGTTTTTGAAATTTTTATTTTTGTCATTGGGCAAAAAACATCGAGAGACTCCTTTACATTATTGTGAAAGTTTCTGTAGAGCAGATTTGCATCAGTTGATGTTGTTTCCCAAACTTTACTTTAAGAAATCAGGACCGGTCTTGGAAAATTAGTTTGTTTTGTTCATATAAAAAATTTCACCCTGTATATAGATTTTCAAAACTCTAATAAGGATCTTACAAAGTACACAAATAAACAACAAAAATGGCGTATTTATTTTTCTCCCCACACGATTGCTCAATTTTTAACAAGAAAATCAAATTTAACTATAAATTAAAAGTTTAGCAACATGAGCGTCATGAGCCATAAATTTCAAAAATGCAAAAATATAATTTTTCGTACAAAAATTATACTTTTAATAATTAGTAGTACCATAGCTCGTGCTATTCCGAATTCCGAACCGGCTTTCAAAAGGTACACACTGTTTTGTATAATACTAAAACATCACCCTGTATAACATTTCTTTAATGATTCATCGATATTGTCATTGTATCGAACTAATTTACATGTTTAAGAAAATTTGGGAATACAAGAGAATAGACAATTCACATAAAAAAACTTAAGAAAAAAAAATCTAATAAGAGATAACGAAAACTGAAGGGAAAATTGTTAATACATTTTCCAAGTCCACCTGCAACTAAACAACTTCTTTGTCGAACTTTCAAATGTCTACTTGACTTCCTGAGTGTTTGTATTACAAGAATTGTATTACAAGAATCAATAATTTTGTCAATTAATTCTTGTCGTGTATTTATATTTTCTCCAGAAACCATTTCTTTCAATTGACCCCATATGGAATAGTCGATGGGGTTGAAGTCAGGTGATCTAGGTGGCCATGCATGGGGGCCCCCGCGTCCTATCCACCTATTTCCCTAAGTGACATGAAGATGTTGGCGAACAGCAACTGAGAAATGTGGTGATGCCCCGTCGTACATTGGATAGTAGATTCGGCAAAATATTTTTCCGAAAATCTAAGTACACAGCACCTGTCAGTGATCCATTAAAGAAGTGGGTGCCTATTATTTGTCTGTCTATTACTCCTATCCAAACATTCACTGAAAATCTATACTGTGAACGAGATTCGCGAATCGCATGAGGATTTTGATCTGCCCAAATATGGGGGTTGCGCGAATTATTTATTCCATCCCTTGTAAATTGGGCTTCGTCAGTAAATAGGGTCTTATACAATAAGCGATCATTATTCGCAATACACCTAGCGAATTGCAACCGTGGTATTTCATCTCCTAGATGCAGGCGTTAGACCTGTTGGATGTGATAAGGGTGTAAATTATTGTCTCTTAAAACTCTCTCAACCTATGAATGAGAAACGCCTAATTGTATGCCTACTTTCCTGGTACTCATTTTTTGATCTGCTTCGAGTGCATCAAGAATATGTTCTTCTTGTAAACGGTCTATTGCTCGTTCAGATTTTGATTTAGGAAATGTTTCATTTTCTTTTAAATAGTTAAACACTGATCCAAACGTTTGATGATTCGGAACTCGACGTTGTGGAAATCGTCTTTGATATTCTCTACTGGCAGCCCTACCATTTCCGTCACAAAATCCGTAAACAAAAAGAATGTGCGCGTATTCTGCTATTGAAAATTGATGTGGCATTTTCAATTAATTAAATTAATTTAAATCACTTACACTACCTTAAAAACCGATGAAAAACTGATAATACATAAACACAAAGAAATAATAACTATGGAAAACGAAGTCAAATTATGTACCTATAAACAACTCCAAACAACGAAAATGTCATATCATCACAGCCTCGTAAGATACAATTGAATTTTCAATATGTATTAATAAGTGGTGAGAGGTGAGAGGGTAGAGAACGAAATTGATTTAACAATGTTTCTTGTTTAGCTTTGTTTAATTTAGTTTTATTTATGTTTGGCCCCATTTTGCAGTTTCTCAATTTAAATCAAAATAAAATTGAATTATGTATTACCGTAGCTTTGTATTTCGAGCAAAAATAAAACAAAATTTTGATAATTCGATACAATGACAGTATCGATGAATCATTAAAGAAATGTTATACAGGGTGATGTTTTAGTATTATACAAACAGTGTGTACCTTTTGGAAGCGGATTCGGAAATGAATAAAACATTTGTATTGTTAAAAATATAGCACGAGCACGATGGTACTACTAATTATTTTTTAGTGTAATTTTTGTACGAAAAATTATATTTTTGCAAGAAAATTATATTTTTTGAAATTTATGGCTATGTTGCCAAACTTTCAATTTATAGTTAAATTTGATTTTCTTGTTAAAAATTGAGCAGTCTTGTGTGGAGAAAAATAAATACGCCATTTTTGTTGTCTATTTGGGTACTTTGTAAGATCCTTATTAGAGTTTTGAAAATCCATATACAGGGTGAAATTTTTTATATGAACAAAACAAACTAATTTTCCAAGACCAGTCCTGATTTTTCTTTAGTTTGAATAAATCAATTAATTAGGTGATAATAGTGTAACGTTTTACCAAAATATGAGACAAATCGAAATTACCGTTCAAAAGTTATGTTCAAAAGAAATATCAGTCAAAATTCACAATTCCCCCCGTATATTATTAAAATTGAAAAGCGGGCTGGGGCCCACGGATGACCTCAAAGCGTTATATGGGAACGGAATATTCCGAGCGCTGACGATCTTCGCGGCGTGAGAGAAACACGCCCGAAGGTTACATGTGTTGGGTCAAAAGCCCGGTTTGATATTGACTATGAATCGACTTACTTCGGCTGATTATTATACGCTTAGAAAAGAGATGAGTAGAGGGGTTGGCAGACTATATTTTGATTTAAAGGAGAGCATTTGAAGCGAGAGTTTTAACGTAATAAGATGTTAATGTTTTTTTGATTACTTTTTTAAGGGTGTTTTTACACTTGTGTTTTAATTATTTGGTGTTATTTTATTCTACGCCTTTTATCATGTCTGTGGTGCAAATGGTTCAAAATTTGAGAACTAAAAGTGAACTAAATTTTGAAAAACTATTAAAACTAAAAGAAAGTGGCCGTCCTCTTCCAGAATTAAAAATTAAACAGACTAGCAAGGACAAGAACAAAGAAGTTCATCGCAATTTTCGCAGGTCTATGTATGATTTGTCTAATTGGATTTGCGGATGTGAAGTAAGTGATGCATTTTACTGTTTCGTTTGTCTGCTTTTTTTCTAATAATTCTCTATGGTGTAAAAACGGTGTCCAAGACTTAAAACATTTAAAAGAGAAAATAAAAAAACATAGTTTATCGGCAGACCACATGAAATGTGCCGTGAGTTTTGCTACAATCGGTACTGTGGATATTCGTTCTCAATTAGACAATGCTTATAAACAATCGGTAAGAGTTTTTAATGAAAATGTGTCGAAAAACAGATATATTATAAATAAAATAATTGACTGTGTGAAATTTTGTGGGGCGTTTGAACTTGCTTTGCGAGGGCATGACGAGACAGAATCTTCTATAAATCCGGAACCCCGCTACGGCGGATAGGCCTCCGGGGGGCTGGTCAGTGTCGTTCCGTATTTTAAGATTTTGGTCACATCACCTATGACCCCCCTATCAAATTAACCACGAGCCGCCACTGAATTATATTAATTTCTCTCAAAATTATATTTGTTCATAGGAACTGAAAATGCTCTATGTATCATTGAATTATATGCTGCTAATTTTTGTGACATGGGATGATTGGAACTATATGGTATAGTCACGTCAGTATGTGTTGGTTTTCTGTAAATTTAAAAATCAAGTATATTATTGACTCTTTGAATTTTAATATCAAGAAAATTGATTGAGTTATTTTCTTCAACTTCTAATGTAAATTTAATTTTTGGATGTAAATTATTAATATGATTGAACAATATATCTAATTGTCGTTCACTACCTACAAAACAAGCTAATATGTCATCTATATACCTATACCAAAATAATATATTTTTTGAAATATTACATTCAGAGATTTTTCTTTCTAAACTGTCCATAAAAATGTTTGCCAAAATTGGTGATATAGGGTCCCATTAGTAAACCTTTCTTTTTGAATATATACCTTATTATCAAAAGTAAAATAGTTCTGATTAAACATACATCAAACAAATTAAGTATATCTGATATTATTCCTGGATTAATATTTGTATCCTCTAGTAATTTTTTAACAAGTGTTATGCACTCTTTTGGAGGAATTTTAGAGAACATATTGGTAACATCAAATAAAATAAGTTTAGAGTTATCTTGTAACTTGTATGTTTTTAATTGATTGATTCTATTGAATTTTCAATTGAGTATTTAGATACAAGTCCATAGCTATTAAGTATATTGTTTAGTTTTTTAGCTAACTTATTATTAGGAGTATTAACGTAAGAAACTACAGGTCTAATTGGTTTCGATACTTTATGCAATTTAACAGTTCCATATAATTGTGGAGATTGAGGATTTTTATTAATCATGTATTTTTTCTCATAATCATTGAAAACATAATGTGAACTATCGACAATCTAACATTATTAAAAAAATTTTTTGTTGGGTCAGCACTTAGAATTTTTACATCACAAGATTCTATAAAATTATTAACTTTGGATTTATATTCTTCGGATTTCAAAATGACAGTGGCATTTCTCTTGTCAGAATCTGTTATTGTGAGGTTATAATCTTCTACTTTATTTTTAATTGAATTTAAAGCTGATATATCATTTTTTGTTTGACGTTCAACCTTTGAAGGTTTCATATTTTTGATCAAATTGGCAATTTGTAACTTTTCCTAAAGAAAATTATTTGACTGAGATTTTAAAGCTATTTCTGACTCTGTAGCTAAAATGTATTTGATACTATTGGTAAATTTTGGTGGTATGCTGTATTTCAAGCCTTTATTTAAAAATTCGATTTCACTATTTGTGAAGTTAGTGTCTGAAAGGTTTTCGAATCGTGGTGCAAAGTGTATTGGTAAGTACTTACAGTTTCAAATATCACAATATTTAGCTAATTAAAAATTTCTAGGTGCTATTTCATTTGGATGGATCATTGTCTTTTCAGCTAAAATGAAAGTTGTCGATTTTTTTACGTGCAAGAAAGCCATTTTTTCCCAAATGGGAATGGTTCTACTGGTAAATTGTTTTTGATTATCTGATACTGATATTGGGAGAAAATTACCATGACAAATATGCAACTTTTTTTTGTTCGAACCTGATTTGATTATTTAAATTTAATTTAATTTTAATTGAAAAGCAAATTTGTCCTCTTCAGGGTTTGGTCTGAAAACAAGTGATTTGAAGGTCGCGGTAGGGACAGCTCCTATAAGCTGACCTGGTTAATTGGCACAATGTATCGCAGTTTCGATTATAGCGCCAATTAAAATGCAGGGAAACCATAGAAAACCTGCATCCATCATCCCGGATAGGAAGGAAAAAGGAAAAAATACACATATTTTTTTTATTTCGGGTTTTTTTGATAGATTGAATTTTTTGGGTACTGAAAAGTACCCGAAACAAGTGCAAGTGAGTGTGTGCACTAAAAAGTGATTTTTGTTAGTTTGTTTACCAGTCGGTGCTCCTTCTAGCTTGAATCGTCAGCTTTTACCTTTTCGGCGGTTAAATATGGAGCTGGCTATTCAATATTATACATCGAAAATAAATTGAGACGAAATGAGAAAGTTATAGAGCGTGGTCACTATGTAATTTTGAGCCTAAAGAGATGAATAATGTAAACTTTGTGGACGCTTTTCGTTAGTCATTCAATGTTTTTCGAAAAACGTTCAAAATACTGCATCGGATGATTTCATTTATTTCTCAAAAAAATTTACAATTGACATATGTTCATTTGCTGTTGACCGATTTTACAACTGTTCTGTTTTTTCTATGTGATAATAAAATACTGTGTGTAAGCAGGGTTAAAAAACTATAAATATTCAATTGACTTCAAATCACGTACCTAAATATAAATCCCAAGATTTGTTTTATAATAATTGGTTATTCTCAAATCTTAAGTGGTAACAATGCAACCAGGAATAATAGAGTGGAAAAATAAGAATCTTCGCATTTATCAACCAAGAAATAGACTTTCAGGAATCCTGAGTTTTCAGGGACGGACCTTATAAATATATAAATGGTATTACTTTATATGTAGATAGAAATTAAACAATATAAACAGAATTTTGAGTCCATTATGATACTGTTTTGACTGGATTGGAGCGCCTACATGTAATTGATCTATAAAGTAGCTCTACAGAAGCGTTAATAATTTTATGTCATACTAGTTCATTATTGTGTTTTTATTGCTTAGTTACCAACTATCTAATGCCGTACTTTATGCCCGTGCGGGCATAAAGAGAAATAATTCTAACTTTGACACATATAAAAATTATTGTGATTTTATGACATTTACGTTTGTCAACATTCACGTAGCAGCGATAGTGTCTACTATGATAAAATGGCACTGTTATTAATTCAAACCTAATTTGTATTGAGATTGGATTGCAATAACGAACTAGTATGACATAAAAGTTTGTATGTACCAAGGGCATAAACAGATGTGTATACCCTCGGTCGACTCACAAACCCTCGGGCCGGAGGCCCTCGGGCTCATAAGACGTCGCGCTCAGGGCATAAACATCTATTTATACCCTTGGTACATAAATAACTATTTTCGCCTACCTTACCGGAAAACCAATCATGAACACCAAAAATAACAGCCCAAGGGCGGAAAATTCTTATCACCACGGTTTTTGAAGTTTTTCACCATCTGTCACTTGAGTACTTTGACATTTTACGTAAATTTTTTAATTAAACGTCAGTGAATGTCAAAGTTTTTTGTTATATTTTCCTACTTTTTGGTTTATTAGATAGGCGCTACGCTCGCTCGTGCATCTAATACTCTCAGGCTCTAAAGCCCATTTTCTGCCCTTGTGAGACAATATACTATTTATACTTCAAAAATTGCCATATGAATAATATCCAAAATATGAATGAGCAAAATTGGTCATACGATTTCGTACATACACTAGCAAGACCAAATGAGCAAGAACAATACCCATACCAAGAGACCAAGACCGAGATTGCAAGACCAAAGCCAAATGTACAACAGTGAACTGAAAATTCTAAACTGTTCTAAATAGGATATATGAGAAGATTTGTATCATTTATAATTCATACCTATAAAACGCCTTGGAAAATTTGAAACGACGTAAGAAAGAGGCCTAATGAGCAAGACTGATTACGGAAACCAGGACCGAGACTGGATAAGCAAGACCCAAACCAAGACTACAAGTATTTGAGGAAGATTAAGACCCCAGACGCAAGATCGAGACCGATATCAAGACTTTCTTGGTTTGCTCATCACTACTCCAAAGTTGTTCTTGATGAACATTGTCGTCCTCTTTTCACAAAATTTGGCATAATGCCTCTTCCGGCAATTTTCATATTAAACGGTTCGAATGGTCGGTCCATTAAAGACTTTCATTAAAGTTTATAACGAAAAACTCTTATTTGTATCTGAAACCATCTAGGATAGTCCAGTTTACTTGAACATCCTTCATTACTCTGGCTTGTCACTAAAAATGCGCAATTTTAATCAATTATTAATTTCTGCTTTTGATTTCATCGATAAAGAATGTAAGCAAATTTTGTAAAAATATGGTTATTTAGACATTCGAATCTGAAGCTATGCTTTTTGGATGCCTTAGGAAAACTACAGGCATAACTTAACTTCATATTTTCACTAGTGCGAAACCAAACTATTTGGACTATAGGCACTATAAATAAGGAAGATCGCCCCGAAAGTTCCCTCCCTATATCCATTGTTTATCGAGTCTTGTACCCACTAAAAAAATTAAAGTAGGGGGCCCTGTGCATACCGAAGATGGTTTGACCTAACATCTTTTGGGATTAAGATTAACATGGAGCTTATGTGCTCCCAAGAGCCTCTTCACTACGACCTTTGCAATCTACTGTTTGTGTCCTCATGTTGTGCTATACAGTTCCTTGTTTAGAGCCATCCTTATTACTATAATTCTTAGGCCAAACCTCAGGTCCTCCATAACCTTCATATATTGAAAGGATTCTGGTTTCTTTTCCCTTATCATCGAGAACCTAATCAGGCCTTCACAGTAGCACAGTAGCACAGTATTGGTTGAGTCTACAGTGCCCTCCGTGAATGTTGAAATGTTGACTATGGTTCTTTCTACTGCTGTTTGTGCTTTCGCTATACCACAGAAAGGTTCTGGGCCAATGGAAGCAAGTCGTGATACTTCTTGGGCTAGTGAATCTGCCTCTTCATTGCCCTTGTGATCTAAGTGGCCTACACAACATGTAGGCATATTTTGGAAAAAAAATTCGCGAAATAAAATTCACATCATATTAATTACCTCCGAACAATGAACATACTACAAAAGTAAACAGACGTATTTTCCTATGCCAACATAAAGAATGTCAAAGTTTATTTATTTATTTGCTGGATTCCACAGATGTTGCCATGTCGTATTATTGAAATGTAATAATCATCCAATGACCTAATTTTTTTGTGGTTCCTCAATATATGTCCTTCAAGACTTATTCTATTATTGATATACATGTATAAAAAGCGATTTATTTAATCTTTACAATATACAAAATTTAATTCATACATGAGTGAATGTTTATAAACAGGATGTCAATTTGAAGGTTTCTGTAATTCTGCATTTTTCAGTAAATGTGACAAAACCGCTTATATTGAATGTTTACATTTTTTGACAGCTGTTTGTTTTGATTTTTACTAAATATATTATAGTTGTTGTATTCAATTAGGGATACTATATTTATTAATTAAATTATGTTTACAAGATGGTGAATCGTTGTGTACTATGCAAATTAGAAAGTATAAGTGATGTTTACAATACTTCCTTTGACAGGTAAGCAGCAAGCTCTGAACAGTTCTACAGTTTTACAGTTCTGAAATTACCAGTACAAATCATTTGATATATAAATACCATTTACCCATTCTAATAAGAATACAAATTTATATTATTAACAGAAAATAAACAATGTGTCAATATCGACAGCAACTGAAATTCATTCTTCGAGTAATAAATAAATCTAAGATAAATATTTCTATTAAATTTGAATCCTCATACAGCACGGCAGAGTTATTGGAATCTGTGACCTTTGCTGTGTGTATTGCTATCCTTGTTTTGGAATGAGAGAAACGATTTAGATGTTGGTTGTAAACAAAGTGTGTTGTCAGTATAGCGGGTTATTAATGTAACTGTTTAATGATCGAAGCTTATTACTATAACTGTTTATTTTCTTAGAATGACTCTTAGTTATTTTGGTACCTATAAATTGTCAAATTGAAGCAATTTTTGTTTTCGATATCTAAAATAACAAAAAGGTCGATTCTCTTGGTTGATCTCAGAACCCTGTACCGGAGTAGGAAGGGCATTTTTTTTCGTTGGCTGAAGAACTTTTATGAATTTCATTTCAGGGACTGATCTTTATACCTCTAACGGTCTCGATTGGACGTTTAACTTTTTTCTCAAGAAATTTTCCTCTACACGTCCACATAAACGTCCACGCCCACATCTTAAAAATTACCCATATTTCTGATTAACTACAGAACTACCTTAGTAAAGTTTGTTGTTACACTGTTTTAGACACATTTTCTCAATAATATTCTCTATTTTTCTAGAAGAGAACTTGTTTTTATAAATTTCTTGTTATTTGTGTTAATTATTTTTCAACATTAAGGCTTAGGTTAATGTTTTTGATCCGGTCCTGTTTATTTCCCTACTCTGTCCCACTGAGTGCGTTCCGCTTCACCAAAACGATTTAATGTTCCCTCGGGATGTTTCTTATGTTTTCGAAGGAATATTTTTAAACTTAAATTGTACACTACATATCTCCTGTCACATGTTTCTTACATTTTATTGTTACAAATTGGCCATTTTCTCATTCCAATATAATTTCCATTAAATATATTTTTCAACCGAATAAACAGCATCGTTTAATGCACCTATGGAGTCGATATATAGGGAACGGTTTTGTTAAAAAGATAAATGATACTCCGTTATATGACGCTATGAAATTTGTTCCAAAGAAGATCAATCATGTTTGTGTAGAACAAGAAAATAGAGCGTATCGAGGCGACGCCTGGTTGTTAAAAAGTATATTGTTCACAAAAAATTTATTGTGTCCTCATATTAATAATAAAATAATCGATTCAAACAACAACGTCCGGGATAATTTCACAATAACGGTCTGTAGCTATTTAGGCGTAACTACTGATTAATAGAAAAATTATTTTGAACGGCAGTCTTTACATTCTAACAATACCTACCGACTTTTATTAGATGATTTCGATGTAATTTAAAATACCTTTCTCCTCATTCTGAACACACTTCCTATATAAAAATAACAATCAGGAATGGGATCAAAACACCATTATCAGACTTAGAATTAATGCCATTCAATGGTATACAGATTGTTCCAAAAAAATAGACTGATACAGAGTGTACGGGTCAGGAACCAAACACCCTCAAAGTATCTGTCAAGTGAAAATTCACGCCACAGGAAATTGTTCTCAGTTGAATAGTGATAAAATATATGTATAGAAAGTAAAGAGTTATTATGTAATCAGTTCTAAAATGAAATGGGAATCTGAAGGAAAACTGAAATGAACTAGACAAGAAAAACCTTGTCACACTACTGTAGGTGTGGATGAACTAGCAAAGAGAGGGGCTGGGGACCGGAACCCATTTGCGGTATCAGAACCAACAAAATATTGGAAGAAATAGGTGAAACCGACAAAACGAGATCGAACCATTGGAAAGATCTAGAAGGGCTAATACAATAAAAGATACTCCAGGAAAACAAAGACCAAGTGAGATCAAAATAATTCATGCCAAAATAAGACTACATTAATAGTTTTGACAGGTGTTCTAATAGAACACTGGTTCACAAACTAGTGAAGATTCTGTGGAATGGAAGAAGAAACCTCTATTGCGGATTGCACAGCACTACCGAAACTCAGGGCAAAACACTTGGGAGACTACTGAATAGAAGAGAAAGAATTGTCTGAACTTCAACTTTGATTGATTGATTCAATCAGTACAGCCAGTTGTTTCAAGTTCTCTTTTTGATCTCTTTTTTGCACATATTATGTGAAGACACTGTTAATCCTTATCAGAGTCTTCTCATAAGTTTCTTCTTTGAGAAATAATTCCTTGTGCTTCCTTGTGCTTCCTAGTCCCAGAAGTTCATATCTCCAGTGAGTCAGTGCTTCGCATTCGATGATTATGTGTAAGCATATCTCTTACTTTTCCATGCATAACCAACAAATAGGCTCAACCCAGTATATGTCAATAGTATGAATGTGCTTACTTAGGATGCATTCACTGAAAGCAGGGTTGATGTGTTTCTGCTTAGGCACGTATAGTTTGGCAAACTTATCTGAAGCTGTGAAAGGAATGCGGCTGAAAACATTCGATGTTGCCACGTTTAACTATAAAAAAGCTAAAGTGCTGAGTATGTAGTAATAATTATTTGAAAATAGACTTTTGATTATCAACAATATTTTAATAATGATTATACGTTAGTGCTTTCATGTGCTTGTTTCATTGGATTTTGTCTATTAACATTTTTTTTCAAATGCTGAATTTTAAAAGGTGAACATTTTCCCAATAATGTTATGGGTTTCCTTCAAACCGACAACGCCGTGCGAAATTCATATTACCGCGTACTCCGAACGAATTCAATTGGTGAAGATCGGCACGCTGCTAAGCAACCACCTGACTTGCTATTGGCAAGCGCGTGCGTGTGTTCTTCCTTCTCACTTCGACTATTGACTGATATTGATTGTCGGCCTTGTTTCCTCACCCCTTACCGACACCGCGTATCTTCAGATAGGTTTGCCAAACTATAGCTACAGAACCTCTGATGTTTTGTATGAATCCACCGATATACACCAAGTACAGTACAATCTTCACTTTAAAATATTGCGATTTAAACCAACTAGCTTCAATAAAATGTCGATATTGAGAGAGATACAGGGTGTTAAACATAAAATTTTTATTTTTTACAATAACTTTAACGCTTTTGACGTGTATGCACAAAAATTTGACGGTGGGGGTTTTTGGATATGAGAAATCATAATTTTTACCTATTTCGATGTATTTTGTAGAGGGCGCCACATAGGCCACGTATGCGGCATAAATGTACGCTAAACTTTTTTGCTGTTGAAAGAATTGTTGAAAGTAAATTTTCTTCGATGCATTTATCCATAGGTGTCTCATCTTAAATAACGTCATTGGATCAAAAGACATTGCTGCTTTATTTACGTTTTGTCAAAGTTCGTCGCGGGTATTTATGACATTCCTATAAACAAGTTGTTTCATTGCATCCCGTACACCGAAATCGAGAGGATTAAATTCTGGGCTACGTGCATGGTTAAATAATTAACCATGGCTACGTGGTGGCCAAGGCGACCAATCCAGCGTTCAGGAAAGTTAGTATTTAAATATGTTCTGACTTCTCCCGTATAATGTGGCGGTGGCACCATCTTGCATAATCAACATATTTTGTCTCAAATTCAGTGGCCATTTTTACAACAAATCAATGAAGTCATTTTGCAAGAAATGTAAATAATGATCACCATTAAAATTATGGGGTAACTCGTATGGCCCTATAAATATAAATAAATAATTACCAATGAAATAGCAGATGAACTAGCAAAGAGGGGGACTGGAACACCCTTTTGGGGGCCGGAACCCCTTTGCGGTATCAGCTCCAATGTAATATTGGAAGAAATAGGCAAAGCCGAAGAAAAGAGAAGATCTGACCATTGGAAAGATCTAGTAGGACTTAGGCGATTGGTGATTACAATCAATCAAATGAATGCATAAGTCAAAGTAAAACTGCACTAAGAGTTTTAACAGGCATCCTTACGGGACATTGTCGCCTGAATGGGCACCTGAAAAAGCTGAAAATAGTGGAGGAAGAAGAATGTAGATTCTGTGGCATGGAAGAAGAAACCTCCATCCACATACTTGCGAACTGCACAGCAATTCAGAATCCTAGGGCACAACACCTAGGAGACTACTGGATAGAAGAGAGACATTTGCCTAAGTTAAAGCCTGCAGATATCCTAAAATTCCTCCGGGAAATAGGTCTAAAGGAGCTACTAGTCTCTGAGACTTTCCTCAGGAACTAAGTAGAAGTAAGGGGGCACAATAGATCTTTTAGGTCTCAGTGAATGTCACCCCAATTTACATACATACATACATACATACATACATACATACCAATGATCCCACACCACACATTTATTTCAAATTCATGTTGGAAATGCCTTTCTCTTTTAACATTGGGATTTTCAACTGCCCAGATATGATTGTTTTTTAAATCAAAAACACTACGGCGTGTGAAGGTGGCTTCGTCAGTAAATGGTATTATTTCAACAAAGGTGTGGTCCAGATTTTGCCTGTTTCGGATATTAGTTGCAAATTGGTATCTTAATGGTAAATCTGCTGGCAATAGATTTTCCACCGGAGTAAAATAGTAAGGGTGACACTTCTCCAGGTGCAGTCCAAAATTGGAGTATTACTGAGGATCATCCTCAACGCGAACCATTATCTCATCTTCGACATCAGGCGTAATCATTCTTGGTCGGCCTAAGTTGTCATGTTTAGGACGAAATAAACCACTTTCGCCAAAATTCCCAAATACAGTTTTAAACGTTTGACGGTTAGGTTGCTGCCTGTCTGGATATTTTCTTAAATATTCTTTTTTCGCAGCACGACTGTAGAAATTTTGCTGACAGTAAATAACAATCATATCTCTCATATCTGTATTAGGGGAATTATCATGCCTGGGCATTTTATTTTTGTCTGTATTTCACCAAAATAAATACAAGCTAAGTATTATAAAAATAATGTATTGTCAAAATCATTTGTGACGTTCACTTTCTCAGACTCCCGCCTACTACGTTAACATTTTACTAAATTAATAATTAAATTAGGATGAAGCAGCTAATAACTAAAATGTGAATATCTCTAAAACCGTTCAAATTTGGGGATACTAACAAATATACCTTTTTTTTGTTAAAATGATGTGGCTTTAATATTTTTTTACAAAAGTAGCGCTAATTCAAACAGCAAAAGAGTGCACTGTACTTCTATGTACTATTACTTAAGGACCCCCGTCCTGCAATTTTTGATATGCCAAATGCTAGTTTAGAACCGGTAAATACTATTTCAGAGTCCTGTTTTGCTGATCTGGGAGCATGGTAAGGATTTCAGTGTTGCCTGATTGAAGTTTACAGATATCGTAAAATAGGACTAATAAAGGTTATTGGTGGTCTCTGAGACTTTTGTCAGGAATTTAGTATATCTCAGTGAATTGTCATCCAAAAAGAACGTATGCATGTTGAGAAAGTATAAAACTGATACTGACAAGTTTTGCGACATTTGTGGAGCAGTTACTATTACCTAAACCATACCTAAAAAAAAAATGGTATTAACATTATTTCGGCTCTCCTGTCAGGCACCAGAGCCGCGTGTGGATTCATGACACCTGTTATATTATATATTTTTATTGAATCTCGACACCACACAGTGAAAAAATACCTATACAAGACTATATCTCCTCAATCGAAGGAAGTGGAAAATGTAATATTCGATTCTTCTGTTCGGTTCTGTAGAGTGGAGAGGGTGAGTTTAGGCCCACAGCACTTAGGCCACATGTGACCCATTATACATCCTCCCGAGGAGTTGTCCTCCTAGGTAATCGTCCATCCTGTCCTTTCCAGGAAGGTGGACAGGTCACTAGGAGACATCTCCTTTATATCGGCAGGCGTAGGCCAAGACTCACCGAACACACACTCTCTTATTGACGATAACTCCGGGCACTCGCCTGACAGTTTCATCTTCTTGTACACACAATCTGTATAGAGTTGTGTCCACTAGCCCCATAGTATGGAGGTGTTTCCTTAGTTGCCAGTGGCCAGTCAGAAATTCTACTGTTAAGCGTAGGTTTTTCCTGGTCATCGCCAAATATTTTGACGCCAGCTTCCCATGGTCGCTCAGGGTGACCCTGGCAAGACTGCATCCTTTGATTCCATCCCATCTCTTTAGGGATTGAGCATGGGTGTAACGCTTGGCTAGTTCCGCAATTGTCGAAGTCGTCAGGCCGTAGGTGTCACTGGGTCCTAAAATTTTTGGGGAAGTTTTGGGATTTCGGACTGGATATGCCAAAAAATCATCATCACTTCGGGACTGAGAAATGTTAATCTTATATAAGTACAATCAATTGATGTTACAAGCTTCAAAAATGAAACCATAGCCTTATGAAGAATTTCGAGGAGACATTAGATCGGAATGGTGCTGGATTTTTACATAATTGTTATATAAACACCTTTCATAAATACCATGTTTTTGAAAAAAACAAAACAAAACAAAAGGAAGGTTATCCTTTAGCACAATCAGCTGAAAAGTTTTTCTTTGGCAAAATTTCATTAACAATATTTTCAACCCTAAAGTCTAATTAATATTTAATTAAGCATTCAAAGACATTCTGATTCTTATAAAACATGTTTAGGAGCTGGAGTCCATGGTTCCAGACCCAGGCGCAATGTCCACGCATCGTAGGGGAAGTTTGCAACTGTATTCCAGGCATAAATCTACGCTATCGACACGTGTTTGCAAATGAACATCGAAGGGGGGTATAGATGCCAAAAGATCCTTATACTCTCAGATAGTCAGGCAGCACTGAAATCTTAGCATGTCCCCAGATCATATCTAGACTGGCCTGGGACTGCCTACAAAACCCTGGCAAACCATAATAGAGTAACTCTTAAGTGGGTCCCTAGGTACAAGGGTATAGTAGGCAATGAAAAGGCAGACACCCTAGCAAAGCTAGGGTCTGAGACTGCATTCACTGGTCCTGAACCAGTATTTGGAATATCAAAATCTGCTGCACAGCAAACTCCTGGTGAAAAAAACCCTCAGAGTCGCTGATTAACGAAATATTAAACTTTAGCAGGGGCCAGATAAGGAAAGAGACGGGTCACCGGTCACTGTACCCTAAGGAAGCACATGCATACAATTGGCATATATAGGGAGGAACCTATCTGTCGGTTGTGCATGGAAGAGGAGGAAACAGCCTCTCACACTATCTTCGTATGTAAAGCACTGTCCCATTGGAGATATAGACTCCTAGGACTAGAGTATCCAAGGGAGGATTTCTCCAAAAAGGACCTAGTGAGAAAACGGTTGAGCCTGATCAGGGCTACTGGTCTCTTCACATAAACGGTTTAACCAAGAGCACAAAAAGCCTAAAGGCTGAGGTGCCGAGGTCTTTAAGTCTTTGACTGGTGGTGCCGAACCAATCACTCAATCAATCAAATATGTTTTTGTTATTAGATTACGAAAATGTGTAAGATATTCAACAAATATTAAAAAAATTTGAATTCTTATTTAACAGACAAAATAATGACAAAAAGTCACCTAAAGGCAGATACAAATCAAATGTATATTGTATGTGAATTTTATTTAGAACAAATTTCAAAGGAAATCCAATATATGTTGAACTATGTAAACGCAAAGACTCTTGCAGCTACGCTTCGCGAACCAAACTCTCCTTTGAAGTAGTCACACGTGGTCAATCGTGGCACCCTTCGCGCGGTTAATTTTTTCATGTCCAAATATTCATGGAAAATGTGACGCACCCGCTCAGTTTAGAAGATTACAGCCCTAGCAACTTTACACATTTTCTCCGATCTTCCAATATCATTCTATGATTTTTCTCGAAAATTTCTGGCGTGACGACCTTTTTTGGGTGTATTGAACGTTCGGCCTTACAACTTGTGCTGAAACGACCACAACGAAACTCAATAAACCACTGCTTAACCATTGAAATTGATCGTGCAAAGTTCTCATAGTATTTATCAAGCCTATGCTTGTTTCACACAAAACATAATGCTATATTAGCACACGAAATTAACTCAAGACTCAAGACTGTCTGTAAATTCTGTTAATCTGATATTATCATTATTTAGAATATTTATTTTCACATCTGTCTTATAATTTATTTATGTACTTGTTCCATTTGCTATTATCTATAATATAATTATATAATAAACAGATTCCAATGTTTTAATTCAATTATCTCTCGAATGTAGCAAATAAAAAATGGTCTTTTGGGAAATTTCTTATCAACGCGAGAGTTATATAGAAAAACATAAAGCTGAACAGATCAATTTAAGCTCAATGAACTGGAGGAATGTAGTTAAATCTCGATCTGTCTACTAGAAGCAAATAATAAATTGTTCAAATATTCGGTAGTAAATACTGTGATGTTATTATGGAAAGGCCTCTTTAATTGGTGGTCCTCCAGGTCACTCGGAGGGTCATCTGACTTTAATAAAACTACGACTTCTTGCACTGGGAAAAGTTACGTTTATTACCATCTTTAATATTACACATTATAGTATAACCGAATAGCATATCTTTAATATAATCTAATACTTAATTAGAATGAATTGAATTGAATTTAATATGAATCGAATATGAATATGTTATCGTCTGCTTCTATGATATTTATATTGTGGTTCAAGTTCAGGCTGATATTTACTATTCAATGTTATATGTTTATTTACGTGATCAACTTCACTCTCGATACCTGTCGGCCTCGTGGGTTTTATTTATGCATTCTTTAACGTTCAATGATTTATTGAAAATAATTTCAAGGGAATTTATTTCTTATTTTATTTTATACCAAAAGGCATCACAATATAATGGAAGTTTTCTTTCGTTTTAAGACTCACTTCCAAAAAGTAAGCATTAAACAACCACTAGCTATAATTTTATTTTATGCCAAAATTCATCACAATACAATGGAAGTTTACTTTCGTTTTAAGACTCAATAATTCCAAAAAGTAAGCATTAAACAGCCACTAGCTATAATTTTATATCAATTTAACGTAATATATTATGTATTTTATTGCAAATGAACATAAATGGTTACTAAAACCAACATAATGAACGAAGTCATGTGCAAATGCGTTGTATTATATAAACCTTACCTACTTATGCACCCCGGCTAAACTTTATTAATGTCCTTTTGTTACTCCCCCTTATGATATTGAACATCATATTTTATCCTGACTGACTAGGTATTTTCTCATCAAATTGGGCAATGAAGTAACTTCAATTAGCAATATGTTCGAGATTATTCATTTGAACTCCCCTACTGCTTGTTCTCTGACAGTGCGACTTTTCAGTCATCGTTGTCGACGACGCTATTAAATAATGACAGTCGTTTAACGTGACTAAGAAAAATTATAGACTTGTTAGATAAGTACTGCCATCTATTGACATACAATTTTTCAAATTAAAATGCATTATAAATAGCTTCGATCATTGAACAGTCTAGATAAGTAACGCAAAATGCTGGCCGTACACTTTGTTTGAAGCCAGCATCTCAATAGAGATACCTCAAGTAGCAGTGCCGTGCTGTTTTGGGGTATTTTATTAAAAAAAAGATCATTTACCAGAGTGGTTTTCCACTTATAATTTACTTAGATTCAACCTTTAATTTTACCTCCATATTAGAATAGATTATGTTCATATATCAAATGATACACTGTCAATGCCATTGTCGATTAGTTGATATCTGAATAAGGGGCTTTTACACAATAATAAATTTGAATAAATAAAGGAAATCCCCTAACCCGTGCAGGCGTAGTTGTTGGATTTTTTGGTTCGAGAGCACAATCACATTCATATTGATACAAAAAAATAAAAAATAAATGTACAAATACAAAAGAAGACAAACACATCAAGAAAAAAATGAGAAACGTAAATAAGATTAGGATGTATTTCAAACTACTTCACAATAAAATCTACAATAATATTATCATCCACATACTTTCTTATAAATGTTTTGAATATTTAATAGAAAATATTAAAGTTTTGTATTCTTCTGGTAGATATTTATTTGTATGTGTTTGGATGGAGGTTTATTCTTCCAGCTTTTTCAGGTGCCCATACAGGCGACAATGTCCCGTTAGGACCCTTGTTAAAACTCTTAGTGCCGTTTTACTCTGGCTTCGGCATTCATTTGTTCTCAACAGATTGTAAGACACCCAGAAGTATCTAAGCCCTACTAGATCCTTCCAATGGTCAGATCTTCTCTTTTTTTCGGCTTTGCCTATTTTTTCCAATATTACATTGGAGCTGATACCGCAAACGGGTATTTCAGTCCCCTCTTTGCTAGTTAATCTGCTATTTCATTTCCTTCTATCCCTGTGTGTCCTGGAATCCACAGTACATTGTTCTCGCCTAGTTCATTGAGTTTGCCTAGGCATTACCATACCATTTTGGAACTGATTACACAAGAACTCAGTGCTTTAATGGCTGCTTGACTATCCGACATGATGATAATCCTTTACCTTCTATATCCTTTATCAATATTGAACTGGGCACATTTTCCTATGGCGTGATTTTCAGCTTGAAAAATACTTTTTCTACAAATGCTATGAAAAGTGACTTATTTCTCATACCTTACTTAATTTCAAAACCAAATATTGCTCATTCTGTGAGAAATATTATTTCTCACGGCACTTTGCCCAAGCCACATACATTTATATGGAGAATCAAATAAAATTGACAAAAATTTAGTAGGCTTCTGTCATCTTTAAATACCTACTTATTTGTCACAAAACAGTCAGATTAATTAATATAACGGAGTATTTGGTGAGAAGAAATGACGTTCCGGATTTGACCATACAAAATTGTACAAATTTCACCATCAACTATAATTTTAAATTAAATTATTTAACAATATAGAGATGGGATACTTTTGTGTTATTTTTGTTTTACTAACCATAAAAATAAATATTAAGTTACTTCTTTAAATTTGTGCAGTTGTAGAAAAAGTATAGTGTGCAACATGTGTGGAAAGTTGTTGAACTTTCCCCCCTTGTTGCACAATATACTATTCCAGGCTTTCGAAGTGTTTGGTTCCTGGCCCGTACACTCCCATTCCAGTTCCTTCTATTGCTTTTGAGCCGTCTGTGTACCATTGAATGGCATTCTTTCCAAGTCTGGTAATTGTATTTGAATCTCATTCCTTCTGGTTACTTAATTCCGTATCGAATTTCCTTGAAAAGTTATATTTTTTCATCATACCATTTTGTGGCATGTCACAGGTTTTATGATTTCTAAAAAGTGAGGAGGTGGTTTTTTTTAATGATTCCCTCTCTACTTAGTCTGTATCTTCTTCTTTCAGCAAAACACTTTCCACCACCATATGTAGTGGTGTAAAGTTAAGAATCTCTTCCATGGCCACCGTTGGGTATGTTCTCATTGCTCCTGTAATGCATATACAGGCTAGTCTTTGAATTTTGGAGATGATTTATCTCGTTGTCAATATGCTAGTTCTACTACTCCACGCAATGGCTCCATAAGTGATAATTGCTCACTATGACAGTGTACATTCAGCTCATGATTTTTTGGGCTACAACCCCAATTTCTCCCTGCCAGGTTGCTGCACCATTAGAGCCATTTTCGATTTGTATGCAATATCCACAAGAGTTCACTGTCTAGAGTCACAATTAGATATTTGACTTCTTGTCTCCATTCAACCTCACTCCCATCAAGTTTAATGGTTTTGAGGATGAGTTTTCTTTTTTTAGTGAAGGCTATTAAGATGGTTTTGGTGGGGTTGATGTTAAGTCCCACTTGCCTACACCAGCTATTTGTATAGTTGTACGATGTCACAAAGTGTATTCTCGAATTTTTCTATGAAAGTTATGACAATGTCATCGGCATATACTTGGCAGGATACTCCATCGTTTTAAGCACCAACGATGCTAGGCTAATTGGTTTGAAGGATTTGGGGTTTGTTGTGTTGTGTCCCTTTTTCCAGCTTTTGGAATGAAGGTGACTATTCCCTTCTCCATTCTTCTGGTATATAAACCAGTTCTAAGCTGCTTCGTCTAATTCTAACCAAATGTGGTAGAATTTCGTCTTGTCCTTGCTGGAGCAATGCTGGAAATATCCCATCGGCTCCTAGTGTCCTGAAAGGTAGGAAGGTGTTCATAGCCCATTTCAACCTTCTTTACTACAAATGTGCATAGCCATTGTAGTACTTTCTCTTGAAGGTCTGTTGTGATCTTCGAGAGGATTAGCTCCCGTATTCTGGTTACTCCCAGGAAAATGAGTTTCTAGTAAGAGTCCTACTCTTTTCTCCTCATTTTCGATATATTTACCGTCTGGCTTCCTCAAAGCTATATCTGTGTTGAACCCACTTTTCGCCATGACTTTGTATAGTCTTTCCACAGTGATTGTAGTGTTCATGTCTTCACAGAATTTCCTGAAGCTATTTTTCTAATTCCCTTGCAGTAGGTGTTTCTCACCTCGGTGTATCTCTGCCAGACTCCGCTGAGTTTTGTTTTGTAGATATTTATAAACATTGATTATCTTAAATGTGAACCATCTTTGGACAATAGATTTATTTGTAAAGCCGTTTTTTGAACCGTGTATCGTGATTATGGTCATTTTATTTTCATTAAATTTATTGTTATATATGTTACCGTTAAAGTATATAATGCAGTTATTTCATAGAATACCTAGTTATTCCATGAAATAACTGATCGTGTCCGTTAAAGTGTGTAATAGGTTAATAATTTGACACTTTAACTAGTTATTCTATGAAATAACTAGGTATTCTATAAATTAACTAATGAGAGACAGTTAAAGTGTAAAATAAACAATTTATCTAAAATGAAATAACTAGGTATTCTATAAATAAACTAATGAAAGACAGATAAAGTGTAGGAGATTTTGTAGTTGTAGTTTTTATCGAGAAGGGCAAGGAAAATCATTGAAGAAGCTATACAGTGTTGTAAAAATGGCTTCTTCAATGACTTTCCTTGCCCTTCTCGATAGATTAATCAATGATCTGCTTTAACCGCGTCGCACGGTGTTTACTTAGATACTGCATGCTCCTACGTTTCCCCCTACACCGTCACCGCTCTTGTCTTTTACACACATTACATGATATAGATTATTTTACACTTTAACGGTTTGCAGATCGTTATTCTATGAAATAACCATGAAATATAAGCGAGTTTTAAACTTTAACGGACACGATCAGTTATTTCATGGAATAACTAGGTATTCTATAAAATAACGGATTTCATACTTTAACGGTAACATATACATACTATAGAATATTGAAACTTAATAACTTTCTAATTGATTATTTCATGAAGTTTTTGCTCTAAAATATCAATTTTATTGATATGTGTTCACAAAACCCCTCCTCACCTTAAGATGCCATACTGAAGACGTAATTCTACAAAGGAGAAATATACCGTTCTTACGTAAGAAACTTTTATACTGCTAAAGAATAAATAAGTAACCTGTTACACATTACATATAATGAGCATTGAATTTTAAATAGTCATAAAAAATTAAAGTAAATGAATAAATTATTACCTAACCCTTAATTTTATTTTGTCCATCATTCAATTTTCAAAATCTCCGTGCGCGCGCCGTAATAATTTAACCAATATTATAAGCGACATCCCCACATCTAACCACAAACCAAAATTCTATATTGACAAAAAAACCATATCGGTTTTGTAGTTATTTACTTAATTACAATTTCCTGTAAAAATTGTCATATTTTAGTAAAGCATGTTATCGATAGATGTCGAAGATAATAGTTTAATACTATTATAATGTCTTACAACGGTTTTGAAAAAGAACAAAGCCCATTCAACTAATAAGAGACAACTACTTCTCGGGCTATATGCCCCGACAAACATTGAATTACACTTCTGAGCTAAACGGGATTGGTATATCTGCAAGATATAAGCAACTATTCTGGTTTGTAATTAGAAGGGACAACATCACTTGTAGACCGGTTTCGGCGTATTTTTACAGGAACTGTAATTAAGTGAAACTTAGTTTGTTGAAAGATTTAGAAATCACCAAGTAATTTAAAAACAGTCCTAATAATTGTAATAAACAAATATATTTAAATTCTGAGACACTTAAGTCCATTTCAAATCATTCAATACACAGAGATCTGATCCATCAAATTACAGTGTTGACAATAACTATTTGTAATGTGTATGTGGACAAGTTTGTTGTTAACATTATATAAAAATATGTTTAAAATTTTTGTAAAACAATATTATTGATGACATTCACTTTTTGGACGAGTAAGTTACATGAATGTGAAAGAGATTTTTTTGGCTTTAGAGATTCCTAGACTTGTGAAAAAAGAAAATCAGACACTAAAAATGTATAGATGATGCAAAAATTTGATTTCCTATATTTTTCAGTGTATATCATTAGTTTTTAAAATTACCATTTGTAGGTATACCAATAAATCCAAAACAAGGGCAAACTCATTTGTAATGTAAATATTTCCGAATTGCTTTTATTTTTCTCTAATTATTCATCTACAACTAACTAATATTATTTTAAATTAAAAATATTAAGTTATCAAACTATTAGATATGGATCCTTCCCTGTATCGAAACATAAAGTCCAAAGTCACGGCAGTAACATCTTGCGAATCATTGATGATCCGAATCAAACAAGTTAATCATATACATATATAGGCTTCACAAAGAACCCCTCATCCAATAATGCATACATAAGTAATATGGGAATGTATATATTAAGATATTTATGATATTTGTCGCATTTTTCCCTTCGCTCGTCAACCGGAACATTCTTGAATAACATCTTGACAAATTATAATGTATCAGTTGGATTAGAATGACAGAATATGATACTAAAAAAAATATATGTTTTGAAACTTTAAATTTAATTAATTTGTTATTTTTGTCATAAACTATTTTATTGAATTAATTAGTATCTCTTCCAACAGCTTTTGGGAGCTTATATAATATCAATTGATTCTTACTTAATTTTTAATAGTACTTTCGCAATTTTCATTAATTTATCATCATTCAGTGGCTTGCCTTTCAGCTTTCACTGTAGAATCCTTTCACCTTTCACTGTGGAAGAACTTTGAGAACATGTTTGTTTTTTTCAATTTTCGGTTCCTATTTTAATTAATTTGTAAATCTTAAAAATTTAGTTAACTAAAATGTTTTCGGTCTTTTAAGGTCGAAACACACCTATGAGCACCTCATAGGAACAGCGACTGATCATCACCGTCGAGTGGTCAACTCGACGGTTGTGTATGGGCTCACTTAACGCATCGACATGGGATCAGCACCGCCGCGATACCCGACTATAGGCTTCATTTTATATTGTATTGGACCGCCGTCCGCAAAATATTCTCTCTGAGAAATGTGGTTGAGGCGTTGACGTGCCTTGTCGGTGCTGTGCTGATGTTGTTAGGTAGGCGCGCTTACATTTAAATACCCATAAGAAATAAAATCTGCTTGTGATGATCAGTTGCTGTTCCTATGAGGTGCTGATAGGTGTGTTTCGACCTTTAGTCTTACTTGCCAAAGATCTTATTGTATAATTTAGTTTATTTAATTTTATAACTAACCCCAATATAATTTATATTTACTATTGATTCAAATTTATTTCCATTTAAATCACTGTTAAAATTTATATAATAAAACTAACAATTGTCTTAACATATTTATTTTTCTACTCACTGTCCAAAGTTGCTTTTGCTCATCCAAATCTACATGAAAATTTGAAGTTTTGCGCTATCTGTCTTAATTTGCAAAGATACTTTGGTTATGACTAGTTTTTATAATTTTACTTAAAAACCATGGAAGATAGAAAAGTAGTAGCATGGCTTGAGGTTATATTAATATTAATTATTTAATTTACAGTAAAAGGGAAACATTTCAAAAAATATTCGGAAAAATCTACAACGTAACTTGAAGATAATTTAAATTTTACGTGAAATAATTATAGCACTGCAAATTCTTTTGAACAATAGAAATCTGGTATTAATATTAGTAATTGTCAAAATTGTACATTTAATTCGATCATTATTAATAATTATTATTCTTACTCGTTTATATTGCTTTATTTTCTGTATTTCCTATAAATAATTCTACTCAGCTTCTAGTATTATGCAACGTGTTCCAATAAAATGTTAAAAACCGTAATGTGTGATTGTAGAAAAAGTATTGTGTGTAATTCGAGCAGAAAGTTTGGTTCCACTTTCTATAAATTGCTGCGTTCTGCTACGGCAAAGTACCACTTCCCGCTCTTAATACTCAAATAGCTATTTGAATATTTATTATGTCACTATTCATAACTGTCCTTGTATACTCCATGGCCAAAACCTTCTAGATATGTCGGGTCTTTGAATGAAGTGATTTTTAGGAGGGAATGTGGTGTGTGGATCCGAGGTGAATGCTAGATATGTGGAGAAGCTGGAATGGACTATGAACGATACAGGAGAGGCAGGAATAATAGGTGGGGGATGGACTGAGGGCGGATGAAGTGAGGAAGGGAAACGGATGGGCGGTAGTTCGAATGGGAGACATGGTGGTGTACAGTGTGTATATAAGCCCAAATGTCAGCCTGAAAGAATATGAGAGGAGCATGACAGGATTAGAGGACGATCTGAGGGTGTCAAAAGGAAAAAGGAGGATCATAAAGATAATGGTGGCAGAGGACTTCAATGCTAAGAATACTATAACGGGGGGGAAAAGAAAACGGACAGGAGAGGGGAGATCCTGGAGGAAGTGTTAACATCAAACGGATTGGTGGTGCTGAATGATGGAATACTGCCCACCTACGTGAGGGGTGACGGGGGTTCATCATTCATTGATATAACAGCATGTGATGAATGGCTGGGGGAAAGAGTGAGTAGTTAGAGGGTGCTGGAGGAGTAGGAAAGCTTGAGCTTACATAGGTATGTGGAAACGGATATAAGGAAAGGGAGAAAGGAATTATTGGAAGAGTGGGGAAGGAAGTGGACGAAGGCCGAGGCAGAGAGTATGAGGAAGAAAGTAAGAGAAGAGATAGAAAGGGGACTTGGACATGATGCAGATGAATTGTACAATGTAATACAGGGCTGTAAAAGAGAGAGAAAAAGGGGCAATAGGCGTGAGCGCAGGGCCAATTACTGGTGGAATGAGTAAATAGAGGAGCTGTGGAGGGAGTGAAAGAAAGAACGAAGACGGATGCTGAGGGGAAGAGGAAGGATAGAGGGAAGAGGGGGATATAAAGAGAAGAAGAAGGAACTGGAGCGTAGGGTGGAGAGGGAAAAAAGAGGGAAATGGGAAGAGTTACTGGGGGAATTGGAAAACAATCCATGGGGAAAGGCGTATGAGATAGCGGTGAAGAGGATGGGTGGAAATAGGAACGAGGTGTTAGAGGAGGATTGGGAGAAGGAGATTAAAGAGAAATTGTTCACCGGGGGCAGAATTCGGGAAATCCAGAATACTAGGGGGGTAGGGAAAATGAGGGGGATAAGGCCGGTAGAGAAGTGAGAGGTAGAGGATTGGGGGAGAAACATTAAAGTGAGAAAAGCCCCATGGATAGATGGCCTGAGGGGTGATATGGTGAAGGGACTGTTGGATGACAATGGGGAGTACTTCTGGGAACTATTCAACCGGGTGTTCAGGGAGAAAGAGTTCCCGGAAGGATGGAAGGTGGCCAGGGTGATACTGATGAAGAAGGCGGGTAGAGAGGGGTAGCGGGCAGGGGACTACAGGCCTATCAGCCCGCTGTGTGGTATGGGTAAATTGATGGAGGGGATAATAAAGGATAGGATTGAGGATGAAGTTGGTAGGAATGGGGGTTTTAGGGTAAATCAGCACGGGTTCACGAAGGGGAAATCTTGAATCTTGGCACTGAGCAAGGTGATGGGCTTGGTGGAAAGAGCTAGGGAGGGCAGCTGGAGGAAGAATAAATTGGCCCTACTCGTGTTCTTCGACGTCGGGAACGCGTTCAACAGTGTCAGTAAATGGGCAGCGTTGAGCGCGTTGCTGAGACTTGGAGTGGGGCAGGGGTTGGTTAACCTGGTGGAGGACTACCTGACGGGGCGTGTGATTGTAGACTCCAGGGGGAGGAGATATGACACGGAGGCTGGAGTGCCTCAGGGCTCGGTTCTTGGATCGACGCTCTGGAAGTGTGTGTTTGATGAGGTTTGTGGGATAGTATATGAAGAGGGATGTGAGATTACGGTGTATGCGGACGATGTGTGTCTGGTATGTACGGCAAAGGGAGAGGCGGAGAGAATATGCAGGAAGATTGTGGAGAAGATAGAGCGGTGCGGACTGGAAGTGGCGGAAGATAAGACGGTAGGGTTGCTAGTGAAGGGACGGAGCGGGACAAGGGAAGTGGGGGTGATAGTTAAGGGAAGGAGAATTCGTATGGAGGAGGGAGATCTGTGAAATACCTAGGGGTGTGGTTGGATAGTCAATTATCCTTCAAAACTCATATGTTAAAGGCAGCAGAGAAGGGTAAAGTGAGGGCAGCATGGCTGGGGAGATTGATATGTAATGTGAAAGAGCCGGGAATGTCGAAGAGAAGGGTAATTGGTAGGACAATAGAGCAGAATATGCTGTACAGTGCGGAGGTGTGGTGTCAAAGAGCGGGGGTGAATGCGAGGGTTAGGGATACTGCTGTGGGTGGTGCAGCAGCGGTGTTGGCAAGGTCCTACCCATTGGACGTGATGGCTAGTACTAGGAACAAACGCTGGAGGGGTGCGACCAGAGAGGAAGTACAGGAATGGATGGAGGAGGAAATGGAGAGAAGGTGGGAGGAGTATGAGGGCGCGCTAAAAGGAGCGATTGGGAATGGGAGAGATTGGATGGACCGGAAATTCACTGGACATGGGTCGAGAGTAGGGTACCTCCACAAGATTGGGAAAAGAGAGACTGGAGTGTGCGAGAGGTGTGAAGTGGAGGATGATGTGGGGCATGTGTTTAGATGCTGGAGGAACGAGGAAGTGCTGAAGAAGTTGGAGAGGAAACTAGGGGAGGCGGTGTACTGGGAGAACATGGTGGAGATAATGTTGAGGGGGGAGGAGGAATGGATGGAGGTGAGTGGAGTAGTAGAGAGCATGGTTAGGGGGAGAGAAGGACTCGATGTGGCATGAGAGGTAGGAGTGATAGGAGGGAGAAGTTGACGGTGTGAGCGGAGAGTGTGCGAGGGACCGCCGCCCGTCTCGAAGTATGCTAGGGTAGTGATTCCGAGGCGGTGGTAACGGCGAGTTTGAGGTGGGTTTGGTTGATAGGCATCCCCTTGGGGATGAGTCCAACACTGTTTGGGTCCTGGACTCATTCGAACATGAGTTTCCCATCTCGGCCCGAAAAAAATGGTACCAGATTTGTAGCTGGTGGAGACTGGAATGTTAAACACACGCATTGGGGTTCAATACTCATAACACCAAAAGGGTGAAATCTTCTGAATGCCATGACTGACAATAAGTATGATTGCCTTACCAACGGAATTCCCACGTACTGGCCGAGTGACCCCAGAGGTCTTCCAGACTTATTGGACTACTTCATAACAAAATGAATATCTAGAAACAATTGTTTAATAGAATTCAACTATGATCTGTCATCCGATCACACACCAGTCATCAATAGCATGTGTACTACAGTAATAAGCAAATCTCCCTCTCCTCGAATAGCTTCAAACAATATTAAATGGTCTGCTTTTCAATCCTACCTGGAAAAAAATACTAACCTCAATCTTCGAATTAGACGAATTGGACACTGCATCCCAATATTTCACTACACTCATGCTAAAAGCTACCTGGCAATCTACACCACAAAATAAATATAATCCAACGACTACCGTCAACGTGCCTCTCCACATTTCTCGGCTTATTGCTGAAAAACGCAGGGAAATAGAATCTGGCAAATATCAAGAAACATGATAGACCAGCATACTTTCAACAGATTAAATAGGCAACTAAAATCAGCAATCAGAGATGTGAACAGCTTTGAGCAATTCGTCACAAACCTCTCACCAAATGACCATACACTATGGAAGGCAACGAAGAAACTCAAGCTGCACTATACCACCGTACCTCCCATTCGTAAACGAAACGGCGAATGGGCTCGCTCTGATAAAGAAAAAGCAGACACCTTCGCTGCACATCTAAGGAGCGTTTTCCAAACAGATCCGGAAGATCCTGACGAAAAAGTTGAAGAACTTATCAACGCACCATGCCAAATGTCCCCTCCTATCAAAAGCTTTACTCCTAGGGCTTCACACGAGAGCGAGATTTTTCTCGTCTCGTCTCCTCTCGTCTCGAAAAAGCGAAACGAGACTAGGGCTTCACACGAGAGCGAGATTTTTCTCGTCTCGCGAGACATTTTTGAAAATATTATGGGCGATACCGAGACCATATACAGCGCAACCTGAGAGTCTCGTTAAAGTTTTTATTAGAAAGAGTTTACATAGATAACAATACATTTTACAATATATAAAATCTGGTGACCATCTGTAAAATATTTTATTGTAAATTTAAAGTGGTGTCTTCCTTTTTTTCTATGTGGAATAAAATGATTAAACAGGTCGGTTTTACCAAAATTAAACCGACACATCCTGTATCGCCTCAAATACAATAGGGTCGTAAAATTCAGCAGAATGCTTAAGGTTTCATTAATATGATAAGCTTTTAAATTAAATATTTTAGAAGCTCTTGAGATAAATAAAAAAAATTCTAGTAATCTTCTTAACGACCAAATAGATATGAACCATTCTCCCTCATTAAACTTATTTACCTAGAAGATAGGTCAGGAGTGATTGTTGTGAATGCATTTCCAGGTAAACTTGTTCAATAATTTTGTTAATATTCGTTGAATTCCGTATTTAGGCATGTTTTGTACTTTATTTCCATGTAAAAATTTTGTAATAATTTGTCAATATTCTTAAAATTCCGTATCTGCAATGTATAAATTAAAAATTTTTCAATATACCTTCAGTGGTTTGCTTTGATTTTTGGACTTCAGTTACATTAAAATGCCAACGAGTGTGATGGTTATAAATGTAGTTTTAAAAAATTATTTATGGATTTTATTATCAATATTTAGAATTAAGCGAGACGAGACGAGACAACCGGTAACAAGACGAGACCGAGACTTGAACGAGACAACCGGTAACGAGACGAGACAACCGGTAACGAGACGAGACCGAGACTTGAACGAGACTCAAATTCTTCGGAATTGACGATATAGAGACGAGATTTTTGATACTCTAGCACACTCTCGTCTCGTGTGAAGCCCTATTTACTCCTACAGAAGTTAAGAACGAAATATGTAAACTCAATGTAAGAAAGACTCCAGATTACGACCTAATCTCCGGCCAAAGACTAAAACAACTCCCACGTAAGATTGTTACTCTCTTAACTATTATTTTCAATCGAATGTTAAGTTTATCCTACTTCCCCATACTTTGGAAATTTGATGTAATTATTATGATCCCCAAACCAGGAACACAACACAACGAAACTACATCCTACCGACCCATCAGCCTGCTTCCAACAATAAGCAAAGTCTTTGAAAGATTACTGCTGCAGAGGATTCACACAGACCGTAATCTCCAAACACTACTACCAAAACACCAGTTCGGATTCCGCGAAGACCACTCAACAACCCAACAAGTTCATCGAATAGTTAACCAAATATCACAGAGTCTTGAAGAAAAGAAATATTGCAACGCTGTATTTCTAAATATCTCCCAAGCGTTTGCTCTACAAACTAAAAAATGCTTTATCCAGTAACTATTTCCTTCTACTTAAATCCTACCTCGCCAATAGACACTTCGCCGTCAAATTCGATAATCAGCAGTCCAGCATATGTCACATAAAATCTGGCGTCCCACAAGGCAGTGATCTAGGTCCGCTACTCTTCCTACTCTATACGTCTGACATACCTGAAACCAACAATACCACAATTGCTTCCTTTGCCGACGATGTGGCGATTCTTTCAGTAGACGAAGACCCAACAACAGCTTCCCAAAACATGCAAAACCACGTGAATATACTCAATGTATGGTATACACAATGGCGAACTAAAGTAAATAAGGCAAAATCAGTCCAAGTAACATTTACCACACGTCACAACTCATGCCCACCTGTAAGGATGGATAACGTACCTATACTTATATCAACAGAGACAAAATATCTTGGCATCCATCTGGACCAACGTCTTACATGGAAGAAACACATTAAAATTAAAAGACAACAGCTTGACCTAAACTTCCGACAGATGTACTGGCTACTAGGTCGACGATCAAAACTCTCTATCCACAATAAAATTCCGCTATACAAAACGATGCTCAAACCAATCTGGACTTATGGACTCCATCTATGGGGATGTGCAAAACCAACGTCACTGAGCATCATCCAAAGATTTCAGTCAAAGCTGCTAAGATCGATAGTGGATGCAATCAAGCACTGCATGACGACCTAAAGATTCCTTTCATCAGAGGCGAAATCCATCAAGCCTCGGCGTCATACAAAGAACGTACCATGCATCATACAAATCAATTAGTAGAAGAACTTGTAACGGTAAATGTATGCTTTTAGTTGGGCGCCAATTTGTAACGGTAAATGTCTGTACCTCACAGGGCACCAGCTCGAAGGGCTCCGGCTAGAGACTCCTCTCAAGGGTGATTCGACCCCAAGTTTATGCTGCACAAGGATAACAGAAGGGTTGTAAAAATTGAGGGCGCCACTATCTTTTTGACGATAAAAAGTACAAAAAACTAAGGCGGAAAAGGTAGAAACGCCTTGTAAAATTTAAATAAGTTAATAATAAAAAAGTTACAAAAAATCACCCCGGGCGATATCTCCCTCAACTTTTATAGTTGAGGATTTTAATAAAAAAAAAGAATTAAAAACAAATTTTTAATTTATTCTGCCACAGGAAATGAATAACGGAATTTAATAGAGGAATTTGTACTTTTATAGGTACTTAGCTTAGATGAAGTGGTTTCCTGGAGAAGAAGTCAGGTCTTGATCTGAACTGATGAGTTCTGTTCTAGGGCGGTATTTTGAGCTAGGGCTGTATCCTTGGCTATATTCTTGGGGTTATATTCTCGGGGTTATATTCTCCGGTTAAATTCTTCGGTTATATCCTAGCCTAGGGTTATATCCTCGGGTTGTATCCTAGCCTAGGGGCTGTGCCTACCACAGCAAAATTCATAAGATAGGTACTTAAGATATGAAAGATAGCGAAAGATGATCTGTCCCTTTAGGCGGTCGATAACAGAAAGGGGTGTTTCACGTGGCGTTGTGCAAAAAATGGAAGCGTCCGTTGGCAGACGTCAATTGTCTTACGGTCAGGGTAGAAGAGTTTGGGATCACAGAACTATAATTGGAAGTGGCTAGTGACGACGAGCGCTAATTAAAAGGATTTATTCTGTAAAATCGAAACAGGTCGATAGACATGTTACAAACTATTCAACAATGGCCCCACCACAAGAAGACTTGCTAGAACCTGGCCTCCAGACCTGCTTGAAAACTAAACGGTAATAGAATAAGGTGAAATATCACTGGATATTTCCCTTTCATGTGCAAAACTTGTATATCATTTACTTAATGCTTTATAATGATGTAGATGGTAAATTAAGCAATATACAAAAAAACCTTATTTCTATAGTTCATTTTTATATTATACAGCACTCAATTTAACTAATTTCATTACGATCACTCGTTGACTAGCTCCCTCCCAATCCTCTCAACTATTTATTCAAAAAAACGATGTATAGTAATTGATGTTATTTTCGATTAATCATTTTTAAAGTTTGTTATTCTCAAAAATAATTACCAATATCAATTTTACAAAACTAATTCATAAAAAGTAATATCTTTGATCGATCTTAATTAAAAGTATGTTTCAGGTAAATGAAAAAAACTGTAATGTGAAAGTAATAACATAATAAAAAAGTCACTAAAAGAAAGAAAAAAATACAATCATTACAGCATCCTCGTTGATTTTGAATTTATATGCAAATTTTTATTCAAGCCAAAATTACAATCGATAGATGACATGTACTGATTATAGTGTGATAGGAAACAAGAGTGACACAGGCAATTTAGTGGCATGAAGGGGACAGGACCGAATGAGATAATTTTACACCCCAATATTTTTGTACCATAGTTTTTAGAGAAATTGAAATATAATTATAATATTTAATTGATTATTATACAAGTCTGCAAAAACTAACCTTACTAACCATCAACAAAGAATGTGGAGGAAAGTCTTCATTCATTCATATATTTGGGTTGTACTCATCAGCCCAGGCACTTGAACTGAATCTTTGCACCATTTCCCATGTTATCTACTTCCATTCCAGAAGCTTCGTGTCTTCAATAAAAGCCACTAGTTTGACTGGAGGGATTTTCAGTAGTTGTGATGGTTGTATTAATTTCTTTCCAAAGTGCTTCCGTCTAAGTTGTACTTGTAAGTTCTCGCAGATGCAGAGTATGTGAGTAGGTGTTTCATCATCAAGTTCACATTTTCTGCACTACCTTTGCCCATTTTGTGCAGAAGTCTCCTCAGGGTTCAGTCTCCACTCACCAGGTCGGTAACTGTCTTCAAATGTCTCTCACCCAGTTTCAGTAGCCTGGTTGAGAGTTCCTTGTCTACCTTGTTCAGTAAACTCTTTGTAAGGAGGTGCCCTTGTGTTACCCTCCATTTGAATTGGTGTTCCCTATCTATAGCCAGTTCCCGATTTCCTGTCTTATGCAATCTTTTGTGATTCCAAAAAACGGTTCCGGACCTATGAAGTCTCCTTTAGAACCTTCTTTAGCTATCTGGTCCGCCATTTCATTACCTTCAATCCCCTCATGTGCCGGCACCCATATTAGAGACACTTTGTTGTCTCTTGCCAGCCTGTTGAGGGATTCTTTGCAGTTTTTCACCAGTCTAGAGATGAAAGTATTTTTTCGGCAACCGTCCGGAAAGTACCTACTTCCCGGACGCTTTTTCTTTGAGAAAGTAGCACTTTTCCGGCCGGGAAGAATTACATCGTTGCTGTCATTCAAACAAACTGAATCCCTTTAATATTAGCAATTCTTCGAATTTCAATATAAATATTTATAAAAACAAGAATTAGAATGTTAGTAATATGAGTAGATTCCACAAAGGGTCCAAACAGTAAATGCAATTAGAATGTTCCTAATTTTGTTCTAAAAATTAGTTTTTTTAGCATTTTGTCATCATGACAAACATAAACATTCAAATCGACGCCATTTTTAGTCCATTTAGATATTACAAAGAAACGTGTTTTATTGATTTGTTATAACTACCACACGGTTGCCGAAAAAAAAATGTACGCAACACGCCCGGAAACTGTTTTTTCGGACTCGCAGACTTCCAGGACTCGCCTACGGCTCGTCCTGGAATCTTGTCTACTCGTCCAAAAAACAGTATTTTCCGGACTTGTTACATAATATACTGATTTGTCGGATAAGCATGCCATCTTCGACTGTCTTGACATATTTTCCATACTGATTTGTATATATTATATACCTATTTACATTTGAGTCGCTTGCTTTAGCATTATTAAAATTGAATGACGAGATTCCTATAACAATATTTCAGAATACTGTATATCGGTATTATTATTTCCCCTGCTGCAATGAAACTATTTTGTACGCTTGATCAATTCCTGCAAACATAGTTTACTAACATTGTTCAATCTTTGAAATTGCTTCTGCTTATTTCGATTTACAGAATAAAATGGACTCTCGTTGAGAAATGAAAGATCAGCTTATAAGGCAGGAGAGGAATATTTAATAATCTTGTTTTCTGTAATAATTTTTGCGGTTTTTCTTACTAGATTGGAGGTAGAGTAAAATAACTGTCTTCACCTTCCATGAAAGAACCAATGTTTTACTGTGTATTGGTCCTTGTCCGGCTCACAAGACGGACGAACGCACTGACCATGTGGAGCTTTACAGTATTTAAAATAATTATAAAGTTTAATATGAAAATTTTAATAAAGGAAGGAAACAATAAGAGAACAAAAACAAAAAAAAGAGGATTATTAATGTATGTCGAAAATAGCCATTTCAGACCTGTCAATGTTTAATAAAGCGAGTACGGAGCAAAACCGGCAACATCTCTATATCAGTTTCTATTAGGAACGTCTAAGGACGAGGTCTCGGCTTATACGAATTTGCAATTTGCATGTTAACTAGATACCATCTTGAAATATCGACAGCATCGGGGGTACAAGTGCAGAGCCCTACTATGCCATGAACATCATCACAAGTTTTATTATTTAAGGATAAATAATGATCAAGTAGTATCCCTGAATTGCGTTTCAAGGAAGTAAAACATTTTTTCATTTTAACCAAAGTTAAGCCTATTTTGTAGTGTGAAGATAGTAAAGATTGTTAAACTATCTAGTAATACACTATAGATATTCGCTAGACTACCCGGAAAACATTTATTCTCAGACAAATATTTAAAATAACAATAAATAATTAATTTAAAATAATAAGAACAATTCGATACACTTACACTTTTGGAATGGAGAAAACAAAGAAAACCGAGTGTTCATCCAAATTTCTTTATTTTTAAAACAATTTAGTGAATGTAGCTGCATTCATTCAGTCCAAATTATACAAAATGGGGAAAAATATTCTGAAAATCACTCAAACTGTTCTTAAATGCTTACCAGTGTGCAGCAGGCATGTCTAAAAGGAATGTTCTACTTTGAGTCCTCCACAAAATTTGGCGGACGCGCAGTACTGCCCAGTGCATTCGCCAAAATTTGGATATGTGAATAATCAATGTTGAAATAAAACAATTTAATTTCTTTAAATCTTCATTTTATTAAATGAAGATTTAAATAATAGCTATTTGTGTATCAAGAGCAGAAAGTAGTACTTTGGCAGTCGAGACAGAAAGTTGCCGCGCGACGCGTTAGCGGAGCGCGGCAATCTGTCGAGACTACCAAAGGACTTTCTGCTCGAAGTACACACAAGATTTTTTCTACGATCACACCAAAATAAAAATAATTTTTTATTAAAAACGTGTTACTTTCATTACAATATTGGAAGTTTATTTGACATATTAAGCCTACTATTTGAAGACAAAAGATTAATTGTGTATGTTGTGTTGCCTACTTATGACAATAGACTTTATGATTTAAAGATTTATGATTTTATGGTTGTATGAATATTATAGTTCATTAAATAAATAACAACTTTTTTAAATTTTATTTATACGGAATACAGAACGATAATAAACAAACATACCTTTTACTTATTAACTAAATTAAAATTAAAGGTACAATTTTGGCAATTTTTTATGTTTATGCCTGAGGTAGATGTCTCTGAAAGGTTAGAAAATGTCAAATCTTTCTGGTGGCAAGTATTAATGTTGATTCCAGATGTTGATGGCTCTGAAGGGCTACAAATCAGATAGGGTATTTTTTCTGGCACTTGAGCTGAAACTTGACCAGATATTTTTTGAAAAGTTTCTATTTTATTGTTTATGGATTCATCATTCTGCCACATTACTGCTTTTCCATCCGCCATGCTTTTTTAATTGAATTAAATCGGCTCCGCCATTTACTAATAAGGTAGCAGATGTACGCCGGAAACAATGTCCTGTATAAGAATCAGGATTCGGCAAATTTAAATATTTGGCAATATCAGTAGGTACTTTACCAATCGTATTTAATCCTACTACCTGATTTGCGCATTTTCCTTTGGAATATCGGAAAAATAGGCGATTTTCTGAACTATTTTGGCATTGCTTTCGTATGCAAATATACTTTTTACAACACGCAACGTAATCAATGTCGTTTTCTTCTGGTGTGTTGTTATTAACAATTGTGAACATTCGACTCTGCTTTGTTTTCGAATCTGGAATATGAACAATCAAAAGGGATTCTTTGTCTTGAATATCATCTAATTTCATTTTTCCCAATTCATCTCTCCTACACGCACCAGCAATACCCATAATTAAGACAACCTATGAAAAAATAAAAAAATTAAATTTAATATTTTTTGGAGACATAGAAATAATTATTTATTACCTTTTTCAATAAATAGTCTTCATCGGGTGCAATGCGAATAAATTCCTCCACCTGCTCCTTGGATAAAGTTGAAGATTTTTTTGCTTTATAACCGACAGATTTTTTTTTCAATAATGCATTTAATTTTGCATATTGACTAATGTCAATGTCGTTTTTTATTTTCAATGTTTGCCTTAGCATTGAATACTTAGACCACAGGGTTGATGACTTTAATGTTGCTGCTTTTTCCCCAAAATATGTTAATAACACATTTTCTGAATATCTTTTAATTTTTTTGGATCTGCACCAACTTATAAATAGACTATATTCATTTTCGTACTTTAATTTGGATTTCTCCGGAAGTGGATTTAAAGTGACTTTTTTGGCCGCCTCGACAATATCTGGTGGTGTATTTGAAAAATCAGTATCACTTGTATCCATTTTTCTTGTTTTTCCAAGTACTTACTGACTTATAGTAAAATATTAATACAATAACACAGCACGGAACTATCTCAAAAAATATTTCAGTGACAATGCACTAGGTTCTTTCTTTGACATAAACATACTTGATTCTTATAATGCGTAAGTTATTTGCAAGTATGTTGTGTTGCCTACCTATTGCCATTGTTTGTACTTAGCAGTTTCCAGATTGCAGTTTCGTGTACCTATGTACGTAGGCAACACTTATTACAATAATGTCAGATATTTATTACATTAATGTCAGATATTTTTTAGATTTCCCTATTTCTCATTAAATTATTACGGAAAATACTGTTGGATGCTTTAACATATTAGAAAATCAACTAGAATATTTATTTATTCTACAGTTTATATTGAAATAACTACTAGCTCTCTTTTATCTATAAATAAAATTAGGCGTGCGCCAAAGTTACTTTCTGCTTAAGAGCGCCAATAATGTCAAATTATGACAGCTCGCGGAAAACATCAACTTTGCGTTTAGATTTGAGTGTGCAAAAGCCTACTTTGGGTAGTGATCGTTCGGAAAATTAAATTGTTTTATTTCATCATTAGTATGGATCTTCATCAAGTAAAAGCCTCATCTATTCAATAATCAATGTGGCGAAATTTAGTCTACTTGGAAAAATGATAAATATTTGATTTCACTTTATAAACTGTATCAACTATTAATTGACTTTTTTTTTCAGGTACGTTGAGAGAACATTTTTCGACAATTTTCTTCTGGTTTATTGTAAGTATATACTGTATTTTAAAGAAAATCTTGGAACAGTATGCCGGAAATTGGAATAAATAGCCAACGAGAAGAACTCCATCATTAATTTTCGACCGTTACTAACTTGTTAAAATTATTTAAACTTAAAATGAAAAAAAAAATTTGCTTGATTCAATTTGGATGGCAACTTCTCTGTTATTAAACAATATTTACTGCTTTCATGAATAATTAGGATTATATTCAATAAACCAAAAACACTCATTGTGAGGTAACCTTTGTGTCGAATAGTTTCGGACAAACATTTTGTAGAAAACTGAGCTCTTTATTCTGAAACACTCTGTATATCTAAGAAATAACAAACTTATATCAAATGTTGAAATAACAGAAATTTCTCAACGAAAGATAAGCGGCTCAAGATATTTTCCATATTTAATAGTTTTCATGTTTTTTGTCCAAAAACTACAAAAGAAGGAATTAGATTACCATCGCCCCAGGAAAGCTATTTCGCCAAATCAAGAAATAAAAGACCGATACTTGAGATTCACGGTTCATTATTGGTATGTTTGAAGGGATTGCGAATTAAGGGCCTTGGCCCCAAAGAGAGTAGTGAATTGCAAATAATTCAATAACGGATGAAGGGTGGAGGAACATTCTGCAAAGCTAGTGTCTTAATACACATCATAATACTTCCTTGCAATTTCCTGTAAGGCCGTGAATTTTGTGATTACAAGAAAGGGTGACGGAAAAGGGTGAGTCTTGCTTACGCCTTATACCGGGGAAATTCTTTTATTTTACACTCAAAAATATCTAAAAATCCGTTATTATCACTTTTCTTCTCGCGAATACACATACGCCCTTCAAGATAACTGTAATAATATGTACAAAAACAAAAACTCTGCAGTGAATAGATTTTGGAATCTATTAGGTCTATCTCTATTATCGAGATACAGATAGTATCTTTATCTTATCTACTACCTCTACTGTCTCTTTTATCTCTACTGTCTATTTTATCTTTACTGTCTCTTTCATCTCTACTATCTTTATTATTTACATTATCTCTGTTATCTCCGTCATTTCCATTATTCCCATTACCTCCATAACCTCTAGCATCTCTATTATTTCTATTAGCACCATTATCTCTATTACCGCTATTATCTCCATTATCTTTATCATCTCTATCATATCTATAATATTCTATATTTGGTAAATGTTCATCTTTACATATTAAAAATAATATTTGGTTATTCGTACTATTTTGTCAAAATATATCAATGTGGCTTCAATATAAATGGACCACCCGGTAATGGCACTGTTATTGCCGTTTCTTATCCCACTTTATATTCTTGTTTGTTAGAGAACAAGTTTGATTACGAAATATCAATGAATATTAATTGGTAATTATCCCGGATATTTCACGAATGGGTCACCGGATATACACTGATTCTTGGGGCGATATTAAGGGTTAGTTTAGGAAATCTGATTTTGATGGAAAAATAGAGCAGAAAATCTGGAAGAAAACTTTGTATCTTCTTAAATCATTAATTTTTCATGGTATTGCAAGTGTGTGTGAGTGGGGGAGAGAAAGGGGAAAGAAAGATCCATAGACTATTCTTGAAGTCAGCATCTAAATCGAATATTTCATTTCAAAACAGGAATAGCAACAGCAGATTCTACCAGCAGCAGTGCTGTGTTTTTTGTGGACTTTTTATTAAAAAGATTGATTCCGTTCATCGCTCACTTGACTTATTTTGAGACGCTATTTCACAAAAAAAACTACAAATTTATTTATCTTTTAGTCTGCTCACCCCTTTGAAATGTATTTTTCACATTTTTATGTTACCATAATGGCAAACCTCCACTGATCAAACTGTAGCTGAAGAAGAAACAGCTCTATCAACGTTTATTTACTGTTTCATCTAAATTAGCAAAATCTTTTACAAAATAATACTTTTGCTTGAAAATAATAGTATTTTATGCAACGATCATGTAATGATAGCCATTAAGACACGAGCATGTTGTAGGATACGAAACGAGCCGCAGGCGAGTTTCGTATATAATATGTGAGAGTATTAATGGCCATTACATGAAAGTTGCATACAATATTTTTTCTACTCCGATTAATAAGAATTATTTAATTAATAATTATCATTTATTATAAAAAACAAGAACAATGAAAGGAACTTTTGAAAATCAAGATTATTTGACAGCTGTCAAATTAAGTGTCACCTAATATAATTAATTTCAGAAATGTCAACCAGGTATCCATGGCTATATTAAATATTGTGCGAATGTCGCATTCCTATTGGCTTAAAAATCTGTATCATAATGAAGATTTGTATCATAATGAAGATTTGTATCATAATGAATATCATTATGATACAGATTTTAGTCTTTTAAAAGTATATTATGGAGTAGAAAAATAACATTATAACAATTTTTATTACTTGTTAAATAGATAATAATATACTTTGTTGCTTTGAGTCATTCATTAAACAAAAGGAATATTTCATTCTTGGAAACCGGATGCTACCACTATATCTGTTGACATCTGAATTATTTATTATACCAACATACCCCCGAGCACCTGTTTCATTCGTATTGCCTGTGTAAGTCTACTGAAATATGATTATAGTCCAGGTAAAATTTGCTTTGGACGTTCAGAAGCACTAATTTTAATTAGACTGGCACAATTATTATATTTTAAAAATTATGCTAATCTTTATCTTCCAATTTGTAGCATTGTAAAGAATAATAGGCCAGTTAATGCATAATTATACAAAACAATTATATTATACAGTGTGGACACCACTTATGGAATAAAACTATTTATGGCCTTATTTTATAGGATTTTAAAAAACGCTGTTACTTCTGAATTCAATCGTTCGTCCGTACAGAATTTAAATATACAGGGAGATTCACTAAACTCTAGCACAATTGGTACTCTTTATTTTTAATGGAACAGCTTGTTTATTTTTATATTTCTGAAATATCTTCGATAAGCTGATTTGAGCGACCTATAATATTATATGCTTTATGTTCCCCAATAAATGGATTACTAGACGAACCCATATTTCACATGAGTTAAGATAGCATGACACCAGAGAATATATTCACTGAGCGAGTGAATATGATCATTCCATCTAGGGAACAGGTGATGCTCCCAGGTAATTCTGGAGAAATCATCTGGTTCACCGATGGCTCCAAAACAAACCATGGCACTGGGGCTGGTATAAAAGGACCTAGAAAGAAAATGATATTTAGCCTTGGTCGATATTCGACTGTGTTTCAAGCAGAGACGATTGCCGCTATAGCTTGTATTGATGAAAACATCAGAAGAGGATATACCGGACAAAAAATTGAAATATTCACTGTCAGCCAGGCTCTGCTTAAGGCTATCAGTAATCCTACAACTAGGTCTAGACTGGTGAAAAACTGCAAAGAATCCCTCAACATCCTGGCAAGAGACAACAAAGTGTCTCTAGTATGAGTGCCGGCACATGAGGGGATTGCAGGTAATGAAATGGAAGACTAGATAGCTAGAGAAAACTCTAAAGGAGACTTCATAGATCCGGAACTGTTTTGTGGAATCTCAAAAGATTGCATAAGAGGGGAAATCGGGAACTGGCTAGATAGGGAACACCAATTCAAATGGAGGGTGACACAAGGGCACCTTCATACAAAGAATTTACTAAACAAGGTAGACAGTGATCTCTCAACCAGGCTATTGAAACTGGGTAAGAGACATTTGAAGACAGTTACCGACCTGGTGACTGGACACTGCACCTTGAGGAAATATCTGTACAAAATGGGCAAAGTTAGTGAACCTATGTGCTGAAAATGTGAACTTGATGATGAAACACCCTACTTACCACAACTTACAAGAACTTAGACGGAAGCACTTTGTAGAGGAATTAATACAACCATCACAACTACTGAAAATCCCTCCAGTCAAACTAGTGGCCTTTATAGAAGACACGAAGCTTTTGGAATAGAAGTAGATAACATAGAAAATGGTACAAAGATTCAGATCAAGTGCCTGGGCTGATGAGCACAACCCAAATATATGAATGAATGAATGAACCTGTATATTTAAATTTTTGATCAGAAAACCTAAAATTGGATATAAAAGTAAGCGTGTCCGATCTTTTCCTATAATTTCAAAAAATAAGATCACAACTAATTTTATTCCATAATTGATTTCTACATTGTTTTATAATGACATATTTCGTCAAAATTTACTAAAATGAATTTAAAACTAAAATATTTGGATTGGGATTCTCTTCATTATTTTTCTATTGCTTGCTGGCATGTGCGTTTTCTGTTTTTTCTTCATTTTCTCAGCTTTAACATTTTTCTTCACTTATTCTTGTCAAACGCCCAAACCAATTTGGTTGTGGCTTCAAATATTCATATTTGTTTAATATTTCTTTCTCTCGTAATCCATTAGTGTTTTCTCAAAGTTTCCTTTAACCTCAGTTTTTAGCTAAAATTTAACAAATGCTGCTGGCATTTTACTTTCTGGTTTGCCTTGAAAAAGCTTTATGATGGTAAAAATTCCCAGTGTCGAACCCAAAATAGGAAACTGAAAATTACTGGCATTATTTTGTGACAAGCAAATTATATAATTATGTATTCTCCAAAAAAGTTGAAGACAAATTTCCAAAATACAAACACAATTTCAACAAATTCAATATGAATAAATGATAAAGTAATGGATATCAAAGAATATATATTATTCTACGTTTCACAAGTTTTGAAATAGTATATTATGTTATAAGGACAAAAAATGAAGTTTTTCGGACGATGTGGGGGATTACCGGGCGAGGCAAAGCCGAGGCCGGTAACCCAAACAATTTTTCGTACATATTACATACGATTTTTCATCCGATTGTTTTTTATCCAAATGGTTAAAAGGTATAAATAAAGTAAATCAATACAATTAATTTTACACGGTAAGATAAATGAGACCTGTCACATCATTTGTGTATCTATGGATATAACAAATAATTAAATTCAACTGACGTTTTGACAATAAGACGAGAGTTATAAAATCGGAAAAACTCCAAAATGGAACTAGAAAGTGAAGATCTTGTATGTACGCCACCTGATGTTCAAGAAGCTGCCAATGATGTTATGTCACATTTGTTGCCGCAAAAATATATGGAAGAGCTTTTACAAAATGTATGGACTATCGACAAGAGAAAAATATACAGTCGTTCTCAGCGTCCGAAAAATATTTTTCGGCCTAGGACGAAAAGTGTTGCCTAGGTAACAATGAATTATTTAATACCTTACTGAAAAGGTTTACTTTTCGTCCAAATATCTTAACCATAAAACGTCACTTTTTGACACAATCGGATAAAAAATATTTTTCAAAAACAGTGACCGTTCAACGAAGAAGAAACAACTATTTCCCGGGCTAAATGCCCCGACAGACATTGAATTACACTTTTAAGTCAAACGGGGTTGGTAAATCTACAAGATTTAAACCAACCATTCTGGTTTGCAACTAGAAGGGACAACATAACTTGTAGACCGGTTTCGGCGTATTTGCGCCTCATCAGTACAAGGTATATGTTATCGTCCGAGAGTTAATCCCGGACTGACATGACTATAATCAACAACTATACATACCTTCCAGTTACGGAAATGTAAAAGTTGCGATAATAGCGACACCTCACCTCCAAGTCACAAACCAAAATTCGAAATTTGACAACAAGCCTGTTAGTTGTTGATTATAGAGTCATGTCAGTCCGGGATTAACTCTCGGACGATAACATATACCTTGTACTGATGAGGCGCAAATACGTTAAGTTGTCCCTTCTAGTTGCAAACCAGAATGGTTTGTTTAAATCTTGTAGATTTACCAGCCCCGTTTGACTTAGAAGTGTAATTCAATGTCTGTCGGGGCATTTAGCCCGGGAAGTAGTTGTTTCTTCTTCATTGAACGGTAGGGTATATATTCTTTGATATCTGTTGGTAACACGCTTTACTAAATACGACAATTTTACAGGAAACTGTAATAATTCTATAAAGTAATGAGTAAAATCCTCAACATTAGAAAAACTTACGAATTTTACTGGTCTATTGTTACATGCACACAGAAAACCTCAGGTACCTAATTTGTGAAAGAGACGGAGAGAGCATAAGATTGTGATCTTGTATGTTTATGCGATGACAGTAATGTACATCAACTAACTCACTGTCATGTCATCTCTAAAAGAAAGTTGTTTTATAATAGGTATATAGTACTGGTAAGAAATAGAAATAGAATACCAGACCAAGTATAATATAAATAATGGAAATTTTTCTTCCCCACACATTTTGTTGAAAAAAGTTTTAAAGCTTGAGCTTGAAAAATAGAATGAATTTTAATACTGCATACTTTTTAAAAACTATTATCACGTTTTTATAGCAATATGAACTAAAAATAATTTTTAATTAATATTGAAAGCAATGCACATAATTTAAATTTCGGAAATATGGTGATTATCAAAAAAAGAAAACCTTAAAAAAACTGGGTTATTTATGTTTTCCGAGTGTGTCCATATTGTTACGCGAGCTACTGCATTAATATGCTCACTTAGTGCCCCCAGTGAAATCCCCGTATGAGACGACTATGGCTCCTCCGCCCAATTTTCGAGAAGCATCCAAAATACGAAACATCGAGAACACCCGGTGCATCCGCCAGAACGTCGAGAAATTTCTAGAATTACGGCGCGCGAGTATAAATAGGCCACAAGCATCGCTGCAGGCAGTTAGTCAATCAGTCAGTGTTGATACCGAAGGAAAGTAATCGCGCCTCGATAAAGTGTTCATTAAGTGACTCTCATATAAATTATGATTAGTGTGTTTAGTGTATTACATAAATTATTAAATAAGGACTGAATTACATATAAATCTGTAAATATAAATTAATTGTAAATATAAATTAGAATAAACGTTACAATATCCATTTCTTTGACACGATTTGTAGTCTAAATAGCTTGACGGAGTCTAACATATGAGGTGTCATCAGATTCGTCTAAATTGTGGGAATGACATAAAGTATTTCAATAGGCCGTATTTATAAGAAAAAGGATTTGCTTTTACTTGCAGAAATCAGAGCATTTTCTTCACATTTTATTCATTTAAAAAAAGAAGAAAAATATTTAAGCTAGAGGCAAAAGGTGTTGCTCCAAAGGAAAAGGTTTCGCTTTTTTGAAATTCATAAAAAGTACCATATGTTTTAAAACTGAAGGATTTGCTTCAGAAAATATGCATCTAGTCCAGAAGCCTTTGTAGCAAGTATTAATGATTTATTCGCAATTGTACATGCAATTGGAGAGCAAAGGTGTCTAGTTCTAGCGATTTTGTTAAATTCTAATTTCCTATGGCGGATATGGAGCACGCGCACGAAAAGTGAACAAAGAAAGACGTACTCCATGTGAGTGCGACTTCCGAACCCTATTTCGGTTTGACGAAAGAAACGTGCAGTGGTTAGCTGACTACTTCATTGGCGGGAATCTCGGAACCAGGGGAGGTGCGCTTTCACCTGTACAAAAAATGAAAGTGTTTTTACGGTAGATGGCAGATCAGAGAGGTATCGGTGAGAAACTAGGATGTTCACAGCCTACATTCTCCAGAATTGTCGATACCACTCTCGGTCTCATTATAGACAAGGCGGATAAATGGATCAAGTTCCCATCGACCGAAAATGAAATTATGGAAGCCAAAGTCAAATGGGCAGCAAAAACGAGATTCCCGACCTCAATAGAAGCTATCGACTGCACGCATGTTGAAATTGAAAAGCCACATCTATTTGGGGATGAATATGTAAACCGGGAAAATGTTGCTAGTATTAATTTTCAAGCCATATTTGATCTGTGATCAAAATACGTTTTCAGGAATATCGATGCACGGTGGCCCAGTCAGTGCATGACAGTCGAATTTGGAAAATTCTTCTGCACATGAAGTCATGCGGCGGACGACAAATACGAAATTGTTGGGGGACAGTGGCTATGGTATAATGCCTGCCTCATACATTCATTTCATTCATATATTTGGGTTGTGCTCATCAGCCCAGGCACTTGAACTGAATCTTTGTACCATTTCCCTTGTTATCCACTTCCATTCCAGAAGTTTAGTGTCTTCTATAAAGACCACTAGTTTGACTGGAGGGATTTTCAGTACTTGTGATGGTTGTATTAATTCCTCTCTAAAGTGCTTCAGTCTAAGTTTTTGTAAGTTCTCGCAGAAGCAGAGTATGTGAGTAGGTGTTTCATCATCAAGTTCACATTTTCTGCACATAGGTTCAGTAACTTTGCCCATTTTTTACAGATGTTTCCTCAAGGTGCAGTGTCCAGTCACCAGGTCGGTAACTGTCTTCAAATGTTTCTTACCCAGTTTCAGTAGCCTGGTTGAGAGTTCCTTGTTTATCTTGTTCAGTAAACTCTTTGTATGAAGGTGCCTTTGTGTCAACCTCTATTTGAATTGGTGTTCCCTATCTAGCCAGTTCCCGATTTGCCCTCTTATGCAATCTTTTGTGATTCCACAAAACGGTTCCGGACCTATGAAGTCTCCTTTAGAGCCTTCTTTAGCTAACTGGTCCGCCATTTCATTACCTGCAATCCCCTCATGTGCCGGCATCCATTTTAGAGACACTTTGTTGTCTCTTGCCAGCCTGTTGAGGGATTCTTTGCAGTTTTTCGCCAGTCTAAACCTAGTTGTAGGATTACTGATAGCTTTAAGCAGAGCCTGGCTGTCAGTGAATATTTCAATTTTTTGTCCGCTATATCCTCTTCTGATGTTTTCATCAATACAGGCCATACCTAGCAGGAATCGTCTCTGCTTGAAACACAGTAGTATGTCGACCAAGGCTAAAGAACATTCTCTTTCTAGGTCCAGACTGCCTTCAATCGACTATTGAAGAAAGATAGAGCTATAATCATGCTTTTGGACAGTGGAAACGGCGGTTCCCGATTCTTAAATATGTCTGTCGAGTGAAAATGGAGAATATTCCGAAGGTAATAGTGGCTTCAAAGGGCTTCTATGTATACTTACACTACTGCAAGTTGTAACTTGTTCTGCGGCGCTCGCGCGTGTCTAACTTTTCCTTTTTCTGGCGAGGATTTGCTTGCAAATAAAAGGATAAGAATATGAATAGAAAATAAAGCAAAACCATTTCCTTCAACCTTCTGATTGTGAGCTCTGCCTTTTATTTTTACCTTTAGCTTTGAAGGAAATACTTTATTTTTATAAATACGACCTATAATGGCATTCGAGAAAAAGAAAGTAGACAAGGAAATGAAAGGTAATAAATTGTGAAAAACAAACTATTGCAGTAATGTATCAAGTAGGTTCCCTAGAAAAGTACGACGATACCTACACAACAACATTTGAGGAAAGTATGTCAATGCTAATCGGGGCCAACAATAGTCCAACGAGGACAACAATAGTCCAACGAGGCCAACAATAGTCCGAAAAGCAAGTCAAAAGGGTCAAATACCTGGAGGACTATAAGTAAATTTCAGCCATATAAATCCCCAGGGGAGGATCCAGTATACCCCATCCTACTCCAGAAGGAACAGGAAATACGAATTCCAGATCTATATCAGGGCTTGCTTTCATAGCTATACAATGAATACCGGCGCAGTGGCAAAAGGTTAATTTATATACCAAAGGTGGCGAGACTAAATGATATGACGCCCCAGTAGTACCATCCAATCAGTCTAGTGTCCATCCTGCTAAAAACATTTGAAAGACTAATAGACAGATACATTAGAGATGAGTTTTTATCAACAAACCCCCTCAACGAAAGCCAATACCCCTATCAGCAACAGAATTGGCACAGGATAATCTCAACAGGCTACTAACAAAATCTAGATACAACATTTGTAAACATTGAGGGTGCTATCAACAATTCATCTACAAGGTCATTTACCAACCATATGCAGGCTTTGCCAATAATACGAGGAAACCTCAGCACACATTATGTGCTGCTGTGAAGTCCTTACTAGGCTAAGGTTTTCGACGATAAGGAAGGAAAAACAACAATCCTCCCAATATACCATGGCGACTAGATACAATATACGGTCGACTTGAGGTCTGCCCTATGGAGTCTGATGATAAGGACGCGTCTAGGCCAGGAACCCTAGTATAACATGAGTGCACATAGAATACATCTGCAAAGGTCGTAGTGGATAGACTCCTAGAAGAACAGAAGCTGTAACGGTTGAATTTGTCACTACGTCTATTGTATATATTAAGTATTTGTATATAGTAATTACCTGACCGATATTGTCTCTATGTTTCGAATATCATTTGTTCACTACGAAAGTACTTCAGTAGTTATTTAATTTCTGTCAGCCCAGAGTTTTAGGGACTACTCTGCCATCATCCTTCCGGTGAAGTGGTGCAGGCTGTAACCAAACCTGTCTTCACATCAAGACAACAAATTTTATATTTTGCCGCTAGGTAATGTAAATAATAATACTAGCGCCTACCTGGTAAATGTCCGTATAGATAGATTCATGTTAGTTATTTCTTTTTGTTTCTTATAATTCATAATTAAGGGTAGTAAGGGGTTTTTTCTCTTGTGGATTTTACTTTAGTTTTTAGTTACCGTGGGACTACTGATTTTGTTTCCGGCTTTGATTATATCACCTTTGGGGTGTAGCCACAGTAGTCCAAATACTTTGTCCGCTTCAGCTTGATAAACGCTAAAGTTTATTAGGGTTCAGTTATAAATTATTACTGACTCCTTGACTTGAAGTCTAAAACATTTAAAGTAGTAATTAGGTTTGATAAAACTTACTGATCTATATAGACATACTTTACTTTTGAGTTAAAGGTATATTTTCTTCATTTATCTACCATATTTTGGCTTAAGCAAATACATACTAGTTAGAAATCTTCTATGTAAGATGGCATTCGAATATTTTCTGAACATCTACTTATAATATATATTAGCTGTCATCGCCATGTGTTTTGTATGTTAAATCCGAGTGTTTGATCTTGCTTTGTTTACTTTGACAGGAGGGTATTGTGGTACTATCTATTGCTCAGTTTTTCTCTGTTATTGTTTACAAAGTCGAATTATTTATTGGATGACATTGACAATTGGCCGTGACAGTCGTGTCTTGGATAAACGCGTTCGTTCGTCATGCCGCTGAGTGTAGTCGTACTGGATGTTAGGCAATGCTCTGTGACTTGAAGAGTCCACAGACAACTTAGTTTGTCGCACTGATGTCGGCAGAGATAGAGCGTTTGCTCTGTGACTTTACGAGTCCAAAGACAAATGTTGTCGCTCCGTTTTACAGAATCGTTAGAGCGTTTGATCGATGCTACTCAGGAGTGTAGGCTGTTTTACTCGCGAATGCGTATTGACTTACATAGAGGGAAGTGTAGCACTTCATGACTTGATCTGTGCGGAACACGCTCGGTATAGTGAGCAGAGTAGTTCGGATGTATGTTTCGGGTAGGTTTCTTTATGGTAGTATTCTGTATTGACGTTGAGGAAGTGTCAGTCACCCTTCTTTCCGGTGTGTGCTCCTACTTGATAGATGGTTAGCAAAAGTGCATCGAACGATAATCTGAATTTTGTTAATGACTGGGTAGTCATCCCCTGCTGGGATTTATAGGTTCTCGTTCTGAATTAGTTGTGGAATATACGGTTTAGTATTTTGGTTCTACGGGAGTTCGTATTGTTGAAGAATTCCGTCCTGTTCTGGATGCCGTTTTCACAAACCCTTATAGGGGATATATTGTACTAAAACGATTGTATTGTATTGTATTTTCTCTACTTACTGATTTCGCATCACTATGTATTTACCACTATTTAAAGGAAACCGCCAACGTTGAAATTTTGGAATTGGAGGTGCGTCACATGGTTTGGCTGGTTCATTAGTTGGTTGCCATTCAGTAGAGGAAAATTTTGAGTATTGGACCCTTTTTGGAAAAGGTATGTCTCATAGATTTGTAGTTTTTGTAGATAAAACAGTTGGTGGTAAAATACTACCTATTGATTGTAAATTTTTGATTAAGACAGTCTATTCTGTTACCCTGTGTATATTTTGTTTTCTTTGACCGCTTTAGTCTAACGAATACTATAATTCGTGGGTGGTTCTTCAAACCTACCCTGGCTATGACCAAAAACAGTTTATTTTAGATGCTTATCGCATTCTGATTATTTGATTTAAATTCAGTGTAGTATACTGTTGCTGACACTGTTGATTGTAAGTAGGCCTTATGGCTACTTTGTGGGTTTGATTCAGTTAGTTTGGGATTGATTTTGATTTGTACGTTGCTTGTAAATTCTTATAAATTAGCTTCTGGCATAGGCCGAGACAAGCTTAACTTGTCGAGGTGTTGGATTTGTTCCTATACAGGCTCAGTTTTTAGCTGTCACCTGTTTTAATTTTTAAGGGTTCACCTGTGGGGCCAGATACACACTTCACCTGTGGGGCCAGGGTATACTTACCGCCCTCCAGATACACACTTCGGGACATTTGGAGTTTACCTGGTAGATAGATTGTGATGTCTTCTGCAGTTTGCTGCTACTTTCCAACAACTTCTTGAAGAAGACCACATTGAGGGTAAACCGGTATCGGGGGTTTTTCTGAGTTATTTACTTATTTTTATTTTAGGCTTTTCGCCAACATGTATATACATTAGCTAGGTAGTTCCTACTGATTTATTTTATTATGCAATTGTAATGGTGGAAAAAAATATTTTGCGGTGAATTTTCACAATTTAATTTTCATAATTTTATCCACTTGCGCATGCGTCTCTGCCTTGGTACCAACGCCTTGACTACGGTGTCGGCTTGTATGGAATTTATTTTATAAACTGTACGCTACTTTTCAGGTTCGTTTATGGAAGATATAATTAATACGTTCTTATTTACTGGTTCACTTGAACAGCCATATTAATTTCCCACTACGTAGGTCAATTAACTGGTATATGTTGGAATTTAATTGTTAATCATTTGCGTTTTTTATTTTATGTGTAACAGAGGCTCACACTATTTTCTTTAGGTGGGGGGGCATTTACTAGGGTTCACATTAGCTATTAATTGTAAAATATCCCTTAAGGGTATTAGATGTTTTTTTTCATTTAGATATTATAAGGAACATAAGCTGAGGTTTGCCTTTTATTTTCATCCCTTGTTTTACTGGGTTATAGGGGGAAATTAGTCGTGCTAGGCCAAAGTGGAAAACTCAGTTGGCGCCCACACAAGTTGTCTACTATTTTGTCCGGAAGATCAATGAGAGGGATCCACCCCTACCTCCGTTCTGAGCGACGTCGAAGGCCTAAGGTTGTCACCGGAGCAACCGAAACTTATGTAACCGAGTAGACAAATTAATATATAATCTTGCACTTTTTTTTTTAAATTTTATAACTTGATTCTTATTTGGGCTTGAGCTCAATTTTTAAGGTTACAAAGCCTCATATGAATCTTAATCATAAAGTGGTTAAAGCTTTCACCGTGTAAAACTTGTTTTTCGCTTTTCAATAAAAATGTTGATGGAGTAGGTTATTTAATTAATTTTACTTATGATAATAATGGCCGTATGCACTGTTTACACTTAAACTCGTTTAGCATTGAACTAGTTTATAATCTTGAGTTGGTATGCATAATCGATTCTATGGAAGTTAAACGCCCAATATTGTGGGTTTAACTTTAAATTGTACTTTTTGACACTTGGGTAACTTATGTCAATGACTCATGAAAGGTTGGTAAGATTTGATGAGGTGACTGTCAAGAAAAAGTTGTTGATTCTAATGATTTAAACTTTTGCACGTTTTATCACATCCGTAACTGTAAACGAGAGTACTCAGAACTTGAATAATGTCAAGCATTGTTACCATCGAAAATTTTTGACACAAAAAAGTTCTTAAAATTTTCGACGTTGTCAAACTTCTTTTAGGTTTAAGTAAACTTCGTTCGGTGCATACCAAGGCAACATTAAGGGCGTTTAACTATTTAAACCAGTTTAGTTAAGCGGATTTAGTACTGTAATGTTTTTGTTATTTATTTAAATAGTTTTTACTTGTGGGATAAAATTATACACACTACTATGGCTAATTACTATTGATTTATGTAAAGAAACACACACTGAATGAAACTTAATTTATATAAACACTTTACTTAATGTCTACTAATTTATTTACACTAGCTATAATAGTTCTACTTTATTTTCACCACTTGAATATTACACTATTTATCTTCACTGTCCGATTACTAAGAACTTCTGTGAACTAACTCTTTACTGTCCGACTCACTAATTCCGAACTACTGTTTACTCGCTCAAAAACCCGCGTATATATAGTCCTTCTCGACTCTCGAAAAGTCTAGTACCTGTCGCGCTCGTCCTATGTACAAACAAAACCTTATTCCAGAATGTTCTCGAACCCCGGCGCAGCCACCAAAATTTACAGTCGAGAGACAGGGCCGGCTTTGAGTTGGTGACCTTGCAACAGTACCTATAGATGGTGCATACTGCCATAAATCAATTCACAGAACGCAGACTACGGATTTTTAAATTGAAATTAATTAAATTGTCTTTATTTTTAAGTAAAATTGCTATAAAAATCAGTTTTTTAAATAGAATTTGTTTTGGTTGTTTAAAAGAGTCTGCTGCAATTTTATATCATCTAATTTTTAAATCGTTTTTGAAAACCATTCCTTGTATTTAAATTAGAAATAATTCATTTGAAAATTTTGATTCCAAAATTCCTTTTATTTTTTAATTTATTTAATAATCATTTTTCAAATAAATAAAATTAATTATATATTACAAATCAAAATAAATCTTCCACATATACATATATTTATTTATTTTGAAATTAAATTTTTGTTCCATCCTAATAGGCCAGAAGAAATTAATGTTAAGTTAAGATTAGGTATACAACAGTATAAACTAAAGTATAAACTAAGAAGAAACAGAAGAAATTAATGATAAGTTAGGATTAGGTATACAACAGTATAAACTAATTTCATTCATTTCGATAATATTTCATGCATTTTCACAATCCAAAAATTATTTTCGATGTGTCATATTCACTTTAAATACATATTGTTACGGTTAAAATTCGCTGTAAATTTATTTGTCAGTGAAAGAAGGGTTCCCAATCACATAAAAGAGAGGAATATAAAATTCTGAAAAAAAAGATAAATAAGCATTTGATTGAGGTAAATATAAAATAGTAGTGGTAAGATTTGGAATAGGGGAGATAATCTGCACGTATGTGAGTTGTGCATCAAGTCGTTCTTGGGTTGCGGGTGGAATGGGATATAAGTTTGAGTTTGTTCGAACGGGGGAAGTATCTAATGAACTCTATGATTACTACGTATTTACTTTCTAACGCACGGCGACTTAGGGCTGGTCCAACAGGCGTTTCATATACTTTTTTCGAAGGATTTGCACTATTATAATACCTTACAATTTTAAATGATGAGTAGACCTAGCACGTCCTTAATCATAGTTATAGATACCTTGTTTTAGAATTGTCATAAATCTAACAATACCTCAATAACTCCACATTTTCTATTTTATTTTGAGGAGTTCCAAGGTCCAATAGCAATAAAATTAAAATGGGACCACTTTGGGGCTATACTGAAGCCAACGCAAATAGAATCATTAAAATCGGATCATAAACAAAGAAGTTGCGCCCGAACATACATAAAAAAATATTTACATATACATAACGAATAGTCGATTAACAAATAATTATTATTAGCCAACGATGGTACAAACAAAGTCCATTCACTCTTTTAGAATTATTTAATAGAATTTTAAACAATATATTCGTCTCTCTATCGACAGAAAACACAATTTTGAACGTTATCCGTTATAAATACCGGGAAAATAAAATAGGCCACAGACTATTCCCAAGGGAACGTATTATCCTAAGGGAACGTATTATCCCACAAAACAATTAATTTAAATCTTGGTGGACTATTTTTGGATTTTAATGCTAATATTATTATTATAAAGCAAACTTAATCTGGAAATTAGTAATTTAGGAGTAATTAGTACAATATCAACTATAAAATTCTCTGTGTAATCGCCTAATCTATTTAGTATGCTAAACAATCTATTAAACTTCACGAGAAAACCTCGAACCCACCTAAATGCTTCATTTGATCCATTAATCAATTAACCCTCACTTTGCTGAATGTGGGTAAGAGATTACCCTAAACCTCGTGTTCTAAAATTATTTTTCGTCTTGGTGGCTTTTTTTCGGTAATCAGCCTCGAATTGATTTGAAATTGATGTACGAATTCAATAATCATTAATAAAAACTGTTAAAAACTGCCTTTGTATCCCCGAGGACTCCGATTTGGAGTACCTAAATTATGATGTGCTTTAAAGAGATGCAATGTAGTCTATGGATGGAAAAGCTCCACGAAACGTTTATAGGAGATGGCAAAAAAAGAAGTATTTCATTTCATAATATTCAGCTCTCTGATCCACCAGTTAGAAGTAGGTACTATCCCTGATATTCTCGAATTAATTGTTTCAACCCTTACTACGTGGAAGCTTTCCATAATTATCGAATAAAATCAATAAGTAAATAAATCCAAATCCAAAATCCACATTAATATATATATATATATATATATAGTTATAGTAGATATTTGCCGAATAATAATGTACAAGGACAGGAATATTGGGGAAGCGGCAAAATTGTAAAATGAGTACTCTTTACACTATTTTCCAAGCTTTCGGAATATCTTTATTTCCATTCTCAAGGACAGTGTAAAGAGTACTCATTTTACAATTTTGCCGCTTCCCCAATATTCCTGTCCTTGTATATATATATATATATATATATATATATATATATATATATATATGTCGAATTTATTATTTGTTGATTTTATTTTGGATAATCATATTCTTTCAGAAAACTTATTATTCATACACTATAGTTTCAAAGGTCCCATTCATCCAGTTTATGACAACTCCTTCTCCAATCGTTATTCGGCTGAATATAAAAAGAGAAAAAGAACAGATCCACCAATTTATGGAAGAATTAACAGATCCCTCAACCTTCTAAATATATCTATTCCTCCAACGATTCCTCAATTTATTTGCTCCCCTCCTCCATGGATAATAAAATTACCAATATGTGATACAGCGTTAACAAGTTTTGATAAGAACGAAATAAACCATACCCTAATTAGAGAAAATATTTTATTTCCAACAATATACTGATGCCTCTAAAATGGATACTGGAGTTGGAGCCGCACTTGTAACTCCAAATGTGATAATCAAAATTAGACTACCGTATATTACAAGCATTCTAGTTGGAGAACTTTATGAGATATTTCAAGCCCTAGTCCATGCCAATAACGAAAATGTAAAACTGAAACTAAAGTTGCTGTGAGCGATTCATTGAACTCAATTGAAAGTTTGCGCCGAAGACATATACATCAAACCCAATACTGATCCTTATTAAGCAGGAACTATCCCAGCTTTACAATTCAGGAGCAGTTATACAGTTATTATGGGTACCTTCACACGCAGGAATAGAGGGAAATGAGCGGGCTGATGCCACCGAAGTCACGAGAGCTACGATGTCAGACATCAAAATACTTATTAAGCCATCGGTTAACAACGCATTGCAACACCAGTGGTCCCAATCTCATGATAAACTTAGAGAACTAAAAAGAATAGTTATACCGTGGAGTTCCGTGCCAGAAACTAGGAAAGAACAAGCTATCCTGACCCGTGTTCGAAAAGATCACACCCGATTTTCCCATGAACACTCAATGTGGAAATCCGAACAATCCCACTGTACAGTGTGTCAATTCCCTTCAACAGTCAGGCATGTATTAATAGACTGTCCAAAGTTTTCACAACAGAGAGTGACATTTAACATCCCATTTGCTCGAAGAAGAATACAATATGGAAAAATTGGTAGCTATTCAGTTTCTGCACAAAATTTAAACGTTAATTATTTAAATTGTTTCTGTTTCTATACCTGTAGCACTACTTAGTATTTATTTATTGTTATAACATTTATTTTTCTTAAATAAAAAAAAATTCAAAGATCTGTCCGATTCATGTTTGTTTGTCAGTTTAAATTTCGATCCTTTCTAGTTATGAATCTTCGATATATTGATAGCACATGAAATACTAAAGTAGAATACACAATTTATACTCATTTTTCATTGTCTGATTCAGTTGGAAAAATATGCTAATTCTAATACCGTAGACATCTCAGATGAACGGGTACTCCATATTTCACATGAAAAAGTAGGTACCAGTAAGCTGGAAAATTAGTGCCGCATTCGTTAACAATGCAACGAAAAACGTATCGAAAACAAATTTGTTAACGGAATTTTAACCAGAAAATAAATCGATTTTGTGCGTCATTTCATAACTTTGAATGAGAATTGGATCCAGGACCCTAAATTAAAACAAGAACAATTATAGTGGACTCAAGTTGTTTCTTCAACTCCAAAACAGGCACTGAACATACGATTAGCAAATAATGTAATAGTTTTTGTCATGCAAAAGGGATTTTATTGTTTGAATATTTTGAGAAAGGTGAAAGAATTAGTCCTAAATATTATTGTACCAATTGCTCTAGTATTCACCGCATTCACCAAGACTGCCTCCCAGCAACTACCATGTTTTTATAAACCTGAAAAAATTCCTTCGTGGAAATAATCTTTCGTCGAATGAAGAGGCCAGAAAATATTTCGTTCAGAATGTCCTTCCAATTGCTACCGCCGCCTATGTAATCGAGGATATGAGCAATCTGCACATATTTGGGGATCGAATATCAGAATACGGGGTAAAAATGAAAATATTATCACAGTTCATTTTGTACGGTTTCCTAGATCTCTGTTTGTAGGAAAAATAGCTGCTAATAATGTTTATCTTGCCACAAGAAGAAACAACAAAGGCTTTGGGGGAATTTGCGTTTTAGATTGCACTGTACATATACCTAGGTTTATTAAGGGTACAAAAAGTGATTCATCAAAAATAAATAGATTTTGATTTAAAAGTATTTGCTAAGAGGATAACTATTTAACTAATAAATATAAGATTTGTATTATGTTCGCTAAATTAGTGTTATGTTCAATGTGTGTGCTTCGTTGATATGAATGTAGAAATTACTACTAGTAAGTTAATTGGATAATTATTGTAGTCCCGGCTTAAGCATGGAAAGTAAACAATTTCGCCATTTGTATTCCAGCTCACATACACAGTTTTATTATCTCCGTTGATAGTATATGAGATACGTGAGATAAGGTGTATTTATATTAAAGCGACGCTTATACATGAGACATTTTTTGCAAATTATGTTTTATAAACTACCTTCGTTTATGAAAATTATTTAGTTCCCTACAACTAGACCAACGAAGGTATCTCTGCATTGGTTTCATTAGCAAAATTTCTTGTAAAAGGGGTACTCGCCGTGTATACAGGGTGTCAATTACTTACAACGGGCTGTACCCCGTGAACGAAAAGAGATTTCAAAACCATTTCTAGGGTTGAGAGGGGGAACACAACATTCCAAATAAATATTTGACTTCATGTAAAGACCTTTATAAAATCATGGGACAAATCAAAACAAAAACGTCGCCTGGACGAGATGAAATTATAAATATAAATTAAAAATCTCCGTCTAAAGGAATTGGCAATTCTGGTAAAAAAAAATATACATATAAAATCAAAAATCTTTTTACCATATAGTATGGTGCAGAAAGGTAATCTCTTTTCATCCATGTACGAATTTCCACCATTCTTTCTTGTTTTTGGCTTTTATTTTTGCTTCATTTCACGCTAGATTTCTCTCTTTCAAGATCTTTTCAATTGTTTTATCCCAGGTATTTTTCGGTCTTCCTCTTTTCCGTTTGTTCTGTGGCCTTGCCTGCCATACTTTTTTGACTACTCTTGTATCCTTCATTCTCTGTAAGTGTCCCCACCAACTCAGTTGTCTCTTTTTTATAAATTCTAGTAGAGGTTCTACTTTTAATTCCTCTCTTATTGCCTGGTTTCTAATACGATCTCTTCTTGTTATTTCTTTCACTCTTCTTAGGTATTTCATCTCCGCTGCTTGAATCGTTCTCTTCTGCCTGTCATTTAAAACCCAGGACTCGCATACATACGTGAGTATTGTCTTGTATATAGAGTGTTACACTTTCGTTTTGGTTGTGTTTTGGTTTTGGTTCTTGTGTTTGCCATAATGACAATATCATCAGCAAAGGCGCACTCTGCTATTTGGATTCGTTGCATATTGTGATTGCCGACATTTAGTTTTACGACACTTTGACTACACTCTTTTATGATGTGGGCTCAACCCACCTCCTTGTTTCAGTCCGTCGTGTGTTATGAATGTATCCGATCTCATATTTTTACTTATCACATAATTTTCCGTTCTTTTATACAGTGTTTTAATATTCCTTATCAAGCTTTCCCATATCTGCTGCCTAGGTACACTGTCAAATGCTTCTGTGAATCAGCGGTTTTCTTTTCAATTATTTGCTTCAATGTAAAAATATGATCTTGGATGCTTCGTCCTTTCCTGAATCCACTTTGCGACTCTGTTAGTGTTTGTTCCACTTGTTTTATCAATCTCCGGTTTAAAATTTGCTCATACAATTTTAATGCGGTACTTAGTAATGTTATTCCTCTACAATTGCTGCAGTCCATGGTATCTCCTTTCTTAAAAATTGGTAATATTACATCTATTTATATTTTAATAAGTTTAAAGCCTCTTCTAGCTCTGCTATTGATATTTCTTCTTCTACTCCTTGAATAGGTATCATTTCTGTTATATTTCGTGTTTTATTCCCTTTAGTGTTTAGTAAATTACTAAAATACTCTTTCCATCGTTCCATTATTTCTTCTTCTTTTGTTAGGGTCACTCCTGTTTTGTCCTTGATTCCTAAGGTTATAGTTGTTTTTCCCGTTCTGGTGCTTTTTAACACATAAAAAAGTTTTTTATTATTTTTACTGTTCCATTCCATTTTATTCCCGAAATCTTCCCAAGTCTCCTTTTTTGCATTTTGCACTGATTTTTTGGTCATTTTTCTTTGTACTCGTCATAATTACTTCCCTTCCTGTTTTTCTATTTTTGCTCTCTCGCGGATTTTTCTGACCATTTCTTTTTTGCTTAGGTCCGGGCTTATAATATATCTTTCATTTCTAATTTCTTTTAGTTTGTGTTTATTTCGCATTATTTTCTCTTTATCTTCATTGCCATTGCTTTCGATTAGGCACGTTTTATTCCCAAGTTTTCGTACTGCTTTTATCTTTGTCTTCACCTCTAGATTTCTTTCCAGAAAATTATTAATTTCTCATCTTGGTTTGAACTTTGTATCGTTAGCCCATTAAGCACCACATTTTTATCTCTCCACGTTTTTCCTAATATCGTTGAGTTCGTTAGTAATTTTTTCATTCTCCTTTTTTTATTATTGCATACCTAATCATTTGCATAATCTTTTGTTTTGTTCTCTTACTACTTGAATTTCCTCTTTAAGTTCCTTTTGTTCATCTCTCATGACTTCAACTGCATTTTTCATATCAAGCATTTCCAATTTCATATCTCTCATTAAATCTAATATTTGATCCAATTTTCCATCGGTATCTTTTTCCGTCTTCGTAGGTGTTCTGTATGTTTTCTTATTTCTTCTAGAGGCATCATAATTTCCTCCCGATCTTCTTCTTTTGTTACCCTCATCAGTAGAGTAGTCGCTCTCCAGTTTTTATGTCGTTTTTCCTGGAGGCTCGCGGAAAGGAAAGCCCACCTCAACGGTTCGGAAGCTTTCTCCTTATCAATCATTCTTTATTTTAAATCTGGCAACACCGCAGAATATTTCTATAGGGTTTCTTCTGTTAATTACTTGTTATCGTTAAAAATATCGATGTTTACTAATAGTTTTATAGCTTTATCTACCTCTCACTTACTCACACTTTTATTCCACTGCACTAAATGCGTCAAGATCACAGTTCTTTAGCACTTTCCTGCAATTAAAATTTCCAACAATGCCTAAAATCAGGTGAAATCGTGGGAAAACATTTAATTTGCTGTTGCTCGATTTAGCACAACGTTGCCAATACCTCTGGTACTAGAGACGGGATATTATCCGGACGGTTTAAGATAGCCAATGTCATTCCGGTACCAAAAGCGCCACATTCAAGGAGCTTTATTGACAACTATAGGCCAACATCTCTCCTTAGCAACTTGGCCAAAATAATTGTTAAAGTGATACTGAATAGACTGTCTGAAAGTGTTGTCTCCATTATACCGGAAGAGCAATTTGGTTTTAGAGCAGAATACGGTTGCCCAGCTCAACTAATACGAGTGTTAAACTAAGTAAGAGAAGGCTTTCGAAAGAAACACCCATCCATAATAGTGTCATTAGATATTAGAAAAGCTTTCGATTCAGTATAGCTTCCCGGACTAATATTTAAGCTGACGGAACTGCGCATTCCGGTCTATTTAATATCACTTCTCAACACTTATCTTTGCGATGGGAAATTTTTCATGAAAATAGAGACTTTGAAGTAGGACCATATATCACGCAAGCAGGGGTACCGCAAGGCTCGGTTATTTCTCCTACGCTGAACTCCTAGAACTAGGAGAAATCTCACAACACTATATGCAGATGACATCTGTATAATTCAAACAGCGAGAACAGCGGATCTTGCTTTAAAAAGAGTTGAAAATCATTCAAACAATAAAATAATTCCGTTCTTAATTAAGAAGAAGCTGATGCTTAACACCTCCAAAACGGAATATATGGTCCTTCGACGTAAATTGAGGGCCAAAACATATTTATTCAACAGGTTAAACATTCAAAATAATGAAATAAAACAATTTAATTTGTTTAAATCTTCATTTTTATTTTGAACTAACGTTCAAATTAAAATTAGTGACGCGTTTCGCTACACAGTAGCTTTTTCAAACTAGTGAAGATACAATGAAAAACTTTTAATTTATATAGTGCCTTAATACGGAATTCTAAGATATTGACAAAAGTATTATAATATTTAAATGAGGATAAGTACAAAAAGTGTCTAAACACGGAATTCTCTGAATATTACAAAGGTATTGAAAAAGAGTACCTGGAAAATTTATCCACAACCATCACATCTTCTAGGTAAAAAGGTTTAATAAGGGTCCGTTAAGCAGATTTCGTGAATATTTGTTTTTGTTAATCTCGAGGGCTTCTAAAAGATTTGATTTAAAGGATTTGGGTTCTACATGCAAAATTTCAAAATTTGAGTCGAAAGTGTGTTGGTTTGTTAATAGATGATTTGAATAGTTGGAATCTAATTTGTTGTTGTCATAGCTGCGTTTGTGTTCTGAGATTCTGGTTTTAAAGTTCCTAAAAGTTCTACCGATATAAATTTTGTCACTCTTACTAAATAGACAGGTTGTTCGACCGACAATGGTATACGGCTACCCGGTTTTTTGCTCCACAACTAAATACCTCTTTAATCGTACGCAAGTTGTACAGAATAAATGCTTCAGAATGGCAATTTGGAAGGTTCCAATTAACAGATCTCCAAAAATCTCTTGGTTACACGAGAAAATACGTTTTAAAATGATTGAATCTTATATTACCACAGTCGCAACGCGGTATTACCAATACTCCTTACCAGATAGTGTAAGGAATAACATCCGACAACAACGCGCAAAAAGATACAAGGGCTATAGCCTTTTGCATGTCAACTTGCCAATGCAGCTTCCTGATTTATAACTCGTGTAAATACTGAACACCAATAATTGATATGTATATTTATTTGTACATTAAACTGTTGATACCAAATTGGATAAAATATGAATGAAGATAAATGGGAGAGGGTGTAAGGACTGTACAAAGGAATGAAAGAAGGATAGATGGTTCTATATAGATTAAAACATTTTTAACACACATTATTTTAGCCTATAGAGTAGTTTTTAAAAAAGCCTTTAATATGTGACCCTGTTTTTCGCTAGCTATTCAGGTCAGAGGGAATGACAACTATTAGGTTCGGCCGGATCGATTGTAGATCACGAACAACGATAGCATGCGGATGATGCTTCTTGCAAGGAACCGCGTGAGAGGGCCATTCGGAAAAAATGATTTTGCAGACGATGGAGCCTGAAGATCGGCATAGTAGCATTTGCTACGGCTAATGATTATTCTTGTTGTAAATAATGTAAATAGCTATTTTATCTGCAACATACCTTTACATTGCATATCATATAGGTAATTAATGACTAATAAAGATTTATTTTTATTAAAGAGAGAAAAAAATATTCCCGTTCCGTCTTTAATTAACCACTTTTTCTTACAATCTAGGGTTGGTATCATTTGTTCTTGGAATGTATGTATGTATATTGGGGTGACATTCACTGAGACCTAAAAGATCTATTGTGCCCCCTTACTTCTACTTAGTTCCTGAGGAAAGTCTCGGAGACTAGTAGCTTCTTTAGTACTATTTCCCGGAGGAATTTTAGGATATCTGCAGGCTTTAACTTAGGTAAATGTCCCTCTTCTATTCAGTAATCTCCAAGGTGTTGTGCCCTAGGAATCTGAATTGCTGTGCAGTTCGCAAGTATGTGGATGGAGGTTTCTTCTTCCATACCACAGAATTTACATTCTTTTTCCTCCTCTATTTTGAGCTTTTTCAGGTGCCCATTCAGGCGACAATGCCCGTTGGATCCCTGTTAAAACTTTTAGAGCAGGTTTACTTTGACTCATGCATTCATTTGATCTCAACAGGTTGTAGTCACCCAGAAGAATCTTTGATGGTCTAAGTCCTACTAGATCTTTCCACTGGTCACTCTTTTTTTTGGCTTTGCCTATTTCTTCCAATATTACATTGGAGCTGATACCGCAAAAGAGTTCCGGCCCCCAAAAAGGTGTTCCAGTCCCCCTCTTTGCTAGTTCATCTGCTATTTCATTTCCTTCTATCCCTGTGTGTCCTGGAATCCACAGTAAGGTGACTATATAGTTCATTTAATTTGCCTAGGCATTCCCACACCATTTTGGAACTGATAACACAAGAACTCACTGTTTTAATGGCTAATGACTATCCGACATTATGATAATTATTTGCCTTCTATATCCTTCATCAATATTGAACTGCGACACTGTCTTATGGCGTGAATTTCAGTTTGAATTGTTCTTGGTATAGGACATATATCGTTCTTCGGATTATATCCTTTTGCATTTGGTTAACACATTTGGTTTTATTATCATCACTTCGTTTTTCTAGTTCATGTATTGGCTTATTGATAATGTCTTTTACTGTGGATATTGGGGTTTTGGTCAACTTACATGTTTCTTTTGCTGCATCGGTTATACTATAACCTCGATGTTTCAATGATTCAAACACATTTTTCACAATTCGCTTAGCAGTCGGCGATAAATGCACTTTTTTGCCCTAGGACGTTTTAAACGCAAGATTACCTACTTTCGAAATGAAATGTTTATTACAAACTAAAATTCTCTGACAATATTAAAAATGATTATCCCGAAATCCCCACTTTCTATTTTATCTATAAATATTTTAATCCCATTATATGGAAGTATAAAAAGGGCATTGGAAATAAAGTGAGTAGGTGCAGTACAGGTCAGACAAAGGAAAACAAGCAATGAAAGCTCTTTTTATATTCACACAATCAGATTAAAATATTTATAGATAAGGTGGTCAACCATTTATCGTGAAAAATACTTTCAACTTGAAAAATAAAAATTCGGAAATATACCTTCCAAAGCACCAATAAATAATAGAATAATCAAATAAATTAAGAAATTAGACTCAAATATTATTTTACCAGACAAACATTTCAGTTAAGTAAAATATTGTTATCGAATTAACGGCTACCTGCTGTGGGTTTTGGTCTTGAATCATCAGGTCAAAACGAAAGATCTTGGAACGAAGTATAATAGGTTATACAGTGTATTTGAAAAATTTTGACCACTTGTTCCTGAAAATAGTAATGAGTTCAACGCCCCGTATACTTTAAACTGCAAAATTTAACATTAATCTTCCACATCTATATGTGCGTGTTGGTGGTCTAGTATCATAATTGACTAGACCTGCCTCTATATCTAAGAAACCGTGTACAGGGCGAGGCCAAACTCAAATACATCGGTTTCGCAATGTTTTTTAATGGATCACCCTGTATTTCATATCGGTAAATAAAAGCTACTTCACTATACTTTCAATTTGATCAATAAAACGCAGATACTTACAAAGAATGTATTCACAATTGACGTGTTAGGAAAGTTTCTTATTATAGAAAAAGGTTTTAAAAGTACCACAAGTGTATGAGGGTCAGATTTCTTATTTACTTTTACTTTTTCTTAATATTTAAATTAGAACCACATCATCATTAACATTCTTAGTAATTAGGTTGGTAGTAGGTAGACTCTGAAATGTTAACTTATTCACTAAGGAGATGTTAAACTTAACAAAAATGTGATGTTTTCTCAATGTTAATAGTTAGTGGTTGACAAAATTATAATGGGAAATCAATTTTCTTTAATATTTTTACTTTCACAAGGTTTTTATGTCGATGTTATTGAAAATTCAACTTTTGGAAGATTTAAATAGTGCGCCATTTATGCTGTGACGTACATTACCTAAAAGAGAAATAAGCGACGTAAGGGTTGACATAGGACCACAATTCTGTAGTCTTCTTTTTTAAAATCGTGACGAAGTATAGGTTATGCTTATGTTATATTGCTTTTATATAGGGCATGTCCACCAACTGACAAGTTGACACTAATGACAGTCGCCCTGAGGATAAACAATTATTTGGATAGATTGTAGATTTGTAATTTGGTTGTTTTGAATTGACTTAATGATCCTTCTTATTATAGAGACATATATAGCTTTCAAAATAGCTAAGCAATTAAAACAATGTCGAAGAAATCACCAAATCAAAATTAAATGAACCCCACACGATGAAAATAACTATTAAGAATCACGTGTTGTGCAAAGAACGCTTGTCTATCATCAGATTCATCAGAGCGACTGTCACATGACGTCACGTGGATTTGCCCTATTGAATGACTTTGGAGTGTAACAAAAAATACAACTAGTAAATATTAAAATTACTAGTTTCACAACGTCTGTTTGTAGTTCCACAGATTAAGGGTTAAAACTATCTAAATTTAACAAAAAATATTAACACAATGCTTTTATTTTATTATAATATTGAATCGTCAAGCTCGTATAAACTATAAACAAAAGTCATATATTATGGACTTTGACAGTTCTTCAAACTTCAAATTCGAATTGCCTTTTTGTAACTGGCTATTAGTTCATAAAACATCTAATCAGAAAGTTGCTAACTTCATCTTCAGTTATATGACGTATTTGTAGTGAAGGTTCCAAACATTTAGGAATTCTTAATTTCCAGTTTTCTCCTAAAATATACTTGCGTCTAGCCTCACCGTTGAATTTTGTAGCCCGCATGCACGCACGCGTATTTCATGATCAGTTTGCCTCCTAATTTATCGCGAAGGGCAAGGAAAATCATTGAAAAAGCTATACAGAAGGGACAGGGTGAATGGAATGGTTATTTTTCCTTCCCCTTCTTCAAAAATTAACCAATGATCTGTTTTAACCAAAAATATTATGAAACTTCCTAATTATTCTAACCGAAACATTCAAAAGGACAAGACGAGGCAAACTGATCATGAAATGCGCATGCGGGCTACAAAATTAAACGGCGAGGCTAGACGCAAGTCTAAAATATTCGGTTTAAAAAAATTTTTAAATTGAATTTTGCAAGGTAGTACTTACTATTATACTTTAATAAAATACCAAAAGCCGGATATCGGCTTAACACCTCATTCGTTTGTTAAAAAATGTGGTATGTACATGACGAAGTTCCTGCTCGCCATAATGAAGTCAATTGAATGATTATGTTTCCTGAAAAGTGGATTGGAAGAGCAGGCCAGTTTTCTAGACAAGATCACCAGAGTTCAATAAAGTCAACAGAACTAGTCTTGATTCAATTGTTAATAATAGAGGAGTTTCACTCTCGGAGTTTATGAATGACAACTCACTCACCATACTTAATGGCAGATCAACTAAAGATCAGCCTGGTCAATTCACATTTTGTAATTCCAACGGTAAATCTACAATTGACCAAGTTTGGTGTACTAATGCTTCTCTTTCATTAATTCAAAACTTTACGGTACTTAATAACGAACCGGTAACTTCATATCACTTCCCAATAATGGTTGAACTAACACGGGACTTTATCACACCTGACACATACATAAGTCCACATCAGTCCACATCAATCAAATTAATTTGGGATGATTCACAGCTAGATAGGTATCGACATATTTTGCGCAATTCTTCCTTAGTAATGTTGTCCAATGGCAACACAGAGAGTTACCACGCTATGCGTGATTCAATCTACCTTGCTGCTGATAGCTGCGGTATGAAGAAAAAATCTGTAACTTTGAACAAACCATTTACTTATAATAACAAACCTTGGTTTGACTTAGAGTGCATTAACTTAAAAAAGTCAGTCAAGTCAAAACTTAAAGTTTGTATAACTCATAATTTTAATAATGAAGTCAAAAATGACTACCTATTAGCAAAAAATCTTTTAAAAGCGCTTGTGCAGCAAAAAAATTGCCTTTGAAAATAATATGGTCCAATTGCTCAGTAACTCGAATGACAGTCTCACATTTTGGAGGACTTTAAAAAAATTTCGCCCCAATAAGAACATCTCAAATGTTTCGCTTGAAACCTGGGAAACTTATTTTAATACCATTGCCACAGAAAAATGTAATTTTCTGTATTTGCAGATGGACGCTAGGCATCCTTTTCTAGATACGGAAATCTCCCAATCTGAAGTTTTTGCGGTGCTTAACAGTTGCAAAAGAAATAAAGCCCCGGGACTAGATGGAATTCCCTTTGAGTTCTTCAAATATTTTCCCCAAAACTGGTGTCTTTTTTTATGTAGTTTATTTAATAAAGTTTTTGAAGATGAAACTTTTCCAGCTGAATGGTCTACAGTGTCGCTCTCAATGATACACAAGAAAGGTCCCATCGATGATCCCAGTAATTACAGGGGCAGAGCATGCATCAACACTGTTATTAAACTGTTTAGTATGATCATGTTAAACAGATTAAGCTCTTGGGTTGAAAGTAATAATATCCTTCCAGAAGCTCAAGCGGGTTTCAGAAAAAACAGAAGCTGTATGGAGAACATTTTTGTCTTGAACAGTACCATTCAAACTTTCCTACATCGCAAAGGCAGAAGAGTCTTTGCCGCTTTTATTGACTTGAAACGCGCATTTGATTCCATTAATCATCCCCTTTTATGGCAAAAATTATTTATGCTGGGTATCAGTTCTAAATTTATTCGCCTAGTCAAAGCTCTGTATGACAAATCCTCTTTTTGTGTTAAAGTTAACAATGAATTTTCCAAATCCTTTGCAATAAATGAAGGCGTTCTGCAGGGTGAACCATTGAGTCCCTTACTTTTCTCATTATTCATTGCTGATATTGATGACTTCTTCAGAAAATCCAATATGGTTGGAATTAATATTGATAATATGAATGATTTGTTACTTCTATTATATGCGGACGATTTGGTTATCCTTGCTGACTCTGAAATAGATCTGGCTAGAAAACTACGCACTCTTGAACAATATACTCGCCTTAACAAACTTACCGTTAACAATTCAAAATCTAAAATTATGTGTTTCTCAAGAGGCGGTCATAAGATAACAAGAAATTACAAATTCCTACTCAATAATGTTGAAATTGAAATGACTAACCACTATACATACTTAGGGGTTACTATCACTTGTTCTTCACTGTTTCGCGAACAGGCAATTAATTGTTCTTCCAAATGCAAACAAGCCATAGGTGCTGTCATGAATACGCTCTCACGTTCAAAAATAACTTCCTGGCAATCGCGTATAACCTTGTATAATTCCATTGTAATTAATACACTTTCCAATTCGGTCCCTGTCTGGGGCCTCCGGTATCTCAACATTGTTGAAAAAACACAAGTTGGTTTTTTCAAAAGATTGCTCCTATTGCCGCTAAACTCTCCTGATTATTTAGTGCGTCTTGAGGCGGGTGTAGTTAAGCTTGATTATACAGTGTTTAAACTGTGCCTCAATTGGTTATTAAAAATTTTATCCTTCGCAAACACTAGGTTGCCAAAAATTGTCTTTCTCAAACTTATAGAGTTACAGGACTTTGACAACCCTTGCTATAACTGGGCTCTACAAATGAAACTGATCTTTGTACAGCTCGGTTTGACCGACATGTGGAATAACCTCTCTTTTGGATTACTAAAAAGCCACTATGATACAATTCTATTGAAATTTGAAAACAAATTGTTTAACGCTGACTTACAACGCCTAGCCGATAGTAATTACTGTGTAATCTACAAACATTTAACAGTGACTTCAAGACCTGCAAATTATTTAACTAGCAAACTGCCGATCAAATTAGTTCGAATATTTTGTCAGATTCGCTTATGTTCGAAGTCCTGTGTTAGGTTAACCTACAAGGGAAGTATTTATACAATTAATCAAGAAGAAATCTGTACTATGTGCAACTCTCGTCAAAATGAGACACTCGAACATATTGTGCTTCAATGTAGGATATATGATTGTATTAGAGTGCAAATTATAAAAAATCTGCAGAATTTTGATGATTTTATTGCCTTATTGAAAACCGCTTCTTTGGTGGATATTAAACAAATTTCGTATTATTTCATTGGTGTACTCAAAATTCGTTCATTTATTATAAACGAATAGCTAGGTGTTTGTATTTTTTTTTCTTTCTTTTTGTTGTTTATTTTTATTGTAACTATGCTGCATGTATCATGTAGGTACTTTTACTGACATTGTACCGGAATTCTTGCTATATTGATTTGTATCAATTAGAAGCAATAAAGATATTATTATTATTATTATTATTATTAAAGTCGATTTTTTTCTTCTGGGGTTATGTTAAAGATAAGGCAGGCTTTTCATACTGTTGATGAGCAAACGCTTAGAGATTTAAAATTGATCTTTCGAAGACCGTCTTCAAACTTCAAACCTGCATCAATGTAGAGGGTAATCACATGGAGCCTCTTTTACAACTTTAGTGTTGATTTTTTTTATAAATTTTAGTACCTTTATTTAAAAATTGAATAGATGAGGCTTTTACTTGATGAAGATCAATACTAAATGATGATATGATTTCATCATTTACCTATATTTAGTTAATTGATGTGAATAAATTGTGTATTGTTGGAATTTTTAATCATAAAATTGAAATATCACAAAAACTATTCAGTTTGGGTATACGGAATACTTAATTAAATTTAAAGTATGGTAAAGTAACTTTCATTTACTGATATCAAATACAAGGTGATTCATTTAAAAAAATTGTGAAACCGATGTATTCGAGTTTGGCCTCGCCCTGTATACGGTTTCTTAGATATGGAAGCATGTCTAGTGAATTATATATAATACTAGACGACCATCCCAGACGAATGTTTGTAAAAGATTGATTTCAAATTGAACAGTCAACAGGGAACGTGAGCTACCATCGAAATCAAAAATTGGACTAACGATATATGGGCGTGTAGGGAAAATTTTTTTGAACACAAAGTCAAGACATGGGTTTTTACGCCCCCCGACGTACATTCTCAGACCACATAGCTTTCTCGGACACTATCAAAGCTGCAATATTGAGACCCTCAAATGAAATTTATACAAGTATTTCGGCTGCCAAAAAAAAATACGCCCCCCCCCTCCCGCGCCCCCCTCTTCGGAGATCCATCATCCAAGCGGAACGAACTTTTTTATTATTTGAGCTATCGAGTTGAAACAAAAACCATTCGATTCGTAAAAATCGTACGAGTCTATAGAACCCAAAAAACATATACCGGCATAGTCGAAAATTTTTAAAAAAAATTTTTAATACCCCCAGGCGGAAGACGGTATCGAACTCTCTTCGCCACTAAATTTTCACCCTCCTCCCCCCCTTTTTTGGGGTACAGGTCCCGCCAAAATTTCAACTCGGAACGACAATATTCGGGCAATCTTCCTCATTTGAGGTGTTTATAATGCAAAATTTTTTTTTCAAAATTGACCCCCCCCCCAAAATCCCCCCAAGTATGGCCCCGAATTGATGGTGGAAACCGCGTATGGTATTTTTAGGCATCGTTTATAACGGCATATTACGAAAATAATGCTCTAACCTCAAAATTTGGCGCCCTCTATATCGACTTTTAATTTTTTTTAAAAATCAATTCCCATAGATTCGGACCCGCAAATTTTCGTGGGCATAATGAAAATTTTCTTAAAAAATATTTTTAATTTTTTAATAAATGTTACCTATATATGTTTTATATAGTCTTTATGTAGGTCTCGACCTATACTTCAATTTTTCCATATTTTCATAAATAAAAAAGTTACCTTTATATTTTCGTATATAACTCCAGTGGCAGCGCCGATGGGTAAAAATCATTATTTTTCCCGAAATCCGCATCACTTCTTCTACATGGATCCACCATTGGAAATTCTAACAAATTTTTTTTTAAATATATTACCCCCCCCCCCCCCCCCAAGTACCCCCAAACATTTTTTTAATCTTCTTTATTACGTCAAACATAATCATTTTCGATCCTCTATATAAACTCTCTCTTGTAAATTTTCGTTTTTTTTTCCTTCCCTTTCAAAAACCCAGCTCAAGTTGCCCGTTATGTATAAGTACCGGCATGGGAGGGTTGAATTCATTAGGATTTTCAGGAACAAGTGTAAATGTAAATACATTGTATAACTTATTACAACCTCATATCATAGGGAAGTCAAGCAGAATTCAAATTTGAAGTGATATAAAGGGTGTTCCATTTAAAAAAATGTACCTTTGATCTGGCATGGCATTCTGGAACACGCTGTACAATTGCGGCTAATTTTAAAATATGAGCCTTTAGGCCAATCGGTCAAAAATGTATTTAAATATCCTTGAGGATTTACAAGATATTAGACTTTATCGCACTAATGAATCACCCTGTATGAGGTTGTGATATAAATATATCACAATATTTGGATACTATACCGAATTATTGTATTACACGATTTTTTTTGACAATCTGTATAAAACTGTGGCTTCTAATTGACTGAAACTTTTCACCCCGGTTTTATATTTAAACGCTACAGTATTTTCCAATTTTGTTCATTAAATAATGTTTTTGTTTGATTAGAATCAAATATTACCCAGTCTATGGTATGCCAAAAGATCTACTTTCGAATTTCCTTTAAAAAATGTATAAAGAGGCTGTAAGATAATAAACTGGCCTGCATTTCTGTAGGTAATTTATCAAAAATCCCCAAGTGCACGGTTCCAAGTTATAATTCATAATGACTTTTTAATTAAACCTTCTGATAAGAACAAGTGAAAAATGTACACAATGTAAAGTGATACAAATAAACGAGGAGTAAAGTAAAGAGAAAGAGAGAGGAGAAGAGACGGATAACGTCACGATGCAAAAGGGTGGTCGTATGATAAACACTCAAAGAGAAGTAATTTTCTGATACTTGAGACCATCATTTATAAACCTCAAAGGAAATGGTTTTGTGTCGTAAACTCAAATATTTTGCTAGATCGTTTCTAAATTGCCTAATCAGCGTTCCAATCAACAAATAATCTGGAACTATTAATATTCCAAACATTAGGACATTTCCAGTAAATAAAATATGATATTATAACATCCTTGTTACACCAAAAACTAATATTTTTATAAATATTCTAATTCAGCAGCTGTAGTGAGTTATATATTATTAGCGACCCGTCCCGGTTTCGCTCAGAGTTTATCTAAAGTTAGTGTGGATCCAAAGACCACTTGTCGGCCGTTGAAAGCCCCGGAAGCGGTCTTTTTATTTCAGACTTTAGATAAAATATACCTACATTATATAACAGTAACATCAACAGTTTTCGCAGCGCACGCCAAATAAATAATTTCATAGGCGAATTTTTGATACAATAGTGTAATTTCTGTAGGGATCTCTAATTATATTGGAAATAACAGTCTCGCACCAAAAGTTTGTCTTTGAAACGGATAAAGGGAAAATGATGAAATTCTAGGACGATGAATGAGACGTTATTCTGCATATTTTAGAGCAAATGTCAAATGTTTTTGACATCAGCGTTTAGAGTACGGCCGTCAGCTTGACTTCCTTGAAATAGCTACCTAGGTCGAGTGACGTATCACAGAAAAGCTTATTTTTTTCTCTTTCCAAAAATAATAGCAATGTATCACTTGACTCGAAAATTATAATAGAAATTTAACAAAAATATTAAAATTGTAATTTTAAACAAAACTGGATGTTACAGAAATTTATAAACTAACCAAGCATCTAAGTTGCAAATACTTCATCACAATAAGTGCTTAAAATGCTGGCCATTTGTTTGTTGACAATGATACAATCTCTCTTCGAAGCTTCGAATAGAATCATTGATCATTCTGCATTTCGAGACGTATATGCGATCCTTTAAATCGTTCAAGTTAGTTGATTTGTTGACAAACGCGGTCTTTCAGGTAGCCCTAGAAAAAAAATCAAGTGGTGTCAAGTCGGGGGATCTTCGAAACCTTGGTCCTTATGAGAACCCGCCCACAGGCGATTATTTAGTTGCGGCAACTAAAAAATTCCAACACGCTCTATTCGCCAGGCAACTTAATTGTTGCCGGCAAAAATGGAACGCACATGTACATTCCTGTCTCCGCACACTGGCGATTCTCAGTTGCAGTCTGGTCCTCCCCGAATCATGTCACTAGACATCAAATTGTTTATCTAAGCAATTAAATCACACCCAGCGCTATATGATAAAAAAGTGAAAGAATAACCCAAAGCATCTTGATACTGCAATATGGACCGGGGCAAATTCAACTCCTTCCTCATCAACATGCGAAGGTAGCTTCACAAGTATCAGGCAGTCATTCCCCATCCGGCAAGATCCTTGGCACCTAACAAACTCAGCACGTTCTGTGGCTCAGCTCTTTTCGACTTTCCCGGCAGAAGAAGAGCGTGGTTATTTTAATAACCGCCGGTTGACGATGACAATTCAGACTTTTTGTCCATTTTGACTTTCTAGTTTAATACGCGTTTGGTTACTATATTTTCAAATAAATTATATAAATACAATTTGAATACCCTTTTTTTACCTACCTTAAAGTTACTGCCAACTTTTCCTCTGGTCCTACAGCCAAACGCAAGAGGGTATCTTGATGGTAGGTTATCCGAGGTCCTACAAAGCCCAACAGTTTTTTAAAACTTCCCTCGCTCATACGATAATAATTAAAAAACTTGTTATTTATAATATTTTTTTAAATTTTCAAACAACTTGTGAAATTGTCTATCTATAAGCCTTGCGCTGATCAGTGGATGGACCCAATATTTTCTGTATTTTTTTCTCTTTCTCATGACAAGAGCCCAAACGCACGCGGTCTCAACTGTTCTCAGTCAATTCTTGGAGATTTTGAACTTTATACGGATAAAAGTTGTTTTTACGCAGAATAGTTTGTATAGACTGTCTACAAATACCATGATTTCTTGCCAATACACCTGTAGATGTTTTAGGGTGTTCTTGAACATCTAAAGTTTTATCTTCATTAGTTGCACTTTTCGGTCTACCAGACATTGGACTTATAGGAGGGAATTCAGGATTTAAATCGTTAACAAGATGAGCTGCTTCGTCATAGTAAAGTAAATGAAGGATAAAAAGTAGGCAAAGTGTACAAAAATCCTACCGGTCCATGAATTTTCCGTGAAGGGTAGGGTTTGACTAGTAATTGAACATCCAGAAATTTCACACACCTCATCGCCATTTTGGGGGTATTCCCGGCCCCAAAGTTCCAAAAATTGGCTTTCCGCCAATATCTCCTAAAATATGGCATTTAGAGAATTTTTATATATTGGAAAAATGAAGAGTCGTTCATTATCTAGAAAAATGGTTCTCATGATTTTTTTCCATAATTTTGAGGTTTCACCACTAAACTCGAGAAAAAAATGAAGGCACAACCAAAAAGGAGAAATTCCCAGCTTTAAAATGACGTATCCTGGAAGACAATCCGATAATGTACAAACTTTTAGAACCTCGAAAAACAGCAAAAATTTGGAAAAGAAAACACCATTTGAAAAATCAAGGGGCAAGTAAGATGACCAATTAAAATTTCTGATATCAATAAAGACCTTTAAAGGACCCGTAATAACAAAAAATCGAGAGTAAATGTCTATTATTAAGAAAAATATGGGTAATTTCCCGACACTCGAAAAAAAAAGTTACTACAAAATCTTTGACCCATTTTATAAATATGGTCGAAATATAAAAATGGGCCTTGAATCATCGGATATGATAGCTGTGGATTTCCCCTTTCATCTGAATTTTGAATCGTAAGAAAATATGCATTTTACCCGAGATATTGAATAATTTGTTCGCCCGGTCATGAGTAAGTGCAAAGAACCCGCTCTTTCGACTCCGGAGCGGGAGCTCATTATAAGGATCCCGCTTGAGGGCCATTATCTCCAAAACTATCGAGTTTTCGTCAAAAGTTATAAGGATCATTTGTGTAGATAATGACCTGATCTTCATTTTTCCCCTATATAAAAATTCTCTAAATGCCATATTTTAGGAGATATTGGCGGGAAACCAATTTTTGGAACTTTGAGGCCGAGAATACCCCCCCAAAAATGGCGATTAGGTTTGTGAAATTTCTGGATGTTCAATTACTAGTCAAACCCTACCCTTCAGGGAAAATTCATGGACCGGTAGGTCTAATCGCTTCTGGGACCCTTTATTTAATAGACTATCATGGGAACGTTTGAGATCACCATATCCAACTAACATTAAGATTTCTATTCGTTGATTTTTCTATAAATGTGCCATTATTCTCAATTTACATTTAAACTTCGTGCTAATTTGAAACTAGTATCAGTTTTGACAATTCATACATGAATAATGATGTGGTTGACGTTTTTAATGCCTACAACTGCTTTTTGTTTGATTTTAGAAACCTACAAAAAAAAATTAGCTTCTTTCTGATAGGTACGTCATTCGACCTAGGTTGCCATTTCAAAAATTCAAGATGGCGGCCGTACTCTAAACGCTGACGTCAAAAACATTTGACATTTTCTCTAAAATATGCAGAAACTTTCCCTTTATCTGTTTCAAAGATAATTCTTTGGTGCGAGACTTTTCAGCAACGCTGTATAGTCCATGTTAATCGCTGATAATGTAGCTTTCTATAAATGAAATTTTTTTCAAAATTGGATAAGTAGTGTAATGTTTTTGTTATTTATTTGAAAAGTTTTTTACTTGTGGGATAGAATTATACACACTAGGTACTATGGCTAATTACTATTTATTTATTTAAAGAAACACACACTGTATTAAACTTAATTTATATGCACGCTTTACTTAATGTCTACTAATTTATTTACACTCGGTATAATAGTTCTAATTTATTCACTTCTGTGAACTAACTCTTTACTGTCCGTTTCACTAATTGCGAACTAACTGTTTCAATAATTATTCACGCACTCAAAAACCCGCGTATATATAGTCCTTCTCAACTCTAGAAAATTCCAGTACCTTCCGCGCTCGCCCTATGCACAAACAAAGCGAACGTTCTCGAAAGGAGCGCAGCCACCAAAATCTACAGTCGAGGGACAGGACCGGCTTAGAGTTGGTGACTTCGCAACAGTAGTTTTTGAGATTATTCATTACAAACAAATAATCAAATCTTTTCTATTTTTAATATTAGTACATATGATACATATGATAAATGTATTAAGAAATTGCTCTCAAAATTATTTGCTTCTAAAATTAAATTTTTAAGAAATATTTAGAAGAAACAGATTTCATAAACAAACTTTTTCCATGCTTTTCCATGTACTTTGCTGGAGTTGATGCTCCTCTCCATGTTTTGCCTCTGTGTTGGAATATGTTACCCGTCACTGTGGCGTTACTAACGCATCTAAATTCCGCATGTCATTAATGTTTTTAAATCAGTTGTCAGTAATTTAATTAAATTAAGGATAAAAATCATTCCCATGGTTTTCAACTTGATATTCTACATTTGTTACCGTGGTCATCTTTAACAAAGATAGTAAGTACATTGTTCAAACTTTTATTAAATATCCTTACATAAAATAAGTCCCCGACAAAGGGAAAGAGAAAGAACGAACAACTGTTGAGAAGTGTTTTATTTTTTGAGATGAAACGGCTTGATTTCTACCATGATGGACGATTTTGAAGTATGACAAGATTATTTTACGAAAACGGCGACCTAACAACAAAATAGCATGAATAATGCTTCGATGCCAGACACTTAATCTTACTAAGATGGATGGTCTCTTCCAAGTCATTCGGTTCTTTTATACACTATTTATACACTCGGTATAGTCGTTAAAATAACGATTTATAATGAAAATCCTTTATAAATTTACAGTTTTATTTATACTTAGTTGAGGTAAAATTACGTCACTTTTTTAAATTAACTCATTTGGTTTAGTACTTTCGTTGAAACAACTTAACCCTTTCAATACGACTTTTAGATTTCATTATGTCTTTCATTTTAAGAATATAGGTGTGGTCACATGAAGTTAGAAAATGTAAGTTGCGAATTTGGAATTTTTTCGTTTTTGAAAAAAAAAGTCCTGGGACAGATTGATCCCAGCAGTAACGAATTATGGGACAAATATGTCCCAACAGTAATGAGGACACAATATATTATGAAAGAAAAATATTGATTTTGATGAAACTGAAAACATTCTAGGTATGATAGGCTGTAATACATCTAATACAAAGTGGTACTTGACACTGACGACATATAAGTTTTGTTCTTTTTTCGATTTTCAGATTTTTACAGCGAATACATCTGTTCCTCCCACCCTTTTCAACTGGAAGATGATCACCAATATTGGTGCAAAGCTTTACTCTCTTTGACACGCGGCCTTGTTTTCTTGTTCTTTTGTGCGATGATTCAGATCTACCGTCACTAATCAGTGATTCTGCCAACTCAATAACAAAGTCAATGAATGGCACTTTTATATTTGAAGATTCACTGTAAATGATGAAGCTGTTGTAGACTGCCGTCATTAGAAGACGAAAAAACACCTTTTTCCACCATTTGTTACTCCTTCTGTCTAAGTCATATAGAGTGATCATTTGGTCAGCGTGATCCACGCCGCTCATGTATTTGTTATAAAAAATAATCGCCTCTGGACAATCAATTTCTTTTTGACTCCCATCTTAAATTTTTCGTTTTATCGATCCAATCGTGCTATCGTGGCAGCAGCTCATGATTGGATCATATTTGGTTCTTTCCATCTAGTAGCTAGTATACTCTCCTTGCATACAACCATTTCACATTCACCTCTTTCTAAGCGACCTTCAAATTTTGGTGTATTTTTCCTGTTTATCAGGAATGTTCCAACACAAGGAAATTTTATTGTATTTTGCATTAAAGTATATGTAAAAAAGCGGTCGAAACATAATATTACATTAGGGCTTTTTATTTTCTGCGCTACTTTTAGTACAACTCGCTGACCAAGTGTGCCTTCTACGGGTTCTGTTTCTTTTCCACAGTATATATTTGTATCATGTATGTATGCATGTAAATTGGGGTGACATTCACTGATACCTAAAAGATCTATTGTGCCCCCTCACTTCTACTTAGTTCCTGAGGAAAGTCTCAGAGACTAGTAGCTCCTTTAGACCTATTTCCCGGAGGAATTTTAGGATATCTGCAGGCTTTAACTTAGATAAATGTCCCCCTTCTATCCAGTAATCTCCTAGGTGTTGTGCCCTAGGATTCTGAATTGCTGTGCAAATCGCAAGTATGTGGATGGAGGTTTCTTCTTCCATGCCACAGAATCTACATTCTTCTTCCTCCACTATTTTGAGCTTTTTCAGGTGCCCATTCAGGCGACAATGTCCCGTAAGGATGCCTATTAAAACTCTTAGTGCAGTTTTACTTTGACTTATGCATTCATTTGATCTCAACAGGTTGTAGTCACCCAGAAGAATCTTTGATTGCCTAAGTCCTACTAGATCCTTCCAATGATCAGATCTTTTCTTCGGCTTTGCCTATTTCTTCCAATATTACATTGCAGCTGATACCGCAAAAGGGTTCCGGCCCCCAAAAGGGTGTTCCACTCCCCCTCTTTGCTAGTTCATCTGCTATTTATTTCCTTCTATCCGTGTGTGTCCTGGAATCCACAGTAAGGTAAGGACTATATTGTTCTCGCCTAGTTCATTTAATTTGCCTAGGCATACCCACACCATTTTGGAACTGATAACACAAGAGCTCAGTGCTCTAATGGCTGCTTCACTATCCGACATTATGATAATCCTTTGCCTTCTATATCCTTTATCAATATTGAACTGGGCACACTTTCTTATCACGTGAATTTCCGCTTGAAAGATACTCGGGGTATTTACTATTTGACTGTCCAATATATACGACTATGAAACCGAAGCATGACTGTTACTTAAGTCTTGATTTCTTCATTAATGCCCTTGATAATTTAAACACATTGAGTGCTAAAATTATCTCCAGTTACATTTGGAATATATTCAAATTGAGATCATTTATCACTAACGAATAATTAAGCTTTATATAGGTTGCAATTTGTTTTGTTAAATATCCTTCGTTTTTTTTTCTCTCTCTTCACCTTTATGTGTTGTATACTAGGTAATAATAATTGTTTTTTTTTTCTGTTACTCAGATTTCTTGCTGTAAACTATTTTGTTTTAAGAGCAATAAAAGTATTATTATTATTACTCGGGGTATTTCCGAAGCTTTCAGAGTGTTTGGTTTCTGGCCCGTACACTCCTATCCCAGTTCTTTCTATTGCTTTTGAACCGTTTGTTTACCATTGAATGGCAATCTTTCCAAGTCTGGTAATGGTATTTGGATCCCATTCCTTCTTAATTCCGTAACGAATTTCTTTGAAAAGTTATACTTTTTCATCATACCATGTCCCAGGTTTTCTGATTTCTAAGAAGTAAGGAGGTGGTTTTTTTTAATGATTCCCTCTCTACTTAGTCTGTTCCACAGGAGTTTGCTGTCTAGAGTCAAACTTAGATAGTTGACTTCTTGTCTCCATTCAACCTCGCTCCCATCAAGTTTAATGGTTTTGAGGTTGAGCTTTCTTTTCTTAGTGAAAGCTATTAAGATGGTTTTGGTGGGGTTGATGTTAAGTCCCACTTGCCTACACCAGCTATTTGTATAGTTCAGACCCTTTTGTACGATGTCACAAAGGGTATTTTCGAATTTTCCCCTGGCTGTTATGACAATATCATCGGCATATCCTTGGCAGGATATTCCGAGGTCGGTCAAACCACACAGGAGTTCGTCAACCGTCAGGCTCCACATTAATGGGGTTGCTACTCCTCCCTGTGGACATCCTCTGTTTGTACAGATGGAGACAATATTTTTGCTCGTCCTCGTCTCTGCTACTCTAGTGGTGAGCAGTTCCGACATCCATTTTATGTTGTGCTGTCTACACCTCTTCTATTTAATGCTCTTTTGACAGCCTCATGAGGAGTATTGTCAAAACCTCCTTCTATATCCAAAAAGGCGCATACTACGGCTTCTTGGTTGTCTAAAGTACCTCGGATATCCTCCGTCAGTTGTACCAGTGCAGTCTCCGTAGATCTGCCTGCCCGGTAAGCATGCTGATGCGGGTGGAGAGGTAGTATCTCTAGGATTTCCATCGTTTTGAGCTCAAAAGATGTTAGGCTAATTGGTCTGAAGGATTTGGGGTTTGTTGTGTCCCTTTTTCCAGCTTTTGGAATGAAGGTTACTATTGCACTTCTCCATGCTTCTGGTATATAACCCAGTTCTAAGCTGCTTCGACTGATCCCAACCAAATGTAGTAGAATCTTGTCCTTACTGGAGCAATGCTGGGGAAATTCCATCAGCTCCCGGTGCCTTGAATGGTGAAAAGGTGTTCATAGCCCATTTTAACCTTTCGTTACTACAAATGTTCTTAGCCATAGTAGTACTTTCTGTCGAAGGTCTGTTATGACCTTCGAGAGGACTATCTCCCCTATTTGGGCTACTCAGTCTCACTCTTTCCCCCTCATTTTCGGTACATTTACCGTCTGGCTTCCACAAAGCCATATCTGTGTTGACCCTACTTTTTTTCATGACTTTGTAGAGTCTTGCCGCAGCAGGTGTTGTGGTTATATCTTCACAGAATTTTCTGAAGCTATTTCTTTTAGCTTTTCTAATTTCCTTATAGTAGGTGTTTCTCACCTCGGTGTATCTCTGCCAGTCTCCGGTGAGTTTTGCTCTATTAAAAAGGTCCCGGGTTTGAGATCTTAATTGTGACATATGTTTATTCCACCAGGGTGCATCTCTGCTGCTTCGTTGTTCTTGAAGAGGGCAGTTCGATTCAAATGCATCGATTATTGCCCTGTTCAGGTTCTCAAGCTCATTTTCCAGATCGAGATGATGCTTTTCCCCTCCCTTTTCTCTGGATATGTGCTAGGTTTTCTTTCAGACAGGTGTTATAGTTGTCCCAATCTGTTTTTCTTGGTTTTCTTCTGGGGCTCACCTCAGGTTTGCCTAGTTCTAACTTGAATGTTATGATGCTATGATCGGAGAGAGATGGTTCTCCCGAAACTCTCCAATCTTTTACTGTATGTTTAAGATCCTGTGTTTCCAGTGTGACATCTAAAACTTCTTGCCTTACTCTTGTTACAAATGTGGGGGTATTCCCTATATTGTGAATATTAAGGTTTTTATTAAGGATATATTCTAAAAGTTGCTCACCTCTCTGATTGGTATTGCTACTGCCCCAAACAGTACTGTGTGCATTGGTATCACATGCTAAGAGTAGTACTCTTCACAGTACTTCACCAGCCTTTGTATCTCGGGGGGTGGTGCTATCCCGTCTCCCGCAAAGTAGCTATTATTATGATGCTATTACTATTTCCTTGCCCTCCTTCTTGTGTTCGAAGAGTGCTCGAACTGGAACGAGGTCTCGAGTCATGTATTCTGAAAGACAAAAATAGTTAATATTGTTCCTTATCATAATACATGTATATCACTATCTGAGTGATATACTATTTTAGCATCTTTACATGTTAATCCTCTTACTTGGGTATTATTGACCCAAGGTTCTTGGATCAAACACATCCCCCATTGGCCCTTAGTCGTGATCACCGCCAAAGCTCCTTTGGCATGGTGAGCATTAAGTTAATCCCCGCCATCCTTTTGGTTTTCAGGTTGGGTATTACCCTCTTTCATCAGGGTGATGTCGCCTTCTGTAAGAGTGCTGTCCCCTTTCTCCGACCCAAACTCCATTCCCTCCTCGGACAGCGGTGACTCCTCCCCAAGGAGTTTAGAGATGTGTAGGCTTTCTACACTACTCGACTCGTCGCTGGCTTTGGAGGAGATAGAAACCTTCTCGGGGTTTCTTTCCTCTTCTTTTCTGAGGCCATGTACGGGGATTTTCCCAAACCGGTAATGAATGGTGAACCCGTTGTTCTTGATTTTTTGACAGGATATATTGTCTATTCCTGCCCTCAAGACTAGGCATTTGCCCTCTTCTTTAAGGTGTATCATACACGTAGCCTGTGTTAGAGTCGCATCTGGTCCATAACTTTGTCCCCCTTTTACCGGTTTCAAGGGGAGGTATTGTTTTATAGATTCATCGATCGACTGAAAGGTACTGTCACTTCTCGCGGATAGAAAAGTTTTCTTCAAACAGGAAAGAACTTCTTCTATATAATATATTTTTGATGCAACATTTGGTTTATTGGGTTCATTGAAATATAACTTAGACATAAGTAGTAAAAATCGATCCCTGGATATTGCATATCTTACGGCTGTATTGCCTAAAGACTTGTGTTTAGACCAGTACATGTGTATTGCCGGCAAACGATTATACGACATTATGAGGGTACATCCTAAAACAACTTTGATTTCAGCTGAGATGTTTCTTGTATCTTTTTCTTTTTTAGTTCTCCCAGTAACTTCAAACGTAGATTTGTATAGAGACTTATTTGCTTTATAAGACTTTTCGGAAACATTGTGTAGAAACAGTCAATCACAGAAGATTTTTTGTTCATTTTACCTGGCTTTTCTTGCGAGAGGATAACATATTTTGGAACGAAGTTGTCAACATTTTTGGTCCAGTCGAAAATTGGATCTGGAATCTGCGGCTGCTGATGTGCGTCGTCATTTGAATGACTACTATCTTCACCTTCTATTTGACATTCCACTTCCTCTCTAGATGATTCGTCAAGTTCTTCAGCTTCATAATCTTCTACTGAGGAGTTTGCTGTAAAGTCAGAGCATTCATAGTCTGAATCGGCGCTGTCATCACTGTCGTGAAAAGGATCTGGTGGTTCATCTAAATCAGATAAGTTTTCGGCTACATCCTGTAATTCCTTATCCGAAAGAGCGCGATTCATCCTGAAATGAAATAAATCATGTTAGCTTACAAAACACTGCTGGGATAATTATATCCCCCTCTTCATTACTGCTGGGACATATAAGTCCCAGAAGGCATGTTTCACGTATATACAAAAAACTTGGCTAAAAAATTTACATTGTCTTACCTTTTCCTATTATACTAATCTCGCTAGCACTAATAATCCACAGAATATGCGAAATAAACTAATAAAACCAACGTAAACAATCAGCCGGTGTTCGATGTAGACTGAGACAAAAAACAAATCATATTTTTGTAGGTTATCCCCAATCGAAGACCGTGCACTTCTGAAATATCCCATCCCAATACATTTTAAAGCCGCGTTAGGCGTTATAGTATTGTTAGAATTATTCTTAATTTGTGAGGGACTGTGGCCTCGAATCTCTTTGCTCTGGATACATAACACGTATAAAACCCCAGATGAATTTTAAATAATGCACATTGTTTACGGTCTTAAGATATTATTGTGGCGCTCACCCGAGCAAAACCTCGGAAAATCTTGTCGAGCTAAAAGAAACTTGAAAGGGTTCACGTAGAAATTTGTTTACATTTAAAAGACAATCTCATTAAACTGGGACACCTATTGTTGGTAACAATTCAAAAACAAGGGGTGTCTATTTAGAGACAGAATAGTCAAATTACATGGAATAGCAAGAGGCGGCAACTCAAAATTCTACCCCTTCTCACTTTCATTCAAATGCATATCAGTGTTAGGGTAATAGTCTAAGGTAGTTAGCAAAGAGACTGCTTATTTACATACTACACAAGATTTTATACTTCTACAGGGGTGGCATTAAAGGGTGCATTAGCTTTCAATGTTCAGTTGAAAATATATATCATGATTACAGTAGCTTTAACATAAAAATATAAACAACTGCCAGTCGATTTTGTACCACGACAGAAATTGAACCACACTGCAGCCGAAGACAACACAAAACACAAAGGCCGCTAAAAGAAACGATAAGTGATTCTTTGAATGTGGTTCCATAGACTGATGTAAGTGTTTATACGTTTATGGGTTGTTCCAACTGACTTCGTACAAACTATTATGTCTATCAATATTGAAAAATGTTATTATTTTTAATAAAATAAGCGAGCACATCTGCGCCACTGACAGCTTCCTGTTGACAGTTGTAGTTTTTTTTTCCTTTTTCGGAGCCGTTTTTATGCCGGGAGCACTGCAGCCTGTTGGCTTATTGTACTCTACTTCCACATTTAGTCCACCCACCCAGTTATCCCAGTACCTTCGAGTAGACTATATAGGTCCACTAGATGTGTGCCATATGTTTAAGGTGGCACATTGACATCTCCGAATATTGTTTGTTTGCTTGTCCAGTGCCTCACAGTCCGATAAGAAATTGGTTACGGTCTCGTTCTCCACGCCACAAAGTCTGCAGCTGAGATCCCAGTTATACAGCCCCATTTTATGCAGATGATCGTTCCCCGGGCCATGACCCGTTAGATAACCTGTAATAATTCTTAGCTGACTCCGTTGAACACATGTGTCACCAATAAAGGTCTTACTGTGTACCTGCTTTGGAGTGTTCCTCCACTCTCTATGTTGGCTTTGTACCCATTTTTGTATTTGTCCTCGGATCACTTTCTTTGTATTCCCAAGGACTGGTTCTGGTCCAGCATATGTCGTTGCTGAACCACTTGTCGCGAGTTCATCAGCTTGTTCATTTCCAGAAACAGTTACAGTTGTAGTTACTTAATCCTACTTTACATTTGATGATGTTGTTATATTTTGGTTGGGTCCAGTGTTATTCGAGGTGGATATACACTTTACACATACACATATTTGTAATCTGAAAAATGAGAATAATTCTACTTTTCTGTAATGAACCAACCTGTAGAGACCTTTAGTGAAGACGAGTTTCTCTGTATTGTAGTATTGTAGTTGGTCAGTAAATGGTAAACAATTTCTTTTATTTTTTCAACTTTCTGTTATGCTATCTAATGATGCATAATTCAAGGAAAAAAGTCCAATGATTTTTAGAAAACATAAGATTTGAAAACACCATTCTTAGGAAACTTGGAAGCAAACATGAGTACAAAATAATTTTAAGTAAATCGAGTATTCTGACTTACAAAACATTCAAGCTGGAGCTATATATATACATGACATACCAGAACTAGAACAAGTAGCCCTGGCAATATTTGCAGACGACACAGCGTTTCTTGCAACAGGGCACGATCAAGAAACATCCACTGATATTAAACAAACAGCATTTAACACGAAATGAACTCAGAAATTGAAAATGAATTGAATCAGCTAAAATCGGTTCAAATCAATCCCACTAAGAGAACAAATTATCCTACACAAAAAGAAATAAATGGCTGAAAATTCCATATGAAAAGTATGCGTAAAATTTTGGAATTACCCGGGATACCAAATTAACACGTAAAGAACATGTCAACAAGAAAAAAATTAACCCATGAATATCTATAGTACAGACAGATTCTTGGAAGAAACTCCAATAGTTTGTCTCTGCGGATCAAAATCCTAATGTATAATCTGGTGCTTAAACATGTTTGGTTGGGTGTACAATTATGGGGTTGAACGAAAAGAAACCATAGTTAATTATGAAGACCTTCCAAAATAGAATAAGGTATTACGTGCCATGGTTAACGCTCCTTGATATGCAAGATATGTAAGAATATCTGTTAAAGAATAAATTAAAAGATTGCAAAGAAGCATGAGGACTGGCTTCGCTTTCATGACAACGCAGAAGCTCTTCAGCTGCTAGATTACCTCGTAGATTGCAAACATCTTGTCCGAATATTGAAGAGAACCAAACCACACAAGCTTATGTAGTGTTTTGCTGAGAAGCAGAGCATAGTGCGCAGGTGAATAGTGAACAATTGAGTGTTTTACTGATCATATGATCTAAAGACGTTTTAGTAGGTTTCGTAACCAATTAAGAAGCGGAAAACATAGAAAGGATGATAAAAGCATCCAGATTAAGTTGGCTTGGACATATCAAAAGGATGAAAGAAGGTAGTAATGTAAAGAGAATAAAAGAGAGGGCACCAGTTACAAACAGGCCAAAAGGTAGACCAAAAGCTAGATGGATGGACCAAAAAGAGAGAGAAAAAATGGAAATAAAAGACTGGAGGAAAATAGTAAAGAGACATGACAAACTTTGAATACAAGCAGGGAATCAATGTGGATTGACTCTCCACAAAAACAAAAGAACCAAATATTGGCGGTTACTATTCTGGAAGGAATGTATAACCTTGCATATATGTATAAGTAACCAGTTTCAAGGTTTATCAACAGAAATTGGTTGCTCTTTAATATCAGTTTTAATTATATAAAATACCGAACAGTGTTTTATTTTTAAAAATCCAGAAAAGACAAAATTAGCAAAAGTATAAAAAGACCAATAGAGAATCAACAGTATACAACTTGAATAGATGTCAAACCAAGCGAGATTCATAAAACAAGTTGCCTAAAAGACTTTAATTTTCCATCTAACGCAAGGTAATGAGCTGGAGGAGCCTTTCCAGATAATTCTGCCTACCAAAAAATAATATCTAGTGATTGCCAGTTTTCTTGATATCCTTGATCACACAATTTAATATAAGTAACTATATTTTCTAAGGCCGGTTCTGTCTTTTCCATCCTCTTTGTTAATAGAATGCCTGCTAATTTCAACAAATTGAAGCCAACACAAAATTTGCTTAAGAGTATTAAATTTGGTGGAATTTGAATATATTATGTGGATTGTGTATGCCATAGGGTTCTGATATATTTGACAAATCAATTATTTTTAACCACAGCATGTTTAATTCGGAGTATTATGTGTTTAGTTGGAATTTAAATTTTTTGAATGAGCAATAATAAGTGGGGAATCAGTAAATATAACTACTAATTGCAGTAGTGATTGCTATTAGAGGGTTCTGATATGATACAAATCCAATTGAAAAGTACAGTGAGTACAAAAAGTATTGTATTAAGAAATATAAAGGCGGGTCACCACCAAAGCAGCACATGTTGACATTGTTGTCAACTCTTGTTGCTATTTTCATAAACGCTTCGACATGTCTGCAAAACATTGTCGCGAAGGCTATTTTCACCCGACTACGGCGAAGTAAAAAGTAGGGTTATGATTCTGACAGGTATATATGTATGAATGTATGTTCATATGTTCTGCATAACTTTTAAACTACTTATCATATTTTGACAAATGAGGTATCGTTGAAAGCGTCTTGATCGTCCGGTTATAGGCTATGTGACGTCACTTTTAATTCAACATGGCACCATCTAAAATAGGTACATAGTCATGAGGTGAAAAAAAATTCTGTGAATGGTGTCGTGTTGGGTATGAAATGGAAGGGCGTAATTAACACATTCCAAAAAGAATATTGTTAGCTGTTGTAAGCGAATTTTCTTGCATGCATTCGATAATTGGGAATTATTTCCAAAACTAAGCAAAGTATCTTTCTAAACTACTTTTTAAAATTTGACCAATGATGTACCATTGGAAGCGTTCTGATCGTCCGCTGGTTATAGGCTATGTGACATCACATCAAATTGAATATGGCGCCATCTAGAGGACAGTCATAATAAAAATTTCATTAATGATGTCAAATATTGTCAGCTTCAGCAGACCACTTTGTTACCAACAGTAGTTGCCGACAAGTGCTTGAAAACATTATTTATTCAGGTAAAATAATTTTCAAAATTCTCATACATAAAAATTAGGTTGCCTGTTTCTATCAAAAAGTTTGAGATCAGTGTTTGAATTGAATTAAGAGCTTATATGTAAATCAACTCAACAGTGTCTAGATGATCTTAAACGTCGAAACACACCTATCAGCACCTCATAGGAACAGCGACTGCTCATCACCAGCAGATTTTATTTCTTATGTGTTACCTAACAGCATCAGCACAGCACCGACAAGGCACGTCAACGTCTCAACCACAACACATTTCTCAGAGAGAATATTTTGCGGACTGCGTGCCAATAAAATATCTCTGACAATATAAAGTAAAGCCTATAGTCGGGTATCGCGGCGGTGCTGCTCCCGTGTCGATGCGTTAAGTGAGTCCATACACAACTGTCGAGTTGACCACTCGACGGTGATGATCAGTCGCTGTTCCTATGAGGTGCTCATAGGTGGTGAGTTTCGACCTTAATACTTCTTATATGTTATTTGCCTAATTAAATAGGCGCATTTTTTAACTACGTCAATCAGTTTAGCCGTATCAAATGTAGTTTTTTCCTTAAAATTTCTAATTTAGGTATAATTTCAAATTATTACTGAAAAAATAGTAAAAAAAATGTTCATGCAAACTGTCAAGACCAGTCCTGTTCTATACATTTCAGAAATTTTTGCCACTCAGTAAGTCGGTCAGGTGAGTAAAAGTAAACTGCCAAGTCTTATTCCATTGCATCGAGCTCGATTTGCTTGACCCTCGCCCTTTTCCTGATACAGCTTTCTGCAAGCGTAAAACATCCCCTGGGATAATATTCAATATTACTGCTGGACAGGAAACCCAATCAGCCTCTATTCAGCTTATATATCTATATATAGAGTGTCTTTCACATGTTTTTCAAACATATTTTATACAGAATAGTATCACTTTGATAACCGCATGGTCCCTTAAATGAATAATCCTAACCAATTATATATTTTTTTAAATATGCAAAATATAAAGTTTCAGTTGAAAATGATTTTCAAATGCCATAAGACAGTCCCCATAAATAATTAAGTTACAACAAAAATTGTAAAGAACTCTGCATAGAGAACTGTGATAGATGGTATATTCTTATTGCTACTTATACTTATATTAAATAGCCATTCATCTATTAACAATTTTTCAAAATGTTCTTCATTTGCTGTAAATAGAATGGTCGAGCAGTACAAAAAATGTGGTAAAATTATTGTATTAAAAATACACTTTTTAGAGAAAAAACTTAAGTGTTGACTTATCCTTCTCAAATAGTTGATTTTTTTAGATATTTTTAAAATGATATAATCATAATAATTTTGAAATTTCAATTTGCTATCAATAAATATTCCTAAATACTTAAATGAATCTACAAATTCTAAATCAATATTATTTATGTTTAGAGTATATAAATTATCATAAATTTTTGAATTTATAAGCATGCATTTTGTTTTATCAACATTTAATTTTAGTCTATTTATATTCAACCATTTTATTACAATATTGAGTTCCATATTTATGTAATTAATAGCTTCTGATATTGATTTACATTTCATGTATATTAAAGTGTCATCAGCAAACATCTGAATTTTACATTTTTTCAGAACTTTAGGTAAATCATTTATATATAAAATAAACAGTAAAGGTCCCAACTTACTACCTTGTGGCACACCAATATTAATAAATTTTTTTGATGAAAAATTATTTAAAATTTTAGTTTTTTGTGTTCTATTATCTAAGTAATTTTTAAGAAAATTTAAAACTGTTCCTTTTATCCCATATTTTTGAAGTTTTTGTAAAAGTCTGTTTCTATCAATTGTTTCGAACGCTCTTTTAAAATCCAGAAAAACTGCAACTACAATTTCATTATCATCAAAACATCTTCTCCAACTTTCGGTAACATATTGAATTGTAATTTCTGTTGAAAAATTTCTTCTAAATCCTGCTTGCCATTTTACTAAAATTTTGTTTTCTTCAATAAAATCTATTAGCTGTTCATAAACCATTTCCTCAATTAATTTTTCTATATCCCACAATACATTTGCAGGTCGCATTTCATCAAAATTTTTACTATTCTTAATTTTGGGTACTGGAGTTATGTAAGAACATTTTAGACTTTCTGGCATTTCTCCATTTTTTAGACAAGTTTTAATTAAATTTAAAATTTGGTATCCCGTAGCATCAAAAGTTTCTTTTAATACTGTCTTATTCAGTATTTCACTAGAGTTGTTGTTAGATTTTAATTTAGATATTTTATGTTTTAATTGACTTAGTGTTATTTCTTCAAAGTTTGTCAACAAGTTTTCTAATTCTTCCATATCAAAATCTTCTCTTGCATTTGGAATTGATTTATTTATCTTCTCAATACTATCGATATAATAATCATTCATTCGTTCAGCTATTACTATTGGATCTGTTTCTTTCTTATCTTCAAATATTATTTCCGATACTCCAAATTAACCAAAGTTTTTAACGTTTTCCACATTCTTTTACTATCTCCTTTATTTTTATCAATTTCATTTTCATAATAATTTCTTTTTTCTTTTCTAGTAATATCCACACATTGATTTCTCAATTTTTTATATTTGTTCCAATCTTGAATATCATTTGTTAAACAATATTTTCGATATAATTTATCTCGGTTATTTTTTATTTCAATGACATTTTTTTTAAACCAAGGCGTATTGTTATTTCTTAGGTTTATCATTTTCAGTTCCTTAACTTTTTCTAATGATTCTTCAAAATTTTTAAAAATATTATCAAATAGTAAGTCAACATTATGTAAATCATATTTCCAGTCACAAGAAATTTTTTGTAATCAATAAATGTGATTAGTTTTGTTTTTTTGATTAGAATATTGGCAATTTTCAATTTTCACAATTTGTCGTTTATGGTCACTTAATTTTGGACTTTCAATAACATCAGTAACTAATGAAAAATCATTTGATATAACCAGATCTAAAAGAGTTTTTGAAATATCTGTTACTTTTGTAAATTCTTCCACATATTGCTTCATTCCAAATAAATTTGTAATTTCTTTTAGTTTTTTAACATATATATCATCATGTAAGTAATTTATGTTAAAATCTCCTAAATGTATATTTATTTTATTCGAATCCCATGTTTCTTCGCAAATTAATTTTAAAAAATTTAAAAATTCATTTGTACTACATGATGGTGATCTATAGTACACAAATAGTTCATATTCTACAAATGTTACCTTAAATGTTATTTGCACCATCCAATATTGGAAATCTATGGAGTTATATTTTACTTTTGTTACAAAAAATTTGTTAAAAATAAAAACCATCACTCCTCCAGTGTGATTAGAATTAGATTTGCAATTATATAATGTGTAGTCTTTATGAACTTCCAATTCTTGTTCCAAAACCTGATCTGTAAGGCATAAAATTGCCGGTTTTTTGTTATTAACAAAATTCATAATTTCATCTTTTGAACTTAAAAAACCATCAATATTAACATGATAAATTCTATTTTGTAGTTGTTGAACATTAAATTTTGACTTTTTTTCTTGATTTAATTGCTACTCGTTTAAAACTGCTGGAATGCACTTGTAATTTATTTTTAATTTATTTCTTTCCACTTGATTTTTGTATACTTCACAATTTTGATCATATGGGCTACGATTAATCAAATATCCTAAATTGTATTTTAAATTGATTTCATTACAGTTCGGGCAAATTATGTTTTCAGAAGTAGTCGTACACATTTTTGATTGATGCAAAAATCCACATTTCATACAAATTTGATCTTTAGTATATTGTTTAGCTGAATGGTTATATCCTGAACATTTATAACATCGGTGAATATCAAAATATTCAAATATTGGACAGATTGCAAAATTAATAAACAGCATACCTTTATCCATAATATTCTTAAAATTCTTACCATCAATTTCAATAATTGCCATATATTTTGTTTTCATCTTTTTTACTACAATAATTTTTAAATCAGCATTCTCAATAAATTTATTTTGACTTATTATAGTCTTTTTTAATTCTCCATGTTCAAATTCCTCTTCAAAACCAATAATCTTTAATTTTGGATTCCTCTTTTCTTCATTTTGAGTTGTGTAATCATTTCCTAGTTTATTTTTAATTTCATTTGAATGTTTCAGTATTTCTTTCTCATTTTCACACTGAATTCTTAAGCATCCGTTTTTTAAATCATTAATTTTTATTATATTAATATCTAAACTTGAAAGATCGACAAAATTTCCTAAATCCTGCTTGGTTTTATTCGTATTTTGATTGATTTTTGGCTTTACAGTTATTGTTGCGATTTCATTATTTACTATATTTCTATTAATCTCAATTTTCTTACCTTCTTTTACAACTTCATTTAATGTCTTCATAATATTGCTTTTCTCTATTTTTACATTTTTTTTGCAGTTGTTATTATCCATTAAATAATTTATTTTTTCCTTAAGAAGTTCAATCTTTTCACTTAATTCTGTTATAATTTGATCTTTTGCCGCCAAGTCTTCTTTTGCTTTAATAACTTCTTGAAATAATATTTTTTTATAGAAAGTGCAATATCCAGTTAAATGCCCCAATTTTATAATAATTGAGTTTGGAAATAGTAGTTTGTGCAACTAGTGTGGATATGATGGCCATATCGCACGAGAACGAAGTTTGAGCACGACGCCGTAGGCGGAGTGCTCAATCGTCCGAGAGCGATATGGACAATCCACACGAGTCGAACAGTATATTTTTTCTACGACCCACTTAAGAAAAAATCAAGAAAATAAACATTTTATTAAACTATAATATAACTTCAAATTAAAAATTTTCAATAATTTTACTATTAATATTATTTTATTATTGTTTAGAAATAAAATTAAAAAAAATTTCCCAACGGGGAATCGAACTCTGATCTACCGCGTGAGAGACTGGGATACTTACCACTGGACTACCGATGAATATACTAATCATCTATCTATAACTTCAAATGTATTACATAAAAACTGACGTTTGTCAGGAGTACCCTTAAATATTCAATTTATTCTGTTTCTATACGTTATGCGTCTCCTTTGCGGCAAAGCAAATATCTGGTGGAAAATTATTTATTGATTCATCACTGGAATCACTCATTTTTACTAATATTTTTCTTAAAAACTATAGAAATATTTTGACAAGTTATTTTGACGTTTCTATGAAATTGAAAAAAGATTAGTTGGCGGGTACTAAACGCAAATGCTGATTGGTGGATTTCATATACGTTCTAGGATGTATATGAAATCATATCCGTTCAGTTAACCGGAATGGCCTACATTTACATTCTGTAAATTGTGCAGAAAATGGATAATATACATGTGGGTGTAGAAAAACATTATATCGTGTTGAACGCCTTTCTGAGATCCCAAAAAATATCAACTGCTTCAATAAATTTTATAATGAGGCTATTGAGGATTCAAATCAAGATCGTAGCGCAGCGGTGGCGACAACTGAACTAGTTTGTTAACTTTGCTGTACATTGTTTTATAACCTCACTTTTTGTTGCTATAAGATTTACATTGTTTGATTTTAGTTTAGACGTTGCTTCTACTTTTATTCGTTTTTTTTATTATTATTTTCGATAAGACCACAAATTCAAAGAAGGAACATTCGTGTTTACATCTATTAAAGACTATCATAGTGCAATTCATAAATGAAATTTGTTTCAAAGTTGCAAAAGTTAGTGCATTGTATAGGAACATTCAAATAATGAGTGCCAATCACTATAGTACTGTTGTATTCTTCGTTTCAAGATATTTCGTTTTGACTTATGCCAGCATGATTGATTTAACACCAAATCCCATAGCAGGTAGTCATTAATCCGATAACAATAGCACAGTAACGTACTCGTTTCTTCGAAAAGCGAAAATATAATTCCTATAATTGTATGATTATTTTACAACTGAAATGTTTGGCTGGTAAAATAATGTTTGATACAAATTTTTTAGTGTAATTTAATTATTCTATTATTTATTTATGCTTAGGAAGGTATAATTCCGAATTTTTATTTTTCAAGGTAAGAGTATTTTTCACGATAAATCGTTGACCACCTTATCTATAAATATTTTAATTTGATTGTGTCAATATAAAAAGAGCTTTCATTTCTTGTTTTCCTTTGTCTGACCTGTACTGCACCCACCTACTTTATTTCCAATGCCCTTTTCATTTTTACATATAATAGGATTAAAATATTTATAGATAAAATAGAAAGTGCGGATTTCGGGATAATCATTTTCAATATTGTCTCAGAATTTTAGTTTGTAATAAACATTTCATTCCGAAAGTAGGTACTCTTGTGTTTAAAACGACCTAGGGGAAAAAGTGCATTTATCGCCGAATGCTAAGCGAATTGCGAAAAATGTGTATGAATCACTGAAACATCGAGGTTATAGTATAACCGATGCAGCAAAAGAAACATGTAAGTTGACCTAAACCCCAATATCCACAGTAAACGCCAATACATGAACGAAAAATACGAAGTGGCGCTAATAAAACCAAATGTGTTAACCAAATGCAAAAGGATATAATCCAAAGAACGATATATATGCAAATACCCTGTATAGTACAAAATGTTTTCAAAATGTGGCCATTATTAAACTATCTTTTTTATTTGAAACATTTTTTAATAACATCTGCCAATTAGATGAAATAAATCAAAGCGTATACGGTGGGTCACCCTGTATGTTTCAACAGTTTAATTAGTTCAATTCCAATTAATACATAAAAGTTAAATTTCTCTTTAAAAATTCAGTGATTTTTTTCATAAAATAAATTTAATTTATGTTTTAGTATCTAAATTTTACCGACTACGGATCTGTTACTGTTTACTGTACAATGAGGGATTTATAAACTATTTACTTAAGGCCAGATGCCGAGTCAACGAAATATTGTGAAACGCTTTTTACAACCATACATCATTGCAATATAGCATTATTTCAAAAATGTAACGTTGATACCTTCCACTGTTTTGTAGATTCCCTGTATAGTACAAAATGTTTTTAAAACGTGGCCATTATTAAAATACATCTTTTTTATTTGAAACATGTTTTTATAACATCTGCTAGTTAGATGAAATAAATCAAAGCGTATACGGTGGGTCACCCTGTATGTTTCAACAGTTTAATTAGTTCAATTCCAATTAATACATAAAAGTTAAATTTCTCTTTAAAAATTCAGTGATTTTTTTCATAAAATAAATGTAATTTATGTTTTAGTATCTAAATTTTACCGACTACGGATCTGTTACTGTTTACTGTACAATGAGGGATTTATAAACTATTTACTTAAGGCCAGATGCCGAGTCAACGAAATATTGTGAAACGCTTTTTACAACCATACATCATTGCAATATAGCACTATTCAAAAATGTAACGTTGATACCTTCCACTGTTTTGCAGATTCCCTGTACAGTAAAAATGTTTTTAAAATGTGGCCATTATTAAAATATATCTTTTTTATTTGAAACATTTTTTCATAACATCTGCCAATTAGATGAAATAAATCAAATCGTATAAGGTGGGCCACCCTGTATGTTTCAACAGTTTAATGTGTTCAATTCCAATTGATGAATTAAAGTTAAATTTCTCTTTAAAAATTCAGTGATTTTTTTCATAAAATAAATTTAATTTATGTTTTAGTATCTAAATTTTACCGACTACGGATCTGTTACTGTACAATGAGGGATTTATAAACTATTTCCTTAAGGCCAGTTGCCGAGTCAACGAAATATTGTGAAACGTTCTTTACAATTTCACATATTTTTTACTATTTAGAGAAAATACCATTTTTAAAAAACAAGTTTTTAACAACATTTTATTTACTTAATTTAAAATTTTTACCTGTAAACCACCTTCATCCATCCTTAGTCCGCAACAGTAATAAACTAAAAAATACTTCATCCTTCCTGGTACACCTATATTTTCCAGAACGCACGAGAAAACGGCCTTCGCAAATCATGATGCTCGTGATATAACGTGTAATTCAGAAGTGTGTAACTAATTTAAAAAAAAAACCCTTCATGGAAGGACAACTCAACAGAAATATTACGCCTCGAACGGTTTTAATCTGATAAAGCGTTTTTTGACAGACATAATGCGTGTTGAAATAACCTGAACCAGTGGAGTTGTGGTTCAAGGGGTTCGTAAATTTAAGCAAAATTTATACTTTTTTTAATCTTAAACTTGAAGTGTGCTCTTTTAGTCCGACAACTTTGTAAGAATATAAAAAAATACCAAAAATAGGGAGACATAGGATAACAAATAGAGTAGCGAAGACATCAATGTGGTTAACAATAGATCGAAAATAAGTAAACAATCTACACCATGCAGAACTAGTACTAAGCGACTAATTTAATGTGTCTTAAGTGTCTAAGACAATTTTTTTTCTCACCCTGTTATTCTTAAAATAGTTTTCGTTTCAAGTAAAATGAATTAAATTATGGGTATACCCTAATATTTCAGGAATGCATTTCTCGACAAAACAACCAATTGTCTGAAACAGATAAGTAAAGTATCATAATGTCACGTCGGCGATAACGTAGTCTTCGAGGCCACGAAAGGGGAAAGAAAATTTTAAGAACGATTTGAGTTTTAGTTTCTAGAAAATAACTGAAGTGTTCACTTGAGCCAAATAAATCTATTAAAATATAGTGTGTATTGTGGTGCATATCAGTTAAATAGGTGAGTCTATCTCACAGAGTAATTCAGTTTTGCCTGTTATTTGATATTTGATTTTAAAAGATATTTTATCACATACAGTATATATATTTGCTAATTATTTTTAATAATTACTTTGTTTAAAGTTCTTTAAGATTCAACGATATTAAGAACATTAATGTATTGTTGCATTTCCTATTCATCCAATCCTACTGTACTGTGGAGAGTTTGTGCCACTTGCAGTTAAACTCACATACCTATACTGTATTGTGGAGAGTTTGAGCCACTTGCGGTTTGTCCATTCCTGATATAGGGTGACTTCTCACGTCACCCATATCTCCTTCCATCCCCCTGTATTGTAGAGAGCTTGAGCCACTTGCCGTGTAACCTTATTTAACTGTACTGTGGAGAGTTTGTGCCACTTGCAGTTTAACTCACATACCTATACTGTATTGTGGAGAGTTTGCGCCACTTGCCGTTTTTCCTTTCCTGTTACAGGGTGACTTCTCACGTCACCCATATCTCCTTCCACCCCCCTGTATTGTGGAGAGTTTGAGCCACTTGCAGTGTAACCTTATTTTGCTGTACTGTGGAGAGTTTGTGCCACTTGCAGTTTAACTCACATACCTACACTGTATTGTGGAGAGTTTGCGCCACTTGCGGTTTGTCCATTCCTGATACAGGGTGACTTCTCACGTCACCCATATCTCCTTCCACCCCCCTGTATTGTGGAGAGTTTGAGCCACTTGCAGTGTAACCTTATTTTGCTGTACTGTGGAGAGTTTGTGAAACTTGCAGTGTATTATTATTTTGCTGTACTGTGGAGAGTTTGTGCCACTTGCAGTGTATTATTATTTTGCTGTACTGTGGAGAGTTTGTGCCACTTGCAGTTTAACTCACCTACCTATACTGTATTGTGGAGAGTTTGCGCCACTTGCGGTTTGTCCATTCCTGATACAGGGTGACTTCTCACGTCACCCATATCTCCTTCCATCCCCCTGTATTGTGGAGAGTTTGAGCCACTTGCAGTGTATTATTATTTTGCTGTACTGTGGAGAGTTTGTGCCACCAGCACAAGAAAAGTCGATAAAATCCTATCGAATGATATTGGACCATTCATGGCTATGGCCACAGCTTTTTGGGATGCACGAGATGAAAAAAAAAACAATGGATATAAATCAACTTTTAGCAGAAGAATGCGTGGTTTTTTGTATGAAATGAAACTGAAATTCCACCAGATTCGAAGATAACAGATAACTTTCCCAAATGTATTTTCAATTTACCTGTATCGTCCCTACAAATGGCTAATTCCAGCTACACCACTGACATTAAAAATCATAATTCATTCATCAATTCATCAGGTAAAATATGTTATTTTAAATTAGGGGTTGTGGCAAATATAGCAACCATAACAACTCTTTTAGGACAGTGTCCTACAATTTTTAGTTAAGATAAGGCGAGGGTATAACATAGAGAGATAAGGTTTCACAAAGTACTTAATTTACGGAACTGCTTTACATATTTATCTCACTATCTTTTTTGTAATTTAGACGTAGCAATAAACCGCTTCTGTTAGTAAAAGTTGTAGATTACGGCTCGGGTCTACTCTGGAAGTAGTAGATTTTTAACAGTACTGTCGGTATTTTTTCATTATGTGTATTTCAACAAACAATAAAAAAACTTTGGTAGAAGGTAGAAGGTTTAATAAACGTAAATTTATCCAAAATGAATACAGTTTTCGGAAAATATAGGTTGTAATAAATTTAATATTCAATAAAACATTGTAGGCATAATTTAATTTAATTTTGAAGATAATCTAATAATTTGGCAAAATTTTTAAAGGTTCTGAAACCAAAACAATTCACTAGGTGGTCAACATTGAGTAAGTATTAAAAAAAGTTTGCTAGCTGGAAGAATGTACATATTTGACTCTAAAGGCCGATTCATGAGCTTGACGTTCATTTCGCCGTCCGTAGATAGAATCTATTGAAATGAATAACGGCGTTTATGAATGCGTAAGGGCATTTCACTGTTTTCAATTTAGGACAAATGTCAAGCGCAGTCGGCATCGGCAACGGCGGGGACAACGTCATGAATCGGCCTTAAGAGTTCATCCATATCTCAAATATGATTAGAATACAAAAAGGTTCAATTACAATAAAACTTTAAGTCGGGCCACAAAATTATGATTTACCCCAACAAGGGAGTATTGCAACTAGCTTCGGTAAACAATTAAGATTAGCGACCAATAGTAAAATACAAATTGATTGAATACAACAATTGATGTCTAAAAACAAGATTAATTAATTATTGAACTATAGTTATTAATGTTTAATATTAATGTTTTTTATTAAACTCTATAATTGAATAATTAATGAAACATTGCTTTTACACATTAATTTGTTAATCATAGTTATAAAAATTTTATAATTGGTTCAAATTGTTGTATACAATCAACTCGTATTCAGATTATGTATCAATTACCTTCTTTTCTCGTTTATAGCCTGATGATGGTAATTGCTTACCGAAACTAGTTCCAATACTCCCTTGGGGTAAATTATAATGTTGTGGTCATAGATTTGGTTGTTATGAGTACCTCTTGATGAAAACTATCCTGGTTTTATGTAGGTATGTAGGTATATTGGGGTGACATTCACTGAGACCTAAGAGATCTATTGTGCCCCCTCACATCTACTTGGTTCTTGAGGAAAGTCTCAGAGACTAGAAGACCTATTTCGCGGATGAATTTTTGGATATCTGCATACTTTTACTGTCCCTCTTTTATCCAGTAGTCTTCTAGGTGTTGTGTCCGAGGATTCTGAATTGTTGTGGATGGAGGTTTCTTCTTCCATACCACAAAATCTACATTTTTCCACCTCCACTATTATGAGCTTTTTCAGGTGCCCAATCAGGCGACAATGTCCCGTTAGGATCCCTGTTAAAACTCTTAGTGCAGTTTTACTTTGACTTTTGCATTCATTTGATCTCAACAGGTTGTAATCCCCCAGAAGAATCTTTGATTGTCTAAGTCCTACTAGATCTTTCCAATGGTCATATCTTCTCTTTTTTCGGCTTTACCTATTTATTCCAATATTATATTGGAGCTGATACCACAAAAGGCGGCCCCCAAAATAGTGTTTTAGACCCCCTCTTTGCTAGTTCGTCTGCTATTTCATTTCCTTCTATTCCATCAGTGTGTCCTGGAATCCACAGTAAGGTGTTCTCGCCTAGTTCATTGAGTTTGCCTGGGCATTCCCATACCATTTTGGAAATGATTAAACAAGAACTCAGTGAATTTACTGTTTGGACCCTTACTTTGTAGAATCTACTCATATTACTTTTTCAAATTAAACTAACTGATGATAATCCTTTGCCATTTACATCCTTTATCAATGTTGAAATAGGCACACTTTCCTATAGTGTGAATTTCCGCTTGAAAGATACTTGGGGTTTTTCCCAAGCTTTCGGAGTGTTTGGTTCCTGGCCCGTACACTCCTATCCCATTGCTTCTATTGCTTTTGAGCCGTCTGTGTACCATTGAATGGCATTCTTTCCAAGTCTGGTAATGGTATTTGGTTCCTTTGGTGCCTTTCTTGTTTTGAAATTGTCATAAACCTAACAATACCTCAATTTGATATTGATGAGTTCCTTGGTTTATCTTCGAGGTCCAAAGTCGGCAATACCAGTTAAATCACTTTTGAGCTATACCGTGCCCAAAATAATCATTGAAATCGGTTCATAAACCGATGTATGTGTAAATATTGAATTGAGAACATCCCTTTATCGAAGTCAGTTAAAATATATAATTGTTTTCATGAAATTTCCAATCAAATATTCAAATATCTCTCTTTTTGAGTCACAGTTTGCAATCCACACTCTATTTTTTGAAATATAATTTACTATAATCATTTTGACGGCTTAAAATATGGGGGTTGTAACGAGCTCTTATTACTTGCCAAAATTTCATCTCAATCGTATGATTACATATCCCCAAACAATATATTTTTGTTCTTTTGTTTTATTATATATATTATCAATATTTGTAGTGTGTCAAACTAAAAACCAGTTCTCTTAGTGTACATTTAACGGTAGAACAGTAGAAAAAAATGTGCTGTAAAATACAATTTTGGAAGCAACGTTCGTATTTACATGTAAATCTGGTGATAATAGCAAATTATATCGGTTATGTTAGGCATGAATATGGTAATAACAGAAATCACATGCCATAAATAGCTTGATTACCGTTGACGTAGTTGTGGAGCAGTTTAAATCCTACTAAGAAAGAAGAAAAGTGAACATTCCGTCTGGTATTTTCAACGTTTGAATGAATACCTAATGCTATTCACATTTGTTTCTGTCGCCCCTCTTATTTTCGAGAATGCAGGGCTGGCAACAGGCATATCCAACATCAAGTCATAAATTAATGTTTTGTTACGATTTATTTCGTTATAATTTCACAAATACATACTTAGCTTAGTTTTATACCAAAAAATCGCTTTAATTAATTTCTCACCTTTTCCTAATGACAAATCTAGCAAAGACAAACAAAGGCATCGCCGTACCATTTTTTTTCTCGAAGCAATTCAGGACCTTTTCGACCAACCTGTAACTTCTAAGGTATTTTTAGCAGACATGCAACCTTCAAATTTTGAACACAATAAGTGTTAACCTATAAAGCAAGGAAAAACTAAAACATACTGCAATTTCACTTTGGTTTTCTAGTCCCAGACTAGATTCAATAGAGTGGATTCAGCAAATTAATTTCGTCACTATCAGTGCAAATCTTCACTAAGAAAAGAAAACCCTCAAAACCATTAAACTTGATGGGAGTGAGGTTGAATGGAGACAAGACGTCAAATATCTAGGTGTAACTCTAGACTGTGAACTCTTGTGGAACAAACACGAAAAGAAGATTATATACAAAGCAAAACTGGCTCTTATGGTGTGCAGGAACCTGGCAGGGAGAAATTGGTGTTGTAGCCCAAAAATCCTGAGCTGGATGTACATTGCCATAGTGAGACCAATTATCATTTATGGAGCCATTGCGTGGAGTAGTACTAGTACTAGCAAGACTAGCCTGTACATGCATTACAGGAGCAATGAGAACATGCGGCCATGGAAGTGATTCTCAACCTCACGCCACTACATATGGTGGTGGAAAGTGTTGCAGAAAGAACAAGGTACGGACTAAGTAGAGACGAAATCATTTAAAAAACTCACCTTCTCGCTTCTTAGAAATCAAAAAACCTGGGATATGCCACAAGATGGTATGATGAAAAAGTATAACTATTCAAAGAAATTCGATACGGAATTAAGCAGCAAGAAGGAATGGGATCCAAACACCATTACAACTTGGAAATAATGCCATTCAATGGTACAGAGACAGCTCAAAAGCGGGCCAGGAACCACACTCCAAAAGCTTGGGAAAGCCCCAAGTATCTTTCAAGCGGAAATTCACGCCATAGGAAAGTGTGCCCAGTTCAATATTGATAAAAGATATAGAAGGCAAAGGATTATCATAATGTCGGATAGTCAAGCAGCTATTAAAGCACTGAGTTCTTGTTTAATCAGTTCCAAAATGGTATTTGAATGTCTAGGCAAACTCAATGAACAAGGCGAGAGCAATATAGTCACCTTACTGTGTATTCCAGGTCAGCAAAGCAACTAACAAAGAGGGGGACTGAAACACCCTTTTGGGGGCCGGAACCCTTTTGCGGTATCAGCGCCAATGTAATATTGGAAGAAATAGGCTAGGCCGAAAAAAAGAGAAGATCTGACCATTAGCTTAGACAATCAAAGATACTTCTGGGTGACTACAACCTGTTGAGATCAAATGAATGCCTAAGTCAGAGTAAAACTGCACCAAGAGTTTTAACAGGGATCATTGTCGCCTGGTATGAAAGGTATGGAAGAAGAAAACTCCATCCACATACTTGCGAATTGCACAGCAATTCAGAATCCTAGGGCACAACACCTAGGAGATTACTGGATAGAAGAGAGACATTTCCCTTAGTTAAAGCCTGCAGATATCCTAAAATGCCTCCGGGAAATAGGTGTAAAGGAGCTACTAGTCTCAGAGTCTTTCCTCAGGAGATAAGTAGAAGTGAGGGGGCACAATAGATCTATTAGGTCTCAGTGAATGTCACCACATATACATACATACATCAGTGCAAATCGTATCTATAGGAAGAATTAATCATTGCACTATATCAAAATTAATTCATTCTGACTGAGAAAAACAAAACCAGTATGCTCATTCTATAGGCTAATTCCGTAAATCTCAAAATAACATGGAATAATTACATAGTTTGTAGTCTGACATATCGTTGTGTCATAGTATTGTCACTAGCATCATCCACTATTCTATAGCTAGGGAATTTTCCTAGTGGGAACAACCAGCTAGCTAATTATTCACCAAAAGTTTTTAATTTTGTTGATTAACTTCAAATTCGTGATAAAAATGTTACGTAATTTTTATAAGTTATAAATTGATACGAATTTTGTGTAGTCCGTTAATTGTGTTGACTTTACATAATATTTTTTACTGCATATAATGCGTGAGAAGCTTCAATTTACTCGGTTGTGTCATAAGAAGACTTTCAGGAAAGTGATTGATAAATAGTATTAAATTTTGTTCTCAAAATGGAAAAAAAGAGAGCAGTATATTTCTTCAATACTGTCGATTTTTGTAGGGTGAGCAATGACTTATGTCGGATGGACAGTATCCACCCTTGCCGCCCATGAATCATAAACTTACTTCATAATTTTTTCCTTTTTCATTGGAAAATTAGGATAGTTTGTATCACTTAATTCACTGGTGGAAAATTTTCAATTCTAACCTTTGGAATAAAAAATCTTGTCTACAAACAAAAATAATATAAACAAAAAAATTTTCGGTGTTCCACTGTTGCCAGATGTATTTCAGTTAAGCCAACTTATATCAACAAAACTACTAGAATCGTCAATAAATCCTTCTATTTTGAATTTGTTCAAAATTTGAAGTGCTACAACTCTTTTTGTAACTGAATGGAGTGGATTCGGTTCTAAAAATGCAATTTGAAATCGGAATACGATAGGTACATTAAAAGAGTGCATGCATAAAAAAGTCTGATACATTTCTAAAGTCGTCCCTGTTTTGATATTGGGGTTGCTAGCGCTTATTCGTATTATCTCACCAAATTGCATTTTAAAAGATGGTCCGACATATGTTTCTGATAAAAGAATGTTTGTTTCCAGCGTATCTTATAATGATGAGGACTTCTTTCCACCGATTCTGCCATTTTTCATCTGCCTGTCTTTGATTTATCGTTACACGCCATAATAACTTTCATTTCAATACAAATGGAAACTTCGCTTCTGGCTAAAACGGTAGATAAAAAAATGTATAATTCTAACTCACGTCTAATACGAATTTTTTCATAAGATCGAAGGGATTTCAGGATTTGCGGTGTAGGTACTCTGGGGATGAGTTTTCAAAAATTGAACAAAAAGATTAAGTACATATGCTGGTTAAAAGATATTCACTTAATTTCTAGATTGTATGTTTCGATGAAATAATCACATCCAGTTGGATTTAAATCTGTTCCATACTAGAAATTTAGCGACTCCCTAAACATTCCCTTCGCGATCCTTCAGCACGATAAGAGCCAAAATGGCATTTACGACGATGGAGTTGCTACAACAGATAACATTATCTCAACTCCACTAATTGAAAGGTAATTGAGGAACTCCGGCAATTAGGAGAAAACAAGCAATGGGCCTTAGGCGGTGTAATGCATATCTCTGCACAGTTCTGGAACTCGTGTGTGGTGAAAATGTTGCTTCGGGCGTTGATAAAAAGACAGTTATGGGTAAAATTAGCGCTCGAATTACCTGTTTTTGCGGTTAATTACGGGTTTGTCGATTTATGACACCCTAGTCAGTATTTTCGCTACTGTCGACTATATAAATGTGGCCATTAGTTCTCGAATAAAGTCAGCGTTGGTATCTTTAAGTAATTTGTTGCTGAGATAACATTCAACTCACTTTAAAATCAAATAGTACTATCGCGCGTTTTTAAAATGGAATACTTATCATAAAATTTATTATTAATTAAAAATGACCAAATCTATATGTATCTATCTACCTCAAAATTGAATAATACAATATAGTAGTAGTATCCATTTAAAATATAAATAAAAAATGGGCCCGGTAAGGTTTGCGACCCTCGGAATTTTGCAACGATTTTTTTTTTCATTAGGAAGCCCTATTGCTAAAGAAAATTTTAAAAGAAAAAAATTCTTGGATGATGCACTTTTGAAAGAGAAAATCGCAATTGAAAGTACTAAAAATCCGCCATTTTTTTTAAATTTTGACAATTTTTGACAATTATGTCTAGATATCAGATGGTCACAAATTTTAGATAGAGCGGTGGATGGACAATGTTGCCAGTTCTCATTTCCGTAACTCGTGACGGCTTGGAAATACTTTACACAAGGTTTTAGATCTTTTTACTAAAAAATGTGGGTACATTCAGAATTTATAGAGAAAAATCCAAAAAACAATATTTTTTCACCACGACCACTATTTGGACAGATATTTTATTTAAAAAATAGTTAAACACTTTATATTCAACATGAATTTTTCTGAGATGAATAAATATGTATGTATAAATGTAGACATAAATATCAAAGAATTTGTATTCCACATGAAAGGGTTACCCTTCCCCTTTTTGTAAAACTTCATGAGGAATACAAATTATTTGATATTTTTTCGATAAGGGGAAGAGAATAGATAAGTATGTATATATATAGTCGAACTTCATGTGGAATACACCAAGATTCGCATATTTCCTTCCACCCTTCGAACCAATTATAACCCGAATAACAGTCACAAATATTTGTAGTGAAATTATAATGGAATTTCTTATTGTCGAATTAGCATAATTAGGAATAACATATCTTTTACAAATAATAATCATAACAATAGTTTTCATAATTCAATTCATCATCGCTTCCCGACCAACGGACACAGATCAAAGTCTAACTATCTATAACAATATTAGAAAATAAGAAACAGAAAACAAATAAGAAAATAGTAAATAACAATAGAAGTAACCTCAATAAATAATAGTAATGACAATCAATAGTTTTCATCGTAATCTAACACATATCGCTTCCCGACCAACTGACACAGATCAAAGTGTAACTAGAACCAAAACCTAACCTAACCTAACTTACATTAACCAAATGAAACAATGTAATAAACTAGAGAGGTTAAGCTCCGAAGTATCATTTCATTTATTTCAAAGTAATAATATGAAGTAATATGAAGAAAACTATATGGTCCAGCAGTAAGTTTGTTATAAACTCTTATATTTAATGCAAGGTATAAAGCAAATATATGATAAACATTATATTCTAAGGATGTTTATTATTTCAATTTGTATGATTATAAATGCAAATCATTTTATATTTTTATATATTCAAGTAATCTATTACAATGCAAAATTAATTCAACTAAAAGAAAATAAACAACATTTGACAACGCCGCTAAAACTATCACCTGATCACACAACAATCTTAATTTGTGAACGTAAGGTATCTAGACATAAGATTTTAGTGTGTAATTTTATAACCTATAAGTGTCGAGTGAAAATAATTATGCTTAGAAATATTTCTGAAAATTGGCAAAATTTAAGTATTTTCTTCCGGTTTTTTTGTGAAACAGACTTACATTTAGTTAAAGCCTTTACAGTTTAAAGTGAAAATATTCATCGTAAATAGCATTAAATAATGGGACTGTCTATTCGTCCGGGCACTCGGACGAATAGTAAATTGCGCTATACATCCGGGCGTAAATATACGCCCGGACGAACAGTGTGGGAGGCTATTAATCCGTGCATTCTTAAAAAAATAATAATGTTGTATTATCAAGTATAGTTCCGTAATGTGCAAAATAAAATGTGAATACTGCCTAAAAATGTAAAAAAATTGTAAATGATTCATTTAGTAAATAAGTTTACCTACTCTTCTTAACACACAATGCAATATTATGTTCTAAAGTGATTGCAAAAGTGTTCTAAAAGAGACTACAATATAATATGAGAAGGGAAAAGTTTACCTCCCTATAGAAGAAATCGGGATCACCGAGTTGTACCACAAGATATCAGGTATGTATAATCCTTCCGTCGAGTTGTACCACCGAATTTCTTGGGGCGGGGGCGAGGAAAATCATTGAGGAAGCTATACACAGTTAAAAAAATGGCTTCATCAATGATTTTCCTTGCCCTTCTCGATAAATTAATCAATGATCTGTTTTAATCAAGACAGAAATTCTAAATAGTGGGGCAGAGAATAATCCCCAATAAAGGCGGAAATGGATTAACTCAGGTAATCGTGGTACAACTCGGTAGTCCCCGAAGAAATAGCAGATTGTGCTGGATACCAGATGCCTGTAAACATGTTACATTAAATATACGTAAGTTCTTTAAAGCAATAATATGATCTCTCTAAATGGTAAAACTATACTGAAGGAGAAAATTCATACTAATTAAAAAACCAACATTTTATTTTAAAACTAAAATACAAAAATAGTAACTCTTAAGCTAAAAAACAAAGATAAATTCTCACATAGGTATCACATAAACTGGATAGAATTAGTGAATTAAATAGTGCAGATAAATAGGGTAATATCCAAGTGGTGAAAATAAATTAGAACTAATATACCGAGTGTAAATAAATTAGTAGACGTTGAGTATAGTGTGTATATAAATTAAGTTTAATACAGAGTGTGTGTTTCTTTAAATAAATAGATAGTAATTAGCCATAGTGTGTATAATTTATCCCAAAACAACTAAAAACTGTTTAAGTAAATAACTAAAAACTGTTTAAATAAATAACGAAAAACATTACATTATAAACTAACTTTATTTTTTTAAGAATGCACGGATTAATAGCCTCCCACACTGTTTTTCTGGGCGTATATTTACGCCCGGATATATAGCGCAATTTACTATTCGTCCGAGTGCCCGGACGAATAGACAGTCCCTTAAATAATGTTGAAAAAGTATCATGTTTTGAACTAAATTCGGGCTTTTTAAAGTAATTTCTGAATTACCCAACGACATTTTTGTACTACTCTGCTTTATTTAAGGTGAGCTATCAAACAAATTTAAAATTAACATAAAATTCCGAGGGTCCTAACCTAACCTAAAAAAATTTCATATTAACTTAATATCTAAATATGATTATTGAAATTTAAAAAATCCAGGGAGAATGTACAAAAAATAAACTAAAAAATAGTAAAATATTCACCTAATAAAAGATATCAATTTACTATCAATATAGTTTATTTAGAAAAAAGATTGTGAAATGATTATTGAAATGAATTGAATTATTTTGTTAAATAACTTTAAAACTATTAACTTACTATATATTTATTTTTTTTTAGAAAAATACTCATTTTAAAAGTACACGCTTTATTTTGTTAAGCTTTCGTTGGACTTCGTCAACTTCATCGGAACTAAATTTGTGATTGAAAAATATAATCAAAAATCTCCATTATATAAAAAATGCAGAATAATTTTATAAAAAACACGTTTGAATTGTGATTATTTTACCAAACTAATATCAAACTGACGTTAAAATTTGAAAGTGACAAATAAAATGTGTATGAAATCGATACCAGAATTTCGAATTGTTAAAACTTCCATGTAAGCATTGCATTATATCAGTAGTTGAAACATAATCGAGAACACAAATCATAACATACAGTTTCTGTTTTTTTATTGGAACGTTGACAAATATCTTGTTATGAGTTTCAATCGATGTATTCTTAAATTGTGGAACCGCACACCTTCGATACACATTAGAATTCATGACTACCCCACAAAATAATTAAACTTATTTATCAAAACACACTTTTAAATTGCAAGCTGTTAAATATTTGAAGTATTTGCAGATGTGTTATGTCATAGACAGACGCCATTACTATTCCAGCGTTTTGGCACGAAATTTAAATTGTATTTCTTGTATAAAAATTCGGAAATGTATCTTCCGAAGCACAAATAAATTTCGCCTTTCGAAGAAACGAGTACGATACTGTGCTATTGTCATCGGATTAACGACTACTTGCTGTGGGTTTTGGTCGCCAGTCAAAACGAAATATGTTGGAACGGAGTATACCATAATATATTGTTGCCTTATAGGAAACACTTTGTAGTATGTACCATAATATATTGTTACGTCGGACCTGTACTGGTGAATATGTAAAGATCCATAAAGAAAAAGAAGAAGGTAAACATCCGGAATCATCATCGAAAAGCTGAGAATTGTCTGGAACATCTGAAAAGTATAAAAAGACAATGGACGTTAGTTTTGTAGTGTGTGATGTGTGTTTCCAATACATAACTCAAATCTCGAATGGTTCAGATGTTCCAGACAGTTTTCGACTTTTTGATGACATTCCTAGACTTTTCAATGACAGTTCTAGATAATTCCAGATTTTTGTCTTCTTTTTTATTTATGGACCTTTACATATTCGCCAGTAACCATATGTTTAATGACTTGTATAATCCGTACACAGGAAGACAGAGGAAGTTTGCCTTCAGCGTATTTATATAGAGGCTGGATACTGGTGAAAGCTATTATTTGAATTACTTTCAAAAATTAGAATATTTTCTGAAAATTTCAGGGGAATGCGTAGCCTCCCTTGCCTTCTTTGAGAAGCCGCCACTGGTGAGTGGAAGGTAAAATTATAGGTAAAGTGTGTTTTTTGTTGCCTATCGAAAATAATACGAACGATTTTTTTGAGATACCGTTACTAAAAAAGAAAAAAAGAACAATTCTGTATATAAGTAATCAGTGTATAAAGATTGCTTTTTAAATATACCAAGATACTCCGCGTCTAAGTGGTTTGAAAATGTTGGTTTGAAGTACTCACTAAATCAAACTGACCAGTTACATAAATCACACCGACGTCCAGATGGCGTTAAAATTCTAATGCATCAAAGATTTTTTTAAGCGAAAAAAAAATTAATTCGTCCACATCAATCATTTGTAGATATATATGGCTCGACTAATCGACCATAAGAAGCGTCATTTACACAAAATGGATGGCAGTAGTCATGCTGTCTCATACGGAATATATTTGATTTGGTTTCGAAGATGCAATGGATGCAATGATGTGTGAAATAACTAGTACATACCTCAATCACGAACAAGATGGAAATGCTGTGATATTGGGGGAACGATTGACCGGAATTTTCGAATCAAAAAGGGATCCGAAAAGCACGGACACCTGTTTGAGGACGTGCGTAAAAATCGAATTTAAAAATATTAGGGAAACTGTTATTTTTTAAATATTCGATTATGTGAAATGTTCAATAATATACAGCGTGTTATAGAAATAACAAAGGTGATATCTACTTCTTTATACCGAGTATCCTACGATGACAGGTACGAAATTTGGCAGCTTTAAACAGTAGAAACTGATCCTATATTTATTATAAAGCTTGTAACGGTTTCAATTCAACATTGGGTATTGAAGAGATCTTTTAACTTTGACCATACAATTGTATTAAGATAAATAGTATTTATGAATGTAAATGAAATCCACCACTCACCTTGTATATATTGCTCTAATACCATTTACTAAATTAATTAATAGTTAATAATCAATAGTTCAACATCATTGTCCAAACTTTATTTGGTTATGTTTACATTTTCTGACAATGAATCTTTGATAAATTCTCAAGAGGCCTTCGACCTATTAAGTCAAGTTCAATGAACTATACAGCTACTTGTTAGATTAACCTTTGACCTGCTCACCTGTTGCTAAGGGTGAATAAATAGAAGAAGACCGACCTTGACCTTGTGAGGCTTGGACTGGTCCATAATCCTCCATTCTTGTGCTGGTGCTTTTCAAGAGGTCACCTGAATTGTGCTCTTTCGAAGTTATTTCGGATTTAGCCCAGCTACAATTGTAATCTGTTAGGAAAATTTAGTATTACCTTAAGTGGTTATTTAAACGCATCTAGCGGATTTCCTCCTAACAGGAAAAAGGATATTACTTTGAGGTCACCCTCCATCCATGGTAAGTACCCACTCTTCTCTCTTATTGACCTAGGCATCATGGGAGTTTCGTATTTCAGATCTTTTATTCATCGTCTTATTCATCGTCTTATTCATCGTATTATTCACCGTCTGGTACATCATCTTATCCACCCTCTCGTTAACAGTCTTCAACAACACCTTCAGTCTTTTTCACTGACTGCGTGATAGTTTTCTCGAAACGTTTAATCGCTGCGTCTAATCGCGTAAGCACGTTTGATTGGCCCATTTTTTTCGATATGTGGATATTTACAGTTTAAAGCATCTGATAATCGAATTGCACAAGTTGCAAATTAATCTCCACTTTGGCACCATGTTTTACGTATCTATTAGACGCTACCTCAGATTAATACATTAAAAAGATACATTTGTTTACATTTAAAAGTGAACCCAACATTACATCACATTCTAAGGTAACTTGCCGACCCTTAGCCAAATGTCTTACTTTTTCTGGACAAAATAGATGGACCGTAACAAGACTTCTGTTTTTCCTCACATTACGGGTAACCTGACCACAACAATATTTTTAAATGGGACAGCTGGTATAATATTACATTTTCGGATAAATCTTTCTGGAATAAATTTAACGATACCTACCACAGCTATTATGATTCTATTGTGCAATAATGACAATGTGCTTCATAGAATGGACAGCTGTATAGTTTGAAATAATAGTACCAAAAATAAATTATTTTATTAAAAAATTGAACATTAAAAAGTATTTTTCTGTCGATGATGCGTTTTTGAGACTTAAAACTGATATCTAGTATAGAATACTTCTTGACTTTGACTTACCTATCGTTTTTTTTTATATTATTCTACAAAACTATAATAATTACTAGAGGACCCAACAGACGTTGTCATGTGCTAACCTCTTTTTGATAGAAGGAATATATTTCCTGAAAATTCGACTTTCCTGATTTTTTTTCTTCCATTTTTACGGGCAAACATATTTTTTTGTGAGAATTTGACGCGTTTTTTTGAAATTATCGTACCAAAAAAACTCCTTTGCAAAAAGTCAACAAAATCGGACCAACCGTTTAGGAGAAGTTCAGTATTAACACGATTGCAGCGCCACTTACTGGGACTAATTGTGAATCTAAACCATCCAGTTACACACAAAACACACAAAATTTCATCAAAATGGGACCAACCGTTTAGGAGTTGTTCATCATGAACCCGATTGCAGCAATCAGGAGAATCGTATCTGTGATATTTTGTATACAGGGTCATCCAAAAGTGAAGAGTAAGAGGTTAGGTCATAACTGCAGAGTTCAAAACAGAAGAGCATTTTTCGGCCCTATGAAAACTTCATCGGTAACGTCTTCAATGATGTTTCTTTGAGGGTATACATTGATGTTTCTGTTTTCTAAACTTTCGAAAGTTATCGTCAAAAGTATGGAAGGGTGAAGGGTGTCATATTGCGAAGAGGTGAAAATAGAGGAGTGATTTTCGAACGTTATTTATATAAAAAATTCGCATATTGAAGAGCCGAAAAATACTCCTTTTTGAATTTGACCCGCTTTTTGAAATGCTCGCACCAAAAAAACTTCTATGCAAAATGTCAACAAAATCGGACCAACCGTTTAGGAGAAGTTCAGTATTAACACGATTGCAGCGCCACCTACTGGGACTATTTGTGAATCTAAACCATCCAGTTACTTACTCAAACACACAAAATTTCATCAAAATGGGAGTTTAGGAGTTGTTCAGTTTGAACCCGATTGCAGCAATCAGGAGAATCGTATCTATGATATTTTGTGTACAGGGTCATCCGAAAGTGAAGAGTAAGAGGTTAGTTCATAACCGCAGAGTTGAAAATATAAGAGTGTTCTTCGGCCCTATGGAAACTTGAAGCACCACCTACTGGGACTAATTGTGAATCTAAACCATCCAGTTACTTACTCAAACACACAAAATTTCATCAAAATCGGACCAACCGTTTAGGAGTTGTTCATTATGAACCCGATTGCAGCGCCACCTACTGGGACTAATTGTGAGTATAAACCATACAGTTACTTAGTCAAACACACAAAATTTCATAAAAAGCTGACCAACCGTTTAGGAAAAGTTCAGTATTAACCCGATTGCAGCGCCACCTACTGGGACTAATTGTGAATCTAAACCATCCAGTTACTTATAGTGGATCCAATGTCAGTGTAACGACAGTAAAATGAAGCAATGTTGTCAGATATATTTTCTAGAATTGTAAGGCTCTCTATACAAATGTTCTCCTTACTTCAGTAAACTGTTAGTTCGTGATGTTCTTAGAAAGCTAGTTTGGAAATATTAAAAAAAATACATAATATAAATTTAATAGTAAGCAATAAAATAAGTCGCTTAAAATTGCTGGAAAAAGAATAGTTAATTAAAAACAACCTTATGTATGTTACAATATTTAAGAAAATTTTGAATAGCTGGCAACGTAGTAACATCCAGTTCAGTATTTGGCATAATATAACGAAGTAAGCGGAAAGTTTTAACTCGGCCAACTGGAAAATGCAAGTGTTGAACATCTGGCCTGACCTGAGTTTCTAAACGTCCAGGGGTGTGCGTAAATAATTATGTTGTAGAGAAATATCATCAATAATATACTTGAGTGAGTTCTTAGTTGTAGAAAAGTGTAGTTAATCTAAAGAAGAAAAGTAATAATAATAGAATATATATTATTTGTTGGTTTAGTTGATTAAGTGAAGTGAGTGAATTGTTATTAATATAAAATTTATTTGTTTGTAGACGTTAGGGTAAGTTTTACAAATATAATTTATTAGTGATTAATTAGAATGGCATTTTGGAGACCATTTGAAACGACAGTTCAAGATGATGTATCGCGGGAATCTAATAATTTGGCGCCACAGACAAATGAGTTAGCAATAAATGATAGGGCCGAATTTCAGAACAAAGATTTACATGTTCAGTGTCAACGCGTTGTTTTAAATATGTACGCGTATTTGAAAATGGAAAATTCTGAAATTTCTGATAATGCGGTTATCGCGAGAATTCACGAATTAACGAAAATCGGGTTTACAACGATTTATAAAGTAATTAAACTAGGTACTGTTACGGATCATTATTTAAAGCGAAAACGACCAAATCAAAAACTGAATAAGGTTGACAATGCTACGAAAAATGTAATTCAACGGATTGTTTACGGGTTTTACAAGGACAAAATAGTACCAACTTTAGAACAGATTCGTGCTAAATTGCGGGGCAGACAATTTTTTCAGATTGTCTGGCTAAATGGGCATTATTTACAGAAAATTATATTACAAATTTTATGAGTTTTGTATGCAGGTTAATTTTAATCTACTACATTAATTTGAATGAAAAACATTATTTCACAATATTCGAACTTATAAAAAATTTATATGCACGCCATTGGGCGGCACTTACCTTCAAAGGGATTAAAAATATGGGTCATTACATTATGCCTAGAAGAACTATACACAAACACACAAAATTTCACCAAAATCGGCCTATACATTTAGGAGTTGTTCATTATGAACTCGATTGCAATTCCACCTACCGGGACCAATTGTGAATCTAAACCATTCTCGAATCCACTTGAACACACACAAAAAATTTCATCAAAATCGGTCCAGCCGTTTAGGAGGAGTTCAGTGACATACACACGTACAGTAGAATTATATAAAGATTAATTATTTCTCGCGCGTTAAAATATCTCGTATTTTAACATCCCTTATTAATATTCTTGTTGGTTAAATAACTACTTCCGTCGACCGTGCGTTTTTGATCTATATTAATGTACACCAAATCATTCATTAATTACTCCTATTAATGAACGATTTTGGCATAGGCAACCATACATACAATAATGTTTCCAAAAAAAAGCCGAAAAAATGACCTCTAGTATAGAATACTTCTAGTTTTTGACTCACCTATCGTTTTCATTATATTATTCTACAAAGCTATAATAATTTATTAGTGTTAAAACACCCAAACAAGAATTTAAAAAAAAACGAAAACAGTGACATTTCAATCGGCGATCTCTGTGACATTTCAATGTCATTATTTATTTTTGACAGTACTTACCTATGAAGTAAATGAATAATCTCAGTTTTGAAATATTGAGATAAGAATACAACTTGTACAGTCGACGAAAAAGTTTTGTAACTAACACGAGTAATTAACATTCTCAAACATTAAAATATCTCGATTGTTAATTGCCCTTAGTAGGTAATACAGTTGTTGGTTAAATAACTATTTCCGTCGACCGTGTATTAACATATGCTATTAACGTTCTCAAAATTAGACAAAATCATACATTAATGACCCCCATTAATGCATGATTTACCTACATTAATCAACGATTTTCTGCAGGCAACCCAACGCACATCTTATACATTATATTTATATTGACAGTTACCTGTGGTGTAGGCAACCAAACATACAATAACGTCTTCAAAAAATGAATCCTAGTATAGAATACTTCTAGTTTTTGACTTACATATCGTTTTTATTTTATTATTCTACAAAATTATAATAATATTAGTGTTGAAAGAATGAAACATCCAAAATATAATGTAAGAAAAACGAAAACAGTGACATTTGAACTGGCGACATTCTCTGTGACATTTCAATGTCATTATTTATTTTTGAAAGTACTTACCTATGAAACAAATAAATATTTTTAGTTTTTAAATATTGAGAAAAACGAATACAACTGATACAGTCGACGGAAAAGCTTTGTAACTAACACGAGTATTGAAAGGGCAATTAACAATCTCGAACATTAACGCACTCGCTCTGCTCGTGCGTTAAATTATCTCGATTGTTAATGGCCCTCATTAATACACTAGTTGGTTGAATAACTATTAATAATGAATGTAAGCATCAGTTTCGACTGTTTATAGCTGCAAAATTTCTTACTTGTCATACAGTTTTCGAGATATTATAGGTACTCTGTTCAAATTTAATTTACACCGCGTCGAAACAATATTGCCACCTGACAACAGCTCCACCTACAGACGTTTTACGTTTGTATTGGTGGAAAAAAATAATGTTTTTCTACACCCACATGTATATTATCCATTTTCTGCACAATTTACAGAATGTAAATGTAGGCCATTCCGGTTAACTGAACGGATATGATTTCATATACATCCTAGAACGTATATGAAATCCACCAATCAGCATTTGCGTTTAGTACCCGCCAACTAATCTTTTTTCAATTTCATAGAAACGTCAAAATAACTTGTCAAAATATTTCTATAGTTTTTAAGAAAAATATTAGTAAAAATGAGTGATTCCAGTGATGAATCAATAAATAATTTTCCACCAGATATTCGCTTAGCCGCAAAGGAGACGTATAACGTATAGAAACAGAATAAATTGAATATTTAAGGGTACTCCTCACAAACGTCAGTTTTTATGTAATACATTTGACGTTAGAGATAGATGATTAGTATATTCATCGGTAGTCCAGTGGTAAGTATCCCAGCCTCTCACGCGGTAGATCAGAGTTCGATTCCCCGTTGGGAAATTTTTTTTAAATTTTAATTTTATTTCTAAATAATAATAAAATAATAATAATAGTAAAATTATTAAAAAATTTTAATTTGAAGTTATATTATAGTTTAATAAAATGTTTATTTTCTAGATTTTTTCGTAAGTGGGTCGTAGAAAAAATATACTGTTCGACTCGTGTGGATTGTCCATATCGCTCTCGGACGATTGAGCACTCCGCCTACGGCGTCGTGCTCAAACTTCGTCCTCGTGCGATATGGCCATCATATCCACACTAGTTGCACAAACTACTATTACTCCACTAATTTATATTGTTCGAAAATGAGTCTGTGTCGAAAAAATACGAGCCCTCAGCTTTATTACTTCATTTCCGTCACTCTTGGACGGATATTATAGCATCTAAGAACTGTAATCGGGTCAGCTTACACATACCAGAAACATCACGCTGCACGAGCTCAGAAACGTTTAACGAGCACGCATCTAAAACTCACCCCTCATACAGATTCAGAAAGTAGATACAGAATTTTAACATTCAAATGTAACTCAACCCTTTCTGGGAAGCAAATTCGTGAGCAATCTTTCATATCTGTACGACTGTCGGAAAAGCAGACATAGGCACAATTATTGTTAGATATGTTTTGTAATGTCCCTTATTTCATCTACGAAATATATCATCACTTTACAAAGAGTTTAAATATTTTATAACATTTAATCAACTAAAAGTTTCTAATTAAACAGGCCACTTTCCCAACAACCACCGCTAAACTATAAGCAACAAATGATCATCCCGATTTTTTCTCTTGGTTGCATTTTGCGGTCTCTTAACTCGTAAAAATCTTTGTTAACCAGATTAGGTTGAAAGTGACTGAAAGAACCCATTTATGAAACTTGTCAAAAAAAAGTAGTAGAATAGCTCATAAATATTTTAGTTACACTTTACACTTAAATTTAAAAATAAAATCAATTTAACAAGATAAAAATTAAGAAGAAATCTGCAGGAACTCTTCTCCGGAATAAAAAGCATTTTCAGCCAGGTACCTACTTAGAAAGTTTTGAATTAAAAACTTTATAGTTACAATTTAATAAAAGTCAAATTGTATGATTGTAGAAGATGATTTCCTGATAACCAGCAGAATCCTGTCCAATAGTCAACCGGGAATAGGGTAATCTCACCTCTTCAATCATGTTATTTCTTACTTGTTGAGCTTCTTTTTTTTTAATTTCTAATGTAGTCAGGAATATATAGAGACATGGCAGTGTCAAAATTTCTAAGGATTTGAATAAACTTTTTTCTAGAGTCGCGCGTAAAATGACTAATTACTATATTCAAATGAAATCGTAAAGTCGACAAATGCCGAGGATTGTTACTTTACGCTCTAGCGCAAATAAGGAATCTTTTTCGCTCGCTTATTTAATCAAACCACGCCCTCCGAATTAACTCAATTGGTGAATATTTAACAATTTATCAGATTAAAAATCAAATAAACTTATATGAAAATTTTCAAAAATTTTGAAATATGGTCAATAATTGTCAAAAATTGTCAATTATTCTCAAAAACTGTTAAAAATGGACTATTTTTGTCAAAAACTGTCAATAATTGTCAAAAATTAAAAAAAAATTTGAAAAATGGTCAAAAATTTTCAAAAAAATTTGAAAAATGGTCAAAATTTTTCAAAAATTGTCAAAAATGGTACATAATGGTCAATAATTGTCAAAAATGGTCGATAATTGACAAAAAATATTAAAAAAATTTGAAAAATGGTCAAACATTTTCAAAAATTGTCAAAAATGGTCAATTGTCAAAAATTTTAAAAAAAATTTCAAAATGGTCAAAAATTTTCAAAAATGGTCAAGAATTGTCAAAAACTATCAAAAATTGTCAATAATTTTGAAAAATGGTCAAAAATTTTGAAATATGGTCAAAAATGGCCAATAATTGTCAAAAATGATGTCAAAAAATATGTCAAAAACTGTCAAAGATGGATAATTATTGTTAAAAATTGTCAAAATTTTGAAAAATAGTTGATAATTGTCAAAAAGTGTTAAAGTTTTTGAAATATGGTCAAAAAGTTGGAAAAATGGTCCATAATTGTCAACAATTGTCAATAATTATCAAAAATGGTCAAAAGTTTCGAAAAATGGTCTAAAATTTTGAAAAATTGTCAAAAATGGTCAAAAACTATCAAAAATGTTTAAAAATTGTCAATTATTTTTAAAAACTGTCAAAAATGGACAATTATTGTCAAAATTGGTCAATAATTTTCAAAAATTGTTAAAATTTTGAAAAATGGTCGATAATTGTAAAAAACTATCAAAAATGGTCAATTATTTTAAAAATGGTCAAAATTTTTGAAAAATTGTAAAAAATTTTGAAAAACTCAAAATTTTTGAAAAATTGTCAAAAATGGCCAATAATTGTCAAAAACTATCAAAAATGGTCAAAAATGGTCAAAAATTGTCAAAAACTGTCAAAAATGGACAATTATTGTTAAAAATTGTCAAAATTTTGAAAAAAGTTGATAATTTTAAAAATTTTGAAATATGGTCAAAAATGGTCAAAAATTTGGAAAAATGGTTCATAATTTTATTGTCAATAATTATCAAAAATGGTCAATAATTTTGAAAAATGGTCAAAAATTATCAAAAATTTGGAAAAAGGTCACTAATTTTGGAAAACAGTCAAAATGGTCAATAATTGTTAAAATTTTGAAAAATGGTAAATAATTGTTAAAATTTTGAGAAATGGTCAATAATCGTCAAAAGTTGTCAAAGTTTTGAAAAATATTCAATAAATAATACGAGTTTCCGAAAATCGATTTAAACACGTAATTTATAAAATCGATTTACTAAAAATCGATTAATATTACTATAAAAATCGATAACTAAATATCGATTATAAGAAAATAAGAATCGATTTATATAAAAATCGATTATTTTTTACCTCCATACTCAGTCGATCTTTTCAAGGTTAATCATGATGAATAGCGAAAATGACGATTATTCTAGCACTCCTATTATAACCTAAGATAATATAAAAAACTGTTTTAATTATTAAAAGGGCGACTGTAGAAAAAATTATGTGTGTTTTTCGAGCGTAAAGTAAAATTGCCGCTTTCGAAAGATCGCCGCGCTCCGCTCCGCGTCGCGCGGCAACATTCTTTCGCAAGCGGCAATCTGTTACTTTACGCTCTAAATACACAAATAACTATTACAAGATGCTCTATGCTATGGTGTGAGCCAGTTATACATCTCACTATTTTTTTCTGCATTCTAAATATTTTGACCCTAGGTAAAGATTTTCCCCAAAAAAATAGTCCTTAAGTAAGTAATGACTGCATCAGTCCAAAATGGGCTAATTTTAATACCTGCAGGGAAGTTGTATTATACAGTTGTCTAAAGATGAAGCATAAACTACCAATTTTTGAGACCACTTTGTCAATATGTACTTCCCATGTAAGCTTCTGTTCTAAGGTCACCCCTAGATATTTAAAGTTAGTCACCCTTTCTATCGATTTATGATTAAGCCTAATTAATGAGCAGAATTCACAGCTGATGTTTTTTTTTTGTTGAAAAATAATAAATATAGTTTTCTTTAAATTAATCAGTAGTCCTTTATCTGAACACCATCTTGCAAATTCTTCTGCAGCGTCGTTTGCGTACCCAACTGATGAGGAAAGTTTGTGTTCAGCTAATATCTGGCTCATGTCATCTGCATATATTTCAATGTTTTTGGCTTTTGTACATCCGTTTGAGATATCACTGATAAAAATAATGAATAGTAATGGTGCCCGTGTCGAGCCTTGTGGTACCCCCATGATGATATAGGCAGGATTTGATTTTGATATCTTGGTATGTTCAGACGATAGGAACCTGTAAGAAGTAGCTTGAGATTACATAGTTCCATACTATTGCATTCCAACAAGTACTAGAATATTCTTCGAAGGATGAACCAATCCTGGTAAATTATGCCTCAAGTATAAAATTCTTCTTCCAGTCCAGTTGTTATGTGTTTGTTAGGCAAAACTTGATGATATATTAATGACCGGTTCTGCATTTCGTATCCTCCCTCGCAAACTGGTCTAGCAATCCGATAGCGACCATTCCGGAATGGCTCGAAATCCAGACTAATATTGCTATTATTGCGAAGAGTATTTTTTGGAAGTTTGGACTATCGACTATCAACCTGCCCAAAAAGGCACTTGACACATTAATGCTATTGCATCATATACGCACCACTTGAAACAGCAATAAATCTATTTTCCCTTGGATAGCGAGACAAACGTCCTGGAGTAAATACAGTAAAAGTCTGCAAGAAAATATAGAGGACATTGATGTCATTTCAGAACTGCTAAGTGGTGGATAAACTGGTCGAGGATTGTTGAAACTGCAGGTGAGATAATTTTGAAAAGTATATGTACTCGACACGACTGCTAATCCTTCGATTAATAACTTTTTGGGTGAGTCACCACTTGTACTACCCACATTGCTGCTTCCCCTACTTCACATAATTACACTGACAAACAAACTTGGCTCATTAGAACCGTGGAGAAAATTGCCAAGCTCTAGCTCACATCAGAAATACCGCAGTTCACTTAAAACCTCAACTAAACGGAAAAACAATTTCTCTTTATGGTCTTTCATACATGCAAAGTTGGTGATTGTCGGAGAGGAATAAAAGGCAAGAAAATGGATTAATTGTTGGAATGAAATCAGAATTTTTTCAAAACACTGTATCATCCATCAATTGTATTATAATGTATCTTTTTTGGTAAACATTCATTGAGACCTAAAAGATGTATTGTGCCCCCTTCTCCTACTCATTTTCTGGGAAAAGTCTCAGAGACTAGTAGTTACTTTAGCTCTATTCCTTGGGAAAGTTTAGGATATCCGTAGTTTTAAGCAAGTCTTCCTCATCCATCCAGTAGGCAGCAGTGACCTGTTAGGTCACCTGTTATACTCTTAGTTCAGTCTAAGGGCGTTTTCACATCTACCGGCACGACAACGACAACGATGCCGGCGAACGCGTAATCTCATATAATTAAATGAGAATGCTTTCACATTCAGCGACATACCGGTATCGTGTCGTTACAGGCTCCGACATGTCGGCGAGGAGCAGTCACTCCACTCGCGTCGTCGCGGATTTTTAATATTTTTATTTGTGTTGTGTGGAGGTGTTTTGATAAGTAACTAACTAAAATGTCCAGTTTCAAATATGATTTAGTTACTTTGATTGAACTTGTTGAATCTAAACCCTGTCTGTGGGACAAAACCAACGAAAATAAAATACTTCGAGACAAAAGTTGGCAAGAAATATTCCAATATTTAGAGGACGGGTATGAGCAATTGTCGCAGGCAGAAAGGAAAAAGGTAGGTAGACTCCGTTTCACGTAAGAAGAAGCCACTTGAAGTTGCAGTCGTATGCGCGAACTTGTCAAAACCAGCGCCATATTGTAAAATTGACATTCGACTTCCAATCAGTAGCATAACGTTTTCACATTTTGTAGGTTAACGCAAAATTAGAATAATGTGGATAATTTTTTCTTTAACGCCAACAAGTTTTTTAGGAGGCATGGTTTTAGATCAAATGAAACACACAACACTCACAGATAAACTAGTTAAACGTCTTAAAATATTCAAAAATCAAAAATATTCGACAGTAAATGACTGCTTCAAACTCAACCTCAAATGTCAATAATAAAATGGCTGTCGGCATGAAAATCGTTTGTAACGCCAATGGCATGAAACGGTCGTTACGAGGCGACATAGATAAACAAGACCGATTTTGGTTTCTGCGCAAGTCAGTTGGCAAACTTCAAGTGGCTTCTTCTTATGTGAAACGGAGTCTAAGTACTATTATTATTCTTTTATTCAACAAAAGTTAAATTTTCGATAACTGCCACGGTAATTTTCCTTCTGTACTAACAAAATAATTTGCAAAACACGTGCGTACGTTTTGTCCTGTTTTATTAGTTGACTTTGTCTTTGCTTGAACAGGTAGTGCTTGTAATTTAGAACCAGAATAAATAATCAAATCTTCCGTATGATATCCATTTTTGCTTCTGACATATAACAAAAATAACAGATACAGTGCTGTGTCGATATCGTGCCGGTGTCGGTGTCGGTAGATGTGTAAACGCCCTAACTCTGATCTGAAGTTAGCTACGAATTATTTCAGTCGAAAGCATAGATTTAACAAACTGTCTCATCAAGTTGATAATTTGTCCAAGATATCATTTTGTCAATACACTGAAGTAAGTAAAAAACTATAAACAGAAAATAATATTTTATTGACCATTAACAAGAACAACAGCCAGGACTCTACTCTGTATATTTCGTTTGTCGACGACTAATACTTATCTAAAAGTGAAGAGAAGAAAAGCGTGGCTGTTACTGGGATGGGATACGATATGGACTGAGATGGGGTTTCGGGTTCTTGTTAGGCGAGTAATTAGAATATCTTAATTTGTATCTCGGTGGCAACGGGATTGACCCTCTACTTAATATGTTGTTGCACAATTTAGTTTCACTGCTCATTCAAATTCGGACACAAACAGAATTAAATGGAGACTTCTCATTGTTTAGTATCTTTGTTTGATATATTATTTATGCTATGCTAGGCTAAATTGAATAAATTGTATTAAATAAAAGAATCTAACAAAGAATTTCAAGCTTGCTTGAATTGAATTTAAATCTATAGTTTGAAATTTTTGAATTAGAATCTATTTAAAAGGACAGAAAAACGTGTCTGGACCATGAGGATGTTCGTAAATTATCCTTGTCCACTAATAACAAAAATATACGTACATAAATCGTTCAATAGGATTCGTTAGTGCCAATTTAAGATTACTACTTCCTTGTTCATCAATAATAACATAGGGAGTCTCGACCACTAAAACGATTTTCAACGTTGACGATTCCATTTATTTTTTTACACAATGTAGGTATTTCAACTGAAATTTTCTACCAAATTGTCAATTATTATTCAAATTTAACAAACACAATACCGAAAATTAAAATTCTATTTGTTTTTTTAAGTGAGTAATGAGAAATTGTACATACTCCTTGTTTTGGGGCTCCAATAGGGAATATCAAAGCAGTGGCGTAGCGTGGGTTCTCGCCACCTCATCCCCTTATTTCAATTATTAGTTTAAAGTTTAAATATTTTATTCAACTGACCTAATGTACATCATACAAGTTATTGAAAGTCAAGATAAACTACCACTGCTTTGGAAGGAACATACATCTATGGGAAGAAAAGGCGTAAGGAACCCACAGGATGTTTAGAAAATAAGAAGTGTTGATTGAATAACTGAGTACTCGCTGTTGCTTGTTAGATCGTTCGCGTTCAGGAAAACTCGGTGCCGCCGCACTGGCCGACCAGGCGCTAGGCAGTTGTCACTAGTCACTAGCACTTCGGCAGCACGACTTCATCTCGCCTCCTCTCTTTCGCACCCATGCGGTTTCGCTTGGCAAATAACATTGCATGCGCGATTTGCAGTTGATTTTTTTTTATTTCCAATTGAAAAAATCGTGGTGCTTGCCGCCGCCCCCTTTCGTATGTTGCCCGGGCCGTGGCCCCTGCTGTCCCCTCTACGCTACGCCACTGTATCAAAGGACCTTTAAAAAGTGTCTGCTCCCATTATTTACTAATACAGAGCGAAATGTAAATTTAGGATGGAATTTCTTTTGGTAATAGGTGATGAGTAATCTATTTCGTTTTATTCATATAAAAAATTTTACCCTGTATCTAGTTTTTGGAAACTCTATTCAAGATTTCAGAAATTACCTATAGGTTACGTTAGGTTTATGATGAGTGGGTCTATAAGGCCCTCCACTGCGACTCGCAAGAGTCTATTGTGGCTCACACCTATTCAGATTTCACCAAACAAATTCAGCTTCTTAACAAAGCCGATTAGTTTGTTTGGTGAATAATATTTCAGGCCCGAGGGCGACAGAGAGACCCTTCCAAACTTCAGATACCTGATTCGAGCCGCGGCGGGGCAGGCACAAATTATATGCTTTGCTGTTTCATCATCTTCCAGACAGAGACGACAAGTCGGATCTTCCGACAGTCCAAGTCTTAGCATATGATGATTCAGATGACAGTGGCCTGTTGAAAGACCTGTGAGACAACGTAGGTCATGCCTGCTATAGTCTACCATTTGTTTGGAGACATTCTTCGAATGATGTATGAAAGCCTTTGAATGACCCAATCCTGGTAAATTATGCCAGAAGTCTAAAGCTCTTCTTGCCGTCCAGGTATTCAGTGTTTGTTTGGCAAATGCCAATTATAAGTTCTGGTCCGATAGAAACACGTACGGCACCCTCCCTTGCAAGAGAGTCTGACTTCTCGTTTCCTTCCATGCCAGAATGGCCAGGGATCCAAACCAGCAATACTTTATTGAGTTCTCCTATTGAGGAGAGTCTTCTTTGGCAGTCTAAAACCGATTTCGACGTTACACGGTGAGAGCTAAGTGCTTTTAAAGCCGCTTGGCTGTCCGAGAAAATTTTTATTGTTCTATGTATGAGATTGGCTTGCTCCAATCTCTCCACACATGAAACAATGGCGTAAATTTCCGCCTGAAATACGGTTGCATAGAGAGGTTGAGATTTCTGTCCTAGGTCTGCGCCCGTATACACCTGCACCAGAGCCTGAGGGTGTTTTAGAACCGTCTGTGTACCAACAGCTGTCTGCTCTTAATAGTTCATCCTTACGGAGGACCCATTCGTCTCTATTTGGAATTAGGACGGTATAAGGCAGGTCGTAGTTTACTGTTGGAGGCATTATGTCAGATGTGTGTGTGTGATGATCATTGGTCTAACGATCATCACATATATCCAATAGATTTGTTTGGGTCCCAAGCCCCAAGATTCCACAGATCCTACGACATGTCCACAAGGATAGTCTGGCCTTATGGATAACTTTTTCCAAGTGAGCGTTCCAAGTAAGTTTCATATCTAGGATAATCCCCAAATATTTTACTTCCGCTGCAAATAGAATAACCTCACCATTGTAGGAAAGTGGTGGAAGATCCTCCAATTTTCTTTTCCTAGTGAAGGGAACTATTACAGTTTTACCAGGGTTAACAGACATCTGTTCCCTCTGGACATCGTCTAACGTCTTTTGGAGGATATTATATGCTACCCTTCCTGACTTGGTCCTTGCCAAGATGACAAGGTCGTCTGCATACGCTTGCAATTCTACCACTCCTCTTTCGAGAGCGCTAAGCAAGTTATCCATCAAAGAGTGACCATAGTAGGGGAGATAGTACTCCGCCTTGTGTACAGCCCCTAGAAACCTTAAAGCTAATGGTCTCGTCCTGAAGAGATGTAGTGGCTGTCCTATTAGTGAGCATGGCATATATCCAACCGATAATGGTTGGTTTGATGCCCTTTTCAGTCAAAGCTGAACCAATGGAGGTCGGTAGTGCATTGTCAAATGCTCCTCCAATGTCAAAAAATATCGCCACCGCAATCTCCTTGTTGTTAAGGGATTGTGTGATTTTCTCAACAAGGTTGTGTAACGCTAAATCTGTTGATTTGCCAGTTTGATAAGCATATTTGTGGATGCTCAGGGGGGAATTATATAAAGCTACCCGCCTGATGTAGCAATCCAGTGCTTTTTCAAGTCCTTTAAGCAGGAAAGATGTTAGGCTAATTGGTCTGACCGATTTAGGGTGTGGGTCTGTGTGGCCCACTTTCGGTATATATACCACCCTAGCCGTCAACCAACTGGGTGCCAGACGCCAGACGCCAGACTAGCTCTATACAGTTTAATGAGGATGGGTAAAAGTAATTCCAGTCCGTTTTGCAGCAGAGCTGGAAAAATGCCATCCTCACAGGGAGATTTGAAAGGCTGAAAAGATTTGATTGCCCATTCAACTTCCTTGGCGGCCTCCCAATCGGTCTATAGGTACAAAAAGATTTAAAAAATTTATTAATATCTTCACACAATCACTCAATTTAAAAAAATTACTATATATTAAAAGTTGAACAAAATGAACCATAAATTCCAATTAATGCAACTTTTCTTGAAAAAATTTTATTTTTTTGTACTTAATTCAATTTTAATAACTAGTACTACCTCAGATCGTGTTATATTTTTAGAATCCGCCCGTTTTAGCTAATTTCCAGAACCGGCTTTCAAGAGATATAGAAGCTGTTTTGAATAATAGTAGGTAAAACATCGCCCTGTATAATACTTCTTCTACGATTCATCGGTATTGACATTTTATCGAATTTTCAGGCTTTTCTTCTACCTTTGCTCAAAATAAGAAGCTAAAGTAACAATCACTTTTATTTTGGAAGTAATGAAAAATAAAATTTAAATTTAAAACAAAAAGGAGGCTAAGCATAAATAAAAGAAAATTAAACGAAAGTAACCTAGGGTTATGTATCTATTAACTCAATGGAGTTCGCTACCCCTCAGCATTTATTAATTTTGAAAATTTAAGTGTGTCTTAGGTAACTGTGATATTTCGACTTTTTGTCTTCCATAGTTATTATTTGTTTTTATTTATAACACTACTCTATTTCAAAGATTTTCCATTGGTTTTTAATATAGTATTTTAATTTTTAATAAAGTGTTTTAAATTACCTACTTCAATTAATTGTAAAATACCACATCAATTATGTTTGTTTTCGGATTTTGTAGTTTATCGAGAAAATATAATTACCTACACTACAAAGACGAATTGACTAAATTATTGATTCTTTTAACAATATTAGAAATGATCCCATAATACCTAGACAATTAGACAGTTGTTACTCCACTAAATAAGTTGTATAGAAGCAAGTAGATTTAATATCTTAAAGGTGTTAAACTCTCAACAATTTTTCGTTTCCGATATGTATTTTCAAATTGCCTGTTTCGATGTTAATGAATTAGGTTATTTCTAATGTTCAATTTTCTTTTCTTTAATTTAAAAAAGTCATTCTATAGTTTTTTTATGTAAAACATATTGCCAGTAAAATCGGCTGGTTTGCCGCCCCCTCCGCGCCACCGCTCATAACTCACTACACGCTTCGTTGCTTCTCTGTATAAGTTGCATATTATTTCTAGGTATCTGTAGTATACTTAAAACGTTTACCACTCGTACGCACGCATTATATTACAATGAGATGTCCATTGGCTTGTGCTGCTAATAAGAAATCTTGTTTCCTTCACAAGGAAACATTTACATCCTGATGCTGAAGAAGTAGGTTAGGTTAGGTTATGTTAGGTTAAGTTTGTGGTGAGTGGGTCTATAAGGCCCTCCAATGCGACTCGTAAGAGTCTATTGTGGCTCATACCTCATACCTATTCAGATTTCACCAAACAAATTCAGCTTCTTAACAAAGCCGATTTGTTTGTTTGGTGAATGATATTTCAGGCCCGAGGGCGACAGAGAGACCCTGCCAAACTTCAGATACCTGATTCGAGCCGCGGCGGGGCAGGCACAAATTATATGCTTTGCTGTTTCATCATCTTCCAGACAGAGACGACAAGTCGGATCTTCCGACAGTCCAAGTCTTAGCATATGATTATTCAGATGACAGTGGCCTGTTAAAAGGCCTATTAGACAACGTAGCTCATACCTACTATAGTCGAACATTTGTTTGGAGACATTCTTCGAAGGATGTATAAAAGCCTTTGAATGAACCAATCCTGGTAAATTATGCCAGAAGTCTAAAACTCTTCTTGGTGTCCAGGTATTTAGTGTTTGTTTGGCAAAGCTTATCGCGATGCCAATTGAAGGTTCTGGTCCGTTAAAAACGCGTGCGCCACCCTCCCTTGCAAGAGATTCCGCCTTCTCATTGCCATCCATGCCAGAATGGCCAGGGATCCAGACCAGCGTTACTCTATTAAGTTCTCCTATTGAGGAGAGTCTTTTTTTGGCAGTCTAGAACCAGTTTCGATGTTACATGGTAAGAGCTAAGTGCTTTCAAAGCCTTTTGGCTGTCCGTTAAAATTTTTATTGATTTATGTGTGAGATTGGTTTGCTCCAATCTCTCCACACATAAAACAATGGCGTAAATTTCCGCCTGATATACGGTTGCATAGGATCCTAGAGAGGTTGAAATTTCTGTCCTAGGTCTGAGCCCGTATACGCCTGCACCAGAGCCTGAGGGTGTTTTTGATCCATCTGTATACCAACAGCTGTCTGCTCTTAATAAATCATCCTTACGGAGGACCCATTCCTCTCTATTTGGAATTAGTTCGTAGTTTACTGTTGGAGGCATTATGTCAGAGGTTATTCCTAGAATACTGGGACTTTCAGTGTCCACTAGCATTCTGCTTTGCTCTGTTTAAGCGCAATTCTATAGCCTCCCTATCCAGAAATATATGGAGAGGAGGTAGGTCTAGAAGGATTTCCATGGTTGCTGACGGTGTGGTACTGATGGCACCAGTAATTGCCAGACAAGCATGTCTCTGTATGCCAGAGAGCTTTGCTTGAGCCGTTCGCTGTGAAGCTTTTGACCACCAAGCAATAGCTCCATATGTGATCATTGGTCTAACAATCATCACATATATCCAATAGATTTGTTAGGGTCCCAAGCCCCAAGATTTTCCACAGATCCTGCGACATGTCCACAAGGATAGTCTGGCCTTATGGATAACTTTTTCCAAGTGAGCGTTCCATGTAAGTTTTGTATCTGGGATAATCCCCAAATATTTTACTTCCGCTGCAAATAGAATAACCTCACCATTGTAGGAAAGTGGTGGAAGATCCTCCAATTTCCTTTTTCTAGTGAAGGGGACTATTACAGTTTTACCAGGGTTAACAGACATCTGTTCCCTCTGGAACCATCTGTGGACATCGTCCAAAGTCTTTTGGATGATATTATATCCTACCCTTCCTGACTTGCTCCTTGCCAGGATGACAAAGTCGTCTGCATACGCTTGCAGTTCTACCCCTCTAAGCAAGTCATCCATCAAGAGTGACCACAGTAGGGGAGATAGTACTGCCTTGTGGGCAGCCCCTGGAAACCTTAAAGCTAATGGCCTCATCCTGAAGAGAAGTAGTGGCGGTTCTATTAGTGAGCATGGCATATATCCAGCCGGTAATAGTTGGTTTAATGCCCTTTTCAGCCAAGGCTGAACCAATGGAGGTCGGTAGTTCATTGTCGAATGCTCCTTCGATGTCCAGAAATATGGCCACCGCAATCTCCTTGTTGTTAAGGGATTGTGTGATTTTCTCAACAAGGTTCTGTCGATCTGTCGATTTGCCAGTTTGATAAGCGTATTGGTGGGTGCTCAGGGGGAAGTTATATAAAGCTACCCGCCTGATGTAGCAATCCACTACTCTTTCAAGTCCTTCAAGCAGGAAATATGTAAGACTAATTGGTCTAACTGATTTAGGTTGTGGGTCTGTGCGGCCCACTTTCGGTATGTAAACCATCCTAGCCGCCAACCAATTGGGTGGTATGTAGTTCCACGCCAGACTAGCTCTATACAGTCTAATGAGGATGGGTAAAAGTAATTCCAGTCCGTTTTGCAGCAGAGCTGGAAAAATGCCATCCTCACCGGGAGATTTGAAGGGTTGAATGGATTTTATTGCCCATTCAATTGCCGGTACTGTGATAAGTAATAAATAATGTCTACGAATCTTTGCTGGCAAGAAATTTTAGCTCAAGTGATGCTTTAGATGAGACATCTGCTTTGACAAAGACGCCTTTATCTTCATTAAAAAATATCTTAATACAAAAACCTGCCGTTCGCAGTATTTTAGAGTTTCTGATACTGATACAGACACATTTTATAACTCTGATGGTGTAACTCAAAATGATCAATTGTTCATATACTTACCACTTTTATTTATTTTTTAATGCAAAAGCTACATAATTTTTGAAATTTCAGATATTTATGAAGAAAAAAGTTTATTAAACTTCTTTTTATCTCTCTTTATAAAAAAAATCTGGATATTTTTTTGAAATAGTACGTCTCAATGATTTTATTTTTGGTATTCCAAACGTGATTGTCTCGAAAAGTAAGATTTGTGGCTTGTATCGCTGTTGCCCTAAGGTCTTCAAAAAGGTTAGAAAGCGAGCTGTTCTATAGCTTTTGCTAAAACGACAGTAGGTATCAAAGGTTCCGCATATTAGATTAATACTTTTGCAAGGTCAGCTGCTGCTTCATACCCTTTGTACTCCTTTAACACCTGGCTCACCTACAAGGTTACGCCGCGCTTGCTCCAGTTTCCTTGGGAGTTCTTTCCTGAAAAATGTAACGCTAAACTGCCTGACATTTTGTTAAAATTTTTGGCTCTTTCAGACCCTTCTTCGTGCATTCTCAAGCACAAATATATATCGCAATGAATGCTTCTTGGAATTGGTTAGAAGTAAGGCTCTGCTGACTCTATGTCCATTCCTGCATCTTAGAACTACTTAGAACTAACGCTTCTCTATCTAGTTTTGTCTCCCTCCAAAAATTTAAAATACGAAATTTCACACTCACAACTAAATGTTACGCGAGCAACTCACTACATTTGGGTATTGTTTATATTGACGCGACTTATACCTAATCAGGAAAATTTGAAAACATTTTTTGTTGAAGTTTGAATAACGTTCCAGATTTTAATAGGTATTGGGTAAATGAAATTAAATAGATTCCTTTACACCCTCTTGAAGTTAAATATTGCAAATAGCCCTTTTGTAATCGATTAACTCACCGGTCAAGAAGAAATTGGATAAAACCCAAAGATGTCCAGCATGAATTTTTTCGTTACTCAATTTATCATTGACGGCAATCTTGCGTTTGTAATGCAGATTGCAACTCCCAAAAGGAATTCGATTAGGGTCCGGGCGCAGAAGAAATATTACAGCCGGCAATAATTATAGACTGAGATAAAATTTTCGTCATGTAGATACCTATATTTTTTTACTCTATTTATTTTTATAAATAAAGTATACTAAGTATACTTATAGTTTATTCAAAAATCCGGCGGAACAATAAATAAATCAGATTTATTCAAAACGTTGAAATCATTTATTTCATTCTCAGCCCACGTCACTGACTACCGTAATAACTTAATTTTTAATCTCTTGACAATCGAAAATTCCCTAAACTCGTCCAGATACAGGGTGAAACTACCTGCTCGATACAAAAATAGAAAAAATATTAATGTTCACGATAATATTTTAATATTACTTGGATGGTTCATCCTGAATTGATTTTGCAAGGGTCACGAAGATTTATAACTCTGCCACATCTATGAATAAACTATAGAGAAGGATAATGTGAGATATTTTGTTCTATGTTTTATAAAGTACCTACTAGAGATCCGCTTGACTTTGCTCGATGACTCCCACTCTGCATTTTTATACTCATCATATCTTCTAAACAAAAGGTCCGATATGAATAATTTAAAAATGAAGTAGGTACATAATCAACATTGATTGCGAAACTATTCAGTTGGATAAGATTTATTATCATGATACAAATGTCATAATCATTCGATTCTACTCGTGTTTTGATTTAGTAATATGAACAAAAAACAGATATATGTAAAGACTATGGATATTTAAATACCGTACTAGAAACAGTGATAATAAAATAAATTAATTGAAAAATAAATAAAAACGAACTAATCTGATAATTGACTATTATCATTATTCCAAAAATTACACGAAAAAACAATTTGTAAAACATTCACAGTTGGTTGATTTTAAACCTGAATTTGTTATGAAAAATATCGCAAAAATTCACAGATATAAAATCTTGCGTTTATCACACTACACGAGTACCTACAATATACTCAACCCTATAGAGCTAAGATGGACACAGTTAAAAAATATTTATCGAGGAAATAATTTCTTGCTGGATTCCACTCCTTTGTGTTATTTATGTAATAAAAGAAACATTTAACCATATTGACATTTTATTGGCAAAAATCTATCCAACGTGTAGAAAGATTGCAGACAATTAGCAAGACAATTGAGAAAAATTGTGATGCATTCGAGGACACTGAATGATATTCTAGCACATGAGCTCAAAAGTGATTTAGAAATCTAGACGTTTGTTGACAAACCTAATACACTGTATAACATCACATATTATTATTTATTTCGGTTAATTTTTTTTAAATTAACATTTATTTTATATTAATTTTTTTGAAATTTATAGTTGACAAATTGAAAACTTTGGAACGTTGTTTTGATTTGAGTAATAATTATCGCTAATTTTGAGTGTTCTAAACACAGAAGTGCCCACATTTTTTGTTTTGAATTTTTAACAAAAAATCAATTATTATGTTCCAAATAGGGGAGATGGGGGGAATGGGAGCCACCTAAGGAAATATTTTTAACTTCCCGCTAAGAAAATCAATGATTCTTCCCAATGATTTTCGAAAAATCGGGAAGTTATTGTTTTTACCCCGTTTTACAAAAATCAAGGTTTCAACAAATCTCGACGTTTTGAAGCCCTAAGAAGCTTTCCTGACTATTTATACGATGATGTCCGTACGTCTGTATGTATGTGTGTGTGTGTGTGTGTGTGTGTGTGTGTGTGTGTGTGTGTGTGCGTGTGTGTGTGTGTGTGTATGTGTGTATGTAAACCTCTTATAACTTCTAAACGGCTTAACCGATTTGATCGCAGTTGATGTCATTCGAAAGGGCTTCACCAAACTCAGATTTCCTATAAGTTGGAACCAATTCGGACCGCTAGATTTCGAGAAATTGCAAAAAAAGTGAAAAAAAAGTTGTTTTTTTTTTCATTTTTTCAAAATACCTCCGAATTGGCTGAACCGATCGACCTCAAAAACTAATCAGCTCTTAACCTTGAAAACCCGCATCGATCGCCACTAAGTGCGTCAGAATCGGTTGATGCGTTCGGGAGATATCGTTGTCGAAAAAAATCGACAAAAAATGTTTTTTTGTAATAACTCCGAAATTTTTCAACAGATCAATTTTTTTGTTCTAAATTTTTTATAGAGCTCAAAAAACTACATCGATCGCCGCCAACCGCGTGAATATCGGTTAATTCATTCAAAAGTTATAGCAGTTTGAAAATTAAAAAAATCGTGTTTCATCGAACTTTGCTCGAAGAGCTCAAAAACATCGCAACTAGCGACAAAATCGCATGCGTTTGAAAATTCAATTTAGCGGGAAGTTGCAAGGGTCAACCGATTTCCAGATTTTTTTTAAATTACACTATTAGCCTTCAATCAGATCTGAAAATTCTCGTAGGAAGGTTTACATATATATTTTCATTATATGCGACATGTTTTGAACAAAACTAATTATAAAAGAATTTGGCATTTGGCTCTCATTACCCCATTATGCGGGTAATGGGAGCCAGCAGTTATTTCAATAGTTAAAGTAACAATCATTTCTAACTAAGGCCATATAATGACCTGAATCTAAGGAAAATGGTAAAAACAAAAATAAGAATGAAGGTGGTGGAAAAAACTAATTCTGCCTGTCCAAGCAGAATTCGCAATGATATCCTTCGGGGCTCTCTGCACCCGAACATTCAGAAGGTGCCCAAACTCCGCAGCTAGTGCACCGATACCATAATTTATTTTTTCCGATATCCTAACAAATGACACATCGGATTCCGTCACTATCAATATCGTCACATTCATCGTCATCACACAATCCTGTTTCACTTTCCAAATTAGATGATTCATCGGAAAACGCCTTTTTCACTTTGCGTTTGGACTTTTTCGGCTTCTGTTAGGTTTTCAATTTATTTTTGTTGCAGATTTTCTTACTTGGCGGTTGAATATTTTCATTTTATGGTGATGAAGCAAAAACCCGCCGTTTTGATTTTTCTTTGGGGGTTTTACCATTTTTTGTGTTTGGTCTTTTTACTAATTGTTTGGTATTTTCCTTTTCTTCTCGTTCTTGTCTTTTCTGTTGCTTTTCTTAAAAAAAATGTTTTCATTGGGGTTTCAGTTAAAATTATTGAATGTTGTTTTTGTCTTGAATTCTTCTTTAGGTTCTTTGGCATTTCTGGCTCGGGGGAAATCATTGAAATAATATCAGAAATTGATGAAGTGTTGAGGCTTCTGTTTGAAGTTTCGTCATCCCATCTTGAGCATCCGGGTTGAGGCGAATCAGGAACGGCTTCTGGTAAAATGTCTCATTCCAGAGTGTAAGGACTGGGAGACAGGGCCTCCTATAATAGCGAATCTCAACTGGTACACTGATGGCTCTAAAACAGACTCTGGAGTAGGAGCCGGAATATATGGGGTACAAGAGAAGATCACCATCTCTCTAAGCCTTGGAAAACATGCCACTGTCTTTCAGGCAGAGGTAATGGCGGTGCAATGCTGTGCAGAAGAGTTGATGAGACGGGAGGTAGATAGCCAAATAATCGTCATCTACTCCGATAGCCAAGCAGCACTGAAAGCGATAAGCTCATATCGGACAACGTCAAATCTGGTGTGGGAGTGTCACAAGGCCCTCAACAGACTAGGTAGTCATAATAGAGTGACCCTAGCCTGGCTGCCAGGCCATCAAGGAATTAAAGGCAATGAAAAGGCCGAAGAATTAGCCAAGCAGGGAGCGACTGAGGTCATGATAGGGCCAGAACCTTCCTGCGGAATTGCTAAATGCCTCACTAAGGAGAGCATCCATCAATGGATAAGCAACCAGGCGTTGCGCTGGTGGTATGAAACTCCGGGGCAAAGGCACGCTAAGCTATTCCTTAAAAGCCCTTCGGACAGACTGTCACGCGACCTACTATGTCAAAGTTGAGAAACGACGAGGATGATGGTGGGAATGCTGACAGGGCATTGTAGGCTAAGGAAGCATATGCACACAATTGGCCTAGCAGATGACAGCCTATGTAGGTTATGCCAGGAAGAAGACAAAACCGCGGAGCACTTACTCTGTGAGTGCGAAGGCCTAGCAAGGGTGCGGTTTCACCTATTCGGAGAAGAAAAACCGAGGGCAGAGAGCTACGCAAAGGATCCAGGCTAATAGGTCTAATAAAAAGAATAAAGCTAGATATTGACCTCTAAATATGGGGGAGGACCACAATAGATCTGCAAAGGTCGCAGTGGGATAGGACAAAGAGGCACTCCAATTCTAATCTAATCTAATCTCATTTGGGGGAGTTCGTAGGTGAGTCACATGAGTGGGGATGTTTATATCTGCGTTATCTTGTACATCTACGCAAACTGGTGGTTGACAATCGTATATAAAATATTTGTCAGTAAAAATATTTGGCTGAATCGGGAAAATGCCAGTGCATCTAAAACCTGATATTGCCTTTTCTATTGAGGCCACTCTAATATATGCTTTATCAAAGATACTTGCAGCATCATAAGTTGTTATCTGGGATAAATTATTCGATCTTATGTATAGATCACATTCCTTATAATAGGCCTTTTCCAGGGGTCCAAAGAACGTGACGCCCAACGGCTGCATTCGGTGAGATGAATGTGGTGGTAGCGAAAACATAGTTATATAATTGTTCAATTCAAGTGTTTCGTGACTAGAATGATTGTCTAGCACTAGCAAAACTGCCTGGTTTTGACTTGGTTTTGTGAATTTAACAAAATGCTTTAACCATAGTAGAAACATCTCATCGTTAGTCCAACCGTTGAATGTGACCTGATATTCAGCAACAGCGGGTCCGCCTTTAGTAAGTAATGGTGAAAATCGTTTCCTTGCAAACAGAAACAAAGATGGCACATAAAATCCAGCAGTATCTACTCATGGCGCAAATAACGGTGATATTTTTGCCACGTTCCCAACTAATTGCTGAACCTATTATTTTTTGTCCTTTTTTGGCTAAAATGGTTCTGGATTATTGAACCGGTCTCATTCATATTATATATATTCGACTTCTGAAATTCATGTTTAGACATAACAGCTTCAAGATTTTCAAAGAACCGTGTGACTTCTGATCTGTTGAAACCTTTGATACGATTGATACTCGTGGCTTCGGGTTTACGAACAATTATGGTGAGATTTCGTTTTAAGAAACCTTCCAGCCAATCTCTTCCAGCTAGCAGCTTCTGGGTGTTAAAACGATGCTTTACCTTGAGATTTTCTGCGCATCTATAAGCAAGGCGACAATTGATAATCCATAGAACATATTGGAGATCTTAATTAGATGGGCAGCCATTTTTTTTCTTGTTCGATTGTAAAACAACGACGTCTGCCTAATTGTGCGGACACTGCTAGCTGCCCTTCTTTAATCTTTAATGTTTGATAGGGGATATTACATTGAAGGGCTGCTTTTTTGATACCCATTCCACTAGCCACCAACCTAGCCCCCCTTTGGAGGTCTTCTCATGTCCACAAACCCTTATCGGTTTTTCTCTTCCATGTCCTGGGCATCTGAAATAAACATTTAAAATTTGAAAATGGGTCCACTGGGTTAATGGGAGCCATTGGAGTATTGGGGGCCACATTGGCTTTCATTACCCCAAGGTGAATTTTTAATTTAAAATGCTTAAAACAAAAAACAGCATAATTTAACAGGAAATCAGATGTGATGCAATGAAACTACATACTTTTACGAACCTTTAGTGATAAAATGATTTGGATTAGACAAAAACCAGTATAGTTTGCACATATCGCTAGAAGAAGATTTTACAATTTCACTCCACCCTGGTTAACGGTTTAGAAGAACTGATTTAAATAACCGCGATATCTATGAGCCATCACAACTAATGGTCAAGCATAGAGTGCGTTCAGGAGTTATAATAAGGGGATCCAATCCGTAATAATGGGGTGGCTCCCATTACCCACTGGCTCTCATTCCCCCCATCAAGTACAATCATTATTATAGGACTATTTTGCGTTTCGCTATAAAATTACGTCCGGGCATCACTTTTTTGTGAATATTATCAGGAATATTGCGTTTCAATGACCAGCAGTAATCAGCAGTATTCCATCGACCTTGGTATCTTGTTTCCATAGTTTTGATGTATTGATGGAACCATTCTAGAAAATGGATTTTTATGCTCATATTCTATCCCAATTTTTTTATATTTATCTAACACAATTAGGTACCACAATATTTTCATAGTCAGGGTGTTTTCCTAAGATACTATTTACAATATTTTTGAACGGCAACCAAGCTTCTAATTCAGTCAGTAGGATTCATTGTTACTTCAAATTCTCCATCGTTCATCAAAGATCGAATTTGTGGTCCAACGAATATCCCTTCTTTTATTTTCGTATCAGATAATCTTGGGAATTTTTGGCACATGTATCTAAAGCTACTATCATTTTCTTTATCTAAAGCTTGAACGAATTGTTTCAATGGCGACCGGCGAGTTACATCCCAAAAAGTAAAATTTTACCTGAACGAAAAAAGGAGACCGTCAAAGGCAGGTCAAATTTTACGGCAATTATTTGAATCGCAAATATTTTTATAAATATTGGAACATATATCAGTATCAGATTTGAAAAGTGTCATCATATTTTCTTACGTTATATTTTAATAAAAAGAACGGTATTTTAAGTGGTTACAGAAGTTACAGAGGGTTGGTCTTAGTGATCATAAGCCATATATTTACTGGAACTGTTAATCCGTCATCAACGAGGTAGATAATTATTTTCCTCGAATCATAGAAATAATAGTTAATAGTTTAAATCTCTTAAGCTTTTGATTATTGTAACGGTTTCAATTCAACATTGGGTATTGAAGAGATCTTTTAACTTTGACCATACAATTGTATTAAGATAAATAGTATTTATGAATGTAAATGAAATCCACCACTCACCTTGTATATATTGCTCTAATACCATTTACTAAAATAGTTAATAGTTAATAATCAATAGTTCAAGATCATTGACCAAACTTTATTTGGTTATGTTTACATTTTCTGACAAATGAATGTTTGATAAATTCTCAAGAGGCCTTCGACCTATTAAGTCAAGTTCAATGAACTATACAGCTACTTGTTAGATTAACCTTTGACCTGCTCACCTGTTGCTAAGGGTAAATAAATAGAAGAAGACCGACCTTGACCTTGTGAGGCTTGGACTGGTCCATAATCCTCCATTCTTGTGCTGGTGCTTTTCAAGAGGTCACATGAATTGTGCTCTTTCGAAGTTATTTCGGATTTAGCCCAGCTACAATCGTAATCTGTTAGGAAAATTCAGTGATACCTTAAGTGGTTATTTAAAGGGATCTAGCGGATTTCCTCCTAACAGGAAAAAGGATATTACTTTGAGATCACCCTCCATCCATGGTAAGTACCCACTCTTCTCTCTTATTGACCTAGACATCATGGGAATTTCGTATTTCAGATCTCTTATTCGTCGTCATATTCGTCGTTTTATTCATCGTCTTATTCATCGTATTATTCACCGTCTGGTACATCATCTTATTCACCCTCTCGTTAACAGTCTTCAACAACATCTTTAGTCTTTTTCACTGACTGCGTGAGAGTTTTCTTCATAGACCTCTTCCTAGTCTGTAACAAAGCCGTGTAAGTTACGCAAAAGGAATACGAGTGGCAGAAAACTTACCAGTAGAGGATCAGCCCCCTTCGTCCAGCTCCTGCGACATATTGGAAACACACCACCTGATACATTCCAAGTAAGATCGTTTATAGTACTGTGCTGTGCCTGCTGCTTGTAGGTGTCTCAGATAGTTTGTCAACAACTCTATCAGGGTTTACTGTTATACTTCATTGATCAATTCGTTAGGAAGTTGGACCTACATAAATGTAACCTATTGTGAGAACTGCTCATAGATATTTCCTAGTTAATAATTGAAATACTAACCCCTCAGTGTAACCCAAAAGTATACTCTTGGAAGCCATTCTACCATCTGGTATATTAGTACATTGTCATTTATACTGTACATTTTAACCATCAGCGGTGCCCACTTGTACATATTACTTTTAAACATAATCATTTTATATTTTAGTTTTGTATTAGGTTAGTTTAATCTTTAACAACGTGCATTCGATTGTCACTTGACAGCGACAGCTGAAAGTAGGTCAACGGCGTGAGCCACCTTCTATTAGACCTACTCTACACCTAGAAAACTGTAGTACATAAAACTGAGTGACTATCAATGATTTAGTAAACGTAAAATAATTTAGTGAAACCGTTAAATAATTGTCTATTATTTTACCTCGACCCCTCTCCGTTGAGAAACCGGCAATCGTTATATATTTTTTAAGAAACCCCCCCCCCTTTTGTCACCTCAACTCCAGTAAAGGGAGAAAAGGGGGTGACATTATGGCTAAGCTAATGTAATCTTAACGATAGTAGAAAGGGCGACCGCCGAGTTGCATCCCAAAAAGTAAAATTTCACCTGAACGAAAAAAGGTGACCGTCGAATAGCATCCGTAATCCAAAAAGGTCTGCTCATTAATAATCGCCTATCATGGTCAAAAGCAGGTCAAATTTTACAGCGATGTTGCCGATATATTATTTGAATCGTAAATATTTTTATAAAAATTGGAACATATATCTGTATATGAGATTTGAAAAATGTCATCATATTTTCTTAGTTCAAATCTCTTAAGCTTTTGATTATGGCTAATGTAATCTTAACGATAGTAGAAAGTATGACGTGTTGAGACCTAACCTAACCTAACCTAACTAAACCTAAACCTAACCAAACCTAACCAAACCTAACCAAACCTAACCAAACCTAACCAAACCTAACCAAACCTAACCAAACCTAACCAAACCTAACCAAACCTAACCAAACCTAATCAAACCTAACCAAACCTAACCAAACCTAACCAAACCTAAACAAACCTAACCTAACCTATCCTATCCTAAGCTAACCTAACCTACATAATTGAACAATGTTTAATATATATATTATTCACTATATTGCTATAAAACTGTATTAGACGCAGTTTCGGAAATAAAATTTAGTATCAATTACGATATCAGAATAAACATGACAACAATGCCCGCTTTTATTTAATTATCTACCAGTTTTAGACACAATATTAAATTTGTTGACGGGATGCAACTCAGCGGTGAGACGGGTGCAAGTCAGCGGTCAAAAGTTTGGCCTGCTCAAATGGGATGCAACTCACCGGTCCCGGTTTCAATAACCCCAATTTAATATGAAGAGGAGGTAATAAAATTTTCTTAGAATCCATTAAATTTTTCCTTATGCTAACCTAACCTAATATATTAATTTTTATCGAAAACCTGACGTGATACGGTAAAATAAAGCACGGATTTGTCGTCAGCGCTATCAAATTAGAGAAAAGAATTGATAATATTTTAAACAAGGGAAATCGTGTCAGCCGGTGAATATTAATTTTATTATAATTAAGTACCTAAAATATCAAACAATCGATTTAATATGTAGGTCAGAGCTTGGTATTTAATAATTGAAATTAGGTGTAAAAATAGATGAAATGCCTTCACGACGAACAATAGGGTAGGTAAATAGTTATACGGTAACTTATTAGGTATTCTCTAACAAAATTGATTGGGTCCTAGGTACCTACATTTTATTTACAGTTGGTCCGGTGAATCTTTTCCCATGTATTAAATTATTCACATACTACTTTTTGTAGTACGTCTCTTTTCTACTCATAGAATCTAAACCCCCGAAATGAAACCGTTTGTTCCATTACAACATAATATAACAGACAGAGATAGCCATATGATGAATGTGGGTGATTAGGTGTAACCCACACAACAGAAGTTCTGTGGTTTAACCGCGAACTTGTATATTGACAGACCAAAGACTTTGTTTACATTTTTATTTTACATTTTTATCCATTTTTTTGCCCCTTGCATATACATTTATTTCAAAAACAGTTGTTATAACGACTAACTTATACCTGAGTGTTCGAATTATTGTGGTAAGTAAATATCATTTATCTACTTTTTATTTATTTACTTCGTAATGAAAACTAACCTTAAATCGACATTTCATTATGATTCTGGATAGAACTCCATCAAACTGAATTATATGAAACATATTTTGCTTCCACCAATGTAGAAAATATTGACCTAATTTTCCGAAAGACCAAAACTATTTATGAATGGTTTTTATTTTTAGAATATGCCTGGAAAAACGTTGAATTCGCAAGCACAGGAGCTGGTCCTAGGAGCGGACCAGTATTGCAGCCTTGAGAGCCAATTTTCTGCGTAAATATATGGAAAGCCTTTCAAGTACTCACCCAAGAGAACTTGTATTTTTGGACGAAGGGAAATAAAACAAAATCTTGGCAAGACAACAGCACTAAAAGTGTACGTAAACCAGATGGTTATGATGGTAAACGTTTTATAATTGTCCATGCTGGTTCTACCAAAGGATTTGTCTCTGAAGCAAGTTTATTATTCTGTTCAAAATCTAAAGTAGCTGATTACCATGGAGAAATGAACAATGAAATATTTATGAAATGGATAAGTACTCAATTAATTCCCAACTTAGAAGAGCCATCTCTTATTGTTATGGATAATGCTCCATATCATAGAGTTCTTTTAGAAAAGCAACCTTCTACTAATTCGACAAAAAATTAGATTGTTACATGGTTGATAACAAACAGCATTAAGTTTGATACAAAACTTACGAAACCTGAATTGCTACAAATTGCAAAAATGAATGATTGATGAGTTACTACGAGAACATGGTCATGAAGTGCTGAGACTACCACCATATCATTGTGAATTCAACGCTATTGAATTAATTTGGGCAAATTGCAAGTCATATTATAATAAATATATTGGTAAAGATGGGTTATAAATATGTGGAAAGAGGCACTGGGACAATGTAATCAAAAAATTTGGGAAAAATGTGTTAGGCATACCCATGAAATTATTCAAAAGTGGTATGCCCGAGAGCAGAATATAGTTGATATTAGCATTCAACCAATTACAATAGATATAATAATATACTGGTGATAGCTCTGATTCTGACTATGAGGAAAATTAAATAAAATCTATTGTATATATATGAGTCTTAAATATACATATTTAAAATATTAATTATTTATTTTTACAACCCAAAAAGATTTTTATTTTTCATTGTTGAACTGTATGGGTGGGACGGCCCAATAGTAATGGTTGCCAGCCACAACCCTAACAGGGCAATACTGATTTGCAAAGTTTCTACGGAGGAAGTTGTTATTAATACTAACTCTTATGCAAGTAAATTTGCTTAAAAGCAAGTTTTCAGAATAGCCCCATAAAACTCTGGAATACTAACAGTTTTTGCAAACTAAATGATTAGGTAGCATATTGCTAAATGGCTGTAAAATATTTACAAATATCTATTACACCAGCTTCAATACAATAATAAATAACGTTCACCGTCATTTTAGCCACATCTTAATTAAACCATCAATCTACGACCTACGTGTTACTTAATGTATTGATTTATTGCGTTTGTATATGAATGATGACGCATGGGAAAAGATTCACCGGATCAACTGTATATTGTTAGTGAAAACTGGTAATAGTTTAAAATATTTAACTTACTTTAGGAGCCCCAAAAACCATTGTGACTCTAATAGTATATTTTTCTTCGTGTATCCTTGTGTAAGAAACAAAATTGGGTGAATTCAAGTCTAGATGAGGAAAATAGTGATGATTGAATGTTTGGAACCAGACGAGTCAAAACAGAAACAACGATTTAGGCAGTAGTAATATTTAATAAGTATTCAAGAAGCATTTCGTAGCTCACTTCCTTGATCGAACAACACTCCCGTCATCAATCCTCGACTTCCTAAAGTCGACGTCCTGTATACGTTAACATCATAGATCGTTCCAGGACGACCAAGTTTACGTTAACGTCCTCGGTGTATTGGCTACTTGTTGATGCCGTTCGAGGCCGATATCTTTGGGCGGGCTGTCGAGCGAATGGCATGCCGCGACTAAGGTGCGCTGACGTGAGTTGCGTAAAACCCGACCAACCACGTCGTAGACAGCACGCCCGCATACGCCCACTCAAACCTCTTTTCTCGTTACTCACTACTCATTAGTCACTAGTATCTGACGAGACTAACAGTGAGTTTGACCTACACGTGAACGAGTGTCGCGCGGACACGTACATAACGTACACGTTTTTGTGTGTCTGTGATTGTTAAATTTAGTGACTGCGGAAGACATGCTGCCTTATCAGGCCGTCGCAATGGACTATGCAGTGTCTTCCAGCTTCCAGAGACATCAGCCTTCCTTAGGATTAGGAGTCAACCTGAATCCGGCCTTCACACACTCCTGGTTCGTACCAGCGGATCTGTGTGTTTCCTACAAACAGACTCCTCTCCTCGAACCAGGGCATGTCAACTTATTATCTCTGCTTTATATATTTTTTTATCGCTTTTTTTGCTTTTTGATTCTCCTGCGCGTTTGTTAAGTTTTTTCTGTTGTTACTACGTGACCTTTTATTTAGTGTATTCCAAAACAATCAAAAGAGTGTCCTACATCTTATGAACTCTCCATATTACCAAAACCTTGTCGAGTAGGTATTCAATAAACGTGAAAGAATTAAATTATATTTAATGTACAATCGACATAAAACGAGTCTATATAGGTACATCGAAAAAATGGACAGGAAATGTTTTGAAAAAAATTCAGTTATTTTGCAGTGAGATAGGTACATATAGGACCTACAGAACACTTGAAAGCTTTTAGTTTAACGCTGAATTTTCTGGACGTATTAATACCTAAGTACCTCAATTTGAATTAAATCTAGGAAGGTTTCATTTTTAAAGTTATAATTCAAAAAAACATTTTTAATTTTGAAACTGTCTTTAGTTTATTTATAAAGTGATCGAGTACCTATCAACTGACATAATTGTCAAAGGTAATACCACGAGTGCTTCAAATTTTATCGATTATTTTTTCTTTTCTACGAAAACTTGTTTATTTGGCAAAAATATGAAAACAAACCGATTGATAAAATCACGAGTCCGTTAGGACGAGTGATTTTATCTAAATTCGGTTTGTTTGAATGTTTTTGCTTCAAATAAACAAGTTTGAGTGATAAAAATAAAAAATTATGTGATAAAATTTGAAGAACGAGTTGTATTTGGGAAGATTATTTTTTTCAAAATTTTGACGTTTCAATGTAAACAAGGTATTATCGATGAGTTTTATCAAAGGTAATACCACGAGTGCTTCAAATTTTATCGATAATTTTTTCTTTTCCACGAAAACTTGTTTATTTGGCAAAAATATGAAAACAAACCGATTGATAAAATCACGAGTCCGTTAGGACGAGTGATTTTATCTAAATTCGGTTTGTTTGAATGTTTTTGCTTCAAATAAACAAGTTTGAGTGATGAAAATAAAAAATTATGTGATAAAATTTGAAGAACGAGTTGTATTTAGGAAGATTATTTTTTTCAATAATTTAAAAGGATTTTGTATTAAATGTTCAATATTCTCTTGGGTGATGGCACTGAATCGGTTTGTGTTCGAAGCACTTTTAGTTGTCAATAATGACAAATTCAAAGTAAAATTTTGACGTTTCAATGTAAACAAGGTATTATCGATGAGGAAGCAGTTTTATCAGTATAATACCGAATGATTGGCTAGAATAATGTATTGCTATTGGTTAAAACCACCAAAATGTCAGATTTTGACAAGTGAAAAAAATAATCATTGTTAATTTCTTGCCAATCCTGACAATGTAGGTATATAATAGCTATTTATGATATAAGTGTTCGTGAAATTGCTTCACTCGCTTCACTCGTTTCGCAAACTTTTTTACTCACTAAATAAAATTGACTTTTAACACAAATATCATACATAGTTTTTTGTACAACTCCTATTTTGATAATAAAATAAAAGTACCTATTTCAAGAAAATCACATTTTGACGTCTATTGTCAGTTAATTATTTTTTTGACGTTTTAGCAATAATTCTCATGATGATTATGTCTCTTTTAACACTAGTGTTAAAAGTATTTTACTTTTAACACGCTACTTTGTAAACGTCTTCTTTTAACACGTTTGGCAGGCATTAAAAATGTCACTTTTAATGGCAATTGTACAAAAACTCGTTGTTGATTACCTGTACCTATGTTTATAGTGAAATTTTTAGTTAAGTAGTTTGAGGTTGAAAGATAATTATCAGTTTAAAATATCATAAATAACTTCGACTTGGGGAACTATATGGCGAGACAAAAGAAGTGAGATACTCTTAATTGGTTTACCTATATCTATTATTTTCCGTATAAAACCACTCAAGATTAGATGATCGTTATTGATGATTTATTATTGTTTATATATTGACATCATGTTCAATATTTGGAATAACATTAATTATTTAATTGATACTCATGCCAAAATATTTTATTTCGAACGTTTAATAACGACAGATTAATATAGAAATTAAATAACTCTACCTATAATATTTGGATAGAATTAGTCAGTACGCAAAGAATAATAATTGATAGGTAATTAATGCAATATAATACCTACGTTCCACAAAAGTATAAACTCGCTAACTATATACCTACCAATTGAGAATAACTTAAATGCTGTAGTCCAGTAAATAAAGAGTCCCAGAAGCGATTATACCTGCCGGTCCATGAATTTTTCGTGAAGGGTAGGGTTTGACTACTAATTGAACATCCAGAAATTTCACACACCTAATCGCCATTTTGGGGGGTATTCCCGGCTCCAAAGTTCCAAAAAGTGGTTTCCCGCCAATATCTCCTGAAATATGGCATTTATAGAATTTTTATATGGAGGAAAAATGAAGATCAGGTAATTATCTACAAAAATGATACTTATGATTTTTGCCGAAAACTCAATAGTTCTGGAGATAATGGCCCTCAAGCGGGATCCTTATGTTGAGCTCCGGAGTCGAAAGAGCGGGTTCTTTGCACTTACTCATGACCGGACGAACAAATTATTCAATATCTCGGGTAAGACTGCATATTTTTTTACAATTCAAAATTCAGATGAAACGGGAAATCCACAGTTATCATATCCGATCATTCAAGGCCCATTTTTATATTTCCACCATATTTATAAAATGTCTCAAAGATTTTGTAATCTTGAGTGTCGGGAAATTACTCATATTTTTCTTAATAATAGACATTTACTCTCGATTTTTTGTTATTACGGGTCCTTTAAAGGTCTCTATTGATCTCAGAAATTTTTATTGGCCATCTTTCTTGTCCCTTGATTTTTCAGTTGGTGTTTTCATTTCAAAATTTTTGCTGTCTTTCGAGGTTGGGAATATTTTGCGAATAATCACAGTCTAAAAATTTGTACATTATCGGATTGTCTTCCAAGATATAATATGACATGATATTACTGTATTTTCGACCTCCTTTATCCACAATTTCGCAAGAAACAGTAATTTTTCCTGGACCTCAAAATTATGAATTTTTCAACATCGGTTTTTGCGAAAATATTAATGTTGCGAAAAAAATCATGAGAGCCATTTTTGTAGATAATGAACTACTCTTCATTTTTCCCCATTATAAAAATTCTCTAAATGCCATATTTTAGGAGATATTGGCGGAAAACCAATTTTTGGAACTTTGGGGCCGGGAATACCCCCCCCCCCCAAAAAAAAATGCCGTTGAGGCGTGTGAAATTTCTGGATGTTCAATTACTAGTCAAACCCTACCCTTCACGGAAAATTCATGGACCGTCAGGATTTTTGTACACTTTGCCTACTTTACATCCGTCATTTACTGGACTATATGCACTGAGGTTAGACCTCAAATCTCGGTTCTATATCTCTTTGTAGTCAATATCTCCAATCTTTTTGTAATGTAGGTACCTACCTAAATGGGAAAACTCATTATATTTTGATAACTTTGTTCAATATTCTTGTATTTCTTGAGTTTAGATACCATTTACTTAAATTATTTTCTTAGTTACTGAATTAAATAAAATATCGTCTAATTGTATGTGACGTACAACTGGTCCTTCTTAGGAGCTCTCTTAAAAAGTTTATTTTACAAAAGAATAATAATTTTATACGATAAAGAAATAAGTTCTCTCCGAACTAAAACTCTATACCCCGGCGAGCATTGAATTAATTGAATCAATGGTTTGGAATTAGAAGGGATATCGTAAAATTTTTTTTTTTGCGAAATAAATTTTTCAAGATAGCTCCCAAGAAGGAGCATAACGTCACATAAAATTAGACTATTAACCTCTAAACACAAATAATTCATTCAAAGTCTAAACGACTCATTTATAAACTGACGCTCTTTAAGGGTGAAAGAAAATAGTTACTAAATTTATGGTTAAGGTCGAAATGGCTAGAAAAGGAGAACAAATAAAGGAATTCGAAAATTATACAAAGAGACAAATAAAAAAATGGATGGGCTTCATAATAATAATTAGTGAATAGAATACCAAGGAAACTACGGAAAATGGGAGAAAAAGGAAGACGCAAGATAAAAAGTAATAAAGAAGAAAGTAATATTACTGAATCGAAGAAGAACAGGAAAAATATGGATGGATAAGATCGATTTTATAAAAATTTTCTAGGAGCTAAACATAAATTAGAAATTAAAGTTCTGTACCTAATGAGATATTTCTATAAAACTTTTTCCCATGGAATTTAAACAAAAAGTGATAATATGCATTAATAAAATATTTTCAAATATTAGGTAGGTAAGTCTTATAAAATACTAATTTCAAATCTTGCATCTAACAGAACAAATAATCTGATACTATTTCGGTAACTATGCAAAATATTTTCTAGAAATAGAAAACCATTGCAACTACTTAATATTTCCAAGCAAACAAAAACATGTTACCGCATATATTTTCTAAGCAATAAAACATTATTATCAAGAAAGTAGAAAACATGTTTTTTTTGTTAATTGTATTTAAGTAAATGACATATTTTGAGTAGAAAACAAAGTTTCTTAAACTTTGGAAATCTCTAACTCTCAATAGGAGCAATTCTGTAAGCAAATGTTAAATTTTAACGCATGCTGGTTTAAAATTAGACAATCTGCTAACTCCATTTTACTAGGTATTCTGTATGCATAATAAGCTTTAAAATATTAACGGAAAACTCTTAATTGGACACCATGCCTGTTAAAATTTAAATCCTACTCTTGACTATGTTTCAAACATTTCTAATAGCGGAAACTTCGACAAATTTAACGGCGTGCCGTTAATTTTTAACCACTTCTTGTAGAATTGACCCTAATAGAGTTGTTTAAATACCACACATTGTTATTTGTGTCTGCTTCTGTTTTGATGTAATTTAAACCTTTAGACTGTTTTGTTGCTTCTCTATGATATTTTTCAGCATTAACATTCTTCTTCATCTAGTCCATTAGTCTTGATAATCCACTTCCTCTTTTTTTGCATATTGTGCTCAGGTTTTTTTCTTCTCATGTATTTCATCCTTCATAGATGTTCAAACTTGCCTTTTTTGGTTATCTTCTGTTATACAACTTCTTGAATTCCTTTTTTTATTATTCTGTATTTAGTATGGTTATATACCTATCATTGTCCATTATTTATATTCTTTAGTGTCTACTTTTAAGTATAATATCCTCCTACTTCTTCGATCTAGTCTAGATATTTTAGAAAATGTTTTCCTACAGTTTGTATCCTTTATTGATTGTGATGTAATTTATCATTCTAACGAAAAGCTTAAATTTTATTTTTGGTAAAAGAAAATTTGATTTCAAATTTCAATTATATCTAATATGCGACTTCACCTGTGATTTAAAAAAAAGTCGTTATTAATTCTGCTAAAATGTAAATTCTTGAGACATAATAAACCTTCCAAAAGATTAAATAAATTCACCCTTTTAATAGGCAATTTCAGAAAGAAGCTTTTAATGTTTATACATCGTGAGTCATTTACAACACTTCCAGTTCAATTGCTATCCCAATTTCTGTCCGACTTCATTTCTGTCAAGCTAATTGGAATAATGATACTTTTCTCTCGCTTTTAATTTCTGTAGGGCCGTATCGCCTTGCTTTTCATCCCTAAACGTCTGTCCTTGGCATAGAAATTTCGTTTTGGGGGACACACTTTCCACGCATCGTAGGCGCAAGGTTGCATTTAATATTCCATTACTGATATGGGGTTGTCTCTGCCTTTGGCTTGTTTTTATCGATTTGTTTCTATGGTCCATAAATGTTTCGAGGAGGTTTATCAAGAAATAACATCGCAAATGCATCCAGACAGGGTCAAACAAGTTAAAATTCTTAGTTAAATTAAAGTTGTTTTTTACACGAGATCTATTTTGTTTATAGCCACAATATATATTTTAATGGAATCTTATTTTTAACAAAACATTCTTTATAGAATACGAGTGGTGCATTTGACTATTTGAAAAGTTAACAGTAGATCTTTGGTACTATAAACATTGTTTTAGCTGAAAAATATAATTAGCCAGCTATTACATAATAACTTTTAGGTATTTATATGAAGAAAACTATACAGGTTTTTGTAAAATTAAAAAATAGAAATAGAACCCTTATAAAATCTCTCTTGATTCTCTGTCTGTCAGTCTGTCACAACCAAATTGCTTCGAATATACTGGCTCGATTAAGTCTCAGAGATTAGCAGTTCCTTTAGGGTAAAAGTCGAATAGACGCCACACTTTTTGAAAAAGAAAATTGTCACAGCTCTATTTTAATTGTGTAACACATTCCACTACATTAAAACTAAAATACTTTTCTTACATAATGAGAATTTTTTTTTTAATTGGAATTCTAGGCGTCTCTCCCACCGGGCAGGGAGAGTTGCCGTGGCTAGGAGGGAGAGATGCCACAACGTGTTATTCCTATGGAAGAGATGCCTACTACGTTTTTTTCAGTTCCTCATGTCGACAAATATTACAGTCGTTTGAATGCATTGTGCAGGTCTCGTGTAACCATTTTAGGCATTTTATACATTGAATCAAGTCTACTCTTTTTATGATTTGTTATATTGCTCAAAACATTCTACGGAGCGGCAGTCATCATCACTGTCTGAATCCGGTAAGACCTCATCATCACTGGCTGAATCTGATGAGACTTCTTCGTCTCTGTTGTCATAGTTTGCTTTCTTATTCGACTTTGACAATTGTGCAACTTGTTTCTGTTTTCGTTTTCCTTGTGTTTTTTTTTGGTTAACTTTTACTAATGGTTTTTTTGTCTCTTTTTTCGCCTTTTATAAAGATATATTTTGTGGTGATGTTAAAACCGTTGCTGATTGTTTTCTTTTATTGAATGACAACGGTATCACTGGTACTGATCTTATTTCCTGCAACATTTTACCTGGTGTGATATCAGAAACAGTTGGCTCAGAGCTTGAAGTTCTAGGCTGTTGTTCTCTGCCCCGAGTTCCAGAGAAACCGTTGTTTACCCTTGATATATCTTCAGTAGTATTATTTGCAATATTTTTCTTATCTATGTCTGAAATAGCAAAAAAATGTTCGGGAATTGCTCCAGTTCCTTTAAATCCTGCAACTGAATTTGCTGGTGTAGCAGCACGAACCCTCGCTTTCCCCACGTCGAGACAGATTACGATCGGAATGGTTTAGCTTCCAAGTTCTGGCTTCTTGATTCCAGTACGTCTTGAGGGGACCCAAAATCTTCTATCTAATGGTTGCATAGCTTGGGTGCAAAGATTCAAAAGGTCCATTGCGCTCGTGGTTTGGCAGTTCATTTTCGAGTACCTATATTTCCTTGGCATTTTATTTATAAATATACACCTATAATCAATAAATATCAATTATTTTTCAGAAATTTTAGAATATAAGTTAAGGCATCTCTCCCATCTACAAGATGCGGCGTCTCTCCTTTTAGATATGGAGAGACGCCGCACCCGTTCATTTACAAAAGTCGAAAACATGAAAAAAATTCACAAACAGATCTGTAAACAAACCTACATAATAACATACAGATACATTCAAACACAAACGGAACATAGGGATTTACTGTATTGTCCGATCTAAATAGTCCACCAACAAAACATTTCTATAAGTTAACTTAATGAATATCAAGTATTGATCTGGATAGCTGGATTCAGAACCAATGTAAGAAACCCCGCCCATTCTCCTTCCAAAATTTGTTAGTTATGTGCGAACTGCGATTTAGTATTGAATAATTATTTGATAGGGGTAGTAAACGTCGCTACATATTGAAACAATATGCTTTCGTTTTATGTTGTTAAAATCGAAAATTAATTGTTGAATTCTCTTTAACAATTAATGTTTCGAGTTAAGATAATATGTTTTGATTTCTTTTGGCAATAACGGCTTTCAAAATAAAAATAAATTCGTAAATAAAACAAAATAAGATTCTTTAAATTGTACAATCCACATTGTACAACCCACAGTTGAGAACACGGAGTGGTGGGAGTTGCACGATAAGTTATAGGTGTCCAAATAAACGATTGTAATAATCGTGTTTTTAATCTGTTGAAGCTGGATGTTGGTCGACTAGTTCAAAAGCAGTTCTGATACAATGCTTAAAATCCCTATGTTCCGTTTGTGTTTGAATGTATCTGTATATCGCTATTTGAAATGCATTTTATAAATAAACAAGCGGTTTTATAGAAGATTGAAAAGGCATCAACAAAATATGTCTATGTATTAAGCTGACGTACCGTTTTTGTTCTAATGTTACTTGGAAATAGGCCAAACGTAGATGGTCTCCCACTGCACTAATAACAAAAACTAATTGTCGAACATTGTAAATTGTACCTTAGAATCCTTTCCCACTACTGGCTTACGAAAAACGTGACATGCGGGATCTATACCCCCGCGGCATCTATCCCACTTTTACTCTAGTCCTATTCCTTGAAGAAGTTTTGGATATCCCCAGGCTTTAGCTTAGAAATTATTTCCAGTATTCTCCCAGGTGTTGTGCCCTGGTATTTTGTAGTGCTATGCATTCCGCAAGTATGTGAATAGAGGTTATTTTTTCGATTCTACAGAATCTTAATTCTTCCTTCGTTACTAGTCTGAGCCTTTAGAGCTGTCAAAACAGTCTTAGATTATATTTGATGAGGTGGCCAATTGTCCTATTCAACTGCGACCTTTCCAGGTCTATTGTAGTATTCTGAATCTAGATTACACTTTTCAGCCCAACTCTTTTTATGTAGCCAATCAGCCTCAAGACTGAACCTTTCATGTAGTTTCTTGCTGGTGGTTTATCATCGCCACTGGCATAAGATGTTGCAGTTTTCTCCTCTAGGTGAGATAATCTGCACATGTCTTTGTTTGTTAGCAGTCTTACTCGGATTTATGCATTCTTTTGACTTCACTGTGCGTTTTTATATGCATTTTTAAATACAGCATAAAATAATAAGAGTTAGAGTTTATCCAAAATCAATTGCAAAAGCTTCTCGTTGCCCCTGTCGGCTTTTTCCTTTGATCGGCATAATTTTTCCTTTGCTCTGTAACGTGCTTCCCTTCTTACACGTGGCTCCTGCCACTAGAACACGTCACTATGGACACCCTTGATGCAAAATTCGGGTTTTAAATCTCGGGCGCCAGATTATTAACGTGGTTTGCTCCACGGCCCCTTGACCCTTAGCATCAAGAGTTCCAGATAGCCTCAGATGGAGGTTACGGAAAATTCCAGGGGTCTTGTTGAACTAACTTTATTTACCTAATTACAATCAAATATGGATCCTCCAATTTATAAATTACGGGTTAAAGAAGGAAACAGGGGGTTCAGCAGAGTTGTATACTACCTACGGTTTAGTGTATACCTACGATCACACAATAGGTCGGTATATAGCAAAATAATCAAAAAGAAAGTTTTAGTCTATTAATACTCTGTGGTCTATTTTATGGATAATTCTATAGTGATAATCAAAATAACAGGGAAAATAAAATAAGCTATCTTTACCATATACTTGGTACTTTGACGGACATAACGGTCAGGTTATCCAATACAGTTCAAATCTACCGGGTTTAACGGGCTCCCTAATGCACGATTTAGATCTGACGGGTAATCAGACAAATTGTGGCTAAGCCTCTTCCAAGTCTGATTAACCCTTGAATCCAAATGAAACCGGCAACTATTATTCCGACATTAAGAAAAAAAATATATAAATAATGATTCTACGAAACGGGAAAAGAACGATTTAGATCTGCCGGGAAATCAAACAAATTGTGGCTAAGCCTCTTCCAAGTCTGATTAACCCTTGAATCTAAATAAAGCCGGTGACTATTATTCCCAAAAAAATTTTTTCCCACGAGTTAAACGGTACCCAGCTATCGACACACAGAGTAAAAATATTAGTACTAGCATAAAATTAAAATATTATAATCCACTTGGATATCAATTTAATATAAAACTACTGAGAACCAAAAGCATAAAATAATTCGAGAATCCACTAATAATTCATATCAGTTCATTAATATATAATAAAGCTGTAAATAAAATTCGAAATCAAATTACAGTTCACAAATCTTTATTTCCGTATAAAAGAAACAAATAAAAAAAACCAATTTCAATTCAACAACAAAAGAAAAAAATAGCCGGTCGGAAAATTTTCAAAGAATACATTTAACAATTTAAATATTAAGCGGCAGTGCGGAAAGTTTCGCATACACAGTTTATTTGTAAAAATGATTTACCTTATAAAATACAGCTTCCACACACAATCGTAATGCACTAAATTTTCACAATACTTTTCGGTTTATCGGTTATCGGAAGAAAGTTGAGCGAAGAATCACGAAAGACTAACTAAGACTGAATAATTGAGAGCCGGAATGAATCAGAGACGGAGAGGAAACAGAGCCCTTCTATCAATTGTTCGCTAATTTATATCCAAAATTTTAGTTACATTTTTCGGCCGTAGCCGTGGTGAAGGAATTAAACGTGAAATTTATCTACTTACAACAAAAAGTTGTACCTATACTGAACGGCTTCGGCTTTAATTAAAATGGTGTATATACCGGGCGTCCCTTCAGTTGAAAAATTTAAATATCGGAAATTAATAAATTGTGTATGGTAGAATTTGGATTTGCGTAACTCGGACTTATGCTAAAATATACAACGGTAATAACGAAAAAAAAGATCAATGCGGTAGTAGAAAGGGTTGTAAAGTAACGAGTTATATACACCCTAGTGGTAAAATAAAATATATTACGGAAAAAAATAAAAATCAAACTTGCAAAAAAAATAACTCGTTACAGATCGGCATAGTTTTTCCTTTTATCAGCATATGCCGATCAAAGGAAAAAGTTGGTAAAGGCGACGAACACCTGTCTTAGCTTTTGCAACTGATTTTGGACAAACTTTACAATGGTTAGTTCGATTAATACGAGAAACGTTGGTTCAATTTTATAAAATGCCAAAGATAAAATTAACTAATTATTTCAAATAATGAAATTATTTCCGTAGCCATACCTAAAAGTAGGGCTTCTGGACAGATAGCATCTACCTTGTACTGATGAGGCGCAAATACGCCGAAACCGGTCTACAAGTGATGTTGTCCCTTCTAATTACAAACCAGAATGGTTGGTTATATCTTGCAGATATACCAACCCCGTATAGCTTAGAAGTGTAATTCAAGGTCTGTCGGGACATAAGACGTAAGGCGTTATAATAGTATTCAAATATTATCTTTGACATCTATTGATAACACGCTTTACTAAACTTTACAGGTAATTGTAATTAAGAAAATAACTTTATTATCGTTAAATTAATATTCAAAGTAAGATATCTACTTCATTTTAATAAAAAAAACAGTCAAATAATTGGTGACAACTTCCGCAAAAGAGCCTATGCTCCACTGTGTATTGCTACTTGACGGGCGGAAATTCGGACGGACGGCCATGTGAAAGTGCATTAATGCCTTTCCAATTAACTCTTTTATTATTACCTATCTTTTATTTTTATAGGACTATTATTCAAATATATTGAAAACGTTATAAAAGGAATAAGGAATATCTCTTCCTAATTCTTTTAAAAACCCAAAACAAAATCCGTGAACCCTCAAGTATTGGGATAATAAAACTTACGTCTGGATTTTTACTAGAAACGTATAAACGTCGGAAAAGCCGACATTTTCGAGAACGTATTCCATCAGGAGGTAGAAGGGAATAAATTCAACAACCAAAAAGGATTCCGTTGTTGATGATGATGACGATGTCGGTAAAAGAGGACCATTCACCAGAGTGCTGACTGGCAGCCACGAGTAACTGGCTTTATGGGCCTCTGTACGTGGGATCGTGTCGTGCTAATGATTGTAAGTCCTCGGGGACTGTAGAAGCCAATTCGGACCGATGTGGAGGAAGGAAAACCGTCAGGAAATTCAACTTGTATATGTCAAGAGCAAAATAACATTTTTATCATCTGATCTAATCACTGAGGAAATAGGTAGTACAGCCTTACATGATTTTTTTTTCCAGTATCAGCCTCTAATATTAACTACGTCAGTTTTAAATTAAAATACAACCAATAAAAATAATCAAAAAATATAATTTAAAATATTATTTTGCTATGGATAAAAATGGATTAAATACTGAGTGAGACAACAATATTATAAGAGCAAGTTTTAAAAATGGATACAGGTCAAAAAGGGTATAAGTACAGAAAAACATTAGCAAAACCATTTTAAAAAGTACAATCTCTCTGAATTTACTGTTTGGACCCTTACTTTGTGGAATCTACTCAAATTAATGTTATAAATGAAACTAACTGTTTCTAATTAATTCCACTATTTAATGAAAAAATTATTGACGATGATATGTCAATATCGAATATCCTTTCATAATTTTTTCATTAAATAGTGGAATTACTTAGAAACAGTTAGTTTGATTTATAACATTAATACAATCTCTCTATTGTTAAATGAACCCACAATAATGATAACACAGGAATTGAATTACACAAAAATTTACGATTGCATGATAAAACAAGGAATGTACATACCTAAAACACCTACAGTCGACTTGTGTTGCTTATTTATATCTTTGTTGAAGTGTTACTTGGAAAAAATCATTTTTAAAATTGCCTATAGTGAAATTAACATTCATATGACAGCGTTTAGCCATGCTTTCTAGCAATGTTGCCAAAGTACATTGGAACATTATATGGTCCGACTCCTATAAAACAGTAATATTGTGGAAAATATTTGTAAATGCAAAGCATAAAAATATCGCACTTTTACGTGAATGTTTTTGAGTTAAATAATTTTTTTGCTGGTATGGTTATTACAAAAATCATAATTTCATTTGTTTCTGGGAATTTTCGGCTTTATACCTTATATTCAAAATTATTTACGTATAATTCGTACAAGTGAAATAACGGCGACCGGCGAGTTGCACCCCAAAAAGTAAAATTTTTTCTGAACGAAAAAAGGTGACCGTCGAATAGCATCCGTAATCCAAAAAGGTCTGTTCAGTAATAATCGCCTATCATGGTCAAGAGCAGGTCAAATTTTACAGCAATGTTGCCGATATATTATTTGAATCGTAAATATTTTCATAAAAACTGGAACATTTATCTGTATGAGATTTGAAAAATGTCATCATATTTTCTTAGTTTCAATCTCTTAAGCTTTTGATTATGGCTAATGTAATCTTAACGATAGTAGAAAGTATGACGTGTTGAGACCTAACCTAACCAAACCTAACCAATCCTAACCAAACCTAACCAAACCTAACCAAACCAAACCTAACCTAACCTAACCTAACCTAACCAAACCTAACCAAACCTAACCAAACCTAACCAAACCTAACCAAACCTAACCAAACCTAACCAAACCTAACCAAACCTAACCAAACCTAACCAAACCTAACCAAACCTAACCAAACCTAACCAAACCTAACCAAACCTAACCAAACCTAACCAAACCTAACCAAACCTAACCAAACCTAACCAAACCTAACCAAACCTAACCAAACCTAACCAAACCTAACCAAACCTAACCAAACCTAACCAAACCTAACCAAACCTAACCAAACCTAACCAAACCTAACCAAACCTAACCAAACCTAACCAAACCTAACCAAACCTAACCAAACCTAACCAAACCTAACCAAACCTAACCAAACCTAACCAAACCTAACCAAACCTAACCAAACCTAACCAAACCTAACCAAACCTAACCAAACCTAACCAAACCTAACCAAACCTAACCAAACCTAACCAAACCTAACCAAACCTAACCAAACCTAACCAAACCTAACCAAACCTAACCAAACCTAACCAAACCTAACCAAACCTACATAATTGAATAATGTATAAATTAAATCAATATATTATTCACTATATTGCTATAAAACTGTATTAGACGCAGTTTCGGAAATAAAATTTAGTATCAATTACGATATCAGAATAAACATGACAACAATGCCCGCTTTTATTTATTTATCTACCAGTTTTAGACACAATATTAAATTTGTTGACGGGATGCAACTCAGCGGTGAGACGGATGCAAGTCAGCGGTCAAAAGTTTGGCCTGCTCAAATGGGATTTTGGCCTGCTCAAATGGGATGCAACTCACCGGTCCCGGAAATAACAATATGTATAATCCCTTTTAATGACACCAAACTATTTATTTACAATTTTAGATATTAAACATTCATTTAGAATGTGAAATGCGAATGTGAAATGGACGCAAGTATAGTGAAACTCAAAGACGGAGAAGTGTTCAATAATTGCAAATGCAAGCAGTTAGTGTTAACTGTTTTCAGCTATTTATCAAACAATAAAAGTGTATCAGAAATAGTGCGAAAAGTTTCTGCTATGACTGGAGTCTTTAATGAACGATATAGAGAAGAAAGTAAAAATGACGATGATATGCAAATATCGAAATAATTATCAATATTTTTTTAGAATTTTAATCAACTATTCCATTAAATAGTGGAGTTAATTAGAAACAATTAGTTTCATTTAAAATAGTAAATAAATAGTTGCTTCGATGGTTCAATTTCTTCAGGAAATAAAAAAACTGAGGAATCAAAGCCAATATCATTTACATGGGTGGGTTAATATTGAAACTACCAATGGGCAAGTATGGCAAGATACAACAATAAAAAATCCACGACAGAGCTTTGTAAATGGTCTTATACCAAGGGTTTGAAAACTCCAAGCGTAAAAAGGATCAAGATTTGTTCTAGTCCATGAAGGAAACAAATATCGATTTGTTGGAGGTGGTGACATGACTTTTCTTGCTAGAAAAGTTGTTGAAGATTATCGTAAAGGACGGAGATCTCTTTGAGAAATTGTTTGAAGACACTTTAATGTATGGATACTGCATCTTATCATTCTAGAAAACTAAGCTCACATTCAGGAGTGGCTGTATGAAAAGGATATTTATTTTGCAAAATATTTCTTGAGAAATGAACTTGTGTAAATTGCTGATGCATTTAAAGACATTTATGACAATTACAAAATTTAGTGCAATGCTGTAAAATAATGGGATAACAGTGACGAACAATAACGCGTCGGTGTCCTAATCTTAAGACTTCCGCATTAGTACTAAATCATTACGAAAGGTTCCTGTGTAAAATTATCAATGTAGTTAATACCTATACCCGATTTAATAGCTGTGATTAACTAACAAATGATATAGTTTTCCTTGGTTTCCTATATCATTGCACAGTTGTACTGATCTTAAATGGGAAAAAAGATATCCAGGATATCCCCATAGGGCTAATAATACCTAAGCTTATTGAATATTGGTATTATCGTATGTTCTTCTTTTTTCTATTCATATATATTAAGTCAATCACAAGATAGGTCACTATTTGGTCTAGCCAGAATATTAAACATCAAGTAGGTGTCACATAAAATGTAACTTCTGTCATTCTGACGATGATATGCAAATATCGAAATAATTATCAATTGATAATTATTTCGATATTGACATATCATCGTCAGAAAGACAGAAGTTACATTTGATGTTCAATATTTGGCTAGACCTATATATTGTGATGATATGATATTACAAATATTAAAACTTAGGTATTATTAGCCCAATGGGGATATCCTGGAAAACTATATCTGGTGATCTTTACAATTGTTACATAAGAAGACAATTTAATAGTGGAGAGCTCCCTAGATTTATTTGTTCATTGACGATTTCATATTGTGGGTCTCTTAAGTGTCTTCTTATTTCTAGTTCTTCAAGGAAATCTAGTTCTTGTTTCTTATCACAAATATGCAGTACTTCTAGTTATGTGTTAGGTGTTAATGAATGTTTTGTGTCAAGTAGATATTTTGCGTAATGGGATTTATCTGGCTGTTTTAATCTGTATGCTCGTAAGTGTTCATTGCGTCTAATTTCAAAATTTCGACTGGTTTGACCAATATAGACAGCATTATATTCTGGACATTTAAGTTTATATATTCCAGACTTTTTTAATGTGAGAATTTTTGTTTTTACATTTAACAATTTATTACTTACATTGCTTTCTGTTTTAAAAGAAATTGTTGGTATTTGTTGCTAAAGATATTATCTTTGAAATATTATTAGAAATATTACCAGCATATCTGATGGTTCTGTAATTTTCTATATCTTTAGTTTTTTCAGGATATATTAGCAGTCATGCCATTTTTTCCTCTTTTTTATTAATTAATTTATTTATTACTCGCAATGGATAACCGTTGGATGTGGCTATTTGTTTAATTGTATTAATTTGCAAATATCGAAATAATTATCAATAAGTATCTTAGAATTCTGATAATTTTTTCATGAAATAGTGAAATTAATTAGAAACAGTTAATTTCATTTATAACAGTAATATGAGTAGATTCGACAAAGTCCAAACAGTAAATTCAATATTTTAATCTAACCAGATATTTCGATGTTCTTCGTAAAGACAAAAGTAGCAAATCACACAGAGGTAGTAGGATTGGCAACGCTTTTATTCTATATCCGCATATCTCAATGAGTTCCACTATAGTACAATTTGTTCACAATAAAGTGACAGAAACTGAAATTATTTAAAAAGAAATCTGTATTTAGCACACTAAGAATAGAACTCTGTACATGAATAAGAAATAAAATAGAGATAGAGATAGAGAAAAAAATGGAGAAAATAGGTGAAAATATCACAATTATACATGGTTATATATAAATATTGTTATTCATTTAATCGAAATACACATTTTTCAAAGTAAAACTGAAAATATCCGATCGATTTAAAACTAGTGATTTTAGGATCATGGGGAACCTTCCTGTATAAGTGTAAGACTATCCACTTCAAAGTAAATTCACACCAATTGCATGCCCTTCCTTCTAGAATTCCAGAAAAAAAGAAGTTAATATAAAGGGCCGAAGTCGGCCCTCCCTAGGGAACACATCTTTGGAAAAGAGGTGTCGTCAGGTACAGAGCAGCCCCAGCGGTGCCGATAAGGGGTTAACAAAGTTTATATTTAGCCTGTGTGCGTACTGCGGGGATAAGTGGCAAATTGGTAAAAGCTGAATGTCAACGTTCTTTGCTTAAACTAGTTATTATTAAAATTGATAAAAATCACTTTATCTTTATAAATTAATTTTTGTTAGCAAAGAGACAGAAGCTTTGGAAACCTACTTATTATAGAAGAAGTGTCTCAATCAATATCGCTCAAAATTGCAAATGATAACCACAAATAGAATAGAATAATGTTTATTGCATCTCTAATATAAATTAAATGTATAATGCAAGAAGTACCATACTGAATAATGTTAACTAAGAAGTACAATCCTGTATAATTTTAACTTAAAATACCCAGCTATTGCTGTAAAGAAAAATTCATTAAAATACCAATAGATACCTAACTAAAGAAAAATTTACAGTCCCTAAAATATTTTCGCATTCATTATGAATGATCTTATTTTGAGAAAACTTGAAATAAAATGAAACAATACTTTAACATTTAACATTTCTCAAATTTAGATTATCAATATACGAGACAAGATCGGTGATGTTATTGAAATTTCGAAACTTTAAAGATCTCATACAGTTGTATATTAGACAAATGAGAAACGTTTCTGTTTGATTCAGATTACAGATCAGTTCTTGCTGATTAATTTTGTAATAAAAGTACTTAAAAAGTAGATAATGTAGTATTTAGTGGGAAGTCTGGTTTGTGCCACAATTCTAATGAATTTTATTGGACATTTCAAAGTATATTTGAGTACCTCTCGTATGGTCAAACAATTATATATCGTTGAATACCTGGATAGTGATAATTTCATTATATCATCGTTATGCAGAAACTCTCTATACTTCAGCATATGATAACCACAAAACCATCGTAAAATAATTGGTCAATCTGCTTTAGCACCGAACTGCTCTTGTCAGTTGATAGGAGCTCATTTCTGTCCAATTCCGAATGTTTTACAGTCATGATCTTCGTTTACGTTTTAGACCTCGCTTCCATTTAATTTTTCTCCCAATAATATTTATTTCTCCTATTTATTTCGTTCGGTTTGGAACTTCTTCATTCATCATGTCAACATATAATATCCTGCAGCGGGATTCTATTTGACGACACGATTTTATCGAGTCGTTCGATGTCGAATACGATCTTCAAGTCGATCGTATCGGATCATCAAATTCTATTTTCGATCGAATTGAAATCGGGTGTTCTCGTGTTTGGACAACAATTTTGATACGAGTCTTTCAAAGTGAAGTTAGTCGAAAATGTTTTTTGACATTGTCGACAAAATTCGTTTGATATTTGGTAGATTCAGAAAACTCTTTTTACATTTTTGAACTTTTGATTTTTATATTTGCTAAAATACTATATTAATGTCATTCAAGATTACCACTGGAAAATTCTTCTCCAATTTATGGAGAAAAATAGAGATTTTGCAAATGGCAGGTTCACTGGGACCTCAGGAAGGGATAAACAGAAAATATTATGGACTGAATTAGCCCCCAAACTAAATTCATTGGGATTTGGAGAAATAATAATCCTTTAATTGATCTGCACTTTAAGGATTCTAGTTGATTTAAAAGCTATTAGATTATTGATAGTAATAATATCAACATTTTTAAGATAACTACTCTGAACTTACCTCCTATCCAATCTAAAAAGTTCTATTAATCGCAAGTCAGGTATTTCAAAGGGGTCACTATTTCTAAGTTTTTATAGTTGTCGACAAAGTAGTAAATTTCTTGCTTTCTCTGCCATTAAAAGACCCTCCCTCACAATAGGCAACATTGTACCAAGAATAATAGTTTATTGCATAAAAAATGAATTCTCTTAATGTTGTATATTTTCAAAAATCGATAGAAAACACATGAAACATTTTTTTTCTTCAGAAATTAGAATGCGCAGGTTAGAATATGTCAGAAACTCCAAGTTTCAAAATAAGTAAACCAATACGACTCGTCTATACCTATCGAGTATTTCTACGATTAATCGAAAAATAGAATCGCTGATTGTCAATTTTGGTCGGCCTTTACGATCGTATCGTAAAATAGAATCCCGGTGCTGGTCTGGTCTATTTAAACTGCCCATTCTCTGCTACAAAATTTCCCGTGATTTTTATTGCTATTAATGCTCCTCTAGCGATGCTCTAATTTCTATGTCTGCCTTTATATCTTCATCAACTCCACTATCATAATTAACTAATTGTGTGTACTCCATTATTAGTTCTGATCTTCACCAACCACTAAATAAATAATCTGTTGAAATAAATAATATTCAAAATGCTTTTCAATGCATCTTGTCTATTTTGGTGTTACATCACCATATTATTATAACTGATTTATTTGTTTAAAAGCATCGAGCGATATACCGAGAATATAAATATAATATAAAGATATATAAATCAACAGATATCAAAGAATAAAAATATATTATTCTACGCTTTACAACTAGTTTTGAAAAATATTTTTCAAAAACAATGACCGTTAAACGAAGAAGAAACAACTACTTCCGGGGCTACATGCCCCGACAGACATTGAATTACACTTTTAAGTCAAACGGGGTTGGTAAATCTACAAGATTTAAACCAACCATTCTGGTTTGTAATTAGAAGGGACAACATAACTTGTAGACCGGTTTCGGCGTATTGCGCCTCATCAGTACAAGGTATATGTTATCGTCCGAGAGTTAATCCTGGACTGAAATATGACTATAATCAACAACTGTACATATCTTCCAGTTACGGAAATGTTTTAGTTGCGAAAATAGCGACATCTCGGACGATAACATATACCTTGTACATATACCTTGTACTGATGAGGCGCAATACGCCGAAACCGGTCTACAAGTTATGTTGTCCCTTCTAATTACAAACCAGAATGGTTGGTTTAAATCTTGTAGATTTACCAACCCCGTTTGACTTAAAAGTGTAATTCAATGTCTGTCGGGGCAAGTAGCCCGGGAAGTAGTTGTTTCTTCTTCGTTGAACGGTCACTGTTTTTAAAAAATATTTTTCAAAACTAGTTGTAAAGCGTAGAATAATATATTTTTATTCTTTGATATCTGTTGGTAACACGCTTTACTAAATACGACAATTTTACAGGAAACTAATAATTCTATATATATATAAATCAATTTTTCCAAATATTATAACCAACAATTCATAAATATGTTTATTTCTTGTTCCAGTGTGTTTTAAATATTTTTTGTATAATAACCTAAATAAATGAAATTATCGTGAATATTTTGTTTATTTAAAAAAATTTAATGATAAAATAGCGACGCCATTGGTCAGAGCAATAGGTCCGGGTGTTAAGGCGTCGGCAACGCCTAGACTATAGAAGGCTCGTTCTGATGGATAACCTAATAATCGTCCTACGGAGGGGCAGCTACTCCCTCAGGACGGAAATGATGGTTGGTTCAAGTAGCATAGACCAACTTCAAGCAATTTTCCGAAAGTTCACGTTAATTTTGTTTTCGTTGCTGGATGCTCCTTCGACGTGACGTATGCATCCCAGCAAGCGAAAGATAGTAAAAAGAATATATTTTGCCAAAAAAAAATTATTTACCAAGTTTCCAAAAAATGAAACTCCAAGTAGAACAAAAAATCATTACTAATTGGTTAGCTATATATAGTTATAGGAGCAAATGTTTGGTTTGTTTTTATGTGAGAGGTTCAGAACCGTGCACTGCGACAATACCACCGTACACTAACTAACGACAAGTAAATTTACCCCGCCTATCGTCTGGTGAGTTCTGGTGAGTTTGAATCGAGAAAGTGTTGAGTGCAGAGGTAGCGCGCAGTGTTAATGTGATGTTGATCGGAATTTCGGAAATATAATTAATGCTTTTTGTTTTTGTGCGCAGATCATTGTTTTTGCGTGAATATTAAAATATGTATACATATTTTGATTATAATTTTGTATTTAGTCATAATGGTCACTGTAAATCAGTACATACACGTATATAACCACACGTCTGTCCCTCGTAATTGTTGTATTATAATAACGGGCGAGTACGGCGCCAGAGAATCGATTTCAAACGTTCCGACGCAGGTGAATTTACTAGTCGTTACTTAGTGTACGGTGACAATACTGTCTATTGTGTATCTATCCAAGTAAGATTAAACCTTAGAGTTCAAGAAAATTGATATAATCTGTGGAGGGAGATCTACTATGTTGATTCAAATATTTGATTATTAGAAACATTTCTGATTGTTAAATATTTTGTTTAATTTTTCATATGCCTCATCCAAACTCTTCAGGGGGTGTTCAGTATTATAATTTATTATTAAATTCAATAAAGTTGTCAAAATTTAGGATGAAGAATTATTGTATTGTATTATTATATATCCCAATTAATTCCCAGTCAATCAAAAACTTTACAAATATAATTAATGTCAAATATTAATGTTTGAAATGAATTGAAAAGTCTTTGAAATGATGTCTAATAAAAGTTGTCTTGATTTCAATTATTTCTCTAAATTATTAAATTTTCCTAATATTACTGTTTTCTATAATTCGTAACAGAAGCTCATCCTTGAAATTGTGTCACTATTTTGGACCAGGTGACATTATCCGCAAATCTGCTACTGTCATTATTTCACTATCCTTTCATTTATTTAGATTATTGTAACGTTTATTCTAATTTATATTTACAATTAATTTATGTTTACAGATTTATATGTAATACGGTCCTTATTTAATAATTTATCTAATACACTTAACACACTAATTATAATTTATATGAGAGTCACTTAATAAACACTTTATCGAGGCGCGATTACTTTCCTTCGGTATCAACACTGACTGATTGACTAATTTGCCTGCAGCGATGCTCGTGGCCTATTTATACTCGCGCGCCGTAATTCTAGAAAGCTTTCGACGTTCTGGCGGGTGCACTGGATATTCTCGATGTTTCGTATTTTGGATGCTTCTCGAAAATTGGGCGGAGGAGCCATAGTCGTCTCATACGGGGATTTCACTGGGGGCACTAAGTGAGCATATTATTGCAGTAGCTCGCGTAACAATACCAAAGAATTCCTGTTTTTTCAATTAATGATATTTACCTTTACGTAGATACTGATCATTTCCCAAATAAGTCACATTACTTCATAACTTGTAAATAATAGATCATGTACATTTAACAAGTCGCATAGAATATTTTCCACCAATTCATATTCTTTAGGGAGACACGTCAGGATTGCGGTTATAGTCGTGATCTCCTTCCTGTACATATTCAGCAGGGTTTTACTTTTGAAGGTCATTTGATAAAGGCATGCCTTAAATATGGAATCTCCTTCCAGTAGGTCCTTATTTTCATCTTATTTTATCAGATCTGAGATAGTTTTCTTTGTCAGATTTAAAGAGAATCTCAGTCGTGGTAAATTATTAAAACCTTAAATTTTAAGAGCTTATTTGAGTTTAAAATTAAACTTGCTAAGGACGTGGATAGACGGTCAGTTATATTTCTACTAAAAATATAAATAATTATGTCTCCTGATAATGGGCAAATTTCCTTCACAGATTCAATTCAGTTATGAAGAACTTAGAGCATCGTTTCTCAAGCGGGGGGTCGAGTTTGTTTTTAAAGGGGGTCGCAGCCTGTTGAAAACTACATATAGGTACAAAAGATTCGTTTATTAAAGGAATGAATTTTAGTGTAGTGTTATGAAACTAAATTTTAAGATGAAATAAATAACATGAAAAAATAAACTTATAGCTTACTTTATTTCAATAAAATGATTAATCATGAACATTGAACATTAATTAATTAATGCGGTATTTGGCATTGTTTCTCACTTAAAAGGTTTTTTCTACAACTGCCATGAAAAGTGACGTTTTTCTCGTAGATTACTTAATTTCAAAACCAAATATTGCTCATACTGTGAGAAATAATATTTCTCACGGCACTTTGCCCACGCCACATACATTTATGTAGAGAATTAAATAAAATCGACAAAAACTTAGTAGGCTACTGTCATCTTTAAATACCTACTTAGTTGTCACAAAACTGTCAGATTATATTCGAAAATATGTTAAAAATTTTAAAAAATTGTAAAAAATTTTGAAATATGGTCAATAATTGTCAAAAACTGTTTTGAAAAAATGGTTAATAATTGCCAAATATTTTCAAAAATTGTCAAAAATTTGGAAAAATGGTTAATCATTATAAAAGACTGTCAAAAATGGTCAATAATTATCAGAATCTGTCAAAAATTGTCAAATATTTTAAAAAATGGTCAAAAATAGTCAATAATTGTTAAAATTTTGAATGATGATCAAAAACTGTCAAAATTTTTGAAAGTTGTCAAAAATGGTCAATAATTGTCAGAAACTGTCAAAAATGGTCAATAATTGTTAAAATTTTGAAAAATGGTCAAAAATTGTTAAAATTTTGAAAAAATTGCCAATAATTATAAAAAAATGTCAAAAATGGTCAATAATTGTTGAAAATTGTCAAAATTTTTGAAAAATTGTCAAAAATGGTCAATAATTGTCAGAACCTGTCAGAAATGTTCAAAAATGGTCAATAATTGTCAGAACCTGTCAGAAATGTTCAAAAATTGTCAAAAATGGTCAATAATTGTTAAAATTTGGAAAAATGGTCTAAAATGGTCCAAATTTTTGAAAAATTGTCAAAGATGATCAACAATTGTCAAAATTGGTCAATAATTGTTAAAATTTGAAAATATAGTCAAAAATTGTCAAAATTTTGAAAAAATGGTCAATAATTATAAAAAACTGTCAAAAATGGCCAATAATTGTAAAAAATTGTCAAAATTTTTGAAAAATGGTCAAAGTTTTTAAAAATTGTCAAAAATGGTCAATAATTGTCAGAATCTGTCAAAAATGGTCAATAATTGTTAAAATTTGGAAAAATGGTCTATAAATGTCAAAAATGGTCAATAATTATTAGAATTTAAAAAAATAGTCAAAAATTGTCAAAAAATTTGAGAAAATGGTCAATAATTGTCAAAAAATTTGAAAAATGGTCAAAAATGGTCATTCTATTGTGCATAAGAAGCAAGCTTCTATCGGCGGTCCGACGACCGCTCACCTTTTCTTTTTGTTTTACTAACCATAAAAATAAATATTGAGTTACTTTACTTGTATTCTTTAAATTTGTGCAGTTGTAGAAAAAGTATAGTGTGCAACATGTGGGGAAAGTACTTTTCTCACTTGTTGCACAATATACTATTCTGTACGTGGATCATCTTTGCAAACACTCATAAGTAAATTATTTTCGAGTGATAAAAGTAAATACCTTGTCAAAAATTCAGTAGATTTCAGTAGATTTCAGTAGATTTCAGTAGATTTATTTTATGCTATACAAATTTCAGGAAAGTATAATGATATAAATCTATGATGTCAAAAAAATTTGTATTTTTATAAAAAAAATTAACCTATTTCCAACAAAATAGTGACGGGGTCGAAAGACTTTTTACTTAACTTTTTGGCTTTTTCGTGGATCGCGACATAAAAATGATTGAGAAACGATAACTTAGAGTATTTTAAATATTGATGGAATTCAAATACTTACGGGGAATTGTGTAATGTAAGTAGATATTCTTTACTACATTCTAGTAATTTTTATTAATATACGTTAGTTAAACTGAAATACATTTAGCAATACTGTAGCCGACGAAACTATGACGTTGTTTGTGTCTGTATTATTTTTGAGTACGTTGTGTTAAACTGAAAAAAATTCGTTATGAAAACTGCCTCATTATTGGCGCCTTCTTTCACCGTTCAAAATACTGCTTTTTTATCCAAGTACTGCTATTTATTTTTTGCAGCACTTTCGCTATGCCACAGAAAGGTTCTGGGCTAATGGGAGCACATCGTGCCCCTTCTCGGGCTAGTGAGTCTGCCTCTCCATTGCCCTTGTAATCTGAGTGGCCTGGTACCCAGGCTGAGGATAACCTATGACTCCCAATTCTTGTAGCGTCTCCAAGCAGTCCCAAACGAGTTTGGAACTGATTGCTTTTATAGCCGCTTGCCTGTCGGAGTATATGGCAATGGTTTTTCCCTCAAATTCTTGCAACATCTGCCAGGAATATTGTCACATGTTTGCCTAAGTACAGTGAGACTCTTGTGTTTGGCTTGGCTATATATATATTCCTGCTCGTACACCTTCCTCAGTTTTTGAGACATCTGTGTAGCAGGCCATTTCTGCATTAATTGGAAGTCCTTCCTCCCAAGTAGAAGAAAGGGGGAACAATAGAACTTTTAGGTTTCAGTGAATGTCATCCCAGTATACATACATACATTCTATTTAAAGCTAGAGTTTCAGATTCATAAAGGCATTCTAGATTTATAACTGTGTCGTAGGGTTTGAATTTATTATACTTGATAGAGATTTTTTATTAAAAATCTTAGTCTGAAGGCGGTTCTTGTATAAATTCACCGAGGTTTTTGAAATGGGACATTTTTATTTTTTCATATTCAGTGTTCAAAAGCTAATTTATCAATTACTATTTACAAATGAAAACTGTGGGACTCCTTTTTGTGCAATCTCGTTTAGTAGCTTAATTTCTTTTTGGGCGATGAAGTGAATCGAGCTAAAATTACAAGATCATCGGCAAAAGTTAGACAATTAACTTTAATACTCGTTCTAGCTGGTATTTAATTTAAATGAATATTTGATTTGAATTATGATCTTTCTGGATATTAAAAATATGTACCTAAAGCATTTTTGTAATTGCAAAGCGAATTGTCCTTGTTTTTTATAAATATCTGTAGGAAATGTACTGAAATCGATATTGAGATAAACAGTGATTCATGTGTATTTGGAGGAATGAACAAGCAACTGAAATAGTCACAAGGGGCACTCAAAGTGGCGAATAGAGTCATATCAACGAATTCAGCACAATTGGACATGTTTTCATTTTATTTTAGCACCGTTCCCTCGCGAGGCGCTATTCTCAAGATAATCGCATTACCGTCACCCCACATAAAGCCTAAAAAACTATAAGGATTGATTATAAGAAAGGCCGCTATGGTCTGATCGCCACTACCAGAGCCGGATCATTACTCATTTTAAGCCAGTAATTAGTTAATATATTTTTTTTGTTTTCGTTATTTTTAATAAGACTCTTATTTATTTATCTATCACGCAAAAATTATAAAATTACAAAAATAAGATAGTTTTTTTATCAAATTTCGATTTTCCGTTATTAAGTATATATTTATTCATCCAACTGGTCTAAACTTAAATATTTTTATTTATGGTTCACTTGTATCTAAATATCATTACATTGAATACAAAGTATTTCTAAATTCCTGCAAAAAATATCATGAGGTTTATCCCCACAAAAGATGGAGGTTAAATTACATTGAGCAGTTATAAAAATGAATCTTAATTTGTTTATTCATAAAACCAATACCTATAATATCTATTTTATGGCGTACCATTTCTTCTCTTAATCGATTAAATGCCGCTTTTTTGTTGGTCGTTTCGATTTACCACTCGGATTTATAAAAAAAGCTCTGGACTGTGGCTATGCCTATTGTGGGTCCCCAGAGACGCGATTCGATAATTCAACCAAAGAATTGTTTCTGTCGGCATTCGCGTTTGCTCAATTTACGGTCCAGGGTTGGAGATCTTTTGAAATAAAAAACGAATAAAATATGGGGTAGTTTCGGTTTATTGGTCAATAGGTTCAGATTATGGATATATAAAAATATATAAACCGAAAGAGCAAATGTTTTTAAATGAATAAGCAAATTTTAATTTAACATAAAACGAAGATAAACTTGTCTCTCTAACCACAGTCTTGTCAGTAGACCCTTCAACCTACCAATCATTTACCTTAGGACTCTCACTCTTCGTAGTGAAATAAATTTAATATTAAAAGACAGGCAGCGGTTAAGCATTCTGGAGATCCCAATTTGTACCTCACAAAAGAACTAACAGGAAATAAAACTCAGCTTTTTCCTATGATAGAATAAATTACAAAGTAGTCAGTTTTACAGATAATGGGTACAGGAAGAGATAGAATATATAAAAATATTATCAAAGAAAGCAGTGCAGGGATACGGTTTGTAACGGATTGGACGTTTCATTCGTAATTAATGTTAATAGTTTTACTTTTCTTTATATTGCCACCGACCTATCTAGTCGATACAGCGCTTGTCTCTCTGATCTGATCTGAAGTTAGGATAAATCGTGGAGTAATAGAGTCCCTATTCGCCTCTAACATTAGGACCAGTGTGACAGACTTCCGCCACAGTTGACGTCGTATGCAATGATGCAAAATTCATAACAAATTGTAAAAATAACTAACAATTAACAGTTTTGTTATCATAAGTAAGACATTCATCTCAGCACCCGACACCTTTTTCTCACTCCAAAAATAGAAAGATTATGCGTTGTGTGAGGTTTCAAACTTTTGTACATTTTTTCGTGATATAAGTATCCGCCAAAATAAACAGTACCGAAAATAAAAATAAAAATTAATTTTTAATTTCTGTAATGTAAGTGTTCAAAATGTTCACCATTTCGACGCAAACAAGCTTCATATCGATTTTGTAAGTCAATAAACATATTTATAAAAAGTGGTTGATGTAACTGCCGAAAAATATTTTGTATTCTTTCCCGTAGTTCGGCAATATTCGCCGGCGGATTTTCCGAGTGAAATATTTTGTCCTTCATTATGCCCCAAATGTATGCGTCAGGTGGCGTCAGATCAGGTGAATGAGAAGGATATTCGAAGTCTGTTCCCCGAGAAATTATTCCATTTTCCGTATGAACGGAAATAATGCTCTACCAAAAACACTTTTTCTTCCGTTGTTAGAACCATTTTTAAATCAAATTTAACTGCAGCGTACTATTAATATATCAACTAATGACAATTAAGTCAAATATGACAAATCCATATTACATAAACAACTCCACAGCACTTTCTGTTTCGGTACTGTTTATTTTGGCGGATACCGTATTTAAAATTTCAAGACTGACATTCTACTATAAGATTTGATGATAGTTTATAGATTATATAAAAAAATGAAAACTGGAATCAATCGAACACACATTGTTCCAGAGTAAATTAAAATCTATCAAAGAATAAATTATCGTTTTGCTGTTATAAAACAATCAAAATAAAACTAAACAAAATAATTACAGGTTAAGAGAAAATAAAAAAAAATAATTTTTCTTCCAGTATATCCATAAAATATCCCTTTCCTATGATACATCCATAAAATAAACTCTAATAGGTCTTACCAATAGTTTCAAAATAATTCACATTAAAAAAATAATAAATAATCTACCATATTTCAACTAATATAAATTTTTTTTCTTCCTGTTTATGACCAGGGACAAAGTCCATTAGCCGAATATGTTTTAATAATTTATTTATTTTTTAATAGGGACGAGTAAGTAGGAATCCCAACCAAATTTATAAATTTTTCATAAAAATAAAAATAAACTATTTCATTCATGCACCAATAATTGTATTTTATATAATTCACATAAATTGTACATAATCTGTAATTTTCTCTTGTCAGCACTAGCTGTCGTTATTCGAATTAGTTCGATAATAATAAATTGTCATCCTATCTCCTCTTGATCAAAACTTCTATTATGCTTACAAATCTCTTTGGCTTGCTTTTGTTGATAAATATTTATAATCAATATTGTTAAAGTGATTCGTAAATATTTGCTGACTCTACTAATTATTCATAAACCTACATTTTAATGTTTGACTGCTTTTATACAGTGAGGACGTTTAGGTTGGAATAAATTCAATATTTTTCTGTCTAAAGCTATTATAATAAAACGCTTGCACAGTTCAATTTTTATTTTCAATTGCGCATCGTACTCTATCATTGGATGTACGAATGACGTCACCACTTTCGCGTACATGACATGATTGTTATTTTTTTAAATAGAACAACATATTTTTCTCTATATTTTTGAATTCCACAACAATAGACGATTACAAAAATGAGTAATACTTATAGTCCAAAGCATTGGTTTGTGAGTTCGAGACAAATGTTGTATCAGAAAATGTTAATTCTAAAACTTTGAGTTTTCATTATTTCAAATAATTAAGAAAATTGAATTAGATGTTCAAAGTGCATGCCGTTGACTACCAAGACGGTTTCTAAAACCCCCAACACTTTATTTAATGTTTCCCGGCAAATGAGTCTCACCTCATTAAGAATTCTCTCTTTTTAATCTTCGATATTCTCAGGCCTATTGAGTAAAAAACCAGGGGGGCTACATCAGGAGATCTTGCTGGCCACTCTATAAATCCTCTCCTATCTATCCACCTGTTGGGAAAAATAGTATCTAAATAATCACGCACTATCAGCGCATAATGTGGAGGTGCGCCGTCCTGTTGAAACCATATCAAATTAGTAGGCATGTGTGGATTTCGATTATATGGATGTAACGTGGCAATGGCTGGAATAATATCATTTTGTAGTATTTCTAAATATTTTCCAGCAGTCAACGTTCCTTCAATAAAAAATGTTCCCAAAATGCTGCTGCCAACAATTCCTGCCCAAACATTAACTTTTTCAGGATACTGAGTGTAGGCCTCACCAACGATTGCAAAATTTTGTAATCTTTGGCCTCACAGTGGATTGACGAATAAAACGATCAGGATAATAATGAAAACCTGGATAATAATGAAAACCTATCATCTTTATTAATCCAGTCATTTCAATAAAATTTTATAATTAAAAATTTATGATTCAACATTTGTCTCTAATTCACAAGCCAATGCTTTGGACTATAAGAATTATACATTCTTGTAATCGTCTATTGTTGTGGAATTGAATATTGTGGAGAAAAATATGTTGTTCTATTTAAAAAGATAACAATGACGTCATGTACGCAAAAGTGGTGACGTCATTCGTACATCCAATGATAGAGTACGATGCGCAATTGAAAATAAAAATTGACTCGTGCAAGCGTTTGTTATAATAGCTTTAGACAGGAAAATATTGAATTTATTCTAACCTAAACGTCCTCACCATATACGGGAGTACGGGTTACACTGTTGACATATCGTCACCCTAATTATCAAACCTCGAAACTCCAATTTTGGTCAAAAATGAGATTTTGGTGCCATCCGTGAGAGAAAAGAAAACTACCTATGATGGAGAAAACCATTTAACTCCACATTACTTTATTTTATTAATATGGAAAGAAGAGAAAACCTCTTAACTCCATATACATCTGCGTGCCCTAGAATACCTCGCAACTCCATGATCTCTAACCTAAAAATTTTAAAAGACAAAATTTATTATAATATTTGGTTTGATAGAAGCTTTGATAGTGTATTAATTGTGCTTTACGTTAAATAATAAAAAAAGAGAGGTATATATATATATGGCTTAACACCTCATGTGAGGTTGCGCCGCTTTCGCTTTCTAAATCCGTTTATCGGGGTGGATCAGTCCCCATCCTCGGTTTATTATTGTATCCGTTCGCTTATTTGCCGCCATTTCTTCCGGTCTCTTGTTTCTTGCTTCCATCTTGTCACACCTGCCCTGATCAAGTCGTCCTCCACCTCTGCCAACCATTTAGATCTGAGTCTTCCACGCCTTCTCTTCCCTCCCGGCTGCCATTGTAGCATAGCCTTTGTTACTGCTTCTTTCCCTTGCCTCCATATATGTCCCAGCCATTTGACTCTTTGAGTTTTAATTTTCTTTATTATGTCTTCTCCATTCAGTTCTTCTAATATTTCTTGGTTCGTTCTCCTTCTATATTCTTGTTCTCCTATCTTCACTGGACCCAGAATTGATCTTAATATCTTGCGTTCGTTTATCCTTAGTTTGTCTTCTTCTGTTTTCGTCATAGTTATAGTTTCTGCTGCGTACATTGTTATTGGCCTTATTATTGTATTGTATTGTATATGTTCAACTTTGTTTGCCTAGTCAATATTTTACTTTTTAACAAACTTTTGTTAGCTTGGTACGCTCGATTTGTTGCCATTATTTTTTCTTCGACCTCCGTTCTTCTCTCCCCTTTATTGTCTATCATTACACCCAGGTATTTAAATTTTTGTACTTCTTCGAATTTTTTATTTCCTATTCGTATTTCCCCATTTTGTCCAGTTTTTCCAAATCTCATTATCTTCGTTTTCTTCACATTAATTTTCAGTCCCAACTTCCTTCCTTCCTCCTCAATCTCCCTTAGTAATTTTTCCATGATTTTCCTTTTTTTTGTCACTAGTACTATGTCATCAGCATAGGCTATGAATTGACTTCCTGTTGTTCTAAGATTTCCCTTTTGTAACTTTCTCAAAACAAATTCTAGAGACAGATTGAACAGCGTAGCTGATAGTGAGTCTCCTTGTCTTACACCTTTGTTTATTTCAAACTCTTCCGTTTCTCCTTGTTGTGTCAGGATACTAACCTTTGAATGTCTCATTGTCATCTCTATTAGTTTTCTTAGTTTTCTGCTTACCCCTTGTTCTTTTAAAGCTTTCATAATTTCGTTCCTCTTTAGAGAGTCAAAGGCTTGTTCAAAGTCTAAAAATAACATTTCTATTTCATATTTATGTTCGTATGCTTTTTCCATAATTTGTTTAATAGTGTGTATTGCATCTGTTGTTGATCTGCCTCTTATGAATCCACATTGATATTGTCCTATAATATTTTGAGTTTCAGTTATTAGTCGTCTTTGTATTAGTGATGATAATATTTTATAGGCTACGTTTAATAGTGTAATGCCTCTATAGTTCTTACATTCTTGCTGGTCTCCTTTTTTGTGTATCGTTATGATTTGTCCAGTTTCCCATTCGTTCCGCATTTTTTCCTCTTCCCATATTTTTTTAACCAATCTATATATTCTTTCATGTAACATGTCTCCTCCGTGTTTTATCAGCTCTAAATTGATTCCATCCTTCCCAGGTGCTTTTCCATTTCTTCCTCTCTTGATAATATCTCTTACTTCCTCTAATGTTGGTTCTTGTGTAATAATTTCTTCTTCTGCTTCTTCTCCTATTTCATCTTCTATCACTGGTTCATTTAGTAATTCCTTAAAGTACGTTGTCCATATTTCTTTGTATTGTTTTTCCTCTTCCACAATTTTTCCTTGTTTGTTCTTTATTCCTTTTAATTTGTTTTTGAAAGTCCTATTATTTTCTTTTATTTTTTTATAAAATTTTTTTGAATTTCTGTTCCATTTCTCTTTCTCTATTTCCTGTATCCTTAAGTCCATCCATTGCCTTTTTCTTTTCCTGATTATTTTCTTGCTATCTTTCCTTAGTGTTTGATATTTTTCTCTATCTTCTGGTTTATTTGTTCTTATCCATTTTAGCCTAGCTTCTGCTTTTGTTTCAGCTATTCTTTGGCATTCGGTATTGTACCATTATTTTTTGCTCTCCTTCTTCTTTTTACCTATCACTTTTTCCGCTACTACTTGTATTCCGTTTTTTATATTGCACCATTCTTCTTTCATATCATTGCGTTCTTGCCTCCCATCTTCTGTTAAATAATTTTCAAGTTGTTCTACGTATTTCTTTTTTACTAGATTATCCTTTAATTTTTCAATGTCCCATTTTTTCTGTTCACTCTTGAGGTTGTGTCTTCTTGTTTTTAATTTTATTTTTGCCATTACCATGAAGTGGTCTGAGTCTGCGCAGGCTCCTCTATAAGATCTTACATCTTTAATTGAGGATTGCCTTCTTTTGTTTATTAGAATATGGTCTATTTGAGATTGTGTTCGCTGATCTGGTGATATCCATGTTATTTTGTGCTTGTCGGGATGTGGAAACTTTGTGCTGCTTATGGTCATATCCGCTCGTGTTGCTAAGTTACATAATCGCTGTCCGTTGTCATTGGTCCTCTCATGTATTGTATATTTTCCTGCGACGAGTTCGATATATTGTTCTTTTCCTATTTGTGCATTGAAATCCCCTATTACCATGATCGTGTCTTCCTTGGGGATATTTTCTATTTCTTCCTCTATATCTTCATACCATCTGTCTTTTTCTTCTCTGTTTGCAGTTTCCGTCGGTGCATATACATTTAGTAACGATCAGTTGGACGGTTTTGCAAAAAGAGAGGTAAGTCACTGGTATTACTTTTGTTCAATAGCGTTAACAAATCGTAAATAAACTTTCAGAATGTCTCGCACTCAAAAAATTTTGGAAATGGCACTCCAACATGAATTAATTTTTGAAGATTCTGTTACTGGGACCAGTGCTGTAAATACTGATGGTGACATACCGTTATATTATACCATTGTAAAAAATGATTCCCTTCCTACTGAAAATGCACTCTCTGATTCCGACACTGCGCCTTTGTTAAATAATGTACAACGCCCTGATGCAACAATAGAGAGTGAAGATCCAAATCATGAAAATGTATCGACCAACATTGAAAACAAAAGTGAAACTGAAGAGGAGCCTTTAAAAAAAGAAGAAAAAGAAGACATGTGAAACAGAGTACTTGGAAAAGAGAGGAAAATAAAAAAATCGTGAATCCGGAAAGAGTATAATGGAAAAAAAACTGGTAGACACTGGATGGAAGTACGATATTTCAAAAGAAAAGCGAAATATGAAAATAAGATGTTGTTGTAAAAATTCTGAAAAAATAACGGAGAAAACAAAAAAACACCTCAAAATGTTATCTACTTACAGAAGACAATAGAAAAAAAAATTTAATGACCTTTGGCAATTGAATTGGAAGGAAAAACATTTATTTATTCAGCTGCATGTAAAGGTGTCCAGTACTAAAAGACAAAGAGATAGAAAAAATGAAAACAAATCAAGGAGAATCAACTCATTTATCTACTATTTACGAAAAGATAATGAGATGATCAAGGTGTGCAAAAAATGTTTTTGAACACAATGGATATAGGGGAATGGAAACTCATGGAAAAAGAAAAGGTTGCTCATGAAGAAGAGCACGTTACTGGGCAAGAAGATAAAGGAGCAAGGCAGAAAAATAAAAGGACTTCAAGAGAAAAGAGATCAGCTATTTTGAAAGAGTTTTTGCTGAAATTGCCAAAAATGGAATCACACTACTTTCGCTCAACAACAACGAAATTGTATTTAGAACCTGTTTGGAAATCAAAACAACAATTGTATGAGGTCTACTCTAAAGAATGGTGTCAAGAAAAACAAACAAATCCGCTTTCGAACACCTATTTTTTTAATGTGTTTGATGATTTAAATTTGAGCTTATTTTCACGTAAAAAAGTTGAATGTGACGTATGTGTTGCATGAAAAACAAATAATATAGCTCAGGAAGAATACGAAGTTCATCTAGAAAAGAAAAAAGAAGCTAGGATAGAAAAAGACAATGATAAAAAAAGTGATAAAAACAAAGTATTCACGATGGACTTGCAAGCCGTACTTTTAAGCCCGAAATCAAATGACATTAAAACTCACGATGCTTACTGCTTTATTTGGAATGAATCAGAAGGTACGGTTGGAGCAATTGAATTGAAAGTCAATTAGAAACATTGGGACCAAATGAAGACTTGATATTATTTAGTGATGGGTGTACCGGACCAAATCGGAACGCAACACTTGCATGTGCTTTACAAAATTTTCCGTCAAAAATGAAGTTTGTGTAATTCAAAAGTACTTAGAAAAAGGGCACACCCAAATGGAGGCTGATTCAATGCACTCATGTATTGAAAGGCAGTTGAGAAATCAAAATATAAACGTCCCTGCCGAATACGTTAAAATTTGTACAAACGCAAGAAAAACTCCCAAACCATACGTGGTGAAGTACCAGAATTATACTTTTTTAAAAAACTACAGTAAAGTTCAAACAATAAATTCTATTAGACCAGGTAAGAAGGTGGGAGATACAATAGTAACAGATATTCGTGCGTTGAAGTATAATCCAAGTGGTACCATTGATTACAAACTAAGGCATTCTGAAGAATGGAAGGAGCTTCCGATACGAATAAATAGAAAAACTACTACTACGAGTGAGATCATTCCACCATTATATGATTCTAGGTTGAAAATTAAAACCGAAAAATATAACCATTTGCAACAACTAAAAAAAAGTCTTGACACTGATTACCACGGATTTTACGATTCCTTACCTCACGAGTAATTTTGCAATAATTTTTTTTTAAATTTATAAAAAATGCGTTTAATTTTTTGTAATAACTAGTTAATTTTGTATTTTTGTATAAAATAAAATAAATAAGTCAAGTTTTCAATTTTTTAAACTTTAATACTGAACTAGCTTGAAAAATAAAACCTCGTATCTCCTATATTTATTTAGATTTAATTCCAGAAAAACTCGTATCTCCCGAAAAATTAATAAAATTAAATATAATAATATAAAATTACTTACTTTTATAGTAATTAATGTACTTTGAAAAACAACAAAAAAATTCAAATGATAGCGACTTATCTGAATTTTTTGGAATGTTTTTTGTGTTTCCTGTAAATTTTGTGATTTTGGAGTTACGAGGTTTGATAATTAGGGTGACTATATACGACGTACAGGCTGGTTGAAAAATTGGTTCAATGCCATTTATCGGTCACAAACAGAACTAAACCTTTTGTACCAATTAAATGTTTAATTTTCTATTTTCTGCCATACCTACATCATATTTCATTTGAATTTGGCAACTCATTCTTTGTATACAAATCATTTGAAGTTGACGTTTCCGTATATTTTTTAATTACGTTTGAAAGAGCTGTTTGGAAAACTATTGCCGTATTCGTTAACAGTGCAACAAAAAACAGATCGAAATCAAAAGTGTCAACGGAATTTGGATTTCCTTTCCTTTCGTAACAATGAATGAGACTTGGATCCACCACCTTGATCCTAAATTGAAACAAGAACGATTAGAGTTCAGCTCCACACGTTCAGCAAAGAATGTTATGTCATCGGTTTTTTGGAATGCAAAAGAGATTTTGTTGATTTATTATCTTGAGAAAGGTAGAATAATTATTAACCCTGAATATCATTTCAACATTTCGGATTATTTGGGTATAAAAAAGACCAGTTTTAGCAAAGTAAACTGTTTTATTTGATCAATGCAATACACCTACTCACAAAAGTGTTTTGACCATGATGGCTAAAATAAAGCAATTAAAGAATCAATTGCTAGGGCATCAACCATATTCTCCACTCTTGGCTCCCAGCGACCTTTTCATAAATTTGAAACAATTCTTTGGTGGAAACTCTTTTCCGTCGAATGAAGAGGCCGTAGCAGCCGTTGACGTGTATTTCGCACAGCTACCGGAATATCATTAGAGTGAATATTAATTAGAACAAAAACTAAAAAATATCTGACAAACCTTTAGGCTAATTATAACATATTTATTTCATGTGTAAACAGTTTAGATTATACTAGCACATTTCAATTTTTCCCAATTAAACTAATCATTTATCTGCGGTTAACTACCTACATCGGATAGATCTCATTAGCTAAAGATGTGAATAAAAGTCTTGGTTAAAATAATTAACGCTATTTTCTAAGAAAAAAAGCGTTAGCAAAGCTGGTAAAGGTGAGCTATGTAGTCTTTTATCAGCGATAACGGCAAACGCAGTTGAAATCAGTGTTCCCCAGGGCGCGTTGTGAGTGAAAAGAAGCTGAAATTTAGATTCTGCGTATGGGACGATGTTCCCAAAGGATGAATAAAGTAAAAAGTAACGAACTAAGGTAGGATTAGGACAGACCAGAATGGGAATACATACTCTTTGAGTTCACTATAAAAGAAAAGTGATTAGTTTTAAAACATACATTTTAGAGAACATGTCCTCACGTATAGTCTATTTCACGATAAGTGGCATAACCATATTAAGAGTTCTTGATGATTACATTACGGAGCTCATAGATTTAACGGAAATTGATTATTGGTCAACCAATTGAATATAAATTTTCTTTTCCTGATAAATGTACGTTTCGGTATGACTATTGTTTTCCTAGATAATCGTTGCCCTTTTAATCAGTTTAATTTCAAAGTAAATACAGCGTGTCCCAAGTTATCGTTTACAGGCAATATCTCGCTTAATTTAAAAGATAATCCAATACTGTAAAAACTGTTGTGAATGACATCAAAATTCCTTCCTAATGACGTATCATAAACTTTATTTCACTAACAGTCCTTTTCGTTGAAAATTGCTTGTGACTCTATTTGGAATACAACGATGTACCATACTTGTTTTTTTATTAATAGCACCAAAAAAATCAACATTTTGTAATTTCTAAATTCTAAAAATTCTAAAAATTAACGAAAGTGTTCAAAATTATTTCCCGCAGATTCCATACAAGCTTCAAAACGTCTTAAAAGCACTCTTGTGCACGCAGCCTGAATCATAGCTGGTGTAATACTAAGACATGCCACACGAATGTGTTCTTTAAGACTAAATCTACAGGCTGTGTTTGATATACTAATTCTTTAAGATAACCCCACAAAAAAAGTCCTGTGCTGTTAGATCGGGCAAGCGGGGAGGACAAGGTATAGGTCCGTAAGTACCTATCCATCTGTTGTGAAAATACTGATTGAGATACTCTGCAACAATACCTGCATTATGAGGAGGTGCACCGTCCTGTTGCCAGATCATTGCATTTCGCTCTCCCAAAGGAATGTCTTCCATAAGTTTAGGTAATTTGTTTTTAAAAAAATCTAAATGTCCAGGCAATGTGCCCTCGTAAAAGTATTGCCCAATCAAATGACCATTGAATAACCCACACCATACATTTATACCTCAAACTGTTTGAAAATGAGTTGAACGAACCCCGTGAGGATTTTCGTTCGACCAATAATGGGCATTTTGTGTATTAACTACACCATTGTTGTGAAAGCGGCTTTCATCACTCCAAAATATTTGGTAAGGGATTGTCGGCAATCATAACATCGATTATAGATATGAATTCTAATCTTCTATCGAAATCAGTAGGCCTCAGTCCTTGATATAAATGTAGTTAAAATGGGTGATATTTGTATTGCTTCAAAATCCGTATAAATCGTGCTCTTGCTTATTCCCAGTTCTTCAGGTATGTTTCTAACAGAAGTATGAGGATTGATACCAACATAGACAAGTATAATAATTACATTATCATCAGTTCTCACTGGATATCGGTGCGTTGCACGGTTTTTGTTTGGGAACGAACCGCTGCGCATCTTCCGTTCCAATTCAGGAAACACCATGTGTGATACCTAAGGATAGTTGAGGAAAACGTTCTTGGTATAAACGGGTCGCTCGTCGAGCATTTTTCCTGCATTCACTATAAACCAATAGCATATCAATGTAATCGTCTGGACTGAATGTAAATGGCATTGTGCTTATAACAAGATTAATTATTTTGAATTCAAATTTGTGGATAGTATAAAAATTTAATTCGTCTATGAACTACAACACCCTAAGTACTATTCGCAAATGATTGTTGTTCTACACTTATTATTGTCAACTAGATTTTTTTACATAAAAAGCATCAGTGTTTTTAAACAAAAGATTAATCTACTTCTATCTCGTGAAGTTTTTAAAAATAGTGACGGAAGCAATAAGGATAATAATTAGATAGAGCAAAATATCATAAAATGTTAATTTTTTGGTGCTAATAATAAAAAAACCAACAAGTATGTTACATCGTTGTATACCAAATAGAGTGACAAGCAATTTTCAACGAAAATATTCAGGAAGTGCCATTTGCAAATAGAAAGTGAGGGGCGGCTGCCAAAGGACTGTTAAGTGAAATAAAGTTTATGATACGTCATTAGGAAGGAATTTTAATGCCATTCACAACAGTTTTTACAGTATTGGATTATCTTTCAAATTAAGCGAGATATTGCCTGTAAACGATAACTTGGGACACGGTGTATATACATACTATTTCTGTATAAGTAAGCGAAGCTAGGAAGCTTCTTCACTTTTGGCTCAATAATAGATCAATGCAAAACAAAATGACCAGAATTGTCACCAAAAGTGGAGCAATTTTCGATTTTGTTTTAGATATACCTGTTGACATCAAAGTTTGGCAATTTTGTTATCTGTTCCCATTTCCTGTATTATTTGTCTTTCTAGTGCGTTGTAATTTAATTTTGTGCATTTCGTTTTTATATCAGTTATTTTAGTCAAAAGCACGCCTATGTATCTTACACTTACCAATGTTGACAGTTAACAGAGTGTATTTTTTTATAATTCGGGTACAACATGTATTATATAAAACATTAGGTTTTTATAACTGAAAAAATCATAGTTTAAGTTGCAACACGATCTCTTTTTGTGGTGTCCATTTGTTATGTTATTTGTTGGCAGAAATCTCAATGATACCGAAAGACTTTGGGTTTTAAAAATGATTTTATACAAAAATTTAATCGGAATTGACATTTTTTTCAAATTGATGGTTTTACATACCTTTATCTTGCAGTGCATCGTATTGTAGATATGAGGTAAAAAAGTAGGTAACCAGATACTGTAATTTGTGTGCCGCCATCTACATTTTACTTACTTAATAATGTCAATGTTGCCATGCTTCACTTATAAACTAGAAATTTCATTGTTCCTGTGGAAACCCGAGACAGACATACCTTAAATATATTTGTGATATTAATAAAATCACCAAAACAAAATAGTCACACAGTCTATGTTTTCATGACAGTATTCAAACTGATATACTACATAAAATGTCATTCATTTTGAAATAGTAAAAAATCTCGGTATAGGTATAATACAAATATAAAAGATTATGTTAATTTTGACTTTCCTTTGGTAGGTACTGTAAAAAATAAAATACAAACATAACAATTAATCTGAAGATATAATTAATTCAATATAAGTCAAAAAACAGTGGCGGATTTACACATTTGCCGCCACTAGGCTATTCAAATTTTGCCGCCCCTACCGACCTCTACAATTCGATACCCTAATTGGCAATCATATTAATAATAAATTTTTTAATGTCAATCACATTCCATCACAGCAGGTATGAAAGTTTCACAATACCTTTTTGTACATTTTTTGTACAACAAAGTAAAGGCGTTTTGGTTTTCTTGGCCTAAGGTAGATCTTAGACAATTTCTCACTCGTTTCCAGCAGCAAAGAAAGCTTTTCTCAACTGCTATTGCTGGTGAAGATAGAGCTATATGCGAACAGCTAAATACAATTTAGCAAATTCTGTTTCCGCAGGAACGAAGATCTTTTCAATGGTCCAGATTCCGGTTTATCAAAATTGGTAAATGTCGTAATGGATACGAGCACAGTTCCTGCATTTATAATGATGGAATTAAAGCATGGGAGTATAGCAAAGACATATTTATGAAGTCATTCGTGCCTAGTGTTGAGCAAAGCAAGAACCAAGACCAATACCAAGACAGTCTTGGTAACGGTCTCGGTCTTGCTTGTCCGGTCTTCGTCTTGGTCTTGCTAAAATACTTCTAGTCTTGGTCTTGGTCTTGCATATTCAGTCTTGGTATCGGTCTTGGACTTGCTCAAATACTTGTAATATTGGTCTTGCGTACTCAGTATTAGTCTTGGTCTTGCTCAAATAGTTTGTTACTTACTACTTACGTCGTTTTGGAACATTTTCGAGTCTTTTGATAGGTATAAATTATAAATGATCAACAATTCATATCTAGAAATCTTAAACACACAAAATGTTTTGTTTCGACGCAAACATATATTCAAGTTAAGAAAAATATTCTCATATATCCTATTTAAAACGAAAGTTGTAATTTTTATTTTAGTCTTGCACTTTGGTCTTGGTCTTGCATTCTCTGTCTTGGTTTTGGTCTTGTTCTTGTTCATTCGGTCTTGGTCTTGGTCTTGCTAGTGTATGTATGATCTTGGTCTTGGTATTGCAAAATCGTAAGACCAAGACGATTTTGCTCATCACTAGTCCGAGCCCACGCTTCCCTACATATTGAATTGTTTGTGTGGTCCTAATAACATTTAGGTATATAAATATGATTTTTCATTTATTTTGTGAGACCTTATAATGTTGGTTCCAAATTTGCCGCCCCTAAAATATGCCGCCCTAGCTTACTCATTCTAGTGGTAAATCCGCCACTGTCAAAAAATAATACGAGCCTTTATACAGGGTGTGTCTAAATTCATGCGACAAAATTCAGGAGGTGATTGCTCGTATGAAATTGAGATGGGTCTTTCCTATAACAAAATTTCCTCAGCTCACCCGAGATATCACCCTTAAAAGGTGGTGACTAAAATTGATTTTTTTCTAAAATTTTAGTAAAGCTAGAAACTTGAAATTCTGTCACTTCCAGCATTTATTATGAATCGTATTACATTTTTTTTATCTTTACTGTTACATAAATTATGGTGTTTATTTTTTTTTTCTCTGCAGCTATTGGTTTTGGGAAAAAAATTTAAGAACAAAAAAGTTTTTAAATAGAACAAGGATTTTAAGTTTAATTTTATTTCATAAAACTTCATCTCGAAAAAAAGTTTTGATATGAAATAAAGTAAGGGTTGCTAATTTCACCCCCGTATAATGTAACAGGAATATTGAAAAAATACCCGTGGTTAGTCCTTTGCGAGTGCACAAAAACTACAGAATTTCAAGTTTCTAGCTTCACTGAAATTTTAGAAAAAAAATAAAAACTCAATTTTAGTCACCTCCTTTTAATGGTGATATCTCGGAAATGGGTGGGCTGAGGAAATTTTGTTATAGGAAAGACCCATCTTAATTTCGTACGAGCAATCACCTCCTGAATTTTGACGCATGAATTTAGAAACACCCTGTATATACGAGCTTATAGTTTTATAAGTCAGTGATCTTTCGAATTTCTGCCCTATATAAATAGATTTCTGTCAAAATTTGAGCAAGCTGCGTCATTTAGTTTGTCTTTGATGGCCACTGAAAGCAGATAAACTCGTAAATTTTTACGAAAATGGTAAAAAATGAAAACGGTAAAATAATCACCAGAAATTTTATCGAAAACTTTTTTCCATTTTCGGCGTTAAAATGTACGAAATTGTCTACTTTCAGTGGCTACCCAAGGAAAAAAAATAAAGCAGTCTGCTCAACATTTGACAGTAGTCTATTAATAGAGAGCAGTTGACCGGTGCAGTGTTGCATTTAAAGTTACTGCTCGGAAAATTCAAACGCTGATAAAGCTGTCGGAAGAATCTCAATTAACTAAACGTTCCTGATTATTTGTTTTCTGACGAAACTTTATTCCACAAGTATGTATTTGTTAACATAATTTGTTATACCACCCACAATCCTAAAATTATCGGACAAACACAAGTCAGGACAAATAAATATTATCTTATTTATATTAAAGACACAAACTTAAGCGTTTGAACACTAAGGGCCAACTGCACCGTTTCTTCGTCTAAGTAATACTTTCGTAATTGAAACATTATTCCTTAAGTGGAACTTGGTGTAATTCAAGTACACCGCGTCTTATTCAGCTAAGTCGACTAAAGACAGGATGAAGACAGGTGGACAGGGATTTTGGTTTTGGTAAAAATTGAAATGTTACAGAAATGTCACTAATTTTGATAATAACGGGAATGACAATATAAAATATAAACAATATAATGAAGTAATAAAGAGTTGCGGCTCCCAGTAATCAAAAAAACGGATGGGATGGCGTGGGCAGAAAAAGATGCTGCGTGGGATAAAATAACAAGAGAGTTCAATGCTAATAGACGTCAAAAAAATAATAGTTCAATACTATTAAACGCTTTACAAAATTAGAAAAATAAATTTCCAAAGAGCAGACCATCCACTAAGAAGCAACAACTACTTCTCGGGCTATATGCCCCGACAGACATTGAATTACACTTCTAAAGTAAACGGGGTTGGTATATCTGTTAAGATAGAACCAACCATTCTGGTTTGCGATTAGAAGGAATAATAACATCACTTATAGACCGGTTTCGGTGTATTGCGCCTCATCAGTACAAGGTAGATGCTATTCGTCCAGAAGCTCTGAGAGCATGATCCTGGACTAGAGACTACGTTGATACCACACCAATACATTAGCCTCAGTAAAGGAAATGCTAAGAGTGCGATATCAGCGACATCTCCACATCTAATCACTAACCAAAATTCTATATCGACAAAAAACCATCTTGGTTTTGTAAGTACTTACTTAATTACAATTACCTGACGTCTATAGATCACGCTTTACTAATATGACAATTATTTACAGGTAACTGTAATTAAGTAAATTCAATGTTCCCGCAGCTATATCCAGAAACAAAGAAACCTTAAAAAATTATATATAAATAAAAAGGCTCATTTAAGAAAAGCTGCTGCCGAAAACAGACAGGAGCAAAGAGCCACTGGAGGTGGCTATGCTTGGATATCTTGATGGACATAACCAATAAAAAAAAACGTTGAGGGCCTGTGCGATGAGTTTGGAGGTGAAGCAATTCAAGAACTGACACCAGAGTGCATATTTCTTGAAGTCGTAAATAGTCGGGAAGCTGACCATGTCAGCGTTGAGCAGGACTTTCATATTTATAAAGTATTCACTTACATGTCAGACGGCCACTCCAATCGATCTTCTAATAGTGCTAATAGAAATCTTACTGTTTCTTTTCGTAATCGAAACTTTAAAAAAAAATTATAATCGGATAGGCTGTTGTGAAAATCTTGTCTGGGAATTATATCCCTGGCAACATCAAATTCAATTAATTCCATTTCGTAAAGATCTATATTCATTATTAATTCCATTTTGTTTGGTTTTATAAACTAACCTCTGTATATTTTGATAATTTGGTCTGCCGAGACATAACCTACAGAACCTACAGTTCGACTTACGTTAAGAACGGTGCAGTCACACATATTTCCTAAGTCTTACTTAAATGCTTGAGTAGCACCGGTGCAGTTGGCCCTAAGTACTTACACTAAATATACCTATGTACCGGGTGTAAAGGAGTCATGGACCACCCCGTAACATTTAAATGGGTTGATAAAAAAATTTCAAAATTGGCGTTAATACAGCTCACCAAAATTTCAATAAAATCCATTTACACATTTGAAAGTTACAGGGGCCATGAATCACTTACACCTTATACCGAATAAAAAATTTAAACGCTATATTTTACACAAAATAACCGTTTTAACTTTTTTCATTTTTTTACAGTATTCTGGAGTTACGGAAAGAAAAAAGTCGGGACGCAGCACGATCACGTCGAGGGAAGGAAAATTACGAATTCTACGAATTGGCAAAAATGCTTCCCCTCCCTGCCGCAATCACCACTCAATTAGATAAGGCTAGCATTATAAGACTGACCATTTCATATCTCAAATTACGAGACTTCTCAGGACACGGCGAACCGCCATGGAGTAGGGATGGACCGCCTCCGAACAAAACACTTAAAGGTAAGTCAATATTTTATTATAAAATAATTTTTTACATAATATTTGGATTTTTTTCATGTTTTTTCACAGCTTGTAGGTGTACAAAATATTACAAAATATCCAAAATGTAAAATTCAATATAACCAATAAACAATAGTAGTGTAACGTTTATTTTAATTTATATTCACAATTAATTTATATTTACAGATTTATATGTAATTCAGTCCTTATTTAATAATTTATGTAATACACTAAACACACTAATTATAATTTATATGAGAATCACTTAATAAACACTTTATCGAGGCGCGTTACTTTCCTTCGGTATCAACACTGACTAATTGACTAAAATTGCCTGCAGCGATGCCCGTGGCCTATTTATACTCGCGCGTCGTGTAGTTCTAGAACTCTCTCGTCGTTCTGGTGGATGTGCTGGGTATTCTGAATGTTTCGTATTTTGGATGGTTCTCGAAAATTGGGCGGAGGAGCCATAGTCGTCTCATACGGGGATTTCACTGGGGGCACTAAGTGAGCATATTAATGCAGTAGCTCGCGTAACAGTAGATTACAAACCTAGGTGGAATGGGTTTCTTTTGTGGAGAGCGCTGTTATAAATTGAAATTAAAGGGTCGTAATTTGAAGATCCCATATTTTAGAAATAAAAATTACAATGATAAAAAAAATCAAATGAAAACACATTTTATTTTAATTTTGTCTCTATCTAGGATATACAAAAGTCCATCTTTTATTATACGTCCATGATCTAAAAACAGGAAAAGTGCAAAAACAAAAACTTGGTGATCATTTTAGTTGATGTGGCGCCATCTAACAAAAGCTGGTGAAAGTTTTTTAGTTAAATGAAATATCAAAGACATTAAAAGAGTGTCTTGTAATATTTTAAAATTCAATTTAATCGGTTTTGCATTTTTTCAATGCAAATGTTGAGCAGAAATACAATATTCAAATACAGTACAGGAAATTTTAATAAACAATAGCTCAAGCGATTTCGCCATCTAGCAATTAGGTATACAAATATGCAGCTCAAATTAAAACGTTACTATCTCATTTTTTCAGTGCTTAAACATACTTATTATTGTTGGTATTTCAAAGAAATTATACCCATTGAAATATTCTATTATTTTAACTTTTTAACAAACCAAAAACTTATTAAGTACCTAGTTGATATTATTAATTCAAACTTCAAGAATGCTATTATGAATGATTATTTATACGAATCAGCATTATTTTTTAACAAATAGTTACCTGGTGAATACAAATAAACACAGTATAATACAAAATGAACACAGTATGATAAAACTCGTTTCTTTTGATTAAATATGTCACAATTATATCCGAAAACATGGGTACTACTTATCCGTGACTCCGTATATTAAAAAAGAATAGTAATCCAACTCACCCTTCGGCTCTTTGATGTCGATGTTATAAAGTAAAGCCGCTATCGCAAGTGTGACGATCGAAGATAAGCAGGTGCATCCTATTTACGAGGGTCGTAAATTTATAGGTTGTTGATTTTTAGATTGAGAGTTTGTTACGGGGGACGGTAAAAACGTACCTTGCTAGAAAACATTTCTTTTAAATACGGTATCCGCCAAAATAAACAGTACCGAAACAGAAAGTGCTGTGGAGTTGGTTATGTAATATGGATTTGTCATATTTGACTTAATTGTCATTAGTTGATATATTAATAGTACGCTGCAGTTAAATTTGATTTAAAAATGGTTCTAACAACGGAAGAAAAAGTGTTTTTGGTAGAGCATTATTTTCGTTCATACGGAAAATCGAATAATTTCTCGGGGAACAGACTTCGAATATCCTTCTCATTCACCTGATCTGACGCCACCTGACGCATACATTTGGGGCATAATGAAGGACAAAATATTTCACTCGGAAAATCCGCCGGCGAATATTGCCGAACTACGGGAAAGAATACAAAATATTTTTCGGCAGTTACATCAACCACTTTTTATAAATATGTTTATTGACTTACAAAATCGATATGAAGCTTGTTTGCGTCGAAATGGTGAACATTTTGAACACTTACATTACAGAAATTAAAAATTAATTTTTATTTTTATTTTCGGTACTGTTTATTTTGGCGGATACTGTACATGAAATCGAGAAAAAGAGACATCTAATCCTCTTTTACTCTTGCAACCATCAGCAGGACGCAATGACCCCATTTATATAATCTAGTTTTAATTATTGAAAAATATAAACAATGTTCTTATACGTAGGTTAACTCTGGGCCCGGCCAGCTCCGAATTCGGAGACGGGGCCAGAAGGGAACGTTTGGGAGCGTGCCTTAACTGCCTTAGAGTTGGACTACTAGTCTTTGTTAATATACGGTGCCCGTGATATAAAATTATAACACACGTTTCCACATTTCACAAAATGTTTGCAACACAAAACTTAATCATTAGATACAAGCCATTCACTGAGTCACTTATTTTTTGTTATCCTTAACATTGTTTATAATTAAACGTTAAACATAGGTTTTATTTACGAAATTTTGGATTTTTAAATTTAAATATTTAGTTCCCGGGAAAATTGATAGATGAAATATAACATAATATGATTATGCCTTAACATTATGGCGTACTTTACGTAATTTAAGTGTATAATTTTATGAGTCCATAAAAAAGAAAATCTAATGGCTTGAGATCCGGTAAGTTCGGTGGCCATTCAATGGGTCCTCGTCTATCGCTGCACCTATTTGGGAAAAGTTAGTTGAGATATATGTCTAAGATCAGCTGCATAATGAGGCGGTGTCCCATTTTGTTGATACCACAAAGTTCCATCAATATGTCCGGAATTGTTTGCACAAGGGAAATAATTGTATCTTCAGAACGTTTGATTATCGAAAAATTATAAGATATATTTTTGGAATTGCCTAGAAATGTAGATTCCAATAATCCAATAAATATGAAATATACAGGATGTGCTATTTAAAAAAATTATCCATGGCGTCATCACTCATAGGCGGCTTACCCAGAATGTTTAGTTATTACGTAAAAATACTGTAAATTAAAATTAAAAATCGAACTGTCTCTGTATTTTCTCTTAGTCATTTGCTTAGCAGAAAATTAATTTATTCCATACTTTCTGAACACAGTATTATAATGAAATGTTCACTAAATTTTGGATTTCACAAGCTATGTGTAAGACGCAGGTCGCGGTTAATGGTAGCTTATATTACCGAACAGAACATTGATAGGTAGGAACCGTCCGTAGCGTAGAGGGTTACGTAAGGGCTTTCTAACCGAAAGGTCTCGGGTTCGATTCCCGATGGTTTCACTTTTTCAATGTTCAGAATATTTAGCTTATTTATAGCAGAAATGGGATTTGATCTACGAAATGTCCACATGAGGCTATAACGTGATGTGATAGTGAGAGGGGGTGACTGGATGGGCGTGCAGGCGTCAGGCTCGCCAGGAGAGTGAGATAGGCGTAGGCAGGCACAGGCATCAGGCTCACGGACGAGCAGGTGAGATAGGTGTACGCACAAACGTCAGGTCCAGGACTCTAGGTACCCCGAGGACGAGGAGCGGAGAGGATGGCCGAATGTAAGACGCAGGTCGCGGTTAATGGTAGCTTTTAATACCGAACAGAACATTGATAGGTAGGAACCGTCCGTAGCTTAGAGGGTTGCGTAAGGGTTTCTAACCGAAAGATCCCGGATTCAATTTCCGATGGGGCTTTTTCAATGTTCAGAATATTTAGCTTAGGTATATATGTAAATGTAAAATTGAGTATTATTGAATGAAAATAATTCCTTCTCTTTTTGGTGTAGTCAGAGAACAAAAACTCTCACTCACAATTTTCAAAATTAAATTTTGAACATAGGTATTCCGGTATTCCGAAGGAGAAACAAATATTTCTCAGGCTGTATTCTCGATAGACATCAATTCACATTTCAACAGAAAACGTGACGGAAACTTCGACATGTCAACAGAAGTATGCTAAAATTTACATCATATTTTCCGTTGAATTGTATCTCATTCAATATTCCTACCTAATATGAAGTAGGTATATTGTTTTCCAAATTTTTTAGCCAGTCAAATTTTTTATAACTTTTTATAACGAAATAGGTAAACCTTTTCATAATATTGTGTGATTAACCATCCACAACTATTCAGCTCTCGCGTAGTAAAATTGAATTCATTTATACTTACATTTCTCTCACATGCTCAAACCATTTATTTGGGATAAATGTGACAGAAGCAATTATTTCTTACGTGCTTAATTCCAGGTTCTCTAGACACGTATAATGTGAACGAATAAAATAATAACCATATTTTATAATCTTAGTCGCTATATTTTTGAACAAGAACTATTATTTATTTGAAGAACCCTGAAATAGTACATTAAAACTTAATATTCGTGAATGTAAACATTTAAAAGTGTATATGAAAATTGTGACGTTTATAGTTTACTCTAAACTACTCGCTTTATTTCTGTGCCTTGGGAATAAGGTCAAATCTCCAACAGTATTCATTCATTCATTCATATATTTGGGTTGTGCTCATCAGGCACTTGAACTGAATCTTTGTACCATTTCCCATGTTATCTACTTCCATTCCAGATGCTTCGTGTCTTCAATAAAGGCCACAAGTGTGACTGGAGGGATTTTCAGTAGTTGTGATGTTTGTATTAATTCCTCTCCAAAGTGCTTCCGTCTAAGTTCTCGCAGAAGCAGAGTATGTGAGTAGGTATTTCATCATCAAGTTCACATTTTCTGCACATAGTTTCACTAACTTTGCCCATATTATACAGATGTTTCCTCAAGGAGCAGTGTCCAGTTACCCAGTTTCAGTAGCCTGGTTGAGAGTTCCTTGTCTACCTTGTTCAGTAAACTCTTTGTATGAAGGTGTCCTTGTGTCACCCTCCATTTGAATTGTTGTTCCCTATCTAGCCAATTCCCAATTTCCCCTCTTATGCAATCTTTTGTGATTCCACAAAACGGTTCCGGACCTATGAAGTCTCCTTTAGAGCTTTCTTTAGCTAACTGGTCCGCCATTTCATTACCTGCAATCCCCTCATGTGCCGGCACCCATATTAGAGAAAGTTTATTGTCTCTTGCCAGCCTGCTGAGGGATTCTTTGCAGTTTTTCACTAGTCTAGACCTAGTTGTTAGATTACTGACAGCTTTAAGCAGAGCCTGGCTGTCGGTGAATATTTCAATTTTTTGTCCGGTATATCCTCTTCTGATGTTTTCATCAATACAGGCTATAGCGGCAATCGGCTCTGCTTGAAACACAGTCGTATATCGACCAAGGCTAAAGAACATTCTCTTTCTACGTCCTTTTATACCAGCCCCAGTGCCATGGTTTGTTTTAGAGCCATCGGTGAACCAGATGATTTCTCCAGAATTACCTGGGTGCATCACCTGTTCCCTAGATGGGATGATGATATTCACCCGCTAAGTGAATCTATTCTCTGGTGTCACGCTATCAAAACTTATGTGAAATATGGGCTCGTCTAGTAATGTCCCAGTTATATCGGTGTGTCCTCAGTGTGTGCCTCCGCCCTTATAAAAAGTTCTAGAGGAGGAAGTCCAAAAAGGGCTTCCATTGATGCCGTCCCCGTGCTGCTCATTGCCCTGGTAATACCAAGAAGGTCTTGTCTTTGGGTTGCAGTTAATAAATCAACTGCAGAGGAGTCCTCCTCCACTAGACTATTGTTCCATAGGTGATCGTTGGCCTTATCACAGTTGTGTAGAGCCAGTGAACCACCTCAGGTCGTATTCCCCAGGTTTTGCCCATAACTCTTCTGTATTGCCAGAAAAGCCTAGTCGCCCTGGTAGTAAGTTTTGCCAGGTGTGCCTTCCAATTCAGTTTGAAATCAAGGGTCTCTTCCAGATATTTGACTTCTTTGGATATTTCTAGTTCTTCTCCGAACAACAGTACTCTACCCTGCGAGAGAACTCTTCTATTCGTAAAAACAACTGGTTTGTTTTTTTTTTGGATCCTATCCATTTGCATGTGGTACTGTTAATCCCTCTGTTTTTAAGGGATCTGTTAATTGATGACATCGATGTGTTGTCAAAAGCACCTTCGATGTCTAGAAATGCTGCAAGGGCTACTTCCTTATGATTCAGGCTCCTTTCGAGACCTGAAACCAAATTATGCAGGGCAGCTTCATCTGGTTTCCCTGCCTGATAAGCCCATTATAGTCTATGTAAAGGGATGCTCTTAAGCGCTCCTTCTTGTAAGTATATTTGTAAGACTTTTTTCATGGTTTTCACCATGAATGATGTCAGACTGAATGGTCGGTAGGATTTAGCGTGCGTGTACGTTTCTTTTCCTGGCTTAGGAATAAACACCACCTTTGACTCTCTCCATGCAATTGGTATATACCCTAGAGCATGGTTGCTTCGAAGTATCAGAACTACAGGACCCATTATGATGTCTAGTCCCTCTTGCAGAAGCTTAGGGAATTTGCCATCTGTTCCTGGAGTTTTGTAGGGGTCAAATGAGTTTACAGCCCATCTGATAGGATGGGGTTTGAATATCTTATTCGTGAGTTCCCAGCCCTCTTTGGTTGCCTTTGTTTTGGCAACCGGCCCGTTGTCATAGCTTGTCTCTATCTTTACCGAACCTGGAAAGTGCACACTGAGGAGATGCTCTAGAGCCTCTGCCTCAGTTTTTGATAACTTTCCGCTTGGCAACTGAATAGAACCAAGTTTGTTAGAAGTATCCCTTTTGAGAATCCTGTTGATTCTGACGCTGTCAGGGACACCTTGCATGTCCTCACAGAATTCTCTCAAAGACTTCTCCTTGGATTCTATTATTTTTGTAGCTCCAACAGTAGTTCAGGAACTCTGAAAAGAAAACTGGGAGTACCTATTGTTTCAATTAATGCAGAAAGGGGCAATACCTAAGTAAATGGATATCAATTTATAACAAAATGTTGTACTGGACTGTAGTTTATTAGTCTCATGTTTAATAAACCTGATAAAAGTTTTTAACAAAACAATCATACAAAAATTTGGTTTTGTGAATTCGATTTTAAATTCTCTACGTTATGGGACTTCTGAATGTTTCCGTAAATTCCTGGGACACTAGTATCGACGTTAGCTTAAAGTCAAAATTTATCGTTCGGAAATGTTTTCAAGAAAAGACAAATGTATACGTAAAATAGAATTTACGGAGCCCGCCCTTTCAATCACCAAGTGCCTAGATGCCAGATGTCAGATAAAATCGCAAAAAATAGTGATTTTATATAGTTATCTCAAAATAGACAAAACATACATATCAGAAGATAATAAGGTTTTCAAAATATGTTTAATTTAAACAACCAATTTTAATTATCCTAATATCAAATTTTAAAATGTTTATAATAAGAAAATTGAAGCATAATTAAAAATATGAACATGACAATTCCATTGGGAAAATGTTCTATTGCTTGTATTCTTTTATACGGCTTTAATTGATAAACTTTAAAGTAACAAGTCCTTAAACTCTTAAAGTATTGAAAATGTAGCTAATAACTCCCAGTTGATGATGGAGGATGGTTTATATTAAATAAAAATAAGTTTTAACCAAAACTGTTGAAATAATATACAATTTCATTTATTTTGGAAAAATATGTATGTATCTATATAATTTTGTTGAGATTTTTCTAGTACTAGTACTTATTTCGGCAACCCTGCAGTAACGAGTAAGGGCGAGTGGGCTCCTACACGATATGACATGTATGTTGATTGAAAGTGTGTCATCCCACTAACTGTGTCTCGTTGTTCCAGCCCCTCTTCATGTAAATCTAATAATGAACCCCTCTGGTAAATTTGTAAATCCAATTCTGGGCTGTTCCCGGCTGAGAGTGATAAAATTAGCTCTTGCTTATTGTAAACCAAACTTGGAAAATTTGCCGACGTAATTCGGTAGTTGCGGCTGGGGCGGTTGCTGTTTCTTCTTGAAAACGTATCTGAAAGGTTGGGTTAAGGGTTATTATAATATACCGTATAATAAAATATATGAAATTTCACTTCAGGATTTCGTATATTTTGAAATTAAACATTTTAATTATTTATTATATGATCTTTTTCAAAACTTTTTAATTTAATTCCATAAGTATTTACCGCAATAACCTCAAAGGTGCTAATCGATACTTGATATTTTAACAGCTTTATTGTCATTAAAAACATTTACGACACTTACCACGATTTGTTTTCCAAGAAAAACTGAAAAACTCATTAAATCGTGAAATTAGAATAACTGTAACGAAAATACAAAAATTATCCAATAAGTATATTAGACAGACAGGTACTTGGTATTCACAAACACCACACATTTTCATGTCTTGCATTGACTTGCACTCATCTCTCAGGATACAGAGCCTCCACACACATCCAAGTGGGCCGATGATCCAAGAACAATCAATAAATATTCAAAAGTAGAGTGAAAATAATGATCAAAGTAGGATGCAAAAGAAAAATCGTTTTAAAACCTAACATCAAATAATGTAGTAATATACACTTACGAATTTTACGATAAATAAAGTTGATCAGCCGTTACATAACTCCGCCACTGCTTTCGGTTGGTTTTAACCGAAATAATTATGAGAATTAAAACGAACCCGAACAATCTTATACTTTAGATTAACTAATGAATTGACATTGATCCAGAGGGTTAGCTGCGGGGTTTTTGTTTCAACACTCAAATCAAATTTGCTTAGCGTTTTCGTTAACTTCATCAAATAAATTATGACATTTAATACCATATTTTTCAACAAGGGCTCAAAATTTATTTGCTTTTTGAATATCTGCATTTTATTATGAAGATAAACTCTAGGTTGAATGTGGTTGTTTATTACTCTTTAGGCGATTATAAATTTTTTTTATTATTATTAGTGTCGTTGATTTTTCCTCAGTTTTTCCCTATCTAAATACATCTTTAGTGTTAGTTACCGGCAAATCTGTTTGGAGAAATCTATGATTGCCCCAAGCTGGTTAACGGATTAAGAGGAAGTCGTCGGCTTCTCCAAAAGGTTGTAAGATGAACTCAATAGAATGTGCTATGATGGTATAAATTTACACATCAAAAGCTATCCTTAAAATTAGGAATACAGAAAAATATACAGTGCATTAATAATATGCAAATACCACCCTAAAGGTGGATTTTATGAAATTCTGACAAAATACTTGTCATTAGATAAAAGTTTGGGTTACTACATATCCCCACAAAATTTTGGGCTCCAGAATTATTAGGAATAAATAGTCCTTCCCTGGTTTCATAGCAATATCAGTTTATACTTTTGAAATAAACACAAACGTGTTTTGTTTCCTTTAAATATTTATCCTTTTTCTACCATTGACTATTTAACTTTACCAGGAGTCTTGGTCTTAGTGTCTTCATCCAATACTTATATGAGCTTGCCATATTCTGTGTGAAAATAATTCAATCGCCGTAGCTATTTTAATTTGAAATTTTCTAGAATTGATAGCATTTGCAGTTAATTTTTAATGATTTTTTTGACAATGCAGCTTTTAATTTTTGTTTTTACAATAGTTTCTTGTTGTGCTTCATGCATGTGAATTATATTACTTTCGCTGCTTTAAAAATTATGTAGACTCCAAAATTGTCTGTTTTTGTCTCACAATCAAATCCAATCAATTTAGATAAAACTGTTTCCGTAAATAACATTTTTCAACAGTAGTTAAGGTGTAAAACCACAAAATGAAGTACATCTGTATTCGTTGGCAACAAAGTAAATTGGGGGGCTCTAATCAAATTAACTGACAAAGAATACTGACCAGTGAATGGAGAGACGTCCAGAATAGCTAACACAGAGGCGTATTTCAGTATTTTATTTTGCACAACCAGATTATTTATAAATATGTATGTAACAAAAACTGAAATAATGAAAAAATAAATAACTAATATCTATGTCGAGGTTAGGTCGAAGGTATATCTCCACTTTTAAGCAAAATTACGAGATGAATTTTTTATAACGAGTTTATAAAAAATATTTAACTTTGATTGATTGGTTCTTCACCACTAGTCGGAGGCGTAGACCTCGGCACCCCAGCCTTTAGGCTTTCTGTGCTCTTGGTTATACCGTTTATGTGAAGAGACCAGTAGCCCTTATCAGGCTCAACAGTCTTTTCACTAGGTCCTTCTTGGATAAATCCTCCCTTGGATACTCTAGCCCTAGGATTCTATATCTCCAATGCGACAATGCTTCACATTCGAAGATAATGTGAGAGGCTGTTTCCTCCTCTTCCATGCACAACCGACACATCCTATATATGTCAATTGTATGCATGTGCTTCCTTAGGGTACAGTGACCGGTGAGTAATCCAGTCACTTTCCTTATCTGGCTCCTACGCTGTTTAATATTTCGTTAGTCAGCCACTCCGAAGGTTTTTTTTACCAGGAGTTTGCTGTGTTTCTGTTTTGGCACGTGTCTCAAGTACATCTGATGTTTAGTTTGAATCCACCGAGATGTACAACCACGTGCAGCAAATTTTGATATTCCAAATACTGGTTCAGGACCATTGAATGCAGTTTCAGACCCTAGCTTTGCTAGGGTCTCTGCCTTTTCATTGCCTACAATACCCTTGTGCCCCGGGACCCACTTAAGAGTTACTCTATTATGGTTTGACAGGGTTGAAAGTTTTTGTAGACAGTCCCAGACCAGTCTAGATCTGATCTGGGGACATGCTAAAGATTTGAGTGCTGCCTGACTATCTGAGAGTATGAGGATCTTTTGGCCTCTATACCCCCTTTCGATGTTCATTTGCAAACAAGTGTCGATATCGTAGATTTGGAGCTACTAGTCTCTGAGACTTTCCTCAGGAACTAAGTAGAAGTAAAGGGGCACAATATATCTTTTAGGTCTCAGTGAATGTCACCCCAATTTACATACATACATACATGCATACATACATAGCGTAGATTTCTGCCTGGAATACAGATACAAACTTCCCCAACGATGCGTGGACATTGCACCTGGGTCTGGCACCATGGACTCCAGCTCCTGTTCCTATGTCAGTTTTAGATCCGTCTGTGTACCACAGCAATGTTCCTTCTGGACTACTTGCTTCCAGCCCATCCCAGTTTAGCTGGATATGGTATGGTTGGTTGTCGTTAATTATGGACAACATGTTATCACTTCCCATTTCAAGAAGCGAGTTTGTGATAACATCTGTGATTCTGGAATGACTATGGGTGTTGGTTCCTTCGTGCCAATTCCCATTGCATTTCAGCCTGTATGCAGCCATTTTCGCTTCCGTCTTTACATGCAGAGTAAGAGGCGGAAGATTGAGAATGGCTTCCATTGCCGCAGTCGGGCTGCTTCTTATCGCACCCGTTATTCACAGACAGGCAAACCTCTGAAGTTTTGATATCTCCAGTTCGGATTTCCTCTGATCTGTTTCTGGCCACCAAACCAAGGCTCCATAGGTAACCATGGGTCTCACCACAGTTGTGTACAGCTAGCGAACGATCCGTGGATTTAGTCCCCCTGTGTTTCCTATCGCTCGTTTCGCTGCCATTTGGGCCATTTTCTCTTTATTGGTTTTGTCATGTAGGTGTGAATTCCAGGTTAGTTTTGCGTCCAGAATTATGCCCAGATACTTGACCACCTGACTGCGCACGTTGAAGAGGCTTGGCAGTTTTAGTCTTCTAAAGCTTCCTTTTTCTAGTGAAGGGAATGAGCACAAGGGTTCATCCTTAAGCATTTTCTCCTATACCATACATCCACCATTTCCAGAGCTTGTTGTATCAGCTCCGATATAACATTAGGGAATTTCCCCAGTACAAAAGTATTGTCAGATCATCTGCATACCCCTTTCTGTTCAATTCCTCCAGGATCTCGTCTATGACAGGGTCCCACATCAAAGGTGATATTTAAGTTTAGCGTAATTCTTCATACTTTTCATAAGTAACTAATTTTTGTTGACAATGGCAGATAAATTAATTAATTTTAAATTATAAGCTTAGAAGGCGATTCAAAAGTGAACAGCTTCCTATATTGATTTGTAAAATACGTTTTGAATAATGTGATTCATTTTTCCCATTCTGTTTGGGCAAATTATTTACTCTTATATTTATCCGGTCAAGTACGTATGGAAAACAATCTTGCGAATCCGTACCTGTATTAAACCTAAAGGACAAGAGACAGACCGGGCAGCTGAAATATGATTTCTGGACATCGGCCCCTGAGATTCTGCTAATGAAAAATGCTATTTGCCATATCTGCAGGCGCCTAACGTGCCCCAGGATCAATAAATTAATATGTTACTCTTGGGACCAACAAGTGCGTTCAAAGTGGTCGAACGAATTAAGTGTTTTTGGGAATTGGGGAAAAAGTCTTCCAATTTTCCAACGAATTTCTTTCTGGAGTAGATACACCATATGTGTCACAGTAACAATAGACAGAAGCAGAACATATTGATGGAAATATTATTTATACATTGCAGACGTGAATGTTTGCATACATTCGACATTTTTCAATATTTTGAAGGAAACATTAACAATCCCAAATTTTCATGAGATGTGCTATTTTCAGTTGAAGGAGAACTGTATTTAAAGAGTACAGTTTATGAAAAAAGGGGTGCAACTGAACTGCGCCAGGTATTTTTCTTACCTGAACTTGATCTGCTGTCTGTCTGAATTGCGCCAATAATTATTTCAATTTCGGATTCGTTGCAAGATATATATTTAAACAAAATAATATATTGATATGGAAAGTGGAATCATACAACACATACACCAAACAAGGGTTATTTCAGTAAAAAATCTAAATAAACGGGAATCTTTATAACTTTTCTCTAATTTATTGAAATCCTATCACATAGTTTCAGAATTTTCAAAAGCTTTGCAAAAGTTTCTTGGCTCATCATAAATCTAAAAAGAAAGAACCTGAAAATTAAAAATTATTAGTTAGGTTATAATATCTGACACTGGTAAAAATAGAAAAAGTACACTTATGAACATATTTAACAAGGTGTGAATCTAGATTTGTCAACTCGAACGGAAGAAAGGACATGGCAACTGAAATTAAAATTGATGTCAAATAATTTTAAAATTTTTTAACTAAACGATAAAAACAATAATAAATTATTTGGAGACATTAAAAATAAACTTTCATATCAGAAAAAGATCAAATTATAAAATAATCAAGTCAAATAACAGAAATCAAAAATTATTAAATGAATTTGATTGGTCAGCAATTATAGAAAAACTTAAAAATAAAGAGACATGTGGTTGTTGAATATAAATAAATTTTGATACGTTGCTATTGATTAGAAACGGGTAGTTACGAAAAAATATACAGAATTGAGAAGTATAAGCTTTTTCATGTTACAAAATTGAGTTAAAATTAGGCTACGTTATTTTAAAAGGTTAAACTATAAAGTGAATTTGTGTTACTAACCTTCCTTACAAGTGCCTGTTAAAAACAGAGGTTAAATAACCTCTGTAAATATTAAATTCCTCAAATAAACTATGAGTGAAAACTCCGAGAGGTAAGCAGACCTGAAAATCTTCCCAAGCCGACCCCGAAGCCATATCGAAGCCACTTCTACGAGGGACTCCAAGGCCCAGAAAGGTCTAAAACACAGAAAAGAAGTAATTATCCAATTTTCAAAAAGTAATACAAGATAAAAGGTATTCTATAAACTATAAATTAAATCATTAAACTTACGTGCGTGTGAATAAATCCAGAACTTGATATTTATTCCTCTTCGTTGCGATTACAATATCATCCATTTTGTATATAAAATCTGTTAGAAACAGATGTTCTGTTTTGTCTTTGGTTTTTAGTAGTACATGTAAGTAGAGTTGCATAATTTCATATATTTATTAGATATAAAAACTTAATTTAGTGTGAACGTTGAGCGAAAGATCATTTAGATAAGTGTTTTAAATTGTTCCTTATGTCCTTATTTATCAATTCTGTATAAATACGCCACACAATAGAGAATAAATTAAAAAAATATTTTTCATTAATTTCAAATATAAAGAGTTTTCTTCCTATAAAGTTGGCAAAACTGCTTCACAGTTAGATAGTTCCTATTATTCAAGGGCAAGGACACAGGACCAGCCTGAGGGTATGTCAAATAATAAAATAAAAAAAGAAACTAAGTGAGCATTAGGCCCATGAACACAACCTGAGGTGAAGAGTCAACATAAAAGGTGAGTGATGTATGATATCACTAAAATTTAAATTAAAATTCATATTAATTAGCGCCCAAATAAATATATTACAATAAATAAATTGGAGTACATATTAACACTATAAAATTTAAAAATTCATATCAATATATTACTATTTTAAATGAGACTAACTATTCCTTATTAATTTCACTATTTAATTAACGGTTACTTTCATTTAAAATAGTACCTAATATGAGTAGATTCCACAAAGTAAGGGTACAAACAGTGAATTCACAATAATAGATAGTAATAAATAAGATATATTATAAAATGTAAAATAATAATTTTATTTTCATGTATCATAATAATGGGTATGACCTCCTCTTGCCCTAATAACATCTCTCATACGAGTCGGCATAGATCTGATCAAGTTTGCTATTGTTTCGGTGGGATGTTAAGCCACTCTTCTTCTACTGCAACAATAAGCTCTGAGATCGAGTTAGGGGTATGAAGTCTAGCTCGAATTCTTCGTTTTAGCTCATCCCATAAATGTTCTATCGGATTTAGGTCAGGACTGTATGCTGGCCACTCCATAACCCGAAAACCGACTTCTGCAATCTTGCGATGTGCGGCCTTGCATTGTCATGCATAAAGGTAAATTCGTCTCCAATGTAGTCGACGTAAGGTACCACATGAATTGCTAAAATCTCCTCGATATATCTAGCAGCCGTTAAACCTCTTCTTCCGTGAACACGGTCGCCCCTACGAATCAACACAGGGTCGGTTCGTGCTCCTATAGAAATTTCACCCCAGATCATGCAGGAACGACCTCCATAAGCACTCCGCTCTTCAAAGCAGCAATCTGCAAATCGCTCTCTTGGTCTCCGGTACACTTGCCTTCTTCGGTCGCTACCATGGAGGCATATTCTGGTCTCATCTGAGAACAGAACAGATCCCCATTGTTCCAACGTCCAATTCAGATGATCCCGTGCAAAACGCAAGCGTGCTTGCCGATGAGCTGGCGTCAGTTTTGGACCAATCGCAGGTGTTTTAGGGGTCCGGTTATTTTCCTGCAGTCTTCGTCTTACTGTCCACTGACTTACAGCCACTCCTCGCACCTCACGGAGCTGTCGTTGCACTTAAACGGCATTAAGGTAACGATTTCTTAATGCTGTTGACACAATAAAGCGGTCATCACGAGCGGTTGTAAATCGCCTCCTGTCTGTTCCAGGTCGCCCATGAAAGGATCTAGTCTCCTCATAACGTTGTCACACTCTCCAAACCGCTGCACGATCATATCCAATTGTCTAGCAGCAGCTCGCTGACCAAGTCCAATTTCGATAAAAGCAATAACTTGGGCGGCTTTTTGTGGTGTAGTATGCATTACTAACACACTTGAACACTATTGAGATTATGAAAAACGAATAATATGCAAATTTCAGTTGCAAACGCAATAATTTTAATATTTGACAGATTTGTTATTTTCGTACACCAAATAAACACGTTTCATTTGTTTACCGGTTGCTACGCATATAAACGATAAGCCTTCTTGATAAATTTATACTCACATTAATAGTTATTTAACCAACAAGTGTATTAATGAGGGCCATTAACAATCGAGATAATATTAACGCACGAGCAGAGCGAGTGCGTTAATGTTCGAGATTGTTAATTGCCCTTTTAATACTCGTGTTAGTTACAAAGCTTTTCCTTCGACTGTAACAGTTGTATTCGTTTTTCTCAATATTTAAAAACTAAAAATATTTATTTGTTTCATAGGTAAGTACTGTCAAAAATAAATAATGACATTGAAATGTAAAATTTTCATCCATTTCTTGGGAGAATTCAACACCAATTATAAACACAAAACACTGTACAAGTTGTAATCTTTTTCCTTGTACTCACAGCTTGTACTGTCAAAATTAAATAATGATATTGAAATGTCACAGAGATGGTCGCTGGTTCAAATGTCACTGTTTTCGTTTTTCTTAAATTCTTTTTTGGATGTCTTAACACTAATAATTATTATAATTTTGTAGAATAATAAAATAAAACGATAGGTAAGTCAAAAACTAGAAGTATTCTATACTAGGATTCATTTTTTGAAGACGTTATTGTATGTTTGGTTGCCTACACCACAGGTAACTGTCAATATAAATATAATGTATAAGATGTGCGTTGGGTTGCATGCAGAAAATCGTTGATTAATGTAGGTAAATCATGCATTAATGGGGTCATTAATGTATGATTTTGTCTAATTTTGAGAACATTAATAGCATATGTTAATACACGGTCGACGGAAAAGCATATTAAATTGTCTTTCAAACAGCATATTTCTTTTTTTGATCTGATGAATAATTTAAAAAAATATATATAGTTAAAGTCAAAAGTTTACAGTGTGCCGATTTCTATGCACGCAAGTGTATATTATACTTAATTCTGAATGTCTAAAAAATAACAGAAAAAGAGCTAGGATAGATGTACACCTCCAAATGTAAATGAAAAACGCACTTTACAAAGTCGTAACGACAAATTTGTTTTTTAATTGAACAATTTGACATTCAATAAACATTTGTTTATTTAAAACTTCTTTTCTAACATGCGTACCTATTTTCTTTTTGAATTATTGAATTTATTTTCATATACGACTCCGTTTGCATATCAGTTTTTAAAAAACCATGAATATTTGGATGCGATGAGCAGTTTTCTTTTTTGAATGGAAGGATTCACAAGTATTGGTTGTTCTAGTTAAAGTTTTTCGCCCATATTGCTGGTAGAAATAAAAATTCTGAAAAACAATCATCTACTTCAGCAGGAGCGAGAAATCTTAATCCAAAAACATGTCTTAACCGATTTCCACTAGCGGAAACGCTACTTTTATATTCGATTGTCAATCCTAAACTTTGAATTTTTCATTTAATTAATTACAGTTATTTGTTGTTGTTGCTTCTTAGTGGACAGTCTGTTCTTTGAAAATTATTTTTCAAATTTTGTAAAGCGTTATAATAGTTTTAAACTATTATTTTTTTGACGTCTTTTGAATTTTTCGCCACCATGACTGAGCGAGGTGAAAACGACAACCAATAATTTTTATTGTCGGCCAGACTTCTTCAACTCCTTCATGAATTGCCACTTCAAAATCTAATATCATTTTCTTCGGTTTCAATAAATACCCATGAACTTCACACTATTCCTTTAACCTTAATAATACAGCAGAATATGTTTGTCTTTTAAAAGACAAAATGCAACAGATACATAAAATCATCCATTGTACGCGTATATGGTAAAAAGTTTATAAAAATAGTTTAAAATCAGATATTAAAATTCTAATCCGCTGGCGCAGTTCGGACAGCAGCTTAAATTTAATTTAATTACTTTTTTAGCTGAGGATTGGAGAGGCGCAGTTCGTGTGCGTCCAAAAAAAGTATATTTGGAAATTATTGACAATAATATTTTGGTACCATTTTTTATCTAAAAAACGTTGAGTGCTGAATATATTTATATGGAAATGCCATAAAGATAATTGTTCCAGCAGTAATTGACTATATCCAGGGATCACCATCAAATTTTATACAAATATTCCGTGATTATTTAAATAATTATTATTCTATGAAGTGCACAATAGATCTTTTAGGCACGTAGCTCCGTTTTTTTATACTGGGGTTATCAAAGATTGATAAGTCTAACAATATTTATCTTATCCTCTGGGAGGGACAGCTTTAAATTATACTTCGTATACTGAATATATCCGACACCTATACGATAAAAGGATATAATATGATTATATATATTTTGAATAATTGAAGAAAATTTTAATTATTCTCTGTTGTTTCAGCTGGGAGAAGCAGAACTCAAGGTGGCTTAGCAATGGAAATTTTTGAACAGCATCAAGGAACGCATATATTGCAGGTATAAAAAACAAATTTATTACAATTAATAAATTAGTATGTTTGTATCGTTGACATCACTAGATCTATATATATTACTGTTTTTTATGGATTAAAACCTTTTTTTTTTCAGTCTTTGGATGGATTCGCTTTGGCTGTGGCTTCTGATGGCCGGTTTTTATATATTTCAGAAACAGTATCAATATATTTAGGACTTTCACAAGTAAGAAATATTTCATTACCAATTAATGCAGTTTACTCTTATTTTACTATAATAGTACTTAATGCGTAGAATTTGTGTTTTAATTTTCATCCCATGTCATGTACTTTATCATTATAATAGTTAAATTATTGATACCTACCTATCCATTTTAATACATGTGATGATAAAATATTAAAATAATATCCACGTACCATGTTCTCTAAATATTTCGGTAATTGAGAATACGATTTTATACTGCTGATGTATTTTTAGGTTACATAACTGTATCGGATATGTAAAGACTGGTTTCCTAACAATAGGTACTCATTCTGAATCCTTATTATTTCATTCAACTTTCGTGTGTATTTGGCGACGCATACTAAGTTTCAATTACACACACATTACTAGTTGAAGAATTTAGGTAGACTTTCCATATACCGTCCGGTATTGGGTTTCTCTAATGAATAAAAATAAGAATAATAATCAGTACAATAGTGCACTTTCTAAAACAAGTTATGTGGGCGGATCTGCAGACATGTTTTTTTCCGAAAATTACAAATTTGATCAATACTATGTTTATACGAACATCTAATTTTTGGGCTGTCTTAGTCTAAGCCAAGAATCACTTTTATATAATAACTAACGATCACAATCATTGAAATATGTGGTTTGTTTTATAAAGAATTGGTTTAAATTAAATCATTAAGCCTCTAGACTAAAGTTCAAACGTGTATTAATTTAAAAATCAAATTTCTTGTGACCTTTAATTTACACAAACTTTTTTTGGCATTGATTGATTGATTATTGATTGGTTCGGCACCACCAGTCAGAGGCTTCGAGACCTCGGCACCTCAGCCTTTAGGCATTTTCCGTTTATGTGAAGTGACCAGTAGCCCTTATCAGGCTCAACAGTCTTTTCACTAGGTCCTTCTTGGGAAATCCTCCCTTGGGAGCTCTATTCACATGATTCTATATCGCCAATGTGTTTCACATTCGAAGATAATGTGTAATGCTGTTTCCTCCTCTTCCATGCACAACCGACAGATAGGTACCTCCTTATATATACCAATTGTTTGCATGTGCTTTCTTATGGTACAATGACCGGTGAGTAATCCCGTCACTTTCCATATCTGGCCCCTGCTGAGGTTTAATATTTCGTTAGTCAGCGACTCCGAGGGTTTTTTGACCAGGAGTTTGCTGTGTTCCTGCATTGGCACGTGGCTCCAGTACGTCTGATGTTTAGCTTGAATCCACCGAGATGTACAACCACGTGCAACAGTTTTTGATATTCCAAATACTGGTTCAGCATCAGTGAATTCAGTTTCAGACCCTAGCTTTGCTAGGGTGTCTGCCTTTTCATTGCCTACAATACCCTTGTGCCCCGGGACCAACTTAAGTGTTACTCTATTGTAGTTTGCCAGGAGTAAGAGTTTTTGTAGGCAGTCCCAGACTAGTCTAGAACTCATCTGGGGACATGCTAAAGATTTCAGTGCTGCCTGACTATCTGAGAGTATAAGGATCTTTTGGCCTCTTTACCCCCTTTCCATGTTTTCCTTTGTAAACACGTGTCGATAGCGTGACTTTTCGCCTGGAATACGAATGCCAGCTTCCCCAACAATGCGTGGACATTGCACCTGGGTCTAGCACCATGGACTCCAGCTCCTGCTCCTATGTGAGCTTCAGAACCGCCTGTGTACCACACCATCGTTCCTTCCTGACTGCATGCTTCCAATCCATTCCAGTTTAGCTGGATATGGTATGGTTGCTTGTCGTTAATTGTGGCCAACATTTTATCACTTCTCATTTCAAGAAGCGTTTGTTGGCATAAAAATCAAAGTTGTTTCTATCACTGTGACGAAAGCATGTGTTGAAAGTCGAAATTTTTACAATACATTCAATTTGGAAGTTTTATCCAGAAAATTTATCATTTGGAAAGTCTTACAATGTATAATAAATTCTTTAAAAAATATACCAAACTGTACTCCATATTAATAAAAATTATTGGTATGTATAAAATTCTGGAGACTCTTCCAGTAATACCTTAAATTTTAAAATTTGATCATTCCTTGGAGAGTTAAATCCCTTCTAAAAATTTCATATAGGAGAATAGATTGATAATAAGTTAGCGACATTTTGAATTTCCCGCGCAGTAACTTTAAATGCAACACTGCTCCCGTCAACTGACATCTGTTAATGATCTACTACCAAATTTTGAGCAAATTGTAATTTAATTTGTGTTTGACAGCATTTAAAGGCTGGAATTTTAAAGAAAATAAACAAAATTTAAATTTATGATATATTGGAACAATAAAATTCAAAAATCTTTCGTGAGTCCGTACACTGGATGATACTGAAAAAGTTAGGAAGAAACAACCGCTCTGCTCCATTATAATCAGTTGTGGATCAAACTTGAGGAAATGCTATTTTGATTTGTCAATAACTTATGATCCAAGTACTTTAAACTATGAGTGTGGCTAAGAACCTGTGACATTTTTCAGTGATGATTTAGTTATAGAGTGTTGTGGAAGACATGTCATCCAATGTATAAAAAGCTGCATCTTTTTATTATTTAGTAAAGGCTGAACTTTCTTTCAATACTCCTCTTATAGCCCACAATCATCGATTGGCAGAAGGATTGACAGGTTCTAAGAGGGTAGCAGATGCCAACATGTCAAAGGAGCAATGCTCTTTTTATTATTTGAATAGATGAGGCTTTTACTTGATGAAGATCCATACTAAACGATGAAATAAAACAATTTAATTTGTTTAAATCTCCATTTTATTTGGAACTGATGTTCAATTTAAAATTAGTGACGCGTTTCGCTACACAGTAGCTTTATCAAACTAGTGAAGATATAATCAGAAACTTTTATACTATATAATTCACTATATAAATTAAAAGTTTCTAATTATATCTTCACTAGTTTGATAAAGCTACTGTGTAGCGAAACGCGTCACTAATTTTAAATTGAACATCAGTTACAAATAAAATGGAGATTTAAACAAATTAAATTGTTTCATTTCATCGTTTCTTTGTATTATTTAGTTAAGCTTCATTTTTGCGTATGTTGTTGTGGCAACTTTTCTTACTCCATATGCCAATTGGCAGAACAAAATGGTGGTTCTAACTATTTGGCAGAACGACTTAAATATCTCGTATACGCCCTGATTTCGTGCCCTCGATAGCAGAGCAATTTGCATTATGAATACTTGAGAAAAATAAACAATAATTTCGTTCATTTATTCAGAATATTTTTAGTAAGCACAGACATTCATTTACCTTTGGAACTGGTAGGTAGTTTAATGCTCATTCGATGGAAATCCAGCAAACATTGCAAAAAAAATTGCATCCAAGAATAACTTTGCAATTATGAGAGACACGCAATTAAATTCTTTATAAAAAAGGTCTCCTGCCCTTTTGCGTATCACGCTTAGTTTCTGTGTTACCTATAATAAAATATAAAAATATTTTTGACATTCAAACGCAAAACTATGTATGCTAAATATGAGAACTTGGAGAGTTTTTGTAGAAAATTTGTTTTTGATTCTTTTCGGATTTCGGTAAAATATAATCAGTATCGACAGACGAAAACTAAAAAATGCAATTGTCAAGAAAAAAATCACACTGAAAATATTATTGTTAAAGTTGCATGCTCCAGAGTTGTAGATAAATTTTTTTTTTTTAATTACTTCAAAAATGTTTCAATACAGCAAATTATAATAATGCGTAAATTAAAAGAATATTTCCAATACATTTTTTCATGGAGAATTAATGTTTAGAAATGTTTATGTAATAAACCATTTTCACGATTTTTTCAAATTTCTTTCACTATATCACAGAAACTAAGCGAGATACAAAATAATGTCAAAAGGACATTTTTTTAGAGAATTGAATTTCCTATAGATATCAATCACACGACATTTTCGTATTTCTAGAAGCAAAGTCGCTCTTAGTTTACCACTTTCGAATTAGAAGCTTATAGCGATAAGCAGTACTCAAACGTTATTTTTAATAGTTAATAAGATAGAAGTAATTGTTATACTAGCGGAAAAACTAGCTGAAATTTCCGACGAACAGAACACCTTATCGCTATAAGCTTCTAATCCGAAAGTGGTAAACTAAGAGCGACTTTGCTTATAGTTGAAAATTTATTCTCCAATGAAAAGTGCAATTTTCAAGCTTTGTTTTCATCGGATGAGCCTTAAAGGATACGCTCTCGGAGTAAATAATGGTGTATATTTACTAAAAAGAGTCTTAATAAATGAACGGAATTATTGCTTATATTTAAAGTATTCATAATTATAAACTTTTATTATTAAATCCCTAAGGCCAGATGCCGAGTCAACGAAATACTGTGAAATGTTCTTTAATTAAAAAGTAGAAGTAATTGAAAAAAATAAAGCAAATATTCAAATTTATGACCATGTACATTGATACGATGTCAAACATTATTAAAAGATTTCTTGTAAAGTATGTTTCACAATATTTCGTTGACTCGGTATCTGGTCTCAAGGATTTAATAATAAAAGTTTATAGCTCCTATCATTGTACAATAAACATTAACAGATCCGTAGTCGGTAAATTAAGATACTATTATTTTATCAGCTAAATATTTCAGTTGTAAAATAATCATACTATCAGGCATTATCTTTTCGAAGAAACGGGTACGGGATTTTCTCTTGAATCAAGAAAAGAAAGTTAAAAAGAAGTATCTTGGGATGGAGTATACATGCGACTATGATAATTTCGGGTATTTATAGAACAAGTCTGATTTTATCCTTGAAATCATTAAAATCGGTCAGGGGTATGTCATAAGCTAAATTTTTCAAGTAACCCCAATCATGGCAAATCTGTTTTAGAAAGTTTGATTCAAAAATGTAATATTATACTGATTGTCCCATTCAAAAACATTGGACTGTCAAAACGTCTTGGGGCCATTCATTAATTACGTAAGGATCATTTTGGCAATCTTTGACCCCCTCCCTACCCCCATGTAAGGGCACATAAGATTTCTCGAACCCTCCCTCCCTCCCTTCCCCATCTTGCGTAAGATTCTATCTACTTTTTCTGAATAATTAAATTGCCACAGTAAATCAAACATTTTTATTTTTTAACAGGCAATGGTTTTTTATGTTTTAAATAATTTAAATTATAGGTATCAATAAACGGGAAGAATGTACTATAATTTTTATTTACAAGATTGAAAATGGATAAAAATGAACACATTTATGAATAAAAGCAATAAAAATTTTTGAAATAAGGTGTTAATCCAATTGTATATTATAGAATCAAAAAGGACCATTCGACATTGAAATGCAAGTTTTTTAACCCCCCCTCCCCCACGGGACCTTTACGTAATTAATGAATGGCCCTTTGGTATACCCTGTATATTGTATATTTTTAATCGCTGTTGGTTTTTGAAAACAATTATTACTTAGACATGATCAGATGTTTATGAACTATGGGAAAAAGTAATTAATTACGAAAAAGTGAAGGCGGCGTAAAAATGAAAATATGTGAGTCGATCATAGGTATTTTCCGTAGGTGATAACATGTGCGTATTCTTGTAAGGTCGGCCATTTTCCCTGCAGTTGCAAATACCCTATTGATTATGGGCCCCGCCAGTCCTATTATGAATGGCGAGCACGCTGCTGCAGAGGAGAACGTGAGGAGCATTCTCCAACGAGGCAGTTGCTGCTTCGGGAGGCGGCGAACGGATAAAATGTATACCGTACATGTCAAGAAACTACCAGATCTAAAATGAATTTTTTTCAGGGATTCTCACGATGAAAACGGACAGTATAAGCTTGTGCGTTAAATTGCTTTCTACAAGACAGAACTTATAATTATTATTATATTACTATAAATTTGATCGCATCCATCACAAAAAAAAATATTTGATGTGATTTAAATCTGCAGAATTTGGCTTTTTCCAAGTATCCAGAAAAGCTCAAATGAAAATTAATACAAACAAAAAATATTTGTTCTGACTATTAATGTAGGTATTATGAATGTATCTCCTCTAAAATCCAACTTGAAGCCGTTTTCAGGTTTTCTTGGTTTTCAATATATTTTTTTTCTGTCATTCAACCGAAATATTTGTATTTATTGAGCTGTTGTAGTGTTTTTAAATGATATTCTATTAGCTTATTTCCCAATAAGCAAAAATGTAAAGGCACATTTATTTAATAAGTGTGAAAAGAATACACAAAAGGCCATTTTTCCCGTTGGCTTCTCTTATGTATAAATTCTAGAAGATTCTGCTGTGCCTCTACAACCCTATATTGAGATAACGTCCGTTCGTAACTGACTGAATCAAGCAGTAGCATTATGTAATTTACTAGCAAAATAACTACAAAGGACTATATAAGTACATATCCCTGCTTCGCAATTTTTGTTCAAAATGAAAAACTAGCTGTAGATTTTTTGCACTGGTAAATTTTCATGGACCATTGATTTTGCATTGCATAAATTGACATGTGAACTTGCCAGCCGGGAGGAAATCACCTTGAAAAACCTGCAGCTAAATTTGATACTCGTATTTATAAACAAGACTAAAGCTGATCACGTCCCTGACAGCATCAGTTTTTAGACACATTTTACTTGGAGGAAGTGTCAAAAACGAATGCTGATGGCCGTGCTCAGCCTTGTATGTCTGTATGTAAATTGGGGTGACATTCACTGAGACCTAAAAGATCTATTGTGCCCCCTTACTTCTACTTAGTTCATGAGGAAAGTCTCAGAGACCAGAAGCACCTTTAGACCTATTTCCCTTGCCTTGCCTTGCCTTGCGTCTTGTTTATAAATACGGGCATCAGTCAATTACAAATGTATCTAGTCCTTCCTTGTTAGGGGTCCATACATGGCCTTCACTAACTCCTAAATTCACTACCTACTATTCTAATGTAACTATATATATTTTGTTAGTCAAAAGCCTACAAAGAAAGCAGGAATAGGTTTATTTTTGCTTAAGTTCTTCCCTGATTTCTAAATAATAACCTAGGTACGGCATCCACCCTTAAATTAATACTTCTATGATAATTTGAACAGCTTCAGGCAATACTTTCGACTACTAAATATAAGAATTGTAGTATAAAACCAAACAGCGCTGGTAGATCATTAATTTCATAATTACTGTGTATACAAAACACATACACGTTGTCTACGTATTTCTACAGAGGAATTTAACTCAAGCTCAACTCAAATTTCTCGTTTTTCTTTTATATACTGTATTCGACTGATTGTTTCCTGTAAATTACCTTTCGAAGTTTTTGACTTGTTCTTTTCTTCAGGTTGAGATGACTGGAAGTAGTATATTTGATTATATCCATCATCAGGATCACTCGGAAATCGCCGAACAATTAGGATTAGGTCTTTCACAAAACCAAAGTTTGGCCTCCCCGGAAAGTGGCTCGGAAGAGAGCTCGTCGACGGCAGGAACAAACAATCCCGACGGTAAGTGCAAGTTTTTTAATCTCATTTTAGGTATAAATTATATTAATGTATTTCTTAATTTCACAAGTAAATTGGTTATTCCATTTTTGGTCGTCTGAGACCCCATCTATCGAAAATGAGAATTCGCATCACAATACTTTTGTTGTTAGTCGTAAAGGCTTATAATTCTAGAAATAAGTCTTTATAGTAAGGGTAAAAAGTTCTGCTTCGTCTAATATCATATTTCCTATAATCTGGAATATAAGCCCTAATTTTATATCTTTTGAGAATTACATAGGTACATGAGGTGGATCTTTAGGAAGGAGCAAGTTACAAAAAGGCAATATTATAAATACAACGATTAGATAAGGCTTTAAAATTCTTAGATAAACAGCAGTTGATGGACCATCTGCAAAGAATAAACATTTAATGAAAATATTTTTAAAAAAAGAATAATCAAGACCAAAATGGAAGCACTAAAAAGGAGAAAAGACTATTATTACGCCACCCTATGCCACCCTATATTTTACCACATTAATTACTTTCTTATTCCATTTATATATTTCTTTTTTAAATATGACTTAAGTGTTAAAAATCGTGTATTTTAAATTCTATTTCGAAATTCGTGCAAAAATGCCAATATTTGCCACATGGCCGATGAGATGTCATATGTTTCAGAACACTGGTAAATTGATGAGACGTACAGTTGTTTTTGAGTTTTTTCCTCCAAACGTCAGTAAATCTGTCATTTTTCGACTGTGTTGGCGACCGTAAAGTTTCATTTTTCTTCCGCCGGAGCTTTAGTTTTCACTTTCCCGCCAGCGGAGGGAAAAGTGTTATCATAGCAACATAGATAGAAACAAGAAAACAAGCGTCAACAACTCAAGATTTATTAAACTAAAAACAAAACTAAAACTTTTATTTATCATTCAAATGAATATTGAATGTACAATGCGAAATTGTTGCATTTTGAAAATTAATCCCGCGCAATACCGTTGTATTGTTAAACCACATATTAATTTAAATTAATTTGTACTTACCTTAATTCCCAGATGAACTGTGTCTGGCGCTTCACATAAAAATCTTTCAAACTGTTCTTTGCTAAATATCCTGGACTTTTTGGCACAATAACCTTCATTGGTTTTCTTCAGGAAGACCCGTAACTTTAAATATTGACTAATATCCACTCCTTGTTTAATAATTAATTCGGATTTAACCATTGAATACCGAGACCAGAGAGTTGAGAATTTCCACTTCTTCTCTTTTAGCAAATAGTTAAAATAAGCTAGAAGGACATTCCCCGAATATTTGCTGACACCTTTTGTATCGCACCATTCAATAAAATGCTGATAGGCAACAGAATATTTCTCGGCAGATTTTGAGGGTCCGAAAGACGATGCTGCTTCTTTGCCTCTTGCATAATTTCCGGCGGTGTGCACTGCATTTCTATAAATCACTAATTTAGGAACTAATTGGTTATTATTTAAGTGAACTTACTCGATAAAACTGCTTATCAATTCGGAATTAAAACGCAACCGGAGGCGCAATAATTGTAAAATAGTAATTATGCGCCAAGGTAGAAAAGTAAGGTATTATTGTCGAGGTCCATTAAAGACCGAGAAGCGAAGCTTCGAGGTCTTTAATGGATCCGAGACATTAATACACTTTTCTACCGAGGCTCATATAGCATTTTTTTCACTACTTCACTACTGGCATTTTATTTTTTAAATATTAGTTTGTTGACTCCCGTTTCACATGACATGACAGCTGTGCACAAGTTAACCTCACATTCTATTAAATGGATTGAAATTTAGTTATAATCAAGTAGGCTTTGTATTTTTCTACCTTGGTTAATAATGAACAACTTTACTACCTCAACAAAAGTCAATAAAGTTAGGTTTAGAGGCTAGTAGTGAAAAAAATAAATTAATATTGTTGACAGAGTCCACTGACAGCTTTATGTTACATTACTATAGCAACAACCTGTGCCTACTCACCGACACCGGTCTAAACCGCCTTGCGAACCCAATTATTATTACTATCAAAAAGAGACGTTTTTGCATTAATTTGTCGACATTTGAAGAAAAAACAGCATATTTTATTTGGAGGAAAAGTTACTTTTCATCACTTGCCCTCTATTACCAGCCTCATTCCGTTCGGCTGTTAAACACAAGCGCGTCATGAAAAGTATCACTTTTCCTCCATATAAAATAATATACTATTTTTCGTAATAACTATTGTTATAAAAAGAAAAGAATTTAATTGTCAGCTTTAATAATTTTCAAAGATAAAACTTTAGAAGAAATTAATTAGAAATCACTGTCAATATCAACGGAAAAATAAAGCCATTTGATAACATTTCAAGAAGTTTGGGAACAGATGACGTCATACAGTCTGATTGGTGTTCAATGCCAAGTGACTTGAGACTGATTTAATTAGATGTTATCTATTAATATTCATTAAATTATTTAAGAATGAGGAAAAACATTGTGTGTTTTATCAAAAAAAAAACACATAAAATTGCTTACCTGTGTATAGTTAGTTAAATAAGACTTTTAAATTAAAACCGATAATATTATTCGAGAAATAAAGGTGGCCATACACTTGAAATGTCACAACCAACAAACTCTCAACTTTTAGACGAGATTAAAAAGCTGAGAAATTTTGTTGAAGCTAGCGAAGTACGACAGAACTTGGCAAACAATATATTACCTCCAGAGGATTTCGAAGAACATTTAGACGTACTCGAGAATACTATGTATATACATAATACAACTGAAGTCGAAGTAAAACATGTAATATATACACTAAAATCTAAAAAAGCACCTGGTTGGGATAACATCAGAGCTGAAACCATTAAGGAAATAAGAGATGAAATTTCACAACCGCTAACTTATCTAATAAATAAAAGTTTTAACGACGAATGGTTTCCAGAATGCCTCAAAATTGGAATTATTAAGCCACTATATAAAAATGGCGACAAAACATTGACCCAAAAAATACTAAAAACAAAAATAACCAAATTTCTGAATAAATTTCAACTACTAAATGATAATCAATATGGGTTTAGAGAGAAAAAATCGACAGGGGATGCAATACACGCTTTAATCTCTAAACTATACAATGCTTTAGATACGAAAACACCTGCAATTTGTATCTTTATCGACCTCTCTAAAGCTTTTGATACGGTGTGTCACAAGCGTTTACTGGAAAAGATTAAATTTTATGGAATGCGTGGAAAAATTTATCGTATAATAGAAAGCTATCTAAACAATAGAACACAATATGTGGAAATGAATGGAGTATTTAGTGAACCAAAAACAATTATCTATGGCGTTCCACAAGGGACTGTACTTGGACCTCTTCTCTTTACCCTATATATTAACAGCCTGATGACATTAAATACAAAAGGAGAAATAATAAGTTTCGCAGATGATACAGTCATAACTTAAACATTACCAATAAACTCAGAGGGCTGCTACATAAATTTAAATATTTACGCGACTTTTTAGATGAAACCCAGTTAAAAACTTTATATCTGTCTCTGGTACCGTCGCATCTTACTTATGGAATTATTGGTTGGGGTGGTGTGGCAGATTGCCATTTGAAACAGTTAGAAAATATACAAAAATGGATAGTAAAGCTTATTTAAAAAAAACCAGTATTTTACCCCAGCGATGCGCTTTTTACTGAGAGTACTTTTTTTGACATGAGACAGTTATACTGCCAAAACATTCTCATAAACATCTTTAAAAGAAATATAAATATACTTTCTCCCCAATATAATTACCCTACTAGACATAAATGTACATACCTCACAATGAGCTCAAAGACCGTTGGACAAATATTCTGTAAAGAACTGGATAGCTAGTAAAAACAGACATATTTTTAATGATTTAATTAATTTAAGGTATCTAAAATAATTTATTTAATATGATTATGTTTGGAATATCGCAAAATTTTTAATCCAATTTCAAAATTGAATGCAAAGCTAAAAACGCTTGGTACCCGATTGAGACCTTAACTCCCGACTTCGACCACAACTCCATATTAAGACCTTAACTCCCGACTTCGACCACATCTCTCTATTAAGACTTATCACTAAATTTTTTGTGTGTTTTTTATATTTTATTACAAGTTTTATAACTCGCGCTCAGGCATTATTATGCCTCAGCGAGGTATCAATGTTTATTCTGAAATATTTGTAATTGTTTTCACCTATCAAATTGTATTGTATTTTAATGAATAAACATTATTATTATTATTATTATTATTATTATTATTGATAGATAGACAGATACACTCAACATCTCAAAACCACACAAAATCTATCTGCTTATCGGCGTCTATTCAACATTAAGCAAGCTATAAATAATACCTATATTATTCATAAAAAAATATCTTGATCTAACGACGTCATTGTTTTCAAACCATTTTTATTACTTGGATGAAAGACAATAAATGTCTGACGTATTTTCTAATAAGTCACAATTATTACCGCTTATCCCGAGTGGGCGTAGCCCGTATTTACTTACAAATTTTATACTTCGAGGTACGTGTTACCCATTTTGAATAAGTGGGTACCTTGTACGAAAGTTAAACATACAACGGTTACTCCTACCCATCCGACAAATATAAATACACTGTTTTTAAATCCAGTGCAGGACTATACGTATATTTTATAATTTCTTATGAATAGAGCTATTTAATATATCAAAAATGACTTACGCAGTAACAATTTCATATCAACACCAATTTTTAATATTACCTACCTTGGAAACAACCTGTATAATAGATACTCTATAATTTTTTGTAAAGGACTATGCTTCCATCTTATGGAAAATAAAAGACCACTCAAATGCGGATATTTTGATACCAACTTATTCGTCTTGAAAAATAGAACATTTGATAACATTGCGCCAATGTTGTAATTTAATTAATAAACCCACAAAATCAGTTCATTTGTCAGAAATTTTCGATTCGATTACAAAATCTAACCATTCAATAGGACTCCACCTGCTACGGTGAAACAGAGTCGGACTTGTGAATATAGTTGTACATACGATGAATACCAGTTTCGTTGAAACAAAATAATAGGATTATATTTTTCAGTTGTATAAAGATATGATAGATTGCAATCAAATTATGTAAAAAAGGTACATCTCTCAATTGACAATCTAACATCTTTTCATAAGTTTGTCATTTTGTAATAGCAGTTTATTATAACGTTTTCTATAATATAATAGTAAAATTATAATAGGTACATTTAATAACTGACCGACACGTATTTCGTAAACAATTCCGGTACAAACGAATTCCCGTCAGGATTCTTAATAACTATAAAATACACATGAGTTCCCGTCCGACACTTGCAGGTATCTTAATCGCGCACTCGAATTGCCGTCCAGTTTATTTAATCCACTTACAGATAAACTAAATAGTTTTGAAAATTCCAGTAAATCGTAATACCTATTCGTAATCCTGAATTCTAATGAAAAAGTTGAATAACCTATTGGGGGGGCTAGGGGGTCTGTCAGTACTAATTGCTAGGAATATATGTTTCTATTATATTTTCTATTATATTAAGTTGTCATTTTCGAAACGGCAGTTTATTAATATACATATTTCCGAACGTTTGTTGTCGTACGCTATAGTGATACACAAAATGCTTGAAGTAATACTAAGTGAAAAGGGTAAACCCTTTCTGGTTAGGTTATATGTTAGGTTAGGTTAGGTTAGCTTCTTTACATGTATGTATTTATGACTCAGTTCAGTGGTAGTACGTAATAAAATTGTAGAATTAAAATTCCGTATTTTATTCCAATAATGATATCATATAAAATAATATCGTTTAATAGTGCCAAACATAAGACATTTATAACTATTTCTTATTTCATACATCTGAAAACGGACCTCCCTTAAAACTTTTACTGTTCACTTATTACAATTTGCAATAAATACATAGCTAGATATCAGATGATTCAGAGAATTTACCGTAATTACCATAAACACCTTTTAGACAGGTCAGTTTTCACCCTGACGGGAACTCGAGTTACGGCTTAACGTATCCTAATTATGGAACAGGTAGACTGGTTGACTGTAGTTGACGCTGCTGATCGAACTATACCTAATCATGAAGAAATATAATGATGCAAATTAGATTTCAGTTAACAGTGCTTTTTATGTCACGCAAGGGAAAACACTCATCGCCATCAAAATATATATATAACACAAAAACCGGCTTCGGCTATCAAAAAAATACAAAAATTAAACAAAACCCGGCTTCGGCTATCAAAAAAATACAAAAATTAAACAAAACCCGGCTTCGGCCATCAAAAAAATTTAATAAAGCGAAAAGGCGACTTTAGCTACCAAAAAAATATAAAAACCGGCTTAGGCCAATAAACATTTTTTTTCAGCTACACTTCGCGGATAGAAGGTAATGAGGTCCTCAGGCACTGCCTGTGGGGGGAAGGTGGGGCGCGTAAAAGGGGATACTCTAAGAATTATACATTATCTTTTAGTATCACCCTTTACGTCGGGTTCATTACCTACACACATTTCACAAGCATTTTTGTATTAACAGTTAATAGACATTTAACATCTTCCATATAAAAAAATCTTTTCCGCATCCCTATCCTTTTTTTTTAAGAGTTACCGATGCCAACAAATACACTACAAAGAAAAAACAAAATATAAAAATTAACTGATAAAATTAGGTCAGTTCAACCCTGTCTGGTTTTATTTATTCATTTCTTATCACCGCTGATATCCTTACTTCGTGGAATCTGTAATACATGTCTATTTACGTATTTTCTCTCTGTCTTACTCATACAATCTCCGTAAGCGATTTTAAAAATAATATCATTAATTGTGAGTTAATTATAAGTCACAACATTGGCGCAATGTTATCAAATATTCTATTTTTCAAGACGAATAAGTTGGTATCAAAATATCCGCATTTGAGTGGTCTTTTATTTTCCATAAGCCGGAAGCATAGTCCTTTGTTGTTAATTTTTTGTAGTTACCTTTCAATTTATCTGCAAATAGAGAACATGAATTTAATGAAAACGGTAACTCGTAACAAATTGTTAATTGACTTCACTACGTTTATGCTGTTAAAAAGAAGTTTGAAGCGATTTGTTTTATATAAATTAGCGGAAGAAAAATTATTTGATACGGATCATTTCTTTGTAAAACTTAATTGGTTCTATTATTACCAGTTACATACCTACTTATAAAAATAAGTTATTTTTCTTCTGTTGAAAGCTGGTCATTCGAATTGCACATAATTTTACTCGACTGTACCTCGTTAACGTGAATAGTACCGATTCCAACTACCTCTTACTAAAAACAAATCCATGGAATTTTGACAATTTATATTATAATTTATTGCTGGAAAAGAGAAAAAAGAGAAAAATAACAATGATATACACTGAGATATAACCTGGTTTAATGAAAAAAAGTATTTAAAACAATGTAACTAGGTCAACATGGATTTTTACGCCCCCCAACGTACATTCTCGGACCACATAGCTTTCTCGGAAACTAACAAACCTGCAATACTGAGACCCCGAAATGAAATTCGTACAAGTTTTTCGGCTGTCAAAAAAATACGCCCCCCCTACCGCGCCCCCCCGATCAGAGATCTAGGGACCCGGCGGTACAAGCTTTTTTATTATTCGAGTTGAAACAAAAACCATTCGATTCGTAAAAATCGTCCGAGTGTATAGAATCCAAAAAAAGGGGGGGTCAACCTGGAAATATATACCGGTATAGTCAAAAATATGTGAGACTCGAAAATTTCTTTTTCAAAAAATTTTTTTAATACCCCCAGGTGGAAGAGGGTATCGAACTCTCTTTGCCCCTAAATTTTCACCCCCCTACCCCCCATTTTTTTGGTGTACAAGACCCGCCAAAATATCAACTCGGAACGATAATATTCGGAGTATCTTCCTCATTTGGGGTGCTTATAATGCAAAAATTTTTTTTCGAAATTGACCCCCCAAAATCCTCCCAAGTATGGCCCCGAATTGATGGTGGAAACCGCGTATGGAGATTTTAGGCATCATTTACTAGGGTATATTACGAAATTAGTGAAAATAGTGTTCTAACCTCAAAATTTGGCGCCACTTGTGGCGCCCTCTATATCGACTTTTAATTTTTTTTTAAATCAATTCCCATAGAGTCGAACCCGCAAATTTTCTAAAAATATATTTTTTACTTTTTCTCGAATTTTTAATCGTATTACCTATATGTTTTATATACTCTATAAGTAGGTCTCGACCTCTACTTCAATTATGAATTTGGATATTTTTCCATATTTTCATAAATAAAAAAGTTACTTTTATACTTTCGCCTATTGGTTACATTCAAATACACGGAGCAAGACAGGGCCCGAAAATTTGATGGTGCCTAGGGCCCAACTCAGTTGAAAATAGGCTCTGGATATATCTGATGTTCGTAATTCGTTATTCGAAGCTCCGCCAATGAAAACTGGAGTTAGCGCCACGTGGTTTGATATCTGCCAATCATCGCTAGCGGAAAATACTGCGAGCAACGAACAACGGGAACAACAGAGCTTATAAATCTACCAGCCTCGATATGTTAAACGGGTCAGAAAATATATTAGACAAGTTTGACTGAACTGTCATAACTGTTAAAACAAATTTGCTGTCACCATACGTGTCCTCTCACGGAGTTGTCAATGTCCTATGATAAAATTACTTATAGAATTAAAGTATTGGTATTTCAAGAGAAGCAATACGACCTCTGGTGGCTCTAATGTAAACTAGTTTTTGCCACATTGTTTTCTAACCACACTTTTCCTTTCTTTAAACCGTTTTCATTTCATCTTCTTTTATCATTTGTTATTGTTATATTTAACTTGTTGGTCGTTATAAGAAATTGCCTGGGCCTTTTGTCGATGACCAGGGCACATTTCAACTCAGTTTTGGAAACATGTTCCAACTCTGACAACTTCATTCTAAAATTATTTTTAAAATTGTATAAAGTTAATTATTAAATTTACAAAACCTACCTGGTTAAAAGGATTAGAAAACCAGAAATGTGTTCACATCTGCCACCAGCTCCTGCTTTGCAAGAACAAAAACTTTGCATAATTTTAATGTATTTTAATTTCGAGTTCTCCATTCACTTGATGAGGCTCGGATTGCAGAGCGTTTGTCTGGAGACAGAGAGCACACACTTTGGTCACTGAAGAGTTCCATTCTGTTTTTCCATATAAAATATGGTCTGCACTGAGGACCTCTTCACCTTCTACTACACACCGAGAACTTCCGGTCCCTTCAACATACCTCAGAAAATCCTATAAACTTAATTTTAATTGTCTTTGTTCATAAGAAGACGATTAAAGTATTTGATCACCTTAACACTAATCCTTACACCAATAAATATTATATCTAAATGAACATTAATAAAACGTAAAAGTCATCCGAATCACAGTTTTAATAACGTTTAAAGAGCCTAAACCACGCTTCAAATACTTTAAACACGAAATAAACAAAATAAACAATGAATCGATATGGAAGAAAAAGTAAGGTTATAAATCAATGTGGTAGAAAGTACTTCATCTATCCGCAGCGGGTAGCGCTACAATCTTAATTTGAAATCCCAATAGTTTATACGAATAAAAAAAAACAATACAACTGTTTGTCGATACATTTGGCGGTTGACACGCGGTTTTTTGACATTTTTGGTTGTCCAACTGAAATCGTATAAATTACTTACGCAACTGTGACATTTGAAGGATTGACATATAGTTTAAATGTAGCAGCAGTATAATCTGAAGCAAATATTTGTAAAGTACGAATCCATGACATATCGTAAGGCGACAGTTTTTCTTAACGGTATAATTCGTAACCCAAACATTTAGTTTTTTTTAGCAAGTTTAGCATTACTGGATTTAGACAAAAATTCATTATGGATACTTTGTATGGTTTCCTGCAATAAAAATAGGGGTATTATTATAGAAGTGGTTTAAAATTTTTTCATTATTATTCAGACTACTATAAAGTGACAATTCAGGATAAAAAATTTAAAAACGTAAATATTCTTTAGTTGTCATATTAACAAAAATATATGCAAAAAGTGGTCTTGAAAAAAATTCAACCATTTTTAGGGTAGGAAAGTATACATGCAAAATGCATTTTTGTCCAAATCCAGTAATGCTAAACCAGAGACGGCCAAGTACATGTGAAGTTTTTGTTCTACAGTAATGAATTGTTCCACTGGTCTATATAGTGAGTGAAGATGGCGCTCGCGATTCTCAGAATATTTAAAAATACGCACGCAAGCCCTGTTTCGTTTATTTTTGTTTTATTTTTTCATTTCTTTCATTAAAAAAAAACACAAAACTAAAACAAATATTATTGAAAAATACAAAAAGTGGTTATGAGCTAAACAAAATACTGCTAAAAAGTTATTATATAAACATTATTGAGGTCCAGGAAGCTTTTAATTCTGTTGCTTGGAGCAACTAGGAAGAGGTGGGTCATCAACTAGAACTGCTTCATCTGCAATATGTAGGAGCCAGATAAAAATAACTTTAATATGTTAAAAACTTTTTTACCTCTCATCATTAAGAGGAAAATTATGCAGTTTCTCTACATCATGTGCACTGCTTCCACAAGCGATACAACGTAATAGATACTGAAGCCATACCAAATAAAAATAATTAAAAAATAAAAATGTAACCGCGTCTTTAACTTCAATAGCTATCGATAGCGATAGAAAACACAAACTTACCCCCAAACTAGGGATGTTAAAAAATAATCGATTTTTATATCAATCGATTATTATTTTCTTCTAATCGATTTTTAGTTATCGATTTTTATAGTAATATTAATCTATTTTTAGTAAATCGATTTTATACATTACGTGTTTAAATCGATTTTCGGAAACGGCTCGTATTATTTATTGACCATTTCTCAAAATTTTGACAATTATTGACCGTTTCTTAAAATTTTGACAATTATTGACCATTTCTCAAAATTTTAACAATATTGACCATTTTTGACAATTATTGACCATATTGACTGTTTTTCAAAATTAGTTACCATTTTTCCAAATGATTACAATTTTTAACCATTTTTGACAGTTTTTCACCATAATTGTCCATTTTTAACAGTTTTTTGACAATTTGTCAAAATCTCAGACCATTTTTCAAAATTATTGACCATTTTTCAAAAACAATTTTTGACAATTATCAACTATTTTTCAAAATTTTGACAATTTTTAAAAACAATTGTCTATTTTTGACAGTTTTTGACAATTTTTGACCATCTTTGATAGTTTTTTGACAATCATTGGCCATTTTTGGGAATTTTTCAAAATTTTTGACAATTTTTCAAAAATTTTTGACCATTTTTACAAAATTATTGACCATTTTTGATAGTTTTTGACATTATCGACCATTTTTCAAAATTTTGACAATTACTGACCAATTTTGACAGTAATTGTCCATTTTTGACAGTTTCTGATAGTTTTTGACAATTTTTGATAGTTTTTGACAATTATTGGCCATTTTTGACAATTTTTGAAAATTTTTGACCATTTTTAAATTTTTAAAAATTTTTGAAAAATTTTGACCATTTTCCAAATTTTTTTAAAGTTTTTGACAATTATTGACCATTTTCGACAATTATTGACCATTTTTCAAGTTTTTTAATTTTTTTTTGACAATTATCGACCATTTTTCAAAATGTTAACAATTATTGACAATTTTTGACCATTTTTGACAATTTTTGGCAGTTTTTGACAATTTTGAATAATTATTGACCATTTTTGGTAAAAATTGTCCATTTTTAACAGTTTTTGACAATAAATGACAATTATTGACCATTTTTGACCATATTTCAAAATTTTTGACAATTTTCATATAATTTTATTTGATTTTTAATCTAATAAATTGTTAATGAATGAATCTCTTAGGTTTATTATCGGAATATGAAAAGCATGCACTTTTTGAAATAATATAAAAAAAATCGATGTTTACGCAGAAATCGATTTATTTTTGATAAAATCAATTTTTGACAAATCGATTAATTTTGAATAAAGAAAAATCGATTTTTATTTAATCGATTCTTTTCCATTAATCTCACATCCCTACCCCAAACAAAAGTCTACAATAATTGTAAAACAACCCACTGTTACACAGTTAATAAATAAGTACGTTAATTGGTAAAATTATACTAGATTTAGTAAAACACCACAAATAAAACAAAGTTAAGCAAACACAGGAAAACAATAATGGTGGCTGAAGACTTTGGCACGTCACGCTCACGTTCACCGCTTAGAACATCAAACAAACTTCATGTTCTAAGGTTTGCCGTTATGTCAAAAATGCTATGCTCCTACTGCCATCTGCGCTTACTTTGCGAAGATAAGACAAAGATGTGATATGTCCTAAACTTATAAGCTGAACAAGGATAGAGCTAGCAGGACTATTTTATTCGTCAATCAAACAATAATGCTCATCTACTTGGCCTTCTCTTGGTTGTCTCTGGCTAAACTAAATGTTGGCGTTACGAATTATACCGTTACGAAAAGCTGTGGTTACAAACTGTCGGTGTTACGAATTGACGGCGTTACGAATTGTCCGTTACCATATGTGGGGTTACGAACTGTCGCGTTACGATATGTCTTGTCACTGTAAAGTACATATTTATTATTTGCACGTAGATTCTTGTATAATAGCTATTTAAAAAAAAACGACGAGATCGCTAGTTTGCCGCTATTAACCATTCGTTTGTTTAAAGATTTCAATCAAAAAATGTTTTCGTGAGAACTTCTCGTTCTACGTGTAATTAGGAATTGTAGTAAAGATGCATTTTCGTATATATCATGAATGAAACAGTCCAGAAGGTCGGTACTCATAAAACAATTCATTCAGATGACACTCGAGATAAGGTTTGTTATGTTTTCAGAGTGTACCTTCCTTAGTAAGGGTTAGCAACTACCTGACTTAAATTTGATACGTGAACAAGATCTCAATGAAACATTTAAGTACCTAATAAGACTATAGGAAGTTGGGTATGCTGACAAGATAGAACATTTTACATACTGAACCAGAATAATAAATACCTATTGTTTATTTTATTTATTACCACAATTATTTCTATCCGATCTGCTCTTATATAGTCTTGACTTTTTAAATTAACAATCATCTCATTATAAATATAAGATTATGAATAAACTCGCATTTCTCTTATGAAAAATGGCTTTTAATCTGTATAAAATTCTCTTACATTTGTTTTTCGTTGGTATTACTGGCTCCTGTTGCGAATCCTTTAGTTTCTGAGTTGGGAATTCTGGAACCATTGGCAATACTTGACACTGAACACTGTTTACACTACCACTACACCAACCCTAACACTTTACACTATCTTACGCGCGTTTCGATAACCAAGTTATCTTCTTCAGAGACTGAAGTTAAACAGTTTACCTTCAGTCTCTGAAGAAGATAACTTGGTTATCGAAACGCGCGTAAGATAGTGTAAAGTGTTAGTGTTGGTGTAGTGGTAGTGTAAACAGTGTTCAGTGTCTTTAGTTTCTGGTTGTAGTTCTCCTGAAGTAATCAATCCATTTATACGTGAGATTTTATTGATGTATGATTGTTGTGTGATGTTAAAGTGCTTTCCGTGAATCGTTTTCTGCGACCATTTTGTCTTTTGTCTTCTGTGTAACTTGTTTATTGATGTTCTCTGTTTCTTCGTGGCTGTGTATTTGTCTACTGAGGTTTAGAGGTGTGTATCCGGTGTCTACAGTTACTATTGCTCGATATAGTGGTATTATTATTAGTAATTTGTTCAAACTCTGCGCATCGACCAAGAGGAAGGCATGATGGTTTTGACGGGCGTAAATGAAATTTGAATATAGACCACTATTCTTTTTCCAGTATATATCAAAAAGGGGCGTCGACCCAGCTCTGTAGTGGAACGCTTCTGATGCGATAATTACAGTCAAGCAGAGTTGAGCGAGGTTAGTACTGGGGAAACACCGTCGTAGGTACAGCCTGCAGCGAAACAGCTTAGACTACTAGGGTTAGTAGCATATCACAGCTCGCAGGCATTATACCAATGAGCACGAGGTATAATGTAGATATTTATGCCGTCTTTCGGAAAAGATCCCGAGTCCATGGATGTTGGGCTCGATAAAGATCCCTACCACTGGTTGGAACACTAGTGGATTCGGCAAAATTTCCGGTTAGGGGTAGAGTGCTCCCGGTGTCGGTGATTAGCCTCATTTGCAGAAATAGACCGACGTTAAATAACCGAATAAAAAAAACGGATAAGGAACATTTTTCAAATGTTGCAGTATAAACTCCTACAGCTAAAACTAAAAAAGGGAAAGGAAGTGTATATAATATGTAAATTGACATATTTCACCCTATTTAAAAAGTTGTCATGGTTCAGAAAAACGTATTTTGGACTGCTGCTAGAAAGTAGAAAGTGGTTGGTTTTTATAACTTCCGACGGCTATTGATTGTTGTGTTTTTTATAATGAATCCTAAACAAAATATAAATGTATAACTTATCTTGACTCTTTCCGTACAAACTTTCAATTGTTGAGCAAAATATGAATTATCTTAAATGCGAATTACAGTTTGAATTATTTGCCACTCGCCTTGTATACTTTTTACCAGAAGTTTGAGCAGTAATAAAAAAGCATTTACTGAAAAAGCTACAGTTAAGTGTTTGTAATATTATAATCTAAAATATAGTATATCAATAACTGTGAGTAGTATAAATAAATGTACTAAACGACATGGGGAACGATGCGCAGCAAGCAATAAGCAGCAGCCAGCAAGCAGCCCGGCATTCCTGGGCGTGACACGTAGCGTCAACACGGAATAACAATTGACCACGTACACAAGGCGCTTTCTGCATGTTAAAACCACAGTTTCCTGTCAGAATCATACAACTCTATGGTTCATAACCTCTAAAGACTATTCGGAACACCCAAATTGATAAAATTTATTAATCAACCTCGTCAGTCCCTGTTAACCAAATTCCACTTGAGAATATTTTACTAATTCACGTGAAAATTTACATCTTCAGTTCAGAAGTCTTTCCATTCCATATCACTCAAATTCAAAAGAAACAGTAAAAGCTGTTTAATTGAAATTGTGGCAATAGTAGCTACAAAACTTATACAGATATCTACACTTGTAAGGAGGGAAAAACTTGACTTGAGGAGAATGAGTGATTTGTAAAGATTGATATATTTAATTAGAATTTAACTTTTAATTACTTACTGTGTACTTACATTCAATTGTTTATAATATAGATAATAAAACAAATCTAAATGTTGAAAATAACTATTTACAAGACACTGGACGTGATGCCTGGATTTAATTGAACAGTCACTATGGACCTGGTCCAAGTAGGTTGAACAACCGAGATGACGTACCTGGAATTAGATAGAAAAACACTCTGAGTATTCAATTTGCCATAAATAATGATTAATTATTGACTAACGATTAGTATAGTTGAAATCCCCAAAATTAATGAAAGTATTAATAATATACAAGGTGCATCTTATGTGTTTGAACTGTGATTATGCATATCAGTACTAAAGTAAAGTTAAAACTTCACTTGATCAAAAATAAATGCCTAATAGTAAATATTTAGGGTTATTAGGAAAGGTGCAAGGGGCGCAAACTCTCCCCAGTGCATGTAAGGAATATGTGGCACAAACTCTCCACAAACAATATTATAACTACTGCAAGTGGCGCAAACTCTCCACAGTACGTCAAAATAATAATACACTGCAAGTGGCACAAACTCTCCACAGAACAGCAAAATAATAATACACTGCAAGTGGCACAAACTCTCCACAGTACAGCAAAATAATAATACACTGCAAGTGGCACAAACTCTCCACAGAACAGCAAAATAATAATACACTGCAAGTGGCACAAACTCTCCACAGTACAGCAAAATAATAATACACTGCAAGTGGCACAAACTCTCCACAGTACAGCAAAATAATAATACACTGCAAGTGGCACAAACTCTCCACAGTACAGCAAAATAATAATATACTGCAAGTGGCACAAACTCTCCACAGTACAGCAAAATAAGGTTACACTGCAAGTGGCTCAAGCTCTCCACAATACAGGGGGGTGGAAGGAGATATAGGTGACGTGAGAAGTCACCCTGTATCAGGAATGGACAAACCGCAAGTGGCGCAAACTCTCCCCAGTACAGTATAGGTATGTGAGTTAAACTGCAAGTGGCACAAACGCTCCACAGTACAGCTAAATAAGGTTACACTGCAAGTGGCTCAAGCTCTCCACAATACAGGGGGGTGGAAGGAGATATAGGTGACGTGAGAAGTCACCCTGTATCAGGAATGGACAAACCGCAAGTGGCGCAAACTCTCCACAATACAGTATAGGTATGTGAGTTAAACTGCAAGTGGCACAAACTCTCCACAATACAGTAGGATTGGATGAATAGGAAATGCAACAGTAAATTAATGTTCTTAATATCGTTGAATATTAAAGAACTTTAAACAAAGTTATTATTAAAAATAATTAGCAAATATATATACTCTATGTGATAAAATATCTTTTAAAATCAAATATCAAATAACAGGCAAAACTGAATTACTCTGTGAGATAGACTCACCTATTTAACTCCTGATATGCACCACAATACACACTATATTTTAATAGATTTATTAGGCTCAAGTGAACACTTTAATTATTTTCTAGAAACTGAAACTCAAATCGTTCTTAAAACTTTCTTTCCCCTTTCGTGGCCTCGAAGACTACGTTATCGCCGACGTGACATTATGATACTTTACTTATCTGTTTCAGACAATTGGTTGTTTTGTCGAGAAATGCATTTCTGAAATATTAGGGTATACCCATGATTTAATTTATTTTACTTGAAACGAAAACTATTTTAAGAATAACAGGGTGAGAAAAAAAAATTGTCTTACACACTTAATTCGTAAAAAAAAACTAAGTTTATCTTTTCAAGAAACCTCAAGAACATATAGGTACATTGGGAAAAACCTAATGTTCTAATGAAAAAATAGAATACTCGAGTGTCTCTGTTCGTCTGTCACAGTCAAATTTCTTCGAATCTACTGGACCGAAGAATCACTGTGCCCAATCATTTGTTTCAATAGTTCGGTATCTACCAGTCCACAGGATCCTGTTCTTGATTTGATATCTGTTACCCATAATTACATAGTATAAATACTCTAATACTTCTATCTTAATAGTTGTTATTAATTGGAACGAATTAATGCAATTTATTATACTTAATAATCGCTTAAAAATATATCAGCAGACAACAGTCGGTGAATACCAAGGAGGTATTCACCATAGATCAAATATTTATAATGAGACAGTTACAGCATAATAGTTATGAACAAAATTTAACCTTGCATAAGCTGTTTTTAGATTATGATTCATTTGTAAGAATTAAGTTATTACGAAGCTATGAAGAAACTAGGAATACCCAAAAAGCTCTGCAGGATGGTAAGAATGACTCTACAAAACACATGTAACAAAATCTTATTGGAAGGGGAAACATGAAAGCAATTTGAAGTAGAAAAAGGTCTAAGGCAAGGTGATCCATTCCCCACGACATTATTTAACATAGTATTGGAAATCATCTTAAGAGAAAGCTCGATAAGGACAAATGGAGTAATTTACAACAATAAACACCAATGTCAGCCATATGCTGATGATCTAGTTCTAATGACGAGAACAAAAAACGAACTTACTGGAGAAAAAAGCAAAGGAATATGTCCTAAGAACATGGTTATGAGAGATAAAAATACGGACTTGAATATAAAATGCGATGGTTGCACCTATACATTTGGGAAAGTGGAACAAATAGAATACTTAGGAGTTAACTTAACAGCAGAAGGAACTAAAGAAAAAAAATAGAGAAAAGAATATCCAAAGGTAGTAAGGAAGCAGGAATATTTTCAAACATATTAAAAGCAAAAAATGTATCCAGAGGGACTAAGATCAGAATATATCAAACAATATTAAGACCATCAGTAATATATGCCTGTGAAACATGGGTTATGGATAAAAAGTAAGAGGACAGACTGGAAATATGGGAGAGGAAAATGTGGAGAAAACTATTTGGAGGAATAAAAACAGAGGAGAATGAATGGCGAAGAAGAACGAATAACGAATTGCTAGCGATACACAAAAAACAAACATAATAAGAGCACAGAGGGCCAAATGTTTGGGTCATATTAGCAGAATGTCAGAAGACAGATGATGGGTTAAGAGAGTTCTAATGGGTGAAACAGGTTGCAACAGGAGAAGGTGCAGACCTAGAACAAAATGGCTGGATGCAGTAAAAGATGATGTGAAAAAAGTTGGAGTACAGATCTGGCAAAGCGAAACATTAAATAGAAGAAAATGGAGAAAAAAGTGAAAAAATCGAAGCCAAGGGCTACTAAGGGCTTGTAGAGCTGATATATTATATATATATATATTATTTATTTTATTAGTCGAAAGAATTTTATTAATCAGCGGTAAAGCCGGAATACAAAATCAATTATTTCTCTTAAAGAATTCAAGTTTCACTTTAATACAAAATTTTATGTGTCCCTTGTTAAAATTAAATAAAATTATAACATAATTAGTAGCCCTCCAATTTGAAACAGACGTGTGATATGATTTAATATAATTATGTTTCCAGCTCAAATTAAGCATTTACATTTCAAAGCCGCAACCCCTTGTCATACAAACCTTATATTATTTGATTATTCCAACATTCCTTACTACCATCATCCGTAAAATTTTCGTTTCTTTTTGTTACAGTGTCCACGCAAATGACGTTAGGAGCAAACCCACCCTACAAGGGTCTCGACAGAGCGTTTTGTGTTAGAATGAAATCAACATTAACTAAAAGAGGATGTCATTTTAAATCATCAGGTTATAGGGTAAGTCTATATACGTATTTAGTTAAAAAACTTAGTAATTTGATTTAATTTTAAATGAAATCCTGTTTTTTAAACCTTTGGTAGAAACCCAAGAACATTATATTCCAAATTTTAATGTTCTTTAGTACAAACTGAAACACATTTTGCAATTGATTCGTGTTGCAATAAGATCCTGACAAAATTAACACAAATAAAAAATTGTCTTAAAAATCATTATATAGGTTTAAAACAAAGCTCTTCGAATAGCAATTTTCTTTCATCCAGCATCTAAAGACATGCATCACACCAATCGCACACTCCAATCTCTCTTTTCCCAATCTTTTGGAGGTACCCTACTCTCGACCCATGTCCAGTGAACACCTGTGTCAAGAAGTAGTTCACCTCCCCGAATTTCAGGTCCATCAATCTCTCCTATTCCCACTCCTTTTAGCGCGCCCTCATACTCCTCCCACCTTCTCTCCATTTCCTCCTCCATCAATTCCTGTACTTCCTCTCTGGTCGCACTCCTCCAGCGTTTATTCCTGGCTCTAGCCATCAGGTCCAATGTACCACCCTCAGCAGTATCCCTCTCTGCACCCGCTGGAGTGGCCTAACCCTCGCATTCACTCCGCACCGTACAGCATACTCTACTCTACCGTACTTCCAATTACCCTCCTCTTCCACTCTCTCGGCCCTTTCACATTACATATCAATCTCCCCAGCCATGCTGCCCTCACTTTCCCCTTCTCTACCGCCTTTAACATACGAGTTTTGAAGGATAATTGGCTATCCAACCACACCCCTAGGCATTTCACATACTCCTCCATTCGAATTCTCCTTCCCTTCACTATCACCCCCACTTCCCTCGTCTTGCACCGTCCCTTGACTAGCAACCCCACCGTCTTATCTTCCGCCACTTCGAGTCAGCACCGCTCTATCTTCTCCATAATCTTCCTACACATTCTCTTCGCCTTTCTTTCTATCTCCGCCTCTCCCTTTGCCGTACATACCAGACACAAATCGTCCGCATACACCGTAATCTCACATCCCGCTTCACATATTATCCCACAAACCTCATCAAACACACACTTCCAGAGCGACGGTCCAAGAACCGAGCCCTGGGGCACTCCAGCCTCCGTCTCATACCTCCTCCCTCTAGAGTCTACCATCACACGCCCCGCCAGGTTAACCAACCCCTGCCCCACTCCAATCCTCAGCAACGCGCTCAACACTGCCCATTTGCTGACACTGTTGAACGCGTTCCCGACGTCGAAGGACACGAGTAGGGCCAATTTCTTGTTCCTCCAGCTGCCCTCCCTAGCCCTTTCCACCAAGCCCATCACCCTGCCCAGTGGCGAGATGCATGATTTCCCCTTCGTAAACCCGTGATGGATTACCCTAAAACCCCCATTCCTACCAACTTCCTCCTCAATCCTATCCTTTATTATCTCATACCACACAGCAGGCTGATCGGCCTGTAGTTCCCCACCCGCTTCCCCTCTCTACCCGCCTTCTTCAGCAGTATCACCCTGACCACCTTCCATCCTTCCGGAAACTCTTCTTCCCTCAACACCCTATTGAATAGTTCCCAGAAGTAATCCCCAATGTCATCCAACAGCCTCTTCATCATATCACCCCTCGGGCCATCTATCCCTGGGGCTTTCCTTACTTTAATGTTTCTCCCCCCCCCCCTCCTATACTTCACACTTCTCTACCGGCCTTATCCCCCTCATTTTCCCTTCCCCCTAGTATCCTGGATTTCTCGAATTCTGCCCTCACTCCTCCTTCTCACCCTGTGAACAATTTCCCTATAATCTCCTTGTCCCAATCTTCCTCTAGCACCTCGTTCCTATTTCCACCCATCCTCTTCGTTGTTCGACCGTCATTGTCACGAAAATTTAAAAGAAAATAAAAAATAAAAATTTAGAAAAAATTGAGCAAGTCGATAAAATATTAATTAAATTGAGATTGAAAATAAAGGGAAAAAATTAAAACAAACAGAATAAAAATTAAATAATTCGATTTACCCTTTAGTGTACTTGCTTTGTGAGAACACTGCACTTTTCCAAATTCAAGTGGCTTTTCACCGAAAGTGGTCTGGACTGCAAGACTGAGGTTATGGTAGCTTGTTCACCGGTCGATGTTCACTTGGACTGCTTACAGGTACCCAGCTGCTCTTCCTCTTTGGAGATGCTGCACCTACCCAAATTCTAGTGGCCTCACACTGAAGTGGGCTGGTCGTCGAGGGTCTGCTTGGAGCTAAGTGGAATGGAAACAAGTGACTTTTCACTTAAATCTTCCAAGAAGTCTTCTGCATCGTTTTCGTAGCTTTACACTAGAAATACTGCGTTGTCTTCGTGGCTTTACACTTACAACGTGGACTGTTCACTAATTTACTTTATTTTCCCAATTAACGATTAAAATCGAGAAAAGGCTTTTCTTTTCTTGAAAAAGTCCTACTGACTGCGCCAGTGAAGTTTTTGCTAAGTTAATGTTTGATGTTCGTAGAAAAAAGCAAAAATATCTAAAACAGTACGCGACTGAAATGAAAATAATATAAACAAAGAGGTGCTGATATCGGTTCAAATAATTAAATGATAAATTTGACAAACTGCTGAAGTTGTATCTGCTGCGATGAAAGTTGGATGTATATTGGGGTGATTCACTGAGACCTAAAAGATCTATTGTGCCCCCTTACTTCTACTTAGTTCCTGAGAAAAGTTTCAGAGACTAGTAGCTCCTTTAGACTTATTTCCCGGCGGAATTTTAGGATAACTGCAGGCTTTAGTTTAGGTAGGTGTTCCTCTTCTATCCAGTAGTCTCCAAGGTGTTGTGCCCAAGGATTCCGAGTTGCTGTGCAATCCGCAAGTATGTGAGCTTTCTTCTTCCATACCACAGAATCTACATTATTCTTCCTACACTATTTTGAGCTTTTTCAGGTGCCCATTGAGGCGACAGTGTCCCGTTAGGACTCGTGTTAAAATTTTTAGTGCAGTTTTGCTCTGACTTAGGCATTATATATTTATTTATTTGTTGAAATCGGTTGACCCTAAAGGCCATCCCTGCAACTTCCCGCTAAATTCAATTTTCAAACGCATGCGATTTTGTCGCTAGTTGCGATGTTTTTGAGCTCTTCTAGATCAAAAATTCAATTTTTGTGTTATTTTGAGCTCTCCGAGCTCAAAGATAAAGCTATTCGATGCTTTTGAGCTCTTCGAGCTCAAAAGTCTTATCAAACTTCGATGAAACACGATTTTTTTAATTTTCAAACTGCTATAACTTTTGAATGAATCAACCGATTTTCGCGCGGTTAGCGGCGATCGATGTAGTTTTTTGAGCTCTATAAAAGATTCAGAACAAAAAAATTGATGTGATGAAACATTTCGGAGTTATTACAAAAAAACACTCTTTTTTAGATTTTTTTCGACAACGATATCTCACGAATGCATCAACCGATTCTGACGCACTTGGTGACGATCGATGCGGGTTTTCAAGGTTAAGAGCTGATTAGTTTTTGAGGTCGATCGGTTCAGCCAATTCGGAGATATTTTGAAAAAATAAAAAATAAACTTTTATTGCAATTTCTCGAAATCTACTGGTCCGATTTGGTTCCAACTCACAGGAAATATAAGTTTGGCGAAGCCCTTTCGAATGACACCAAATGCGATCAAATCGGTCAAGCCGTTCAGAAGTTATAAGAGGTTTACATACACAACACACACACACATACATACATACATACAGACGTACGGACATCATCGTAAAAATAGTCGGAAAAGCTTCTTAGGGCTTCAAAACGTCGAGATTTGTTGAAACCTCGATTTTTTCCAAACGGGGTAAAAACAATAACTTTCCGATTTTTCGAAAATCATTAGGAATAATCATTGATTTTCTTAGCGGGAAGTTAAAAATGATGCCAAAAAATCGTGCGGTGCTTTGTTTAATATTTTTATACCAACTATATACTAATGAAATATCTAAAATAATAATTTATATCGAACATCTCACGCTTTTTGTAAAATATTTTCATTTCTACCATCACTATCCAAAGTAAGCTTTTATACATCCAAATCTAACTGGAAAGTTTACATTTTCCCCAATCTGCCATAATTTGACACTTTTGACGCTCAAGAGCGGTAAAGTTACTGTTTCCCATATTCCTTTTTTGTTAATTCAAAAGCATGGAGGAAGGAAGAGTACCTAGTAACGTGGCTGAAGTTTATATTAATATTGATGATATAATTTTCAATAAAATAGAATAATTTCAAAAAACTTCTAATCAATTTCAAGAAAATTTAAATATTACGTCAAATATTTGCAGCAATGCTAATTTTTTTGAACCATTAACATCTGGTATTATCAATAATAACTCAAAATTGTACATTTAATTTTAACATTGTTAATGATAAAAATAATTTTAGCTGGTAACACGTTAAAATTATTCTGGTCAGGATATTGGAATCAAAAATTAAATTATTGTAGTGTAGTTATTAGTCCTAGAAAATTGTGCAATGTTACAATTTAATCTGACGTTTTGGAGTCGATGAAAATTACTTTTGAAGATTCCGATATGATTAAAAAAACGCAACATTATTTTTGATAAATTTTTTTAGAATTTTCAAAACAATAATGATATTTTATGTATATAGTATCCCTTTGTATTTATAGGTATTTCTAGGTAAGTATACAGGGTTCATATGAAAGTATATACTGAATGAAGGGAAAAGACCCAGCGCATTTCGATCACATCAAAGTTTTTTAAAAATCTCGAAGAGACAAACAAATGTTTCGCTTCCTTTTATTAAATTAAATGAACTGAGACATTTGTATAAGAAACAATTTAAATTTTGATGCATCCGTAGGAGTTTTAAAGGTTTGTTATCAAATATAGCAAAATATGTAAAAACATTTCCTACAGGTGCATCATTGCATCAAAATGTATACGGTCTGTAATGTACAAGTTATTTTTTTTGCAGGTTGTATTAATCTTAAGCAGGTTAAGGCCGCAGTATACATTCTCCCACACACGAAAATCTCAACCTCCACTCTTAGGAATGGTGGCGCTCGCCATAGCTCTTCCGCCTCCTAGTGTACACGAAATTAGATTAGAAAGTGACATGTTTGTAACTAGGATAAATTTCGACTTTAAAATAGCACACTGTGAACCGAAGGTGATGGATCTCTTAGAATATACACCCGAAGAACTGACCGGCAGAAATCTGTATTCTTTGTGCCATGGAGAAGATGCCAACAAATTGAGAAAATGTCATATTGACTGTAAGTTATTTTAAATTTTGAAAACTAAAATATCCAATTTCACTTAAAGGCCACCCCAAAAGTTTATAAAACGGGTATACTCAGAATTAACAAAACAAAAAAAACAATGTTAGTTAAGAAAAAAATAGCAAATGCTAATTTTGCTTTTAAATAATCATTGCCTATATAGTAAGAGTCAATTTATCTGAGAATTATTTATAGTTACCTAATAGTATTTTATGCAACGATCATGTAATGATAGCCATTAAGACACGAGCATGTTGTAGGATACGAAACGAGCCGCAGGCGAGTTTCGTATATAATATGCGAGTGTATTAATGGCCATTACATGAAAGTTGCATACAATATTTTTTCTACTCCGATTAATAAGAATTATTTAATTAATAATTATCATATATAGTTACTTTTGAAAATCAAAATTATTTGACAGCTGTCAAATTAAGTGTCACCTAATATAATTAATTTCAGAAATGTCAACCAGGTATCCATGGCTATATTAAATATTGTGCGAATGTCGCATTCCTATTGGCTTAAAAATCTGTATCATAATGAAAATTTGTATCATAATGAATATCATTATGATACAGATTTTAGTCTTTTAATAAGTATATTATAAAACAGGAGTAGAAAAATATCATTTATGGTTATTCAATAAATTAAGTGAAATTGACAATATGTTGGAGCACCCAACAGAATATCTGAATGTATGTTTTTTTTTCTTTTCGCAGTAATAAATAAAGGACAGGTCCTTACACACTACTATAGGTTTATGAATAAAAATGGCGGATACACATGGGTACAAACTTGTGCCACAGTAGTGTGTAATTCAAAAAATGCCGAAGAACAAAACATTATTTGTGTAAATTATGTGATAAGGTGAGATCATTCAATTTTTTATATTTAAGTAAGATTAAAGTTGATGAAAGGATATTGGGATATTTCAAAAACTTTGAAAGTTAACTAGAGGAAAATGCATTAAAATCCAATAAAAAATATGTTGATCACTTTCAATAAATAATTTATTCTGGAATTGAAGAAATATCGGTAACCAAAAAAGTATTTAGTCAAATGTCGGTTAGAGAATGTACAATTTGGTGTTTTATATTCATTTAATTTGGATTGCTCCACATAATCATCACATTATTGTTTTTTTGGGTAAGTCCTGGTTTCCTCAAGAACATATTTATATAAGTACTTGTTTTGATGTAGGTACATTCCGCATGCCAAATTTAAAATATCTAATCTACTGAAAAACCAAATGTTTGAATACTATATTTAGCGATTTTAAAGTGTAACATTTTGTAATCAAATATGGATTATAAAAGTTACAAAAATTCTTAGGAGAGCTTCAGATAGGTAGAATCAGAAAAATTGAATTTAAAGTACAAATTAGTACTACCTCTACTTGACTTTCGGCCTTGAAAGAAAAGAAATAAGTAAACAGTATTAACTGCAAATTTTTTGAAATATTCTATACAAGTTTCAGTTCTCACTAAAAGAGATTTTGCTCAGGAATTTCCAGAAATCACCAAAATATGCCACATGTGGATATTAAGGATTGATTATTTTTAAATTTACAGGTGTGTGGGGAAAAACTGGAAAATTTATTTCATTATACAGGAAACCAATATTACACTGTAACATAAAGCCATGAGCTTACACATTTCATTGCCAGTACCTCAAATAGTTATTACCGCGTGTTAATGAAAATTGTGTTCCATTAAAAATGTGTTAAGAATTCGGCAACATTGTTCTGGACTACATTTTTGGACTAACCTGCGTTCTGATTTAATCATTTATTATTTTTCGTTTCATACTCTCAATTCAATAGTAAGGTAAAATTACCTTTTAGCCTGTAGACATCCTCTGACAAAAAACTTTTATTGGCAAATTTAGAAGGAATAGTACCTTTCAAACCTGTTACAACGTGTGAGATGCAGAAACCTATTGAGCACAATACTAAGCCTACAAAAAACACGGAAAGAAGAATGATAAACAAGTTAGAGATAAAAATGATCAAGAAAACAACGTTGCAGAACAGAGGATAATATACGAGGGTTTCACGTGAATAAGAGGGTTAGAATAAATTATTCAATAAATTATAAGATGGAGACTGAATAGACACCAAATAATAGAAAGAAAATATAAGGTAGTAGCACCAGGTGCTGGAGGGCCATCAGAAAATGAAAGTAGACTATTGGGGACACAAAATGGCATATTAAAAAAATGGAGAAAAGTTACAGATGTAACAATAACGCAATAAAAAAATAACTTAAGAGTGACCCATACGCTGACCTGGAATAGATTTTATGATCAGTACTGTCTGAATACTGATTTTTATTCTCTAACATAAAATTATTAGTACGGTACTGTAGCAAAATTCAAAGTGAGATATCTTGGTTAAAATCTCCTGGAATTTGGTGAATTATGGTGGATGAAAAAACTAGCAATTTTTTATATTCGATTTTCTCCGTTTAAGCAAAGGTGGGCTTGGGCCACTATGGTTCTGAGCGCCTCATCTGTAGATAATATTTGCTCAAATCGTGACCCCATTGAGAAAGTTTTAAATTCGAATTGGCAAAGGAATCGTTTGATTAAAAAGTTGAGGAATCGTCATTTGAATTGAAATAAAATTTAAAATTACAACAGTCTAATATGACACTGATAATGAAATAATTTTGATTGTACTTTAATTTTCCCATACCAAATGTACTGAATTTCTTACAACGTATTACCTGTATTACCTGCCAAAACAAAATACTTAATAGAGTCTCGAGCATGTTTAGCTCTCTTTAAAATTTATTTTAATTCAATATTCAATTCGTATGAACTGATTGAATTCTCATATATTACTTAAGAGAGTTTATTTGTATATATTAATCAATTACTGTCTTAAGAAGCTACACAAACCATCCTGTCAAAACCACAAGGCAACATATTTACGTCACTTTAAATTTTGGAAAAGAAATTAAAAAGAATTAAAAGTGGCTGCAAAGGGAGCAAAGCAACAATAAGGGAGGGTGTGTTAGCAAGAGGGTAAAGTTGTTGGGGTAGGTAGAAAGAGCCCACAGGGACCTTTTCATCCTGCTATGACCTCGTGCCTCGAGTCTTAACTCATTTTTCTAATTTAAGGATGTTATAATCTAAATCCTCCTACTTAGAAAGATATAATGAAACAAATCGAGTGTGAAAAAAGATATTGAGTTTTGAAATGATTTAATTATACGAAAGGAGCAAATAGTTAAAGACAGAAGAAAAGTTTTATATTTTCTAGGGCAATACTAGGGCATTATTCACATTTTTAAAGTTTAAATATTTAAAACAACTTACTTTAAGAATTTTCTCTAAATTAATTATATAAGCATAGTTCAGTTTTTCGTGGACTACAATCATTTTTGAATTTACATACGCGCTGACTACACTTTTTATTGATAATAAAAGTATACCACACTACTTCAATAGACTTGGTTCTTTTCAGTCTATCGACCAAAGTCGGCGATGTTGACATCAAATTTAGCTGTTCCCTTTTAAAAAACATTTGTATAGCTTTGGACCAACTCAGCCCCTGTTTATGTAAATGAAACAAAGTTGTTCAAATATGAACAGCTATACGGGAATGCTAGAGAATCAATCAATACTGGATACCCCTGGAAAATTTCCAAAGGTGCACTCTACCACGGACTGGAAACTAGATATTTAAATTCCCTTTAAAAGGACACCACTTACTCATATTTTGCTTATCAGGCACTGAAAAAGTTATATCGCTCAACATTTATCCCTAATGATTTCGAGGGGTGCTTTTTACATGACGTTGTCGAAAATTATATAGAAAATTCACTTGAAACGTACGCTACTGACATATATCTTTAAAATATTAAGATTATTACATTCCAATAAAAAAAAGCTATAGGAGGTGGTTTGATTTTAAATGATGCTTTATAAGGTGACCCAAATTTATATTTTTTTACATAACTTTGACGATAGCATGACCAGTAAGACTGACTACTGAAGTACACGGTTTATAGTTTCCTATTTAGATAACTTGGATCGGAGAACGAGCACAGGGAGTTTAATTTTTAAATGTGTGATTTGATATTTGAGTGTCCTTTTACATAAATGAGGATAGTGTATTTCACTAATTATTCTACCGTAAGCTGTTTTATAAGTAGTGGGAGAATTGCTATACAAATTCCACTAGAAGTGCTTAAATACACTGCCGAGCAAAAAATTTAGGTCACTTAAATAACTTGATAAATTGCAAAGAATTTTAAAAATTAAATGTATCAGCTTATATCTGCAAATTGTAAATTTACCAACTGCATTTTTTTATGATTTATTCCTGAAAAACCGTAACTCTACATTTTAAATGAAGTTCGAATATTGTTATTGGGAACGAAATGAAGGAATCACTAATAACGTGTATTACCGCCTCTTGCAATAATGACTGCTTGCATTCGACGAGGCATACTCTGAATTGAATTAAGGATTACATTCATCCATGTTATTCCACTCCTGCAGGAGCAGGCCTCTCAGCTCCCGGAGAGTTTTTGGGGCTGGTGTATGCCTTAGGTTACGCTGCCCTAACTCATCCCAGACATGTTCGATGGGATTTATATCTGGACTGTACGCTGGCCAATTAAACCGCCTAATTTCTACTTCATCTAGATATTCACTTACAATCCTGGCAGCGTGTGGTCTTGCATTATCATGCATGAAAATGCCTTGATCGCCCATAGTAACCATGAAAGGCACAACATGATCTTCCAGGACCTCCGTTACATATCTGTGAGCTATTAGAGAAAATCAACTCTGTACGTGCTTCTGAAGTGATAGCTGCCCAAACAATAACAGACCCATCACCAAATTTACGTCTATGGTCAATACAAGCGGAGGAGTATCTTTCTCCGGGCCTTCGACTGATCTATAAATCGTACCTTGCTCCAATCATCGTTCCATGTCAAGTGATTTCGAGCAAAATCCAATCTTGCAATTCAATGCTGACGGTTCAATGTTGGCCCTGTAGCCATCCTTCTGCAAGACAATTCATTAGCACGAAGCCTTCTTCTAACTGTCCATTCGCTAACATGAACATTTCTAACCTCTTGAAGCTGATTTCGCAGCAAAACCACAGAAGCTATTCTATTCCGCTAACTTGACATCAATAAAAATCTCTTTGACTCGTGACTATTTTTCGCCCAGATCTGGGTCGTCTGGTTATAATACCATTCTCCTGGTAATAATAATAATAATAATTTTATTGTTCACACGTAAAGAGGTTACATGAACAAGGAGAGCGACAAAAGCTATGAATAAGTACATTGGGAAACATAAAATACATACAAATTGTTAAAATATAACATTCAGACATCGAACAAACATGATGTGTATAAGGGAACTATTACAATACTTCTCTTAAATTTCCTAAGAAAGTAGATGCTCACATCAGCATAGAGCTGGTAGGGACTTTTACTGAGATCTCATTCATTTATTATGAATGATCTCATTTTCATTGCTCCACATATGAAACGATATATTTGCATTAGCGTAGGTGGATCTATCGAGGATTGTAGCGAGTCTAGATCATCCGAAAATCCTCGAACCTTCATAAGATTTTCTATTAGGCTTTTATACATTGGACATACCAGCAATATGTGTTCAAGATTTTCAGGCATTAGGAAGTTACATATTGAGCAAATATTGGTCATTTCAATTTTATATGAATTTTTATTGACATATATGTACAAGTTTTCTGAATTTGTGGTCCTAAGTTGAGTTATAGTATCTTAGTATGTAGGGGAATTGTACAGGTTAAATACAGTTGATCCGGTGAATCTTTTCCCATGCGTCATCATTCATATACAAACGCAATAAATCAATACATTAAGTAACACGTAGGTCGTAGATTGATGGTTTAATTAGGATGTGGCTAAAATGACGGTGAACGTTATTTATTATTGTATTGAAGCTGGTGTAATAGATATTTGTAAATATTTTACAGCCATTTAGCAATATGCAACCTAATCATTTAGTTTGAAAAAACTGTTAGTATTCCAGAGTTTTATGGGGCTATTCTGCAAACTTGCTTTTAAGCAAATTTACTTGCATAAGAGTTACTATTAATAACAACTTCCTCAGTAGAAACTTTGCAAATCAGTATTGCCCTGTTAGGGTTATGGCTGGCATCCATTACTATTGGGCCGTCCCACCCATACAGTTCAACAATGAAAAATAAAAATCTTTTGGGTTGTAAAAATAAATAATTAATATTTCAAATATGTATATTTAAGACTCATATATATACAATAGATTTTATTTAATTTTCCTCATAGACAGAATCAGAGCTATCACCAGTATTTATATCTATTGTAATTGGTTGAATGCTAATATCAACTGTATTCTGCTCTCGGGCATACCACTTTTGAATAATTTCATGGGTATGCCTAACACATTTTTCCCAAATTTTTTGATTACATTGTCCCAGTGCCTCTTTCCACATATTTATAACAGAACTATGTGAATACCCATCTTTACCAATATATTTATTATAATATGACTTGCAATTTGCCCAAATTAATTCAATAGCGTTGAATTCACAATGATATGGCGGTAGTCTCAACACTTCATGACCATGTTCTCGTAGTAACTCATCAATTATATACACGTTTTCTTTTCTATTCATTTTTGCAATTTGTAGCAATTCAGGTTTCGTAAGTTTTGTTTCAAACTTAATGTTGTTTGTTATCAACCATGTAACAATCTCATTTTTTGTTGAATTAGTAGAAGGTTGCTTTTCTAAAAGAACACTATGATATGGAGCATTATCCATAACAATAAGAGATGGCCCTTCTAAGTTGGGAATTAATTGAGTACTTATCCATTTCATAAATATTTCATTGTTGATTTCTCCATGGTAATCAGCTACTTTAGATTTTGAACAGAATAATAAACTTGCTTCAGAGACAAATCCTTTGGTAGAACCAGCATGGACAATTATAAAACGTTTACCATCATAACCATCTGGTTTACGTACACTTTTAGTGCTGTTGTCTTGCCAAGATTTTGTTTTATTTCCCTTCGAATAGATCCATGTTTCATCCAAAAATACAAGTTCTCTTGGGTGAGTACTTGAAAGGTTTTCCATATATTTACGCAGAAAATTGGCTCTCAAGGCTGCAATACTGGTCCGCTCCATTAAAGCTCTGCGATTGTCATCTTTGTTATATTTGAATCCCAATGTTTTTAACAAAGTGCTCAGAGATGTTTTGCCAATAGATACAATTTCGCTTTCCCTCAATTTACAATTTAAGGTAGTCAAAGTAACATGCTTCTCTAAAACAAAAACAAAAATTATAGTACAGATTCAATTTGAACAAATACTATATTTTTAATGATATTATGTTTGTTCATTTCATTAATGTTTTAACCTTGACTGTTCAAAAATAAGGTAAATTCAATAGTTGAATTAAATTGTAATGTAGTCACAAAACTACTAAAATCTATATAAATACCTTCCTAAATTTTTCTTGAATATACCATGATTTGAATACTCATTACAAAATATCTACACCTACATTTTACCAAAAAATTCTAATTAAATAGTTTGATATTTACTCTGCTGGTACATATCATATAATGTGTTCCGTACTGCCATCTTAGCTCCCTCAGGTAGATCAGTTGTTTTAGTTTTAGAACGAGTTCTGCTTTTGCCTGGGCTTGAAAGAATTGGATTATTTTCTTTTCTTTTTTTTAGAGCATTGTTCGTCGAGATATTTTCAAAGCAGCAGCTACCCTCTAACATAAAAAAAAATTGATTAATAATAAGTATATTGCTAAACAAGCATGCACTTAAATTTACTTAATTACAGTTAACTGTAAATAATTGTCATATTAGTAAAGCGTGATATATAGACGTCTAAAAATAATAGTTCAATACCAACTCTGTTTACTTTAGAAGTGTAATTCAATGTCTGTTGGGACATATAGCTCGAGAAGTAGTTGTTGCTTCTTAGTAGACGGTCTGCTCTTTGGAAATTAATTTTGTAAAGCGTTTAATAGTATTGAACTATTATTTTTTGACGTCTATGCACTTAAATATTTATGTTACCTCTTGAACACATGAAAGTGGCTCCATTTCTTTTTTTTCTAACTCAAAATACTCCAACACATTCAGGACCAGCTCCTGTGCTTGCGAATTCAACGTTTTTCCAGGCATATTCTAAAAATAAAAACCATTCAGAAATAGTTCTGGTCTTTCGGAAAATGAGGTCAATATTTTCTACATTGGTGGCAGCAAAATATGTTTCATATATTTCAGTTTGATGGAGTTCTATCCAGAATCATAATGAAATGTCAATTTAAGGTTAGTTTTCATTAGAAGTAAATAAATAAAAAGTAGATAAATAATATTTACTTACCACAATAATTCGAACACTCAGGTATAAGTTAGTCGTTATAACAACTGTTTTTGAAATAAATGTATATGCAAGGGGCAAAAAATGGATAAAAATGTAAAATAAAAATGTAAACAAAGTCTTTGGTCTGTCAATATACAAGTTCGCGGTTAAACCACAGAACTTCTGTTGTGTGGGTTATACCTAATCACGCACATTCATCATATGGCTATCTCTGTCTGTTATATTATGTTGTAATGGCACAAACGGTTTCATTTCGGGGGTTTAGATTCTGTGAGTAGAAAAGAGACGTACTACAAAAAGTAGTATGTGAATAATTTCATACATGGGAAAAGATTCAGCGGACCAACTGTAATTATTGTTTTCATTAGGTTCATTTTGTTGTAAAAGAAATTTATTCTCCTGGAAGCGTTGGTACACATTTTTTTCAGCACAGAGTCTCTTACCAACAATTCTGGCGGTTTCACGTTGTCCTCTACCATCTTATATCAATGCTACAATTCGTGCAACGACAATAGGATCTAGAGGCATTGTGGCGTAGTAAATAAACACTAAGAACAATGGAACGTCACTATACACAATAAACCATACAACAAATAGGTTTTAGGGAAAAAAATTACATTTAATTGAAAAATAAGCAACGAAATATGAGTGTTATTTAGGACTAATTTTTGTTGTTTATCAAAGGTTGCAGAATGTGACAGACGCCAACTATGACAAGTAGCATCCATCCAACAATATAACTTCCATCGCCTACTAGACCTATGACTCCCTGATTAGTTTTATTTTTAAAATTATTTGCAATTTCTTAAATTATTTAAAGTGACCTAAATTTTTTGCTCGGCAGTGTACTATATTTTAAAAATTAATTTTGATTTGAGAATTGTATATTTAACAAAAAAAAATCAAAAATAGGCATGGGATTTGCCGACAGAAGCAAAATGAATCAATGTTGAAATTGTTATTGAACACCCATAGTAAATGGAAGTTTTTACAAATAAATTAATCCCGTTTCAGAAATTTATCTTACGTTCATGATATAGAATTTTTTACAAATAAATTATTCCCTTAAAAAAGCAACTATTAATCTATGTATAAAAATTTAAAAAAAAAAGATAAATACTACTCTTCAAATTAAGATTCTAAAGGATGGTTTAACGTCCATTGTCGATATATTTCCATGGGGTTAATACAGTGCCACAATATCTATCTATCTAACAGTTTAGATATTTCCGTAGAGTTTTATTAACACCGCCGGTAAGGTACGTGCTTGCAGGACCGGCGTCTAACCTTGCACACGGAATGGTAGTAAACTCCGGCTGAATCGATTCGTAAAATCAATTTGTTGGAAATTCCCAAGCAGCATACTTAAATATGGTCTACGTGTCGTACTTTTGAAATGGACCTATGGCATCTCACATCGGGACGAAGGGGAAAACTACGTGAGCTTTTCGAATACTCCAGTCATGGACGACGTTCTCTTCGTCAGAATCAGACGCTAGACTATAGGTCATCCAATATTCCAGTACAGCTGTGTCACGTCGTCATACGTGTTCGGGGTGCTACTGGTCTTATAATATCCTACCCCTTCGATTCAACACAGATATAGGTGTATCACGTGCCCTTCTCTTATGGGTCAAATTACACATTTATTAAAATCAACCCAGAGGCGAAGAAAATGCGGTTTTCCCTATTTACGTATACAGAGACAATTTAAAGGCATACATATAAAAGGGTACTCTTGATGTTCGGTTTAACTTGATAAATTATATAGGGTGTTCAAAATGCGGAAGCTCTAGATATTAGATGTCATTTTATGACGGTTTGATTCAAATTGTTGGTAGAGTAAAAAACGAAGATATTTCCTGAGTATGTGCTCATGGTACATTTTTAACATAAAATCAAGTTCTTTCTAGAATAAGCTGAATTCTAAAAATTCCTTAAAGGAATCCATCTTATGGAAAATAAAAGACCACTCAAATGCGGATATTTTGATACCAACTTATTCGTCATTTGATAACATTGCGCCAATGTTGTAATTTAATTAATAAACCCACAAAATCAGTTCATTTGTCAGAAATTTTCGATTCGATTACAAAATCTAACCATTCAATAAGACTCCACCTGCTGCGGTCAAACAGAGTCGGACTTGTGAATATAGTTGTACATACGATGAATACCAGTTTCGTTGAAACAAAATAATAGGATTATATTTTTCAGTTGTATAAAGATATGATAGATTGCAACCAAATTATGTAAAAAAGGTACATCTCTCAATTGACAATCTAACATCTTTACATAAGTTTGTCATTTTGTAATAGCAGTTTATTATAACGTTTTCTATATTATAATAGTAAAATTATAATAGGTACATTTAATAACTGACCGACACGTATTTCGTAAATAATTCTGGTACAAACGAATTCCCGTCAGGATTCTTAATGACTATAAAATACACATGAGTTCCCGTCCGACACTTGCAGGTATCTTAATCCCGCACTCGAATTGCCGTCCAGTTTATTTAATCCGCTTACAGGTAAACTAAATAGTTTTGAAAATTCCAGTAAATCGTAATACCTATTCGTAATCCTGAATTCTAATGAAAAAGTTGAATAACCTATTGGGGTGGCTAGGGGGTCTGTCAGTACTAATTGCTATGAATATATTTTTCTATTATATTTTCTATTATATTAAGTTGTCATTTTCGAAACGGCAGTTTATTAATATACATATTTCCGAACGTTTGTTGTCGTACGCTATAGTGATACACAAAATGAAGTAATACTAAGTGAAAAGGGTAAACCCTTTCTGGTTAGGTTATATGTAAGGTTAGGTTAGGTTAGCTTCTTTACATGTATGTATTTATGACTCAGTTCAGTAGTAGTGCGCAATAAAATTGTAGAATTAAAATTCCGTATTTTATTCCAATAATGATATCATATAAAATAATATCGTTTAATAGTGCCAAACATAAGACATTTATAACTATTTCTTATTTCATACATCTGAAAACGGACCTCCCTTAAAACTTTTACTGTTCACTTATTACAATTTGCAATAAATACATAGCTAGATATCAGATGATTCAGAGAATTTACCGTAATTACCATAAACACCTTTTAGACAGGTTTTCACCCTGACGGGAACTCGAGTGACGGCTTAACGTATCCTATTAATGGAACAGGTAGACTGGTTGACTGTAGTTGACGCTGCTGATCGAACTATACCTAATCATGAAGAAATATAATGTGCAAATTAGATTTCAGTTAACAGTGCTTTTTATGTCACGCAAGGGAAAACACTCATCGCCATCAAAATATATATAACACAAAAACCGGCTTCGGCTATAAAAAAAATACAAAAATTAAACAAAACCCGGCTTCGGCTATCAAAAAAATACAAAAATTAAACAAAACCCGGCTTCGGCCATCAAAAAAATTTAATAAAGCAAAAAGGCGACTTTAGCTACCAAAAAAATATAAAAACCGGCTTAGGCCAATAAAAAATTTTTTTCAGCTACACTTCGCGAAGGTAATGAGGTCCTCAGGCACTGCCTGTGGGGGGAAGGTGGAGCGCGTAAAAGGGGATACTCTAAGAATTATACATTATCTTTTAGTATCACCCTTTACGTCGGGTTCATTACCTACACACATTTCACAAACATTTTTGTATTAACAGTTAATAGACATTTAACATCTTGCATATAAAAAAATCTTTTCCGCATCCCTATCCTATTTTTTTTAAAGAGTTACCGATGCCAACAAATACACTACAAAATACTACAAAGAAAAAACAAAATATAAAAATTAACTGATAAAATTAGGTCAGTTCAACCCTGCCTGGTTTTATTTATTCATTTCTTATCACCGCCGATATCCTTACTTTGAGGAATCTGTAATACATGTCTATTTACGTATTTTCTCTCTGTCTTACTCATACAATCTCCGTAAGCGATTTTAAAAATAATATCATTAATTGTGAGTTAATTATAAAAGTCACAACATTGGCGCAATGTTATCAAATGTTCTATTTTTCAAGACGAATAAGTTGGTATCAAAATATCCGCATTTGAGTGGTCTTTTATTTTCCATAAGATGGAAGCTAATCGAATGAGGTTTTGTTCCAGAAATAAAACCAAAATTATTTTATCAACCAAGTGGTTTGTGAAATACTAGCTTTGGTCGATGTAAACAATAAAATGTCATTAACTGTTTCGGCCCTTACTTAGTGGAATCTACTCATATTAATGATATAAATTAAACTAACTGTTTCTAATTAATTCCACTATTTAATGAAAAATATATGAAAATTATGATAGGATATTGATAATTATTTTGATATTAACATATCATCGTCAGAATGACAGAAGTTACATTTGATGTGATGCCTACCTGATGTTTAATATTTTGGCTAGACCTAATGGTGACAGATTAAAACAGCCAGATAAATTCCATTGCGCAAAACATCTACTTGACACCAAACATTTACTAACACCTAACACAGATCTAGAAGTACTACATATTTGTGATAAGAAACCAGAACTAGATTTCCTTCAAGAATTAGAAATTAGAAGACACTTAAGAGACCCACAATATGAAATCGTCAATGAACAGATAAATCTAGGGAGCTCTCCACTATTAAAGTGTCTTCTTAAGTAACAATTGTAAAGATCAGCAGATATAATTTCCCTTGATTTCCTCTATCATTGAACAGTTATACTGATCTTAAATGGGAAAAAAGATATCCAGGATATCCCCATATCTTCTCCTTTTGTCTATTCATATTATATTAAGTCAATCACAAGATAGGTCACTATTTGGTCTAGCCAAAATATTAAACATCAGGTCGTTAAATAGTAGAATTAGAAGCAGTTAATTTCATTTATAACATTAATAAAATGTCATCTAATATCTGTAATTCCCATAAACAAATGTACACCTGTTCTCATTATAACAAAAAAAACAAAATATCTATAAAAGTTGGCTACATAGTTATCTATCCTTACATTATATAAATTCTTGTAATCGACTATATAATGCTTTAACGAGTAATACAAATATGTTCTTGAATTCCATTTTTCTTTCATTTAATTTAATAAATGTACAGGCTTCTTGCGAGGTTAGCTCATTTCAAATTGCACCGGAAGTAAAATTGAACAAGTTTATGTTACAGCCGAAGAGAGTACGAGTCTGTGGTGATGGATTGCTGCCAATTAGATGACCCGAACCACGTAGTAAAGAGAGAGGAGGCGAGCAACAACGACCCGGAGAACGGATCACCAGACGCCGAACGTGGAGGTACGTTGACGTACCACCAATGCTAGTATATATATTCTAACTGATTATGTGGTCAGATGACCTGAACGGCGGAGGGCTTACCAACCCACCCCAGGACTCCAGCCAGGACTTGGAGGACGTTACCCGTGAAGGCAGCACCAACGAGAATGAATCTTCCACGACACAAGAGCCCGGAGATCTTCGGACACATCGCATGGATCTAGTGACACAGCTTCAGTCCACCCCCATTGTCAACGTCAACAAAGATCATCGGAAGTCCTTTCCCGCCCGAAGAACAGCGAAGAGAAAAAACACATCATCGGACGATAATGAAGAAGACGACGCAGCAGCGACTCATCGAGGTTCTGCAATTAGTCCAGCTTCTTCTTGCCATTCCACCAACGGTACCCATCCCTTAGCAACGGACTCCACTACCGAGACTAGTCCCAAGAAACTTGAAGACACAGTCAGCAGCGTGACATCAGTGAAGGACCTGGAGAATGCCATGTCAAAACATCTTCCCGCCTGCAAGTCGCCTATCCACCAGCCAACCGATTTCAGCACAGATGCTCTTCTGAAACAACAGCAGAAGACTACTATCCAATGGATCGGAGCTCACCACCAGCAGCTACAGCAGCAGGGGCCGTTACCTGCCTCGGCTCTGCTAAGGCAACTTTACGCTAATAGAGAAAGTGTAATTCGGGCAAACGTGCAAGGCAGCAATAGATCTGGTAGCTCTCCTGGTTATTATCCCAATGACAATCAAGTAGGTGTAGGGGCATTACCAACACCTCCTAGCAGCGAGGGTTCTTCGTCTTATAGTGAACATCAGTTTTTACTGTCTCAACACCAAAACTATCCGACTAGTTATTATATGGATTATCATTCCATGACTCCCCCTTCTAGTGTATCTCCCCGTGATAAACATCAACAATTGCATGGAGGTGTTGCATTTGACTCAACGGTTCCTTATCAAGATGTTTTAAGACATCAATACTCAGACAGCCCTCTACCTCTGAAACCCCAAGTGTATTCGTATGTAGATCAACCCCAATTTTATCATCACGGTTCCACGGGGACGGGGTTTCATTTGTATCATTCAAGTAAAAACACACCCACTACTCCAACAAATTGGTATCCGCCATCATAGTAAAAATAGTTTAACCTATTTTGACAATTAAATATCATTTTTTTTTTTCGAAGCGATAGATATGATGCCAACCTTTGATTTAAATGCTTAAGTTGTCTCATACTTTTCAGATGCAAGTAGTGAGAAAGTTCACGCATAGTGTGTCTGTTCAACTATTTTTAAACCAAAGAAAATAATAGCAAAATAATACAAAATAACATGAACAAAAATGTAGTTGGACTTATTTAATAACAATTTAATGCAAATATTGTAGTATACCGAGTGTATCTAGTACCTATTATGTTAATAAGCGTGTACATATTACGAGATAGGTACATGTTATTTAGTATTATTCGACCTGAACAGTGTCATTGTCCGGATTTTTCATTATATATATATATATATATACAATACAATTTTTAATTTTGATACAATTGAAGCTTACACTTTTCATACTCATAATTAACTTTCTGCAAGATGTAAGCTACTTTAGCTGGTGACCTATATTTTAATTTTTGAAATGAAACAATTAAAAACAGAGATATTTTTAAGGTTGTACACCTGTCAAAAATATATATAAACGTCTTTGCATCAGGACCAGGGGCCGTATTCTCGACAAGTGAACTTTTGATGCGTATGCGCATTTCGAGAGATTCGTCCGTTCTTGACTCGTGAACATTGATGCGTATACGTTTTCAAAACGAGTGATTACAGCGAGCGCTTTGTATCGTTCGTTTTATAGTTTTGTTGACGTCTATTGATAAAATTATACTTATTTGTTGTCAACTTCGAAGACAAGTATTTTTGAATTGTCAATAATATTTTTTTTTAAATGGATGACCTTCGTTCTGGACTTCAAGTCCTGCCAAGTCTGTAAATTAATATATTATTGTACAAAATAGATTTGTGCGACTTAATCTCACCTTTCTCCAATTCTTCCAATCTCTGGATGCACCCGGCATACTATTTAGTATCAAACTTATTTCAGTCCACTTCCTTTCGGCATCTTTGAATGTAAAACTATTAGAAAATTTACCGGATTGAAGATCCGAGTTTTTTTTCAGATACTCAATAAGGAGATTTTTCTGGCGTCATTTGACTTTTTTTATCTCGATGAGACATCCTACATAAAATTTATTTTTCCTCAATTTTCTGTAAATCACAAATGTTGACAATCTTTCACTTTGCCAGTTGTCAATTTGAATTTAAGTTCACAAATCGTAAATTTACGAACCAATTTCTGTAATTAGTGAGATGTTGCAGTGTTGCCGGATGTTATGATCGCACATCATCAAGCGTATACGTTCCAAAAAACGAATGGTCGTCAAGAATACCTCTTCAAAAAAGTACTCGCACATGAACCATTGGTTTTAATGCACATACGTCAAAAAGCTCACTTGTCGAGAATACGGCCCCAGCTACTCCTCAGGCTATATGATCCGACAAGACAAGCATTGAATTACACAAAATAAGTATAAATAAGAGCTGCAAGTGAAGTATGTTCTCAATTTTTAGCCTTACAATGTTATTATTTCAGTTGAAAATTTAAATAATTTTTTTTGAACTTTGCCCGAAACGAGCTATCACCAGTTTATAAAAATCTATATGGGACTCTAGTTACAATCGTCAATTAATCTGTTTTTATTTTTTACTGTTATTAGAGAAGGTTAATTCCTCATAGTGTCCTAATATTTTTGGGTAAAACGGAATGCCACTGGAATCAAAAATTTAATTCTAGTGTTTAAAAATTTTAATTTAGCGGATACCTAGAAATAGAGAAATACACAAGTTCAACGATTAAGCTTAAACATCTGTAACTTTTTTTGTACAGTTTTGTTCATAGGTAAGTTAGGTAAAATCGGCCTATTTTTTACCCAGCATGTAACTTATACTTTTCAGACAACCTGTTTCCTTCACTAATAATTACTTTTAGTTCTATTTAAGCTTTTGTTTTTATCTCTACAGTATAATACGATATGTTGGATACTACAAAATATTTTATGGCTGTTTCCAGAAACTTATTATACGCTACTTCGAATTAACGTTTAACCACAATGAACTTTTTAAAACACTATTAATTGGCAAGTCAGAAAAAAGGGGCTGGTTACAGTAAATTACAGCTAATACAACGAATTTGTCATGCAACAATTACATGAACGTTTTTATTCTTTTTACAAAATAAAGTTTATCAAGTATGCAGAACTGTTTCGATTACATAGTCTCATGCTTCAGTAAATCAACATAAATTAATGAAAAAAAAGTAAAATAAACATTCATGCTTTACAGATTTATAAAAATGAATCGGCAGTACATTTTTAACAAATTTAGGTATATGATTGTTTATAAATCCCTCATTGTACAATAAACAGTAACAGATCCGTAGTGGGTAAAATTTAGATAATAAAAATAAATATTATTTTACTGGCCAAATATTTCAGTTGTGAAATAATCATACCAAAGATTACAAAATATATATAAGATAGTTCACTTGAAGGCGGTCTGATTCTTCTTAGTGTTTTAAACGATCGCCGCACTCATTAATCATATTTACGGCTCCATTTTGTTGTAAATAACGACACCGCTAGGTACCAGGGAATTAGAAGAGTATATTTTATTCCAAGCTATACAGGGGTAACTTGAGAAATATATATTCAAAGTAATGGGATGATTTATTAAAGGTTTTTTTTATATAATGTTTTTAAATGTTAATTATTTCGAAAAAAGTTCAGGATATGAATTTGAAAAGGAAAGTTTAGGTATAAGTAAAAAATACATTAAAATTTTTAAAATGAATCAATTGACAGATTTTATTCAACATTTTAGTAATTTTGTGATGCTTATTGATGATCTAGCGGTTATTTATACAGAATATCACAAATTAAATTATACATACTTATTGGCCACCAGAATAATAGGACCACTAAAACAATTTTGATCTTTAAATTAGACACTCCGTATTTTTGAGATTCACAAGGTTAAAACATATTATGCAGCTGCAGGATATATTTATTAATAAATTAGATATGTTAATTTTCAAATTTCTATGAATACCCAGTATCTATAAGTACTAAATAACTAACTAATTTATTATTATCAAATATCTTTGGGACAAGGATAAAAGTATATTTCTGGTTTTCCCACCTTGCTGGAACAACCGATCACAGCACAACACACAGGCATTTTAAAACCACAATTATAATATTATTAATGTTACTTTTGGAAGACAGGAGTTAAAATAATGCGAACAAGAAATTTTACTTCCGGAACGTTTCCGAAAAACTAAATGAAATACTTCTACAAAGTTTCTAGAGATTGTAGGCACATTTCTGGCCCTTAATTGCTTCTCTATATTTTTATCATTGTTTACATTATAAGTACTTAAAATCAAGACTGCATTCAGAATTCGTGGGAAAGTGATAAACTACCATTTATTATGTATACAACTAAGACTATTAACAAATATCACAAAATATTTATTTTATAAGTTTTGCTATTGAAGAGGAAAATATGAATATTATTTTTTCCTTATTGCAATAATTAATTAATAAATTTAAAATATCTATAAAACAAAAACACGAACAACGAATTCTAAAATACCAGCGCTCGATAGGCGACAACCCGTATAATATGCAAAATTAAATGCAAGTAAGGATTTAGCGACATACTGTAGCATGGCGCCAACCCGTAAGTCACCAGACAGTAACCAGCGGTATGAATCCTTTGATCGATAGAATTCGTACGAGTGAACAATCTTATATATATTTTGTAATCTTTGATCATACAGTATCCGCCAAAATAAACAGTACCGAAAATAAAAATAAAAATTAATTTTTAATTTCTGTAATGTAAGTGTCCAAAATGTTCACCATTTCGACGCAAACAAGCTTCATATCGATTTTGTAAGTCAATGAACATATTTATAAAAAGTGGTTGATGTAACTGCCGAAAAATATTTTGTATTCTTTCCCGTAGTTCGGCAATATTCGCCGGCGGATTTTCCGAGTGAAATATTTTGTCCTTCATTATGCCCCAAATGTATGCGTCAGGTGGCGTCAGGTCAGGTGAATGAGAAGGATATTCGAAGTCTGTTCCCCGAGAAATTATTCTATTTTCCGTATGAACGAAAATAATGCTCTATCAAAAACACTTTTTCTTCCGTTGTTAGAACCATTTTTAAATCAAATTTAACTGCAGCGTACTATTAATATATCAACTAATGACAATTAAGTCAAATATGACAAATCCATATTACATAAACAACTCCACAGCACTTTCTGTTTCGGTACTGTTTATTTTGGCGGATACCGTACTATAGCACGGTCGCTCTTAGTTTATTAGAAGCTTATAGCGATAAAGTGTTCTGTTCGTCGGAAATTTCAGCAGTATTCTAACGTTATTTTTAATAATTAATAAGATAGAAGTAATTGCCATACTAGCGGAAAAACTAACTGAAATTTCCGACGAACAGAACACCTTATCGCTATAAGCTTCTAATCTGAAAGTGGTAAACTAAGAGCGGCCGAAGAAACGAGTACGATACGATACTGTGCTATTGTTATAGGATTAACGATTACCTGCTATGGGTTTTTCTCTTGAATCAATCATGTTGGTCTAAAGTTAAAACGAAATATCTTGGGATGGAGTATACCTATTAATTTTTAACATCCAAGAGTATTTCAATTTAATTCATAGACACGTAGGTAATGGCAGAGCCATGTATTAATAACTAAATTGTGTACAGAACTTTTATGGATCAAAAATAATAAAAAATAAATAAGAAAGTACCTATTTCAACGTATTTGAAACATTATTTTTGATATTATGATCTTATAAGTCATAGTTTATTGTCTTGGAATTGGTTCATATTTCTTTTATTGTTTAAAATAAGTAAGCTTCAATTGTAAATAAATTCTGTTTTATTTTGAATTTATAATTTCTGTATACTGATCTGATATGATACAGCATTCTGACTAGTAGGTACAAAAGCTGTAAATATAATTTTGTTAAATTAATGTTATTGGTTGTTAGGGTAAGAATGGAGATAAGCAACCCGCAGACGATGCAATTTGTCTATACCATCTATACCAAACTAGTTGTTTTACCGATCATCTGTGGACAAAACTTTCTACGATCTGTCTTTATGATTTACAGAGCAATCTATGGTATGCATGTAAGTAACAAATTACATCGTTTGTGGGCCATTTAAGGTAAATATGGCAATTCATATTCTAAAATCATATGGCAGCACATTTTTAACAAAAAAAATTTTGGGAGGAGTTAAAATGTTATTCTTCTGGTTAAGAAATTGTTTTGTTAATATGTTTCAGATTTTACCAGAGTGTCGCTGTTTAGCAGGAGCCAGTTGTTCATGCTTATAAAACCCTTTATCTATTTATAAATGTAATAACAAAAATTTTAAATGTTTATAGAAATAATCATTTCAATCGTATGATTTAGGTATGTTTCAAAGAAATACAAAAAGAACTAATTAGTTAGGACATAAGAGTCGATATATTGATTGTGAGTGGGAATTTTTAATAATTTAAGCAATAGCATCTATTTTTTCCAGGCCTTAATGGATGTAAGTATTCACAGAAAATATTATATAGATGAGATGAGACAGTTTACTAAAAAAATTATCAGACTCGCTGGAGCACGAAATGTGTCTCTAATTGATCCCTTTAATAAATCCTCATTACAAATAATTAAACGTTGGTCTGAGGTCTCATTTGATACTGAGTTTGATCGCTCCACAAAGACCATAAAATTTTTTTCCAATATTTTGTTTTTCCCATTTTCTCTTTTTTAAATGTGTTATTATAAATTTACACTGAAGCAAAATTTGTGAAGTATCTATCTCAAAAAACGACTAAGGTACACCAAAAATATTTAATAAATTAATTTAAGAAAGATTTACTTTTGATTAGTTTTTAAAAATTTCACATTTACTTGACAATATTTTTTTTACTTTTACTGTATTCCTTTATTCTTGAAGCACTTGAAGACAAAATCTAACTGGTTTAAAAGACCTAATTCAGAAGCTGCTGAAATTACTACCGAATGAAAGTCTTGGGTTTTTTTCATCGTGTTGGATGAAATTCCAGCACAAATTTTCGCCAGTTGAAGTTTGTCAAAAATAGATACTACCAGAAAACTGCTATACCTACCGAAGGTAAAATTTGTTTAAACAAAAAATGAACATAATTAAAACAAAATAAAGTTACTTTTTATTCACCTAGCTTACATTCTTCTTCTATTGTCTAAACTTTCAGGACTCACACAGAAGCGACACCTGTCTTCTTATTAAAAACAGCCTCCAATATTAGGTGCTGATAATGTCATTGTTTATGGTTGCTATGTAAAAAGTAAATAACTCACGCCACTTTTCACACGTATCAATTTTGCATAAGTGAATGTGGTTTTCACTCTACTATTTGGTTCCATTTGTGTAGTTCTCCTGTTTATTTGCAATAGAATTGTCTACAGAATTTTTGAGTTTAGTTATTTAAACCGCTCAATTCCTTTTCGCAGTGTAAGTTATCTCGACAGTTTTTTCAATGCGTTATAGGTGCTGATATTGTCATCAATGCATTTCTTATGGAAATGTCAAAAATTGCCTCTTCTGTGTGAGTAGGATATTCTGTGCTTTCAGTAACTTGTTTCACAACGTCAGCTAAATGAATAATCGTTTTCAGTTTATCAACAGTACCTAATTCATATGAATTTACTATTAACTTTTAACTTTGTTTCGTTAATTAATAATTAAATTATAGGTACCCACATGCTGTTGTAGTGGCTTGAATATTTCAGTATAAATATTTACAGATCTTCATAATTCTGTAGACTCAATGTTGTTTCATCTCAGTAACTTTTTCCGTAAACACAATGTTTACTACATCAGTTTTTTTAGGCCCTTTACCTACTCAACATTTACTTTTCTAGAATAAGTAATTGTATAAATATATTCAACACGAACTTACGCATAACCTAGAAATTCTCCACTTTTAAATTGTCCTATAAAATCATCATTGTACATTTACTGATTTTTTCCAGTGATATTTATAATTGTTTTATGGTAAAAAAAATTTTAACAGGGAAAAAGCTATTGTGCGTTGATAAACTATAACGTTAAATCAAGTATTATTAAACTACTGCTCACTAGTAGATGTCACAATAACCGTAACATGTTTTTATACATTTTTAAAGCTCCAAGTTCCGTTTTTTTTAAAGTGTGCTGTCTCCTTTGCTCTCACTTTTGAGACAACTTTTACAGAAACGCCACATCAAAACGTATTTTGGAACAATGAATAATTAGATGTAACATCGGCCATGACAAATTTTTTAATATTGTCGTTAAATCTAAATATATTCAGCCATGCTATATCTACTTCACGAAGCTTTAAGCTTTCATTCGACAGAAAATAACAAGAATCAACAATGATTGAAAAAAAAATGTCGTTAGACAGTGGCGGATCCAGAACGTCCTATGGTGAAGGCCTAGCCTAGGGATGAAGTTGACTGTAATTTTTAACAGATTTGTAGGTTTTATCCAAAAACAAATAGTCCATAAAACAAAATCTGTTTCAATTTTTATACATTTATTAAACTTTTGAAAACTTAATTTGAGGAATAAAAACAGCCCAGTTTTCCTTCCACTAAAGATTCAACACTATTTTTACATCGATCTTTCTTCCCTTGTGGATGTGTAGGAAAGACTGTTTAAAAACTTTATTTTTTCTGTATTAGTTATTCTCCGAATAAAGATTATCCTACTGCTCAAATTAAAGGGTACCTAAATTAAAACATGTATCAGATGCTATTACCTAAATAAAAATACTTGTGGATCATTATTCCCTTAAAACTTTATTTTGTAGATATATTGTTTAGTATATTTTGTTTATAAATTATTTAAGTAAAATTTTTCATATTGATACGGTTCCTGTAAGACGTTGTCTCTTGAATTGAGTAAAACCTTGTATGTAGCGATTATCAATTATCAAAAGGTGCTCCCATGGTAGGAATGTGATTTTTTCCTTAAATTTGTTAGTTTTACTTATTATTGGCGTTACTATTTTTTAGGGTTACCTACTTGTATCATGTTGTTACATACTGTTCAGTACAACAACACAACATTACGATAGCTTCATGAATATGTTCGTAGCGTCTCCCTATGTGCAATATATACTTAATCAATTTCTGTACTAAATAAATGTTTGTTTAAGTTTTTGTTATATGCTGTGTTTTATTATTACCTCAAAAACCCTATTCTGATACCATCAAGAGTAATTATCCTATGTGCTGTAAAAATGAAATATATAATTTCATTCTTCTCCGCTAAGGCTTTTCTAGCCTCTTCAGCCGCATTGGAAAAAATATTAAATGTAGGGTTCAACGGAGCTAGGGGTCAGAGAGGTGAAGTACTGGCCCAGCACTAGCGTAATGCAGTGAGAAAAAAAAAACACGTTTTCAGGAGCAAACCTTTGAACATCCGTAACAGTTAGAGGTTAGCACAAGAATCGAATTTTTGAAGTTATTCACAAAAAGCATCTTCAACTTTTAATGAACCATTAAATACTTGCATTAAAATAATATCGGCTTCCTATTAAGTATAGTTTTTGATTTTTTTAACGATTAGCTAAACGTTAATACGCTTTGTGAATTACAGGAATTATCTGGGGATTATTAATAATAATGATATAATTATTAATAATGTTTTATTTTTAACAAAAAGGAAAAGTACAAAAGGTTGTAGTATAATTATTTATAAGTAACTAAGTTTGAGCTATTCAGGCCTATTCTGTATCTAAGTGGCAATCAAGCAACTTTATAGCAACTGACTGACAAGCAACTCTAGATAGTAACTTTTTAACCACTTCCAATAAAATTGCTATGCTGGTGGCTACTAGTGGTTAAGAATGATTAGTCCATTTTATAGTGTAAATCGACCTAACTTTTCCACTAACTTATAGGAGCATGTGGAAAGGTATCAGTTTTAGGTGATATAGTGATAATCCAGAAGGAGGCTTATTAGAACTAGAAACAGAAACTTCTCAGCCTCTCCAGTCTCTTGAAAATAAAGAAATGAGGGTAGAGGAGGAAATTTCTGGCAGTCCCCTTGAAGAAATGATATATATTATAAATACTGATGTTGAAAACCTGCGACTAGTCCAGAAAGATATCCCAACCCAGTCTAATATAAAAACTAAGACTAGAAAGTATTTTAGAACGAAAGGGGGAATTACAGATGCTTTGAAGGAGTATTCTTCTTCAACAGAAACTTTTTCGAATAGCATTGATAACCTTGCTGTCAGCATAATTATGCTGGCAGACTCAAATTTTGCTATAGCAGAAGCTTTAAGAGATAAATAATCTTAATTCTGTGCATTTTATCATTAATATGTCGTTATAGGTACTTTGATGTTTTTTTTGTCATATAAAATGTAAAAAAAATTTTAAATTGACCTGAAATTTCTCTGAATAATTCTGACTCGATCACTAGGAAAATATAAGATTTTATACTAAATTTACAATTTTTAGTATATTTTTATACATACTCATTGTGTATTTCATTAATTTTATGATCTAACAAAATGTTCATAACCCAGGGATCCATCTTCCTACCACCACACTTCTACCTTTCTCTTACAGTTGCTAACGTTAACAACCACAAATATTGTGGTTGCTCAGAAACAACTATAAATCAACTTTCGTAACCACTGGTTGCCTCTACAGAATACCAATTGAAGACAAGTGGCAACCTAACCACTGACCTTGTTCTAAACCACTTGCTCAGTAGTAACTTTGCAATACAGAATAGGGCCGTTTATCTTTTAAATTAATTTTATTACTTAATGTATTTAATATATTTAAACATGCACAGCATACATTTCTTAATAAATTGAATATTACACTTTAATCATGATATAATCTGTAAAACACAGAAACATAGAAGACATAATAGATGCAAATATGATTGAGGAAGCTTCTGGTCCTTGGTGTTCACCCGTGGTCCTGGTAACTAAGGAAGATGGATCCACTCGCTTTTGTGTAGATTATCGAAAACTAAATCAGTTTACACAAAAAGATAACTATACACTGCCACTAATAGATGATACACTAGATACTCTATCAGGTGCGAAGTGGTTCTCCAGCCTAGAATTGAAGAGTGGATAGTGGCAAGTAGAAGGACACCCTGATGATCGAGACAAAACAGCTTTTTCTACTGGCAGCGGTCTCTACCAGGTCAGGTCCTCCCATTCGGACTCTGTAATGCTCCGGCCACATTTGAACGACTGATGGAGATGGTTTTAAGAGGATTAACCTGGAAAACCTGTCTATTATATCTTGATAATATAATGATCATGTCGAAAACTTTTGATGAGCATTTGAAAAATGTTAAAGAAGTATTTGGCAGGTTAAGTAATGCCAATTTAAAACTGAATCACAAGAAGTGTTCACTGTTCCAAACGGAGGCATATTATCTGGGACATATCGTTTCTGCAGAAGGAATTAAAACCGATCCGGAGAAAATTGTAGCAATTAAAGACTGGCCTAAACCAAGGGACAAAAAGGAAATAAGGAGTTTTCTTGGACTTTGTTCATATTACTGAAAATTTGTCAAGGACTTTGGTCGAATTGCTAAACCTCTTTATCGACTAACTGAAAACAACATTGCATTTGATTGGATGCCGGATTGTCAAAATTCTTTCGTAGAGTTGAAGAAACGATTAACCACAGCACCGATTTTAGATCTCGGGAGAAAGGATCATTTATTTTGGATTGTGATGCATCCCAACACGGCATGGGCGCCGTGCTATCACAAGAACAAGAAGGTGAAGAAAAAGTGATTGCATACTTTATTAAAACCATGGGAAAGGCTGAGAAAAATTATTGCGTCACCAGAAAAGAACTTTTGGCTATTATCAAAGCCCTTGAACACTTCCATGCTTTTCTTTGTAGTAGAAATTTTGGGATAAGAAGTGACCATAGCACTTTGCAGTGGTTAATGAATTTTAAGAAGCCTGAAGGTCAAGTTGCTGGAAGAGAATACTGCAATATAACTTTGTAATGGTGCACCCAAAAGAACGACTCCATAGCAATGCCGATATACTTTCCAGGCGTCCCTGCTTAGAACGACATTACCGGTACTGTAAAAGGCTTGAAGGAAAGGAGAATCCAGTGGAAGAAGAGGACAAGCACAATCAAACCAAAAAGTGATGATAATCAGAATTCCCTTGAAATCCTTAGAAAAAGCCAAAAGAAAGACAATGACTTGAAAGTTATAAGAGAATGGCTTCAAAAAGGAATCAGACCTACTTGGCAAGAGGTAGCGAGATATAGTGGAAGCATGAAAGTGTACTGGGCTCAGTGGAATGCACTGTATCTTCATGATGCCCTATTGCATCGAAGATGGGAAAGCCCCGATGGAGTACGTATAGTTCACCAATTGGTATGGCCAAGATCACACATCAGAAGTGTGTTAGAAGAACTTCATAGCAGCCACTCAGAAGGACACTTTGGTACTAAAAGAACACTGGGACGAGTTCGGGAAAGATATTATTGGGTCAACTGTCGAAGGTACGTAGAAGATTGGTGCAAGAAATGTGATCTGTGCAATAGTAGAAAAGGTCCTTAAACAAGAAGCCGAGGAAAAATGGCACAGTTTCCTTTTGCCTTTTGAAAGACTTGCAATTGATATTCTCGGTCCACTTCCTTTGACAAAAATAGGAAACGTATACCTGATGGTTGTAATGGATTATTTTTCCATATGGCCCGAAATAGCACCTCTTTATAATCAAGAAGCGACGACAGTAGCAGAGGCTTTTGTATATATATATTCCCTTGTACCGTTAGGTGTCGGGGTTGCGGGTTCCGCAGTATATTTTCCATCTTAACCTATCTTCTGCTATCTTCTTTGCTTCCGTCCAAGAAGTTCCTCTTTTCTTCAGTACGTCACCTATTTCTTGATTCCAATTTTTCTTCGGTCTACCTATTTTTTTCTTTCCGTCCCACCCTGCCTCCCATATTTGTTTAACTATATTATCTTCATTCATTCTTGTCAGGTGACCGATCCATCTGAGTTTAGTCTGCTCTATTTTTGATATTATAGGATCCACCTTAAGTCTAGCTCCAATTTCTTCATTTTTAATCTGTCTAACTTTATTATTCCTTCTATTTTTCTTAGTATTTTCATGTCCATCGCTATGATCTTTGATTTTAGTATTTGGGTAAGTATCCATGATTCACTTCCATACGTTATGGTGGGTACAAAAACAGTTTTATAAATCTTTATTTTGGTTGTTTTATTAACCTCCCTTTTGTTTAAAAATACCCCTTTTAGTGCATTGAATAATTTAGATGTGGCTTGTAATCTATTATTTACATCTGATTCCAAGTTGCCATTACTTTCCAATATGGCTCCTAAGTATTTTAAGCTTTCTGTTGTCTTCATTGTGTATCCATCAATGCTGATTTGTATATCTTCGTGTTTCCTGGATACTGTCATTATCTCGGTTTTATTAAGGTTAATTCTCATGTCGTATTCTTTGAGATATTTGTTCCAGTGTTCTATCGCTTTTTCTAGCTCGGCTTTATTATTTGCTACTAGTAGCAGGTCGTCAGGGTATAGCAGGTCTTTGATTATTATTGGCTTTAGTTGCCGTACTCCTACACTAACTCCTTTTCTATCCTTTCCGCATGCTTGTCAGATTTCATCCATCACTGCAATGAATAGTATAGGGCTTAATATTCCTCCTTGTCTTACTCCCTTACATGTGTTGAAGTTTTTTGTGTTTTTCGTCCCTACTCTTACTATGCTGCTTGTCCTGTCGTATATACTTTGGATAGCATGCAGTAATCCATTCGAGTCTCCTCTTCTTGCTAGAGTTTCCCATATTCTTTCTCTTGGTAGTGAATCAAATGCTTTTTCCAGATCGATAGTGCATATATACATATTTCCGTTACCACCTAGTATTCTGTCCATAATTTGTCGGATGCTAAATATCCAGTCTTGTGTGCATCGTCCTGCTCTGAACCCAGCTTGATTTCCTTGCAATGTAGTCTCTATTTCGTTTCTTAGTCTTCTCTCTATGATCCTTTCGTATAGTTTACCTACTACAGATAACAGCGTGATTCCTCTATAATTATTGCAATTTGCAGTATTTCTCCTTTTTTGTATATTGGAATTATAACACCAATTTTCCAATCTTCAGGGATCTGTTTCTTTTTCCATATTGAATTCAAGATATCCAGAAGCATTTCCTTCCCTTGTGCTCCCATGTATTTAACCTTTTCAGGCTTTATGTTATCCGCTCCGGGTGCTTTACCAATTTTGATTTTTTCTATTGCCGCCTCTATTTCTTCCATTCCAATGTCTAATTGACCCTCATTTTCCATTAATTCCACGAGCTTTTCTCTTGGTTGACTATTTTGTGCATCGCATTTCAGTAGCTCAGAGTAATACTCGAACCACCTTTGGTTTATCTCTTCTTCTGCGGTGAGAAGCTTGCCATCTTTATTTTTTATAAATCTTTGATTAGAGCTTTCTCCCTTCTTTAGCGTTTTTAGTGTTCTATATAGTAGTTTCGCGTTTCCTTTACCTTGCGTCTCCATTCGCTGCCCAAAATTCTCCCACGCCTGACTCTTAGCTTTCTTAATTGCTTGTTTTACTGCTGTTCTTATTAGTCTATATTTATCATAGTGCTCTTTTTTCATTGTTCCTAGGTATTTTTTCCACGCTACCTTTTTTATTTTTGTAAGTATCTTTATTTCAGTGTTCCACCCTGAAGTTTGTTTCCTATTACTTATGTATCTTGTTACTCCACATGCTTCCCCGGCAGCTTTGATTAGCGTTTCTTTCAAAAATTTCCATTTGTTTTCCATGTTTCCAGTTTTATGTTTATACCAATGTGCTTCTGCTTCTACTTTTATTTGATTTTGATATTTCAGTCTGATGTTTCTCTGTTGTAATTTGTGGCTCTTGATATTTTGTCTTTTTTCAAAGTTTGTTTTGCATCTACGGTGCTCATTTCTTTGAGCTTTACTTTTACTAGGTAATGGTCCGTGCCGACTTCGTACTCCCTCTTGGCTCTAACGTCCTTCAATTTTCCCAATCTTGTTCTATTCACCAAGACTATATCGATAATTGATTTTTCGTTTCTTGATTTCACTTTTCTGGTGAATTTGTGTATTTGCTTATGTTCAAAGAAGGTGTGGGCAACCACTAGATCGTTCATTATGCAAAAATCGATAATCATATTTCCATTTGTATTTTTCGCATTTTCCCCAAAACATCCAACAGCTCCCTTACTTGATATCGCGTCATTTCCTACTCTACCATTGATATATTCATCTGTTATCATAACTACTTTCTCTTGTAAATTGTACCAAAAATTCTCCTTCTCTTCTTTTTTCTCGTTTTCGTTTAGTTCGTATGCTACTATTAGGGTTAACGTTTCTTTTCTCATTGATTTAATTGTCACCGTCATTAATCGTTCAGATCTCATGTTTCAATTACTTATATTTTATATTGCTAATGAAACTATTTCTTATTATCATTGCTACACCGGCTTGCGCCTACATACTGTTTGGTACTCCGCTATACAGTAGTGTATGTCCATTTCCAATTCCAGTCACTCCTTGTCCTTTCTTTTTTGTTTCAGTAAGTGTTAATATTTTGATATCCGTTTTTTCAAATTCTGCTGCTAGTTCTTCCTCTTTTCCATTTATTCCTCTAATGTTCCAAGTGCCTATTTTCCATGACTGCCCTCTTTTATTTTACATTTTCCGTTCATTTTCACTGCTCCTTATTTTTTGTTTTTTTTTTAACAATTTTCTTAAACTTATCCATAGCCTCTGTCGTTTCCTGTTGCATGTCCTTTCTTTCCCGTGCTCCTAGTAGTTTTTTTGATTCCGGGTTTTTGATATCTCCAGTAGTTTCCCGTGCTCATCATCCCCTTCCCAGCATATTCCATTGATAATCAATTTTTTGTAAACCACTTTTGCCTGATTTCCTTTGTCTCTTTCTTCTTTTGCACTTGTTTTTATTATTTTTTGTATTTCTTGTTCTATCTTGGTGAGATCAGAGTCAATCAATATGAATTATTACAGTTTCCTGTAAAATTGTCGTATTTAGTAAAGCGTTTTACCAATAGATATCGAAGAATAAAAATATATTATTCCAACGCTTTGACAAAGTTTTGAAAAATAATTTTTCAAAAACAGTGACCGTTCAACGAAGAAGAAACAACTATTTCCCGGGCTACATGCCCCGACAGATATTGAATTACACTTCTAAGTCAAACGGGGTTGGTAAATCTACAAGATTTGAACGGTCACTGTTTTTGAAAAATTATTTTTCAAAACTTTGTCAAAGCGTTGGAATAATATATTTTTATTCTTCGATATCTATCAATCAATATCTTATCCCGAAGGTTTTTCAATTTGTTTTTATTCCTTACTATATCTACTTGGTCCGTGAAAGAATCCACTTCAATTATACAAACTTTTTCTCCAATTTTTTGGGCCCCTCGTAGCTTCACTGCCACTTGCAGCTCTTTCTCCAAAAAATTTTCCATATCTGCTTTCAGTGTTTTATCATCATATGCTTCTAACTTGATACCACAGACTATTAAATTTTTCTTTTTGTTGATTTTTTCAAGCATTTCTACTTTTTGGTATAAAGTTATTAGCTCTGTCTTCATTTCTTCATTTTCTTTTTTTATTTCACGTATCTGTACGTCATTTTCCCTAATTTCATTCCTTACTTGTTTGATCTCGTCCATCAGTTCATTGTTTTTTGACATGAGATCCTTCATCATTGAAATCATTGTGTTCTCTTTGTCTTCGTGTTAGAAGAACTTCATAGCAGCCACTCTGAAGGACATTTTGGTACTAAAAGAACACTGGCACGAGTTCGGGAAAGATATTATTGGGTCAACTATCGAAGGGACGTAGAAGGTGCAAGAAATGTGATCTGTGCAATAGTAGAAAAGGTCCTTAAACAATAATCCGAGGAAAAATGGCACAGTTTCCTTTTGCCTTTTGAAAGACTTGCAAATGATATTCTGGGTCCACTTCCTTTGACAGAAATAGGAAACGTATACCTGATGGTTGTAATGGATTATTTTTCCATATGGCCCGAAATAGCACCTCTTCCTAATCAAGAAGCGACGACAGTAGCAGAGGCTTTTGTATATATATATATATATATACACTGAAAAGCGATAAAGGCATGTGATCGTTGCTGATCAATTAGGACACAAACAGACAAATACTATTGAGGTTAGCAGCAAAAAAGGAAAAGTGTACTCTTTTTAAATTTCCAAGCTTTCGTAAATCTTTATTAACATCATCAGGGAACTACAAAAGTGAGAAAAACATAGATTATAAAGCAGTCAGCTACAACAGTTTCACAACCTTACGTTAATCGAGAATGATTCCTTGATCTTAACATTGGGAAAAGTGTTTAACAGTTAACATTTTGAAGAATGAAACAAGTCCAGCTTGCATTATAAGCCCTAGCTAATATGTGACTGTTAGCTAGTTGCAAAAAATTGTGCTCAGCAGTTTTTCCGGCGCAGGTGGGAGCAAAGTCTGAATTGGTTCTAATGTATTATCTATTCTCGACCAACTTCCAACCCCAATCTGTTGGGTCTAGCTGATAACCAAGCCACACTTGAACTTGATAATATACCCGAAAAAGGTGTTGATGAGCAGCAACTGAGGTTGGAGGAAGACAAGCTAATTGCACTTGTTTTTTATTCCGAGTGTTTTTAACAAAACATGCATATCGATACTTATCTAAGCAGGTAGTTTTTTTAGAAGTTCCGTATATACAAAGAAGAAATCGAATTCCGTTGGTGATAACTTCTTGTGGAGTTGAATTACTTTTTTAAAAAACTTCAGCACATTGAACTAAATCTGTTGTTTTACCCCTCGATAAACTTTTTGATGAATATACTTCCGATAGATTTTGAGGTTTTCCTGGTTTTAAGAAGAGAATAGTTCTTTCAGCTGGAGTTCGAGCAGTGAGTAATACACGAGTAAGTCTACATCGTCACCAACAACAATAGTTGTATTTGTCATTGCTTTATTGCTGTTTCAATAATCAGTACATCGGCGTCGTTATTAGCTTGTTTAACCAATATATTTTCAGCAGTAAACTTTTCTTTCAACATGGAAATGAACCGAGACTTGTTGTGAGTATTTGCAAGAAATTTCTGTTGACTGGTAGGAACTGTCATCAAATAAAATATCGGAAGATGAAGATGTTGCTAAAGTTCGACGACGTTGTTCTGCTGCTTTACTGTTTGTCGTGCAATCATTATAGCGATCAAATACGACAGTAACTCCGGGACCAAAATGTCGACGTACATACTGAACGTGTATCAAAAATAACGTTGAATGTTTCTTCGCTATCCCAACACAACACGGTGTAGTAAGTTATCCTCCATCAATGATGTATGTCGCATTAGCGTTGTTTGTTAATATTAGTATTTATCTTTTCAAAACAATCGTAAATAGCAGACTTCTGTCTGGATCGTTATATCTCGGTGGCTTTTAGGATAAAAAATATTGATATCTCTTTTATAGATAATACCATTATCTAAAGTTTTGTTTGAGGTAATTTTGCGATAAAACTTACCGTTTTGAAGAAAATCGCGATAAAACCATTTTTGTACCTTTGACCTCGAGTCAATTTTTTCCATGTACCGGAACGATGGGAAATTTTGAAATGTTGTTTTTAATTATGTTTTGAATAATTTTAGTCACTTTCAGCTTGTGAATTTATGTACCTTCACTCTTATTTTTTGGTATAATTTTACCGGACTAAAGCACAGTTGGCGTATCTTTGGTAATAATAAAGAATAAAATGTAAGACATTTTTTTTTCTCACCCTGTTACTCTTAAAATAGTTTTCGTTTCAAGTAAAATAAATTAAATCATGGGTATACCCTAATATTTCAGAAATGCATTTCTCGACAATTGTCTGAAATAGATAAGTAAAATATCATAATGTCACGTAGCCTTCGAGGCCACGAAACGATTTGAGTTTTAGTTTCTAGAAAATAACTAAAGTGTTCACTTGAGCCAAATAAATCTAAATATATAAAATATAGTGTGTATTGTGGTGCATGTCAGGAGTTAAATAGGTGAGTCTATCTCACAGAGTAATTCATTTCTGCCTGTTATTTGATATTTGAATTTAAAAGATATTTTATCACATAGAGTATATATATTGATATTACAGATACAATTTTATAATCCAACATGATTTTATGTAAGAAACACAAAAAGTTTAAATTGATTTTTCTCGAAAACGGTTCATGATATCGATTTGAAAGAAGAGAACATTTTTTATGAAAATTATCTTGAATTTTCCAAATTCGGTGTCGGATACATAAAAAACTTGAAAATAAAATTTTTTTAATAAAAATACCTGTTGGTCCCCCCGACTGACACGCTTGTGATGGATCTGAAGAAAATTTATTTACAGCGAACGACTGGTTTGTAACTGTTTATTGATTATACCAAGTTTGAATATTTTAAGTAACGGTATTTTTGAATAATTTGAAGAAAACTCATATGAGGACGTCTTCTTCAAAGGGCTGTAGCTCCCTTAGGAAGCATTTTCGGATTAAGGTAATTTGAGCTAAATCGACTTAAAATCACCTCTAGTAACTGTAGTTTCCGTTTGGCAGGAGAGTTTCTGGACACCCTGTATTTGCTAATTATTTTTAATAATAACTTTGTTTAAAGTTCTTTAATATTCAACGTTATTAAGAACATTAATTTGTTGTTGCATTTCCTATTCATCCAATCCTACTGTACTGTGGAGAGTTTGCGCCACTTGCGGTTTGCCCATTCCTGATACAGGGTGACTTCTCACGTCACCTATATCTCCTTCCACCCCCCCTGTATTGTGGAGAGCTTGAGTCACTTGCAGTGTAACCTTATTTTGCTGTACTGTGGAGAGTTTGTGCCACTTGCAGTGTATTATTATTTTGCTGTACTGTGGAGAGTTTGTGCCACTTGGAGTGTATTATTATTTTGCTGTACTGTGGAGAGTTTGTGCCACTTGGAGTGTATTATTATTTTGCTGTACTGTGGAGAGTTTGTGCCACTTGCAGTGTATTATTATTTTGCTGTACTGTGGAGAGTTTGTGCCACTTGCAGTGTAATATTATTTTGCTGTACTGTGGAGAGTTTGCGCCACTTGCAGTAGTTACAATATTGTTTGTGGAGAGTTTGTGCCACATATTCCTTACATGCACTGGGGAGAGTTTGCGCCCCTTGCACCTTTCCTAATAACCCTAAATATTTACAATTAGGCATTTATCTTTGATCAAGTAAGGTTTCAACTTTACTTTAGTACTGATATGCATAATCACAATTCAAACACACTCGATGCACCTTGTATGTTAATAACACTTTCATTAATTTTTGGGGATTTTAACTATACTGATATTTATTTGAATAATAATAATTATTTATGGCAAATTGAATACTCAGACTGTTTTTCTATCTAATTCCAGGTACGTCATCTCGGTTTTTCGCCATACACGGATCTTGTCCATCACGACCGGACAATTAAATCAGGCATCACGTCCAGTGTCTTATAGTTATTATTATTTTTTTTTTAATACTTAATGTTTAGATTTGTGTTAATTTTAGTTTGTCTTAATCAATATAATTAAGTTTTATTAATCAGTTTCGAACGTTTTAAATGTTAATTAAATATATATATTAATCATTAATAATCAATCATTATTTTAAATACTCTCATTACAAAAATATGAAAATTGGTGAACATATCTTAAAAATTATGTAGAATTCGATGACGTACTCAAAATCACCCCAACCCCAATATTTCCCAAACTACTCGCCATCTCGACTCACAATATTTTTTCATTTTTAAATATAATGCCTAAAGCGTTGAAACCGATCATCCAATGTCGGTTTTGTATTTTTTTAAGAAAAATCACAAGTCCACAAATTTCAAACACGTTTTTATGAATCTTTGGCAATAATGAGGAAACAAATTTAAAAATTCATAAACATGCCTTAAAAATGATGTAGAATTCGATGACGTACCTACTTAAAGTCACTCCAACCTTAATATTCCTCAAACTCACCCCCGCCTTTATAGTATTAATTATAAATTTTAGTTCCTATCTGTAAATCAGCAATGGCTATTATTATATTCATTATATAATTAATTTTTTGATAACATTTTTTTTGTACGACTTTCTCAAAAAAGTCATCTAGATGAAATTTCAGGTACTAGGTACCTATACAGGGTGTCACAGAATAACTATTTCTAATTTTCAGAAATGACAGAGGGCACTTAAATAAACATTTTTTATTAATAAACTAGTGTCCGGAAATTCTTCAGTTATTTAGAAGAATTCGGCAGTCGATTAAGTCTGTTAAGATAGAACCAACCATTCTGATTTGCGATTAGAAGGAATAACATCACTTGTAGACCGGGTTCGGCGTATTTGCGCCTCATCCGTACAAGGTAGATGCTATTCGTCCAGAAGCTCTGAGAGCATAATCCTGGACTAGAGACTACGTTGATACCACACCAATACATTAACCTCGGTAAAGGAAATGCTAAGAGTGCGATATCAGCGACATCTACACATCTAATCACGAACCAATGGACGTAATGGCATCTACCTTGTACTGATGAGTAGCACCGTTCAATTTGAATGGCTGCATCAAGCCGCTCGGCCGACTCGCTGAAAATCTTGACGCAGCCATTCAAATTGAACGGTGCTACTTAAAGTCGACTTTTCTTGGGATCCAATCCAATAAAGATATTTGGATGATTTTTTTTTAATTTCATACCTCGCGACGAGAGAAATCTATTCCCGTTGTCGAAAATCTGGAAATATTGAAACCTGAGTAGATGCGTGTGCGTCAAACAAAGTATACATTTTTTGTTGTTATTTGTAGAAAAACCCTACCTTGGCCGTGCAATTGCAATTTTTGAAAAAATAACGACGCCGCTCGATTACACCGTACGTAATCTACCTTAGAAAAAATCAGCGTCATGTAGGGAAAGTGGTACAGGTTTATTGTAAAAAAATGCTACGTCAATTTGTTTATAACGCTATAACTCATTAACTATTCAACTTACCGATTGCGGGTTTGGCACACGTGATCTGTTGACGGAGTACAGTAATTAAGCACAATTACAGGATATTGTCATTGTTAACAAAATAATCTAATATTGTTTAATCAAACTAATGTTTATGTAAACTTAATCATCAATAACTTTTGATCTAATCAATATTTTTCGACGCGGTTGGTTTCATATTGTTCGTTTTTAGAAGACAAAAAAAGTATTTAACATTTTTCCTTCATAATCAAGAGCAAAAAAGATATTCACGAATGAACGAGTAATTCTACTAGAAAATAGCACAATATGGTCATTTAAACAATGTCGTGCAAGGTTTTGCATTTGCGGGTTAGTACTATTTTATTGTACGTATTTTTTGCAACCTTTATACAAAGTTTCAAGCTGATACCAGCGATTATCGCAAAAAGACGATTTTTGGTGTATAATGCCTGGACTATATAGTATTAAATAAAACTCTAGTATGGTACACATGAAGCCATCTATGGAGTTCCAATACAACTTAGACTAGATTACTATATTACTATTATGCATAAATGTGTATTACTGGTTGCGCATATTGACAAATATATTAAAAATGCAGAACTAAATACACATTGCTACATTTTATTTACAACAGTAACACGAATACTTGATTAACTACTAAGGCGAAACATGACATAATTTTTGAAAAAGATTAAAGCTGTCAATCTAAAATATGTTTTGCTCTATCTGCCGTACGTTTAAAGAACCGCTATATTTAAATTTCCCGTCATTCTTTCGCAAGCGTATCATGATAGGGGGCAAAATAATTGAGATATTACCTTATCAATTAAACCAATATTTTTCAAAAACTTTCGAGACGTCAGACAGAAGAATTCAAAATTTGTAATTGTGAAGCGTTACATTTAAATACATCTTATTTTGATCATATTTAATGATTGGTTGGTTGGTTTCAGTTTATTTATTGAGACAGAGATAGAAACGATTCAAATTGCTGTTCTGCTCCGGAGCACCCTACGATATGTAAATTGTGAAATAGTTAAATCGATAAACGATTGGTTTTCAGAATACACCAAGTTCCTTTGAGCTTGCGTTTAATTTACAGTTCCTTACAAAAACACAAACTATTGCGATAGTGTTCAAACCGTTTGCGTTTTACTTGGAATGCAACTGCTTACTAGCACACTAGCAACTGACTGTCACCAAGCTTTCACGGATTGTTTTTGGAAGGCGAAAATGCAACTGTACACAGGGCCTATTTTACCACTAGGCCTACTAGACCCGTGCTTAGGGTCCAATGATCAGAGGGCCCGAAACGGCGTGCATAAAATCATAAAAAAATCATAAGAAATGCGATTTCATAATATACAATAAGAGCCTTTTTTTATTTCACAATCTTAATTTGCAAAGCGTAGCGGCACGAGCAATACAAGAAGCTATAAAAACATATCAAATAGGACCGACACCTGACCCCTAATTGACGGCAAAGTTCGCCGCATCGGCGGTCGCCTTTTTATCCGAACAGCTTAGCGTAAAAATTATGTTTTTGTTTTGTTATTTGTTTTATGTATCTAAATATATATTTTTATTTTATTTTGTTTTTTAACATGGACGTCATAACAAAAATTAAAACAGATTCTTTAAGCCTATTGGTTACATTACAATCATGGCCACCTAAGGTGGCCATGATTACAATATACGGAGCAAGACAGGGCCCAAAATTTTGATGGTGCCTAGGGCCCAACTCAGTTGAAAATAGGCCCAGACTTTGCACGAACCTGATATAATTTTTTACTGCGACGCCAATGACCAAGAAACGGTGAGTTTTGTTTTGTTGGAATTGTTGGTATGTGTGTTATCTATGGTTGGTAACCCTTAGTCGCCATTTTCATATCGATAAGTTTATTTTTACGTCGTTTGTTATGGTGAGATGTGAGAAATAATTAATATGTTAAATAATGGTTTTAATAATTTGAAACACATTCAAAATTAGTGACGCCAAATCATGATATAAAATCACATACTCCTTATGTTTAGCTGGTAAGGGTTTTTTGCCGTTAAATAAATGTCTTTCGGTTAGAATTTTTTGAATATATTATTGTTTATTTTGATATACAGCATATTTGATCAAAGTGTATTATATTAAATAATTTTCGTAATTATTAAAGAACACTGGAAAACGATTGTTTTTCAGGAAATAGTAATTCTTAGGATATTATGTATTTAATTACGCCTACATTACACCTACTGTTTGTGTAGGCTTAAATCAAATAAGTTAAACCTTTATGGCAATGTCTAATACCTGGTTTATTAATTTAAGTTATGTTTCTTATAGCTCACCAATTAAGTAACAAAAGCGAATTTTAGTCAATAAAATGGAGATATTTGACAATTTGTTTTTGAATGCTTCTGAGTTTATCAAAGGTGAGTAGAATTTAAAATAACAGTGTAAGTAAATTTAATAAGCTACTCTCTAATATTCTTTAATTTAAAAGACTTAAGCACAATTTCCCAAGCAAAAAAAATAACTATTTGATATTGAGAAAGTTTATTTTTTAATTTATTTCACGACAATTTTAGAATTTTAATATAGTTTATACCAATGTACAAGTTGGTATTTTTATTCAGGCAAATAAATTATGTATATGCATGACCACAACTATAACTACTTACCTATTTTTTGTGTATGTTGGGTCAAGAATGGAATTACAATTTTTGTACTGACCCAAAACAACTTTCTTCTTTCATTAATTTAATCATTATTTAAGTCATATTGTTTTATATTATCAGTATAGATTGTTTTTAATTACTTATTGGAATTTATGCATATGATAATATAAATCTGGGCTAAGTGATATGAAAGCAGTTGAATCAAATTTATATTTACAGGTTGTTTTTTGTCCTGGGTATACAAAATATCAACCTAACTTCACACTTTTTTTGTTAACTTCATCACACCTGCAGTTTTGTACATTTATATTGGTTCTTGATTAATTTTATTCAATTGAAATATTTACTATTATCCATCATATTTTCAAAAAGTTGTTCATGTCATTAAATTATCAGAAATAAATTATTTTCTCCACGATCATCACAGAATTTGCCAATTCTGAAATCAAATTTGATTACAGAATGCTGGAATTCTCTCTCTTGAGATTGAAGAAATATTCTGCAACACCTCTGCCCCTATGCAATTTAAATGTAGGTATTTATAGTAAAATTAATACCTATTTAGAGGTACCAGCCGTTTTAGTAACTTAACGTATGCGGCTTCTTGAACCATCTGAACCCACATGAAAAAAATTAGGTTATGACCTTTGTCATGTCAAATGCTTGACATATTTCTTATTGCATTGGCGTAGTGACTTGAAATTTCATATTATCAGTGGCGGTTTGTAATAATACAAATTAATTTTATGAAATTCATAAAATTCTAAAGATGTTGACATAATAAAAGAATATAAAAGAATCGCACTAATTTTAAAAACATTGTTTTATTAACTAGATACATAGTTTTCTTAAAAAAATATGGCAATTCAGAGTTCGATTAAGTACAAATTCTAGATTTTAAAAAAATGACAACGTGATCTTCAAGGCAAAGTTTAATTAGTTTCTAAATCAGAATAACTTTCGGAAAGTGATAGTTCATCATCGGATTCATTGGATACAGAGATCACCATAGGTTCGATGTTTAGTAGGTCCAGTTTGTTTTCTACTTCCCATGCTTCAGAAATAATTTTCTCTGTATGATTTATGTAATTCTGCCAGTGTTGCTCCGGTACATTTTTTACAACGTCATTCCATACTTTTAAGACTTCAGTAGGTGACCTTGCAGTTTTCGTAATAGCTTGGTCATAATGCCTTTTAGTTTCTGACCATACCATTTCGATGGCATTAAAATGGCAATGATAGGGTGGTAGCCTGAGAACACAATCACCATGCTCGGCAGCGTATTTGTCTAAATGATAATTTTTTTCTGGCAAAACTTGCTTTTCAATTATATTCCAAACAGCATCCTTTAAAATGTGATCTGGAAAAGGAATATTCTTTATTTTTGAGCCATTCTAACATGCGTGTTTTACTCTAACTTTTTCTTGGGATTTCTTCATCCAGGCGACTGTGATACGTTGCGTTGTCCATTATAATTAACGATGGTTCTTCCAAGTTTACAATTAGTTGCTGTTTAAACCAATTTTCAAAATTTTCGGTGTTCATGTTATTATGGTAATAGCCTGTTTTTTTATTGCATTTAAAAATAAGCGATGCATTTGCCACAAAACCTTTTTTATTACCGCCATGAACAATTACATATCGTGTCCCACTTCCAGTTATTTTTAAATCACTGTGTTTAGTACCATCTTGCCACATTCTTCTGTCCCCGCTTTTACTAAAAACCCATGTCTCATCCAGAAAAACAGGTGTAAAGAGCTTTTCGCTTATAGCAGCATGGTATTTGTTCAAAAATAATATTCTTTTTAATCTGACTGCAGGCATTTCCAATAAATGTTTTCTTCCATCCTGTTTTTTGAAATGAAAACCCATTTTTTTAATTCCCAAATATAACGAACCTTTGGAAATCTTAGTTTCTGAAGACTCTTCGATAAATTGCCGTAAAATAGTTGCTACTGTGATTTTATCCTTTCGCGCATACATTTTATAAATTACTTCCCTCAAACAATGCAGGGTATTTTTTGTAATTCGGGTTTTGCTCCGGGAAACGCTTGCAGACATATTTCTTCTAAATTCGAAATCTGTAGCTCTGTTTGGTTTTTCAAGATTATATAATGTGCTTTCTGGAACTTTTAGTGCTTCGGACGCTTTTTGAATTGCCTTAAATCGAGATCCTAAATCGTTTTGAAAATAGTTTACTACATTAAGCATAAGTTTTTTGGATTCATCAGAATATCGCATTTTTATATCTTATTTTGCGTTATGACATTAACATGAAATCAAAATTTGACGTAACTTCAAAAACGTGACATTTAATAAATTAGTTACGACGATCATTTTTGTTGGTAATTTTTTGTTTCAACCGATTTATTAATAATAAATAAGGATGGTCTTATTCTAAATGGGTATAAAATTTACTATACATTCTCTCTCTAGTGATAGAATAATATTCTCACACTGGTTAGCAATAATAACATTAGCCTTGACGCAGTTGATTGTCATCGTAGTGTCAAAACTTGAGTAAGTGTCAAAATTATTGCTGTCATGTTGAGTGTTTACCTAATATAATTGTGATTGAGTTGTGTAATATAAATTATCTTTTGTTCATTTTCATTGAAAATGTTTGATCGTGGAGAAAGTATGGTCTGCTACTCGGTTAGAATGAAAATTCGTAATGCTCGTGGTTTCTCACGCTCGCCTTCGGCTCGCGCTCGGAACTTTCCACTCGCATCGAATTTTCATTCTAACCTTGTTACAGAATATACTATTATATCAAAAGTAATTTTGTGATATGCATTAGATTATTCTCAATTTAATCATAGCTACCTACCAATTAACAAATCTCACATTTTTCTGGATGTTTTGTCATCAAAAATTTAATAAAAACATACTCAGCCTTGAATATCTCTTTTGTAGTTTAGTTAGTTTTGTTATTGAATTCCATTTTATAATAAATTTGGAACATTGTACTAGTGCAACTGCAAACTATTAAGTTTCATGTATTGGTTCTTTTTGTTGTTCTTTTCAGAAATAATATTTTCAGCTTGCTTGTCCAAAATTTTGTGTATGAATGCAAAAGAAACAGTTACTGGTATTTTTTCAAACACTAAAAGTATATTGAAACTTTGTTAGTAATTAGATTTCAGTCTTTGAAAAGTACCAGTCTATCTTTCTTCAATGCCCGATTGCACCACCTTGGCTTAACAGGTAAGCCAGGCTTAAAAAATTAAGCTCACTGCACTGTCATCCAAGCGAAGCTTATATGCACGAACTTTTAAGCACATTCCTATGCCATTCAAGTGAAGACATACGGTATTGTATGTAAGCGTGGCTTTACTAAGCAAAACATGTTGCAATGGAAGATTGGAATCAACAGTAAGCTGCACTTTGTTAAGCCTTACATTTAAGCTAAACTGGTGCAATTGGACATAAGTTTTTTATTATATAAGTAAGTTGGACACAACTTGTAATTTTCCTTCCTATACAGACTGTTAAATAAATTAGTGACCAAATTTATTATCCCTGTAATAACTATTAGTATCATATGTAGTTAAAAACTACAGAGTAATCAAACTTCTTCTGTTGCTACTAGGTAGGTAATTGTTATCAAGTTATACTGATTCTCCTTTTTAGATGGTAATTATTTTTTCATGTTTTATCAATTTCCAGATCGTTTATATTTTTTGTCATTAAATACATTGATGGAGCCCAAATCATCGCAAGCAGTACATTATTTCTCTGTACATAAAGAATTAAAATATGACAGTTTCTACAGGGACTTTGGACCACTTAATCTGGCTATGCTATATCACTATTGTGTAAAATTGAGAAGAAAACTAAACAATCCTACATTCCAAAATAAGAAAATTGTGCATTACACAAGAGATTTCACTGATGCAGATGGAGAACGAACTGTCAATGCTGCATTTTTAATTGGTGCATTTTCTGTAAGATTATATTTTTAATTTTATTAAATCTATCTATTCATATATAATTTTAACACCTGGAGCTATAACCTATAATTTCTGGAAAACTATTATCAACAAGAGTCATATTACTATTTTAAATGAAACTGTTTCTAATTAATTCCACTATTTAATGAAAATTCTCAAAAATTATTGATAATTATTTTGATATTTGCATATGACAGAAGTTACATTTTATGTGACCTACTTGATGTTTAATATTTTGGCAAACAATTGTTATAGCGATGTTCTAACTTGGCCGGTGGAATGCTATCACATGGATCCATTTTTTGCCTAAGTCGGTGCCAAAAAATTTCATCTTTTACGTATCCCAAACAAAAAAGTCTAATGAATTTAGCATAAGTAAATAACATATCAATCCTTTCGCATTTGAATACATTTTTAATAGGTTTGCATACATTTCTGAAAATATAAACTACTCATTTGTTTCTTAGAAATTTAGCAAAACTCACTAGTTTTCAAATGATGAAATAACATATATGTGCTATTCAATTGTACTGACAAATAAATCGTATTTTGGCAAAAACTGATTTTTTTTTTACTTTTTGGAGTAAATAATTATAAAAAGATTTCTGATGAAAAATTATTCATGATCTTTTGGATAAAGCATACTGTAGCATTTACAATACATCTTTTGAAATAAAAACAGTAGGACTGTCCATATTGTTGAGGCATATTTTTTATTGAAATTGTTAGGTAATGTTTAAATTAGGACTACTGATTCATTCGTTTGACGAAATCAAAACAAATTTACAAATAACTACGACAGGACCTTATGAAAATGGTTTTTATTGATGACACTGGTTATTTGAAATAAAACTTCATGAAAATTTGGAGTGTGATGAATTGCTGAATTTGGATTTCAAAGCTGACAATTAACTTTCATACTGACAGTTTTCATCTACTTGATTTATATAATGTCTATATACTACATGCCCTTTTTTTTTAATTCACAACTATTTACGAACAAAACAAAACGGAACGAAAAACGTTTAATCATAATCATCAAAATATTTTGGGGTTTAAGTACCTAATCTTCAGGCTGGTATACAGATACATGAAATGGCAAACGGAACATAGCTGTTTAATGTATTCTCCTATCTAAATAGTCCACCAACAAAACATTTCTATAAATTCACTTCAAGAATATCAAGTATTTAGCTGGACAGGTGGATTCAGAACCACTCTAAGAAACCCTTCTTCCAAAATTTGTTAGTTAACTTCGCTACATATTGAAACAATATGCTTACGTTTTATGTTGTTGACGCTGACGTCGAAAGTTTCGGCAGCACTTGAAGATGACGACTATTTCTTCTGACTATATTATCTGTTCTATCTAAGTAAGATCTCGGTTCATCCATTTTTTGTTCTATCACTCCTCTTTGCATGTTTATAATCCAAACTTTATCTCCTGCTTTTGAATCTTTCACATTTTCTTAGATTTAGTCTGTAATAATGACTTATTCAAAAAGTTTTCTGATCAGTTTTACATTGATGAAGCTGGTGTAAATTATAACTTATTCACTAATAACATTCTTATTTCATTATATTATTTTGAATTTTTTTTTTAGATAATTTACTTAAATTACTCTCCAGAAAATGCATTTGATGTATTAAGTCAACACTCTACAAAAGAATATTTAAAATTCAGGGATGCTTCTATTGGTGAGCCATATACATTAAGCCTATTAGATTGTTTGAGAGCTGTTAAAAAAGCTATGGATCATGGATTCTTCAACTTTGACAGTTTCGATTTTTTGGAGTATGAGCACTATGAAAGAGTTGAAAATGGGGATTTTAATTGGATAGTTCCTAACAAATTTATAGCGTTTTGTGGACCTCGAGATAGAACTAGCTACAGTCCAGGGGATCACAAACCAGAGACGTACTTTGCTTATTTCAGAAGACATAAAGTGTCTACAGTTGTAAGGTTAAACAAAAAGGCCTATGATTCAAACTCTTTTGTCCAAGCTGGATTTGACCATAGGGATTTGTATTTTATTGATGGGGGTACTCCTAGTGATAGGATATTGCAACTTTTCATTAGCATTTCTGAAAATGCTAAAGGTGCTGTTGCAGTACACTGTAAAGGTGAGAATATTTATTTTATTTTAATGGTCTGTAATAAACATTTTACCTTTAATAAAAATGTTTCCGGGATAAGAATTTCAGATTTTAATCAATGTATCAATTTTTTTAGCGGGATTGGGACGCACAGGTTCACTAATAGCATGTTATATAATGAAACATTATAAGTTTACTGCTGAAGAAGCTATAGGATGGATTAGAATATGCCGTCCGGGCTCTATTATAGGCCACCAGCAAAATTGGCTACAGGAGTAAGTAGAATCAATTCACTAGCAGTGCAATATAAAAAGCTCTTCATATTATGACCTTAGTTCAAGGGGTTCCCAAACCTTTTCAGACTCGTAACTAGTCAAAATAGAGTGATACTAGGTAGATATCGACAACAATTCAAACACCCAGATACAGCTGAGCTTTTATATTTATATTGACACACAATATTAGATTTATTACATAAGAATAATAAGAAACCAAATACCTTAGTCAATGTGACGTGTGAGCTTGGCGATCTCCACGCATTTTTTCTAAGCGTAGGATAAGGCCGCTACTCTCATTTCTTGCTCCACATTGATCTTTGAGCGATATTTGCTCTTTATTACAGCTACAGCTGAAAATTCGGCTTCGCATAAATAAGATGTTTCAAAAGGGATAAGAATTCTCAAAGCTTTTGAACTAAAGCTGGATATTTATTTTGGGCCGTTATCCAAAACTCCACCAAATCTGAACAAGTGAATCTTCTTTTAAGGATCCTGTTGCAGGAGAGTTCAATGAGACTCTCTTATTCTTGGGAAGTGAATTCTGATGAAGCTTGTGCATTGGAACCACGCAAATTTTTCGACATCGTCTTCGGCAAAGTGTTTCGAAAACCATTCAGTGAGCTTTGAAATGTGTTCTATGAAATGGGACATCAAGTCTTGTGAAACAAGAAGCTCATTAGAGGCCACATAATTGTGCAATTGCAATTACCTCCATCTTCATTAATATCTTTTATCCACAACTGCAGTGTTTTATTAAACGCCGTAATCTTCTCCAAAAGTTTCAAAATGCGCATGTTGTTGCCTTGCAGTGATAGATTCAGATTATTTAGTTTGTCAAATATTTATTTTAGCAAAAAGTCTGGTTCGGCAAAGTATCTAGAGTTTCCACGACCTTCTTGTAAAAAAGCGTGAATTTCTTTATGTAATTCGAATGCACGAAATAAGACATTTCCACGTGAATCACATCGTGAACTGCAGTCATACATTAGGGCCGTGTGTTCAGCTCCCACATCCATGCATAGTTTTTTGAAAAGTCTTGCTTCTAGCAGCCTAGTTTTTATGTAGTTTACTATGTCAATGATACGTTCCAATACCTGATTCAATTCAGGGCTCATTGACTTCGACGCAAGCGCTTCCCTATGAGTCCACATAGCATGCGGTGGTTTTTTACGAATAAGCGCTTGTATTCCTCCATACCTGCCAGACATTGATCGAGCACCATCAGTACATACACCGATACACTTTTCCCATTCTAAATCATTTTCTACTATAAACTTGTCAAGAATGTCAAACAAGTCTAGATCCTTTGCGCTTTCGGTTATGCTTTTACAGAAAAATTGGTCTTCAATGATAATATTGTTATCCAGAAAGCCTATGTAACAAATAAGATGTGCAATTTTATTACTGTCATTAGCCTCATCAAGTTGCAGACCAAATTCTTTGCCCATCATTTTTTCTATTAACTGCTGATTGAGATCCAAGCGTAAGTACCTATCGGCGAGTGAGCGACGATTGCAGCGCGCGCGATTTGAATTTTTCGTTTTATACCCGGAGAGCCTCGCGGCGCCCTTGTTTACTCTCTGGGGCGCACACTTTGGGAACCCCTGCCCTAGTTACTAAACCTTACGAGATTTCTGCAAAAGAAGACACCACATATATATGAAGTCTTATTTTTTTGCATATGTATAGGAAACAAAAGCCAATGTGGGAAGCTGGCGAAGCATACAGAAAAAAACATGGTATCGCTCAACCCACTAAACACCCGACAGGTATATACAGTTTATCTGTTACTAAAAAAGACAAAAACCGTGATAATGTTACAAGAATTGTTAAAAAAGTTGATAGCATGGAAATTCATGATCCCGAGGAAGAATGTGAGGAGGAGAATAGACTTACCCAAGGAGATAAATTGAACAAAATCAAATTACAAAGATCAAGAATGAAGCCACTCATCACCACTCAGTATGTATTATATTTACAGTTAGACAATTTGATGCATTGAAACTTGTCAGAGTTAATTCCCCTTAGATGAAAACTAGTCCTTCATTTTGGCCTTACCACGCTGCAACCTATAAGATATTTTGTGTATACCATCCATCTATATTTTACTCCAAGAGATCTAAGCTTATCAGAAAGCCTATTATCCATTTTGAAGCTAGGTCTGTAACCTGATAAGACTCTAAGAAGACCAGTTCCCGGTATTTAAGGCGTTGACGTTGCAATTGCAGATAATGTGTGAACGTGCAGAATCTGCATGTTCCACTGTCCAGTGAGAATTCCTGTGATTACTTCCAGATCAGATTTCTGAAGCTCCAGGAGCAATTTAGCATAGTGAGCAGATGGTCGTAATAACCTTTTTGTCTGTCATTGGCCTGGAGTATTTTTCCAGTAGGCTGCACTAAGTTCCTTTTCCTATTTTCGGACTTCTTCCACAATGCGGCTTTTTGGGATACTACAAAATGGTTCGGATCCGATAAAAGGAGTACAAGCTCCTTCCTTTGCGAGACCATCTGCAATCTCATTTCCTTTATGCACTAGCATCCTCAACAAAGTTACTTTGTTGTGTCTAACCAGGGGCTTAACGGATTGTTTGCAGTTCCAGACTGTTTTAGACTCCTTAGAATTCAGATCCTTTAAAGCAACCTGGCTATCAAATGCAATAAATATTCTGGCAGTTCCGCTTGGAATATTGTTGGAGTGTTTCCCAGGGCTGTTGATATTCATACTCCTTCGTTTGTTTTTGACCCATCAGTGTAGTAAGTGAGGGCCCCTCCCGTAATTAGAGCGGTCTCGTTTTGTGTTAACTCATACTCGTTGATAACAACATATAACGTGAGTATGAAATCCTGTTTCGCTGACATAAAGTCCGTGGGCATCTTCATGGATGGGGTAGCAAGATGCCCCGTTAGATTGCCGGGTATCAAAGATTTGGCCTGAGTCAGCCGGTAGGCATTTTCCAGAGCGATCCTCCGTACATATAGATGTCGTGGAGGAAGGTCTAGCATTACCCCTAAGGCTGCGCTGGGGCACGATCTCATTGCACCCCTGGTTCAACCAAACCAACGCAGCATAGGTAATGATTGGTCTGGTCTGAGCTTCGCTAAGAGGTCATCAACCACTAGTGACCACAGTAGAGGTGATAAAACTCTTCCTTGAGGACAGCCTTTGACTGTGTTTATAGTAGTCGATTGACCTCTGAGGTAGGTGACTATTTAGTATGGATTGAACCCATTTGATTATGGAGGGTTGGATACCCTTTGCTGTTGCGGCGGCGCTGATTGATTCATATGAGGTGATATTCAATGCACCCCCTATATCTATGACTACACATGGCGCCTCTCCCTTTGAAGCTTTTGCCTTTTCTAGTTTTTTTTACGAGACAATGCAAGGCGTCTACAGTGGATTTGCCTGATTGGTAGGCAAATTATTATTCGTGAAGCGGTATTTTTGATAAATATGCACTTCTTATGTATGTATTTTTTCCATATTTTTGAGTACTTTTGAGGCTGATAGGTCTATAAGACTTCGGTTCCTATTGAGGGCGTTTGCCAGTCTTAGGAATAAAGCAAACCTTGGTCTGTCTCCATCCTTTTGGATATAGCCCAAGATGAAGCTCATATCGAATATCTTGATTAGATGACGTGTTAGGATATCAGTGCCCTGTTGTAGCAGGGCTGGAAAGATACCATCCTATCCGGGGGATTTGTAGGGCTTAAAACTATTGATAGCCCAATGAATTCTATTTTTTGTGAATATCTTTCCTGTTAGGCTTTTTGCTGCTCTTGAAGTTCTGTAAACAGGTTCATCAATGTTAGCATTTACCTCATCCTCAGAGAGTGTTGAACCCGGAAAGTGAGCGTCTAATAAGCATCTCACGCTTGCCTATGGTTTCAGTGAACTTTTTGGTGTCGAACTGCTGGGGCTAAATCAGTAACCTCTTCACATAATTGTCTCCATGTTCTTCTCTTAGATCTCTTCTTCTTTATTGTAATCCGTTAGAGCCTTTTTGTAGTCGTCCCAATTGCCTATAATTTTGGCTCTATTAAAAGCATTGCAGAGTTCCCTGTTCCACCATGGCACATCTCTTTGGTCTTGATAGAACAGGCTGCCTTATAGCAGTTAATTATCATGCAATTGAACCAGTGTGAGACCGTTTCAAGTCCCCCTATAGTTTCAATCGTAAAGGTTACGCTTTCAACATCTAACCTTAAATTGTTCTTATATGAACATCAGTCTGTTTCGATATTCGACGGGATTAGACCTCCTCCTGCTCAGCCTCGACCTCGAACCGTATGATTCTATGGTCCGACATCACCTCATCAAGACATGCCAGTTTTGTATTATATTTATGGCAAAGCAACTAGTTAGGGTGATGTTAAGCTTTCCTATTTGCAATAATGAAAGTAGGTTTATTACCTCTGTTAATAATGTCGATATTGGTGTTGGTCAAATAATCTAAAAGGTACTCACCTTGTTTCTTCGTGTCTTTGCTGCCACATAACATACTTATTGTGGGAGTTCCCATCACATCCAATAATAAGTTGTTCTTTTTATTGTACCATCTGATGAGGCATTTAACTTCCTCTGGTGGAGGTTTGTCTTCCTCACCTGGAAAGTAGGCGGAGGCTATTACAATTTGCGTATTACCTCTTTCGGTTGGAAACTCCACTTTAGCTGTTGCTAAGTCTCTGATAATAAACTCCGGAACAGAAATAAAATTAATTCTTTAGAAATGAGCAACGCTGCTCTGGGCGTTTTATGCATTTGTGGAAAGATCAACTTACATGTATTGTTTGGTAGTCCTTTGATAAGTTCTTTATAAGTTCATGGCTCTTGAACGAGCCCAATGTCAGTTAGGTTTCTGTTAAAGCTCCTGCTAAGCACGCGTGTTGCAGCTTTTGCATGATGGAGATTTAATTGCAGAAACCTAATATTTTCATTGGCAGCCATTTAACTGGCTTTTGGGATCTTTCGTCGATCTCTTCATGCCTTTTGCAAATCCCTTTTTGGAACTCTTTTTTTTGTGGCTTTTTTGTCTGCTTTACTAGTTGTAGCAGATTCTAAGCCACCAGGCAGTGGATCGTGGTTTTTTTGGGTAATATTCTTACCTGGCCAAACTTGTAATTGGCCATATAACCAGGTCCTCGTTTTGAAGCACTAAAAAGCGGAGAATTCTTTCCTTCGTAGACTATCAGGAAGATATGTCACAAAGAACTGAGAGTGAGGAATATTGCTATTCTCTTCCACTCTAAGTGAGAGACTGTGGCTGCAGCTCCCAAATTATGCATTTTAGCCACTCAACTGTGGCTTTGTCAGAACAAGACAATAGTATCCAGCCTGGTCTGAAATGCATGTTGCTGAATTTAGGTAGTTTTTGCCTTTGGGTCCAGCTCTACAATTTTTATCAGAATCTTGTCTTTTGTGGCCTCGAGTTGTTCCACTGAAAGAGAGAAATCTGGGTAGTTATTGGGCATTAATCCTACCCTTATCGCAGATGTTACTTGTCCATAGGATGGTTTGTTTTCTTCGACACCAATGGTTTTTCCATCGGTGTCAACTCTCTTTTTCCTAGGATGTTCTGGCGTGCTTTTCTCAGACCGGACCCCACCCCCCTCTAACGCACAGACTACTGCAAAGTAAACAACACATAAGCCAAACGCACGGTGCTGACTATCGAAGGCTTATGGAGGAGCTAAAAGCGGATGTCTTAATGGGACAACCCATGACGCAACGGCCACGAGATATAGCTTTAATAATAAGTTCCAAATAACTATACCAGGTAGGGAAGACTGGAAGAAAGGTGTACCCATACAGGGTACGCAAAGATAGGAAAACTGTCGAAGCCGTAGTAGGTATGTTAACAGGGCACTGTAAGCTTAACAGGCACGCAAAGCTAATGGGGTTGACAGACGAAGCCATGCGCAGATTCTGTCACCTAGAAGAGGAAACTGCAGAGCTCATCCTATGCCAGTGCGAGTACCTGGCGAATGTGCGGTTTCTTGTACTAGGCGATGAGAAGCCACTGGCAAGAAATTACATGAAATATTCAGTCTCGAGGCTGATTGGCTTATTTGAAAGAGTCGGGCTGGAGAATGTAATCTAGATTTAGAGGATCTGAAAAAATCGCATTGGAATAACCCGATTAGCCACCTCATCAAATCTAATCTAGTTCCTTTGCCCTTGAATACAACTTCCGGCTTTTTTGGAATAGGCTTTTGTACCCGTCATGTATTGTCGAGCTTCTTGTGAACTGAGACCTTGTAGGTACTTGAACCGTTTTCGAGCAGCGCCGCTCAGTTTCGCTTCTCCGATCCTTCTTGAGCTACACTTTGCTCGTCACCACTACTTTTTAGGAGATCATCCTCGGATTTATGGCGTGAAACTGGATCCAGTTCCATATCTTCGGGTTGATTGAGGCTTTTGTCCTCTGTGCTTGATTTTTGTTGCTCTATCTGGTTAATTTGAGTACCACGAATAGCAAGGGAATGAATGGTCACTCCCGGCAGAGCCCCGAATGTCGGGAGAACGCTTTTAAAACGTAGGTTTCATTCAAGCAAAAATAAATTTGCATCGTCATAAATTCATATTTTTTCTCAAATTTTAGTTCCCTGAAGATGTAAATAAAAATTTAAAAAGCTTAGAAATTAAATAAGGGTATACTTTTCGATTAAATAAAACAATATAATAGAAATTTATTCACAACAATCACAGCCGAACCATCTTCTAGGTAAAAAGGTTTAATAAGGGCTTCTAAAAGATTTAATTTAAAGGATTTAGGTTCTATGTGCAAAATTTTAGTGGAAAGAGTGTTGGTTTGCTTATAAATGATTTGAATAGTTAGAATCTAATTTTTTGTGTTCTGAAATTCTAGTTTTGAAATTCCTAAATGTTCTACCGATATAAATTTTGTCACAGTTGTCATTACCACATTATACCAGTATACTTTCCCTAATTCCAGTATTACCCATATAAATATCCGAGCTTTCGAATACTCACAAATTCATTTTCAAGGATTAAAAAATGTATAAGGTCAAATAAAGTATATAGCAGATAAAATGAAAAAGTACTCACATTTCATGATGTTATCGGTAAAAAGCGTAATAAATTTTAAAATTCGGTTATACAGGGTGCGGCAGATAAACGGTCAATATTGACCGTATGACTAGTATGTTGAAACAGCCACGAAGTATTGATTTAAACAATAAATCAATTTCTACAGGGTCTTGTTATATGCAGGGTGCGGCAGATAAACGGTTAATCAGAAATATCTCGAGAACCAAAGGTATTTGAATCATGAAAATTGGAATGAAGGGGTTCTGAAGAGTCAGATATATAATGAAAATATTGCCATCCATTTGCTACTTTCGGTTATACCGGAAGTTCTTTGTATATTTTTTTAATTTTAGAAATATTTACGTTATTCTGAACATTTTTTGTTGATACTTCCCTATACCTATCTTGAACCGTTTTTGAGTTATAATGTCACCAAACGGCATACAACAATCTTACTTCTAAACATTAACAATAACTGACATTATTTGTCCGAATATTCCATAGGCGACTTGATAAATAAATTTTTTGTGACAAAAATGTATAAAGTTTATTTATTTGACAACTGCGAGAGATAGGTATAGGGAATACTAATACAGAGCGATAGTGTGCAACGTATTCTTCTAAAATAATGAATCACATACTGGGTGTCCCATTTGAAAAAAAAAAGGAATTACGCGAAGATTTTGGATGCCGTTTTTATTCCAATTTTGATAGCAATCTGTATAATAAAAAAGGTAACTTCACAGCGTAAACGATAAAGCGATATGTGATGAATAGTTCCTAAGGAATTTAAACTTTTATTCAAATTATATTAGAGGATATTACAATTTATATACATGGTAAAAAAGTGTAATGTTCAGAATAACGTAAATATTTCCAAAATTAAAAAATATACAGGATTTCCCATTTACAAAAACGAAGCTATAAACAACTTCCGGTATGGCTATTGATTTATAAATTTAATTGAAATTTAAGTACTTTTTCATTTTATCTGCTATTTTATACATTATCTTATCTTATACATTTTTTAGTCATTGAAAATGAAGATGTAAGTATTCAAATAAATTCTTAAAAGAGTGCACTCTGGTATTATTGCCACATTCCCACAAAAATTCCTAATTTCATATATACTTATATATATATACAGTGTGTCTACTTAAGTTGGACTCATATGGGAAACTTTTTTATTAAGGGTTTTAGGAAAAAAAGTTATTCCTCATAAAAAGTTCTGCATTATCTAAAACCTAAAATGCAATCATTAGATATTTCTTATTTTGAGCCGTATACGAGGTTTGTCAAAAAATATTAATCTTACTCAAGAGTAAAGTACCTTTATTTTTTACAATACAGAAAAATTGTAAGAAGTAAAGTTGTTTAAAATTAAAAGTTATATTCGAATATGCAATTACAGCTATTTAGCATGAAAATTAAGATTTGGTGATTATTTACTATTCATTCCGTATTAATTATTCTGGCTTGGTACAATTTAATGTAATCTAGGATGCTCTGTCATGAAGTATTTGACAGTGAATGTCAGAATGGGTTAGTTTTCATAAAATTACAGTAAAAATGGCAGCTTTACTGACTTGTGAAGAAAAAATAGAAATAGTTTTAATTGTTGGAGAAAATTACAATACACATAGAGAGGCAGCAAATATTTTCAACAACAGACATCCCCATAGAAGCATCGGGTATTCAACAGTTACCAAAATAATGAAGAAATTCAAGACCAGTGGAAGTGTTGATAATAAGTTTAATAATAAACGCATAAAACGGGTTGCCAATGAAGACACTGAGTTGGAAGTGATGCTTTCTGTCGTCGAGGAACCAAAAATCGGATTACGCAAAAGGGCTTCTCTAATCACAAATACTTCGGTAAAAAAAGATACAGCGGCAAATATTTTAAAACGTTATAAATATCATGCATACAAACCTCAATTCGTACACACATTACTACCAAGGGATTACGATGTTCGATTTGAATTCTGCGCTTTGATCCAAGGAAAGTTGGAAGAAGACCCGTTTTTCGCAAGAAGTATAATTTTTTCCGATGAAGCCACATTTTCATCCAACGGAACCGTCTCATCACAAAATTGTCGCTGGTGGTCCAACAGTAATCCAAATTTTGTAATAAAAAGTCGTAGCCAATATTCGTTTAAAACGAACGTATGGTGTGGGGTTTACAAAAATAAATTAATTGGACCATTTTTTTATCGACAATCGTTAAATGCCGCACGTTACTTACAATTATTAGAAAATCAAGTAAGTGATTTTTTGCACGAACTTCCGTTAGAAGAACGTATGAAAATTTGGTTCCAACAAGATGGTGCCTCCATCCATAGTACCGTAAACGTTAGAGAACTGCTTGAAAATATGTTTAATGGAAAGGTGATTCACAGGTATTCAGCTATTTTTTGGCCTCCCAGGTCTCCTGATTTAACTCCACTTGACTTTTTTTATGGGGTTACTTAAAACAGAAGGTTTATGAGCGAGGACCATTTGATGATGTAGACCATTTGGAAAGGATTATTTCTGAGGAATGCCAAAAAATTACTCCAAATATTATACGGAAAATAATAAAAGAGTTTCAGACAAGAACAATTACATGTTTAGAAAGAGAAGGTGGATATGTCGAAGCTTTAGTACTTTAAATTAAAATTTAATCATGTTTGTTAGTTATAAATAGATTTTTGTTTAGGTACATAATATTCTTTGAGTGGATTCTCCGATTTCTAAGATAAATAATTATAATGCAGCACGTATTTGAATGCAAGATTGTCCAAACACATTAACAAATAGAAAGGTTATCATATTTTTAACAGATGAGAGGGATAAAGTCAGTATTGAAATTTACGATTACAAATACTTTATAATGTAAAACGTAAATAATCACCAAATCTTAATTTTCATGCTAAATAGCTGTAATTGCATATTTGAATATAACTTTTAATTTTAAACAACTTTACTTCTTACAATTTTTCTGTATTATAAAAAATAAAGGTACTTTACTCTTGAGTAAGATTAATATTTTTTGACAAACCTCGTATACGGCTCAAAATAAGAAATATCTAATGATTGCATTTAAGGTTTTAGATAATGCAGAACTTTTTATGAAGAATAACTTTTTTCCCTAAAACCAATAATAAAAAAGTTTCCCATATGAGTCCAACTTAAGTAGACACACTGTATATATATATTTTTTCAAATGACTAATATATATTGTTATGGTATCGATCAGATACTCGATATTTCAAAGAAATTACTTTTGATGTTAGATGTTGTATTGGTATATGTGGATTACAAAAAAATATGTCTAGAAAACAACGCATGTTTATAATTTTAATATTTGTGTAAATATTATTTAAATTTTATAATTCCGATAAATTTGAGAGAAATGGTTTCCAAGGAAATGATTTAAAAAAAATGGTTTCCATGGATATTTTTTTTTTGAAAGTAGAATTTTTTTGACGGCGAAAAATGGCGATGTCATGAACATTTTTCATGAGAAAAAGCCAAAAGAAATATGAATGATAATCGTTAAAATAATAGAAGTACTGTTATTGGAATGCTATAACATGGTATAAGTTGAGGAGCTACTTTGTATGGAAATCCAAGATTGAAGAAAGTTGGTGAGTTACGCTCAAATTTTCTAACTTGACGATATTCTTAGAAGATCCAGTTTCTATAAAGCCCATTTGGTTTGACTCCTTTGGAAAAATATTATTAAATAAATAACAAATTGAATATGAAAATTGTTTGACGGATTTTTGACATTGATCGAACAGACAAATTGTGCAAAATTATAAAAAAAAGGAAACTGAATATATAGTGATTAGGATTAGAATTAATTAGGGTGTTAGTAGAATAGTTAATATAAAATTTCAAAAAGTATTTTTTGGTGATATCACAAAAGTTTTCTAATTTTGTAATTGTAGAGATAATAAGTTTAGTGTTGCAGTTGTTCAGTTGAGTTGTTTATTATAAGTTGTTTACTAGACATATTGCTTCATTATATAATATAAAAAAAAATATTTTATATATTCCTCCCTACTGAAACACACCTGAGATAAGAGATCGCTGGCTTCACTAAGGTTGGTGAGTATCTTAGTGTTTACAACATAACCATAACAATATATATATATATATATATATATATATATATATACAGTGTGTCTACTTAAGTTGGACTCATATGGGAAACTTTTTTATTATTGGTTTTAGGAAAAAAAGTTATTCTTCATAAAAAGTTCTGCATTATCTAAAACCTTAAATGCAATCATTAGATATTTCTTATTTTGAGCCGTATACGAGGTTTGTCAAAAAATATTAATCTTACTCAAGAGTAAAGTACCTTTATTTTTTACAATATAGAAAAATTGTAAGAAGTAAAGTTGTTTAAAATTAAAAGTTATATTCAAATATGCAATTACAGCTATTTAGCATGAAAATTAAGATTTGGTGATTATTTACGTTTTACATTATAAAGTATTTGTAATCGTAAATTTCAATACTGACTTTATCCCTCTCATCTGTTAAAAATATGATAACCTTTCTATTTGTTAATGTGTTTGGACAATCTTGCATTTAAATACGTGCTGCATTATAATTATTTATCTTAGAAATAGGAGAATCCACTCAAAGAATATTATGTACCTAAACAAAAATCTATTTATAACTAACAAACATGATTAAATTTTAATTTAAAGTACTAAAGCTTCGACATATCCACCTTCTCTTTCTAAACATGTAATTGTTCTTGTCTGAAACTCTTTTATTATTTTCCGTATAATATTTGGAGTAATTTTTTGGCATTCCTCAGAAATAATCCTTTCCAAATGGTCTACATCATCAAATGGTCCTCGCTCATAAACCTTCTGTTTTAAGTAACCCCATAAAAAAAAGTCAAGTGGAGTTAAATCAGGAGACCTGGGAGGCCAAAAAATAGCTGAATACCTGTGAATCACCTTTCCATTAAACATATTTTCAAGCAGTTCTCTAACGTTTACGGTACTATGGATGGAGGCACCGTCTTGTTGGAACCAAATTTTCATACGTTCTTCTAACGGAAGTTCGTGCAAAAAATCACTTACTTGATTTTCTAATAATTGTAAGTAACGTGCGGCATTTAACGATTGTCGATAAAAAAATGGTCCAATTAATTTATTTTTGTAAACCCCACACCATACGTTCGTTTTAAACGAATATTGGCTACGACTTTTTATTACAAAATTTGGATTACTGTTGGACCACCAGCGACAATTTTGTGATGAGACGGTTCCGTTGGATGAAAATGTGGCTTCATCGGAAAAAATTATACTTCTTGCGAAAAACGGGTCTTCTTCCAACTTTCCTTGGATCAAAGCGCAGAATTCAAATCGAACATCGTAATCCCTTGGTAGTAATGTGTGTACGAATTGAGGTTTGTATGCATGATATTTATAACGTTTTAAAATATTTGCCACTCTATCTTTTTTTACCGAAGTATTTGTGATTAGAGAAGCCCTTTTGCGTAATCCGATTTTTGGTTCCTCGACGACAGAAAGCATCACTTCCAACTCAGTGTCTTCATTGGCAACCCGTTTTATGCGTTTATTATTAAACTTATTATCAACACTTCCACTGGTCTTGAATTTCTTCATTATTTTGGTAACTGTTGAATACCTGATGCTTCTATGGGGATGTCTGTTGTTGAAAATATTTGCTGCCTCTCTATGTGTATTGTAATTTTCTCCAACAATTAAAACTATTACTATTTTCTCTTCACAAGTCAGTAAAGCTGCCATTTTTACTGTAATTTTATGAAAACTAACCCATTCTGACATTCACTGTCAAATACTTCATGACAGAGCATCCTAGATTACATTAAATTGTACCAAGCCAGAATAATTAATACGGAATGAATAGTAAATAATCACCAAATCTTAATTTTCATGCTAAATAGCTGTAATTGCATATTTGAATATAACTTTTAATTTTAAACAACTTTACTTCTTACAATTTTTCTGTGTTGTAAAAAATAAAGGTACTTTACTCTTGAGTAAGATTAATATTTTTTGACAAACCTCGTATACGGCTCAAAATAAGAAATATCTAATGATTGCATTTTAGGTTTTAGATAATGCAGAACTTTTTATGAGGAATAACTTTTTTTCCTAAAACCAATAATAAAAAAGTTTCCCATATGAGTCCAACTTAAGTAGACACACTGTATATATATATTAGACTGATTCAAAAAGAATGATGAGGTCTCTCTTACAATTTTTTGATATATTTATTCCTTCAAAAGTTCAATTTTTAGGTTAAAATATTTTTAGTTCAATGCAAATAACTTAGGACCTGTGAAAAATATCAAAAACTTTGTAGAGGTAAGTTATAGGAAATAGAATTCTCTCCAAAAAATGTCCCATAAAATTTTCTCATAAAGTTTATGGTTGCGTAAAAAAATGGAAAAATATTAAAATTTGTCCTTAGTTCAACTTTGACCTCGAATAACTTTTGAAGGAATAAATATATCAAAAAATTGTAAGAGACCTTTTTTGTAGAACGTTCAATTTTCTACAAGAACATACCTTGCTCATTCCGAAGTATTGTCACCAACGTGAGTTATAAAATTCCAAAGTGCAAGAGAATATAGTTCCCATGTTATTTAAATGGAAAATCGAAATTTGCGATGCGGCGCCTCTTAATATTAATATTAAGAGCTTAAACTTTCGCAGTATTTCTTTTTTGTCATTTCCAACAATATTTTCGATATAATTAAGAAAACATTTTTTTTGAATCAGTCTAATGTGTGTCCAATTAAGTCGGCATCATAGGGAAAACTTTTTTAATATCAGTTTTATGAAAAAAGTTATTCTTTATAAAAAGTTCTGCATGATCTAAAACCTAAAACGCAACCATCACATATCAATTTTTGTAAGCCGTATACGAGGTTTGTCAAAAAATATGAATTTTACTAAAGAGTAAAGAACCTTTATTTTTGAAAATAGCGAAAATTGTTATTAAAAAAAGTTGATCATAATTGAAAACTATTGTCAGATATCCAATATTATCCATTTGCCATGAGAAAACAGATTTTGTTACATTTATAAACTTCTTGTTAGCATTGATAATTTACGTCTACAGATAAACATTTAACCTAGGATGCCCTGACAAATTCCTTACAGTACTTACCTAGCAATTTGTATATAGAACGATATTTAATCTAGAATGCACTGACGGCAAACGTCAAATCGCTAGTTAGATTTTATAAAATACAAGAAATTGCAGCTCTATTAACTTGTGAGGAGAAAATTGAAATGTCATTGCCAAATAGAATGTCTAACGTAAGTAGAGACACAATGGCAAAAATTTTTAAAAGTAGCAAATGTCATCCTTACAAACCGCAGTTTGATCATACATTGAAAGAAAGAGATTATGACAGACGGTTTGAATTTTGCTCTTTAATACAAGGAAAGTTAGAAGAGTATCCATTTTTATCAAGAAATGTAATATCTTCCGATGAGGCAACTTTCACAAAATTATCGCTGGTGGTGTGACAGTAATCCTAACTTTACTATTAAAACTCGTCACCAATATTGTTTCAAAACCAACGTATGGTGCGGTATTTATAATAAAATAGTAGGACCATATTTTTTTCGACAGTCCATGAATGCCGAACGCTATGTAAATTTTTTACAAAATGAATTCTACGATTTCATTCGCGAATTATCTTTAATAGACCGTCAACGTATATGGTATTAACAAGACGGTGCTACGTGTCATACTACAGTAGCTGTTAGGGAATACCTTGAAACTATTTTCAATGACAAAGTAATACATAGATATTCCGAGATTTTTTTGCCGGCTAGATCTCCAGACTTAAGACCTCTGGATTATTTCTTATGGGGCAACTTAAAATATAGGGTTTATCAGCAAGGGCCTTTTCAAGATATTGATCATTTGGAAAGGATAATTAGAGAAGCATGTCAGGAAATTACTGAAGATATGATCAGAATGTATTAAAGGAATTTGGTAAACGAACCACTTAATGTCTAGAAAGAGATGTTGGATATATTGAGGCTTTCGTGAATTGAAGCAAAATACAAATTATTTTATTTCCAATTACTTATCACGTATTAGTTAACTTGTTTATCTTTTCATTTGCAAAATAAAATGGTATGATTTGCATGCATTAACTATTCAAATGCAATAAAATATCGTTACAGAACTTATATTAATAAACCGATAGGTTATAATATCATGTTTTTCAACAAAATAGCTGATGTGTAATTTACTAAATTTGCATAATTTATTTATAATGGAAATTATTAAAGATCGTTTTTCATGTCGGATGGATCATATTGGATATCTGAGAATAGTTTTCAATTATGATCAACTTTTCTCAACAACAATTGTCGCTATTTTCGAAAATAAAGATACTTTACTCTTGAGTAAAATTCATATTTTTTGACAAACCTCGTAAACGGCTTGAAAAAAATGATATATAATGGTTGTGTTTTAAGTTTTAGACCATGCAGAACCTTTTATAAAGAATACCTTTTTTTCATAAAATTAATAATTAAAAAGTTTCCCATATGATGCCGACTTAATTGGACACACGTATATATATAGGTATATTAATCATTTGAAGAAAATCTTTTTGTGGTATAATACATGTAAACACCAACATTACCCAAATCAAACAATTTAAAAAATGATCAATCATTAAATTTATCTTATATTATCAATATGTATAATAAATAAAATCGATTTATGGACAAAATAAATGTAAAGTTAGATTTGACGAAATTTTCAAAATCTTTGGGAAAGTGTTGAAACTACTTTCCAGAACGACTTCCTTGTTCACCATCGTCTATTTTTTTTTCTTTTTTGCTGAGTGCTTTTGAAATTCTGCCAGATATCACTCCACACATAACTTGACACGCGAAATAACTTATTGAGAATGCCGAAGCCGTTTTTAAAAAGCTTTATTTTTACAAATTATCAAGTTTTACATATACTTTTATTAAATTACGATCTTAACTGCATGAGAAACAAAAAGAATCTAACGAGATTGTTAACAACTGAAACAAGTGTTCATAGATAAAGAAATATGATATGATGTCGTTGCAATCAGCACTTTTCTTAGAATACACCAGTGAAGGCGTGAGGTAATTCCTCCCCTCGAAGATTCAAATCCGCAGGGCTAACGAGGTATTTGAACAGCCGATGGTTCTAGGGATGGATGGCCTTGTTGAGGTTTCTTTTTGGTACAGCACCTTGGAATGATGTACCTGTATGCAAGGTAGATTAGAAGAATGCTGAAAAATACATAAATAACAATAGTCCAGATGCTTGGAGTATTGGAAATTTTCGAAAATGACATATCCGGCTGGATTTCCAACAGTTTCATCTTCAGGTCTTGCAACTCATCTAACGGGGTGTCATCTATGCTGAATCTTGAAATTTTCTGGGTTTCGGCTTCGTAAAATTTTAATTTGGGAAACAAAACTGGTTGACCTGAACTTGTCTGGTGTTCTTGGTTTTCGATATTTCGGAATGGCATTTTTACTTGACAGTTGATTGGAATTTCAAATAGATAGCTCCCTTGGAGAGTAACAATCTCTTCTTGAGTTTGGCAGTGAATGGAGGTGGTTATTTCTTTTGGCAGTACGGCTATCCATTGGTTGGCATTGTCTAACTTCATGATAATAGGCCGGTTTATTGGAGTAGGTGTTTGCTGGCATGTGGAAGTGTTTTTTAAATTTAAGAGTTCAATTTCACAGGAATTTCCAAATTTTATTTCTTGAAGATCAATTTCGTCACAGAGAAACAATTTTGATGAGATTTTACTACAGTAGTCGTTTGTATATGCAAAGTACAGTTCGTTAAAAGCCAAAAATTTACTTTTCGGAATAATTGCTTTGAATTGATTGTTATGGAAGATCGGTACGGAATATAAGTGATATAATTCTAATTCGAATGGAAATGTTATAGGGACGTGCAAAACATATATAATCCTGTTGTTGTTTGAATAGCTTTCTATCTTAACAAGTTTTTCTATCAGTAGAACGTTATTTAAATTTATATCTAACGGAAGTTTGCGAGGACCGATATTATCTTTTATAATTTGAAGTTCTTTAAAGAAATCGTTAGTTCTCATTATACTGGGATGCATTTTTCCCAATCGTGAAAATGCAATGGAATTTTCTATATCTTGGATTAAAGAGTAAATTATATTGTAAAGTCCAGTAATATGATTGATAGTATCTTTGATAAATATTGAATTTTCATGAAGTGCCTGACTGTTGACCATTTTTGAAATTTTAATGATTTTTGATTCTAGTAATTTTTCATTATGTATTATAGTATTAACAGTGTTGTTAAATTTTTCAATTAATCGAATTGATAGTGAATTTTGGTTTCTGATACTTGAAGCTAAATTTTTCTGATTATTTTGAAGTTCTGTGATTAACTTATCATAACGTTCGCCGTCATTAGCGTCTAGATTTCCAGATATAGTTTTGAAAATTGAACCTAACCCGTTTATGAGGCCGCGTTTAATTCTATCGGGATGAGGTAATATATCATTTAGTTTATCTGTTACTTTTTGTTCAAGAAATTTCAATATTTTAAAATAATTTGTATTATCTTCTCCTTTCTCTTTTATTGGGTAATATCCTAGAGGATAGTTTGCCCAATTTGTGTTATCTTCTACTACCGAATATTTTTCAATTTTGTTTTTGTAAGATTCTAAATAACGTGTTTGGGCTTCTAATTGATTTAGTTCTGTAATTATCGGTTGAAGGTCATAATAGTGAATTAATTTGTAATCGTAATCTTTTATTTTTGTTTTTCCTAATTTTACAGGAATTAATCCTGGGTTATTTTCTAAGTCCTTTATTTTTACTTTTTCCAGTGAGCTGAAGACTCCGGGTAAACTGAAAAGATAAATTTTGAGTTAGTCGCTGAAAGTAAACGTACTATTACGGGGACGTCTTAGATTGTCCATATGCACTTTTTCTTGTGATTCTGTTGAAATCGTTTTATCTTTAGTTTTAACTTCCTGAATTATTGTAGGTTTGTTAAATTTGTTGGCATGTTTTTGACGTTTAGGGTTTTTGACGTAAACTTTCTGATTTTGTGTAAAAATACATGGATCGTCTCGATTTTTATTCATTCGCTCTGTGCGTTTCTCTTTTTCCTTGATAAGGTTTTCATTTATTTTTTTATAAAGCAATTTAGAACGTTCTCTATGGTCCTCTATGTAATCATTTATAAGAATTTTATCGATTTCCAAATTAAAAGGATCATTAGTATTTATGTGCCCATTGATAATGTCTATGGGTTTCATATTTGTTGTAGAGTGTATTGAATAATTATATGCAAGAATGGCATAGGTCATTTTCATAGTGATAGGTGTTCTAAGAAAACCTCTAGTATTGAGTAGGCGTACATGTTCTAAAATTGTTGAATGGAATCGCTCAACTACTCCTTGTGACTGGGGGTGATTTGGGCAACAAAAATGAATTTTAATTTTATGTAAAGCTGAAAGCTCTGAAATGACAGAGTTTTTGAATTCGGTACCGTTATCAACTAAAATTTGTTCAGGAACTCCGTGATGGGAGAAAAAGTTTATTAGATTATTCACGATTTCTGTACTAGAGAGGGATGTTAGATGGTATGCTTGTGCATATTTTGAGAAACTATCTACTATTGTCAAAAATTTGTCGTGTTCTAAAGTGAACGTGTCCATATGTATTATCTGAAAAGGTTTATTAGCAGTTGGCGTGACATTCATTTTTATGGTAACAGGATGTCGTTCGTATTTACTTTGTTGGCATATCTCGCAATCATTGATATATGTTTGTATAGAATTTTTCATGAATGGCCAGTAATATTTTTCTTTAATGCGTTGGTACGTTTCGTCTATACCCCTATGATTACTTTTGGATTCGTGGTAATTCTGAATTATTTCTTTAGCATCGTCTTTATCAGTAATGTCAATTAATTTTTTGGTGCATTTTCTTAGTTTTAGGGATGCATATTTAAAATACTTTTGTAATGTTACTAAAAATGGTTCATAAAGATCTGGATTTTCGAAGTACAGACAATATTGCGTGTCCGGGTTAATGTAATTTTTCACGAAATCGATCACGTTTTTTTCAAAATTATTTTCTGAAAGCTGAAAATTTATTCGTTTTTTATTTCCGAATAAAATTTTAGTTTTGGGATTACTGGGCGAATGTAGCACTGAACTAATTATGATTTGATTTTGGCAATAGTTTAATGTAGTTGTGGTAGGGATTTCGAAAGTTGGGTTATGTTCAGCGTTGGAGTGAATAGTATCATTATCGGTGTCAATTTGACTTTCGGAATTGTCGGTTTGGTTTTTGGGTATTGTTATTGGTTCTATTGGAATGTATAGGTCAGGATGCACTAGTAAGGATATGTTATCTTCGTTATCGTCTCGATTTCTATCATTTGTTTCGAGTGGGCTCTCTGGGATAGGGATATTTTCGGTATAAAGGTCTATTAGAGGTTCTTCTGAAGGATTGGTTGTAACTGGGTCATGGTAGGGGTTTGTTTGTGATTTGTTATTTTTATCATTGTCATTTATTATTTCGTCTACTTGTTGCCAAAATGTATCTGTTTCATTAGTGTGGATTTCTATTCTCGAAAGTGAATCAACGTTAGAGTTTAAGGTTCCTCGTTTATACAAAATTTCATAGTTGTATTCAGATAATTTTAACTTCCATCTTGTAAATTTGCTGTTTTCGTCTTTGAGTGAGAAAAGCCATTTAAGAGGTTTGTGATCTGTCACGATATTAAATTTTCGACCGTATAGGTAGGGTCTAAAATATTTCGTAGCCCAAACTATGGCTAGTAGTTCTTTTTCAATAACCGAATAATTTCGTTCGGAGTCGTTTAGGGTCCTTGATGCGTATGCTATTGGCAAATCTTTGCCAATCGGTCCCTGGGACAATATTGCACCTACAGCAACATTACTTGCGTCTGTAGTTAAATTGAATGTTTTATTAAAATCTGGATATTGCAAGATCGGATCATTGATTAGTAAATTTTTACATGTTTCAAAACAAGTTATGAATTCTTTATCATGTACAATTTTTGCACCCTTTTTTAAGCACTTTGTTAAGGGCTTGGTAATTCTAGCAAAGTTTGGAATAAATCGCCTGTAGTAACCTAACAAGCCTAAAAAACCCTTAATTTGTTTTGTTGTGGTTGGTATTGGATATTTTTTGATTACTTTTATTTTGTCCGGGTTCGGTTTCACGCCATCTGGTGTCACTATGTGACCCAAGTAGGCTACTTCTTTCTTCAAAAACTCGGATTTATCGAGTTGTACTTTGAAATTTGACTCTCTTAGTCTTTGGAATACATTTTTAAGTCGTTCAAGGTGTTCTTGTAATGACGTAGAAAAAACGATAATATGGTCAAGATATACAAGACATTGTTCGCTCTGTATACCGCGAAGGATATTATCCATTACGCGTTGAAAAGTAGCTGGAGCTCCTTTCAAGCCGAATGGCATACGTAGAAACTCCCAATGTCCTTGTTCTGTCGTGAAAGCAGTTTTTTCTATGTCTCTCTCTTCCATTTGGATTTGGTGAAAACCACTTGCCAAATCAATGGTTGAGAAATATTGACACTTGCCCAACTTATCTAATAGATCAGTTATGTTGGGTAACGGATATCTATCGTCGATAGTTTTCGCGTTTAGCTGTCGGTAGTCAATTACCACGCGCCATTTTTGTTGTCCTGATGCATCAAGTTTTTTGGGAACCACCCATATTGGCGATGACCACGGTGAATTACTTGGTCGAATAATATTAGAATCTAACATTTTTTTGATTTGATTTTGAACTTCGTTTTTATAAATAAATGGATAACGGTATGGTCTAGAATAAACAGGTATATCGTTTGTTGTTTTAATTTGGTGTTTTATTTTATTATTAAAAGTCAAAGATGTATTTTCATGGTAAAAAATATCAGAAAATTCTTTACAAAGATTTAAAATGGATGATTTTTCTTCCTGATTTAAGTGATCTGTCCTAATTGAATCTAAGTTTAAGTAATTTCTATAGTCTGTTTCAATATTGTTGAAGTCAAAGTTCTGAATTTCTTGTCTCTCAAAATGTTCGACTGATAATGGTCGAGAAAAGTCTAAGGTAACTGGTTGTGTAGTACTGTTTAAAATAGTAGTAAAAGCTTCGTGATCCTGAGCAATTGTAAGACTTTCGGGGATTTCACAGTTATGAATTTTTTGGTGGGGTATAATAATTTCTCCACTCTGTATAGAAGTTTTCACTTTAATTACTTGTTGACATCTTTTGGAGTAGGTATAGCTACACTGTGCTTGTGCGAAGATTTTTGAAACACTGTCGATACTATAAATGGTTCAAATTTTATTGAATTAGGAAAAAATTTATAAGCAATATTAGGATCAATAAATGATTTTGTTGCTCCAGAATCTATAAGAATTTTAATATTATATTCTGGAAAAATTATATAAGAGAGTTCACTTGAATTTGATGTATTGATAGAAATGATTGGTGTTATCTGTCTCTGGTCAGACGAGGCGTTTCTTGAAAATTTTGATTATTAGTTGGTGTATTAATATCACTTTCGTAATTGTTAGAGTTTTGAATAATATTGTTATCATATTGATTGTTTTGATTGAAAGATTGATCATAGTTTTGATGATTTTGTTCATAATATTGGTCTTCATCAAACTCCGTATTAAATAGTTCTTCTGAGAAATATTTTGGTTGATTACCGAAATTAATATTTCTATTAGAATTAGGTGAATTAGTAAAATTTTGATTTTGATGGAAGGTCGATGGACCGGGTATTGGTTTTGAGGTATTTCGAGTAGACACACTCATAGGTGTAGGGTCTGTTAATACTTGGTTCGGGTTTGGTTTGAAAACATTTCTATTATTGGGGTGCCTAAAGACTTGGGCATTAGTTGGGTATTTTGTGGGCTGAAAATTTGGCCTTGGTTGTATATGAATGGGCTGTGAGGGAAACGAATTTCGTCTGAATTGATTATTTTGTGTTTGATAATTAAATGGCAAATTTGGCCTACCATTAAATCTTTGATGAAAACTTGGCTGTTGGCCTCTATGGCTGTTTAGTGGAGTTTGAGGTGGAACAGAATTTTTGTTCGAAAAATTTTGGAAGTAATGAATATTATCTTCTCTAGTAAGATATTGCAATGCTTCATTTAAGGTTGATGGTTTCATACAACGTATAGTTGTTCCTAGTGGTTCCTTCAAACCAGATAAAAATGTTTTCAAGGATAGTTTTTGGTATAGCTCACGTTTTAAACGTCGCTTCGTGTAAATCTACATAGTTACATAAAAGATTCAATAAATTTAAGCACCTGTCAAAAAATTGCTGAGGTTTTTCATTTTGACCCTGTCTTAGCATGACTAAGTCTCTGTTAAGACAAGCTTCGTCCCTCTGATCAGCGAAACTACGAGTAAAAATTTGTTTTAAGTCTTCCCAAGTAGAAACATTCTGAATATTAACCACTAATTTTGCATTACCCTGTAGTTTTGAAATTATAGAATTGAGGATAAAGGTATTTTGAAAATTGTTCGGGTTTCTGACATCGTAAAAATTAGCAATAAGTGATTCACTCGTAGATAGATACCTATTCAACTCATTAGGATTCCCATCAAATTCTGGGATGCACTTTAAATATTCTGGTTTAAATTGATTCATTTCTAAATTTAAATTATTGGGTTCGTTTGCTAAAGCTAAATTCTCAAGTTCGTTTGTTATTTCTTCCATAAAATGCACTTAATTGTTTCAATTGGAAAAATGTACTTACATATAAAACAAAACGACTATTAGCATCTCACTTATGTTCCTATAAAGATGACTACTAGATCTGCGATTCTGTCTTCTCTATGTAGGTCCTCTTTGCGAATTGGGACGATTTTCGTTCCAAATTCCGGTAGTCTACTGGTTTCGAGCTGCGTTGGTTCTGCGATAGATTTGGTTTCCTGATTTTTGAGGAGCCTCCAACACAACACTTCCACACAATGACACACCCTGTATTGTAAGTTCGGTTTTCAGTCAATCGTTAAAACGAAAAATACACGTTCGATACGCGAATTTCTGAAAATCCTACTGACTGCGCCAAATAACTTATCGAGAATGCCGAAGCCGTTTTTAAAAAGCTTTATTTTTACAAATTATCAAGTTTTACATATACTTTTATTAAATTACGATCTTAACTGCATGAGAAACAAAAAGAATCTAACGAGATTGTTAACAACTGAAACAAGTGTTCATAGATAAAGAAATATGATATGATGTCGTTGCAATCAGCACTTTTCTTAGAATACACCAGTGAAGGCGTGAGGTAATTCGCGTCTGCTACCAAGCACTGCATTTTGGTAACTAACCACTAACTGTGTAACTTTCTCACGAGTGAAGTGTCGTGAAACTACTTGAATCTTGATACCACGATCGTGGTTCACGTTCCTGTTTCACTCCCCGTGGCTCATGTTCCTGATTAACTACCCGTGGCAACGCAGCATGTCACTTATCATCTCTACCCGTTCGCAAAAATTCCGTTTAGTTGCTTTAATTTTAATAACATTTGACAGTCCAATTGTTACATTTATTGACTAATATATTAAAATATATTTTTAAAGCTAATAACCTAGATGACTACCTGACAGTATGTGTCAAATGAAGTGAAATATCTTTATATTTTATTATGTTCGCACATGGGCCTATTCCGACCACGTAAGGTATAATCAGTGCTTTTTTGATAAATTGGCATGAGCTCTTTTTTTTTGTCAGACCAAGCTGCTCCTGGACTTTTAAGATTATCCTCCTAACCAACTATCCGATTAAAAATCTTTTGACTAACAGCTTTCCTGTCTAAAACATCTGCTTGTGTTGGTATACTTGCTGCAAACTAATATACCCCTTTTTCTTTGATTTTTTTAAATTATTTTTATGTTAAAAACTAGGACTGATCGTGTTCGAAGAATTACTGTGTCATCAACTACCCCGACGACTCAAACTGTTCTGAGAACCGGCAAGGTCATAAACAATTCACTAGCAAAAACCGTAGGATCAGCAAGTACTCGTGTAGTGCCTAAAAGGTTGGTTGAAAACAATAAATAAAGTTTGAAAAGCTTCCCAGTTTTGACAAAGCATGGCTTTATACAATTTATATTTTAGAAGATATGCATGTTAGAGTATGAGAGGGTGGATATTTTATATTTTTTAGATGGGCAGCTCTTGTCTATGTTTTTTGTTATGTAGTTTTACGTTTTATCTTTTTTTTTAAAGCTTGCCAATTAAATTTTGATCCTGATATATACTATTTGAGAAATGAAACTACGCTGGTCTGACTCTATTAACGCATAATTTTAAAAATATTCATAATATTTTGAAATAGGTACTGCATTAACTTCATGTAAAATTAATACTCTCAAATCAGATTGTAGATTACAGTTTACAGAAGATATTATAATGTGTGTTTAGTTTTCAGTACGGACACATCCCGTTCGTTTCTTTACTTCGCTTAGTAGTAAAATACTTGTTTTCCTACAAGTGTATAATAATAACATTCGTCAACACAGGCACTAGAAATAACCTATTATTGTACTAGTACAATAATAATAAGAAACTATAGTAACACTTTATTATGGGCGTTGTAATCGAGTAGGCAGGAACTGTCAGTTTTAAAAATTTTATTGCAAAAATTGATCAAGAATTACAATGTACGCCTCCGAAATTGGTCAAATTATCTTGAAGTAAAAAATAGCATACCAAAAGACCGATTGATCTTCTCAACCTTGATGGGTTTCAAGAGGATGTCCTCAGGGAGGCGTCCTGTCTCCTATAACATGGAACCTTGTAATGAACGGACTGATAAGGAAACTCAAAGAGGAACGGCACATTGTCTTGGGATATGTGGACGATGTGGTCATCATATCACAAGGCAAATTCAATACCATAGTCAGAGGCTCTGAACATAGCAACAAAATGGATGAAATGGTCTAAATATAAGTCCCGCCAAATTGAGCATAGTGCCTTATACGAAAAGAGGGGACCAAGTGGGATTGGGAACATTATCCCTTCAAGGTACGGAGATTCCAATGGTGATGGATGTTTAATATTTCAAAGTAGTTATTGACTCGAGATTAACATGGTCTAAACAATTGGAAAAAGTAGCGACAAGATCAGAGACCAAATGAATGATGACAAGACGAACTTGTGGCTAAACGTGGGGACTAAATCCGCGCATGATACATTTGATGTACAGTGTAGTGGTTAAACCCATAATAACATATGCGTCTTTGGTCTGGTGGACAAAGACGACACAAAGGAATGCAATGAGACTAAGCAAGATGCAAAGACTTGCCTGCCTCGGTATTGCAGGGTGATAATGGGAGAAGTAAGGATGGGGTTATCTAGGCTACAAAACAACCTGAGATACAAAACAGTAGATCAGGATACACATCCATTAAGGGAATCGTAAGTAAAGTCATTTTACATATGAAAGACTATATGGCCATGAAACTTCTCCACGTTCCTATATAAGAAGTAGAGATACCTCACAGAAAAGACTGACAAGAACCAAGCAGGCTATCGTTTTCCCGAGGTACCCACGGACGGGTCAAAGTCTAGGAAAGGGACAGGAGCTGGGGTGTATAGTGAAATGAGGAACACATATCTTTGTGTTTCAGGCGGAGATTTCTGTTATCCTACCATGTACCAGAATAAACAAATACTGGTCTGACGCTCATATGGTAAGCATATTAACTGACAGCCGGACAGCTCTTGAGAAATTTGGACCTTTTTTTGTTTGCGTAAAAAATTCTATTCTCCATCATTTTCCACTTCTCCATGTGATCCTTTGCCACCAAAAATTTCAAACTGTAAAATATTATATTATATTACTATGAGTAGAAGGCGCTTAATATGTGTTGAACTCAGAAGTTTACTGCCGAGATGCCAGCAGAGGCAGTGTAATCTGACCGAAACACATATTGAAGTCTTCTCCGAGTAATATATACCATTTTTTCTTAAGCGTAATGATAATTCAAGTCATATTGTTTTTCTCGAGTAAAAAAAAATTTCAAAACTGGCAAACGTTAAATTAAATAAATATTAAAATTACGGTTCCTACCTACTTATATACATCGCCCATAATAAGGCGTTGTTATCATACTAATCCAATAATAATAACAACTCATTATTGTACTAGTAAAATAATAGGTTACTTCTACAGTCAGTGTTGCTTAAAGTAATATAGGTATTTTTCTGAAATTTTCCACTTGCTTGGATATTATTCCTAACGTGGATTGAAAACGATTGTAGAAATTCACAAAAATACCTTTAATTTTTATAAAATTTTACAATGCCTGACATCTCTTCAAAGATTGTCTGACAAACTATTTTATTCGTTCTTATCACCTAATTTTAAACCAGATTTGAGTAAAGATATTTAATTTTTATAAAATTTATATGTATACGTTAATGTCTAAAATTCAGTCTTATGGTATATTGGCACGTCATTTCATAAAAGCAAAATATATCCTTCTTTAAATCACTTGAAGAAATAGACGTGAAAAGATTGAAGACATTTTAATACCACTTAAAAATTTATGTTTATACCTGAAATGATATAATTTATACAGAGACCAAGTTATTTATAGTTTTTTACTATCTTTAATTTTTCATTCTAATGAATTAAAATCATTTAAGGTGAACAGTTGTATACAGTTCAGCTAGTTAAATATTTTAACTTCAAAAAATTTTCTGTAATAAAAGTATTTAGAGCACTTGAATTGAATTGAATAAACTTATGCATTAATTAAAAGAGTTAGGTGTGAAAATTTTATTTAGTGGTATATCTGTGAAATTGATTTGTTATATTTTGTGTATATGTCCCAAGTTACAATATTCAACATTAACTAGCACAAATACCAATATAACTTACAGTATTAACATTGATATTAACAAAATATTGAAAACAATTGAGTGTTTTAATTTTATCTATCAGAAAATGAGTCTAGTATCTTTTAGTGAAAAGTACCCACTGCATCTCGCATAGGTACAACTCGTGACATATTCATATTCAATAAAGTGGGCAGTACTACTCGTCATTTGATTAACTGCAATCAATATTTCCAAATTAAGCTGGGGAAATGTAGATGAGTAAATTTCTATTGTGTCCCCTTCTTCTACTTGGTTCCTGAGGAAAGACTCAGAGACTACTAGTTCCTTTAGCTCTATTCCTTGAAATTGAAAATTCAGGTAAGGAAAGTCTTCCTTTTCTATCCAGCAGGCTCCCAGGTGTTACGCACAGGGATTCGGTAGTGCTAAGCATTCCGCAAGAATGTGAATGGAGGTTTCTTCTTCCAATCCACAAAATCTAAATTCTTCTTGCTCGACTAGTGTGAACTTTTTGAGGTGTCCATTCAGACGGGAGTGTCCCGTCAGGACAACTGTCAAAACCCTTAGAACAGTCTTACTCTTATGGTCTCACTTGGTCGTAGTTAGTTCCCCAGGAGTATATTTGAGTGTCTTAGACCTACTATTCAATTTCCCTCTATTGCAGTGTATCTTGGAACATACAGTAGGGTGATGATGTTGTTCTTGTCTAGTTCGTTGAGTATCCAGATAACATTTTAAAACTGATTACACAAGAACTCCATGCTTTAATGGTTGCATGACTATCCGACATAATGATAATTTCTTTCTATATCATTTATCCATAATATTGAACGGGACAAACTTTCCTATAGCATGAATTTCTGTTTGAAAAATGCTTGGGGCTTTTCACAAACTTGTGACTCATGTCCCAGTCCCTTCTATTGTTTAGAAATATTGCCTTTAGAGCGCTCGTATTGGCTGATTCGCTTCGGAAGCGGTTTTTTAAGCCTGAGTCCACGGAAAAGAAAAATGCGAGTGCTTGTAAGCCGAAATTGCACTGCACACATGTTTTAAACTTTTCTTAGATGATATAATTGTACTGTTACTACTTACATCCTTTTCACAGGAAATTTGTTTCAGACTCATTTTTCAATTGTCACAAAATAACTGATATAACAGTTTTTGATATTTTTTTTACTAAATTTTATCATTTTCAATTTTCTTTAGTAGATGTCGACTTTACCGAATGCAATGCATTATAAATAAGTATTTGGTATTAACGTATATTAATGCAATGAATTACCTCAATTTCTTAACATATTTTAATGAATCCAGTGTGGATACCACTCATGGAATAAAATTAGTTTATATTTTTTAGTTTTACTTTTTCCTTAGAGTTCTTCAAACATATACGTAAAAGTAAGTAAAGGTTACTCTGATACCACATACTATACTCTACACTGAACCTACAGAGCAATAAATTATCAGACCGTCACGCCTTTCGTTCCGGCTTACACGCTAGCAAAGACAAGGGTATTTAAGTTTGTTTACACTCTTTCATCCAAATATAATGAAACCATCTATGTTCAATTTCGCATACTATTTGTTGTACATTTAAAATTTTCGAGTAAGTCTCATTGTCCAAACTCTAAGTGGATTAGTCTTCTTGATGACTATCTGCTGTAATAACATTACACTAATAAATGAAATTTTACAAATAGTTTGAACAAAGAACTAATTTTTTCTTTTTCGTGTTATTATTGGATATGAAAGTATTTGTGCAGTGTAAGTCTAATCTTCGCCTTTTCTTTTTTATTGCTCCTTAGGTTCAGTGTATAGATTTTTGGTCGAAATCGTGGTAGATCTTTTCAACATTTAATATGTAATTCTGTATACTCATTTTAAAAGATTTTAACAACCCTTGCCCATCTATTCTAGCAGATACATGAAGTAGTGGCATCCACACTGAATAATCGTTACTAGGTTAGTAAATAAATTTGAGAAATATTTCGTCAAAAAATTCTGAACTTAGTTCGATTATAATTGAGTATTTTGCTTTTGCATTTGAATTTTATTTTATTTTATTTTGAAATTTTATATTTTAGCATATTAAAATTTTTTAATTCCAAATTCTATAATTTTTTTGGAACATGTTGATAAAATGTTTAATCTTATCAGGGTTTAGCATTAATATGAGGAAGTTCAGTTACCCATTTATAGTAAGACTTGAAAAACAATCTAGTTGAGATAAAAAATTCAGCAAATTTTGGACTTGACCAATATACAGGTGAACGCTTATTGGTAGGTTAAACGAAATCTGATTTATTTTTAATGAAACATCCTATATATTTTTTCCTGCGCCCCATCTTTAAATTACCTTATATTTCACCAATTTGTAGCGATTAAAGGGGCTGTTTATCGTGAGAGTGAAAAAAAGTTAAAACGCGTTAAAAAAAGTGCCATAACGTTAACTTTATTTCACGCTTTCCATAAGCCAATAAAGTTGATTAGTACAATCGTCCACATCTTTACAGGAAAAAAATATCAAGTTACCTTTGACTTTGACAACATATGAACTGTAACTGATTTGACGTTAGTTTTTATCAATAATTCAATTTCTTTTACATAATTCAGTAGTTTTTCCTATTATTATTATTATGGATAGTGAAGATTCCGATTTTGAAATAATATGTACTCCTGAAAAAATCATAGAAAAGGCAAATGTGGCAACATTAAATTTGCTGCCGGAGAAATCCAAAGAAAATTATGTAAAAGAATATGACACTTTTATGAAATGGCGGAACGAGAACAATATTCATAGCTTTTTTTGAAGAAAGGTCTAGAAAATTCAAGTCTTCCAGATTATGGTCCAGCTAATCTAAACTAAAAGCAACCTTAATTATTAATGATAACGTAGATATTCACATTGCGAAATAAAACTAAAATCCATAATATAGTCATTATTTTTCTTAATATTATTGTGTACATTTTCCAGTTCAGTCATTATGCATTCATTAGTTTTAATTTACTGAAGGAGTTACAATATTACACAGTACTATTTTGATTTTATTGGGGCTGTAGAAAAAATGTTGTACCTAAGTGTCTTTTTTTGTTCATGGAATTTCCGCACTCGCCTGTTCCATTTGTGAAAAAAGTAGCACTTGTCGCATAAATTACTATTTTTATTTTTCTCGGTTGATCAGTAGTTCAAAATTATTAATATTAATTTCGTATCAACATAAAACAGTAAGATTTCAAAAATAATTAACTTTAAAAAATCTGATTTCAAAAAGTAACGCAAGCTAACTAAAAACCAAAAAATAACAATTTAATACTTAGGTTCTTGCGTTAATTCGAGGTTTAATTTAATTAAGGAAATTATTATTTATTTTGTAATTATTAATAATTGTTACATTATTTTGAAGTCGATGCCTTGCTGCTGCTTCTTCTTGTACTAAATTACAATGGCCTGCCTCCTATCCTATAGGACATCCGGCCAGCGTTGTAGTTTTATTTTATTTTTGTTCTTTTTGAAGAGTGCACTTTGCAGTGCGTCTGGGTTCTCTTCAAATTGATCATTATTAGGAAGGATTTGGGTTTAACAGAGGACTAAAAGACTGGTTCTGTGGCGTACCCAGAACATTTCACATGGGTTTACGCCAGGTTTAATGGATTCTGATGGGTACGGTTCTGAAATATAATATATTTTAAAAGTACTTTTGTATGTATTGATATTTATATTATTGCAATAACTTGTGTTTCAGCTATTCGGGTTCTATAAGCAAGGGTTTACACTAATGGCCGTATGCACCGTTTATAGTATTTAACTAAACTGGTTTATATAGTTAAACGACGTTAAAGTTGCCTTGGTACGCACCGAACGAAGGTTAGTCAAACCTGAAAGAAGTTTGACAACGTCGAAAAATTTAGAGACTTTTTTTTTGGGAAAAACGTTCGTTGATGACAATGCTTGGCGTTATTTGAGTTTTGAGTACTTTCGTTTACAGTTACGGACGTGATGGTTGTTATTTGAATTCCGAATTACATGTATTTCATTGATAAAACGAGCAACAGTTTAAATAATTAGAATCAACAACTTTTTCATAACAGTCACCTCATTAAATCTAACCAACCCTTCATGAGACATTGACATAAGTTACCCAAGTGTCAAAAACAACAGTTAAAAGTTAATTCTCCAATATTGGTCGTTTAATTTTAAACTGGTTTAACATCCATAGAATCGATGGTGCATACTAACTCAAAATTATAAACTAGTTTAATGTTTAAACGAGTTTAAAGTGTAAACGGTGCATACGGCCATAAATGATTGACTACTATTTTAGCTACTCTTGTTGTGGGTTGTTGGAGTATGTCATGTATGTAAATTGGGGTGACATTCACTGAGACCTAAAAGATCTATTGTACCCCCTTACTTCTACTTAGTTCCTGAGGAAAGTCTCAGAGACTAGTAGCTCCTTTAGTGCTATTTCCCGGAGGAATTTTAGGATATCTGCAGGCTTTAACTTAGGTAAATGCCCCTCTTATATCCAGTAATCTCCAAGGTGTTGTGCCCTAGGATTCTGTGCAGTTCGCAAGTATGTGGATGGAGGTTTCTTCTTCCATACCACCGAATCTACATTCGTCTTCCTCCACTATTTTGAGCTTTTTCAGGTGCCCATTCAGGCGACAATGTCCCGTAAGGATGCCTGTTAAAACTCTTAGTTTAGTTTTACTTTGACTTATGCATTCATTTGATCTCAACAGGTTGTAGTCACCCAGCAGAATCTTTGATTGTCTAAGTCCTACTAGATCTTTCCAATGGTCAGATCTTCTCTTTTCTTCGGCTTTGCCTATTTCTTCCAATATTACATTGGAGCTGATACCTCAAAAGGGTTCCGGCCCCCAAAAGGGTGTTCCAGTCCCCCTCTTTGCCTGTTCATCTGCTATTTCATTTCCTTCTATCCCTGCGTGTCCTGGAATCCACAGTAAGGTGACTATATTGTTCTCGCCTAGTTCATTTAGTTTGCCTAGGCATTCCCACACCATTTTGGAACTGATAACACAAGAGCTCACTGCTTTAATGGCTGCTTGACTATCCCACATTATGATAATCCTTTGCCTTCTATATCCTTTATCAATATTGAAATGGGCACACTTCCTTATGGCGTGAATTTCCGCTTGAAAGATACTCGGGGTTTTTCCCAAGCTTTCAGAGTGTTTGGTTCCTGGCCCGTACACTCCTATCCCAGTTCGTTCTATTGCTTTTGAGCCATCTGTGTACCATTGAATGGCATTCTTTCCAAGTCTGGTAATGGTATTTGGATCCCATTCCTTCTTGTTGCTTAATTCCGTAACGAATTTCTTTCAAAAGTTATGCTTTTTCATCATACCATCTTGTGGCATGTCCCAGGTTTTCTGATTTCTAAGAAGTAAGGAGGTGGTTTTTTTTTAATGATTCCCTTTCTACTTAGTCTGTATCTTGTTCTTTCTGCAACACTTTCCACCACCATATGTAGTGGTGTGAGGTTGAGAATAACTTCCATGGCTGCCGTTGGGCATGTTCTCATTGCTCCTGTAATGCACATACAGGCTAGTCTTTGAATTTTTGAGAGGTTTTCTCTCGTAGTCAATAGGCTAGTTCTACTACTCCACGCAATGGCTCCATAAGTGATAATTGGTCTCACTATGGCAGTGTACATCCAGCTCAGGATTTTTGGGTTGCACTCCCAATTTCTCCCTGCCAGATTCCTGCACACCATTAGAGCCATTTTTGCTTTGTATATAATCTCCTTTTCGTGTTTATTCCACAGGAGTTTACTGTCTAGAGTCAAACCTAGATACTTGACTTCTTGTCTCCATTCGATCTCGCTCCTATCAAGTTTAATGGTTTTGAGGTTGAGCTTTCTTTTCTTAGTGAAGGCTATTAAGATGGTTTTGGTGGGGTTGATGTTAAGTCCCACTTGCCTACACCAGCTATTTGTATAGTTCAGACCCTTTTGTACGATGTCACAAAGGGTATTTTCGAATTTTCCCCTGGCTGTTATGACAATATCATCAGCATATCCTTGGCAGGATATTCCGAGGTAGGTCAAACCACACAGGAGTTCGTCAACCGTCAGGCTCCACATTAATGGGGATGCTACTCCTCCCTGTGGACATCCTCTGGTTGTACAGATGGAGACAATGTCTTTGCTCGTCCTCGTCTCTGCTACTCTAGTGGTGAGCAGTTCAGACATCCATTTGGATGTTGTGCTGTCTACACCTCTTCTATTTAATGCTCTTTTGACAGCCTCATGAGGAGTATTGTCAAAAGCTCCTTCTGGAGTATGTCATTTATACCTATTGGCCCCTTCATGATTGTTATCAGTTTTCTGTACAGTGCCTCGTTTTGTTGTACTCTGGCGTTGCAGCCCAGGATAATGTGATTGAGATCCCCATACTCACCACATTCACAATTCGGATTGTCTTTTATCCCGATTTTGTGTAAGTGTGCTGGTGTGATGCAGTGTCCTGTTCCCATTCTACACATTAGCGTAATGTGTCTTCTAGTGGTAAATTTTACATCCTGAAACCATGGTTTCTTTGTTGGTTCTACAGCTATTTGTTTGTACATTCTCTCGTTTTGTGTATCCAGATATTTATAGTTCTGTCTCCAATTTTTCCAACACTACTGTTTCTGCAAGATCCGACTCACCTGAAAGAAATTGGGTTAGTTGACTATTCGTCTACTTTTCACAAGAAGCTAAATCGAACGCGGCATCCACCAATGAGAGGCCAGATAGCCATGTGTATGGCTGGTTGCATAGTCAAACCAAACACTTTTATTGTAATCGTTCGAGATATTATGCCAGTTTAACTTCAACTTATATATTCATACTAAAGACCTTATAAAAATGAATTTACGAAATAAAACTGCATTAGTAATCCTTCTGAAATTTCGAAGTCGGTGTATTTCCATATTACATACTCGCAAAACTATGCTCTCTCTCATTGGTCGATTCCGCGTTTGATTTAGCCTATTGTCTACTTTTCTAAAAATGTTTTGCAATAAATATCAAGTACTTAATTTATATAATTAATGTAAACAGTCCATGTCATCTTTATTTTTTGCTAGTATCTGTATCTCTTGAAGTCGGTTTTTTTTAAAGTTAATTATCTTACAATTTTAAGTGATGGGTAGGCCTAGGGTACGTTGTTTATCATACAGGGTGGCCGGTCGAAAACGAAACAGCTATTATCAGGAACTGCGTCAACGTTTAAAAAAAAACGCAGAGACCCGTAGATTTTTTATCAAAGGGGGACACTTTTTTCAGGATTTTTTGACTTCGCTAGTTTTACCCCCTAGCGGGGGTAGGCATCCCCTCAAAATATCTAAATGACATTAGCGGTCGAGTAAGGTATCATTTTTAAGCCCCTTTAATTCTCTTCACAGCAGTCTTCAAATTTTAAAATTCGGCCTAACACTTTTTAATTGATTACATTTCAATGTTTAAATTATTTTTAGTTGTTTACTTCCTTCCTGGTTGAATTAAATGTTCAAATTGATGACCATCCACGTCCATACAATAATAAAGATTTTGTTCGAAACGTTCTCGCACATTCCGAAGAATTTCCGGAGTGATTCGATGGCACTCCTCTACAATTCTTTGACGTAAATCTTCTAAAGAGGCTGGTTGTGTTTTGTAGATTTTACTTTTGAGGTATTCCCACAAAAAAAAATCAAGGGGGCGAGAAATCTGGTGACCGTGGATGCCATTCAATGCTACCTCGTCTCCAAATCCAGTGCCGTGGAAAATGTTGGTCTAAATACTGACGAACAATCAAAGCATAATGCGGAGGAGCACCGTCCTGTTGAAACATTAAATGTTAGTCATTTTCAATAATATCGGTCAAGGTAGGGTCAATAGCATCTTCCAGTAATTGCAAATACATTTCACCAGTCAAATGATCAGGTAAAAAATATGGACCCACCAGCCGGTCACCTAAAATGCCAGCCCATACATTTAATTTTTACGGTTGCTGTGTATGCACCGCCTGGAAAATTCTTGGGTTTGAATCAGACCGGTAGCGGCGGTAATAATCATCCTCATTAAGTTCCTGCACTAAATGTATTTTATACGGATGGAATTTGTTCTTCAAAATGGTTTAAATACTTAACGTAGGATCTAGATGAACATGTCCCAAAACTTCAACTTCACTAGCTTCATTAACTACAGGCGGTCTATTTTATCGTTTTTTATTAGCTACATTTCCATTCTCTTGAATTTTTTTCACTAACTCTAGAACATACTTCCTTCTGACCTGTTTATCTTGATATTTTTCATTAAATAATTGAGCCGTTGCATTTGCACACTTATATATATATATTATCAAAAACCCAATTACCATAGTGTATGGTGTAGGGTATACTTTTACAATTATACTTGTTTCAACTACATAGTATTATGCTTAAGACATATATCCATTTTTTCATCGATGCTTTGGTCCAGATAGAATTTTATTCATTTACAAATTTAGCCCATTGTTTTTTATCTTTTGCCATTGTTTTTGCCTCTGTCCATGTTTTTCCTTTTTCTTGCAGTATGCCTACCATAACACCATCCCATGTTTGTTTTGGTCTTCCCTTTTTCGTTCTTTTTTGTATTTTTGATTGCCATACTTTTTTAACTGGTCTTGTATCGTTCATTCTTTGTAAATGTCCCCACCAGCTTAATTGTCTCTTTTCAATGAATTTAAGTGTTGATTCTATGTCAAGGTCTTCTCTTATTTTCGTATTTCTTAGTTTGTCTTTCTTTGTGACTCCTTTAACTCGCCTAAGATACTTCATCTCAACTGCTTGTATTCGACTCTTTTGTCTCTTTGTTAATACCCAAGATTCACATCCGAATGTTAATATTGGCCGGTAAATTGTTTTAAATACATTTAACTTCGTTTTCTTGGAAATTTCTTTTTTATTTATAAATGTCGAATTCATCGTGTGATAAAGATTCATCGTTTTTTGTACTCTATTGGTAATTTCGACTTCCTGCGTTCCATTTTCTTCTATTTCTACTCCCAAGTATTTATATCTTCTAACTTGCTCAATTTTTATTCCATCTAATTGTATATTCAAATGTCTTTGTTGCGGTCCTATAACCATAACTTTGGTTTTGCTTTGATTAACTGTCATTCCAAATTCTTCAGATACCGTGCTCCATATTTCCATATTCTTTTGGAAATCCTTCTCTTTCCCTGCCATAATTATTAAATCATCTGCAAAAGCTGCTTCTGATATATCCACTCTTCCTAAATGTCTGTATCCAACGTGTAGTTTTGCCATTTTGATTGACGATTTTTCAATTATTTCATCAATAAAAATTGTAAATAATAATGGACTTAGTCCCCCTCCTTGCCTTAATCCTTCTTGTGTTGAAAATGATTCTGATGCTTTATTTTTGTATATTACACAATTTCTATTATTTTTGTAAATGTTTTTGATTATGTCTATTACTTTGTAGTTTACCCCCCTTCCTTCTAGTACTTTCCATAACTTCTCCCTTGGTACTTTGTCAAAAGCTTTTTCCATATCTATAAATCCCATATATACCTCTTTTTCTTGTTGTGAGAACTTATCAATTATCTGTTTCACCGTAAATATGTGGTCTTGTATGCTTCGCCCTCTTCTAAATCCACTTTGCGATTCTTCGAGAGTATTTTCTATCAGTGGTCTTAGCTTACTGTCTATAATATTCTCGTAGACTTTCATAGCTGTACTAAGTAGATTTATTCCTCTATAATTATTGCAGTCTTGTCTATCCCCCTTTTTATATATTGGAACTATTAAGGCTGTCTTCCAATCTTCTGGAATCTGTTCTTCACTCCAAGCAGTGTTGTATATTTTCAATAATATTTTTGTTCCTGTTTCCCCTAAATTCTTGAACATTTCTGATGTTAATTTATCAATTCCTGGAGATTTTCCATTTTTCAATTCATCTATTATTTCCTGTAATTCTTTTAGTGTTACAATGACTTTATTTTCTATTATTGCATCCTTTTTTTTTGTTAATGTCCTGAACTTGGTTGTCTGCTCCTAGTAATTCCTCAAAATACTCTTTCCATCTATCAATTACTTCGTTTTCATTTCTTAGTATATCTCCTTTTTTATTTTTTATCCAGGTTATTTCTTGTGTTTTTTCCTTTCTTAATGACTTCAATGTTTTGTAAAACAGTTTTTGATTTGATTTACTATTGCTTTCCATTTTTTCGCCAAATTCTTTCCACCGATTTCTTTTAGCTACTGCTACCATCTCTTTTACATTTTTCCTCTTCTCTTTATACATTTCATAGTTTTCCGTTGTTTTGTTATTTATATACATTTTCCACGCTTCTTTTTTTAATTTTACTTTTATTTTAATTTCGTCCGTCCACCAAGCTGTTTGTTTTTTCTTATTAGTTTTCTTGCTACAACCACATATTTCTTTAGCGGTTTCCAATACGGTTTTTTGAAATAATCCCACATTTCTTCTAAATTACCATTTTTCATTATATCACAATTATTTAAGAACTTTCCTGATAATGCTATTTTGTATTTTTCTGCCATATCTTTGTTTTGTAGTTTGTATGATCTGACCGATTCATATTCTATTGTTTTTTCTAATTTTTGTCTATTATGGTTTGTAATTTCTCTTATTTTTGTTACAAGTAAATAGTGGTCACTTCCTATTTCCGGTCCTCTTCTAACTTTGGTATCCAATACTTCCTTTCTATTTCTCTTTTCCACTAATATATAATCTATTATTGACCTTTCATTTCTGCTTTCCATCACACTTATTGTTCATAAAATATAGCGAAATGTTATCTACCCTATCCGCAATGGAATAAACAATGGTTTTTAATTTTCAAAAACACAATTAAACAAAACTTCGCTTCGATATACGAATCCACTAATTTCACGTTCTTTGTTTGTCCCTATCGTATCCATTTGTTTTTTACAAATGTGATGAAAAAATTACAAAAACAATGCAACGCAAGAAAATCAACATTTAAATCATCGCCGTACTCAACGACCCATGTGTCATTTTCACTATTTTGACAAAAATGAAAAAAAAATCCGATTTAAAAAAATCTTATTAAAAACAAGTACATTGTTTAAAATTTAAAATGTTATTCATTAAAAAGTATTGAGCCGGATTTTAAAATTCAAAGACTGTTATAAAGAGAATTGAGGGCTTTAAAATAATACCTTACTCTACCCCTAATGTTATTTAAATATTTTGAGGTGATGATTACCTCCGCTAGGAGGTGAAACTAGCGAAGTCAAAAATACCTGAAAAAAGTGTCCCCCTTTGAAGTCTAAGGTCCAATACCAATCAAATTAAAATGGGACCGCCTTGGAGGTATAAAATAATTAAAATCGGTTCATAAACAAAGAAGTTATGCCAAAACATACATGGAACATTTTTACAGACGATTTGAGAACCTACTCTTTTTTAAAAGTCGGTTAAAATATATATAGGGTGTTCCATTTAAAATAAGATAAGTTTGATTTATCTCGTGTCCCTAAGATTGACACTATCTCTTATTATATGAGTAATTGAACTTCATCGACTAATGCCGCACTCTGTAGGTGATCCCATTCCAAATGGGTTCAAACTATATTTCATACATTACTTGCTTTAGAGAATATAATTAATGGCACAATTTCGATTTTCGAGTATTAACAAACCATTCCATTCTCGTTAATATACCTCATTGTAACCAAAAACATCCAATATTATTAAGATTTATTCAAGCATTTAGTTTTATTAAATGTATGTTACATGTCTACTTTGTGATAAATAGAGTTTAAAATAAAAATATATATTTTCTATAAGGTTAATCAAATTATTTGTACCCTAAACCTTATTGAATTTATTGTTTTTTAATTATTTGATAACAAAAAGTGCCAATTCGTGAAATTTTAAGTAAGTATTAGTGAACAAATGATAATTTTGAATCAAGTTTTTAATAAAATGGTAGCGATTTTTATTTACAGTGATTGTTTCACCCCTTACTTTTTGGTTTCTGCCCACAATTAATAGAAGAAAATTTAAAATAATCGGCTAAAGTACATATGAAATGAGTAATTGTGCCTTCAGCATTTCACATATTAGATTTTTTAAACGCTTGGTAACACTCAGTGTAGATATTTCTTAAATGTTGTTTAACATGACTAAACAGGAAAGTAAACAATAAAGATATTCGTTAATTCATAGCTTTATGTTTCTTCTCACAAATCTGTAGAATTTCGGATACTGTCGGGGATTTTGGATCTTTTGACTAGTGTGAGTGGTCTGGTCGTGCCAGAAAAACTACACAACGCCAATTAACCAAGACAGTACATGAAGTTCTTAATGTTTGACACGATACAATCATTTGAAGCAGTGGCGTAGCTTACAATAAATAGGCCCTGTAAAAAAATTTGTCGGGGGCCCGTCTTTTTTAATAGGACAACCGGTACAATATTACATTGTTAAATAAATCTTCGAGACGTTGGACTATCAAAACGTCGTGGGACACTCGGTATAATTATCTTTCCAATGTTGAAAGAACAACTAAATAATTTTCATTCTAGTGTACTTAATTCAATTATAAGCTGAACATTGAAAAAGCGAACCATTATCAGGATTCGAACCCGAGACCGCCTCGGCCTCAATAATCATGATTTTTTAAAAATCTTCACATTCATAATGTTTTTATAGAAGAAAATACAATCATCATTTAAAATATAATAATGATTAGACTTATTCAATCGGTACATCATGCTATCAGTGTTACCAAACATTTAAAAAGAAATAATTTATGTTTTTTTACTGACTAATTATTTGAGTTTAGTCTGTAAAATTAAATGTAGATTGTACGTTGTTTTAAATTTGATTTCGCTTATGATTTTTCATTATGTAAATACTATGAATAAAACATTGTATTATATTCCTTTATTTTTGAAGTATTTGGTATTGGTGACAACAATGCAGCAGTGAAAATTACTTAGATTAATTTCTTAGCAGTGCTTATTGCTTTAGCTGCCTTGAAGTAGTGGTTCTGTGTAGTGAATTATTTTTATTTTATCGTTAGATTTTTTAGTTATCGGTATATTTAGTTTGTGAATAAAACAACCTTTTTGGGAACAACTATCGTTTGATAACGGTTGCTACAATGCATCCTATATATATTTAAACAAATGGATAAGGTAAAGTACTTTGAACAAAGCAACATTTATTTAACATTCCTAATATGCTATCAAATCATATGATTAAAATCACCTTTTTATCAAATATTTTACTTCCAACGTTATTCATTTATACACACAAATATAATAAAGTGTATATCCAGTATGAGCAAATATCAATAATATTACCTAAAAAATTGCTTTCAATGGTTTGCACATTGCGGAATCTAAATTGCACCAATAAGTATATAGGGCAAGCCTGGAATATACAAGCCAATTTCCTACATTCAATGATAAATTCATGTTCATGAACCAAACATGTTGACATTTTGTTCCACAGCAACTTATTTTCGTTTAAGATAATAGCTGCTCTGAAATTTTCTGTAGGTCCATGTGTTGTGTAATAGTCAACAATATCTTTATATTTGAGTACACTTGGTGCCACTAACATATGAAGAAATCTTAACATTTCATCTATGGACCTGGGGCTACTCCTTGACATTTTTCCATTCAGTTTCATATTTTTTATTCTCCAATTATAATTATATCTAAACTGAATGCATAAATGACAAAAAAAGTGGGACAATAATTTTATAAGTAACAAATTCATTTTATTTTTTAATTTTATAATTTCTTATACTGTGTAAATGCTATAAGTGGCGCCATCCAAGAGATTGCTTAAATGTATTATAATGTTGGTTACTACCAAAAAATTGGTATAACTTCGTTCCATGATATTTCGTTTTGACTTATGCCAACATGATTGCTTTAAGACCAAAACCCACAGCAGGTAAAATTAATTTGCGTCGTGCGCCACAATTTGTCGGCGAGTAAAGAATTCTAGAAGCAGGGCCGGTTTCAGACTCATAATGTGAATTTGCGAAAAACGATTGCCAAATGTCAGAAAATATTACAAGAAGTATAATAGGTACCCATAATAGTAGAAAAATTAGTTAATCATCCGGTGAGCCTTCTTCCTCGCTCGATGTGTCATCCAGCTCAATTACAAATGAATGAACAGGAAAATGTTGTCTATAGGTTTCTTCTACATCTTTTACATGCTTGACGCAATTATACCACACATCGGGGCTCACCTCAGAACAAATATCTCTAATACGTTTAATCACACTTTCAGATAGAGTTGGCGAAACATTTTTTTTTCTTATTCCCTGTTTGATGTTAGACCAAATTAACTCTATGGGATTAAACAAACAATAGTAAGGGGGTAAACGAACCACCTCATGACCATGCTGCTTGGCAAATTCATCCACTACATATTCACCCAAAATCTTAATCACAGAAACAGCTAACAGATATATAATTCTTATTCAGAACACAATGTCTCGTAAATAACAATAATGAACAAAACCTACTCTGCGCGTCCATGTGGACTCGCAGTTCAAGTAAATTTTGCAACGGCCAATCGGAAGCTACATTGCCGCCAATGAGAATCAATTGTTCGGTTGTGGGTGGGTCACGACTAGAAATGATTTATGGCATTTTTTTGGGAGTGTTTTAATCCTCACAGAGACCTTGCCGTACACTGATATTTTAACATGAAACGATGTAAATTAATTTTACTCACAACTATAGTCGTTAATCCGATAACAATAGCACGGTATCGTACTTGTTTCTTCGAAAAGCGAAAAGATAATGCCTAATAGTATGATTATTTTACGACTTGAATGTTTTTTTTTTAGTAGTTGGGTGGCTTTGGCAGAGACCAATTAGCCAGATTAATTTGTAATCCGTTTTTACGGACGAGTTTTTAAACAAAGTTTCCTTGTAAACAATTATGTTAATATGTTTAAACAAAGTTTTCTTGTAAACAATGAACATTTGCAGTTTTACGTTCTCTGTGTTATTATGTTAAGTATGTTGTTAGTATTATGCATCTATTTCTTTTTTTTTTGTTTTTTTTTTCGTCGGCGCACTTACAAGATATTAAATGTTTGGCTGGTAAAATAATATTTAAGACTAATTTTTCAATTTATCCAATTATTCTATTATTTATTTGTGCTTCGGAAGATATATTTCCGAGATTAAAAAATATGAAACTGTATGGAAAAATGTCAATGAGTAGGCCGAGGTCCATAGATGAAGGTGACATTAATGATATGTTTCGAAGAAACGAGTACGATACTGTCCTATTGTTATCGGATTAACGACTAACGGCTGTGAGTTTTCATGTCTATATGAAATATCTTGGAACGAAGTATACAATAAGGGATTTATAAACTTTTATTATTAAATCCTTGAGGCCAGATGCCGAGTCAACGAAATATTGTGAAACAACACCAAAGTAGTTTAACTAGTAGGATTAACACGTCTGTTACGAATAATGTAATTATTCGTTCAATACTTGAAGAGATAATATTTGAAAGACAAGTAAAAAGTCAAACGGTAAATATCGAGGGTATACAAAGAAAAAGAGAAACATTTTTTATTTAAAAAAAAATAAGGTACCAGAATTATCTAATTTCCCTAGCTGGTGACTTATTAAATAGCTGAGATAATGAAAATGAATAGACTATAATATTTTTTTAAACCACTCAAGCAAGTACAAGTGCTTATTATGGCTATTTTTAATATCCTGTGCAGTTTTTTGAACTTTTCGGACTTGGATCATTTTTTTTTGTATACTCCAATTGAACAAAATAGTTTTATACAACGAATTTCAGGCTTGCATATAAACATTACCTATATAGCACATAAACTTACACAGACAACAGAAATGCATCTATTACAAATAAAACAATTAAGTTTTTCCATTGTCTCTGGAAGTTTGTTTTTAACCCAAATAAATGTTTATTGCTACAGATATTTCTTACATACTCACCTTGAGAGTAACTTTTTGATCGTAGTATTTCTATGCAACACAAAACGCATTTGCATGCTTGTAGCACATGGATTTACCAACGAAATTTGCCCACCAATACTTTTGTTAACAGAGTTGATAGTCAACCCATGAAGCGTGCTACAACAAGGAGAATTGTTTCGCCAATTTCCACAACCGGTACGGAATCTATAAAAGTCGGAGAGAAGCGACTGGTTCCCAAAAAACGGTTTGCCCACCAAAATGGTGTTCAGTTAAAAAGCGTCACCACGGAAGACTTGAAGAGCCAAATTAAACGAGGTAAGAGAACATTGGTAGCTGAAAAAGATAACCTGAAGACCAGGAGATCAATAAAAGTCCTGCGAAGGTCGCATTTGGAAGCATTAAGCTTTAAGGAGAGTGAAAAAACGAACAGTAAGTTACGTTTGCCATCAGTAAAGGTGAACAAAACTTTGTAATTTGTTTTGTAAAAATAGTGCAAAGCTCACTTTCAGTATATTATTTTTTCTAAAAATATAGGTACTGATGTGAATGTTGTATAAGAATCTTCAACAAAACTGGGAGATTCGTTGCTTATTGTGTAGAGTATCTTGATTCTTGCAAGATTTGTTTTAAATTTATGCTTTAGTAAAGTTAAATTTGATATTTAAACAACAGCTCATGTGTGTATACATATACATATATGAGGGGCTCAAAGCATTAGTAGTATTAATAAAAAATATTGTCTTCTTTAATAAGGCTTTAAATTATAAGGAAAAATGTAAGTATACAGATAGGTGTTATATATTCTATATTTTTAATAATTTTTTATTAAATATTTACAAGAAAAAACTGATTGTAGTTACATTGCAGGACATTATTCCCCTTCCTGTAGATTATAAGGACGTTTCATCATATTCAGAGTTTATTTATACTTAAACTGGGAAGGTGAACCGTACTCAAACATGAATCATTTATTTTAAATGTCTTCAAAATTTAAATCTTCATTATTATTTTTGAACCAATGTTCAACTTAAACTTGTGACGCGTTTCGCTAACACAGTAGCTTTATCAAACGGGTATGGATCTTCATCAAGTAAAAGCCTCATCTATTCAAGTCTTCAAAATTATTTGTTGGCTGCGCTTTTTGTTTCAACAATATTTACCAAATGTATTCAATCTTCTTTATTTTATATTTTTTTGTCTCGTGAAAGGGTTTCTGTTCTGCCAATTTTTATTTTGTTCGTTCTTACGTCATCTAAAGTTCAGATAATGTACGTAAAATTACCCCTAACATATTATTTCCTCAAATGATTCATGTTATTGAAGTTTATTAACGATTGAATTTTTATAATGCACAGTTTTTGTTCTATGGGAATTTGCATGGGCCACCCGGTATTTTAAATAGGTCTTAAAGGTACCAATAAAAATATGTACCTACATCGGTTTTTTTCTTTAGTTTCTAATTAAAGCTGAAAATTAACATGTTCTAATTTCTAATACAATTTGCCGACTTTGTTTATATTAGGCAAAGTAACAAAAATTGAATTGTCAATTGAACACCCAGGCGGAGAAAAGAAATTGTTTGATTTAAACTGTCAAATGACACCCATGAATAAATTATTTTTGTCTTAACTACCTCAGATTTAAAAAAATGAAAATGGCGTCTTTTCTTATTTTATAGGTAAATTGTATGTAGTTAAAGCAGGAGACTCCGAATTTGTAAAAATTACATTTTTTACAATTTCCGGTTAACCGGAAGTCGGCTATATTGATAATACACCAAAAATTTTAACTAAACCCACCAACCAATTTAAAACTTACAGGGGTTCCCATTGGCTCATTTACTACAAAACTATTTAAATGAGCTGAAATTCACGAATGTATTCATTTATTATACATTATTTCATTAATGATTTGTCTGACCTTTTTTATGGGGTGCTTAATTCATGACCTTCATCGGCTATGGCCAAATTTTGAATAGACAACTAAACGCACAGTGATATTTTCGTCTTTACTATTTGTTTGAATCGGTATACTCGAAATATGTATTAGGTGAATGATTTAAATAAAATGTCAATAGGCACACTCCCATTTTGATCGTAATAGTTGTGGTATTTCATATTTTATTATAAGCACTAATTTGCCGTGTATTTGATAAATGAACTGTTGTTTAAATACAAAGTATTTGTTGAAGCATCCACTCTGTAATCTAGATTGTAATTTACGATCATAAAATGTTTATATTTATTTATGTACAAAAATATTTTAATGTCATTTCACGGTAATTTATTTTGTATGACTGCATTTTTTAAATAAGCAATATAGAACGATTTTGTTGAGTATTTTGTTGGAAATTGAAAATGTTTTCATCAAATGCCGAGTTTTGTGCTTTGACAAACGAGATTGATAAATGCTACACTACAACAATGTAAAAGATACTAAAATGTAAGATCGATATTGTAGTTGGAAATTGATGAGCTGCAATCATTTATTTGTATTAATTGGTTAACATTTATGACATATTTTTAACTTATTAAGTTATCGTTTTTACCCCGTTTCAACAAATCTCGAAGTTGTGAAGCCCTAAGAAGCTTTCCTGACTATTTTTACGATGATGTCCGTACTTCTGTATGTATGTATGTGTGTATGTAAACCTCTTATAACTTCTGAACGGCTTGACCGATTTGATCGCAGTTGGTGTCATTCGTGTGTTTTTTTTTTTTCATTTTTTCAAAATATCTCGGAATTGGCTGAACCGATCGGACGCACACGAATAGCGCCAAAGTAATCCTCAGGTAGAATTGCAGTTATGGAAGGTCTTAATCTCTTGCCTGAATTGCGCCGGTTATAGGGATTATCGTTTTATTAGGAATTAACAAATCTTATTTAAAAGTAAACATTTCTGAAAATATTATGATAACTCCTAATTGTCTTCTAACAGGAGGAAGGGTAGCAAATTATATCAATTTTATTTTTAGTTTTACGTTTGCGTTTGAGTAAGGTGGTAAAGTTTAAAATCAATTAAGTATAAAAATGGACCAAACCAAACCAAACCAAATTCAAAATTTAGGACTGACTAGTGAATATAAAAATGGCAATATTTTGGCGCAGTTCGGACTAGGATTAAACCAAGTAAGCAGGTAAAAAAAAAATGGCGCAGTTCGGGTGAGGGATTATATCCTCAAGATAAATTTGGCGCAGTTCAGGTGCACCCAACCGATCGACCTCAAAAACTAATCAGCTCTTAACCCTGAAAACCCGCATCGATCGCCACCAAGTGCGTCAGAATCGGTTGATGCGTTCGTGAGATATCTTTGTCGAAAAAAGTGTTTTTTTGTAATAACTCCGAAATGTTTCATCAGATCAATTTTTTTTGTTCCAAATTTTTTATGGAGCTCAAAAAACTACATCGATCGCCGCCAACCGCGTGAAAATCGGTTAATTCATTCAAAAGTTATAGCAGTTTGAAAATTAAAAAAATCGTGTTTCATCGAATAGCTTTATCTTTGAGCTCGGAGAGCAGCTAGCGACAAAATCGCATGCGTTTGAAAATTGAATTTAGCGGGAAGTTGCAGGGATGTCCTTTAGGGTCAACCGATTTCCAAATTTTTTTGTATATAAAATTGCATAAATGTTGTACGTTTACCTTTGACCTTTAGACCTACACGAGAGCTGAGGGATATTAGATCTTTTCTACAAATATTGACGTAAGATGTGATAAAAAACATATATTAGATTTGATAAGGTGGCTAATTGCCCTATTCCACTGGTACCTTTTCAGATCTATTGTGGTCTTCTGAATCTAGATTAAATTCTCATGCCTCTGTTTTGAAGTAGTTGCAGTATGTTAACTTGTTAAGATTGAATAAGTATAACATTGTGACACAATAAACTAAGTGGGGCTGTTGACAAGTTTTGGGATATACCTACAGCAAAAAAATTTTTCTCAAATCCTTTTTATATAATCTAAAAGAATCAAAATTTAAACAACCATCCTACTGAACACCTAAATATTTTCAATCAGGCCTGCTTTTTTAGCGCGTTGATCGCTCATGACGCTGGGTTCAATTTGCTATTCTGGCATCTGGTCACCGTACGAACGAATCACACTTACACAATCGTACTAGTATTTGTCAAACAAAATGGCCATTTATTGTTTGCTCAAGAATAACGGTAATTTCAAATATTTGCAATACGGAATGGCAAAATAAAAGACAAAGTAGGAGTTGAAACGTAATAAGTGTAATTTTTGGTAAAAATTTCACATATAACATACATTATATACATTTCAAAAAAAGTTGCCACTTATTACATAATTTTTAAGGAAAGAAAAAAATACGTTCACAAATTTAGGCCTTCTTTGAGTGAATTTGCAAACTGAATCTAAACCTGGTGAAGTCTTTTAAGTTCGGAGCTGGAGTGGCAAAGATAGTCAATAACGCTGTCTGGATCTATGGAGTTCAAAATATCAGCTTCTGATTGCATCAACAGTAATGATTCTAAATTGTCATTTGTCAAAGATGATCTCAATCTGGTTTTAATAAGTTTCAATTTCGAAAATGCTTGTTCGCAAGAGACTTGAGTCAATGGGATAGTTAGAAGAAATTTATACACTTTTGAAAGTTCTGGGTATTGTAAACAGTACATGGTATATTGTAATATAACTTCATCATCTTCTTCTTCTTGCGCATCGTCATCATCACTGTGGTCATCGATTTTCTCGTCTGAGACATCTTCATTCTCATAGTCGGCGTTCAAACTTGCATTTGAAATCTGGGGCCATACATTTACGAACGAGATAAGTTCTTCTTTCAGCTTTTCTTCATCAACGTTCAAAAGTAATTCTCCTATTTTCTTCAATGCTTTAGGTGGAAGAGATTCTTGGGATTTGAATGTTTTTGGGTCAAAACATGCCAGATCCAAGTATAGCGATTTGTGCTGCACAAAACGGCTTTCCATGGTTTGGACAGCTCTACTACAATTACGAAGAAGATCTTTATTTTGAATTCTTCGGGAGAAGTTCCAACAATGTCGTCTTCAGCAAGTTCTCCTTCCATTTTCTTTACTTTCTTCTTTCTTTTCTCAATTATTGCTTTGCCAATAACAATCTCATTGAGAGTTTTGTCGGCCTTTGCTCTTTCTTCGAGTTTCTGCGTCATTTTCAAAACAAAGCGTTGTGCTGCATTCAAAGTCTCATCAAACTTGTCTCTTAGGCGTTTTAGCCTACTAAGAGAAGACTCAATATTCCTCCACGCTTGGGCGTAGTCCAGATTCTTTGTTTGGAGGTAATCCGATAGTGGCGTAGTGATTTTGAACACTTGCAAGAATATCATGCCAACAAGTATTGTTTCGAAATCCAGATACTTCTTAAGTAAAGCAGTTGCTTCATGTCTCACTTTGGCGTTGAAATCAGCTGAATGTGAAATTTTGAACAGAGCCAATACCAACTCCAGATAAATGTGTTTGTTAGGTTTAGCTGTGTTTGAAGACTGTCCTTCAGAAGAGGTCCATGACGTATAAACCTCCTTGTCACCGACTATTAATGTCTATGATTATTCTTTACATTGATTGACAAGTCGTGTCATGTGTATTTTATATTAAGTCGGATTGAAGCTAATTAAAGCTAAATTTCTTATTTAGTTTGTTTAATTTTGCCACAATTTAATTAGCTTAATATGACCGACACTGATACGAAACTCCCGCCCAATGTGGCAAGGTACCTACGACCCGAGAAGTTCGATGTGGATCCCACCGCAACAGAAGCGGACCTAAAGTGGACCCATTGGAAATATACTTTTGACAATTTTATACTCGAAGAGATTCCTAAAGGTACCGACTCCATAAAGCTTAAACTTTTGATGAATCATTTATCAGCGCATATCTTTCCGCACGTACGTGATACTTTCACCTATGATGATGCCATGAAGGTACTTGATAAAATATACCTCAAACCAAAGAATGTTATACTGGCTCGTCACTTACTAGCCACGCGTAAGCAGAAGCCTGACGAATCTATATCCGACTACGGAAGGTCACTCAGACTCTTAGCCCGCGATTGTAGCTTCGAAGCTGTCTCTGCTACAACGCATGAAGAAGAAGCTATAAGAGGTGCATTTATATCTGGAATACTATCACTGAAAATCCGGGAAAAATTACTTCAAGAAAACTCGCTCACCTTAGATCAAGCTCTCTCCTTGGAAACTGCGGAAAGGGATTCCCGGGCCATGACCAGCGGAGTGAATGAAATAAATGTTAATGCTTTACCAGTGCCGTCATTATCAAGACGTACGACTAGAAACTCCCAGAATCCCCGAGCTACTTTGGAAGAGCCAAGTAAATGGACCTGTTTCTATTGCAACTATGCTCCAAGAAGGGACATTTTGCTAATGTATGTAGAGCTATGAAGGTTACTAATAACGCCGTTACCGTTGAAGAATGTGTCTCGGACTCGGATGAGTCTGAAGTGGTTGCTAATGCTGTCTCAGCTGCCTCTCCATCGAGTCTTTCAAAGGCTACTATCCCCGTAACTCTCAACAACTATCACGCCGACGCGTTAATTGACACGGGAAGTTCAGTGAGCTTTATAGACGAGAAGATAGCAAGACTAATGCAGCTGAAACTGAAACCTCACAAACAGACTGTCACATTATCCTCTCAAAATAACGTATCTTTCGTAAGAAGTGTTTGCTTTGCAACTGTAACTATGAACGAATGCTCACACAAACACAGGCCATTTCTCGTCGTCAGCAACTTTTGTGCTGATGTTATCATAGGCCATGATATACTTAAAGAACACTCCAGTCTCCAATTCAACTTCGGAGGATCTAAAGAACCTTTGGTCTGCAATGTAATGCAAGCTTCAATGCCCCCCGCCTCAATATTTACTAACCTCTCTCCGGATATCAAACCTATAGCCGTGAAATCCAGACATTATAGTGAACAAGACGAAAAATTCATCACGGAAGAAGTCTCGAAGCTACTGGAAGACGGCGTAATAGAACCGAGCATATCTCCTTGGCGTGCGCAGGTCTTAGTAGCAGGAGGAGGGGGATACCGAAAAAGGCTCGTGATCGACTACTCCTTGACCGTAAACAAGTTTACAGAATTGGACGCATACCCGTTACCTCATATCGAGACCATTGTGTCGAAGGTTGCGAAATTCAGTGTCTTCAGTTGTCTTCAGTCAGATAGACTTAAAGAGCGCCTATCACCAAGTGCCTATTAAAGAGAGTGAAAAACCGTACACGGCATTTGAAGCTGCAGGGAAACTCTATCAATTTACGAGAATCCCATTCGGAGCCACCAACGGTGTCGCAGCATTTCAGCGTACGGTCGAATATATAATAGAAAAGGAAAAGCTTAAAGGGACTTTTACCTACCTCGACGATGTCACCGTATGCGGAAAAGATGACAGCGATCACGATCAGAACCTACTGAACTTTCAAGCTGCTGCAAAAAGGTACAACCTAACTTTGAATGATCAAAAATGTAAATTTCGTCAGCTGACCATAAGTTTGTTGGGCTACACGATCAAAAATAATACCATTGAACCAGACAAAGAACGTCTCCAACCACTACTACAGCTACCAGTCCCCACGAACACTGCTGAGCTGAAACGCGCTCTAGGGCTGTTTGCCCATTACGCAAAATGGGTGAAAGATTTTTCGACTAAACTACAGCCTTTAACGAACGTAAGCAGTTTCCCGTTACCTGAAAGTGTCGTTATCCAGTTTGAGCAATTAAAGTCAGATATTTGTAAAGCTTCACTGGTAGCAATTGATGGAGATGAGATACTGACTGTTGAAACTGACGCGTCAGAGTATGCGATAGCTGCCACGCTCTCTCAAAAAGGCCGACCAGTGGCATTCTTCTCCAGGACACTATCGAATGCTGAACGTAGACACCCATCGGTTGAAAAAGAAGCATACGCTATTGTGGAAAGCCTAAGAAAGTGGCGGCATTTCCTGATGGGGAAATACTTCATGTTGATAACGGATCAACAATCCGTGTGTTTCATGTTCAACCAAAACCACTCTAGTAAAATTAAAAATGAAAAAATTCAACGCTGGCGTCTTGAGCTCTCCTGTTTTAAATACGATATCATCTATCGACCTGGCTCCCAAAACACTGCAGCAGATGCACTATCCAGAGTCTGCGCACTCATGGATAATAATAAATTATATGAGTTACATGCTCTACTATGTCACCCTGGCATAGCGAGGATGTACCACTGGGTACGCTCAAAGAACCTCCCGTACTCGATCAATGACATAAAGACTATGACGACCTCTTGTAGAGTATGTGCTGAACTTGAACCACGCTTCATGACAACAAAAGGACAACTAATAAAAGCGTTGGCTCCCTTTGAAAGGCTGAATTTGGACTTCAAAGGGCCTCTTCCATCAAAATCGGAGAATAAATATTTACTCACCATAATTGACGAGTATAGCCGATTTCCATGGGCTTACCCTTGCAAAGACATGTCATCTGCAACGATCATCAAATGCTTACAAGACCTTTTTAGTACGTTTGGACATCCGCTGTACATCCATAGCGACAGAGGAAGCTCCTTTATGTCAGAAGAACTTAAAACTTTCCTGAGAGCTAACAGCGTTGCCTCTTCCCGAACTTCTCCGTACAATCCACGAGGAAATGGCCAAGTAGAACGCCTTAATGGTACTCTGTGGCGTGCAGTACAACTCAGCTTGCGTTCCAACAACATAACAGTAGAACACTGGGAACGAGTCTTGAAGAACGCTCTTCACTCCATTCGATCACTTCTCTGCACATCTACCAATGAGACGCCTCACGAGAGACTTTTCAAACATCCGCGGAGGTCACCCAATGGAGAATCAATGCCTACATGGCTAGCGCCAGGACCGGTTCTCGTTAAAAATCACGTTCGCTCAAAAAACGATCCCTTGGTGGAAGAAGCTGAACTGCTTGACTATAATCCACACTATTCCGTAATTCGAAGGTCGAACGGCACGGAGATTACAGTGTCTAAAAGAACGATTCTCGCTCTTCAATTGAAGAGTCATTTGAAGATGATTCCTTTGATGGATCCTTTCATTCAGTGAACGCAGACGGCCCCACTCCAGATCCTCAAGACGTGAATCTTCCGGGCACTTCACAAGAAGTTAGGGGAGAAACACCTGCCAACGAAAGACCCAAGAGGAATCGCCGGCTACCTTCTCATCTACACGACTTTGTGGTAGGAGGAGAAAACATAGACGGGAAGAATGACGTATAAACCTCCTTGTCACCGACTATTAATGTCTATGATTATTCTTTTCATTGATTGACAAGTCGTGTCATGTGTATTTTATATTAAGTCGGATTGAAGCTAATTAAAGCTAAATATCTTATTTAGTTTGTTTAATTTTGCCACAGTCCACATATCTATTCTGCCGAATAGCTCATGTTAGACGCACCATCAAACGCATTTGCGACGCAATCACTCGAAGGTATTTCAAGTTCTGTCAATACCCCAGAGAGAGTGTCAAATAATGCCTCTCCTGTAGTAGAAACCACACTTTTAATGCCAGTAGTCTCTCGCACACTTCATGACCTTTAACATACCTGGCAACTTATTATATATATGTTAGACCACTTTGTATTATGTTATTTTTTGCATTTGATGTTTATTGTCATATTTATCACTACTGTCAGTTAATAAAATAAATGTCACATAAAATAGGAAGTTCGTCCTATTTTAATCTAGTTCAACTGAATTGAATACAACAATTTTGGCGACGATTGATGAAAATAAGAAATACGGCGATAATAAGATGGCTGAATTAGCACCTTTGGTAGAAACTTTAACTAAACTAATAGAGACATTACAACCGACGAATAATGCTTCAAATGATATTAAGGATTCACTTAAACATCAAATCCTGAATTTTGAACCTTTTGATGAACATTCCGAATCATTTAATCATTATCAGGAACGCCTAGAAAATTATTTCAAACTAAAAGGAATAGATGCTTCCGACGAAGATACAAATGATGCAAAAGTTATGATATTGATCAATTGCCTAGGAAGTAAATATTATAAAATTTTATCAAGCCTTACATCTCCTGATTTACTGATTTACCCAATACTAAGACTTATAATGAGCTTATTGTGTTACTAAAGAACCATTTGTCACCTAAAATGAACGTTCTCACTGAGCATCACAAATTTTTATCAAAATCTCAAAATATAGTTGAGTCAATCTCCACATTTGTTATTAGATTGAAGCATTATACTCGATGCAATACTATGCAACCCACATCACGTTGAAACGGTAAACTGGATGATGGCGCCTCGGTTGAGAAGGAGGTGAACCAGTGAGACAGAACTTGTCAAAACGGATATAAGTTTTTTTTAAGTTGTACGAAAGGTTGATTAAATATAACTCGTAAATCCTTACTACTTTATTATTTAATAGCCACAAAACCATATTTGTTGCCTCTCTTAAAGAGCAAATAAAGGATTGTGACATTAAAGTTAAATGTAAAGAACACAGCGCCTGTGGTAATTGTAAAAAAGATGTGATCGAAATATTTTTACGAGCTCAATTCATTCGCGGTTTAAAAGATAAAGAAATCCGTGGAAAAATATTGCAAGAAACAAACATTACTTTTGAACGAGCAGTAGAGATCGCACTAGCTGTTGAAGCTTCAAAAATCCATAATAGGGACATTTATGAAAATATACCTACATCTTCTGTAAATAGAATTTCAAGTCAGAAGTCAAGATACAATAACAGATATCAGCATAATATACAACCACAATTTTCAAAGGCACAAACTTACCAAACAAAAATAGATTATCGAAAGTTAGGCATTTCGGGTTATGTCTTCACTGTGGACGAAATAATCACAAAACGATTGAATGCAGAGTTTCTGATGAGCTCAGCTGCCAAAGCTGTAAAAAACGAGGACACGTGAGCAAGGTTTGCATTACTACATTACAAAAAAATTTAAATGAAATAAAGAATGTCAACGAGTATCAGAATAATGAAAATAATTTTGAAGACGATCCTAGTATAAATCAGATAATAGATATTTATAATACAAATCCAACATCCATTTATGAACCAAAAATGCTGATTGAACTTAAAATAAAAAATAAACCTTTCACTTTTGAGTATGACACAGGCAGTCCAGTTACATTAATATCAGAAAGAGATTTCAATAATTTAGAATTAAACGAACCAATGCAAAACACGAACATGAAATTCCGTTCCTATACTAATCATATTTTCAATCCATTGGGATATGTTCAAGTTCCTGTTTCTTTCAAAAATAATAATTTCATTGGAGATTTATTTGTCATACCGGGAAATGGCAATGCCATACTTGGAAGAAGATGGATTTGAAATTTAAAAATTAACATTCAAAACATAAACTCTCTCACTATTCCTGCTTCAATTTCCGCTCCTACATTAGATGAAATTTTCAAAGATTTTGAAGATGTTTTTACTTCAACTGTAGGAAAAATTCCAAACATACATTGTTCACTCAAACTTAAACCAAATGCCAAGCCAGTTTTTTTTCAAACCAAGAAAAATTCCAAACGCTTTACAAGAGGAAGTTGACAAAGAATTAGATAATTTGGATAACGAAGGTATATTAGAAAAATTAGATTACTCAGAATGGGGCACGCCATTAGTGATTGTACCTAAAAGTGATGGAAAGATTCGGTTATGCGCTGATTACAAAGTCACTGTTAATTAACAACTTCAAGACAATTGATATCCGATTCCAAGAATAGAAGATATTTTCAATAAAATGGGAAACGGGCAATATTTCTGTACCCTTGATATTTTCAAAGCATACCTGCACGTGCCAGTAGACGAAGAAAGTGCGAAGCTACAAGCAATATCTACACATAGAGGAACGTATCTTGCAAAGCGATTAAATTTTGGAATCAAAACAGCACCTAATGAATTTCATAGGATTATTGACCAAATTGTTAATAATTTAGATGGTACCACAGCTTACTTTGATAATATTTTAATTCAAGGTTCCTCTCTACAGGAATGCAAAGCTAGACTCATTAAAGTTTTGGAAAAATTGCGAAAATATAATCTACATCTAAACAAAGAGAAATGCAAGTTTTTCGAGAATGAAATTAAATATTTAGGACACATTATCACCAAAGGGTTAAAAAAGTCGGATGATAAAATCAAGGCCATACAAGAAGCACCAAGACCAGAAAATATGGAACAAGTACAACAGTTTCTAGGAATGGTTCGATATTATGATAAATTTATACCTCATGCTTCTACAATTATGCAGCCACTGAACAGACTATTACAAGAAAATGCACCATTTATTTGGACCAAAGAATGTGAAGCTGCCTTTAACAATGCCAAACAGGTAATAGCCAGCAAGCAAGTTTTAATGCCTTTTTCACCAGAATTTCCAATAATACTAGCTACTGATGCAAGTCCACATGGCATTTCTGGTGTACTTTCACACAAACTTCCGAATGGTCTAGAAGTTGTTTTTATTTCAAGATCATTGACAAAAGCAGAGAGAAACTATCGTCAATTAGATCGGGAAGCTACTGCAATTTACTGGACTTTTAAAAAACTGTTTCACTATATTTATGGAAGACATTTTACACTTGTTGTCGACAATAAACCGTTGATAACTATCTTAAATCCAACAAAACAACTTCCCTTATTATCAGCTACACGAATGATCAGATACGCACAATTTTTATCCGGATTTGATTATACCATAGAATATAAAAAATCTTCGGAGCATACTAATGCCGACTATTTGTCAAGAAATCCGTTATCTCTAGAAGGAAATGAAAATATGGCAATCGATAATTAATTTTTACAGAATATTCAAACAGTAAATCAAATTTCCACAACAACCTTAGATTTTAATATAATTGCTCATGAAACGCAACAAGATCCGGAATTACAACAATTGAAAGAGAAACTTCTTAATGGAAATATTTACGACCCAGAATATTCTTTACAGGAAGGAATAATTTTTAAACATAATCGAGTAATTATACCAGAATGTGTTCAAGCAGCAATGTTACAAGAACTACATAGTACACACATAGGAATAGTAAAAATGAAATCTATATCCCGAAGATACTGTTACTGGAAGGGTGATAAAGATATAGAGAATTTAGTTAATAGTTGTAAAGCATGTTCTGGAACAATACATCATCTACGAGAAATTTTCAGTTGTTACGGATTACCAGAAATTATTGTTAGGGACAACGCATCCATGTTTAAATCAATAGATTTTGTTGAATTTTGTAAAAGAAATGGTATAAGACAAAGACATATTGCTCCAGGATATCCCGCTACAAATGGACAAGCGGAAAGATATGTTCAAACGTTTAAAGATAAAATGAAAAAAATGTCTGAAGAGTCAGGAATTATACATGAGAAACTACACAGATTTTCAATTAAATTTAGATCAACACCCCTTTTGAATGGGAAGACACCAGCAGAATTGTTGTTTGGTCAAAATATCCGAACAAAATTAGATCTTATTCGACCTCAAAAACCAGATAAAAATAATGCAATTCAACCAAATTTTGAGCAATTTTATCTAATCGGAACAAGAGTACAATCACGAAATTATCATGGAAACATTTATTGGAAGTATGGAACTGTTATAAATCGCCTGGGAAAATTACATTATATAATTGAATTGGATGATGGCTACATGATAAAAAGACATTTCAATCAACTTCGATCGTGCAATATTAAGAAGCCTATGCCTATAACCGAATTAAAACAATCAAAAAACATGGAAAATCAATCAAGACAGCAAAACAATCAACAACAATTTCCACTACCACCCAGGAGACAGTATAGAGTTTTTAAACAACAATTTCCACTACCACCCAGGAGACAGTATAGAGTTTGTAGACCCACTGTGGTTTCTAAAAATTTTTACTATGACAACCGATCCTCAGAAGTATCCACTCGAAAGCCGACAGGTACGACTGCGGTTCAAGAAAAAGAAGATACTACAATAAGTCATTATGAATTTAATGAGTTTGTTAATGAGCCAAGTACATCAACATCTATAGTTAATAGTTTTCCACCTCCTTATAATACGAGTACTACAGAGCAGAGCACTGAACAGCAACAAAGTAATCGTATTTTGGATCAACAAACAAGTCCAAGACGATCTTCAAGAATCCGAAGACCACCTGATCGATTGTACTATGATTGACTTTTTAACTACAACCCGGAGAATTATTATATATGTTAGACCACTTTGTATTATGTTATTTTTTGCATTTGATGTTTATTGTCATATTTATCACTACTGTCAGTTAATAAAATAAATGTCACATAAAATAGGAAGTTCTTCCTATTTTAATCTAGTTCAACTGAATTGAATACAACACAACTATTGCACATTGATCGTTGCTACTTATGTCTATCGTCGTGTCCATCAAAACTGAGTATTTGCCGGCCGATTTGATTTCATTCGCCACGACAGATTTGATTTCTTTTGTCATAAAGATCATTATTTTTGCTACCGTGTTGTTACTTAGAAATGTCACGGCACTTCCTCTGCCCACCCTTTTGTTTTTGCCTTTTCTTTCGTGTTCCACGTCTGTTTTTTTTCTTGATCATTTAGACATGCGCGTATCATTTTCTTCGATAACCTTTTTCAAGTGTTTCTCTAACCGTGGATCATACTTGGACATTAACATAATAATTTCTAAGAAGTTGCCATGGTTGATTGTGTCATCTTTAAGAGAGTAAGCAGCTTCCTTTGATGCATGAAAAAGCCAATCCTTGCTTTCCTATAAACTTCAAGACATCTATTACAATTTTCACCACATGTCTCCTTTGTAAGACTTCTTGTTTCCTCTTATCTAGTTGATCACAAAAAAGAAGGTCACGAGTACTTTTCTTACGTTTGGCTACCATAAAAGCCTCAACGGATTGAAAATGAGCTTTGGACATTTCATGTTCATTAACTCTTTGGTGGTCATGTTTCCAGTCTTCAAAACCTGTACAAAAGGTTGAATTGGAGTTGCTGCTGTAAACGATGCAAATAAAACAGAACATTTTCTTTGAATTTTCGTCATATGAAATCCAATGTCTCTGAAGGGTTTCTCCATCGTTTCGTTTTACAGTGTATAAGGGTTTTTTGTCATTAAAAGGCAACTCTCTTTCATCGGGTTGTATTGGATGATAATCAAGATATGCCGATAAATCTCTTTCGCTTGGTTTTTTGAAGTAATTGATTATAGGTTCTTGCGATTCTTCTACTGAAGAATTACATCTTCGAGCCGAATTTCCTGTGTCAAGTGAAGGTGCTTCTAGTTTACGAGGACTAAGATTAATCGGGTCTTGCTCGTCAATTTTCAACTAATTTGAACCCCTGAAATCTATCAGAACTGAGATCGGAAAACTGATTCATCGTCAATGAGACCGTCTGTTGATTATCATAAATCGTTTTGGAACAATCAAGATTTGATGAGCTTGATGGTGAAGACAAGCTGAAGCTAACAAATTCTGCTTCCTCAAACGTTTTGTTTTGTGCATGTGATTCAAGATTTTCATCTTCAGATGGGTCGTCTGGTTTTCTAAACAAAGCTGTTATTTTTGAAAATGATTTTGCAGACTCGAGTAGAAGTTTGTTTTTCTTTTCTTGACGAAATTCATGTCCACTTTTTTTCCTTTTATTTTTCTTGTCCATGATTTGTAACCCGCTAAAAAAAATTCAACTGATTACTTTATGTATTTAGAAAAACAATGATTTAGTTTTAAATAAATGCCTGATCGAAAGAGCATACTTTGAAATACAATCTTAAAAATATTTATTTATGCAACAAGTGCGCAAAGTGCCACTTTGCTGCACTCGAGAGAATTGTTTACGTGCGAGCCGGAGGCGAGTGCAGCAAAGACACTTTGCGTACGATTTGCATATTCAATTTTTCCTACGTCTGCCAAATATTTATTTCGTTATAGTAATATAAGGCAGTTAAATCAAAAGAAATATATTTTTTCAATTACCTTTATCCGCCCCCCAAAGTACAATATATTAAGTTATATGAGTTTCAGAAAGAATGAAATAAACCATTCTGCTGAGATCTGCAATGTTGAATCTGTTTATGCTCCTTATAATGAAGAGGCTTTTCGCTAGTATTTTGCTTTAGGTTATCTATATCTATGTGCTTTTTCCACCTCAACTCACTAATAAGAATAATAACAACACTTACCTTTATCATTAAGGGTTTGAAACTTGCATGAGAAGAACTAACAGCACCGAATAACTTAAAATAAAATACTACACAAGTACAAGTCACAATCAGCCCGACTGCATGAGTTTACTGACTAGTGAGATAGTGAGTGACATACGGTATCCGCCAAAATAAACAGTACCGAAACAGAAAGTGCAGTGGAGTTGTTTATGTAATATGGATTTGTCATATTTGACTTAATTGTCATTAGTTGATATATTAATAGTACGCTGCAGTTAAATTTGATTTAAAAATGGTTCTAACAACGGAAGAAAAAGTGTTTTTGGTAGAGCATTATTTCCGTTCATACGGAAAATGGAATAATTTCTCGGGGAACAGACTTCGAATATCCTTCTCATTCACCTGATCTGACGCCACCTGACGCATACATTTGGGGCATAATGAAGGACAAAATATTTCACTCGGAAAATCCGCCGGCGAATATTGCCGAACTACGGGAAAGAATACAAAATATTTTTCGGCAGTTACATCAACCACTTTTTATAAATATGTTTATTGACTTACAAAATCGATATGAAGCTTGTTTGCGTCGAAATGGTGAACATTTTGAACACTTACATTACAGAAATTAAAAATTAATTTTTATTTTCGGTACTGTTTATTTTGGCGGATACTGACGAAATTGAGACGGCCATGGCAGACGTCTCGTACCGCCCCCACTTCCTGAAGGCGCGCCGCGCTGTCGTAGTTCATTCTGTGTAGCCTACAGTTGCAACACTCAACCCGGCCGCTCGGCAATATCGACGATAAGCTTCGTCTTATAATGATCCAGATTTAATTATATTTATTTAAATTTTCTGTATACTTAAGACGGTGTTAATTATGCTGTTGAACATTTAATGTTGATATTCTAAAAGTAAAATTTGTAAGTTTCGGAGCCGGAGGGCGCCAGAAAGGTCCAGACCAAAGGGCGCACCGGGACACGTCCCGGCGGCCCAGCACAGGCCTGTTTTCAATAGAAACAATTTGAATTCGCTCATTATTAACATATTTCGTCGTGAAGATCATCGCATGAGTTGATAAGACATTTAGTTTCAGCTTATTCAAATTTAGATACTTAAACAAATCATTTAAGGTAGAATTCATATATAATATATAAAAGATGTCCTTGGACACTACCTTGTGGTACACCGTTAACATTATTTAAAGATTCACAATCATTAAAACGCAGTTTTTGCTTACTATTCTGCAGGTAGCCCACATACCAGTCTAAAACTTTTCCATCTATTCTATAGTCTTTCAACTTTTATATTAAATATTCCGATCTATTGTTTCCAATTCTCTCTAAAAATACTGCAACCACAAATCTATTTACATCCACTTTTGATATGACATGAAGTAAGTTGAAGTGCAGACTCACAAGAAAGTCGCTTTGAAAGCCCGACTGATTATTAATCAAAATTGAATTTTGATAAATGTGAGCCAATAGTTGTTCATATACAGCATATTCAAGAATTTTTTTTCAATCGGAGGCAAAGTATTGATCGTGGAGCCTGACGGTTGACGAACTCCTGTGTGGTTTGACTGACCTCGGAATATCCTGCCAAGGATATGCTGATGATATTGTCATAACAGCCAGGGGAAAATTCGAAAATACCCTTTGTGACATCGTACAAAAGGGTCTGAACTATACAAATAGCTGGTGTAGGCAAGTGGGACTCAACATCAACCCCACCAAAACCATCTTAATAGCCTTCACTAAGAAAAGAAAGCTCAACCTCAAAACCATTAAACTTAATGGGAGCGAGGTTGAATGGAGACAGGAAGTCAAGTATCTAGGTTTGACTCTAGACAGTAAACTCCTGTGGAACAAACACGAAAAGGAGATTATATACAAAGCAAAAATGGCTCTAATGGTGTGCAGGAGTCTGGCAGGGAGAAATTGGGGGTGCAACCCAAAAATCCTGAGCTGGATGTACACTGCCATAGTGAGACCAATTATCACTTATGGAGCCATTGCGTGGAGTAGTAGAACTAACCTATTGACAACGAGAGAAAACCTCTCAAAAATTCAAAGACTAGCCTGTATGTGTATTACAGGAGCAATGAGAACATGCCCAACGGCAGCCATGGAAGTTATTCTCAACCTCACACCACTACATATGGTGGTGGAAAGTGTTGCAGAAAGAACAAGATACAGACTAAGTAGAGAGGGAATCATTAAAAAAAACCACCTCCTTACTTCTTAGAAATCAAAAAACCTGGGACATGCCACAAGATGGTATGATGAAAAAGTATAATTTTTCAAAGAAATTGGATACGGAATTAAACAACAAGAAGGAATGGGATCCAAATACCATTACCAGACTTGGAAAGAATGCCATTCAATGGTACACGGATGGCTCAAAAGCAATAGAAGGAACTGGGATAGGAGTGTACGGGCCAGGAACCAAACACTCTGAAAGCTTGGGAAAAACCCCGAGTATCTTTCAAGCGGAAATTCACGCCATAAGAAAGTGTGCCCAGTTCAATATTGATAAAGGATATAGAAGGCAAAGGATTATCATAATGTCGGATAGTCAAGCAGCCATTAGAGCACTGAGCTCTTGTGTTTTCAGTTCCAAAATGGTGTGGGAATGCCTAGGCAAACTAAATGAACTAGGCGAGAACAATATAGTCACCTTACTGTGGATTCCAGGACACACAGGGATAGAAGGAAATGAAATAGCAGATGAACTAGCAAAAAGGGGGACTGGAACACCCTTTTGGGGGCCGGAACCCTTTTGCGGTATCAGCTCCAATGTAATATTGGGAGAAATAGGCAAAGCCGAAGAGAAGAGAAGATCTGACCATTGGAAAGATCTAGTAGGACTTAGGCAATCAAAGATTCTTCTGGGTGACTACAACCTGTTGAGATCAAATGAATGCATAAGTCAAAGTAAAACGGCACTAAGAGTTTTAACCAAGGGCGTCGCCAAGGGGGGCAGGGGGGGGGGCAGTTACCCCCCCCCCTAGAGATCAAATGTAGCTAGCCGCAAAGCGACCAAAGTGCGAGCAATTGACTTCCTTACCTATTAATAAATTCCGCATCGCATGACAAAACGTAAATAAATTCACAAGGTTTAATGTATATTGTAGAAAGTATTGAAATATTCAGAATAACATTAAGATTTTGACATCCGTTTTTAAAAACTCCGCCATTTTCATCACGACTATATCAGATTTGCCAAAACGCAAGGCCATTAAACAGTGTAAAAATATACCTACGTATGGTGTGTGTGTGTGTGCGCATTGCATTTCTTTCTACGACAGCCGTTCACCAGCATTCACGTTAGTTTTGCATAATTTGTATGCGGCATACCTAAATAAAGTAGAAGTTATTGTTACGAACATACAATTTTAATTGGTTTTGTTGACAATGCCATCTGTAAGTGTTCATTAGAAACACCTACAGTTGAATAAATCGACTACAATCCTTGTAAAACCTAGTATTGCTACTCGACGCTAGATGGCGCTTGTTCAATGAAATCTCTGGAATTTGGTAGCAGCATTGTATAAGTAGCAGGTAGCAATGGTAGCAGTCACTAGACCAGGTAGAATGTTACCGTACATTCTAGTATGATGTTCGATTGGGTATATAAAGACGTAATCCGCTGCGAGCGATTACCGAGCAAGTGGTCGAGTGGTTACGCTCTCGGCTTGCATTCGGAAGGACCGGGGTTCAAATCCCAGGTCCGCCTGACCTGCTATGAGTTCCCGAAACGGAAAAAGCATTGAAAATTTTGATCGCTTTACCATGCACGACCTGTACAGTAGAGCGATCCTTTAGCAGCCTCAGAAGACTAAAAACATGGCTAAGAAGCACCATGGCAGAAGATCGCCTTAATGGTCTGGCCATGATGAGTGTACACAGAGCTATAATAAATAAAAACCTAAATAATTTTAATGATGAAGTGGTTGAATGTTTTGCAAAAAATCCCCGCAGGTTATGTTTTAATTAAATATTATATCAAAATAAATAATTATTACTGTGTTTAAAAGTTTGATTTAGTTATTGTGCTGTCGAGGGCTTGTGAAGTTTTATACATTGATATTAGAACCGTTCTTATTACAATCGTCATCGAGGCAAAGACTTCCAAAGTGTAACGCTTCATGCTCTCGGCGTTCATATTTTTTATCCTCCATAATATTTCCCCATTGCCCCCCCTTAGTCATAAGCTGGCGACGCCCTTGGTTTTAACAGGCATCCTTACGGGACATTGTCGCCTGAATGGGCACCTGAAAAAGCTCAAAATAGTGGAGGAAGAAGAATGTAGATTCTGTGGTATGGAAGAAGAAACCTCCATCCACATACTTGCGAACTGCACAGCAATTCAGAATCCTAGGGCACAACACCTCTGAGATTACTGGATAGAAGAGGGACATTTACCTAAGTTAAAGCCTGCAGATATCCTAAAATTCCTCCGGGAAATAGTACTAAAGAAGCTACTAGTCTCCGAGACTTTCCTCAGGAACTAAGTAGAAGTAAGGGGGCACAATAGATCTTTTAGGTCTCAGTGAATGTCACCCCAATCTACATACATACATACATACATTGATCGGGCGGAATCCGGTTGTAAGAGAAGTATTTATTAAATATAATATGACGTGTCCTATAACTCTAAAACTTCTTTAGATATAAAACGGAAAAATATATGCATGGAAACCAAAAGCTGCTCTATAAAATTTTGTAGAAAAGGAAAAACTCAGATGAATAAATATATTGTCCAAAGATGGGAAACATTAGTTAAATATGAAGAGAACATTTGGACTAGACGAACGAACACGTGTAACATGACAACACCAAAAATGAAAAAGAACAGAAGAAGTGACGAAATAACGGCAGAAATGCTCAAAAATGGCAACAACCGTGACTGCAAAAAGTACAGAGACATAACCCTATTAAGCATAGTTGCCAGAGTATACGGAGAATTTTAGAGAATCGACTGAAAAGCATAATAGATATACAATTCAAAGATTCACAAAGTGGATTTAGAAAGGGAAGGGCAAGACCATACCTTCACGATCAAACAAATGACTGAAAAAAAAATATTGAAAGTATAGGTACTATATGCATGTACAAAAAAGTATGTGAGTACTAATAATCTAGAATAAGAATTTATTTAGTCTTCCCATTGAAAAGATTAATAATGTGGGTGTTGGTGGTAGTCTCCTAAACTGGGTTCAAAGTTACCTTAATGACTTTATCCAAATGGTCCCAATGTGTGTGGCTTCTTACCATCTGACTTTGTGTATAAGGTTAGCTAAGGATGAGATACAGAAATTATTTCCCTAGATTGTGAATGAACTTTGTTTCGAATATTATTTACTGTTTAAAATTAAGTAGTGCTCACTCCCTTTTACTCATAGTTTTAGTATATTACATAATAGTATATAAATATACCTCAATAAGCACAATTAAAGTTGAATGTGATGTTCATACGAATTAGTTCAACTCAAACACAAATTTTTTCGAAATATCGATGGAAATAATCAAATTCAAAAACGCAAACAAAAACTTATAATGTTTCACTCTACTGACTACTCCACTGCTACTTCAACTAGTCATAACACGCTACGCTACGGCTTGAAACAAGTTGTTTAACGGGAATTTCACTCAAAAATGTATTCATTTTGTATGCGCAGATAAATACTACAATCCAACTGTTATCGATCTTGCATTTCAGTTATCCTGTGGTTCCTTTATTTAACTGTTCGAACCTCTTCGAACGAATCTGAATGAATTACCCTTACTATAGTTAGTCATAATAGGTATTTGGAAAGAAGATCTAAACTAAAAGTGACATACATTGTTTTTGAGAAAAGAAGCACCCCAACGAAGAGAATAAGACAACTATCAATCGAATATATCCTAAGAATAGAATGGAATGAATTTCTGAGTAAACAATATTTATTTTTCACTTGATTATTGTTCAAAACAAAATGTAGCAAGCATCTATTTTATTGATTCTATTATTGTACCAAGTTAGTTCACTAATTTTATCATAATTCAATATGATGTTGATTTATGTTGGAGTAATTACCATGAAGATTTTCCAACGTTTTGTTATAGATAAGATTGGATATAATCTGGAATATGGTCATTCCAGAGTGAGCAATGTTTTATGAGGAAAACAAAATTACGTTTTTCTACTCCTGTTTTATAATATACTTACTAAAAGACTAAAATCTGTATCATAATGATATTCATTATGATACAGATTTTTAAGCCAATAGGAATACGACATTCGCACAATATTTAATATAGCCATGAATACCTGGTTGACATTTCTGAAATTAATTATATTAGGTGACACTTAATTTGACAGCTGTCAAATAATTTTGATTTTCAAAAGTAACTATATATGATAATTATTAATTAAATAATTCTTATTAATCGGAGTAGAAAAAATATTGTATGCAACTTTCATGTAATGGCCATTAATACACTCGCATATTATATACGAAACTCGCCTGCGGCTCGTTTCGTATCCTACAACATGCTCGTGTCTTAATGGCTACCATTACATGATCGTTGCATAAAATACTATTTTCTACTCCTGTTTTATAATATACTTATTAAAAGACTAAAATCTGTATCATAATGATATTCATTATGATACAAATTTTCATTATGATACAGATTTTTAAGCCAATAGGAATGCGACATTCGCACAATATTTAATATAGCCATGGATACCTGGTTGACATTTCTGAAATTAATTATATTAGGTGACACTTAATTTGACAGCTGTCAAATAAATTTATTTGTTGAAGTTCCTTTCATTGTTCTTGTTTTTTATAATAAATGATAATTATTAATTAAATAATTCTTATTAATCGGAGTAGAAAAAATATTGTATGCAACTTTCATGTAATGACCATTAATACACTCGAATATTATATACGAAACTCGCCTGCGGCTCGTTTCGTATCCTACAACATGCTCGTGTCTTAATGGCTATCATTACATGATCGTTGCATAAAATACTATTATCTACAAGTAGAACTGAGCCCTCTAGAATAGACTAATGAAAATTAGTAAGAGTATGTTGAGCTTCAAACTTGCCTCATTATTTGTTTGTTATGCAGGGACAACTGTGCCTGCCTTACTTAACGAACGTTGGCTTCAAGCGGGTAATTATTTGAGAGCCTTTTATTTTCGATATGTCAGGAACTTTGGAAAAAAAGATATTGTTGGATTCGGAGCTACCTACAAACCTATAAAAAGTGTGGTTTAATTTCCTGAATTTGCCCAATGAATGTTTATAACACGACTTTCTTACTTGGGCAGATTAAGAAAATTCAACCAATGTGAATTCTGCTGTAGCAAGGCTTTTTAAATCTACAGAGACTTCCTCGTCCTCTTTGGTAAAGTCTTCTGGACTATCGGGTTGTCCGTTTATGTTGGGTTTTTCCCATTTTTAATCCATTGGTATTGCTAAAGCACGGGAGAGATTCGTCGGAAAATTCTCATTCTGGATCTCCTAATATTGGATTCTGCTCAGAACCTTCCTCGGGATTTTCCTGGCTCTTATTTGGCACGTTTTCATCCAGATTTGTTGTACCCCGTAGCTATGGTATGCCAGTGTTTATCGGGATATATTAAGACGACTTTCTGTCCATGGTCAATGGCTTAGGTTATTAGCTGCTACCAAAGGGTACATACAGTAATAAACAATAAGGACTACATATACAAGAACAAACAATTGTCAACATGAACGATTACATTTTGTGCTAAAATTGAATAGCTCGTAGATATACTTTTTTTCATGTTTCACTTTTCTCCGACATGAATAATCCTGTACTTTAGTTACAAACTGCAATTTTTGTTAGTACAAAAAAAGGATAAGCTAGTCAAAATAATAATTATTTTGACTATAAAATACGTATTTTAAAAATAACTACTGATTTAACAATTGGAATATCATTCCATTCTGATTAAATATTATAACAATGTTGCGTAGTTGTTGTTACAAAAATATATTATTCTGCTCCATCGTGATTTCAGTTTTATAATAAGTATTTTTCAGATATGTATGTTGTAACTATCAGTTTAATGTTTGTTTATAATAAAGTTTATTGATGAAAGTTTATGTTATTCGTTAAACAGTGTGTTCTAACTCCTTATTCTATGTTAAAACGATATTAGCATGAAGGCATACATAAAAATAAAATTTCTTTAATCCAGAGTTGGCTGAATTGGAATATTTTCTTTTGAGTTTTTTTTTATATTTTTATATTGAAAACACAAGAAATATTTGTAAAAGATTAAAATTTTATACGCTTTCGCATATTAGGAATATATTATGTTCACAAACAATGTGTACCTAATGTTTAACCTCGTCATAAGACTGACCCTTGAAATATCGATATTAATAACTTTTATAACTTCGTCACCTCTTTTTAAATGTCAATTTACAAAAAAATACGTAGAGAAACTAACAATAAATTTACCAGAGGTAAATATCGAAAATATACCCATAAGAGATCGACTTATATGACCAACGGAGAATATTTTAAAAATCAAATAACAAGAAAATAATCAAAATGATATGAAACCATGAGATATCAATTTAGAAAAGTAACCAAAACTTTTTCACTGAGCTTAGAATATAGGATAATTAACAGCTTGAAGATCGGCAAAGATGTAGGAATAGATCATGCAGTTTCAAAATTATTACAAACTGGGTGGGCAAATGAGAACGACTGTCGGTCATATCTTAGGATCGGTAAACGGAGGCGGCATTAAGAAGTTGAAGTGGAAATGTATAATAACAACAGTAATATTTTCACTTTACCTTCCTTAACACCGTTGGCAGTAATATTGAAATAATTATCATTGATATAGGGAAAATCAATTTTAAGGAGTCCAAAAATCTGATATTAAAAAGAAAATATATAGATGCTAATTTGGTTTACTTTGGTAATTCATTATTGAAACTGCATACTTCTATTTAATATTTTCAAAGAAAACTAGATTTCTAGAAAAATTAAATAGCGTACTTTAACGTGCACGTTATTTATCATCAAGTTGCGTCGAGTGTATAACCTTTACATTGGTGGAAAAAAACTGTTTTCATTAAGACCAAGTCAGAAAAGATCTACAGGCGTTTATCCATAACAAATTTCCCATTCCCCCCACCTCTTATTTAAAAATGCAGACCAAAACTTGTGAAATGAAAAATTTGCAGAATTTTTCGTGAAATCTAATTTAAAATACCCTTTAATTGGGCAACTTTTGTAAAATTTTGCTTAATCAATTTTCACTATTTAATTACGCCCCTTGGTAGTTGACCTTCAAGTCTGTAAATAATTTCCAGGTTTTTCTCGAGGCTACTTTTGTTATAATTTTTTTTTCCAAAGCTGTACTACAATATAATCCCGAGATATTTGCGCACCCGGTACATGGGAATTTCGAATGTGTAATTGCTACTGTTATACCAAAACACAAAAAATAGAACCAACGGAATGTGAAAACTATAGAAGTAACCCTATTACATGGAAAGTGTAAAAAATATTAACCAGTATAACGGAAAGAAAGCTAGATCTAACCAGCTTTCAGCACGCAAAATCATCAAGTACTTACAACTAGAAACGTTACAAATAAATTTCTAGCATTAAAATGATCTATTTTCCTTTTTTGACACCCTGTATATGAGTTATAAGATGAACTTAATCGATAGGAATATGTAGGAGTAATCATTAAATAACAGAGGCACAAAAAATAAGGAGAAATGAAGTTTGCAATATAATGATATTCATCATGTGATACCAATAAACTGTTACAAGACAGGACGAAATATTGTAAAACAAAATTGCCTAGGATAAGTTAAAGTTTTGATATAGGTAAAGATCAATGAAAATAATACGAATTGATATGGAATACGAAACAAACAAGATCAATTTTCTATAGATTGCATGTCTGCTTGGAATAAATTTAATCGTCTTATTCTTCACATACATAGTTTTTCGGTTTATATTGACGACGTTACAAATAACAATGAATGGTTAAAGATAACAAGCTGTTTAATATAACTACAAATAAGAAAATGTTAATCAAAATCAACTTTTCTAAATATTTTATCTGAATAATGATGAATTTTTATACATTTTTATCAATTTTAATATCCGATCATGTTATTGCATGACGGAGCTCATTTTTATACATTTTGCTTAGTGGATTGTAAATGCAGATACATATCTTACATAGTAACCAAATTCTGCCAATTCTGAAATAAAGGTATGAACCTGTAAAAAAAAGGAATGGTTAAAAATCGTAACAAATTGAACTGGGAGTTGAAAATAAGATATTAAAATATATGTACTTAGTGACATTTAACGACTATAGTTTTTCAAACATTTTATATACTCGTCATTCAAATAACATTTTATATTCATGATAATTATCACAGGGCCATTTATAACAAAACGAAATAAGCTGCATCCAAGTTTTTTTTTCAAATCTCATTTCTGTCGAAACTTCGAAATAATTTTGCTTTGGACTCAATATCAAGAGATAGGTTAGAGAGGAGAAGGTTCAGTACGATTTCGTGGCCTCAATCTGCCTACTTCACTAGTCGTACTGTACCCGGCAGTTATCTCTGAAATCATTCTGACTACTCCTCAGAGATAAGTGACGAGTCGTAGGAAGGGCTCGCTTTCTATAGGAACAGAAGCGGAGGGAGATGATGGTGGGAAAACGGTAGGCGAGATATTGATTGGAGGTAAATGGTTGTTGGGTACTTGGCGAGACAGCAATGGTTTCCATGTCGTTCCACTTCTATCCAGCAGTATCCCCGGTGTTGTGCGCTGGGATTCTGTAGTGCTATGCATTCCGGAGGTATGTGAGGAGGTTTCTTCTATTCCACAGAATCTACATTTTTCTTGTTTCACTAGTTTGATCTTCTTAAGGTGTCCATTCAGGCGACAGCCTACTATCCCACATGGTGATAATCATTTGCCGTACACTCATATCCCATTCCCCTCTATTTCTTGCCATCTGTATACACTTGAATGGCAAGTCTAGTAATGGTATTGGGATCCCATCCCTTCTTGTTACTGTATTTAATTTCTTTAAAAAGTTGCACGTTTTCATCATTATGCATGACCCCGGATTTCTGATCTCTAAAAAGCGTAGGGGGTTATTCGATGATTCCCTCTTTACTTAGTATGTATCTTGTTATTTCTGCAACACGTTCCACCACCATAAGCAGTGGCGTGAAATTAAAAACCAGTTCCATATCCGCCGGCATTGTTTCATTATTCCTATAGTAGGCAATGCACATACAGGCTAGTCTTTGAATTCTGGAGAGGTTGTCTCTCGTCGTCAAAACCACTCCCCGCAATGGCTTCATAAGTGATCATTGGTATAAATACCTCAAGATCCTTGGGTTACAACCCCAATTTTCACCTGCCAGGTGTCTGCACACTATTAGAACCATTTTTGCGCTGTGTGTTATTTTCTTTTGGTGTTCCGCAGGAATTTACTATCTAAGAGTCCGACCTAGATACTTTACTTATTGCCTCCATTCCATCAAGCTCCATCGTTGTAGATTCAATTACAAACCCAGTCATATTAAGGTACAACATATATTTTTGAAAAAAAAGCTCTCCCTTAGTAGATTTGTTGGAGTTATTTAAGCGATTTGTGATTGAAATTATGTGTATCAATAAACTGTGTATGGACTGCATACAATTTTATAATTATATGAACTAACGAGTTTTCCAATTATTTAGAACACACTGTACCATTCTGTAAATAAGATGAATGTAATTACATTTAGAAAATTTAAAGTATGACTTTACCTTTAAGTTCCATCCCTAAAAATGCCTACCAATAAGAAAAATAGATTAGTCTGATAATATTGTAATTTGTTTATTTCATGAAGCCTCTGTAAAAAATGTTTTTTGTTTTGCAAATTGACTTAGAACGTAAATATATATTTTTCATAATGGAAAAACTGCTTTAATGTACACAATTTAGGTGCCAGAAAAAAAAGTAAAGTTATATTTAACGAAATTTGGCAGTTTTGTTTATTGAAATCCTCCAACAAGATTAACCAATATCATTGGTTAATTTTCAACAAATATCTTACAGTATATTTTACTTGTTACATTTATATATATATATATAAGAAGTAAAAGGTAGTCTTGACGGCTACTTAGAAAACAATCTACTATATATTAGGGATTCCGTCACATTTGGGCTGGTTAAGAAATTAAACTATTTTTTTACTACTTCCGAGCTTTCGGATTTATTTGAATCCTTTTTCAAGGCTAAAATATGAACAAGTTCTAATATATAGAGGTAAAATTAATAATTAATTTAAACATACATGCAAAGTGAGTTTGTACAAATTAAGTGAAACAACTTTTAAACACATGAATACATTTTCCACTAAACGTGGTAATTGAAAACTAAATTAAAATCTGTAGGAAGCCGAACATGAAGGCAAAATTTGTAATTGAAATTCTTGAGTTTCGTATATGTATAAAAATAATATTTCTTTTCTCTAGTGACATGCGTATTTTTGATAGTGTGTTAAATCTGAAATTATTTGGATTGAAATGTTAACGTTATTTACGAGGGTCAATAAAATTGTTACTAATGAAGATATATTTTTTAAAAGGATAAAATTAAAATTATTAATCTTTATTTAAATCAGGGTTGGCAAATATCATGATATTTATATAAATATCATAATATCGGATATATATCGGACATGATATATATCAGAAATTTTGATTATGTTCCGAGATAAACGAAGATAAAAATAACATTTTTCCTAAAATATATAATAAAAAAACTTGTCGCTTGATAAATTTTTAAGTAACGCAAAATCGTGAAAGAGGAATATCATCAATCATCATCTTCACTTAAGGCAACTAGCCTACTACTTCATCATTTGAGGAGATCCAGTCCAAGCTTTTAGCTTTTATATCGGTATCTTGATTTAAACATTTAAAATAAATACTAGTTTACTCGCTTTTTCATTGCCTAGACGATTTCTTAATTTGGATTAAATTATTCAAAAGCTCGAAAAAATTCTTTCTAAACCAGCTGTTACCGCTACTGCACTGAATAACTGCTCACATAGTTGTAAGAATTCGTTTCTTAGCCATGCGGAGTCAGGAATTGCAACCGATTTCCACCAAATCAATGGATTTGTTGTTTGAAATTGTGCAGAAAATAAATACTTTGGAAATGGACAAGACTTTCTAGTAAGAGCCATAACAAGCGGAACAAATTCTGGGTTTGTTGAATTTAGAAGACTAGAGCCTGTTGTTTTTGAACCTGTGTTAAATTTTGTCCTAAGAATCTGTGATCAAGCATATTCGCCAAATAATGATGAGATCCTAATGCCATATCTTTTCTTTTGACAAACGCTTTTTTACCGTAATTGGTTGATCTTTCACTTTCAAATCTTTTTCCAGTTGATGCCATACTTCTACTGCAACTCCAATTGTAGTTTGATCACGTTGCATGCGGTTTAATGCCACAGGAAATTAAGTCGGTTCATGATATCCATTGCATTTTTTATAATGTGGGTGTCATTAATTATTCTAATAATGTCTTTATCAATAACTTCCTCATGATTTTGACATAACTGTACCAATATTCCCCGGTTATCCAAATTATGACTTAATTAAATAATTGTATCGCTCATAGTGTTCCAGAGGACTTCCTGAGGCATGACTAGTTTTTTCCTTATAAAAAGCTGCAGACAAATGCTCGTTTCTGAAGTATTTTATAACTTTCAAAATGTGCTCTGTGTCCCCTGGAATGTTAAGGTCTTCTGCAAGTAAATTAAGGATGTGGGCAGAACATCCATAGTGAATTACATCGACATGTGTTAATACCAATTTGCTTTCACGAATTGTGAATTGTTTGCCTGATGTACCTAGCAAGCAGTAAACAAAAACCGGGGAATGAATCCCCGAATGTCGAATTGTAAACCACGAAACGCCCTGTTGTCACGTTCATTTTTGAGCAAGTCGCAAAATATCAAAGATTTTTGCTCCGGTATTTATTTCTTAAAAATAAGAAAATTATATATATCAATCGATAAATATCAGATATATATCATGATATATATCGGCCAACCCTGATTTAAATATTTACATTCTTAACCACAAAACAATGGCTCTTGCAATATTCAATATCTACACTTATAGGTTTGTCACTCCTATAAATATAGAAACCAAACACCACTTATTTACCATTTTTCTCACAACTTGTCTATCGCACATCTCAAGATCCATTACTTTGCCACCAATAAGGATCCAAAGATATGTGACATCCAACCAGAAAGAAACCGGTCAAGTCGAAAAGAAGGCTCAAATCTACAGTAAGATACTATTGTAAGTAGTATATTAAATAACGATTTACTTAACCCCGTAATTAAGGCAATGAAAAGGCCGATGAATTAGCCAAGCAGGGAGCGACTGAGGTCATGATAGGGCCAGAACCTTCCTGCGGAATTGCTAAATGCCTCACCAAGGAGAGCATCCACCAATGGATAAACAACCAGGCGTTGCGCTGGTGGCATGAAACTCCGGGGCAAAGGCACGCTAAGCTATTCCTTAAAAGCCCTGCAAAGGTCGCAGTGGGATAGGACAAAGAGCCACTCCAATTCTAATCTAATCTAACCCCGTAATTACTTAAAGATTGTGAGAAAAATGGTAAATAGGTGGTGTTTGGTTTCTATGTTTATAGGAGTGACAAACCTATAAGTGTAGATGTTGAATATTGCAAGAGCCATGGTTTTGTGGTTAAGAATGTAAAGATTTAATAATTTTAATTTTATCTTTTTAAAAAACATCTTCACTAGTAACAATTTTATTGACCCTCGTAAATAACGTTCATATTGCAATCCAAATAATTTCAGATTTAACACAATATCAAAAATACGCATGTCACTAGAGAAAATAAATAGTATTTTTATACATATAAGAAAACTCAAGAATTTTAATTACAAATTTTGTCTTCATGTTTGACTTCTTTCAGATTTTAATTTAGTTTTCAAAATGTAATCTAATAACTACCACGTTTAGTGGAAAATGTTTTCATGTTTCACTTAATTTTTACTAACTCACTTTGCAAGTAAATTTAAATTAATTATAATAATTTTTACCTGTATTAGAACTTCTCGATATTTTACCCAGAGAAAGGATTCAAATAAATTCGAAAGCTTGGGTGTACTAAAAAAGAGTTTAATTTCTTAACCAGCCCAAATTGCGGTGCAAACGAATTCCCGTCAGGATTCTTAATGACTATAAAATACACATGAGTTCCCGTCCGACACTTGCAGGTATCTTAATCCCGCACTCGGATTGCCGTCCAGTTTATTTAATCCGCATCCAGGTAAACTAAATAGGTTTGAAAATTCCAGTAAATCGTAATCCTGAATTCTAATGAAAAAGTTGAATAACCTATTGGGGTGGCTAGGGGGTGTACTAATTGCTATGAATATATTTTTCTCTCTTTCGGAAACATATATATTAAGTTGTCGTTTTCGAAACGGCAGTTTATTAATATACATATTTCCGAACGTTTGTTGTCGTACGCTATAGTGACACAAAATGCTTGAAGTAATAATAAGTGAAAAGGGTAAACCCCCTTCTGGTTAGGTTAGGTTAGGTTAGCTTAGCTTATTTACATGTATGTATGTATGACTCAGTACAGTAGTAGTTTGCAATGAAATTGTAGAATTAAAATTCCGTATTTTATTCCAATAATGATATCATGTAAAATAATATCGTATATGAGTGCCAAACAAGACATTTATAACTATTTCTCATTTCATACATCTGAAAACGGACCTCCCTTAAAACTTTTATTGTCCACTTATTACAATATGCAATAAATACATAGCTAAATATCAGATGCTTCAGAGAATTGACCAAAATTACCATAAACACCTTTTGGACAGGTCAGTTTTCACCCTGACGGGAACTCGAGTGACGGCTTAACGTACCCCAATTATGAAACAGGTAGACTGGTTATCTTGACGGGAATTCGTGTGCGACTCCAAATTGTGATGGACTCCCTGATATGTAGTAGATTGTATATATACATATATTATCAAAAATCCTTCTATCATATAGTATGGTGTAGGAAGGAGGTGGGCAACGTTGTGCTAAATCGAGCAACAGCAAATTAAATTTTCTCCTACGATTTTATCTCATTTTAGGCATTGTTGGGAAATTTAATTGCAGGAAAGTGCTAGAGAACTGTGAACTTGACGCATTTAGTGCAGTGGAATAAAAGTGCGCGTAAAGAATACTAGGTGAGAGGTAAAAAAACTATAAAACTATTAGTAAACATTGTCATTATAATACAGTTTTTTATCAAGTTACTTGGGTATATGGGTTAATAAACAAAATATTACATTATGGTAAACTTGACGCTTCGCCCCAAGTTTGTGGCTTTGTCAAAAGTTTTTACTGTGTGACTACTACAATGTCAATGTTGCGAGCATGAATAAAATTATTTACAACATGAAGTTGAAAATTTTGATATAGATTCACTTGATTAAAAACAAGACAGTTGATAAACAACTAATATAAGAATAATATAATAAATAAAACCAGATTTAAAAGAATGCATGTACCTCGGACATTTATTTCACAATATATAGGGGATAGTATATTTAATTTATTTACTTACTTAGCAGTTACCTGTAAAAAATTGTCATATTTTAGTAAAGCGTGTTATCAATAGATGTCAAAGGTAATAGTTTAATACTATTATAACGCCTTACATAGTGTTTTAAAGAACAGACCGTTACTAAGAAGCAACAACTACTTCTCGGGCTATATGCCCCGACAGACATTGGTTTTGTATCAATATCGAATTTTGGTTTGTGGTTAGATGGGGATGTAGCTGTTATCGCATTCTTAGCATTTTTTTCACTGAGCAGGTTAATGTATTGATGTGGTTTCAACGTTGTCTCAATTCCAGGATTATTCTCTCAGGGCTTCTGGACGGATAGCATCTACCTTGTACTGATGAGGCGCAAATACGCTGAAACCGGTCTACAAGTGATGTTGTCCCTTATAATTACAAACCAGAATGGTTGGTTCTATCTTAACAGATATACCAACCCCGTTTACTTTAGAAGTGTAATTCAATGTCTGTCGGGGCATATAGCCCGAGAAGTAGTTTATGCAAAGAATACACCACTTAAGTTGGTGTATTCTTTGGTTTATGCTTCTTAGTGAATGGTCTGTTCTTTGAAGAATATTTTTCAAAAACTTTGTATTGCGTTATAATAGTACCTATTGAACTATTACATTTGACATCTATATTTAATTTATTCTGTAATTTCTATTTAATTAAATTATGATAAATTTGGCAACATCTTACTTATCGCTATCATCTTTCTTCATGTATACAGGGTGTCCCAGGAGTTCGTACCAAAAACTTGGGAGGTGATAGAAAGACTAAAAATAATGATGGTATTTTATATTAAATTTTTTCTTTACGCCCTTCGTTAACGAACTATAGGGCTCTAAAGTTGGGAATGAAAAATGGTTTTTTATTTACAATTATTAAATGGCTGATTGTAAATAAGTAATATTTTAACCGTTAATAAACACCATAATTGCACATTTTTTGGCGTGATAGACAAGTCTACAACATACTTGTGAACTCAGTTACCGACTAAGTTAAATGGTGGATGCGGTATTTTTTTGGTAAGTAAAACTTTTTTCAGTTATAAATGCAACAATTGGCTTTTGTGAACATTTTTAGAGATATCAAGTCCTCTTGTGACATCTCGATAACATTAACGGTTTAAGAGATACGGGCAATTTTATGTCGCACTGCACACCTATTGGCGCATTCACATTTATTTTGAATGTACGATTACAGGAAGCATCCTGTATTATTAGTAAATTATTATTAAATCGGTACAGTCTACATTTATAAAAATAAACTTTCTAATCAGCCATTTAATAATTGTAAATAAAAAACTATTTTCCATTCCCAACTTTAGAGCCCTATAGTTCGTTAACGAAGGGCGTAAAGAAAAAATTTTATATGAAATACCATCATTATTTTTAGTCTTTCTATCACCTCCCAAGTTTTTGGTACGAACTCCTGGGACACCCTGTATAATCTCTTTAATAGATGATTTAGTGTAGTTATAGTTTTGTGCTCGAATTTTAGTATTTTTAAAATCGAATTCATGTTTTTCGTGTTTATGTAAAGCGGTGGGATGCATTTTTGGTATATGTTCATTTATACGGTTTTTAAGATACTGTGTCGTCATACCAACTGCCTTGTTTTCAATCAAGTGAATCTATAAAAAAAAATTTAACTTTATATTATAAATAATTTTAATCATACTCGTGAAATTGACATTGTATTGTCACACAATAATAACTTTTCTTTTGAGAAATCCACAAATATATACCCAACAAACCTGATAAAAAAAATATATTATTAAAAAGGTTAAAGAAAATAATACTATATATTATATAACCTTTATTTAATTAATTCGTTTTCTTGTGTTTGATTAATTGATAATTGAATAATAATAATAAATTAAAACATTGCTTTGATGCTTAGAATTCCGGTAGCATGATTCAGAATGTAAGTACTCCAATGTAACACTGTCCTTCTTGTGTATTCATTCATTCGTTTGGGTTGTGCTTAACAACCCAGGCACTTGAACTAAGTAAATCTTTGTACCATTTCCCATATTTCCAGTTCCATTCCAGAAGCTTCGTGTCTACTAGTTCTGAGGGGAAGTTCACATTTTCACATAAATTCACTGACTTTTCCCATTTTGTGTAGATGCTTCCTCAGGGTACAGTGTCCAGTGACATGTGTATAAGTTTCATGTGATACAGCTGATCTCACTTTATATTTGAAGTATGGAAGATACCCTTTTATACTTTAGCAGAATTGTTGATTCACAATCAAGTGGTCTCCACTGTATAGTTTATTTACGTTCGTGGTAAAATGCAGTTCAGTTCTCCACGAGTTTACTAATAAACCCATTTACTTCGTGTGAGTTTTTTCAGATAAAAACAGATAATTATTTACAATAAAAATATGATTAAATGTCGTGACATTAGTGAAAATCATGCGACAAAATGTTGTACAAGATGCAGTCACTCCAGTGTTAATAAAACTTGCAAACATGGGTGGTTGTTTAGATTGTAATTCTGGTATTCAAAAAACTGCGCGCTTATATTGGTCGCTCTACTTTTTCCAAAAATTCCAGAAGAGAGCGAAGTTGACGATGAAGATGAAATTTCGTAAAGGGCAACCTTTGGAGATGAAGAATTGTCGGACGTTGATGACAGCGACTCCGAATCCGACACTAGCAAAATTACGGAGGAAGAGTCTGTGATTCGTTGCGACGACGATGACAATGATTCCGTAGCTGATGATAGAGATAAAATGAAATATTTCATTATATTTGAAAATATATTATTGTTTCACTGAATAAACATGCTTGCCATTATTCATATCACATTAAAGATATGTTTACTAAATAAATACAAAGTGGCATGCAGAAGGAAGTCGTGGAAAATTTCATTTTTTTGCATTAATGAAATTGTTACATCGGCATACAATTTGGAAATAAGGATATTCCTTTTTTTACGCGGCCGCGTATCGCATGCCTTTCATTATTTCATCTTAGATTTGTTCAAAGTACCCTATACCATGTCGGAGAGCTGGACTACATAAAGCAGTATCGATAAGGTACATGACATTTGAGTTCATAAATGATTGTGAAAACATTAACACATCACCAAATAGCTATTCTGTCAGTTTGCATAGGCCGGATATGTAAATGGCGATCAGTTTTCCACGTCGGAAAAACCTGCCTGAAAAGCCGATAAGGTACACGCGTGAAATTTTTTTCAGGCATTGTTTATACCTTGACTAAGAGCGATGTAAACGTGGCAGAAAGTTAACAGGTCGGAAAACCCTCGGCAGAATGGATTAAAAGTCGCGGTGCTGTGAAGAAAGGATTGATTTAATGAGAAACTGCATTTTGACCGTTTTCACTTATTACTTGTGACAAAGTGCTTGTCAATCTCATATCAGGTGTGATTATGTATTAGCGATCTGATGATAAACCTCTTTTATTTCCTTCATAATCTTTGATATTAGAAAAATACTGGTCTTATAACAGATGAATTTCTTGGACCTTGAAACTAAGGATTTTTTTACAAAATTCTTATTGATAATTTAGAAGACGTACTATCAGTCTCTCGTAATGTATGTAAGTAAAAGATCATCATAACATCACACGATAAGTTATTTGAATTCCACTTTCAGTTCCTTCTGCCAAGGGTTTTCCGACCTGCTAATTTTCTGCCACTATCGCACCGCTCTTCCTTGAGACTCAAAGAATGTACGGAAAGCTTTTCACGTGCAGGTAAGGAATATTTCACAATATTTCGTTGACTCGGCATCTGGCCTTAAGGATTTAATAATAAAAGTTTATAAATCCCTCATTGTACAGTAAACAGTAACAGATCCGTAGTCGGTAAAATTTAGATACTAATACATAAATTAAATGTATTACCCATCTCGTCAAGGTAGATAATTGAACGATTTTCACATCTATATTTTTGAATATCTTGTAAGTAATCATGACGCCACATTCGTAAACGATATGACTCCATTATCGCTTGCCTCTTATTGATGGTACAATATTGAAACACCATTTGAGAAATAGCTCTCCACAAACTGGATCTGCTACAAACAATTCCCATTTCGTCTTTAGTTAACCGCTTTATACAATCTAGGGCTGCTATCATTTGTTCGTGGTTTATCGTTCTTCGGATTATATCCTTTTGCATTTGGTCAACACATTTGGTTTTATTAGCGTCACTTCGTATTTTTCGTTCATGTATTGGCGTTTACTGTAAATATTGGGGTTTTGGTCAACTTACATGTTTCTTTTGCTGCATCGGTTATACTATAACCTCGATGTTTCAATTATTCAAACACATTTTGCACTATTCGCTTCGCATCATAAATAAATGCACTTTTTTGCCCTAGGACCCCACATACTTAGTTTTAAACACAAGATTATATTCGGAGTGAAATATGTATTATAAACAAAAATTCTGAGACAATATTAAAAATGAATAATCCTACTTTCTATTTTATCTATAAATATTTTAATTTAATTTAATAAATATAAAAAGGGCAATGGGAATAAAGTAAGTAGGTGCAGTACAGGTCAGACAAAGGAAAACAAGCAATGAAAGCTATTTTTATATTTACACAATCAGATTAAAATATTTATAGGTAAGGTGGTCAACCATTTATCGTGAAAAATACTTTTAACTTGAAAAATAAAAATTGGGAAATATCTTCCGAAGCACAAATAAATAGTAGAATAATCAAATAAATTAAAAAATTATTCTCGAATATTATTTTACCAGCCAAACATTTCAGTTGTAAAATAATCATAGGGGAGGGTGGTCTAAGTGAGACGGCGTACCAAGTGAGACAACCAGAATAAATTTTAAAATTTCCCTCTACATTACGTTTACTGTCAGTGAGTTGTTGAAATTAAGAAAGCAAAACGTTCTGCGACTTTTTAGATTGTTTTGGTTGATTTTTACAGTATTTTTATACAAAAACTAATTTTAAGGTAAGTTAGTTACTTTCTTATAACAGAAAAGGGAAGAAGTAAAATAATAACGGAAACGCCCTGAAGGATAAACTGATAGAAAAGGAAAAATCAAAAGAATTAACTAAAAAAGCTAAGCGATATATGTGAATTACAAAAAGGGAGACCTAAGAAAACGCGTCAAAACATTAAGAAGGCAAAGAAACGGGATTCGATAGACACTGATACCTCTGAAGATTCCGAATATGAAACGTTTTCTGAAACTGAAGACTGGGTACCCGATGATGAAACTGAAGATTCCGTTGTGACCAAAGCAGATGTATCAGTGGAAAAATTTGTTTTAATTATGTTCCCAAAACAAATTTATTATGCCTCAAAAGTTACAGGAGTGTCTGACGACGAGTTCGAAGTGTCTTTTCTTCGTAAGAGCCTTAAATTTTCGAACTGCTTTCTGTTTCCAGATATACCAGATACATCTTTTGTTACTTTAAATGATATGGTACTTCCAGATCCTGTTCCAGGCAGTTACAAAGCGATGGTCTAAATTGTACAAATTCAAAATTAACTTCAGTTCGGTTAATATTCGCTAAAAAAAATTGTTTGATTTTTCTACTCTTATACTGTATATAGTATTCTATGTCTCAGTTGGTACTTTTGTTAGTCTCACTTGGTACTTTTGTTAGACTCACTTGGTACACTTTCAGGTACTAAATGAGAGAAGTTCGTACTTAAGAAAAATATATTTTTTTTTGCTTATTTTTGTGGTTAATTTCTTTGCTAATAATTTAGAAACTACCCTCCCCGGCATTATCTTTTCGATTTTCGAAGAAACGAGGACTATACTGTGCTATTGTTATCGGATTAACGACTACCTGCAGTGGGTTTTCGTCTTTAATCATCAAGTCAAAACTAAATCTTGGAATGGAGTATACCTTATCGGTTTTATGGAAATTTTCCGCGACTTTGAATCATTTCTACCGGGGGTTTTCCGACCTGCTATAGTGTATTTGAAAATCAAGAGAGAGTAAATTCCCAGAATAAAAACTAATTCGGTATGCAAAACTATAGAACAGTACGTGCGGTAAAACTTCAATATTTGTAATGCATTCTAAATTGTTTTTGTTAATTTCAATACAAAATTTATTAAATTTCTTGGACTATCACCTTATTTTATGATCTTTCATTGTTACTACAGTAGGCCTAAGAGGATTAACGTGCGTCATAGGCGTAAGCAGATTAGAAAGGGATAATTGTTATTTAACGACCTCCGAATGGCAACAGCTTCTAATGACAGATATTTTGACTTATAAATAGTGCTCAAGTTTCTAGAAATGCAGTTATTTGATTTTCGACAAACGTGACAAATAGTAGTGACTAAAAATGGAAGCAGTTTGTGAGTATACGCCAGTGAAAAAATTAAAACTAGACCATTTATCGCTCAATGAAAAGAGTGCTGTAGTGAATGTGTACCACTATTTTAAACATCAAAATCCCTCAAACACTATTGACAGTGTAGTTGAAACAACATCTAAGGCAATGGGATATGGAAAATCTACAATATATAAAGTTCTAAAGGAGGAAAAATCAGGTGGAGTAACCTCACCAAAGCCGAAACCAGGTAGACCAAAACTATTAAAAGTCAACGTGGACGAGTTTTTTAAAAATGCTATTCGTAAGCTTGTTCACTCATTTTTTATAAACAAGCAAATACCAACTTTAGATAAAGTTTTGCAAGCCATTACGAATGATGTTGATTTACCCACAATAAGCCGGGATAAACTATGGAAAACGTTACATGAGTTAAACTTTAAATTTGAAAAAATGGGCAGACACTCAATGCTAATTGATTCTGAAGAAATTGTATGTTGGAGAAGACAGTACCTCAGAAGAATACAACAAGTTAAAGCTCAAAATAAAAACATTTATTATTTAGATGAAACATGGGTTAATGAAGGACATTGTGTAGGAAGAGTTTGGAAAGACAAAAATATAAAATCATCCCATCAAGCTTTTCTAGAAGGATATACTACTGGTTTTAAGGAACCTATAGGAAAAGGTAAAAGATTAATTATTTGTCATATAGGCAGTACAAACGGTTTTCTTGAGAATGGTTTACTCTTATTTGAATAAAAAAAAACCGTTGATTATCACGAAGAAATGAATGGAGACGTGTTTGAGGAATATTTTGAACAGATGATTCAATTCATACCAAAAGGATCGGTTATTGTAATGGACAATGCAAGTTACCACTCCAGATTACTTGAACCTTTACCAACCACTAAATGGAAAAAGGATGAAATTGCAAAATGGTTATCTTCTAAAAATTTAGCCTTTGACAATACAATCCTGAGGGCAGAATTGTTAACTATTGCTAAAAAACATAAGCAAAATTATAAAAAATATAATATTGAGGAGATAGCCAAAAAACCAGAAATTGAAATCCTTCGTTTACCACCCTACCATTGCGAGCTGAATCCGATAGAATTGATATGGGCTCAAGTTAAAGGTTATGTTGCCAGAAATAACACTACTTTTAAATTATCAGATGTTAAAAATCTCTTCAATAAGGCAATATCTGAAGTAACAAGTGAAAATTGGCAAAAATGTATTAGACACGTTACAGAAATAGAAAAAAAAATGTGGGAGCTAGATAACATAATTGATATTACTATAGAGCCCATTGTAATTTCTCTAGAATCAGATGGTGAATCTTCTGACACAGAGTGCGAGGAACCATAACTTTAAAATTATTAATTTATGTACTTTAATTTTATTTTTAGATTTTTATTTTTTAAGATTTAATATTGTCGTATTTTTTGCATGTTGCTCGTCAAATTTTATCCTTGCGGTTGGTTTTTTTTTTCTCATATACCTACTTAATTGTTTTTTAAGCTCCTCATATTAATTTATAAATAATTGTAATTATCTGTACATATTATATACATATTTTGTAAATAAACATATGCCTAAAACAAAATGCCTAAAATAATATTGACTTTTTCTTCATTTTACCCAAATTAAATTACTACTTACGAATTATGTTTATCTATCTAAAATTGGTAATCTGGGTATAAATAACTAAAACAAATTAAATATTTCTATTTCCATATTAATTTAATTTTGAAAACGCACGTCTATGGTTTACTGCCTTTAACACTGATAACTGCAAAACATTTCAGGGAATTTACTCTCTCTTGATTTTCAAATACAGTATAACTTTCTGCCACTGTTACACCTCTTAGTCAAGGTCACGCGTGTACCTTATCGGTTTTTCAGGAAGGTTTTTCCGACGTGGAAAACTGGCCGCCATTTACATATCCGGCCTATGCAAACTGTCAGAATAGCCATTTGGTGATGTGTTAATGTTTTTACAATCTTTATGAACTCAAATATCCTGTACCTTGTCGATACTGGTTTATGTCCAGCTCTTGGACTATAAAGACAGGCAATTTGACAAAATCTGAAAATGCGATTTACATTATGAAGAGGATGCGTAAATTGGTGGAATACCTGTTTATCTTTAATCTTTTATAACCCTTCCAAGAGGCAAGCACTTGAAAATGGGTCCTCAAAATCTGTCACTGGCTCCCGGTCTATAAAAGAAATCTGAATAGAATATAGCATTTTTGGATAAAAGGTAAGTTTTTTTCTTTGAAGAACATTCCTGGACACCCTGTATATAAGATATAAAGGGCTAGATAATAAGCTAACAATATTATTCCATTTTGTAGATGTACAAGAACCCAAATACATTAAGTTATGCTTTAATTCGCGTAGTTTATCATTAAATAATTGTCTTCAGAATGTCCATGCCACAAAACGTTAATCTGAAAACAAAATCGGAACTGTACACTTGGGAGAAGTATTTACCGTGAACAAGTTGCCGTCTGCAACATTACATTGGTAGGGTGAAAATATTTCCATATATTTTAATATTAATTTATTGTATGAATGCTTGCGGTGAGCATCCACTGAGACCTAAAAGATCTCTCAAAGACTAGTATAACCTTCAGTCTTAATCCTTCAAAGAATTATAGTGTATCCTTAGGCTTCAATTTAGACAAGCCTTCCTCTTCTATTCAGCAGTGTATGCAAGGTGTTGTACTCGTGACCTGGGATTATCTAGTGCCATGCATTCCGCAAGTATGTGATTAGAGGTTTCTTCTTCCACATTTAGTTTTTCACTAACTTTGTTGGTACTAAAAGAGGCAACTGGCCATCAGCTATACTTCTATATTTATTATGAGATTTCGCATCCACTGCGCCGTTTGTATGGAATTGCGAACACACTTTTTAGGTAAGTTGTATTACTTTCGTAAGATTTGCTGTAGCTTGTCTATCACATGAGCTCTTTAGACAAAGGAACCATAAATTGACTATTCTAAATAAAAAAACCGCATGATTTCTACTGATAAAGTTTTATTTAAGTAAAATCCATCACAGCACTAGTTTGTAAGTCCCCTATTTGACAGGTCAACCATATGGACTGCAGAAAAATATACCGTATTTGTAGATTATAATTACATAGGAATTTAATTAGTATAACAAAATACTGAACTTTTTGGATTGGATTTTAGAGTGTAAGATAGGTTAATTAATAACGAGAGTTAATAATTTGGACCTCTATATTCTTAATCTTACTAAAATATTATGACTTATGCAGCAGTTCTAGATTTCAATATATTTAAACTGTTTCAGTTGCAACTGAAATATTTAAGTGAAAGCTACATTTTTCAACTGAGATAAACAAAAAAACATCATAAAATATAAGTTTCAGTTTCTTACAATACACTGAAACTAGCCTAAATTTCCATATTAACCTATCTCAACTCGATCTAAATAAAACCATATTATATTATCTTAAAAATATTTCATAACAAAAATATCAAAATATTATTCAATTCATGGACTTCAAACAGACTCGACGTCATCTTCATAATTCCGATGCAAAAGTGATTCTTGGTCCTCATCCATTAATCGCTGTGGAAATATTAGTCCATCGCCCAAACTGCATAAAATACACAACAATTAAACCAAGCAAGACTTTATGAATTAAATTTGTGTATAAACAATCTACAAGACGCTTACGGAAAATCCAAATTAGATAGCACACTGCAGTAAATGCTAGTTCTCATCGTTTTATAGATGACAACCCATGAAGGTAATTAATATCATTAGAAGCTCAAATAAATTTTTGTGTTTAATGGTATGTTATATTGTGTCGCAAGGGCAGAAAATGAGCTTTAGCAGCCCAAGACTATTAGATGCACGAGCGAGCGTAGCGAAGCGAGGACAGCTGATAGTTAAGGACTGCTAAAGCGTTTCCTGCATGTGTGACACACAACTGTTGTTCGCCTACCGAATAAACTATAAAATAGGAAAATATAACAAAAATCTTTGACATACACTGACGTTTAATGAAAAAATTCACGTGAAACGTCAAAATAATCAAGTGACAGATGGTGAAAAAATCGTGACATCAAGAATTTTCCACCCTTGGGATGCTAAACAATAATTTCCGCCCTATTTTTGGTGTTCACACGATTGGTTTACCGGTAGGGTAGGCGAAAAAATGATTTACATTACCCACAGAAATACAGGAGCGAATTGTGCCCAGTGGTTAACAATCCGTAATTTTCACGTTGAAAATCTGTACAAAAACTAAATTTTTCAATAACAACATATTCCTGTTTGAAGACGATCAAATGTACCGTTTCAAAGAACTTTGAATTTTTAGCTATAGATAATCTTCACTCACCAGATTCTGTAAAAACAGACATTATGGAGAAATTTGCATCAATTGTCACTATTTATTGGAAATTGTGTTTCAATACTACTTTGAAGGATTTTCAATAATTCTGATATGAAGGCTCGTATTACAAAAATTGATTTGAACATTATATTGATCTCATCTACTCGTTCCCTAAGTTTTGTTATCGGTTTCCTAGACCTAGGTATATTGGGTTTTTTGAACCTTCTGCACTTACACAGGAAAAACAAGTTTTTGAAGTTTTCACGATACTTTTCAATATGTACCTATCCTCAAAATATTATACAATGAATTTAGTTTGCTAAAATTTAAGTTGTATGTGAGAGTCTTTATTTCATAAGATTTCCCATTGGAAATAAGATTATTTATAGTCCTAAATACAAGTAGGTGCTTCTAAACGGGTAATATTTTTACTTCAATATTTGGCTACAATGTATGGCAACAATGGACCGGCAATACGACAACTTTTAACGCAGCATATAGCTCAGCAATATATGTCGGCAATAATGCCTGCAACAGTATGGCCCGTAAATTTCTTTCGTAAACGGGTTACACAATCGGGCAACAATGGCTGACGAAATAATACGCGTCGGAGCAGCTTATATTGTTTTAAACAAAAGACAAGATTGTGGCTTCGACCTTACTTCAATAGACGTGAAACTTCAGATAATTTAAGCCTAGAAATAAGTCTTGATAATAATCGATTTAAAAACTTTTCAAGAATGTCAAAGAGTGACTTAAAATTTCTTTTGAACCCAATTGGACAAAAAATAAAAAGAAAAGATACAAACATGAGAAAAGCAATACCTGTTACCACAAGATTGGCGATAACTTTACGCTTTTTAGCGACTGGAGATTCATATAAAAGTTTGATGTATCTTTTTCGATTTTCAGCTGCTTCCATTTCTGTTATAGTTCCAGAAGTTTGTGCAACCTTAATAGAAGGATTAAAAGACTACGTCAAGGTAAGTCAACAGTGATTTATTAAGTCATATTAGTGGGTAATAAGTAGGTAATATTAATGATAGCAGTAGTGGTAGTAAGAGTTTTTGATCAATAAAGAATTATTCATCACATTGGCGAACAGTAAGTGTCCACAAGTTCCCCTTAAGTAGAATTTGGACTAAAGAGGCATACTGGCGATACTGAGGAACAGTAATGTGCTGAAAAGTATTTTGGCTCGACTCGTATTCATTTGCATTGTGATAGTCTTGAGACCGAGGAACATGAATGTTTTGTGATTTTTTTGCAGTACTGAATTTGAAGGGATATCTGAATATTGGCTTAGTGAAGTTGTAGCTCCGCTTCTGCTATCAATATCTGGACTCTGTAACGGAGTAGATATAGTCAAATGTTGACTTCTGTACATTTCCATATCACAATCAAACAGAATTTGCGTTATTTTGAATTCTGCATTAGCACGGATTTATTCATCATATTTGCTTAACTTGTGTGCTATATGCTCTCCAAAAGAGGAATATTCATTTCTCCTTTTTTCACCAGCAGTACGTATAATGTTTTGAGCTTTTTCTAAAATTAGATCTGCAGTTTTGGACTTCTGAGAAGCTCGTGGTTTTGGAGTGGAAACTGAGGACAACAAAGAGTCAGCCGTTTCTGAATCCACGACTTCTTCTTGGTCAGCACTGATGTTAGTATCTAGGGTTTCAGTCACCTGAAAAAGGATAAAGTAGTTAATATAAAAGAAGGTATTTTTGGCACGGAGTTTATTTAATTTTTTTTCAGATGCCATCACGAGTGACGAGTGGAAAGAAATTGCGAAAGATTTCGAGGATCGTTGGAATTTTCCTCACTGTTTCTGTTTCCTCACATATCCACCTAATAGTGGTAGTCAATATTATAATTACAGTTTTTTAGCAAAGTATTATTTGCTGTAACAGACGCACGATACAATTTTCGGTATGTACATGCTGGAGTCCAAGGAAGAATATCCGATTGGGGAGTTTTGAGACATACAGTTTTTGGAAAAGCACTCCTGAGCCAAAATCTTAACGTACCACCTCCTGATTCCTTTCCCGACCGAGATCTGTTAACACCGTACGTTTTCCTAGCAGATGATGCATTTCCTTTAACCGAGAATATTTGTAAACCCTATACTGTAGATTTGAACATAAGATCTCCTAAACGTGTATGTAACTACAGAATATCCAGGGGACGCCGAATTGTCGAAAACTCTTTCGGTTTTCCGTATATTACACATAACTATTGATGTTGACGTAAAATGTGTACAACATATAGTAATGGCTTGTGCATATTTACATAATTTTTTGCGACGAAACACAAGAGCACAAGCTCTGTATTCACCACCTGGGTCTTTTGATAGTGAAGATATTGACGTTGGAACAATAGTTCCAGGATGGTGGAGATGGTCTCTAAGTATGCTAGGGTAGTGATTCCGAGGCGGGGGTAACGGCGAGTTTGAGGTGGGTTTGGTTGGTAGGCATCCCCTTGGGGATGAGTCCAACACTGTTTGGGTCATGGACTCATTCAAACATGAGTTTCCCATCTCGGCCCGAAAAAAGAAAAAAAAAGGATGGTGGAGAGTGGATGAACAAGGCTTAACAGATTTAAGAATACTGGGAAGGAATGCAAGCACAAAAGCAAAAGCAATGAGAGACGAGTTTATGCATTATTTTATGACAGAGCAGGGTCGAGTGGCGTGGCAAGATACATATTTAACACAAAGAAGTTGAAATCATCTATATACTATAATAAAGATATCCACCGAGCAAAAAATATCTCAATCCTTTTACACCCTATTTGCGTAATAAGTGGTGTTATATGTGTGTCACCGGCGAGTTTATTTAGAAAGAACAGAGGATATTTTTATGCGCAGTGGCTACCTACATTCCCAATTTGTACTATAATACACTATAATTATACTTACATTAGTTGTTGTATGTTCGCTGTCCACTCCTATATTCGGGGTATCTTGAGTAAGAATAAACGATATCGCATCAAAAGCAAACCATTTCACTGGTTTGCCGCCAGCACTACCACTTTTAATCTTCTTTTTTCCTCATTTTTTTGCGTAAGTTCTCAAGCTTCTGAATTTTTTGTAAGGCTCATCACTTGATATATCAAATTTTTCAGCGATAACAGCCCATCCATCTTTTTTAGCATTTCTATCTTTATATATTCCGGTTTCCACATTCCACAACTCATGGCGTAAATGTATTTCATTAATAAAGTCAATAATCCTCTCATTAGACCAAGTAGTAATTTTATTCCTACGAATTTTTCAAAAAACAGCAAATTATAAGCAAAACAATGTAATATTGAAGTGTATTTTCGCTCGCCAAGCGATCGTCCGGCAACCTGTCTGCAACATATAAAACTACATCGGCGATACCAAATACGTTTGGCTATAGTGGCCGGGACATGCTAAAATATTACACTATATTGCATAGTCTGGCTGTTATTGTTAAAAATGTTGCCGGCCAATCTGTTGCAGCCACATATTGCAGTAAAAATATGGCCCGTTTAGAGGCCCCTTAAAGGCATCACTTTTCACTTAAATACACAAGCACCAATATGACAAATGCCATAAGAAACTTCGTATACGCAAAACGTCATCAAAGCAATTTTAGCCTCAATATAGCTGTCTCACAGCTAGCCAACCAAAAATGGGTTAGGTACACTATTGTATAAAGTCACTGTAATTTTTAGTAAAATTTTACTAGTTCATCAAATTCGGTCATTTTTTGAAGTGTCGAAGTTGGTTTCAGCATTATCATAACCCAAATGATGAAGAAATTTAAATTGTTAGAATATGCTGATAGAGCTTAGCAAATATGTTACAAAAATAGTTATTTAATTAAGTATAGAAATAATAATATAAAATTAAAATCTTATTTTATCATTTTTGAAATATTTTTGTGTTCAATCATGACAACACTGTCAAAATATTTTATTTATTCTTGGGAGGCACATTCTCTGACTGAGTCAGTTTATACAGTTGGCAACTCTCCTGCTGATGAAAAAACACAACTACCGTTTTATCAAGAGAAGAAACCGAACCATTAGCAATTTCGGGGAATGAATTAATCTAGGCATCCTACAAAAAATATATTAAAAAGGGAGTGTTCTCAAGCACATATTTTATGTTATGGAAACAGATATTTTATTGGTAATTAATTGAATTTATATGGGTGTCTGGATTTAACAACAATTGGCTAAAGTTATATATCAGCTTATGCTGTCATTTTCGAAAGGATTGAAAATTCTGTTATAAAACAAATGAATCATTGAGAATAGTGTGGACTAAATGAAAAAATGCTTTGCTCGTTATTTATCACCGCGGAGGAAAATCAGGACAAGACGAATAAATTTTTCTTCAAGATTATTTGACAGATCCTGAATACTATAAAAAATACAAACGAAAATTAACATTTCCATCATACACATAGAAATTGATGTATGACATTTATAGGTATAATTACTACCACATCTACAAACAGATGATTAGTGGTTATTAATCACAGATCACGTATTAATTACTAAAAACTAGGGTTTTAAATTGGTTCTCTAACAGATCAAGCTAAATTAACATGAAATGTGCTATTTTCATTTGCCACAAAAATAATAGCATTTTGTTTCTCTCATCAAACGTTTTAAATAGACATCGACAATGCTGCAAATATCAAAAATGACAAAATGGTAGTTGTGAATAATGGACTCGTTTTTGAAGCACCGAATCCTCGAGTTTTAATGATTAGTACATCAAAAACAACTGATAGCATAATTATATGGATAAATATGTCACTTCCGTTAGCTCTGAAAGTGAGCGTATACTTATTAGATTATTTTAAGAAGAATATTCTGCCAATTTAGATACCTACCTTATGTTTTCAACTAATACACTCATAATACAAAGAAACTAGATAAAAGTGTATATAAAATGATCATTTTTCAGTTTGATAAGTTCTAGCTACATAACTTTTCAAAATGAAGCTTCCCTTCTGTTTGCTCTGAACGTATACTTACGTCCGTTTTCATAGTAAACACGTTAACAGGACCTTAACTAATGTCACATAAAATTAAAGAGTCGATGAGTTTCATAATTGTTTTTAAACTTACAATGTCACGTTTCGGGTCAAGTGGTATCATTTTCATAAATGTTAATGAGACAACCTATATAATGTTCCACTAGTCTAAAGGTTTCTCTTATACCAATTCGGCGATACCTATTTTTTGTGTCAGGTGCCTTCTAAGAAACGACCAACTAATTTGTATATAGTATATTACATAAAGTGTGCGGAAAGTGACATTTTTCACACGAGTGTGAAAAATCACTTTCGCACAAGTAATGTACAGTATTTTTCCTACGATCACGTGATAATTTCACCAAATAATGTGTAATCAACATCTGGCATATTAATACACAAAATGTTACAATTAAAGTCAACATAATTGATTTCAAGAAATAACAATAACTATCATTAGTAGCAAAAATTTAATTAGTTATAGGTAGGTTATTACAATTAATTCTTAATTATTGTATATATTATGTTATTGTCAGTATCCACGATAGTGTTATGCATGTCTGGGATACGTTGTTATTGTATATAGTTCCAGGTAGGTAGGTAGGTATATAAACTGACCTCAGAATTAATGCGCTTCACTTCACTAATCAGAATAATTTTTTGACATTTCTTACAATTTGTCAAAGCCTGCTTTTTATATATTATAATGAATACCTATAAGATGATTACATTTTCCGTTCATTAATAATGTTGATTTGGATTAGTTGGTACAGCATCGGACTTATGACGAAGAGTACGTGGGTTCGATTCCCGACCACGTCCTAAATTTTTTTTCAATCAAGAACAAATTTCACTTTTCAAATAGATTGCTTCAAATTTAGATATTACATAGGTAAATCTAGTTAAAAATTATATATTTGACAGCTTGACAGTGGTCAATCTTAATAAAAATTATACATTTGACTGATTATCCGCATGCGTGCGGAAAGTTACTTTCCGCTCATGTGTGGAAAGTAATTCGCACGCTAGTTCGATATAAGCCACTTTCCGAGGTACTGTATAGTGCGATATACGTTACTTTCCTATGTGGTCGTAGGAAAAAGTTTTTTATTTGAAAAACAAAGAGAGCTGAAAAACAAAAAGAATTGGAATACAATAACACTTTTACTACAGTTGATGCTCAAATTGATGTCCACCTTCATTCATGCAGCATTCAAATCTTCTGAGTAAATTTCTTATGCATGCTGCTTCAATACTTTCTGGTGTAACAGATTGGCAAGCTGCTCTGATTCTGTTTTTTAAATCATCTACATCATCAGGAGCTGTAACATAAACTAATCCTTTTAAATATCCCCAAAGAAAAAATCTAACGGGGTTATATCTGGTGAAAGAGCCGGCCAATGTATTGTACCATTTCTCCCAATTCATCTGTCTTGGAAATACACATTCAGATGTGACGTTACTCGCTGAGCAAAATGAGGAGTTGCACCATCCTGTTGCCACCACACAGTCGCTCTCTCATTTAGTGGAATGTCCTCAAGCAAATGGGGAAGAATATTCTGGAGAAAATCTAAATACCTTTCGCCTGTCAAAGTCCCTTCATAAAAATACGGCCCAATCAAGCGGCCATTAAACACATTTATCCCCCAAATAGTTTGGAAATGCGTTTCTCGCGTCCACCGACAATTATGTCTATTTACTATACCGTTGTTATGAAAACGGCTTTCGTCGCCCCACAATATTTTATTTAAGAAAAATGGGTCCTCTACGATTTTAATTGCCATTTCAGCAATGAAATCGAGTCTTCTTTGTGGATCTGCAGGAGCTAGACCTTGCGTTAAATGTATTTTGAAAGGATGATATTTGTATTGCTTTAACACTCTTTGAATAGTAGATTTACTTATTCCTAATTCTTGTTGCAGACATCGAGTTGAAATGTGGGGATTGACTTGGATATATGCAAGAATATTAATAATATTATCTTCCGTTACAATAGGCTTACGTCGAGAATTTTGATGTTTTCCGGGTGAAAAAGAACCATGTCTTAACTTTTGTTCTACATAAGTAAAAGTATTTTTACCGGGAGCTGTTCGGTCGGGGAAACGATTTCTATATAAATCTCTAGCACGTCTTGTATTTTTTCCACATTCTCCATAGATGATCAGCATATCGACATACTCGTCATAAGTGAAATGTAAAGGCATGATAAGTTTCAAGTCACAAAACTTTTAACAACAATAATACAGTGAACGATTGTTCACTGACACTGACAGCTTTTGACTACTAGAATAGCTGTTACTATAATATGTTTTTTGTTTCTCAGCTCTCTTTGTTTTTCAAATAAAAAACTTTATAAAAATGAGTTTGTCGTTTCCAAGTACCTAACACAAAAAAATAGGTATCGCCGAATTAGTATAAGAGAGACCTTTAGAGAAGTGGAACAATATACAGGTTGTCTCATTAACATTTCTGAAAATGATACCACTTGACCCGAAATGTGACATTGTAGCAAAGTAGTTGATTGCTTAAAATGTGTAATACTACCTACGGTTTATAACTGCCAAATTTCAATATTGTAGTTCAAATAGTTTTCGAGATATATACTGCCCAAAACCTCGTGGGACACCCTGTATAAAGTTATTTTTGTGTGTGCAAGTTAACAGTAAAATTTAGTGTAAATTTTGAAATTATGTCACAATGAACAAACTAGACTAGAAATTAGACATTGTGGACTACAGGTTGGTAAGCAGTTTTTTCAGGTTATTAAATATAGAATCGAAATCATACATTGTTAAAACTTTAGCTTTAGTTTGCGAGTAGTTTTAAACGTAATAACCAGTATCTGCCTATACTATTAGTACTATTACAAAATATAATTTGACTCAGAATCTAGTGGGTTAGGGTTTATTTTTTCGTAAATAATACATCTTTGTTCTAGTTGAATATCGAACATTTTCTTTGAGAAACCCTATATTTTTGTGTAATTTAATTTTTTTTATTGAAATTTGAAGTTGACAGGAGAACGAATGACCTTGAAAACTTTCACCTGTGGCGCCCGAGGGGAAAATTTCATTGCTTTGCCTCCTCGATTAGGGTAGCCAGGTGTCGCCACTGGTTTCAACATTAGATCGTTAGGGATTGTTCCATTGAATCCTATATGTAAAATGAGCAAAGGTTCAGTCGGGAAATTTCACACTTGATCAGGAATTAACATTTTTAAATGCAATGGCACTGAAGAAGCGCTTAATTGAATTTAGAGACGGAAGCTTTAACACTCACAGACAGAGTAAGAATACCCAGTTATAGATTTTAATTGACATTTGATGAACTTCAAATTTTGGTGGTTTAAAAAGGTAGGCAAAGGGACTATTTTTACTTATTAACATTTTGATATACGTCAGTAGCGTAGATTTTTATGAGGCTTCAAAACGTCGATTTTTCAAAAAAAAATTATCATTTTTTTATTGGACTTTTGGTTACCATAATAAAAAGAGTATCACTTGAAACACCTATAGGTAATATAACTTCAACGGTGTCTGAGATTTACGTCGTCAAGAATTTTTTTATTTTTGAACGTCCCTGTATACACGCTAATTGGCTTTTTATGAACTGCAAATTTCGGTGGTCAGCAAAAGACAATTAGTTGAGTAGATGCCCTTATGAATATTGTGTCAGTAGCGTACGTCTTTAGGGGACTTCAAAAATCCGTGTTTTTAAAATAGTAATTGCAATATTTCCGTAGATGTTTGACAAAATACAAAAATGTTTATGAAATTTCAAAGACACCATATTAAACAAAAACTAACTTGAATAGCGGTGTTGAAGTTCATCAGATGTCAATTAAAAGCTATAACTGGGTGTTGCGATTTTAAGTGGGTCACACTGTATATTAAAATAAATTATTTTAGAATACAGCTTGGACTTAAATGCACAGTCAACATGCAACCACCACTTAACAAACCTCTATGGTCGCCTTAATTGGGGCAGCAAGTCTCTTTAGTTTAACAGGCTGTTAAAAAGTTAAGATGCAATAGCATTTTTTGTTAACAGGACATTAACTGTTAAGGTCCTGTTAAGATTGATTATGAAAACGGGCCTTAGTTATTTTAAATGAAATATTCCTCTAGTAGTTATATTATATATAGTAATAATGTAGTTAATAAATGTTCTTATAATCAAACATCTTTATCCCGTTATTTTTATACAGCTAGTGTTGAATTAGTATTTGGCTAAAATAAAATTAAGGAATGCAAAACTGAAATAATTGGAAAAGTTGTAAAAGCTCTTATTTGCTATGTTGTTCTGCTAAACACTCGTACCTTACATATTTGACTGTATTTCCTGGTAAAGTATATATAAAATTAATTGAATATCCTACTGTTTGTATCTGAGAATAGGGCAAGTCCACGTGACGTCATGTGACAGTCGCCCGGATGAATCTGATGATAAACAAGCGTTCTTTGCACAACACGTGGTTCTTAATAGTTATTTTGATCGTGTTTGAGTTCATTTAATTTTGATTCGGTGCTTTCTTCAACATTGTTTTAATTGCTTAGGTATTTTAATGGCTATATCTGACTGTTTATAATTAAAAATATCATTAAATCAATACAAAACCACCAAATTACAAATCTATCCAAATAATTGTTTATTCTCAGGGCGACTGACATTAGTGTCAACTTGTCAGTTGGTGGACATGCCCTATAGTGGCATAAAAATCTATTGTTGCGAGGTCACCAACTCAAAGTCGGTCCTGTCCCTCGATTATAAATTTTGGTGAATGCGCTTTCTAGAACTTTCTGGTTACTGCAGTATTTGAGGAGCGTCATAAAATACTAGAACTTTCCAGAACCGATAAAGACTATATACGCGGGTTTTTGAGTGCGTGAACAATAATTATTGAAACAGTTCGAGAGAATTATTGAAACGGACAGTAAAGAGTTAGTTCACGGAAGTTCTTAGTAATCGGACAGTGAATCAAATAGTGAAGATAAATAGTGTAATATTCAAGTGGTAAAAATACATTAGAACTATTATACCGAGTGTACATAAATTAGTAGACATTAAATATAGTTTGTATATAAATAAAGTTTAATACAGGTGTGTTTCTTTGAATAAATAGATAGTAATTAGCCATAGTGTGTATAATTTTATCCCACAAGTAAAAACTATTTAAATAAATAATAAAAACATTACATTATGTTCGACAAAAGTTTAAGGTTAGATCCCGAATTTAAATGTTACCTAATATTTAACCAAAACGGAAAAAAAATATGTAAACAACGTGATTATACTAGATTTCAGCAGTGAAGCAATGCAGTTCAAGTCTGCATGTTATTTTTTATTGTTTGCGCATATAAATTGCCAAGCTAAGCTAGTTTATTTATAACGCTCTATTTAAATTAGTTGAATGTTAATAAATGATGGCAATTTTGACAGTTATAACGAATTATCCATAATAAATAACCGTTGCAATATCCTGAAATCTTTGCAGCAACCTTCGTAAGTAGTAAAAAATGATATGATGAAGAGAGGCTAATAATGGTATAAATACTTCCCAACAGAATTACCACTCTATCTCAAAAGTTTCAGTGTCTATGGTATACAATTATGATTTAATAAAAACGTTAAAACAATTTGAAACGAGGGATAGGAATTGGTAACAGAAGGTTGCAAATTTGTGGTTAGCCTTCCAACACTACTTTCTCCTATTGGACATATTATTTTGTGACCAAAAAATGTTCCATGTCGTAAAAAGAGTAAAATATTAAACATGAATTTAGAAATAGTTAAAAATAATAATATTTTAAATAAACACGAAGGATCTATACCTTATAGTCCATCGTATAGTTTATAAGGAAAGAAGCCATTGAAAAATTTGTTCGCCCGGGATGGTTTGTTCCCGCAGATTAACCAGTTTGGCGGGACAACATTTTGTATATAAGACACCATAGTGTTAGTTTACCTGCAGTCTCTAAAGAAGATAACTTGGTTATCTAAACGCTCGTAAGAGTGTAGTGAGTGTAAACTGTGTTCAGTGACATGAATTTATACACTTACTACACTTATTTTAAGATAACTGTTAATATTTGCTTCAACCACATGTAAGGTTATTTAATAAAATAGAAATGCAAGCAGCTTTTTAAAAATTTTAGTAAGCATAACCAACCCAAGCAGTCGAAAATAGACAACCTCAAACCAAAGAACAAAAAAGAAATGTACTACTGCAGGTTTCTCAAAAATGTTTATTGCAATAAATAAAAGTCCACAGTGGCAACCAGTCTTCATAACAAGTTAAAATAGTGAAGTTTATGACTACAAAATAGACGAGGCGAACTTTCTAAAAAATATACCTGTTATTTATCAAGTCCAGATATGAAAGACTAATATTTTACAAATACTAAAATCTAAATATATCAGTTTAAGTCTTTGAAACAGCCACATCGAACGTAGTTGCACAGCATTCAATTTTTAATATAACGAAGTTGGATTTACAAATATCAATAAAAGTATATTTGAAACATGTATTAACTAACATTAATCATAGAAAATAATTAAAACGACCATTTTGTATTAATTCATTTAACCTTCTAATCTTGTTTTAGAAATATTATAAACTAACATCTCCTTTCATTCTCACCATGTTAATAAGTCTGTAACAAAAAAAATTAAATAGTAACAATCTCGTGTATTTCCGCAAGGCCAAATTAGTTTAACGTTTGACCCATTATAGACAAACAAATACCCGTTTCAAGTGTGATCAAAAATTAATACTGAGCTTTAGGCATTCACTCTGGCAATGAACTCTAATCTATTACTGAAAATTCAGAGCCCAAAAGGGTTGAGGAGTTTGGTTGATTAAAAATTATTATAAATGATTAAAGACATAAACATAGTTCATTAGGTTTTGATTATAAAACCCGAATGTTTATTTGAATATGTAACAACACAAGACGTAATTTAGCCAAATAAACATATTTCAACACATTTGCTGGCTTTAAATTGCAGTTAAGGCTCCGCTACGGCAAAATAAAATACTTCGCCATTTGAAACTACAAAGGAGGAGGGATGCATTTTTTCCAATTTGTAGACCAATTTTGGATCATGTAGCCTCGAAACTAGTGATATAGTTGACCAAATAGGTAGTTAGTGGTTGATTACAAGCATCGAATATGTATCTGAGCAGCTGAGTGTCGGTTCCTACTTCCCATGCGGGTCTGTATCATTCGATACATTAGTGCCGAGTGATGTAAGTATATTGAAATTATATAGATTTCGATATACCTAATATGCAATTCCTATCTATTTTGTTTTTGATTCTATTATTTCTTACTTATTACACGACAGCGATAAGATGATGAAAATGTACGTTATCAGCAAATAAATTACATTTTTTACTCCAGTTATTTTTATATTTTTCTTTTATAAATATAGGTTTTTTTTAGTATGTTATCAAATATTTTTATTTACTATTTATTTTCGACTCTTTTAAGTACCCTTCTCACGTAGCAATTTAAAAGGTCCAATCTGCAGGGTCGATCGATAGTAAAATTGGGTTTAGTCTCCACGCGTCCCAATTTGTCTGTAGATTTGGTGAGTTCGAGATGGTGCAAACTAACATTCTAACCTTTTCTCTCTAACGTAAAATCCACAGATAAAAGGTAAAATCAACTCGACTGTCTGAGCTTCCTTGCTTTTTTAAAAAGTGTGCCAACGTACTTTGTGGCCTCAGCCAAACCGAAACTTTTATAATTTATACTGCAGTCCAGACGTGATTTATTTGCGGCTTTTTGACTGCTCTAAAATATAACCAAATATTTGTTTAACCTCATGGTGAATGTCATTAGTGTCAACTTGTCAGTTGGTAGACATCCCCTGTTTGCAGGGTATTGGAGATGGGAGCAGACAGATTGGATCGACTGAACACTCAACTAGCCGATATCGGGAAGTCGTAAAAAATTTAAACGATTGCAATACACACGAGACAATTCGCAAGGATCCTGTATATTGCAACGTGAGTAGGGTACCTACTTTAGTTTATAAATATTGACGACAATTTTTATATGTATATATTTATAGTTTGAAAGTTCATTTATGTAACAATCTCAGGGGACAAGTTGCGTTTAACGGACATCAGTTGGAAAAAAAAGTTAAACATTAAAGTATTTTGACTCCTTCAACAGAAAACAATCATTTCACGTGGCAATGCATAATTTAATTTTCATTTAAAAAAATTGTAACTTTAAAATAGCGGAAATTACCAATAAAAAGTTTTACAGAACGATTCTAAATGAATACCTACCAGCACAAATGATTTTTTTACCCACAAATGTTTTGTTTTTGGAAAAAACTTCATTTTTCAAATTAAATTGGTACTTAATATTTCTTTTAGCGAAACTTAATTACAAAAAACAATTATCTAACAATTCTACACAAATCTTCTGGAATATCATTATTTTATTTTGTAGGACTATTGAATAATAATATGAATTATTTTAAAAAAAAACCAGTTATGAAAAAATTGTAAATGTAAAACTTTTTAAATCGAATGCAAACTTCTCGGACTTTGATACAGATCAAAAAATAATAACATAATAAATGTCCCTTAGATCAAGCTAATGAAAAAATTGAAAAAATAAGTTTCCACTTAACTAAACTACCTACTTAATAATTTTGAAAAATCAATTTTTCTCGAAAACAAAACTTGCGAACCAAAAACAAATCATGATAGGCTAGTTTTTTTATGCAGATCGTTTTCAAATTTTTGGGCTAAAAGAAACATAGGCCTCATTATACAGTGGCAAAATTAAAAATACAGCCAATATAATTAAGTATTTATTACCTTAGGGCATAACTCAAAACAAAAATATGGACAAATTTACAATTTAAATGATCAAGTTGTAGATAACACTACATTGTACTTAGTAGTACTTCTACATTGAAAATATATGGTTATACAAAATATCTATTTACAATGTAATTCAGTATATTTGTTAATTTGCGAATTGAGTTATTCTCAATTTCATTAACATTTACATTATAAAAGATTTACTTAATTACAGTTTCCTGTAAAACTGTCATATTTTAGTAAAGCGAGTTACCAATAGATTGAAGAGAGTAGAAGTAATACTATTATAGCGCATATTTTTCACAAAACAATGACCGTTCAACTAAGAAGGAACAACTACTTCTCGAATTACATTGAATTACACTTTTAACCTTTTAACCTAAGGTTGGCATATCTGCAAGATGTAACCAACCATTTTGGTTTGTAATTACAAGGGGCATCACTTGTAGACCAATTTCGGCGTATTTGCGCCTCACCAGTACAAGGTAGATATGACAATTTTACAGGAAACTGTAATTAAGAAAATAACTGCAAAACCGAGATTGGTTTGTGGTTGGATGTGGGAATGTCGCTGTTATCACATTTTTAACATTTCCTATACTTGGGTTAATATATTGATGTCATTTCATCGTTGTCTCCAGTCCAGGATTATGCTCTCAGAGCTCTATCTTGTACTGATGAGGCGCAAATACGCCGAAACCAGTGTACAAGTGATGTTATTCCTTCTAATCGCAAATCAGAATGGTTGGTTCTATCTTAAATATATACCAACCCTATTTACTTTAAAAGTGTAATGCAATGTCTGTCGATGCATATAGCCCGAGAAGTTGTTGTTGCTTCTTTGGAAATTATTTTTCTAATAAGTATGTAAAGCGTTATAATAGTATTGAACTATTGTGAAGTGATGTTGTCCCTGCTAATTACAAACCAGAATGGTTGTTTATATCTTGCATATATACCAACCCCGTTTAGCTTAGAAGAGTAATTCAATGTCTGTCGGGGCATATAGCCCGAGAAGTAGTTGTTCCTTCTTAGTTGAATGGTCATTGTCTTTTGAAAAATATTTTTCAAAACTTTGGCCTTATAATAGTATTAATTCTATTATCTTTAATCTATTCTAAAAAATGTTTATACGAATCATAACCTTGCATCACATTTTGATTAAGTCTAAAATATCTCAATAACGCTGGCAAAATAATTTTACTCTTCACTTTTGAAAACAATTAAATTATATGTTATGGAGAAGTCGAGGTTTGTATTTATAAAAACAAACATTTGATATATTGGGGTTGCCAGCCCTCCCAAATTAGGCAAGGAGGAGTGCTCGTGATTTTCCAATAAATCTCTCGCCTTTCGACTATCTTATTTAAACTTGCGAATTGTATGCAGAAAGGCATCACATTTAATAGAAAAGCGAAATCTAACAAAAATATTACCTAAATTTATATATATATTTTTTTTAAGAAGAAATATTTGCCAACTATTTGTATAAACGGTATTTTTTTTGTTTTTTATATACCAATGTTCAAATATATTATATTTTTTCAAAATATTTTACCTATAATCTCACTTAGATATTCCTTGAAAATGAATACATAGTTATTCGAAATCACTTCGAGTAAAATTATAATTTAGTTATCATAATGAATTCATAACACCAACTTCAAAAATTGTTTTAAAAAATGAATTGTTTTCTTGTATTTTTGTGTTACTTTAGTTTTATTTTATAATCTCACTTACAAGTAATTTAATATCTTCTAATTGATTTAAAATTTTTTGACTTGGTTTCCTTTCTTTTAATATTTTAGCCTTGAAAATGGAAGCAAAGATTTCCGAAAGCTTGGTAATGTATAAAAGATTTCACTTTAGTAAGAAATAATTAGTTTGTGTTTTTGGCTGCTTTCCCCGTGAATGAAAGGAGAAAAAAATTTTTATGTAAAAAGAAAAAAAATTTCCTTACTTTTATATCTATATATATATATATATATATCTGATATACCTAGGTAAGGTAGAAAACAGTAGCGCTGTAATGAACAAATTATATATTATATATATATATATATATATATATATATATATATATATATATATATATATATATATATATATATATATATATATATATATATATAATTTGTTCATTACAGCGCTACTGTTTTCTACCTTACCTAGGTATATCAGATTCATGCCTTTACGTTTTTAAAACCAGGCAGCCCTATGTTACTCTTGAAAATAGATAAGAAAAGTAGAATCGCATATTATATCGAAAACTACATCCTCTCGAATGATGCTGATTCCTGCAGCATCCTCTGGTCCCAAACCCCAAATAAGACTAATTTTTTTGCTGCCATAGATGAATTACGACGCCGTTCACGCCAATTTAATTTCAATCAGTTCTAGATCAAATAACAATATTTTTGTTGCATTGTCACACATTTCACTATAAAATAATGTTAAAAAGAGTGTGTCAACTTCATTTTATTGCATTATTCATTGTACAAAAATGGGGATATTAGGCAACGTCTTTGGAATTTATTATTAACAAGAAACTCATATAAATTGTGATACACATTACCTCAACATTTTGGCAATCGATATTACACATTAAGTCTCCACTAAAAGCACTAATTAACATAAACTGAATGGCAAACGTAAGTCATGTTTTGCAACAACAACGGAGCCTTAACGAAACTCTGTAATAGTATGAGTTTGACTTCCGGTACAGATTATAACGGATACTTGACGACGAAGGTTTTTTAAGCGTAGCTCAATTCAGCAGTCGTTTTCTTCGTTATTGGAGAAATATTCGGAGATTCCTCAACACTAGGGCAAGCCTTTTTCCTGCGAAATAATAAAAATCCGTCACTAACCAATACATTTTATATAAAACCCTAACAAAATTATTTTCATAAGTAAGAAATTAACAGTCGTTTGCCTGGGCTTAAGACGTGTACATCATAGCAAAATATTAATTGTTTGAGTATGAAAAGAGCCAAAAAGTTGAAGAAGTTTCATTAAAGTGAAAAAGTCATGGGAGTTTGCGATATTCTGAAATAACCCTAATATTTATTAATAAGAAATAAATTCATTTTTATTGTCTTAATACACAGAGCACACATAATACCAGTTTGGATTTTAATAATGATAAACCAATTTAGTTTTGAACGGCAGCATTTGACTTACCAATAAATTGATGGAATAAATCACAATTCAAGTCGAGCTCCAAAAGACAAGAAACCTCAAGGGAATCGGAGAGAGAAAATTGAGGCTAACTTGAAAACAAAATTAAGCTTAAGCATGAATGTTTGATCGATAAAAAAAATAGAAACTGAATTAAAATAATGTGCTAGCAATATTACCCAATTTAACTATTGCTATGTGGTACGTTTAACCACAAGTCATCCAAAAATAATGCACAACTCATCATGATAAAATAGATACTCAGACAAATATACTAGTGCCTCACTTGGAATATTCAAAATTCCTACATCAAGAATTGTTCTAAAGAACACTGCAGTAGCAGTATAACCAGAGTATAAAATGTCAAAAATAGCATTTAATAATTCCAGGGGCGCTATAAATTATAACAAAGTAAGTAGTTGAAGATGTCTGAATAGTAAAGTGAATTCGTTTATCAACTAAAATATAGTTAAATAATTTTGGGCCCAAAATTTCATAATTGCAAATGGTTTTCAATTTTAGCATGAATAAATCGGAAATAGCTTGAAAATATTTGGATCTGGTGAACTCTCCAATGAAAGTGATTTGTTGACTAAAATGCCTTAGACAATAGCTATAAGGCACACATAATTTAGTACACTTAAAAATATACACGTATTACAAGATAAGGCACTTGAAAAGGAAGAACATATCCATACCAATTTTTGTATGTGCTTCGATTATGTAAGAAGGTTAGTAAATGTTGGTATCCAAAGTTTATCTATCAATAAGACGATTTTGTAACCACACTTCAATCTTGATAATTTTAGAAATAACTCAATTTTTTCGCTTGAACTCCATGCTGTCTCCTGTCTATAGGCACATGGTTTTTATTGTAAAAGCTGTGATTAACACAATATAAAAATGATAGGTTGAGATGCATAATATTAATGGTTGACTATAATTTCAATTCAAGTACAGCATATGCGTGCCATTCTAATGGAGTAATTTTTAATAAACCTAGTACAACTAGAACTTATCTGCATTCATGACCCTCGACATGGTAGGCTATTGAAAATACCTAAGAACAAAACTAGGCTACCGTAAATCTAATGGATCAATTCCAAAGCGTCTCACCTATGAAGAAAGAAATAAGTTCCGAGATTGGAGGTAACGCTATTTCACCAAGATATAGTACTACAACATGGGTAATATGTAATAAATAGAATACATGCCTATCTTTTCTATACAAATTTCATCAGCATTTGATTTACTTCAATACTTTTTAGACCTTTCCACGTCCTTCTTTCTTTCTTTGTATTGAATATTAATAAGCACTACTTGTGCTAGTCTTTCTTTACTATTATTCTTTAGTGGTCTAAATTTTAATGATTGTTTTGACAGCAGTGATAATGTTCCCCTTATTAAAAACCTATTATTACTTTTTGTTTACCTCTCCATATTTTCTTCCCTTAAAGGCACTCTCCTAATTTGCGATTAATAACAATTGCTATTGTAAGAACACATAGATTTCTAGTTTCCCTATTTATTTACTGGTGCTTGATGAACACCAAATACTCTACGACGGTTCATGTTATTTTAAACTGTTCTTATTCTTTCACTTTTCCTAATGATATCTGATATATTATAGTTACCAACAGGGTAATAATAATTTACTTATTTGAGTCTCCTCAGCTTGTTTTTTTGGACATCCTTACTTTCTGAATTTTAGTTTTAATTAAAGGCACTTTATGTTTTTGATTATCACTTAATTTTTATTATAGATTTATAAATACGTATTTAACGATTTATTTAACTAGAAAATAGATTGTATAAAAAGAGTATTATGGTGACGATCATCTGCTTAGGAAAATTAAATATCATTAAACAACAAAATGCGCTGATAATAAATTCAAAAGTCGAAAAACGTTACATTTTAACCTTTAAAAAAACTTGATATGCCTACATAAAATATTAGTCTTTCATGCCCTAAACGTGTTTTTGGGATTTTAGTTCTTTGTATTACCAGTCTATCCAAACAGCACACTGTCACAATTTCCAGATTCAAGTTATAAAATAAATATTAAGACGGTAGTAAAAATCCGATTCTTTTTTATGAAGAAATGTACTTTACAAAAGTCTAATAAAGTGCTGCTACTTTGGTAAGAACAGGTGATTCGTAAAACAAAAATCTGTGTTCTTCTAAAATTCGCCTTGTCAACATAAAACAGAATCAAAAAATTATAAATTGCGTTAGCTAAATAGCATTAGTTAGGTACGTGTTCTGACCTGTTCCGGGTGTTGTCCATTGATTGATAGGTACTTGGCTGGAGTCGAGAGTGTACGGGATACTCTAAACCGTTACCCAAACTACAAAAAGTCATAAAAATCTTATATTACTCATTACAGATTGATAACATGGTTTCCTTAATAATAAAAAAGGTTAGGCAGTACCACCGTCCAAAGCATAGCAATATAATGTACAAGGGTTCAAATAACCAATTTTCAATGAGTTGATCCAGTAGTGATTTCCCTTTTTAAAATGTGGCCTGTTGGTCGATTTTTAAACATTTTGAAGAGCCATTGTGAAAAAAATTAAATCGTTTACTGCTATTTGGTCAGACGAATAATGTTTCTTCTTTTGACATTGCTGCCATACACCATTTTCGAAAAATATGAAATGAGGCTTATTTTTAAAATAATAACTATACATTGAAACCGGCGGGACAAATTAAAAATGTATTTGTGAAATTTACAATATGTACTCTTATATTCATTTATGAGTTATATTTTCTATCCTTGTGTAAATGTATGAGCTCAAAAAGCATCCGAAGATCAACTCACTTTAAACGGGATCACAAATTATATAATCCGAATTTTTTATAGGTAGACATATTTTTTAGGAATATTTGAGAAAGGATCACAAACGACATAGTTTTATATTTCAAAACCAAAAAGAAATATTATATTAGAATAAAATTATTGCAAAGCAAGAAGTGGCGTAATTGCGTTGGACTATAAGAAAGTTATATAAATAATAAAACTATAAACATAAATAATGTTCATACTCCTTATTAGTTATCATTTAGACTTTGATATACTGACATTTTATGTGTACAAATATTTTATACATTATTTTCAAAAAATTGGTGGACTTATTCCAATTTACTTTTAATACACAGATTAATGACCGTTTTCATCATCTATATTCCTAACCGGTCGTAAAATTAACATACGATATGCCAAGATGTTATGCGGATATTTGAAAATCGATTTATAATATTTATTTTAAAATTATTAAAACGATTAAATTGAAAGGTTGAAAAAAATTGTTTCAACCTGTTTTTTTGTGTCTTAAGTGGCTTCTTTATAAATCTTTATAAACTATTGTAATTTATAATTATGAAAAATGCCAGGCTGGTTGCTACTGTTTGTACTAGTACTGTTACAGGTGTCAAAATGACAACCCGTAAAAAAAATTTATTTCTGAGAAAATAACGCATGAGATAAAGAAAATAAGCCATAAGAAGAATTCGTTAATTATTGTTTCTAAAGTAGTAACTAACTAAATCAAGTTTACGGAGTACTATAAAAAACGACCACATAATAGTTTTATATACAACTATCCCAAATATCCCTGTCTATTGGGTTAATTGTAAATCAACAGTAATCTATAGACAAAATGATCTATTCAGCATTATTTATTGGATTCTTGTAGTTGCCAAGTAAGCAACAATAATTTAGAACTCTTCTTATACCACAGAACATAAAAAGTAAAATCATACTTTTGCTATACATTTAAATAAATGTTGCCAAGTTGTATATAATTAAGAATATTTAATTTTGCTTGTAAAAAAAAGCAAGAAAATGAATAGGTATATTATTACAAAATGATTATTTTTATTTTAATGTAAGCTTTAGAAAATAACCCACATACTGAATTGAAAGCTTTAAACAAAAAAGTAACCACACATATACACGGGTTGTTTAATTTATGATAATTATCTGCTAGTTAATGGTTATTGAAGAATGTTTCAATTTTTAATCAGTTATAATCACAGACAACATTTTGATATTAGGAATTTCCCTTATACCTTATCGCAGCAGTTATAAAACGCCCTATATATATTTCAAGATATTTCAATTATTTTACACCTACGCACTTACATTACATTAATTATCTGAAACATATGAAAATATTTGCATATTATTTTCAGACACAACATAAACAATGTGGCCCATTTGAAAGAGATAATCCCGGTTTAAAGATTAATAGATATGCGCCCCGGCTTCGTTCGGTGACGTCCACTTCGCATTGAGCCAGGTGGCGTCTTTCTTACTATTAGCATTTTTATAACCGTCGTAACTTCCAAACGAAAGATCCGATTCGAATAATTTTAAGAGGAATTTATATGTAGGTACATTGATTATGAAACTATTTAGTTGGATAAATGTTAATATCGTGACACGATTCTATAAGAATTGATAATTGTATTTATTAAAGAAATGTATGGAAGCATCAACATGTACGTACATGTCCGCGTCCCACCTAATTTTCAGAAAGATGCCAAATTTAAACTGGACTGTTGGTGTTTAAATTTATCAAAGACTAGACTATTTTAATGCGATTCATGAATGAAATTTGTTTTGAAGTTGTTCATTGCCAAAAGTTAGTGAATTGTGTAGGAGCATTAAAACAATAAGTGTCAATCACAACTATTGTGTGCTTCATTGCCATATTCTTGGAAAAGGATATTAACAAAGAGTTGAGTTCTCACGCATTTCCTCATGAAAAGAGACGTTTGTTTTAAAACGGAGAGAGGAAGTGAGTTACTTCCAAGAAAAGCATGGATTTAAAAAAATTCGAATTGGTAAACCAGTGATTAAATTCATGAAAGTGTACTTTGAATTTTAAGCAAGATTATTTTAACACAGGTTAGTTATGTTACTTTTGTGCCTTATGCTCTTTTACAATATTTTTTGTAAATTTACAGACAGCTTACCTTTGTAACAAACAACTCCAAAACAAATTTCAATTATAATTCACACTTCGCAATAATAGTCTATAATAAATATACACAATCAATCCTTAATAAATACAATAGGAATATAATAAAAAAAATTAAAGCGGCCCGTAAACTAAAATCAAACAATGGAAATTTTATGGCAAATATGAAAGAGGTTATAAAACAATGTACCGGATGGCCAGATAAGAATGCAAAGTGCTGTATTTCGGAAACTATTCGTCGTAGAGACTTGCGGTAAAAAATGTTATGACTAAAACGGCCAAAAGAAAATCCTGGAATGTATTTTCAGGTTTCCAAGATGACCCACAGTGGGCGTAACAACCATCTAATACTTTTAAAGTGATTTTTCACTGAAATACACCTTGTAAAGTTACCAAAAAAATACATGCTTTTTAAAACTGAGCTATTTTTTGTTTGACACTTTAGGACGTATCTTTTAAAATGAAGTGGTGGGGGTGATTTAATGTTTTTTTTTAAATCAACAGCTGTAACTCCCAAACGTCAGAACGGATTTTAACAAACTTGGTCTCGTTGGAAAAGGCATTTATTGCTCCATCAAACCCAGCTTACCTGTGATATGTCGTTTTATTAGTCATGCCGCTAGAGCGCGTTTTATGATATAATAACTGAAAAATTAAATGCAATAATATGAATTTTTCCATAAAAATGTAGTAAAATAATACCTGAAAAGGCTAGTGAAAATCGTATCTCAATATCTTATTCCTAGCCTAAAATATCGGAGATAGAATATTTAGTTATCATAAAATTTTAAAAAGACGTTATTACACCGGTATTTATCCTTATTTATTGATTTATTGTATATTCCAAGAATCAATTATAAAATTCCATAAATGTATAATTTTTGAATAATAAGCCGATTTTGAAATAAAACTAATGCCTCCTAAAATGCTCGAACTGACTTCCATCACACTCAATGCATTGTTGGAGCCGCTCATGCGTGGACATTACGCCCCCTATCGGCCATCTTTGAAACCTGAGAATAATTTCTAGAATTTTCTTTTGGCTACTTTATAACATTTTTTACCGCAAGTCTCTACGACAAATAGTTTCCGAGATACAGCATTCTTATCTGGCCACCCGGTACAACGAACTAGTTCAGTTTTCTGAAACCAGATAGAATATCGCTTATCTTTATTTCCCAATAGCCTTGCGGACTTTTTGTGGGTGAAGAGTACTATAACCATGTACATTATTTTATGTATCATCAATAGTTTTCGAATCGTACCCCAAATAGTGACTTTTATTAGAAAATTTTTGTAATTATTGTAATTTTTGTAAGGAGTTTATCCATTACAGACAAATTTACACACACATCTTTTGATCTTCCCTCTTTATAATATTAGTATAGAACAATTTAGCATTTTGTTAAATTCAAAAGTTGGTGGTAAGAAAGACTCAATAAAATGGTTGATAAATTTTAATTACCAATATTTTAATGGCCTTCGGGACATTTCAAAGTTCTGCAGCTTGAAGCAATATTTTACAAGAATTTACATTTTTCAAATTTTTTCATGACGTTTTTCCGGTATTCTGTCAGTATAACTTTTCTTAATGGTACCAATTGTCCATTTTTAAATACTTCTATTCGGATAATTCAAAAGTTGAGAGTTCCTGTTTCAACCAGACATGTGTTTTTTGCCAAGCTGGATATCTCAAGGTAAAGATTGTGAAAATATGGTGTAAAAAGAAATTATAAAGTATTGGTTTATATTTTAAATATTGGCTGGTCTGAGCATTTGTGTACAATGATGAAAAAAGTCTTGACAATGACTCTGGTTTTTGACTGGTCACCATGTATTATCAACTTTTTATTACAACCAGCATTTGAAATTATCAGATTGCTAAATGAATTGGTATATAGGAATTTCAATTTCAAATAAGCAACACTGTATGTACAAGTGTACAGGTTATTCAATATAAACATGCATATATAAAATATTTAAAATAAAAGTTGTGTAGCTGTGATTTGATTTTATTTTTAATGACATCAAAAATAAACTTCAATGGAAGTAACTCTATCCCAGAAACAGAAAATATTAAATCATTTCTATGTCAATAACAATCATAACTGTATTATCCAAATAAAGTCACAATCATACTTGAAATAAGCAATTTAAATGTCAATAATGAAACCATTTCCAATGCACACATTCAAAACTGCATGGCTAATATTTTTTCATTAATTTCGTTCGTTTTTATGCAACAAGTAAAAATCTAGGGATGGATATAACAAAACTGAAAATGTAAAAATATAATATTATAAGTAAAATTACAATGGCTAAAAATGCTTTTAATAACAAGAAAATGTGATTGAATCTGCGTCGGAAAATGATTAATGGGATAGCTTCACAACAAGCAACGTTTTTTTGTATACAAAATAATAATCTAATTTATATTGAATACACCTGTACTGTCATATTCATAAATGCAGTTCTTATGCAAACATAAAAACCCAGCTGAAATGAAATTTTATCTAAATCAATATAAAATAAAAAAATGGTACCAGTTTAAGATCACCAACTAATATACATTTGTTCATTTAAAATATAAAGCAATGAATTTGTGGAAATAATTCTTTCACATTATAACTCAATTCATAAGAAAAAAGGGAATTAAAAAACATTCAGCATGAATTGAAAGATCCAATTTAACCATCTGACTAATTTATTAACAGGATTTGAGGTTAAATTGGGTCATTTCACAAGTACTGACTGGTTCGAGAATTTTCTATGAATAAAGTAAATATTCAATTATTTCGAGGGCGTATTGATATGCAGAACCAAACAATTCTCAAAATTATTTTTGATAGTTTTATTGAAGCACTATGAAAAGGTAAAGTGAATGAGTGGATGCACATTTAACTTTTTGTTATAAACGATTTTACTAATAAGTCACATTACATTACAACCAATTTCAATGTAAGAAGCTTGCCTCCTTTTAAAAATTCCACAAAAATAAATTTGGATTTAAAAAAATAAAACAGACCCTCCTTTTAAAAAGTCTAAATATTTATAAATGGATTTTTCTAAATAAGAGTGCAATCTATATTTTTGGTGCAAATAAAAAACATCTCTCAAAGATCTTCAATAAACAAGTTATTTGTTATTAAGGTCAACCTAGAACTCAATTCACTAAAAATATTTGCTGGTTTCTTTCCTAAACTTGAAAAAATGTAACAAGTTACTGATTATTTATAATATATTTACAAATCCACATAAAATTTTCAAATATACAACACTGGTCACCTATCAATACTCCCCCATATTTTATAATATAAAATATTGTTGGTGGCAGGTATAGTATTAATTCAAATTATTTATAAATATTAATGTACATATGAATATACCTTGTACTGACTGGAAGAAACCATTTTTTTGGGTGTTCTCCAAAAACTTCTTGAAAATTTTTGTACCTGCCTATATGAAAACCATATTTATCTGTTCCTACATCTCTAAAATTTGGTGGCCGGAACGCTTCTGTCAACAAAACAAGGAGACATTATTTTATGACTTGTGAAAATATGGTGATTTGTGTAGACTTGTCTTCAGAAAACGTTCAAAACTTATTTTGAAAAAAATATTTTAAATGTGTAAAAAAGAAAGAAAATCCACAGATATCTGATGCTGAACATTGTTGTTCTTTATAAGTTGAAAAACGTTATAAGTTACCTATCAACAATGTCCTATTTGAAGCATTAAGCTATGAACATACTGTTCTTTTAAGTGTCCCAGAATTGATTTTTTTAATGTTATAAAAATAAGTTCACACCCTTATTTTAAGCCATGCTAATTAATTAAAAAATATTTAAATACTTACATAGTAGCATCCATATCATATATTATTGTATCATATTCATTCAATATTTATAGCTCATTTTAATTAAAATGAATCAGCTTTGATACCAGGACAGTGACAGAAAGTAATGAAATAAACATAAAAGAAGATTGAGCATTAGATTTGAAATTATGATTTGCTTTTTTTACTTCCAATTGGGTATGTGTAAAATTTAGTTATTTAGTGTGAGTGCATGCAGTGCATAAAATAGGATGATGAGTAGTGATGGTAAGACCCGGCTCATTTTGGTGACCCGGGTCTTCCAGATCAATCATTAAAATGACCCGTTCTTGAAGATTCGTTCATATGACCTTGTTTATTTGTTCCATCTTTCACGATGTGAATGAAATGAACGGCATAAATTATTATGCAGATTTTCATATTCATTTATTTATTAAACTTCACGTCTGCTTATGAACCTTCATTAGAGTGGATGAATGATGAATGACTGAATTTGTAAATAACAATCCAAAAATTGAAATAGTTTGTATTTTTTGTCAAATTAAAACATAAATGTACTACAACAGCGGTGGCTTGGTTCAGTTCATTCGAACGACAGGGTCACAGAACGTGATTGAATCAATCACGGGTCTTGGAACTGATTCGGTCTTTGAGAACGGGTCATTCGTGACCTTCCCATCCCTAATGATGAGTCAGTTTTTCTAATAACTTACCCAGTGTAGTTCTATTTTCAATGACTAAGTAACAGTGGTAACCAAAAAGCGACAGTAAACTAATAGCAAACATTACTGATACAAAAAATAGGAAAAGTATGTGGAATCTTCCCATACCAGGTAAGTCACCCTAAAAAAGTTGTACAGTTAAATTAATGATTTGGAAAACAAAATATGTATTATTATCAGTAGTAAATCAAACTAAACATTTATAAGATAATTTGAAATAGAACAATCTTACCTTCCAAAAGGCAATAAAATACGAAAGTGATGTGAGAGATACAAATATACAGTATAAAAGAGCATATCCCAAAAATAATACAAAAAATTTGTAGTTTGTAAAGGACACACAATTATTTATCCATGGACAGTGGTGGTCCATTTTTAACACACAAACACCACATACAGAACAGTGGTGTGCCCTATCAGGTTTAAGAACTCTACATTTCTCACAAAATCGCACTCCTCCACTCAAAGTAATATTTGTAATGGGTAATCGTTTAGCTAAATTTTCTAGAATGTTGTTTTGTGTTTCAAAGTTGTCTGCATTATTCATATAAGCTTCAAAAACATGATCGGGAATTGAATACTGAAAAAATATATTATTAGAATCAATTTCATATCAATACAATCATAACTTTACAACTTTCAAAATAATTTCACAAATATAATACAATACAATTATATAAGTTATTTTCCATATTTCATAAGCTTTCATCTTATCATAATGATTATTTATTACTACGATAATGGAAGTCAAAAAGTAAAAATTGTAAGGTTATGATAATTATAGCATGTAAATTCTTACTTCACTAGGCACTCCAGCTATATCTGTAAAAATTGTTTGCCAATATGCCCAACAAAACATTAAGAAGAAACTGTGATAAAAAATTAGATATAGCAGTTGGGTAACCAAATCTTCCACTGTCACTAAAATGAAATAATGATTAAAATTATGAATCAACAAATTACTTTTAAATATATCATTTTGATTATGAGATCTTTATTATTATATATAAATATTAAAAGGAAAATAACATTTTGGGTGTAAATTTAAACAAACAAAATTTCAACTAATTTTTTCAATTAAACACAAAAAATATAAAAGTGGAGAATAATTACATAGACAAAGTTGAATAACATAAGCATAGTAAGACCAGACAACTATAGTTACAATAAATAAGACTGGTATCCATTTAACTGCCTTGAAACACCAGTAACATAAACCTTTATTATCACCCCCTGGTACTGCCATCACAAATATTGTTGTTTACATCATTCTATGCCACATGATTCAACAAATTTATTTCTTGAGATAATCATTTGGTATATAGGGGCGGGGTTGAATTTTTATCTAAAACATTGAGAAAGTAAAAATCGCTTGACAATACAGATAATTAATACTAACAATTATGAATCATTAATGTAAATACAATTAAGTATAATTCTTTTTTTGCTGACAGTGATACAATTTCTTAATTTTGCTTTACACTTGGACGCCTCGTATCAAAAATGTCAATTGTCAAAGTCAAAGCGCTCTTCTTTTTAATGTGTATATTGGAAGTGACTAAACATCCGGGAGCCCCGGATCAAGAGTCGTCCGAAACCTGCCGGATAAAAGACACTTTTAGCTTGTCATAAGTTTTTACACGTATTCGTATTGGAGTTACGTTGACGTAAAGAAATTGTCACCTTTTTAGCAGAAAACGTATCGTTTCGTTCTGTTTTTAATTGTATAACCTCAAAACTTTTTTAGTTTGTCTGTTTATATTTTTGTAAAAACGTAATATGGGAACGATATTAAATAATCCAATGCTGCTAGACGAGGACGATGATGATTTGGACGACCTATTTTTGATGCATATTTTGCATTACCAAAATATGTTGGGTTATAATTAAACCAAACCAATATCAAAGAAGAAGAAGACATGTAAAATAGCACTAATAGCACAGAATACTGATTTTGGTCGGGATACGGATACGTTTACGTATACGGAGTAGGGGACGTAACAATACGTTCAACGCATCGTATCGGCTGAGACGTAACGGGTCTACTCATGCGCAGTTCGTTACGGATACGGATACGTGAGAAATTTAAGGCAAGCTAAAAGTCCCTAAATAGTTCCGTCACTAATTATCCGAGACGGTACATAACCTGCTTGGGTTTATCTTTGTTGCATGTGTAGTTGTTTATTTTGATTTTCACCACCACAGTGTACTATCATACAGGTTCTTACCGTGGTAATATACATATTATCTAGCAATGAAAAATACAAGAAAACATTAAAAGTAGGTGAATATTTTGCAAGTTTTTTATCAGAATATGGAACCAATGATTTCAAGGATGTATTCGAATAATTAAAGCTTTTTCGTACATATGTACAGAATAGAAAAAAAATCTTAGTTATTGAAAATTTAAGTGTTGATGAGTCATCACATAAAGCTCCAAACGTGATTTTAACTCAAAATTCTATTGCACAAAGCTCAAAAAATTTAGAGACTAGACTTGCACCATATAAAATGGATGTAGATACATTAAGCCTAGATGAAAATATTCATTTAGATCACAATTATTGTCAAGAATTATATCAAAATATAGAAGAAAAAGAAAAACCATCTATAGAATTAATAAATATAAATATTAACATGCTTAAAATGAAAAGAATTGGTCGACCAAAAGAAGCTGATACCACAGTAATAGGAATGAAAAGGAGAAGAAACAAATTAATAGATCCAGAATAGTTTAGTATCCTTCCTAACTACTTCATAATGCAAATTATATTGTACATTAATATTTTGTCAAAATGCATTATTAATAAAACAAAAAAATGTGATTTATTGAGCTTACATCCAACAGTTCACTACTAAGATAATTTAACAATTAAAGGTAATTTAACCCGTAATTACAGGCGTATCGTATGAACAACTTTATAATAGACCCCTTTAATTAATAATGTGTGTACAATTATTTAATAGACAATTAACTGTTTTTTAGTAAAAAAATATCCATTTGGTACAGGAAAATAAATTTAAAGGCTTGACAATATGGCTAAATACAAACTAATCAGAATGACCGGTGAGGCAAATTGACCCAGGGAAAGTGAAAATAATAATAGTTTTAATTGTCTCTGGGTTTAAGTAGGTTCAAAATTGCAAATAATAGTGTTAGAGAAAAAAATATGTAGTTATGAATGGTTATGAACTGTCTCGGACAATTATTAGTGACGGAACTATTTATCCGACAGGTTTCGGACGTATAGTAGCAAGGCTCTTGTACCGGGACTCCCGGATGTCTAGTCACTTCCAAGTATATTAGGTTTGTTCGCGGGTGCAATTCAGAACCAGTTCAGGGACTATTCGCGTGCGCATTCTAAAAAGTGGCGTTCGTAGTTATCGTACAGATCTCTATGGTGGTTATGTAGTTCTGAATTTTAAATAATAGTTCGTAGTTCGCGGATCATATCGGATTGGTTCGTTATCGATTCGGAATCAGTCTAAGCGGTTCTCTGATTTTGGTAAGGACTGAAATTTCGGTTCCACTGCTCATGCGCAAATCATCGATATGTCAGTTGTTTTCTTATTTTAGGTGCTTATGGTTTTTTCGTTTGTTGTGTTGTAGTTGTAAGCAAATATCAAAAAAGCTAGAGTATCTTGTTTTGTTTTCGTTAAGGTTCTGAGAGGTGATCTGTCGTTCTGATATCGTTCGCGGTATAATCAAATTATTTGATGGTTCATAACTAGGCATGCGCTTTAGGCAATTGAAAGTTAATTCCGAATCGGTTTGGATTGTAACACGCGAACATAGCTATTATCTTTGGCCCGGTCCTGAACTAGTCAGAATCAGAGAGTGTAGAATTAATGCACTTTGTTGTCAAACTTCTGGAAATGTCACTGTTGACACTATTTATAACCCACAGAGTTGAAACCATAGAGAAATATTTTATTTCTCTATGGTTGACACTATTCTTGGTAGCATCACATAAGAATACTGGTGTCTCTGCTCATACACATTTGTTCACTATAATTTGCACTGGGTGGGAAAGCGAAAACATGTGAAACCAGAATTCAGTGTATGCAAAGTATACACCGCTTTTGGACTAAGCTGCCATCCCCTAACTATAAACCTATAGTCTAAATTTGGAGCGCCTTGTGTTATTTATTTAAGTCAACGTTGATTGATTCGAAAACCAATTGCAAACTCTTTAAATGTAATAAGCAGGTCTATTTTTCACCAATTTCTGTACGAGCTATACATTCATGCCTATTTCCATCCAATGCTAACAGCAGAGGCATATTTCACAAAGATGTTACATGAAATCAGGTTATAACATTCGCTTACATTGTAGAATGCGCTTTAAAAATTATTTCTTGTTACATCAATCATCACATCTGTTGATATGTTCCTAAAATTCATAATATGATTTTGTTCTAAGTAAATGCGCAGCTATGTGGTGTAGATAAGGATAGAAACAGAGGTATCTTCACGAAGAAAATCTCTCATGTTCACATATTCAAATTTTAATTATGTAGCATGTTTTAACTTACTCTTCCTTTGAAAAATTTCGAGCGAATTCGACAAGAAACAATAAAAAATGACCAATCCAGGAACCAATTATTTCATAATCATTTAGATTGACAATAGAATGTTTTCAACTTATATTTTTGACATTAAATTACTCTCAGGCATTCCAAAAGCTTTAGGAGTAATCCTTATTGTACTTACCTACAGAGGTTACCTATGCTCATAGATCTCTGCCTATGCCAGAGACAATGATCTATGCTTACATCTAGCTCTATGTTTGCAACCATTGACATATGTCAATTGTCAATGCTTGTAACCCTTCAAAAATGTAATGATGACACTCGTGTGATTAGATATTTCTGAAAATTTGGGAACAATAATAAATTATTGTATAACATACTGTATAAACTTGTTTTTATTCAAGTAAATGAATGGGTCTACAATAATTTCAAATTATAAATTAAAGGAAATTCAACGTTCAGTGTCAACAGATAAAAGGTACGTCAAATATTTCAGGTGTATGACTACTTATCAATTCAAGTAAATTTCGGTACTCGCAAACAGACAAGTAATTGACCGTTTGAATTTGTTGCATTGATACATTAAGGTAGAATTGTTAAATGTCTAAAATTATTTTTGCTTAGTTATACCCATATTTATTCAAACTAATTTGTTGATGCCATTAGAACAAGTACCTACTAATATATAGGCAATAAACCTGAATATAATATTTCGATATTTCCAGATTAATATTAGACTATTGAAAATACCAAAAAAATTTATTAATATGAGTAAAGACACAAAAGTTATACGTATTCCCAAACGTACACCTATAACAGAAGATTATGAAATTACAAAACAAGTGCTGGGCTTAGGAATAAATGGTAAAGTCGTAGAATGTTTTTGTAAAAAGTCTAAAGAAAAATATGCATTGAAGGTAAGTGATTAAGTAGCTATATGTTAAACTAATTTCTGCTATATAGGAATTAAAATTATATAAGTTTTTCTTTGTCTTCCAATAATCACTTTTTACATCAACATTTGTAACATACCACACAATATTTCACAATGTTTATTTTAGTAGTATGTATAAACACTGGCCAAACATTTGTTACCAGTTTTATGAATTATATGTAATAACCTTAACACCTTCGGGTATATTAAGGTTAATGATTATATATAGTGTTAATATTTAATTGTCAACCAACAAACTTGTAACAGCATTATATATTTGTTTTAGATTCTAGTTGACAGTGTAAAAGCCAAAAGAGAAGTTGACTTACATTGGAGAGCTAGTGGTTGTCGTCATATTGTTAACATTATTGATGTTTATGAAAATAAGTATAATAATAGTACATGTTTGCTTGTAGTGATGGAATGGTAAATATGTGAATATTATTATGCCTTATTTTATACAATTAATATTACTTTTAGTATGGAAGGAGGAGAGTTATTCCAGAGAATCCAAGATCGGACAGATGGTGCCTTCACTGAAAGAGGTATGTAATGTTTTGGGTGATGGAATGTTTTAAACACTATTTACAGCAGTTAATAATATTGAACTTGGAAATATTATTTCTACATTTAAGATTTTTTAAAGCACTAACTGCAAAGCACAGTTTTAACAGGTCTTTAGTTAGTTAATTAATTCTTTGAAACTTTTGGTATTTGAGGTGTAAGCTAATTGTTACATTGTAGTCAGTTTTGTACTTGCACAATGTTAGGGCATTTCTCTATTAATCTTTCCATTTCAGCTTAACATCATAAATGTACCTGCACTCACTATAATACAAAGAGTTTGTAACATGTTGGTTGGTATGTATTAATGTTAACAGTTATTGGGTCCATTAGAAGCTTGCTGTAAATTCCTTGTAGCATTGCTTCAATTTTCAACATTTCAGGCATTACATAATTTCCAGAAATTTAAAAATGATAGAATCAAGTGGCTATTTTTCTTCATAGATATATTAATACCATAAAATAATTACTGTGATACTTTAATAACAGAAACTGAGACTTTGCTTAGGCAGTAGAAGGAACTGAATTTTTTATTTTATATATTTATTATCTTGGGTGGAATAAAAGACATATTGGCTTAAGTGCATATGTCTTTCAGCATCAAATGTTTGTATCACCAAAAAATGTTGAAAAATTCAATTCTATGGATCTAAACAAGTAAAAATATTATGTTCTTAATGCTAAGTCTTAAAGGTACATAAAAAATTATAGTTTATCTTGAATTAATTGGAAATAGAGACATAGTCTTTCAAAAATTGTCTAAATTCATGTACTATGTCGGTCAAAAAGCAAAAATCTTAATTACAGTGAAAGTCAGTTTGGATGGTGTGGTGGATCTAGGAGAGAAAATTAGTATAGTGGAATTCATATTCAGATGGTAGTAAATGGGTATAGGATGGCAGCATTGTCAATCCGATTGCTATTGTGATTGTTTTTCAAATGACTCAAAAATTATATTGTATGTTACTTTTCATTATATCTGCATAGAAGAAAACATATTTAATTACTTGAAGCAATTCTATTACGAAAATGGAGGGGAAGTACGGTGTTCTCTCTTAAACATATAGAATTTTATGTATAGTACTCACTGTTGCTCCTATATGAGATTCTACATATGGAAGATAAATATTTGGCGAACCTGTATATGGCTAACTTATGCTTATTGAAGTCAATATTGACCAATCAGTTAACATTCCTTGTAGTCTTCAAAATGATTTCTACTTGGGCAATTATATATTTTTTATGAATAAGTAAAACATATATCTAAGGCTTGAGCTTTATACGTTTGCATTTATTTCTGCTAAAAATCAAAGTTTTTTATGGTAAACTGTAAATGGATATTAGGTAATAGCATTGTTTAATAATATAGATATTCTTCTAGTTAGTTAGGGTTGAAGTATATAGGTCCAGATTGGGTACAAAAAATTCACAGGGTTGTATTTCGGGCTGATTATCTTTGATTTTGATCTACTTTAATTACCCCACCCCCGCCCTTAGGGGATGGTTGTAACTATGTGAAATAATTGTAAAAATCAATTTTCAAATTTTGTATCATATTCTACAGTTTTTTAATGTATATACCTAAAATTTAATCTAGATGACTTTTTTTTGAAAGTTATTCAGAAAAAATGTTATCAAAAAATTGATTATTTAATGAATATAATAATCTCCATTATATGGATAGGAAAAAAATGTATTATTCAACTATATTGTACAGTATCAACCTTGAAATGGAAAGTTTTTCATATGCAAAACTCATATCAAGGGGAAATATTGTAAAAATTATTTTCAACTGTGGCATCAAATTTCACATTATCTTCTTGGTTTATACCTAAAATATCGTGTTGATAACTTTTTTAAAAAAATTTTCAAAAAATATATCAAAAAATTAATCACTTAATGAATATAACAATCGCGGCTTTACAGATAGGAATAAAAATTCATAATTTGGCATGTGTATATTGTACAATATAAAATTGGAATTAAAAAATCAATTTCACGCTTACCTCATATTATAATGATAGGGGGAGGAGTGAGTTTGGGATATATTGGGCTTGGAATGATTTTCAGTATGTCATCAAATTCTACATTATTTTTAAGGTATGTTTACCAGTTAACTATTGCTGTAGATTATAGATAAGCCAAATACGTGTTTCCTTAGTTTACTTAGTAGTTTTCCACTTATTCTGTAGGTTAGAAAATGGAGAATTTTCATATTTTTTCTTTTATTATTGCAAATTGATACACAGATTATTATTGAAATCAGAATTTCTTGCTCCAGGAAAAAATGTTAATTAGAATGTTGATAACATCATCTACATTGAATAAAGCAAAATAATCAAAATCTTATTCAAGAAAAGTGAGACATTGAAAAACTGTTATATTTTGTAGAACTTTTTTGATGTTGTTTATTTCCATTCTCAACTTACAGAATAAGCGGAAAACTACAATAATTATGTAAACAAAGGAAAGCACATTTGGCGTATCTTTGGCAATAATAAAGAAAAAAATATGAAAATTGGTGAACATACCTTAAAGTGATGTATAATTTGATGACATACTAAAAATCTGTATAAATTATGGATCATATATTTCGCACTCCATATTCACCTTCTTAATATTCAACAATATTTTTACTAGCATCAATCTCCATTTCTGATATTAACTTGTATTTTTTTTACTTCATATTACATCATTTCTAATTACCCTCGTAATGTAACTTGTCTGTTTATTTTTCTCTTGTCACCGTAGACACCACCACTTCCTGAAACACTTAACTGTTAGTGGGGAAAGGAATAGGAGGGACGTCAAATGAGAATTCTATGGCGTTTGACCAACTATCTCTATAATATTAAACAATGGTAATAGTAAGACAAAATCGACACCACAAAATTGTAAAAAAAATTAATTTAAAGTTTTCATATCTTATCAATTTTAATTATTTAATGTTTCTCCACGTGGCAGTGAAGGAATATATGGTCATATATAATATTTAGGTAAAGTAATAGTTATTTATTCTATATGTGCTGTTTTATGACTCTTGAAGGTTGGAAAGATCTAGTAGGGCTAAAACAATCAAATATACTCCTGGGAAACTACAACCGGTTAAGAACAACTAAGAATTTTGACAGGTGTCCTAACAGGACACTGCCGCCTTAAAAAGCTCTAAAATTAGTGGAGCAAGAAGATTGTAGATTCTGTAGAATAGAAGGAGAAATCTCCATTCACATACTTGCGGAATTCATAGCAATACATAACTGGGGCACTACACCTAGGAGACTACTGGATAGAAGAGGATAATTCTCTAAACTGTAGCCTGCAGATATCCGTAAATTCTATCAGGAAATAGGTCTTAAGGAACTTCTAGTCTCAGAGACTTTCCTCGGGAACTAAGTAGAAGAAAGGGGGCACAATAGATATTTTAGGCCTCAGTATATGTCATCCCAGTATACATACATGATTCTTGATAAATTCCCTGATGTTTAAATAGTAAGCAGTGGTTAAATTTGTCCACGCATCGTGTCCTATCACGAACGAATTTGTCAGTATCAAATAAATTCATTAATTTTCACAAAAACGTGTTTAGATTAGGTATTATCGTCAGTTATTATGACTTCTGATGGAAGAAAAAAAACTTTGATATAAAGGTGATAGCAAATGCTGGAAGGAATTTATTGAATTTAAAAAAAATTTACATTACTCAGACAGTATTAGTGATTTCACAAGTAAAGGTTAATGAGTAATGGGAACAAAATTAATGCTGAATTATTTTATTTTGCTTCTGCTGGGCATTCCACAAAATTTTTAAATACCTTTTTCAGCTATGTAATTCATATCAAAAAGCCATTAAAGCGCCTCTAGCCTGTAATTTAAAACATTAATTTGTAATTAATATTCTATTTGTACATACATTGATAATTATAATTAATCTCTGATTAAATTAATTTTGTTTATTTGAAAATACTTTTTAAATATTGAAGAAAACCCAAAATAATTTTAAAAAAATACGATTTACATAATTTCAAAATATATTTGGTGTGTCAATGACTAAATATTTCAATACAATAACATTGTTTTTGTAGTTTGCATAGAACACTAACTCGATTTATACGCCTGGAGGAAAAGGTCACACAATATTAGATTTCTCATGGTCTCTTGAAACTATTATAGTTTTGTATGTGTTTGTGTGTGTGCGAGAAGAATGGCACGAAAATGAGTCCTTTTGTCACAAAATCTTGGAAACCGCTTTGCTTAAATTAGATAATAACATTTGATTCCTTCAAGAAATTTATTAATACATCCTAAATTATTCTCGACTTTTTGCGCGGTGATAAGAACAAGTTAGGAATAAACGACGCTAAAATAATTGACGTTTAGCAAATTCTTTCAATAAACGACAGGACAGGAGCAAGGGAAATTGTGTAATTGCAATACGTCGAAAGATGGAAAGTGATGAGTATAATTCAGATGACAGGAAAAGGAAAACTATTAGAAATGAGGATAGTGATGATGATAAAACCTTAAGAAAGAATAAAAAAATAGGAAGATTCCCAGGAAAACTAAAGAGAAAATGGAAGAAAATATAGAAAATATAATGAAAATGTTAAGTACAATGGGAACGATAATGAAAAATTTAGCAGATGAGGTAAAACAAATAAGGGAAGAACATAAAGAGTACCGTGAAGAAATTGAATTGCTAAAAACTGAAAATACTAAACTAAACAAGGAAAATATACTAAACTAAACAAAGGAAAATCAGCAGCTGAAAAATAGGTTAGAAACGGTAAAAGGAAAAATTGAATATTTGGAAATGTAATAATTCAGGGATTAGTAGCCGTTACAAATGACCATGATCAACTCAAAAACAAAATGGAGATAAAAGTACGAGTAAAAGAGGCCAAGAGATTGGGGGGAAATCATATTTGCTGAAAATGGAAAATAGCAGTAAGAAAAAAGAACTAATTGATCAATTCTTAATAAAAAGGAAACAATCAATAGAAGTAACAAATGGTAGAAGCTACAGGGGAGCAGATGCAGATAGTGACCATATTCTGGTAATAGCAAAGATGCGACAAATAGTGCCCAACATAAATAAAGTAAACTGAATGATCTGGACAAGTTGAAAAGCAAAGAGATAATTGTATGCATGGAACAGGAAACAACGGAAATATAGAAACAGGAAACCACAATTTAATGACATACAGGAAGAGTGGCGAAATATTTAAACAGCACTAAAGGCAGAAACAAGAACGACGGTAATAGGGAAGGTTGAAGGAAAATGTAGGAACAACTGGTTTGATGCAGAGTGTAGAGAAGTACTAATAAATAGAAATAAATCTCGACTAAAAATGATAAGTACTCCAACCGAAGAGAACAAAGTGGAATATGAAAGAGTGAGAAGAAAAACGATGCAAATATGTAGAAAGAAGAAGCGAGAACGGGAGGATGAAGACTTAAGCAAAATTGAAGAAACATACAAAAATAAAGTAATCAGAAATTTTTATCAGGAAGCTAACAGGAATAAGGAACACAGTGTTAATATAATATTGTACCATAAGAATGAAGATGAAGAAATGGTTGGAGATAAAAAAGGAAAATTAGATCTGTTTGCAAAGTATTTTGAAGGATTACTGAACAACGATAAAGAGGACAATAATATGAGCTGTGACCTAGAGGAAGAAGAGGATGGTAAGATCGTAAAAATACCAACTGAACAAGAGATACAGGATAGCATAGACCAACTAAAAAATAATAAAAGTACTGGAGAAAATGGCATACCAGCAGAAATATTAAAGAACTATGGAATAATAGAAAGATGCAGAATAGCAGAGTTAATTTTAAAAATATGGAAGGAAGAAAATGTACCAAAGGGTTGGAATACAGCCCTATTGTGCCCAATTTATAAAAAAGGAGATAAACAACAATGCAATAACTATAGAGGAATCGCCCTTCTTGACATTACACATAAAATACTGTTAAATATACTTAATAATTGTTTAAAAATATATCATCAGACAACAGTCGGTGAATACCAAGGAGGTTTCAAGTCAGGAAGTGGAAGATCCACAATAGATCAAATATTTATAATGAGACAGTTACAGCATAATAGTTATGAACAAAATTTAAGCTTGTTTTTAGACTATAAACAAGCCTATGATTAAATTGTAAGAATTAAGTTATAAGAAGCTATGAAGAAACTAGGTATACCCAAAAAGCTCTGCAGGTTAGTGAGAATGACTACTAAACACATGTAACAAAAACAAAATCTTATTGAAAGGGGAAACATCAAAGCAATTTGAAGTAGAAAAAGGTCTAAGACAAGATGATCCATTGTCCGCGACATTATTTAACATAGTATTGGAAATCATCTTAAGAGAAAGCTTGATAAGGACAAATGGACTAATTTACAAAAGTAAACACCAATGTCTGGCATATGCTGCTGATCTAGTTCTAATGACGAGAACACAAAACGAACTAGAGACAATATTTAAATTACTGGAAAAAAAGCAAAGGAGTATGGTCTGGTAATTAATGAAACGAAAACTAAGTACATAAGTATGAGAGATAAAAATATGGATATAAATATAAAATGCGATGGTTGCACCTATACATTTGGGAAAGTGGAACAACTAGAATACTTAGGAGTAAACTTAACAGCAAAAGGAAGTGAAGAACAAGAAATAGAGAAAATAATATCCAAAGGTAGTAAAGCAGCAGGAATATTTTCAAACTTATTAAAAGCAAAAAATGTATCCAGAGAGGCTAAGATCAGAGTATATCAAACAATATTAAGACCATCAGTAATATATGCCTGTGAAACATGGGTTATGGATAAAAAGGAAGAGGAAAAACTAGAAATATGGGAGAGGAAAATGTTGAAAAAAATATTTGGAGGAGTAAAAACAGAGGAGAACGAATGGCGAAGAAGAACGAATAACGAATTGAAAAAACAAACGATAACAAACATAATAAGAGCACAGAGGGCCAGGTGGTTGGGTCATATTAGCAGAATGTCAGAAGACAGATGGGTTAAGAGAGTTCTGATGGGTGGAACAGGTAGCAACAGGAGAAGGGGCAGACCTAGAACAAAATGGCTGGATGCAGTAAAAGATGATCTGAAAAAAGTAGGAGTACAGAACTGGCAAAGCGAAACTTTAAATAGAAGAAAATGGAGAGAAAAAGTGAAAAAAATCGATGCCAAGGGCCACTAAGGGCCTGTAGAGCCTATTAGCATTATCTAGGATGTGGATAATATTTAGCGGGAGGAAGGTTATAATTCAACATCGTTATTGGAGAATTCAAAAAAGATGTGATTCAGATCACAATAAGAATACTCGTAGCTGTAACAGGATGATGATAATAATAATAAGTTTATTGCTTGTAGAAAACATTGTTTACAGCAAGGTTAGTGTTTGATAATATACAAACATTTTGAGAGTACAAGACAGTTGGTAACAAAAAAAAAATGAAAAAAACATTCATCAAGTATAAATGACTTTAATTTGGGTATATTCCAAAGATGGAGTATCTTTTTTAACCAATTTATTGTTATTTTGAAAATATTTTTCGCCAATTTAACTCTTCCTGTTTCTTGTTGAGTATAAAAGTAGTCTTCCAGATCAGCTAAGAACAATGCAAATAATAGGGGGCTTGCACGATACGTTTATAGAAATTGTGAATTCTGGTTATACACCATGAAATTAAAATGAAAATTAACCCAACAAAGCAAATTGTGTACAGAGATTTGTAACTATTAGTTTTAAAATGGTTTACTTGATGGAGTACAAAATTATATGAGTAGTGTTAAATGCTTGGTTAAATGTATTAGAATCGGTTTGGATCGAATTCCGCAAAACTACCTGGAACTACCCGAAAGAGGAATTATCGTATCATTAGCAAGTGGGACTAGAAGCTCTCGTAATTTATCGAGAAGGGCTTGGAAAATGACTGAAGAAGGTATACAGTGTTGAAAAAATGGCCGCGTGAGTAATAAGCTTTCGTAAAAACTGGCCTTTAGCTATTAGCCATATTCTAATCATCCTGCGACCTTTTACGGAATTCGGCACAGCCCTTAGAATCTGAAATAATTTTTCACCAAAAAAATCGAATTACTTATTCATAAGTTAACAAAATTCAGGAGTAAATGTAAATTAATAAAAGGAACAAAAACTAATATAAAAATTGAGCCACAATAGCAAATATAACATTTTGATTCTATTTTTACTTTATTAAATAAGTACCAAATAACCGACCTGTTAGCGAAGGATGCAGTTATAAATGGACAAGTTTGCAATATTTTCACATCAGCAGATATAAAAACACGACAAGTTATAGAATAATTGCTAATAAATGTAACTTATTAATTGGATAAATATATCTAGATCATCTACAAACTAGTACTATAAAATTTTTTTTATTTCAAAACATTCATTTTGCCCCCCATCAACTTCTTTGAGTTATTAGCGGGGGAGACAATACAATACAAAACATATGTGTGTATAAAAAATATGAAAAATTAATCCTACATTACCGCCTCCTCCTGAACATATATTCAATTATACAATTACGGTGATTTGAATCATACCTTTTTTGGTTGCTCCAATAACGTCGTGAGATCCAAAGGTTTAATTGAGTCGCTGATGAAGTTGAATTATAACTTTCCGCTATATATCAGCCACAACCTCAATAATGTTAATAAAATAATTTATGATTTATTATTAAATTTCTTGAAGGAATCCAACGTTACTATCTAAATTGAGCAAAGCAATTTCTAAAATTCTGTGGCGAATGGAGTAATTTCCGTGCCATCTTTCTCGCGCACACATACACTACCAAATAACATTCTTATAAAGATTGATTGTTCACGTTTTCTCCAATATCTGCAATAGAAGAGGATTTTCAACATGTCGGAATTTATTGTATTCATTGCTAGAGAATTTATTTTAGTATCAATATTAACCGGTTCATATTCTAATTTTGTCTTTTAGTTGATTTATTAAAGAGCATTTTTCATTCCATTATTATATACAAGTAGTATGGTCTCTAGAAACAGAATATACAATTCCGTTTGGTTGTGTTTTGATGTCAAAGGAACTGAGCAACATCTGTGGTTATGTAAGCATTACGAGGCTAGGATTATTTTGTGAAAAACTGCATATATTATTTTAGATACAGTTATGTATACAATGTTGTTGGAGATAAATAAAAATTTCTGTTATGCCTACACACATTGTCAAATTTTTAAGTAGCTTGAACATGTAAATAGTGATAGATAAAGATTATTTATTGATTATTCTCTTTTGATAGAGGCCGCCCAAGTTATGCATGAAATATGTATAGCTGTCAAGTATCTACATGATAATAACATAGCTCACAGAGATTTGAAGCCTGAAAACTTACTATATTCAAAGAAAGGGGCTTTTGGTGTACTTAAACTTACTGACTTCGGATTTGCTAAAGAAACTTTAATCAAGGACACGCTTCAGACACCATGCTATACACCTTATTATGTTGGTATGTTATTTCCATACTAGTTACGTATTATACTAATATTTTTGTTCACTTTTTAGCTCCTGAAGTTTTAGGGCCCGAGAAATACGATAAAAGCTGTGATATATGGTCATTAGGTGTAATTATGTACATATTGTAAGTATTTAAAAAACAATTTAATTAGTTAACACAGTCGCTCCTTGAAAATATGTGGTCAATTATGAAAACTAGAAATTGTAGCGAAACATTTCAGGGACTTTCTATATATTTCTGCGTTATCTTGCGGTTGACCATCTAGTGACATTTTTCAGTTGACGATAGTGTACACAGAACATTGTTGTTCAATCCTTCTCCTTCAACAGGACTACCGGAGAGACCCACGGGCTGGTGGACGGTTATATCCTCCATTTCTCGAGCAATATTCTCAGCTTCGCCTGTGGCAATCTTCTTGGTGGTTAGCTGATTGGCTTAGTGGTTCCAGTATATATCTTATATTGGACACTTCTTGTCCTAGTGTGGGAAAAAAATGTCACGATAGCTTTGAAGAAATTTTCGCATTTTTCGTTTATCCAGCTGGATTAATCCGCAACTGCTAACATCTTTTCAAATGTATCATTGAGTTTTTCACTGCAGTTCGTCTGGTGGATTCTGGACGTTACTGGCACACAGGATCCAACTTTGGTAATTTTGGATATTGATGTGACTTACCCGAATTTATTTGGCGTAAGCTACTAACTCTTTCCCAATTAAAATTCCTCGTCCGACTTTTCCGTCATTATTCCAGGGTTCCATCATGGCAGGTATTCTTTCCTCCACAAGTTCTTGAATGGAATATCTCTTCAGAACTAACTGTGATTATTCGGTTTTTAAAATGGAAACCAAGGGAATTCATCACATCCATTCCCAATATGACATCTTCCTGGATATCAGCTACTATTAAAGTATGTGCGATCTTTTTCGTGCGGATTCCTAGATGAACTTGAGCTTCTCCGTGGATATTGGCACTTTCCCCTGTAGCTTTATGCAATCTCAGACTTGATGGTAGCAGTTTCTACCGACTGATTAGCTACGGTGTTTATCGATAGTGCATACTTTCTACCATTTATTTCTCCTTCTACGTATACACTATCACTGCGGCCTTTCAATGATACTATCAATATAAGGGGGTATTGGAAACTGAATTGGGTCGAAGCTGCCCCCTTTTGACCGACCTGTTCTAGCTTTTGTGAGTTATATTGTCGAGGTCAGGAACGTGTCCGATTTCTCCACAATACCAGCATTTCAAAGTTCTGGTCCTTTTCTCGACGAAGTTCCTCATCGTGTTGACCAGACGATCGATTTTATTTTTTTCGTCCTCGCCATGGATAGTCCTTACTTTACTAAATGCTCCGGATGCTTGTGTATCCGCTTCGTATCCGAGTACAGCTGGAAGGACGTCAACCAATGTCTTATGACGGAGGGTTATCTGCGTCTCATGGTCCCAAAGTCCACCAATGAATGATTGGACAGGCATTCTTAATATGTAATTTGTTCTGGTTAGCACAATCTGGCGTTATTCGAGTTCGTTATATAAATTATTAACTGTCGTCCTATATCATCTTCATCAAAACTTCTATTATGCTTACGAAGTAGTTGTCATGCTACAATATTGCCAAAAAGTTTTGGATCATGTGCGACTTGAAATTGCAATGACCATTGTATCATAATATCCTTAATAAATACACGAAAATTTGAAATTACACAGATACATAGATACAAGATATATAGTGCCACTCGGCAATAAAGATAATTATTTAGCTTCTAATTGATGTAAATTTAAATTGTAGGTTATGTGGATTCCCTCCTTTCTACAGCAACCACGGACTGGCAATATCGCCAGGAATGAAAAAACGAATTCGAATGGGACAGTATACGTTTCCCAATCCAGAATGGCAAAACGTTAGTCAAGATGCCAAAGATCTTATTAGTGGGATGCTAAATGTTGATCCTACTAAGAGAATGAACATAGATCAAGTTATGAGCAATAGATGGATAGCGGTGAGTAATTTACATATATTTTAAATTGTACATGATACTATTTATGAATTAAGCTTATGTTTGGAATGATTGTCTAGTCGGGTACTTCAAAATAGGAACCAACTTTTGCTAATTATTTTATGAAAGTTCTTTAGTGGTCTATACCTAAGCGTGTTGTCGCTCCTAAAAGTATTAGGGAGCATGACATGAAACTAGGAAGTGGGCGGAACAGAAAGCTCTAGAATAGTGGGTAATCTCACCAGGACAGAGACAGGCGAAACAGTTCATTAGAGGACATTCGCCAACTTTTATGGCAGACCTAATAAGCAAAGATAGGAAAACTGTCAAAGTCGTAGTAGGTATGTTAACCGGGCACTGTAAGCCTAACAGGCACGCAAAGCTAATAGAGTTGACAGACGAAGCCATGTGCAGATTCTGTTACCTAGAAGAGGAAACTGCAGAGCACATCCTATGCCAATGCGACTGCCTGGCGAATGTGCGGTTTTTTATACTAGGCGATGAGAAGCCATCGACAAGAAATTACACGAAATATTCAGTCTCAAGGCTGATTGGCTACTTAAAAAGAATCGGGCTGGAGAATGTTATCTAGATTCTAGATCTGAAAAGGTCGCAGAGCAATAGGCCGATTAGCCACCTCACCAAATCCAATCTAATGACATGAAGCTTGTGATTGGTGACTTTGAATCCCCCCACTCCTTTTAGAAACTTGCATTTTGGTGCAAACGGGATGGTATGATCCACCGCCTGGTACGGCGATAAGCAGTTAAACACACTTTTTTTTTTCTAACGTGGCCTAAGCTGCAGGGTGAAGCGGTGCGTTTGTCAAAAATTGGCTTGGGATATTTGTTAAACGCAGAAATATTGGTTGTCGTGAGCAAATATTAGACAATTGGAATAGTTGAGGTTGTTTTGGACATTTCTCGTACTCATTCACTCATCTTGGTTCAGTGTCTGATAATTCCACAACAGTTTGGCATTTCTTTCATATATTTCATTTATCTTGACCTTTTCGATTCTAGGTACTTCAATTTATTTTTTGTAAAAGTTTTGCTGAATTGAAACTATGACAAGCACTGTTGTCGTTGATCTTATCTGTACCTACTATTAACAACTTCCTATACCGTGTGTCCATTTAGTGCGGCATTATTCTCTTACGGGGTTATTCGAAATGCGATGCAAAAATCATTTGGAGCACCAATTAAGCTACATTTTAAAATTATTTTGGCTTCTCCAAAAAAAGGATGCCCCAGAAAAACATTTTTTTCAAATTGAATGGTGGGGGTATTTTGGCACATACTGAATCACTATTGAGGTCTACATTACTGGTTAATTTTTTTTGACTAACCTATACAACGTTGCCAGGTTATTACGAAATTCGTCAAAATTTATCATTTTATATTAGAGTTAGTGTATAATCTCATGGGCTATGGAACTGCAACCCTTTGCGCCAAGCCAAGCGCCAATCGTCAATTCCAAAGGAGGTGGTAGTTGGGTTACTTCATTCATGTTGTTGTTAACTACGCTCCAGGTGGCGCAAAGCTATATTTTATTATTTTGAGAACATTGTTTACACTAGAATTGATATATTTAATGTGTTTATTGGAAAAATAAAAATGATGTATGTAGGAACATATTGTTAATATTATTATATAATATAATTCGTATACCAGTCTATTTAAAGATAGAAATTAACTATTTTTAGTAAGTAAAGAAATTTGTACACGAATTCCATGATTAAATTACCTAAATAATATTATTATTTATAGGTATTTACTCCAACGATCCATAGTTTGCCATGACAAATACGTATAATTATAAGCTCCTAATCGGTCAATAACTATAAATAATAAGTAATTAGGTGGATTAGCAGATCACTATCAGCAGGTATTTATTTTATAGGAGGCTCTGTTAATTTAAATACATACACTAATTACACATTGTGCATTTGGAATTTTTACGTGCACTATGCCATTTATTAAGAGTTTGGAGCAGATTTTATTATACAGTGCGAAGGTTGAGAATGGAATCCATAAAGAAAATTCGCCCTATATAATTTAGCTAAGAACGCTCGGATAGGGCAAATTTTAAATTTAATTGTGCTTCTTCTAACCCCATTGTTTTAAATATAACTTCATTATAAAATCACTAAGACGTCATCATGAAGTTTTTTTAAATGGAAACATACAGTTATTTTATTAAATCTAAGTACCTAGATCATATATTCCCGATAATTAAAATATGCCACACTGACCTTAAAGTTGATAGTTTTCGAGATAACAGACTTTAAAGATTGTCAATTTCGTGCAGATTATTGATGTACTTTATCTTATTAATCTTGGTAGCCATGCATGTTGACAATTCTGTAAATTATGTTAAAGTAGTCAAATTTAATTCTTTAAAATTGTTGGTAATATACTGTCATTTTGATTACTTATGTTGTATTAATAGGTTTGACTAGTTTTTTTGTTCCTTTCTTCGATTATTTTTAAAGCCTGTTATCTCGAAAACTATCAACTTTAAGGTCATAGTGTTGCATATTTCCATTTTCAGGAATATTTTATCTATGTTATCTAGGTACTTGGATTTAATAAAATAACTTTAAAAAAACGTCATGATGAGGTCACAACGATTTTCTAATGACGTCAGAACCGAAAAAATGGAGTCAAAAGACGGGCAATTGAATTTGAAAATTGACGTGTCCTAGCGTTTATGCCTAAAGCATAAAGGGTCCCTTTTATTTACAGTTTCCGTTGTAAACGTTCGCACTGCATCATGTTTCACTATATAAATTATAAAATAAATAACCACACTTTGTCTGAAAATTATATTTCTAATGGTGTACATCCCAAATCATCATCATCATTGTCCTCGTCTGATGACAAATACGAATCTGTAGCACTGTCGTCTTGCAGGTTGATAATCAAATCTTCTACTTCGTCCATTACATGTTCTTTCTGCATATAATCTTCCTCTGTTTTTTCAACGTGGCCACAAATTTTGTGCCAATGTTCACTTGACACGTTGGCAAATTTCTCCCCCGTTAGCTTCAACACATCGTCCAATTTGAACGTAGTGTTGCATGCGGCAACCTCATTTTTTACCAATGCCCATATTTTTTCGATGGTGTTCAGTTCCGGATGGTACTAATAATACTAAACTATATTGACAACTGCGTGCAATAACTAACAAAGCTATCAATTAAATGCGTTACCCAAGACTTGCGAAACACGATTATGTATCTAACCAATTCGATGCGTTCAGTAGGACGACCCAACTTCAAATGACGATGTTTTTAACTTTACTGCTATACATGCGGTTTTGCCGCGTTGTACCGATTTTGGTCATCTGCACATCTGTGACGTAGAGCCCATGAGGTTTTAAACTAACTCTACCTCATTTAAACCGACATACAAAAGACATCTGTTGAGTAATTTAAATACTATTTTGAACATGAACTTACGTAATGACCAGAAAAACATCGATAGAAGTATATTTGATTTCAATTATACAGGGTATCCAAAATTTAATGCCAAATTTTCCAATTTTCAAGGTGAATTTTTTCAATTTTTTTTAAATGTGACACCCTATATATTATTGCATATTTGGAAACCCTTTTTAATAATACTCATACATGATACCCGACTCAGATTTCACAAAAAAAGGCGTAATTTGTAGAACGATCAAATTCACATTCACTTAAGTACAGTAGGCTATGAAAAAATATTGAAATTACAAAGGACATCAGGTAAATACTTTTTTACCACTTGTTCAACTCGATCTGTAATACTATTACCCTTTAGTCTAACATGAAATTAAACAAACAGTCGTTTAAAACAAAGAAGTACCTCGAATAAATTAAAACTGCCTAGTTGGAAAGTCATTATTTAATGTAAATTTCAAATAAATCTAGAACTATCTAACTATAAAAATATATCAAAGTAAATGTCCAAAATGTCCATTAACTTCGATGCACTTATCCAGTCATTCTAAAAACGATCACCTAACATTCTGCAGCATCTCGGGCCTCACGAATCGGAATGCTTGCCGTATCCTTTCTGGCATGTCATCTCGTGTTGTTCTTTGTACACTTTTGATGTAATAAATCCCAAAAAAGGAATCCATACTAGTTAGACCAGGTGATCTTGGTGGCCATTCAATTGGTCCTTTCCTATGTTATTTCTAATGAATATGGGAACTTGCTGAATCAATTGGGGAAACTCGTTTTGTAAGAACTCTGAAAATAATTGTCCCATTAAACGTTTTTCGAAGAAATAGTGCTCTACAATATAACTGTCAACAATTCCTCCCCGAACATTTAAACTCCACTTATGTTGAAAACTATTTACATGAATTAGGTGGGGGATTACTTGTATCATAATAGTGAAACCCATTCTTGTGAAATGTTAACTCGTCAGTAAATAACACATTTTTAAAAAATCATTAATTTTCATATAACATGTTTTGAGCCCATGTACAAAACTTTTCTGGTAATCAGTTTTTATTAATTCTTGGTGAAGGATGATCTGGCTGTAACTAATTCATTACTTAGCTCTCTAATACTTATTTTATGGTTCTCTTGGACTGCCAAGCAAATTGCTAATTCATTGTCCTGATTGAGAACCGTTTTCTCCCTCGTCGTTTTTTTATATGCCACGTTACCGGTTCTATCAAATCTCTCTTTTATTTTGGCGAATTTCCTTAAATCTGGGTGCTGCCTTTCAGGATATTTTTGTGCATAAACTCGTGAAGCTAGAAGATTTACTGTCACTGTACGTGAATTTGATCGTTTTGCAAATTCCGCCCTTTTTTGAAAAATCTGCCAGAGTCGGGTATCATGTGTGGTTATTGTTGAAAAAGGAATAGCGATGATGACAGACACTAAGAGCCGTATTAAACAGCAAAGAATTTTGCCGAAAATTATTCTGAAATTTACCACGGAAATGTTGGTCAATAAAATATGCTGTATGACACGACCAAAAATTCTTGCAATAATTTTCGGAGTAAAAATATGAAACATGTTCAGAATCGGCGCAGAACCGCATAATCGGTTTGTTTGACATTACACTCATTAATCGCCTTTTAGGTAATTTATAAACGAACAAACTAGAAATTTCTGCAACATCTAACATTACCAGTTCTTTCTTGTTCACTATTTTTGAGAAGAAAATGAATTATTGAAAATAAATAAAATTGGGTTAATGAAAGTATGTTTGTTTACTGTTTTTAAAGGGTTTTCAACACCGTACATTAACAAAGTCTTTGATAATGTACGGTAGTTTTCAAGGTCAATTTGTAGCTGACATATATCAGCTGTAATAAAAATAACCCTACTGCGCATGCGTATCGTATGAATTACTCCGAAAATGTTTGGAAGATTTGTAGCCTGTGTAATACGGATTTTAAGAAAATGTTATGAAATTTTAGGAGAACTCTCTGGCAAAATTTTCGTGGTAAATTTCAGAGTAATTTTCGGCATAATCCTTTGCTGTGTAATACGGCTCTAAGAATAACTGAAATAATGATTTGAAATAATTGTATATATTACAAAAGATTCTAAAGCAATCATTTACATTACAATTGTGATTATATTTATTTTAATAAAAATATAAATACAAAATATGACAATCCAGCTATCTTATCTAAAACACCGACCACAAACGTGTGACGTCAACCTTTTGTATATCGTTCGAACTTTTATCGTATTTTCTGGTTTTGCATCGTTTAAATGATAATTTTTAATTTGCAAACTGTGAAGTATTTACGGATGTGTGATGTCATAGAGACTAGAGATGCCATTACTATTCTAATAATGATCTAATAATTTGGTGCGAAATTAGTATTGTATTGTAATGTTTTTGTTATTTATTTAAATAGTTTTTACTTGTAAGATAAAATTATACACAATATGGCTAATTACTATCTATTGATTTATTTATCAAACTTAATTTATACACACTCTACTTAATGTCTACTAATTTATTTACACTCGGTATAATAGTTCTAATTTATTTTTACCACTTGGATATTACACTATTTATCTTCACTATTTCATTCACTGTCCGATTACTAAGAACTTATGTAAACTGTCTGTGAACTAACTCTTTGTCTTCGTTTCACTAATTGTCAACTCACTCAAAAATCCGCGTATATATAGTCTTTCTCAACTCTCGAAAATTCTAGTAATTTCCGCGCTCGTCCTAGGCGCGAGCAAAACGATTTGACTGGAATGTTCTCGAACGGGGAGGGGCGCATTCGCCAAAATTTAGTCGAGGGACAGGGCCGGCTTTGAGTTGATGACCTCGCAACATTGCCCCCTCCTTAATAGGAAGTTCCTCCTGGAACATTTGTGTAGCCGGGACTGGATGTTTAAATCGGCAACTGGACCCATTTCTAAACTTTCTGGTCGTATGGAAATAACAGGGCACTGTCTTCATTGGACACTGATAACGGGGGGTATAGCTGCAGATTAATATGTGGACACTGGTATCCATCATATTCCTGATGACTCGCCAATCCAACTCGTTGCTCTCTATCTTAGGCATAGCTAGTTTCTTCACGTTGGATTCCAGCACATGGTCTCGAGGACTACGTAGCGCTTCCCACACATTCCGGTAGGTGGGTCAATCTTGAAATTCGTTCTTTGTTACCAGGTAGAAGATGTACCGTGAATTGTGTTTGAGTCTCAGTGTCTTGCCAGGGGTTGGATTCTGTTCTGCAAGTTTTTCTAAATGCCCAAACTTCTTTCGGAAGACGGTTGCCAAACCTCGTGCGTTTTTTATACTGGCGAGGATGTTGTGTGCCAGTGAATAGTCTCCCGGGAGCGTGAACAAATCTTGTCGTTGCTCTGTAGTGACTCCAAATCTAGCTTTACCGGTACCTCCATATGCGCCCATAAATTCTTCGAAGGCGGGGTCAGGATATGGTTCACTCCTTCCTCTCTGTCATGGTCTCCTTCAAATAGCGCTAGTCGGTTTTGGTGGACTACTTTCGGTTTTCCATTGAGGATCTTGCTTATGCGATAGATGACGTCATTGATCCTCTTCTTGATCAAGTTCGGACCCTCCCAAGATTTTTGTAATTTTGGAGAAAAGCCTTTTCTCCTATTCGGGTTGTGTAACCATAACTGCCTTCTGTAGCCTGCGTGTCGTACCGTTTTTTCATTCTGTCGCTGGCAACTTGAAGATTTGTTCGGACCAATTCGTGCACATTGTCCATCCTTTTTCTCAACTGGATCACGTAATCTTCTCCAGGTCGACAACGAAATTTCAGGTCACAATGAAGCTTCATTTTGCCTCCAAATAGGATTTTCGCAGGTGTTTGACCTGTGGACTTATTGATGGCGGATCGATAAGCCAATGCAAATAGGGAAAGATATTGGTCCCAATCTCTCTGGTGGCTGGAAACTACTTTGGACAGATATTTTCCAATAGTCCTGGTCTCCTTCATTCCCAGCATGTCACAAATTTCCTGGAATACATGGCTTTAGAAATTCCTTCCCTGATCGCTGTGAACTTCCAAGGGAACTCAATATCGGCAGATGAATTCCTTCACCAATACATCCGCGACAGTTGTGGCTTCTTGATTCGGGATCGCGTAAACTTCAAACCACTTTGTGAAATAATCCATCACAACTAGCATGTATTTAACACCATTTTCTGTCGTCGGGAATGGTCCAGCGATGTCTAAAGCAATCCTTTCGAACGGTCTTCCGACATTATACTGTTTCATGGGTGCCTTTCTCTTGCGATGTGGTCCATTACTCGTAGCACAAGTCGTACATTTCTTACGCCAGTCCTTCATATCGTCGGAGCTGTTCGTCCAATAAAACCTTTCACGGACTCGCTAAAGGGTTTTATTCACTCCTAGATGACCTCCTGATGGACTGTTGTGTAACTTCCTCGATAGCTCGCCTACTCTTGTTCTTGGGATAACTAACTGTCTTCTGTTTTCGGAACCATCATCGTTTTCAAGGATTCGTTTCAATATGCCTTCTTCCAGGACAAGGGAGTCCCACTGGGCCCAATATGCTTTGAGTGTCGGTGAAAATTTTGACACTTCTTGCCAGGTAGGTCACCGATTTTCTTCCTTTCATTGCCGGATCATCTTCAGGTGAGGATCATTCTCCTGATCTTCTCTGATCCTGGTGCCTTGTTGCAGTGGGAACAGTCTGCTGGGCGCGGTCGTCTAGACAGGGAGTCGGCATTTCGGTGACTCACGCCAGCCCGATGTTCGATGAGAGGGTCTTTAGAACGATCCTTGGTCGGTGGTTCTTAGTTTGCTGGAATCCTAGGGCGCTTACATGAACTGCGTACATGCCCTAGTTCGCCACAATTCCAGCATCTAATCTTCTTCGGCTTCTTGTCTACCATCCTTTTTATCAAGTTGACGATCTGGACAAATCTATCTTCGTCACCTTCTTCTTGAATGGTCCTAACTTTGTTATACCCCGAAGCCTTCGTGGCTGCTTCATATTCAAGAGCAGCAGCCAATACATCGAGCAATATTTTGGGATGGGCTAAATGGAGCCTCCTCTGCATATGAGGGTCACGTAAGCCATCAATAAAGGCCTGGATGAACAGACATTCCATCATGTTTTCCGGTGCTGATGGATAAGCAAATCGAACTAGCCGGGCGATATCCACTTCATACTCTTGAAGAGTCTCGTCCCGTTTCTGCCTTCGGTTCTTCATCTGAGATTGGTACAAGTGTTCTAGATGTTCGTGACTATATCGCATGCCCAACCTCTTCTTCAGCTGCTCGAAGTCATCCGTTTCTTCAAGGGGTATCGTCTGAAGCACATCTAAGGCATCTCCTCGAAGCGCGATGGTTAAGCTCACTGCCTTCTCCTTATCGGACCAATTATTCGCTCTAGCGGCTGCTTCAAACTGTTTAACATAATTGGTCCACGACATCTTTCCGTCGAACGTTGGGGCCTTGACTCGGGCAAAACTGCCAATATCTTCTGTCTTGGGGTGTGCTTCTACCTTGCATGGTTTTATTTGTTCGATCTTCTTTTCTTCTGCTGGCGTGTCTTGTGTTCGTGAATCTGCCATTTTCCTCTCTAACTCCTGGATTTTCTTGTCCATTGTCGTTATCTTATTCTGCATTTTCTCAATATCTGCTTGTAGAGGCGAAATTTTATTTTCGACTTCAGCGGCAATGTCGTTTTTCAGTGATAAGATATCGGCAGAAATATCGTTCTTCATAGTAGATATCTTCTCGTCCATGGCGGAAATGTTCGCACAAATCTTCTCGTCCATAGCGGAAATGTTAGCAGAAATATCGTTCTTCATAGTAAAAATCTTCTCGTCCATAGCGGAAATTGAGGTGGAAGCCTCGTCGTTGTATAAAAATGTTTCCGGATCCACGCCGTCAATTTCCAGTGCTATTTTCAATCTTTCGACTAACTCACTCTTCTTTCCGGTCGTTTCCAACTCGCGATTTTCCAATTCTGCTTTTAGTTCCGTCACTTTCAGCTCACTTAGTCTCTTAGCCATTTTTACGTAATTATTTATTTATATTACCCCACACCTGACACCAATGTAATGTTTTTGTTATTTATTTAAATAGTTTTTACGTGTGGGATAAAATTATACACACTATGGCTATTGATTTATTTTAAACTTAATTTATATACACACTTTACTTAATGTCTACTAATTTATTTACACTCATTATAATAGTTAATTTATTTTTACCACTTGAATATTACACTATTTATGTTCACTATTTCATTCACTGTCCGATTACTAAGAACTTCTGTAAACTGTCTGTGAACTGACTCTTTACTGTCCGTTTCACTAATTGTCAACTCACTCAAAAACCCGCGTATAATATTTCTCAACTCTCGAAAATTCTAGTAGTTTCCGCGCTCGTCCTATGTGTGAGCAAAACGATTTGTCTGGAATGTTCTCGAACGGGGTGGGGCGCATTCGCCAAAATTTATAGTCGAGAGACAGGGCCGGCTTTGAGTTGGTGACCTCGTAACAGTATTTTAAAAACGTGAATTTCTCCTTTAAAACCCTTATTTTTCAAAAAACAGTCATCATGCCTATTGAATGGGGTTTCCAAATATGTAATAATATACAGAGTGTCACATTTAAAAATTGTGAAAAAATTCACTTTGAAAATTGGAAACTTTATCATTAAGTTTTGGATACCCTGTATGATTGAAATCAAATTTACTTCTATCGATGTTTTTCTGGTCATTACGTGAGTTCATGTTCAAAATAGTATTTAAATTACTTAACAGATGTCTTTTGTATGTCGGTTTAAATGAGGTAATATAAAATGATAAATTTTGACGAATTTCGTAATAACTTGGTAACGTTGTATAGTTTAGTCAAAAAAATTTATCCAGTAATGTAGACCTCAATGGTGATTCAGAAAGTGCCAAAATACCCCCACCATACCATTTGAAAAGAAATGTTTTTCTGTGGCATCCTTTTTTTGGAACACTCTGTAGAAGCCAAAATAATTTAAAAATTTAATTGGTGTCGTATTCAGGTCCCAAGTTATTTTTGCATCGCATTTCAAATAACGCCGTAAGAGAATAATGCCGCACTAAATGGACACACTATACAGTATGGTGCAAATGAAAGGAATAAATTCGTTATTTCGTAAACCGGCGACTTTAAGGAAAAATCCTGAAACCCGTCGATTTTTATTTTTAAACAGGCTATTCGTAAGGATACCTTTTTATTTTTCACGACATCTACGTGAGCGTGATGACGTCATCTCTAAAATTTTTAAATGAAAATGTGGGTGTTGTAATACATAATTTGAAAGGTCTTTTAAATACCTAACCATATCAATATGTCTGAGTAATTGATGTTTGTATTTGTTTAAAAAATTAATAAATTTTTATTATTATAATAAATATTTATTATGTATTATTCATGAAATACAACGAAACCTAAATTAAGTGCTCGAATTGTTTACCTTAGCTAAAATACAATGAGAAATTCGAACCTTCTCTATAACTTCCGGAGTTATTTGTGCAACCTCAATACGTATCCTTTCTTTGAGTTCATTGATATTTTGTGGTCTATTTTGGTACACTTTACTTTTCAAGTATCCCCATAAAAAGAAATCAACAGGAGTCAAATCAGGTGACCTAGGCGGCCATTCTATTGTTCCTCTTCGACCTATCCACCGCTTTGGAAAGACGTTCTTCAAGTAGTTGCGCACCAAGACATCATAGTGTGGAGGCGCACCATCTTGCTGCAGCCATAAATCATTTCTGTTTGGAAACAACCGGTTCAATTCGGGGAGCAAGAAGTTTCGAAGAAATTCTAAATATCGAGGACAAATAATCCTATTATCTATTATTCCCGCCCAAAAATTAACTTTCTCTGGGTATTGAGTACGGTACTCTTGCACCCAGTGTGGATTTTCCGTAGCCCAGTACCGATAAGTTTAACGATTGACATGACCGTTTAGTAGAAATGTAGCTTCATCAGAGAAAAGAATCTTTTTTAAAAACATCGGATCTCTGTTATTTTGTCTCATTATAATTTCACAAAATTCAATTCGTCTATGAAAATCATCTTCCATTACATAAGTTCTTGTACTAAACTTACTTTGTAGGGATGCCACTTTTCCTTCTTTAGCTTTCTAAGAACTGTTGAATGGTCCATGTCATTATCTAATGCTACTTGCTTTTAACTGGTATGGGGATTATCTTCAAAGGCTAACAGAACATCTAGTTGTTTGTTTTCAGATATTGGTTTTCTACTACCTTTAGAGAGGTCTTTGACATGACCCGTTTCTCTGAATTTCTTCTCAATTTTGCTTACAGTGGATTGTGAAATTGGTACCAATACTTAATACATTTTATTAAGAAATCTGTTGAAATTTCATCAATAATATTTGTGACAATACGCAAATCAATTACTGTACATATTGATATGGCTGAATAGGTATTTAAAAGACCTTTCAAATAATGTATTACAACACCCACATTTCCATTTAAAAATTTTAGCGATGACGTCATCACGCTCACATAGATGACGTCAAAAATAAAAAGGTATCCTTACGAATAGCCTCTTTAAAATAAAAATCGACTGGTTTCAGGATTTTTCCTTAAAGTCGAAATAACGAATTTATTCCTTTGATTTGCACCATACTGTATATATACATATATAGTTCTATTGCTATTGGTAGTGAAAATCTAGACTCACTCATGGTTTCGAATTAAATGCTTGTTGCCCAAGCACCGATAGGTCGGTAAATTATGCATCATAATCACTATCGATTGACCGATCAGTAATAATGTAATATGAAAGATGAAATTTAATTGGGATGTACTTATTTATCATAGTTCATAATTAAATAAAGGTGTGTTTTTTTTTCAGCAATACACTGCGGTTCCACAAACCCCATTACATACAAATAAAATGTTAAAAGAAAGTGTTGAGATTTGGCCGGAAGTGCAAGAAGAGATGACCCGTTCGTTAGCAACGATGCGAGTAGACTATGACCAGGTGCAGATCAAAACATTAGAGAATTCCAATAACCCCCTTCTCAATAAGAGACGTAAAAAAATTGTAAATTCTGAGAAATTGTGAATATTGTGGTTAATTTTTTGTCGACAATTATGCCATGGTATTATTCATAGTGTTTTAATATATTCCCTTGGATCTTAAATAATAGCTTAAGTGCATTTACGAAAAAATTGTATTACTTATTTTAAAACTTAAACAAAAATTTAAATTTATGCATTATGTTGATATAAACTATATTTATAAAATAATGATTTTAAACTAGATAGTTTATTTATATTTTCATAACTTTTTGCGTTATGAATATTATACAGCACGAGTGCCCTTAAAGATATAGATAAATTTACATCCAATTTTGTGGGATAATCAGGTAATGCTTTATTAAAATATTTTTAGTAAAGTGTGTTTTTTTACATATATTTCACTTCCAAACCATCCAATTTTTAAAAAACCCAAGATTTGCAGTGGAAAGCATTGCAACCGAAATTTCACCTACCAATACTAAAAAAACAAACCGATTTTAAATTCTATAATAACTATTGTTTTAGTAAAGGAATTAGTCCACGTAATATAGAGTTGGGAGCATTGTTTCCATCAAAGTGGATGATTGTGAGTGAATAGAGGGCAAAATTGATGTAGAATAAGATGCACTTTTCCCGATCTTCGAAATCGTTTGGCAAAAAAATTTTCTGGGGTGAGTATGGTGCGATTTGAGTAAAAATAACGTTTTTCTTGTATATCTTTTCACCCCTCAATTTTACAATAAAAACGTTAAGAACTTTTCTTTTCCTCTTCAAAAGATCTACAAAACTAGACTTTGCACGTCAAAAAATATTAATTAGGTCCGAAGTTATGAGCAAATAAACATTAATTTCAATATTATTAATAAACAAATTAAAAAACCCGATATTATTATCATGACGTCTTTATATTACACCTAATTATGCCCTCGCATGTACAAATAACGTGTACAAAATCTGGAATCTGTAACTTGATTAGTTTGCAAATTATTTTGTTATAAACAAATTTATTTATTCTAGCCCTGTACAACATTGCCCATCACCCGTATTTATGCGGTTTGCTTTGTTGGCAGATGTCACTGTGATAAGTCATGTGTCGTTATTATTTTTCAAAAATATGCAATTCCGCGGCCGTGGGAATGATTATTTAAAACGACCTTAGTTGCAAAATGCAATATACCGCGTGCTCAACGAATTTTGCAATATATTATTACGTACATTGATAGAGCATAAAAAAAGCTGTAATCTGAAAAAAGATTCGTTTAGATTGCTTGAAAAACAACGGAGTAACAAACCGTCAAAGTTAAAGGCTCATTGTACAACAATTTCGAGGTGCAGCGAAAAAAAAAATATATTCATGGTCGGAAAACGGACTACTTTCAATGTGCAAAATATTTATTCAAAGGGGAACAGATAACTAAGCCAAAAGCCATTTCCAAAGTTCACGCGACGCTATCATTTTTGCTATCTGGCTCGTGACGACGGAGTGTGGGGAGCCGACTCGGACTCGACTCACTCGAGAAAATTTCTCGCTGCGCGACTTCAAAATCGACCACCGAGCTGCATTGGCACTTTTCTCGGGAACTATCCAAGATAAATTAATGATTTTTTTTTAATTTCATACTACTCGACGAGAGGAATCTATTTTTATTATCTGCAATTATCAAATTTCACATCCCGAGTCGTTAATGTCGCTTTTATGAAATGTCTGAAGTTTGCGGTATTTTTTTCGGCTGACATTAATAAAACTGTCTATTTCATGTATAGCAATTATTAAAAATTATGATAAGTTGTGAAAAAAGTTATTTGTACAGTAAATTTTTTGGAATTTTTTACAACATAATTTGTTTCAAATTTAGGATAGTAATAGGTAATGTAAGACAAACGTATGAAACATTATATTTATTAATTTTTTTTAATAATATATTACACATTATAAATACAGAGAGCTGACGCAACAGAAGACGTTAACGCAGATTAACTGTACTTTTGAGAAATAAGTACAAAATACATAACGTGAATAACAATTTTTGAACAATTGAAATAATTTAATGAAAATACTCAATTATTATATATGAAATAAAAGGATAGTTGCTAATGAGTTACATTTTCATGTTATTACAATACAATTATTCCAAATGAATATTATTAATGTCAGCCGAAAAAAATACCGCAAACTTCAGACATTTCATAAAAGCGACATTAACGACTCGGGATGTGAAATTTGATAATTGCAGATAATAAAAATAGATTCCTCTCGTCGAGTAGTATGAAATTAAAAAAAAAATCATTAATTTATCTTGGATAGTTCCCGAGAAAAGTGCCAATGCAGCTCGGTGGTCGATTTTGAAGTCGCGCAGCGAGAAATTTTCTCGAGTGAGTCGAGTCCGAGTCGCCTCCCCACACTCCGTCGTCACACACGAGCCAGATAGCAAAAATGATAGCGTCGCGTGAACTTTGGAAATGGCTTTTAGCTTAGTTATCTGTTGAATAAATATTTTGCACATTGAAAGTAGTCCGTTTTCCGACCATGAATATATTTTTTTTTCGCTGCACCTCGAAATTGTTGTACAATGAGCCTTTAACTTTGACGGTTTGTTACTCCGTTGTTTTTCAAGCAATCTAAACGAATCTTTTTTCAGATTACAGCTTTTTTTATGCTCTATCAATGTACGTAATAATATATTGCAAAATTCGTTGAGCACGCGGTATATTGCATTTTGCAACTAAGGTCGTTTTAAATAATCATTCCCACGGCCGCGGAATTGCATATTTTTGAAAAATAATAACGACACATGACTTATCACAGTGACATCTGCCAACAAAGCAAACCGCATAAATACGGGTGATGGGCAATGTTGTACAGGGCTAGAATAAATAAATTTGTTTATAACAAAATAATTTGCAAACTAATCAAGTTACAGATTCCAGATTTTGTACACGTTATTTGTACATGCGAGGGCATAATTAGGTGTAATATAAAGACGTCATGATAATAATATCGGGTTTTTAATTTGTTTATTAATAATATTGTAATTAATGGTTATTTGCTCATAACTTCGGACCTAATTAATATTTTTTGACGTGCAAAGTCTAGTTTTGTAGATCTTTTGAAGAGGAAAAGAAAAGTTCTTAACGTTTTTATTGTAAAATTGAGGGGTGAAAAGATATACAAGAAAAACGTTATTTTTACTCAAATCGCACCATACTCACCCCAGAAAATTTTTTTGCCAAACGATTTCGAAGATCGGGAAAAGTGCATCTTATTCTACATCAATTTTGCCCTCTATTCACTCACAATCATCCACTTTGATGGAAACAATGCAAAATGGTTATTTTCAGGCTATATTTCCTGGACTAAATAGCTAGTACCTACAACTCGTTTTGAAATATCATAATGCAAAAGACGATTTCAAAGCAGAGACAAAGAAGTTTTAAAGTAGTAATCATTATACATTGTTCACATGTCAACAACAAACTATGAATAAAAAGGATACTAGTATCGTATCATTTGATATATGAAGAGTATTTTGTGCCCATTGTATATAGGCAGCTTTTGAAAAAAATACTAGAAACTTGACAATACGTATTGTGCTTTAAGAAAAAAGTGGCAATCTTATATTTATTTGGATTGGTATAATACTGGGTGTCCCAGAAGTTTCTGACCCATTTTAACTGCAAAAATCTCATAACTCGGAAACAATAGGGAGGTGCGGTTTTCGATGAACAATTTCTTTTTATTTAAAGTTTTTTCAGTATAAATGATAATTAGTGAAATCTTATATAGGGTGTTTTAAAAAAATGGTATTTTTAAATGAAACCCTATATATTTTTATTCTATCTGAAAGCTGAACTCTTCCCCTTTCCGAAATTGTATAATTTGTTGAAGTTTAGATGAAAAATGAGTAAGTTATTTGGTTTTTAATGATTATTGTTTATTAGATAAAGGTGTCTGACACATACGATTTAAATAAAAAACAATTACAAAAACAAAATTTCTAATCTTTGCTAATACCTACGTTTAAAAAAATATACTGAATGTTTTTGAAAGAAGCATGACTTAACATTAGAAATAACTAAAACAACTAAACAAACTTGAAAGGTGAATCAAATATTAATAAAACATTATATATTATCTAATTCAATAAAAATATTAAAGATGTTCCAAGTGTTGACCATTTTGGAACCTGAACAAAAAGTGATCAAAAGAATTGCGTAACATTTCCGGGATAATTTATTGAAATGTTCGGACAATGTTGCCTCGCAGTTGTTCCAGAATCTCTGGAATAGGATTATAACATCTATCTTTGATAAAAAAAACATATAAAAAAGTCTGGAATCGTCAAGTCAAAGCAGATACCTACATAACAGCCTATCATTAAAAATCAAATAACTTATTCATAACTTCAACAAACTATACATTTTCAGAAAGGGGAAGAGTTCAGCTTTCAGATAGAATGAAAATATATAGGGTGCTTCAAGAAAAAATAGACGATATTTGCATTTAAAAATACCATTTTTTTTAAACACCCTATATAAGAATTCACTAATTAAGCATTTATACTGAAAAAACTTTATATAAAAAGAAATTTTTCATCGAAAACCGAACCTCTCTATCGTTTCTGAGTTCCAAGATTTTTGCAGTTAAAATGGGTCAGAAACTTCTGGGACACCCAGTATATAAAGAACATTTCGTTATGTGATTTATTTGTTGTGAAATTTATTACGTTAACACGCAATGAAGAATATCGTACGCAATTTGATTCGTTTAGTCGCAATGAGAATAAAGAAATTCTGCGCGGAAAATCTGTAAAACCAATGTCTACCAAAGTATCATTAAAAATTGATTTGAACGTGAATGAGTGATTTTTCTCAATAATAATTAATGGGGAAAACCACTAAAAGATGAAATCCTTTCAAATATATTTCAATCAATGAATAATGATGTTGGTTCAGTGTGCAGATAATATCATCATATATTTCCTGGCGTTTTGAAATCAACATATTAATTCAAGCGGTGCTATGACGTGCTAACCCCTAACATTATGTCTGCTTCTATATCTTCTGGACACCCAGTGCAGTGTTGTCAAGGTTAGTCATCATCTAAGTATATCTGTGCTATTTTTTCCCTACAGCATATCAACTAATGATAAAAATGTCATTTCACAACAAATTTATTTGCAGGAATCTTTATCCCGAGAACAAGATTGACCATTTTAGTGCGGCAACACTGTTGGTGATGGAATATGACATTTGTTAACAGAAGCACTCTCATCGTGATTGACGTTTTGTTCTGTGATCTGTAACCTTAGTCGTCTTTGGCTGCGCTTCTTGTTTGTTTTGTCCGTTTGTCGTCTGGTTGTAAAGTTATTTTTGTGTTACATTTTTAAAAACTTGAAAACAGCACACTTTTGTTTTGTCATACATGGAACCACAGGTATACGGATTTAATATTATAGAACTTATATGATTGGTCTGCTTACGGTCGATAGGCGTGTAGGGGCTAGTACGTCACACTGAATTACACCAATGAGAGCAGTCTTTACAAATGGCGCGTAAAAGTGTATGTTTGAAATGAAAATTATGTAATTTATTGCATTATTCATATTATAAAACAAAAATTTATAAGTACTTCATACACTGTGTCCGTAAAGTATGGAACAAATTCATTTTTAGCAAAACAGACCATTTTAAGAAATAATCCTGAAACACGTCGATTTTTGATTTTAATTTACCGTATTTTAAAATAATAATCTAATATACAGGGTTAATTACTTTCGAGTAATGACGTCACCGTCATTTTTTTTTAATGGAACACCCCCATTTTGTCTCAATTTTCGGATTACTCTAGCTGAGCTGATTCCAAAAATTTATCACATGTTGATTCCAATTGGTAAAGGGTGGACATAAATACAATAGTTTTGTGTGTGCCCATAAAGTAACGCGTTAAATTAACAATATTATCAAAAATACTTATTGTCTAGCGGACAGAATATGATGGAATACATGAATTTATAAATGTTCGAACTTCAGCCCTTGCTGTATTTGACAGTAACCCAAACGGTGTACAAATTCTTGTTGAACCTTGTTTATTGTGTCTTGAGAAATATTGTTTATTGCTGTCCGAATTCTCTCTTTTAATTCTTGAATATTCGCTGGTTTCGTTTGATACACAACATTCTTCAGATGGCCCCACATAAAATAATCCAAAGGATTGAAATCTGGTGACCTCGCTGGCCATTCAATAGGTTCACGTCTACCAATCCACCTGTTTGGAAAAATTTCATCTAGGTACCTTCTAACATCTACAGCATAATATGGAGGTGCACCATCCTGTTGAAACCATAAACTTTCATCAAAACCTCCAGGATTACGTCTGCTGGGAAACAAATTACGTAAAGTAGGTACGAATACCCCCTTAAAAACTCAAGGTACGTTGCCCCGTTTAAATTACCTTCGATAAAGTAGGGTCCGATGATTCGATTTCTTACAATTCCAGCCCATACATTTACCTTTTGCGGGTATTGTCTATGATGCTCACGCATCCATTGGAGGTTTTCTTTTGCCCAGTATCTACAATTCTGACGGTTAACCTCGCCATTTAACGTGAAAGTGGCCTCATCAGAAAAAATAATGTTTTGTATCAAGAGAGGGTCTCGGTGACATTTATCCATCATTTTTTCGCAAAATTGGATTCTTCTATCGGGATCATCTTCGTTTAATTTCTGCACAAGTTTGATTTTATAAGGATGCCATTTTTCAAGCTTTAATAGTTTGTGTACCGTTGTTTTGCTAACACCGATATCGCGACTACTGAGTATTGGGTAAAATCGCGAGTTGGACAAAAATAAACTCGAAATAAAAAAAATTAATTTCAACTCAATTTTGATATCATTAAAATAAATACCTAATGAAACTACTTGAAATATTTCGTTTAGAAGAGGAAGAATTGCCTTAACTAAGCCTACGGATATACTAAAATTCCTTCAAGGAATTTGACTTAAGATACTTTGTTGAAGGGAACTGTAATATGTTTTATCTTTGCAGATTAGGGTTGGATGCGGGTGGTAGTCAAAAGACATCATAGCATCAAGAGTATATTGGTGTTGATTATTATACAAACATTTAGTGCATATAAGTGGCCGATCATACTGTACTATATTTCACGGTTAATTACTTAAGACTGAGCTGACATAATGTTTACTACGCTCAAGTCTGACTGATAGCAACTGTCGTGACCATCAATGATAACTGTTTATACTCGGCTTTTCACGTCTGTAAAACTGTTGATTATACAGGGTGTTTCATAGTTAAACCACCATAGGTTAACTGCAAGTAGGGGACACTTTGGTGGTTCCAAATAGCCTTGGTTAATTGGTCTAACATAATTATTAACAGAGATACAGGGTATTTTATTCATTTAGTCCAATGCTTTTGAAGGCCATAACTTTAGAACCACCCTATATATTTCTTTCATTTTTGGTAAGGATATATTGCATTGATAACACAATAAGATAGTGTAATAAAAATAATTATAATCCAGGTCTGGTTGGAGAAAAATTTGCAAAATTCGATAATCTCCAAAACAACACCCTGTATATCAGAATTTTTAAAATCCAATAGATTATTCGAAGAGAACAGAAAAAATAGAGCGGCACCAAAATATTTTTCGAAGTGCACATCCCGTTTTACTGCTTAACTTTTAATGTCAAAGTTATTTAAATGTATCATATGACATTTTCGTACGTAATAACTTTAGAACCACCGAATAGATTTATTTCATTTTTGGTAGGTCTAAGTTACATAAGCATCAAAATCTTATCATGTAACAAAAACAGTTATAATCCAGGTTCGGGTTAAGAAAAAAAAATAATTTATCAAGATTTTTATAAATCAATAGTTTATTCCAAAAGAACAGAAAAAATTGAGTTACACGGAATGTCAAATTATTTTAATAATTGTTCGAAATGTCCACCATTTTGTTCTATGCATTTACGAACTCTTTTTAAGATGTTTTGTGTTGCTTGTCTTATCATTAATGCATTTGCCCTGATTTCCTCGCAAGCATCATCAATTCTTTGAATAAGATCTTCTAAGCTGTTTATCTCAGTAGAGTATACTTTGGCATTCAGATATCCCCAAATATGATAGTCCACTGGGTTAAAATCCGGCGACCGGCAAGGCCAATTATTGGGCCCGCCTTTCCCTATCCACATGTTTCTAAAATTCTCGTCTAGAAAAGTTCGCACAATTACCCTAAAGTGAGGCGATGCACCATCGTGCTGGAAATACATTCCTCCAATTTCCTCATTTTCTAATAGCACTGGTAACATATTTTGCAAAAAAGCAAAATAGTCGTCCCCTGTTAATGTACGGGGTAGGACATATGGTCCAATAAGGTGATTATCTAAAACTCCACACCAAACGTTAACCGAAAACCTATACTGCGAATGTGTTTGTCTTGTAGCAAAAGGATTTTCATAATCCCAAACATGGGAATTTCGTAGATTGTAAACCCCCATCCCTTGTAAATGTGGCCTCATCAGTGAATAGGCACCTGCTAACTATTCTTCTCCTTCTAAGTATCCACCGACTAAAGTCTAATCGCGGTTCCAAATCACGTGGTTCTAGTCTTTGAACCTGTTGAACATGATAAGGGTAAAAGCTAAATTTTTTAATCTCCTCCAAGCGGTAGTATGGGGTACATTTAATGCGTGGCCAATCCTTCTTGTACTGATTGTTGGGTTGTTGTCAACCATATCTGGAACAAAATGAAATTATGGCACTGGAGGAGACTAATTTAGTATAACATATTAATGTAATGAACAAAAGGGAAATTTTTAATCGACTCTTAATATCTATTAAATAAAATTTAATATCTTTACTTTACCTAGTATATCATCTTCAACATTCAAGTGTTGTCTTTCACCATAATCATTGGTTGTCGCTGTAGGAAATCTACCATGTTGCCGACTGTAATCAAATACTCTCGAAAATGTCTGGTAATGAGGAGTGCGACGATTAGGAAAGCGTCTTTCATATTCCCTTACTGCTTCTCTACCATTTCCGTTACAAAAGCCATACACAAATAGTATGTCTGCATATTCTACATTTGTAAATTTATGAGGCATAATTAATTATTATTCAAAATGATCTAAATTATTTCGTGCGACATTTACTAACAACAAACGATTAACTACCAATAACAAAACGAACTGCCAAAGTTTTCCGTACTTCAACAGTCTACGCCTATTTGATAATTTTTCTGTTCCTTTAGAATATTAGACCTACTTGATAATTGTTAATGATTTTGACTTGAATATTTTAGTAAGTGTCCACTTCGAAAAACATTTCCGTGTAACTCAATTTTTTCTGTCCTTTCGGAATAAACTATTGATTTATAAAAATCTTGATAAAATATTTTTTTTCTTAACCCGAACCTGGATTATAACTGTTTTTGTTAGATGACAAGATTCTGATGCTTATGTAACTTACACCTACCAAAAAATGAAAGAAATCTATAGGGTGGTTGTAAAGTTATTACGTACGAAAATGTCAATGATACATTTAAATAACTTCGACATTAAAAGTTAAGCAGTAAAACGGGATGTGCACTTCGAAAAATATTTTGGTGCCGCTCTATTTTTTCTGTTCTCTTCGAATAATCTATTGGATTTTAAAAATTCTGATATACAGGGTGTTGTTTTGGAGATTATCGAATTTTGCAAATTTTTCTCAAACCAGACCTGGATTATAATTATTTTTATTACACTATCTTATTGTGTTATCAATGCAATATATCCTTACCAAAAATGAAAGAAATATATAGGGTGGTTCTAAAAATATGGACTTCAAAAGCATTAGACTAAATGAATAAAACACCCTGTATCTCTGTTAACAATTATGTTAGACCAATTAACCAAGGCTATTTGGAACCACCAAAGTGTCCTCTACTTGCAGTTAACCAATGGTGGTTTAACTATGAAACACCCTGTATATAAATACGTTTGCTTAAATCAATAATTATTGACCTACTTATTGATCAAGGCGAATATTATACATGTATTTGGATAAATACATTACAGAACACAATAGATATTTAATGAATACGATGAGTTCACGGAGTCTGGGACCTAATATTCACCTTTTTTTTGGTGAGGTGGCTCGGATTGGTTTCTTTACTTACACTGTAGTAAGTAGGGGGACATTGTCTAAATGTTTGCCCGAGGCCCCCAAATGTCTGAGGGCGGTCCTGGGTCTCTGTGAATGTCGACCCAAGTTTTCTATCAATTTCATCAAATGAGTATGGAGTTTCACGCTTAATGGTATTGGCTAAACGATTATAATAAAACCAATTAGACCCTTAAGTTGTAAAACCCGAAAATGCCCATCATAAATGTAAAAGGACTGTAAAGTTCGACCCTGTAGCACATTTGCATCTTTTACTTGATGATTTTCTACACAATGGGATTAAAACAGGTAGTTTATTGCAGTTGATAAGCCAATACCATTTACTCTGAAACCTACTATACCAAGTATGGCAACCCATGAGTTTTGGCATTTTCGGTATACAATTACTGTTATTTAACCGTTATGGGTGAAATTTTTTTCATTGCATTTAAAAAAAATTGATCTCTTCTCACACATGAACCCAATTTGTTGTTTTCCTAAAACTGTTTTCTGACTTTATGGAGAAGCTGTAAAAAGTTGAGTAGGTACTGAAATAAGCATATCACAACACATTTATGTTTTTTATTTCACTTAGAAATGCAAATTTTACTAACAATTTTTAGATATATATCAGTCAATTTAAAAACAAAAATCTAACGACTAGATAAACTTTGGACAAAAAAAATACCTGGCGAAAAAATGATTTACCTATACAGTTATTTCTAGAGATTTTACGTTATACAACAGCATTCAAAAACACAGAACCAGATTCCAATTGATGTTTCAAGTTATTCTATTCAACAGCTCGCTGGTATAAATCAACTTAATCACAGTAATATGTAGGAAATTAATAAGTACGGAATGACTAGATCAAGTTCAGGAAACAATTATGTAAACACGTCTTTGATATTTTGAAACTGTCTAATGGCGAGATCCACCGGTAACTGAAATTTGAATCCTGACAATGTATCCAAACTTCGAAGGCTATCCTGGAAACCTTAAAAATAAAAGCAACTAAAATATGTAATAAAAATAATAAAATTTTGAGTGCATGCAAATCACTGAAAATTGGCATGCACACAACCTAATAATTATAGTGTGACTCCAGCCTGAATTTCAAAAAGCTTATAAACTATATATTTAATGCTTGTTTAATAAAGACTCTTCCATTACATCTCTAAAAAGACTTTATAGTCACAACCACCTATAAGTAGAATTGAGGACCTGTATTAAGCCCGTTGTAATTATCAATGGTTCATTAAAAGTTTTAGTAAATTTTTTAGGATCCTAAATATTTGATAAATACATACACATTTTGTATCAATTTTTTTGTCAATTTTCAAATAATCAAACTTGTCCTATTTTCATTGAAATGATATATTTATAGAACCGGTCCTATTTTCTATCAATTAATTGACAGCTTAGGGCAAAAATATATACTTTAACATTGTTTATTTTTGCAGTTTCTGGTACTGGACAGATTCTGCAACATAACCTCTAGTATCTATTCGTTTTTCGTTTATCTATTTTAACATCATATTTTATAATGATAAATTGAACAATATTGCATGTAAACGTGTCTTGGTCACATGATCAAGTAGTCTCACTGATCGAACTTTATAGAGGAAGGCCTTGCCTTTATAAAGTCAAAAGTGCACAATATAAAAATAAGCATATGCCTGCTTCTGCTTATGAAATCATTTTGTACGAATTAAAAACTATACGACCAGGGACAAGTATACAAGAAATAAAGGCAAAAATAAACGCTGCTGTTAAAAATAAAAATTCAACATCCATATTTATAGAACTATAGACTGTAAAGGATAAAAATATCTAACTAACCTACATTTAAAAGTTAAGGAGGCTCCCACCAACTGCAGTGTGCATGATCTACTCCTAATTAAATTATAAAAACTGAATGTTGTATACATTTGATTTTATAGTATCAATGTTTAGTGTCCTAAATTTAGGATCCTAAAAAAATTATTGAAACTTGTAATACATTATTGACAATTACACACTGGCTTTACTGAACATAATATAGAGTACCAACATTATTTTGCTATTATTAGTTCCAGGACACCTACTAAGCAGAGCAGTGGAAGATGTTTGACATATACCTTTTTAATCATCAGTTTTTATTTATATAATATATAGAAATATTAGTCATATCACTTTGTAATTTTTAGACTCATTTTTTAAAATAACACTCAACATGGAAACTAATTTTTAAAACAATAAAATGATTTTATAAAAACAGGGTGTCGTTATAAAGATCTTATTATAAAAAAGCATGAAAATAAATGTGGTACTTAAATTTATAACATTTTATGGTTGACTCTCAGGATGGTGTCTTATATCAATTATGGCTACATTTCTATATCTTACCTGTTTTGGCAAGGTAACTCCAAGGCTGATAATACATTTTTATGAGATGGTTGCAAGTAAATATTAAAGTCAACCAAGGTACAAGTTTGTTTGCACTAAAATAAATAATATTACTTCCAATTTCAAAATATAATGTTACATTTACTTACTTGAGGGCAGCACAAATGAATGCTTTAAAATGAGAATCGGGACTTCTTTTGTAGGGAGTATGTGTTGATATAATACTGCCAATACAACATAGCATATTCTGCTTGTTAGAAGATGGTGAAGCACCAGCTATATCTAAATTGAAGCTTTGTGAAAGTTTCCTTGCTGGAGTAGAATTAAATTTTTCACCGTTCTTCATCTTGTAATATTCTAGAATGATCTCCCATGCATGAATATGGGAGTCACTTAATGAGTTTCTCCGAGGGAAGCAGCCGATCAAAGGAACTAGGCTGTTACTGTGGGGAGCATAAGCTCCATGTTGCATAAGATCCCTTATACAGGAAGCCAAATATTTTCTTACTGCTGTAGTTATTTTAACATTACATAATACACTTGGAGATTCAGAGTCACTACTATAATCACCATCTTGATCTTTTCTGGATTCACTTTGTTCAGCCAATTCTTTAACTCTTGCAATGGCCATTTCCAACTTTGCCCTAAGGTCACTAAAAAAGCATTGTATTTTAGAAATAGATATAACAATATGATTTATTCAAATAAAAAGAATGGATGACATAAATATCATAAGAAAGATAATAGTAACAATTATTAATTAAGAAACTGTAACAATATAGATCTACTTACCCCCAATGATTGATTTTCATAGAATGTTTTAAATCATTTTTGGTAAAGTTCTGTGGTTTACAACCAAGTTGTAAAACAGCAAACATCTGTAAAATGGTAGCAGTTCTTTGAATCAGACCAATTGTACTTTCTCTCTTGTAAGGTTGTTTAAGTGAGTGATAGGAACATCGACAAGAACATTTAGAATGTTTTGTATCAGTCTGCAGATAACCAATAAACCTTTCTAAATCTGCTATTTGAGTTTTTAATTGGGCCACCAAATGTTCTTTTATTTTCAAAGGACTCACGAGTTGGTCAAATGCCATATTTATCTGTTTACAAACATCTGCTTGAGACATCTAAAATATCAATATTGTTGTAGCCAACAAATACTAAAACTAACCCACATATTTTACCTGGTAAAAACTCTGTTCATCAAGTTCTAAATTAATTCTAGTCTTTAATTCATTCAAAATGATTCTTTGTCTCTCAACCAACATATCTTGAGGAATGCCAGCTTCTCCATTTTCAAATGCATATTGCTCCAACTCTCGCAACTGGGATTTAAGTTTATCAATTAATTCTTTTTGTTGTGTTCTTCTCAATCGTACAGCCTCTGCTAAGCTTGCCTCATCCATACGTTCTTTGACATGACCCACATCTGGAATCCCCCGAAAAGCAAATTCTTCCAGAGATTTTAAAAGATCTTCTCTATCTTCTTGTGGAGAATTAACCACTTGGCGTAAACGGAATTGAACCTGAGCAAAATGTGTCGTCAATGCAAATAAGGATGAATTAAGTAGCTCTTGCTCATCTTCCAAAGTTCTGATTTTCTCCAGTACATGTCTAAAAAAAATTATTCATGTTGATGAATATATAATGTAGTTGCTGTACAAGCAAATCCTCCAAAAGGATATAAAAAGCATTGGTTTTGGCTGCAATGAATTACTAATACTACTGGTATCTTCAATTTGAGTTATTTAATTATTTAGTTTTCTCAAGGCAGACTTACTGATCCTGGTATTCATAATCATAATCATCGAAATGTTTAAAATCACTTTCTATTTCTTCATTTGGTGCCCCAAGTGGATCCCATCGTTCTCCAGTTGGTTGTTCTTCCAATGCATATTCGGATAGTCCTACTTCCATTGCCGAACGTTTTGTATTGAATTTGGTTTATACTTTATTTATGATCAGAACATTTTTATAATTTTTCGTTATATTAACATTAGGTGGCAAGCAGATAACATTGTATTCGTTTTATTGTGTATAAACTATTATTGATGTCAAATTACCATTTGTCACCAGTCACTAGTGCCATAGATTGCCATAGATAACTAAAATAAGGCTAGCGCCATAGAGAAATACATTATTCTAGCGTTAGCCCAGAATAGCCTACTCACCACTTACTAGAGATGCGCGATACGATCCAATATTTCAGTGTATCGATACTTTTACCTCCGATACTCGATATTTCATATCGATAGTTTTCGTTTTTATTTAGAATTTTTATTTATAAACTAGTAAGTGCGGAAGGTAATACTTTACCACAAGCGACCTCAGTTGTCCGAACGACACGAAGCGGAGTTCGGACATGTGTTCGAGTGCGGAAATAGTATATTGTGCAACAAGTGAGGAAAGTTCAACATTTCTCACGAGTGTGGAAGTTTATGGCACGAGCCCGAAGGGCGAGTTCCGCAAACACAAGAGTGAGAAAAGTACTTTCCCCACATGTTGCACACTATACTTTTTCTACAACTGCACAAATTTAAAGAATACAAGTAAAATAACTTAATATTTATTTTTATGGCTAGTAAAACAAAAATAACACTAAAGTATCCTTTCTCTAAACTGTTAAATAATTCTATTTAAAATTATAGTTGATGGTGAAATTTGTACAATTTTCTATGGTCAAACCCGGAACGCCATGTCTTTTCACTTAATTGTCCGTTATATTAATTAATCCGACAGTTTTGTGACAACTAAGTAGGTATTTAAAGGTGACAGTAGTAGTACTAAGTTTTTGTCGATTTTATTTGATTCTCCATATAAATGTATGTGGCGTGGGCAAAGTGTCGTGAGAAATAATATGTCTTTGTTTTTCACAGGAACAATGAAATAGGTATCAAGTTTATAATTATTGTTGGATATTCGGTAAATTACTTTTATCTACGACCACCATTAAAATTAAGCATATAAATACGTGAAATTACATTTTATACATACGTCTACGGCGTGCGAAAAAGAACAATGCTTTTTAAATGGAAGCTTCATTATAACACCCAATGGAGAGCGAAAAAGTACAATGCTTTTTAAATGGGATAATCATTATAACACTCTTTTTTATTTGTATATTTATTAAGTTACCTTAGATAATTTTGATTTTTTGTTTTCTGTCAAAGGTTCTGTAATTGTAATAATTTTGTACTGTCATTAAGAAGTGTGAAACGTGAATGGTCAATAATATCAGAATCTGTCAAAAATTGTCAAAAATTGTTAGATATTTTAAAAAATGGTCAAAAATAGTCAATATAATTGTCAAAATTTTTGAAAGTTGTCAAAAATGGTCAATATAATTATCACAAACTGTCAAAAATGGTCAATAATTGTTGAAATTTTGAAAAATGGTCAAAAATTGTTAAAATTTTGAAAAAATGGTCAATAATTATAAAAAACTGACAAAAATGGTCAATAATTCTTGAAAATTGTCAAAATTTTTGAAAAATTGTAAAAAATGGTCAATAATTGTAAGAAACTGTCAAAAATGGACAATTGTTAAAATTTGGAAAAATGGTCAAAATGGTCAAAATTTTGAAAAAATGTTCAATAATTATGAAAAACTGTCAAAAATGGTCAATAATTGTTAAAAATTCTCAAATTTTTTGAAAAATTGTCAAAAATGGTCACTAACTGTCAGAACCTGTCGTAAAATGCTCAAAAATGGCCAATATAATTGTTAAAATTTGGAAATATGCTCTGAAATAAATAAAATTTATGAAAAAATGATCAATAATTGTCAAAACTGTCAATAATTGTCAAAAATGGTCAATAATTGTCAAAAATGATCAATAGTTTTCAAAAATGGTCAATAATTGTTAAAATTTGGAAAAATGGTCAAAATTTTTGAAAAATTGTCAAAAATGATCAATAATTGTCAAAACTGTCAAAACTGGTCAATAATTGTTAAAATTTGGAAAAATGGTCAACATTTTTGAAAATTTTTCAAAAATGATCAATAATTGTCAAAACTGTCAAAATTGGTCAATAATTGTCAAAAATGGTCAATAATTGTTAAAATTTGAAAAAATGGTCAATAATTGTCAAAATTTTTGAAAAATGGTCAAAATTTTCGAAAAATTGTCAAATTTGTCAAAATTTTGCAGAAATGGTCAATTATTATAAAAAACTCTCAAAAACGGTCAATCATTGTTAAAAGTTGTCAAATGTTTTGAAAAATGGTCAAAATTTTTGAAAAATTGTCAAAAACGGCTAATAATTGTCAGAACCTGTCAAAAATGCTCAAACATTGTCAAAAATGGTCAATAATTGTTAAAATTTGGAAAAATGGTCATTAATTGTTAAAATTTGGAAAAATGTTCTAAAATGGTCAAAATTTTTGAAAAATTGACAAAAATGATCAATCATTGTCAAAACTTTCAAAATTGGACAAAAATATTCAAAAATGGTCAATAATTGTTAAAATGTGAAAAAATAGTCAAAAATGATCAAAAATTTTGAAAAAATGGTCAAAAATTGTCAAAGTTTTTGAAAAATGGTCGAAATTTTCGAAAAATGGTCATTTTATTGTGCATAAGAAGCAAGCTTCTGTCGGCGGCCCGACAACCGCTCACCTTTTTTTGGATTGGTGTAACACTAAAAAAATTAAAGGGAAAATGTTCTTATTGCATATTTCTCAGAAAAGTCAATGGAAATCATCAACGTTATGGTCCCATTATTCAATGCTGAAAACTCCCATTAATTTAAATTTAAACATTGATATAAGTAAATTTCATAAACGTATTTACCTTCATAAAACGACAATATCAGAGAGCCATAAACCAAAAAAATCAAAAATTTTCACAAGGGAACAGATTTTGGATTTTATAAATGGAGCACCAGATAATGAATTTCTTATGATGAAGGTAGGCAATAATTCAAACACAATTATTAAAAAGAGAGGTTATGTAACATATAATTAAGGGAAAGTATTTTTAATGTCGTCGGAGATAAAACATTGTATGATACTCATGCTTGAATTACTTTTGCGCACTCGTTGCGAAAAAAGGCACTAGCTACGCTCGTGCCTTTCATTTTCGCAACTCGTGCGCAAAAGTATCACTTCACGCACTTGTATCATAAATAACTATTATCGATGATCATCCTTTTTTTTTATAGATAATTTAATAAAAAATTAATTCATTAGTATGTGACACAAGTGTCTTTATATTTAACCATAGGTAACTAAAAACAACGTCTAACCTGGATTGATAATAATATTTATAATATACGGCTTATTCTGTGATAATACGCGATGGAAACTATCATAGAATAAGGTATGAAACTATAGTGGTAATCTGTGGCATAGTAGTACTCAGCCCTAGGGTTGCGCGATACACTAGAAAGTATCGATATTAGGTATCCATACGGATGGGAACGTAAAGTATCGATACAGTAAAATATCGAATATTAATTTATCGATACTCGAAGTTTTCGGTAAAAAACACTATTTTTGTGGGGTGGAAAAAAACCATATTTGCGATTTCCGGCCAAAGTTGAATTCCTAGAATAAAAAGTTGATTATAAAAGTTGTAGAAAGAAAATCTACAACTTTTACATCAGTGACTTTTCCACATAACCTCAAAATTAGCTCGAAAAACGCAAAAAACTGCATTTTTCGTTTTTTATTATTAGTTTCCTTAAAAATTTTCGATTTTGATGAAAATTTAGTAGAAGGTAGCTTTGATAGTCACAAACCATGAAAAAAATTTCAAATTGAAATATTGGAAATTTTTCGAGTTATGACGTTTTTTCGGTAAAACACACTTTTTTGGGGGGGTGGAAAAAGACATTATTGTGATTTCCGGCCAAAGTTGAGTTCCTAGAATAAAAAGTTGATTATAAAAGTTGTAGATCTTGTGAAAATCTACAACTTTTTCATTAGTGACTTTTTCACATAACCTCAAAATTAGCTCGAAAAACTCAAAAAACTGCATTTTTCGTCTTTTATTTTTGGTTTCGTTAAAAAAAGCACGATATCATTTCACAACGTGATTAAAAAATCACGATATCGCTCATCACTATAGATAACGCCACTTGCCGCTACCATTAAAAATCCCGTATCGCAAGGTATCGATACAATACAAATTTATCGATACCAATCGATACTTGGAATGCATCGAAAAGCATAGTATCGATACAAAATATCGAGTATCGGAAGTAAAAGTATCGATACACTGGAATATCGGATAGTATCGCGCATCCCTACTCAGCCCGTCATTAAAAAGAAGAATCGATTATTTCGAAACGAATGAATATTTATAGTTTTATTTCTCCAATAACATCCGTGTATGTGTTATCTATGAATAACATGAAAAATGTAATTAGTAATCAGGTAGTATGTTGTCTCTGGGTAGTTTATTAACGAACTATTAGAGCAACAGATATTTGAGAGATTATTTGGTGTAGTTTGTCTAGAGTCAGTCTATAATAAAAAAAGCACCGACAAGCGATCCTGAAAATTATTATTATTATTATACACTGACTTTCGAAATAGATTGGGTGATTCGTACCAAATCAAGATTCGATTTTTACTTCGACTTTAGTCGATGAAAATGGAACCAATTTAACGGGTGGGAAGCTAGCTCCTAGCTCCAAAATTAAATCTGCGACAATTGCCTGAGCCGGCAACAGCGCACCAAGATATCCGTTTATCACGGTCGCCTTGGCTCGACCAGTCTAATATACGGGGGGAGGTTGAAATCTGGAATAAAAATTTGGTTGAGAAAGAACTGAGTTATTTATAATAATATAAAAGTCTATCATATTCCAAATTCAAAATTCGCTGATAGACGCTACGGGGGTCGAAAAAATTGAAAACTAAGAATTTTAAAAAAAAAATTACAACTTCCTTATTATTACTCCTACCATAATCGATGTCACGCGTTTAAATTTTCTACAAAGGTTGATAATATAATAGTCTTTCATATTCTATATTCAAAATTCACTGACAAAGGTTACGAGGGTCGAAAAAATTGAAATCTAAGGATTTTTAGAAATACATTCAACAACGTTGATTTATTGAAAGGGCAAATCAAAAATGTAGGCGATGTAGCCGTACTATTGGATGGGAATCGCTACGTATACTACCTAATTACTAAATCTCGGTAGGTATTTCGAAAAACCAACTTATAAAATTATTTTCAAGGCGATGAAGGTTCATGCCTCCAACAATTTGGTGAAGATGATATCTTTTTACCTAAAATTACTCGTGGCAGGGACCAAAAATCATGGCCTGTAGTGATCGCGATGATTCGTTTTATTTTCCACAGGAGTGGAATAAAAACAATAATTTTTGAAGCATACATTTTTTGGTTGGGTAGTATGGTAGTGCGCCCCAAACAGAAGAATATTTTTTATTACTGTGAATTAGGCCTATTGGGGGGAAACCACCTTAAAAAAAAACGCATCGAATCCTCTACCTCCTGGGTGATGTGGAAATGAGGATACTTTGGAACTGGTTAATACCGGTTTTCAATTTTTTCGACCCTCGTACCGATTGTCAGTGAATTTTGAATATGGAATATGAAAGACTATACTACTTATATTCTCAACCTTTGTTCAAATTTTAAACGAGGCACATTACAGTAATAAAAGAAAGCTGTTAATCGATATGAATGATATGATTATGATTATATAGCATTACTGTAGCAAAATAAAGATAATTTTTTTCAATTAATTTGTTTTCTATATTTTCTTGTCCTGATAGTTTGATCTGCCTAATAAAAATTGTACTCTTTTATTAAATATCATGCTTAAGGGGAATCTCGAATTTTATTCGATACACACTGCAAGCTCGGTGTTAAACAAGATGGAGAGCGATACGATATTTTTATTCAGTAATGCACAAGAAATTGTACATTAACACGGGAAGTTAATTCCAAATGATTTTCTACATGATATGGATAATCTTAAGACACACAAGTGCGTTAAATTACAATTTTTTCAAATATTTCAAACTTTTGTTGGTATATATAATGAGATATTTACATAGACACATGGTTTCACAAACCAAGGATAGAAATTTTTTTCAAAATGTAGTTAGCACAATCTGTTGAAAACATAAAATATTAGCTAGTCAATAGAAACGAAATTTGTCAGTTACATGACAAGATCAAAATATACACAACGAAACGCTGTCGTTTTATTATTTATTTTATTTTTCAATTATATCGGGAAGCATATTGTCCAGATAAAATGTCTGCAGCTTAGAAAGCATGCCAAAATTGTTCATCCCTTCCCATTTTCTGGACAGACATACCCAGCGGTGTCCAAACTATAAAATAACAATATTTGGCTTTGGTTATTGCAAGCTGGCCTTGTATTTGATAATAATAATTACTATTTAGTTTCAACTGAATTTCGTCGTTTTCATCAATTTCCAAATATTTGATAATTTTTTCCGTAACTGCTTCTTTTGGTGTAGGTATATTTATTTGCAGAGAACGGGCATTTAATTTCTATTATTTCCCTTTGTTCAGTTATACCATCGGGACTAGTTGCTAAATATGGATATTCTACTAAAATAAATAAACCACATTCATTCACAGTTATTTGAAATTCGTTTTCAAATTGTCTTTTAGCTATGTCCTCGTGGCCATTTCCTCATTTTGTTGCTGCGCTACCTTTAAACTGACTAGTTAAGATATTAGTAACCAATTTTTTTGAATTTGTTGTTTTTCGTTGTTTGCACACTTCGCCAAATCGAGACGCTGTTAATCGATATGCCCTTTCTTCTTTCCAAATTGGATTTGTGGATTGCCCTCTTGTTTCAATTTCTAACAATTTCTTTCTGTAGTTTTCGTTATATGGGTTGAAAATTCTTGTTTTAGTTTTTTCATGATTTCTTCATCGGCTACCTCTAATTACTGGACACCGTAATCAGTATAAACGGGTGCTGATGAAAGTTTAATTGTCTTTCTTGGGAACAGCTGTCTACGCTTAAGGTTACGCAACCTCTTTTTTGTTTTGTTTATAACAAATTTCGTAGTGTATTCCAATGCTCTGTCCTGTTAATTGCTTACGAACCAAATTATAAATCTCCTCTTTGGAATTATATTGTAAAGCAACTGCTCTACACCTTGTATCGTAACGATTTTTCACTGAAAAATTTATTCGTTTACCCCCAACAAATTTTGCTATATTATGGAGTTATATGATTCTGCGGCATTATTATTCATATTCAACAATAAACTATGAACAAGTTGCTGCAACCGATTTCCACAAACCAAAATATCATCTAAAAGACCACATTTTTCCATTTCAGGAATTAAATTATGTTCGCCTTCTTTGGGCCCTTTGCAAAAATAAGCACTGCATTAGGTATGATAACCAAAGACATGCCAAGGACAGTCGCTTATGTCTGCTTTCAATAATTTTATTTGCTCGTCCATGGATTGGTTTTCTTTTCGATGATGGCTTACGGCAGTTTTTATTCCAACTCGCAGCTTTATTATATTTGATTCTATGCGTTTTCGCAGTGGAACGCCAACTATCAATTTCTTGGAACTTATTATTTTTTTTACAATCTCCCTCAGCCGAGTGCAGTAGTTCCGCAACAAATGGTTTGTACATTCTATTTTACTAATAGGAAACTGATATCCATACGGCCTTTCTACGCATAATTTTTCATATACACTGCTATTCGAATGGTTCCAAAAATAACATAATATCCTGTCAGTTAACAATTTACTACCCGTTTTAAAAATTTATCACAAGATTTTCATTCTATATCGAGAGTCAAAAGTCTTACCATCTCTGTGTTTTGTGATTTGCATTGTGATTTGATTTGATATTTTAAGTTCATCATGTCTAATTATTAAAGCATCACTTTTTTGAGATATTTTTGCATATAATACTGCATATTTCAGTTAAAACTGTGCATATATTTTCGTCATTTGCAGTGAATATAAATGTGCATATTTTTTCAATTTTTCTTGAATATAAATCAGCGCTTCAATTATGACAATAAAATATGTTGATCCATTCATTCAAAAGAATTTTAAAGGGTACGTATACTATTTTTAATTCTTTTTCTTTTCATATTTTTATTTGGATACTTTGTATTTCATTATGGATGCCCCATTCAATATTCTTTTAAAATTATAAATGATAAAATTTCATTTAGCTCTAGCTATACTATAACATCCTTACCGACTCCCATAATTTCATTGAAAATCAGTTTTTTTTTCATTTTATTCTTGTGTTAGTGTTTATCAAAATTATATATACTCGTACAATATACACAATTTTTCTTACCTCGACGCCAAAAGTCTCCGACTCCTAGTTCTAGTTTTTCAAAATTTAGGGCTCATTTTTACACTAAATGTCACAATAAGTTTAATTAATAAAAATAATATCCGAATATTTAATCAATACACACAAAACTAATAAGTACCTACTACATACATCACTTCTGCACAAATTTATAACTTACACTATTATTTAAAAAGGCCGAAACAATCAAACAAAGTATTAGTACACAAAACGTAAACCACTAAATTGCAGCAGCGAAGAGCAACTACATACGGCCTAACCCTCTTTCCACCATAAAAAGGAGAGTATTGTATTTTTCACGATAAATGGTTGACCACCTTATCTATAAATATTTTACTCCCATTATGTAAATATAAAAAGGACATTGGAAATAAAATAGGTAGGTGCAGTACAGGCCAGACAAAGGAAAACAAGCAATGAAAGCTCTCAGGGCTTCCTTTACGAATAGCATCTACCTAGTACTGATGAGGCGCAAATACGCCGAAACCGGTCTACAAGTGATGTTATTCCTTCTAAGCACAAACCAGAATGGATGGTTCTATCTTAACAACCATCCACCAACCCCGTTTACTTTAGAAGTGTAATTCAATGTCTGTCGAGGCATGTAGCCCGAGAAGTGGTTGTTGGTTCTTAGTGAACGGTCTCTGTTCTTTGAAAATTTATTTTTCAAATTTTGTAAAGCGTTATATAGTATATTTCATTACGAGTCCAGAAAATAGGCTTTTCCCGTCGTGTGCGCGCGACGGGCCGTGCAAGCACGGGAAAAGCATTTATGGATGTGTAATGAACGATACTTTTCATTATACCTTTCTCAATACAAAAACTAGTAAGTATTTACTATACTACACTATAATTCAAAACACTGACATCTGCTGTCATAATACAATTGTTGTTTAGTGTTGCCAAGGGAATTGAACAATAACGCATGTTAGCGCACAGGAAAACTTTTCCCGAGCGAGCGCACGGGAAATAGTATATTTCAATACGAGTCCAGAAAATAGGCTTTTCCCGTGTGCGCGCGACGGGTTCGTGCGACGGGAAGTCGTGCAAGCACGGGAAAAGCATTTATGGATGAGTAATGAACGATACTTTTCATTATACTTTTCTGAATCCAAAAACTAGTAAGTATTTACTATACTATACTATAATTCAAGACACTGGCATCTGCTTTCAAAACACTGATGAATTCTGCTTTCAAAACACTGGCATCTGCTGTCATAATACAATTGTTGTTTAGTGTTGCCAAGGGAACTGAACAATAACGCATCTTAGCGCACAGGAAAACCTTTCCGCCTACCTTTTTCCGTTACCTCTATCCAAAGTATACATTTCCTGGCCTCATTGTAGGGAGCAAAGTCGTACTTTTTTCCCTAGGGAGGAAAAGTAAAAGTGAGGTTATGGTACGTCATCAATGAAATAACATACATGACGACCTAAACTATATTCTATTATCTGTATTTAGTAAATTTCAGTAAATTGTTATTTTAATTTAACGATTTTTACATTAATAATTTGACTTCAGCAATACATTATGTTCATGATTCCGCAAAACTTTCCTACGAGTCTCGGTAGCGCAAAGCGTTGTAGCACAGCTCACTGTTCGTGATAGGCCTGTAAGTGTTGGATCGAATTCCGGAGAGGACAATTTTTTTTTAAATTGTTTCATAAATAAATTATTTAAAAATGTCTTGTTATTTGAGGGAGGCGGAAAAATCATATGTATAACATGGGAGTAAAGTGCCTTTTCCTCCCTTGAATGACTACTGTCCTCCGCTACGCGTCGGGCAGTAAACTTCATCCTCGGGAGGAAAAGTAGCACTTTCCTCCCTTGTTATACAAATAGCTATTCCCGTGCGCTCGCCCGGGAAAGGTAATTTTCGGTACTCTTAATAGGCATGTTAAGATAGGGTTTTCAGTAAGGTATAATGATCAGACAGATCAGCAAGATCAGACAAACCTCTGCAATGCTAAAACTAAGCAAGGTCCAAAGACTTGCATGCATTGGCAATACAGGGGCAATGAGGACTACTTCTACAGCGGCGCTGGAGACAATACTAGACCTTCCTCCGCTACATTGTGTCATAATGTGCGAAGCAAGGGCAGCTCTAACCCGACTGGAGAAAGCATCAGACCATGACGTGGCACATGGGAGAGGACACAAATGTAGATGACGACATCTTTAAAATGCCAACAGACCACATGACCACCAGATATATCTTTCGCAAGAACTTTGAGATTGTCATCAAAGATCGAAAGGAGCTTGAGGAAGAGAACGCACCACCACTCAGTAGAGCAAATGAACTGATCTGGTACACTGACGGATCAAAGAATGAGCTCGGCACCGGAGCGGGCATATACAGCAAGTCGAGCAAATATGAAGGAATCGTCTCGCTTGGAAAATACGCCTCGGTATTTCAAGCAGAGGTCTATGCAATACTTGCATGTGCAAGAGCAAATAACATGAGAGTCTACAACAACAGGCAGATCAGGATCTACAGTGACAGTCAAGCTGCCCTTAAAGCACTTCAGAGCTCTAAGGTAACATCTCGGCTGGTATGGGAATGCGGCGAAGATCTAAGAAGACTAGCGACTCGGAACAGTGTAACACTGGAGTGGGTCCGAGGTCACAAAGGAATCGCTGGCAATGAAAAGTTGACGAACTCGCAAGAGCAGGATCGTCAACCCTGATGAACGGATCCGAACCAGCTGTGTGCATTCCCAGATGCTCAACTAGGTCATGGTTAAAAGGGTGGGTAAAAGAACAACACAATAAACACTGGAAGAATACGCCCAGGCAAATACATGGAAAGAAATTCATAAAAGAACCATCAGAAAAAGTAGCGGAAGAACTGCTCTCAATGAGCAGGAACAAACTACACACCATAACGGGGCTACTTACGGGACACTTTCCCACAAAGGAGCACCTGAACAAAATAGGGCTGTGTAACGGAGATCTTATATGCAGAAGATGCAAAAAGGATACCGAAACAGCTCTGCATATACTATGCAACTGTGAGACGCTGGACCACAGGAGGCAGAAACTGTATGGTAGGCCCCAATAAATGACTCCAGAAGACTTCTACAACCAACCAGCAAAGAACCTGTATGAGCTAATACAGGGAACGGATTGGCTGAATACTAGGAGTATCCACAATAAGCCCAGGAGGCTGAGGTGGTGCCGGCGAAGGGACGGCTCCTTATAAAAAAAAAGGAATAATGAAAATAGTATTAAACTATTATTTTTTGACGTCTATTGATCACGCTTTACTAAAATATGACAATTTTCTACAGGTAACTGTAATTAAGTAAATGTGAATTTCGTATTTATTTCTTAATATTTTGGAACAGATTGCTAATTATCCAGCTGAAGAACTAAAAAACATGCCGCTGATTTGAGTATGAAATATTCAGCAGATATTAATGCTACTGAATTTTGGGCTGAATTGGACACTTTAAAGAGTCAAGTTGAAACGACTATGTTATTTGATAAATGTGACCGTAGTTCAAGTCTAGGTCTTCTTAAAGCTATAGTCGAACTAGATTTAAAAGAGAAGTTTCCCAATGTAGTAGTCGCTATAAAGATTTTTTTAACAATGCCAGTGACTGTAGCTTCCTGCGAAAGATCATTAAGTAGGTAAGCTCAAATTAATAAAACCTTACTTGCGCTCGACGATTGGCCAAGGAAGGTTGACCGGCCTAGCGATTTTGTCGATTGAACGCGACATAGGACGGTGCCTGTCATATGAAAAGGTTATCAACGATTTCGCAATGAAGAAAGCACGAAAAGTAAATGGCTTGCTTTAATAAATCTTCAGTATCTGAACTTATTCATTTGTGTATTGTGTAGTTGTGAATAATCTTGCAAATATTTTCGAATTAACGTTTTCACACCAATTCATACTTAAACGTACCTTCCTTATTCAAAACTTTACCATACCAATTACTTAAAATTAAATTGATTTACAGTTTACTGAAACTTTGCAGGGTGTTATTTTATTATAGAAGTATGAAGACCATAGTGGCCAAAGAATTAAATCTTAAACATCAGGGTAGGCAACGCATTTGCACTAGTGAACTTGAGTTTGAGTGTTAGTGAGTGGGACATAGTTGGTAATATTAATAGGCGAAGGGTCCACTTAACATCCGATGGCTCGTCTGCTTGTTTGCTCACATCAGTTCTTTAAAAAAATAGATTTTTCTTCCAAAATATTACATAATTGGTCCACCAACACCAAGTTCCTTGTGCTTTATTTTATCACCCTGAATGAAATAAAGTAGACCTATACATAACATTGCTCTAGGGTACCTATAATATCTAAAAAAAACAATGGCGCATTTATAGAAGCTCGCACAGGGCGCAGAAAAGGCTATTTACGGCACTGCATGCATACCATGTTTCAGTTTTAAGTTTCAGTAATTTTTGAAAACAATCAAACTTATTGTCAATTTTTTGAGTTTAATACTCAACTGATTTTAAAAATTTAAACAGTTTTTAAATTCCGAAAAATAATCTCTATGCTTTGATGGGATTGAATTTTGTAATTTTAATTTTTTTTAAATTCATATTTTTTAAGTTTTTGTTTTTAACTATAACCGATTCGAATTTTAAAAATCGAACGCCATCAAGGCATAGGTATTATTTCTGTGAATTCAAAAGTGTTTCAATTTTTGGAATCGGTTGAAAATTAAGCCCAAAAAATTTACAGAATGTTTTAGTAGTTTCAGATATTATTCGAGAATCCTCTTTATTCCCCCCGTAACTGTCGAATCCGATAACCGACAATCGACGGATGAGCGGTGTTGCCATATCAATTACGCTCGCTTGGAGCCAGAAGCTAGCTTCTCGCTGATACCAATTTAACCATATCTGACTAAATGTCCGGCATTCGACAATTTTTCCATGAAGTATAGTTTCAAAAGCAACTAATGTATATAAAAAACAAGACTCACAAGTATAGAAAAATGCGATAAGAAGGTTGTGGTTCCTATTTTATAAAAAAAATGCAATGCTTATGTTATGGGTTTTGTGAATAATTAGTCACAGTAAAATTGTTAATTTTTAGTTTAAATTTTAAAATGCTAAAAAGAGGGTTGGTAGATGTTATACAAACATTTATGATACACAATAATATATATGAATAGTGAAATTTAATTAGATTGGTTGCCCCCGTTTATAAGAATTGTTTGCGCACTCGCTTTTTTGAGATTGACAAACAGGGTCGTTGCCATTACATGCTTCAAGAGACCTACCATACTGGTTAGCGCATGGTAGTTCGTTTCTTTCTCCTAGAAAGATAATAATTAAATAAAAGTGATAGTGAAAAATTTCACGATTTCATCAAAATTCCGTTAAGTATACATAACGAACAAAGAAGGCAATGAAGCGCAGCAAAATCAAGTTAGAATCATTCTATAACGGGACTACGGCCTAAGTGCCAGGTAACTAAAATAAGAGACTAGATACGGGACAGTGAAAAGAGAGAGGTAAACACATACAAAGAAAATAAGGATATTTTGATTCGATGTAAACAATCAAGTAGGTATAAACTACTGCTTCTCTGTCTTATCGGTATTTCCTAGAACTATTTTTTTCGGCGGTTTATTTAAAATCGATGTGTTACCTTAAAATGTTAGTAATATTTAACAAGTAAATTAAAAATCATATGAGAACGTATTACATTTGCAATCGTATTAAAATTAACGCACACACATTTTTTTATTTGGTTATTTAATATTCACGAACGTGACTGTTTTTATGTTACCATGTATAAATATGACCACCTCAAAAAGTAATGCTAGAACATAGAGAACAAAGGTATTAGTGGTCTAGCGTACTAAGCTGTTATGTAAAATAATATTGTACTATGTTAATTTTTTGAATGAATTTTGTTAATTTTTAAGTATACCGCCAAAAATATAGTTTATATGTTGTACGTTCAGGCAACGAGGCGCTGGTGGGCTGCTAACTGTTTACATGGAATAAAAATATCTGTTCTTGTTTATCTACGAGACAAGTAGAGAGAGGTAGATATATTTGACGCTTGCGTATTTGCCGATGTAGGTACTAATAGTGATAATTTCGTCTAGCGGCGTCGAAAACATTTTGATTTGACGTGTTGTGATGTGAATCTAAAACTTATTTTAAGTGTTTTCAACATGATATTTAAAAGTTTATTAATTCTTAACTCGAGCAATGAATACTTTAAACAGTGATGTGAATTTAATAGTGTATATGTGTCTAGGTAATACAATGAACAGCATCTTTTATCATGTAGAAGCAGCGTGTTCCATCAACTAAAAGGATTCCGAACATTACATTATTTCAATGTATGTAGGTTACGTTCATTAAATAAGTTAATTCAAAAATGTATGCGAAAGGAAAGGGATCATCCGTGCCGTCCGATGCACAAGCGAGAGAAAAGTAAGTACCCTAATTTTAATCTTAAATTTCTTTTTACTTCCATGAACCTACTCTCCATGTTTTAAAAATAATTGAAGCAACTAGTAAATGTCTAAAATAAAATTCATAGTTCTACGTAATATCGTCTAAAATAATGTAAAAATAGGTTAGTTTATCTCGAAACGATTTGTCTGTATTTACATTTAATATTGTTAATCTTGGTACAGGCTATTGCTGTTTTGAAATTGTTATAGGCCTTGATAGCTAAAGTTGTACCTGTCTTGTTTACATTTAAATATTAAACAAATACTTGGCGTTTATTTATATGTTATGTAAATTATTGTAATGGTTTTTAAATTTTTATATGAATGCAAAAAAATTTGTTGCAGATTGGCACTTTATGTGTACGAATATTTATTACACGTCGGTGCTCAGAAAGCTGCACAAACGTTCTTATCAGAGGTGAGTTTCACCTTACTAACCATTTATTTTATATAAAATCTTGAAATTATTTTAGATCCGATGGGAGAAAAATATAACTTTAGGAGAACCTCCAGGATTTTTACATTCGTGGTGGTGGTATGTTGACATTTTTGTTGAACGATTGTAAGGTATATTAATTTGTTAATATTCTAGCGTTTTTTGGGATTTATATTGTGCCGCTCCCGAAAGGAGGGACACTTGTGAACATTCTTCAGAAGCAAAAGCTTTTCATGATTACGTGAGTATTTTTTACTTCTCAGTTAGTATTTAGTGCGATCAATACTTCATAGTTGAAAATGTGGCAACATTGTACCAGTATACGCGTTTGACCAGGTACAATCGCACAATTCGTTATTGTAGATATTTTTTTATATGTTAGATTTTTTTCCACAAACAATTTCATAACGGTGTCTATTTTTATATGTGTTATGAAGGTGGGAAAATGTGGTGCCAAATTTGTAATATTTTGCATTAGAAACTTATCTTATAAAATGTTGAGTTTATGCTTGGATGACTTTGTGATTGCTCGAGTAAAGCACCTTGAATTTTTATCTCTCCCGACTTCAACTTAGGATACCTGTGTTGGCCTAATTGCTCACTTCGAAAGATAAGAAAAGACAGAAATGTCAGTATTTTTATTTCAATAATTCCTGGATTGTATTTTACCTGTTGTCTTGCTGGTTATTACCCTTTCATTTTTTCCCTAAATATAACCTGTACGAGGCTTTCTACATAAGTTATTAATGATTAACGATATTTAACTAGTCATAAACATTTTTCAGAAATACCTACACACAAAACTATTTGCTGTTGATTGATAGGAACCTTTCAACACATTTTCTAGAAAAAGTATAATGTCAATTTTTAGTTATTTTTTGCGTTGTATCTAATAATATTGGTTTAGTGTAAACTTATGAATCGTGAAGGCGATATTTTGTTGGAACATAAAATTATTTTATTGGTATTTCCGGGAGTTTCAATTCTTAAGAATTTAAACTTTCAATAAGTTGATAGAAAGTACTATTGCCACGGCGTTCCACATGGAGGCAAACATTTTATAAATTCTTTTACTTTTTGATCATGGCCTTCAAAAATATCTGAAAACAATTTATAAGGTATTCCTCCAGTTTGGGAGGACTCTAATGGATGCTCTCTTTTAATGTATAATTTAAAACAAAAATAATTAAAAACATACCGGGTATGACTTGAAAATGAATAAATTATATTATTAAAGATAGACATATCATGGATAAGAAAGAAAACACAAAACAGTTTATCCCTTTTTGTTTGTATCAATTCCAGACTAGTTTCAATGAAGTTGCGCTATCCTCAATACAGAGTAAATGTTTTTCCGTCAGCACATCAAAGCTAGGCTGCGACCACAAACCAATAATAATATAATAATAATATTTTTGATATGCTGTTTAGTAAGGATCTTCCTTTTACCAGTGATGTAATCTCTTAAATGCAAATCAAGAGATATGTATCCTACGAGGTATCCTATCAACTTCGTCGTAACATTTTGAAGTGTAACCAATTTACTGACTAATGACCCAAGAAGTAGTTGCTTCTGCTTTTCGAAAGATGTTGAAAAGTATTTGTTTTAAACATCAGATTTGTTAACAGCACATAGTTAGGATGTAAATGTTTGCATGCATTATATATTTTTGAATATACTTTTTGACTAAATCCTCAGTCGCTTGAAGCCTAAGCGGTTAATTTTTAATTAAAATCCCAAGAAAATCATCTGGAATAATAAATTTGCGACATTAAGTAAGTAATAGTATTTGCTTTATATTCATTAAGTTTCTTTGCGATTCAATGAATACTATTTAAATAATAATGCTCATAAAACAAAGAAAAATGGGGGTGAAACATGAATTAAGCATATAATATGTGGATATTTTTAATGCAATATCTATGATACTATGCCTATAAAAGATTCTTTAGAAAAGTCTGTATTGTCCAGAACATCTTTATAAACTATTGACTGGCCAATACATATTAGGTTTGTTCCAACTGGCATTTATGAACCATTCTGGAATCGTATCGAGTACTGTATAGTGCACAAACTTGAATTAGGGATGCTGCTTGGAACTAACACATCAACATTTTCATTATCACCTCCTTCTAGTTGGTACAGTTTTCTTACCGTCCCAAGAACGATACTATAATCAGTTGGAACGCGAAAGAAATACAGCACTTGCGTGAACGATACGTAGAACGGTTCTATAGCCAGTTGAAACAAACCTATAATTATATAAGAAGTGATAAATTAAGTTCTTTCATCAAGCATATCCTAGTTACTATGAAATGCAGATTAAAGCTTGAAACCATGAAATTGCTAGAATGCTGGAATCTGGATAGACAAAAAGATGAAGCTAAATAAGAATCTGACAAAGGGTAGGAAGTAATTGGAAAGGTAAATTGGATTACCAATAACTTGGAACTACTGGACGAGAAAATAACGAATGAGTTATTGAGTAATCTAAGAACTGTAGGAAACAGTGGATTTGAAAAATGACGAGATACAGTGCAAGAAAATAAAAATGTATTAAATTGATTAAAAATACAGCTGATCTTAGGAAATTAATGTAAAAGGATTGTACTGAGCAGAAGCACTTGTCCGTTTAAAAAAACTATATAATGCTGATAATGTCAATCTAAAATATAACTGGATTAGTCAACTACAAGCTTGTTTAGAAAAATACTGCCAGCCCGAATTAAATATTACCTATATAGGGGTCATTGATAAAGAATATATATTATCTAAGTTCTTGAGTCATAACTATAGTGAAGACATAAATAAAATCCTACTCAGCACATAGTTCTCCTTACAAAGAGATCACATTCCATTTGAAACGACCAACTATATGAAATACTTGTTACCCCTTTATATTAAGAGATTAATGGCACAATTTCGAACTGCTAATGTAGAAAATTTGTACATATATTTGAATAAAAACCTGTATACAATTAAGACAAAACTAACCTGCTCAATTTGCAATCAATTAACACCCGAATCACTTGAACATATTCTTCTGACATGTCCTATGTATAGTAGCTTAAGAACTACACTTGTCAAATCCGAAAGATATTCAGATAATTTAGATGCTTTATTAACTTCAAACGATATCTCTGTTTTAAAAAAGCTATTTAAATTTCTCAGCGAGGCGATGAAACTAAGATCGTTCATCATAAATGAATAACTGAAGGCACCTCAATCATTATTTCTATTTATTTACGATATATATATTCTATTCTTTTTTACTTTTTTTCTTTTTTTCAAAGTAGCTATAATACAGAAACATTATGTAACCCTCTCTTCACCTTGTTCATGTATATAATTGTAATACTAGAGAGCAATATATATTATTATTATTACTGAGCAGAAGAGTACATATTAGTATTACTTTTCCTGTTCTATATGTTATAAAAAAGCATAATTTTTTTCATAAGTTTCACCAATGTATTATTCCAAAATTGTGTATTTTTTCCAGCACTTGATTACATATTTTTAAATTATTGTACAAAAAAAAATTTTGGATCAGGATATGAATATGATGAATTTTGTCTATTGGTCATTGATAAGCAAAGATCATGAATAATAATTCTGCACAAGCTAGTTCATTGTATTTCGTATTCTCTTCTGACATCCCACGCCTCTGATCCAGTGCAATTAGTATTATAATACCATCTATTTAGTCCTTCAACCCCTTGACCTTGACCATAATACGATGTTTTCTGTCTATGTTATTACAATTATCACTAATTTGAATTTTTTAAAATCCCACTCTTCTATTCTGTTTAAAGTACTTGGCAACAGCGCGATTTCATTTGTAATCATGGCTGTAAAAGTATAGCAGAGTTTACGGTGTAAACAAAATTTGTAGATATAATCATTACTGATATCTGTAAATAAAATTGAATATCGCTGACCAGTGTCGGCGCATATTCAGGAAATTAATTTTGGTAGAGTCAAACTAATAATTATTGTTTACCCTATTGTCTTTGCACTTGGGTACACTGGCTAATAAGCGCATTGGGTGAACTTTTTTTTGGCTGAAACCAGTTTCAAAAAAAAATTTGTTTTTTCAGTATATAGATGCCTCCCCAAATACAAAATCACAAAAAACTTTCTGCGGAAATGCATCATTTTCCCGACTTTAGAATATCTGAAACTAATAAATAAACTATAATAAATAATATAAACTATGTAAAAATTGACTTTAATCCTCTTCCCGACCTTTAACACAGATCAATGAACATAGGCGTGCGCAGACTTTTTTATTAGGGGGGGCCATTGATTCATTTGAGTATGCTTATTAAAAATGATAATTAAGCAATAACGCTGCCTTTTCTATAATGCAAAAGTCCATTGCAGGCTCATCGGCGAAATAAAAAAACGTCGTTGCCCCATTTCTAATTGAAAGATTTAGTAATTACGCAATTATAAGTAATATAACAAAATATATTGAATCAATTGGAGTGAAATCGCCCTCACAATAGTACTTCGTTCACACTTTTAAGAATGTCTGTCGTTTCTTGACTAAAACGTTGGTCTATTCTGGAAACAAGTGAATCTAAAAATGGATAAAATGTGTTTATTCTAACAAAATCTTTCATATTTCCAAATTCATGTTGATTATCACACATCTGATCTATTTTACGCGGAATTTTTCTTTTCCTAGTTTCCGGAATTGTAATACCACGTTTGTCTAATATTTTTTCAACTTCAACATACATTTTATTAAAAAAAGTTTCAGAATCCAGTCTCAATTTTTGTAAACTTGATTGTAAACTCCTCACAGAATAGATTGCGGACAGTAAATTCAAATTTTCCGTTTGTAATGCTTTGCTTACTTTGAGTATCATTACTAGAATAGGAGCAGTCATATGTAAACAAATCAAGAAATTAAATGATTTCAACTGCGCCAGTAATCCTACAGCTTTTATTTTAACATCAGATTGTTTGGAGGTTTCAATAATTTCTTGAAGAGCTAATATCAAAATTTCATAATTATCCTTTACTGCAGAAACCGCTTTAGATCTGCATGCCCATCTAGTTGTTGACAACGATTTTCAATGTCTTGAGTGACATATTTATACTGTTAGCTATTTTCTCTAGAATTGCATGTCTTACGCAACTACCTTCGAGAAACGAATAAACACATTGAATAATTCCAAAAAAATCAAATATTAACTTGTTATTCGAGTGAGAGCAGCAAGCATCTTCCAGAGTTAAATTTAAACAGTGTGCGTAACAGTGAACATAATTATAATATATCAGGGTTATTTTGCTTGCATCGCGACTGAACACCAGAAATATTTCCAAACATGGTCGAAGCTCCGTCAAAACATACGGAAACTACTTGTTCCCACTTCAATTTCAATGATCTTAGAACATTATCCAAAGCATTAAAAAGAAGAACGTTAAAATTTTGAAATTATAAAATGTTTTTAATATATTGATATTTTGAGGAATTAGACCGATTAGGGTGGGCCATGGCCCACCCTGCCCCCCCCCGTGGGCACGCCTATGTCAATGAATAATATCTATTCTTATCAACTTAATATCGCTTCAAAAATCTCAAGAGACAAACGGTTTTGTACACGCCTGTTTTTATCAATAAATGAAAATGGTATATTTCCGTAAGAAGTTTTTTGCGTGTTTATGTTTAGAAAATTGTCTAAAATGTAAAAAAGAAACGTATTTTCTTGTAACTGGTTTCAGCTATTCTAAAGTCGAAAAAATGAAAATTATGCATTTTCACAAAAAAAATTTCGACTCTTTCTGTTTAGAAAAGGTTCCAAATAGTAAATAAACAAATACACACATCAAAAATGTCTAAGGAACACGACTAATATTTTACCTTTTTCAACAAAAACTTTAAGAAGTTTTTGTAAATACATACCAATCGATTCGTAAATTTGTTATCTACAATTCAAGATAGGGGGTGACAATTATTTGGTCAATTGTATTGTTTTATTAAGCCAGAAGTGACAGCGCTTCATCTAACAAGGTTTATTGTTTCTAGTTGTATAGACAAATTTCTTCCAATTTTAAAGATAGGCTCTAGTAATCTTCAAATTTATACTCAAACAAGATTGTTAAGAGCAACAGTGGTCATGGAGCGTGGGCATTTATCACGTGTTCAAATGGTAATTGCTGTGAATATGATTGAGGTTGGTGTTTCGCAAGCTGATGTTGCACGTCATTTTAACGTCTCTCGGGGCGTGATTTCGCGATTATGGCATCGATATGAACAATTTGGTGATGTCTCTGAAAGACGTGGAGGTCGTCAAAGTGCAACTACGCCTCGACAGGATCGATATGTGGTAGGATTGGCTCGCCGAAATGTGAATGCCACTGCACGCTAACTTTGTGGGGCCTAAGCAAATGCCCACAACATTAATGTGTGTGGCCAAGCTTTGAGGAATAGACTACATGATGCTGGCCTACACGCCAGACGTCCATTTAGGGTTCCCATGTCACGTCATGGAAATCGTGGACTAAGGTTAATGTGGGCACAAGAACATGTTCATTGGGGCTTACAAGAATGGAGTTCTGTGTTATTCACGGATGAATCTAGGTTTTGTCTCTATCCTGACTCAAGAAGAGTGAGAGTCTAGAGAGGACCTGGTCGACAAGAAAGACTCAGACGTGTAAAGGGTGTTCGTCCGTATGGTGGTCTACAAGTTATGATGTGGGCTCGAATAATTTTTCATCATCGAACTGTTCCCGTTTTTGTGGAAGGCACTTTGAATCAGTTTCAATATATTGACCGTATCCTAGAACCTGTTGTCCATTCATTTGCCACTGCTGCAGGTCCTGATTTGCTTTACATGCAGGACAATGCAAGGCCACATACTGCAGCAACAGTAAGAGATTGGTTTGATACTGAGGAAATTACCCTTCTACCTTGGCCAGCACAGTCACCAGACCTTAATCCCATCGAACATGTATGGGATATGCTCCAGACATGGATCGCTCCTCATTTGCATAATGTTAATACTCGTCAAGGTCTCCAAGATCTTCTTACACAAGAATGGGCATTATTACCACAAAACGAAATTGATAATTTAATTTTAAGTATGCCAAGACGGTGTCAAGCTGTAATTAATGCTCTTGGAGGAAATACAGATTATTAAGAACATTTTGTGTTTAGATTTTCATGTTTTACATTCATGGATGTGTTAGAATTTCAATTAAATTAGTGCACCTTTTAATTTTTGTTGAATTATTTCATCAAAGAGAAAATTAATTTCACTGAAATTAAGATGAACTCATTACTGACTAATCAGTCATCATAACGATATGTCACTTTTAAAAATCCGATTAAAATTCATGTATATGCGAGGAAAAATATTTGTGTTCCTTAGACATTTTTGATGTGTGTATTTCTTACATAACTGGTTTCAGCTAAACGAAAGTTGATCCAGCGCGTTTAAATGAATTCTTTGGGTATACTGATGAAATAATAAGCAATTTTACTTGCCAAAATTAATTTTATTTGTAGTAGTCAAAAATTATATAATTTCAGGGATTATAAACCAATAACCCTGATGATTAACTGTTATTTGTAAAGTAATTAAGTTATTAACAATATTACAATTATTATAGATTGATTTTTGATGAACATTCAGTTGGTAATTATATTACTTTCAAACATAGTATATTTTACAAATATATAGGAATTTCACAAAATGAATTCTAACTGTAATGATATTTCAATTGAGTTTATTATTAACTCTCAAAAAACGCCAATTCATAATAATAATAATTCTTTATTTTCTTTTTGACAAACAACAAAGTTTGTATAGGATTAGACACAATGAAGACTTAATCCTAATCTAAAATTGACATGCAAATTATAACTAAACAATATCTGATAAAAATTCAAATCATAATACAAACTCACAAATAAATAATTATTCATACATTTACAAGTTTAAAAATTCTTCTGTGGAGCACAAATAACGTTCAATTAAAAATGATTTTAAAACTTTTTTTTAATTCTATTAGTGTAGTACAGTTTCTGATGGTTAAAGGTAATTTATTATAAAACCGTTGCCCTTGTATAGCCGGAGATTTAAAATGAACATTTCCCTTAGATAAAGGTACATGTAGATCATTATAATGTCTTGTATTGAATCTATGGACTTGTTCATTGGTCTTAAGATATTTTATTTTAGTATAAACAAACACACACAACTCAAAAATATACAAACACGACAATGTTAAAATTTCTAACTTTTTTGAAATAAACATGGCAGCTAGTGCGCCGAGAAATGCCAGCAATACAATGAATGATCTTCTTTTGAGCTATGAAGACATCATTAAAGCTAGTACTAATTCCCCAAAAACATAAACCATACCGTAGGCGAGATTCCGCTTGAGCATAGTACAACATTACGAGCTGTTTAATTGTTATAACCGACTGAAGGTTTCTAAACTGATAATTAACTGACTTTCGTTTTGAGATCACTGTATCGCAGTGTTTTTTCCAATTTAGGAATTCATCAATAAATAAACCTAAGAATTTCACTGAAGTAGCATGTTCTATTTGTTCATTATTAAGTTTTATATTAATTTTTTGTATTTGCTTTTGCCTATAGTAAAAATGAACCGTTTGAGTTTTTTCTGCATTGAGGTGAAGTGAATTTTTACAAAACCAACTGTATAAGCTGGAAAAAAGATCATTACATTTACTTTTTAAAAGGACATTGGATTTATCCGAAATAAGGACCGACATATCATCTGCATACAATGTAAAGTTAGTGGTCGAACTTATATTTACAATATCATTTATATAAAGCAAAAACAAGATTGGTCCCAAAACAGACCCTTGCGGAGCACCAATACTATTGCACACATAACTTGACTCACTCTTACCAATACAATTATCCGTTAAATTAGGTAGACTAACATATTGTAAGTGGTTATATAAATAAGATTCAATCCACTTCAAAGATATCCTTCTGATACCAATATTTTTTAGCTTTTACAATAAATTGTTATGATCAGCACTGTCGAATGCTTTACTAAGATCACAGAATATACCAACAGGACATTCTCCTGCCTCCAATAGATTAGTTAAGCATTCATAAAATGAATGAATAGTGCTACTAGTTGACTTACATTCTTGAAAACCATGCTGGCTGCTTACAATAATATTAAGACACTGTAAGTAGGTATTAAGTCTCTTCAGGTAGCTATACTCAAATATTTTTGAAAATATTGAAGGGACAGTAATTGGTCAATAGTTTGAAGTACTGCTCTTTTCACCTTTTTTATATATTGGAGTAATCTTTCCAGTTTTAATGTAATCCGGAAAATCGTCATTTGAAAAGGAAATATTGACTAAATATGTTAGAGGATACATTATAAATGGCAGAACTTTTTTTTAACAAAAATGCTGATATATCATCAAAACCATAAGATCTTTTATTTTTTAACTTAATTATTAAAAGTTCATATAATTCATCTTTATTGTATGGGCACAAAAGAAAAGTCTCTTGTTTGAGGATTAACTTATCGGTATACTCTAAATCTGTGCCTTTAGGATCACACAATACATTTGAAATTTTGTCATACGGAGCATTTTAAAAAAATACATTAAACATTTGCAATCTGTGAAGGATTTTCAATCAAGTTATTTTGATCATCCAGTAGTGCGATACGCTGTACTCTACCACTACCAATATTTTTATTAAAACCTCAACAAGTTTCCATGCGCTTTTTGTGGGATTTTCTGAAGTTGAGATTAAATTTTGATAACATTTTTTTTCTGGTGGATTGTAAGAGTTTTATATGTTCTTTTTTTTGTTGTTTATAAAATTCTCTCATCACCATGCTTCAGTCGATTTGAACAGTCGTTAGTTGTACAGGAAACTGGTATGTTTATCGGTTTTCAAATAATAGTAAAACAACATTCAAAAATATTAAAATTTTCCTTACAATATACCTTAAATTAAAAATTGTTGTATATTTTTCAAGGGGAAAGGTGAATGCCATGATTATTTTCCCTTGAAGAAATTTACTGTGCACTACAAAGTATTGGATTTTTTTTAATAAGGGGTAGATTATATTAAATTTGATGAGGTGGTTAATTGGCCTACTCCACTGCGACCTTTTCAGATCTATTGTGATTCTCTAAAGAAGAGATACTGTGAATTACATGACTTTTTCATGTAGGATTAAAGGACCTTTTTAAAAAATTCAGGTATCCATGATAATTTGCTGCCTAGTTTATCTCCACCGATTTACCAGATAGAAACTATATTCCTTAGGGTCAGTCCATCATTTATTACTGTCTGTGTGTGCCTGAAATGTATGCTAGATATTTGTATTATTCACCTCATTGTTGTGTTATGTATTATACCTTATTTATTATGCTAGACCAGAGGTTCCCAAACTTTTTTCTCATAGACCACTTTCAAAATTTTGCTGGTTTCGGTGGACCTCCTGCATACATTTCTAACATATTCCCAAAACTCGACAAAAAATGTAAAGATGTAACTATGGAAATTTGCGTTGCCGCTGAGTTCCAATCACAAATTAACGGTTTTCGAAAAAAAAGGTGAGGATTGATTGGTTAATAAGGTTAATTATTTAATTGATTGTGCTGTGAGTGGATGTCAAAAAAGTGATTCCATCCAACTTTACATTTTTGAAATCTACTCACAGCACAAGAAACCAATCAATTCTCACTTATTTTATTTAGAAAACTTCCTACTCGGAGTGGTAAAAAATAAAAATAGTATATATTCTTGTGTTGTATTTATTCAAATTATTACACTAATAGGCATGATGACAGTCACTAAGAATAACTGAAATTTCACAAAGTTAGCCCAGTTAAAAAGGGTATTTTAAATACAATAATTAGATATTACGAAAATATCTGCATATATTTCATTTCACAAGTTCTAGTTTGTCTTTTCAAATAGGAGGTGTGGGAGAATGGAAACCTTATTATGGAAAAGTCTGGTCCTGCTTAATCGACCTTTGCAGACCAGATATTTTCCATCAATGGAAAGGTTATATATACAACGCAACTTGATAAGTAACGCGTACGTTAAATGGTGCTATTTTTTTTAGAAATAGAAGTACATATATGGTTCAAAACATGTTATACAAATGTAAACCAAGTAAGCAGGACCCCGACGAAAACCGCATTTCAATATATTTTTCCTATCCCGAAATATGTTGAGAAACGTGTAAATTTTAAGTATCTTCTTTTGAACATTAAACTAACTCTAATTCTACACAGAAGAGGTTATGTGAAAACAATCATTATCGAAAATGCTTAAAATATCTCTGGAAAAATTAAATAGCTCCCTCCAACGTATACGTTACTTATTAAGTTGTGTTATCATTGGTGGAAAATAATTGTTCTCGGCCAAGTCTGCAAAGATCTATCACGCAGAACCGCACTTAAGAGGCGTTTTTTCAGACAGACTAAAACTTGTGAAATAAAGAAAATGCAGATTTTTTTGTTAAATCTGATTATTGTGTTTGAAAGACAGTGTGAAATAAAAAAAAATCAAAGAGCTCCTTGTCTGCCACCGAAAACACCGGCAAGCGGTCCATTGGATTTTTTTAAATTCAGGTCGACTTAAGATAAACTATTTTATTATTCTAATAAACTACCTGTAGTAACTCTGCGGTCACATTATTTTCATTCATACGTATTTCACTCCTATTTCTATTGTATACAGACTAGGGTAACCCTAATTTAGGAGTGTGTAAGTACCTACGTTTTAAGATATTGAAATTGCAAGTTTATAATATAACTAAGTTGTCCACTCTGTTCTATTGGTCCTGTCAATGTGTCAATGCAAATTTACATTGTATCACTCTCGAACATTAGGAAACAGAGTGTAAATATCAGGAATTTTGAGTTTCGTGAAACCAACACAAAATAATGGTCGTATGACAATTTATGAAGTCTCAAGTTACGGTTTATCGCCGTACTTATAGTTGAAAAATTGTTAACGTCGACAGAATAAGATTTTGAATTGACACAAAATTTCTATTACAAAAAATAGCTTTTGTTTATTCAAAGAATATTTTTTTCTATTATTTCGACTTCGTGGGTGACCATAATACATAAAAAACGCAATTTTTACAAGGGGTAAATATTCTATATTTAAACATACAGTGTTGCCATATATTAGGTCTGTTCCAACCGCAATCAGAAACTGTCGGAAACCATCAGAGAATAAACTGCACGCGTACTCTGTAACTTGATAGAAATAGAAAAGAAATAGCAAAGAAAAGAAATTTCTTTCTATCGACAAATGCTACCCTCTATGACTTTTTCCTGAAAACTTCGGGCGAGCTCGGGTAGAAAGAAACGAATACACTTAACTTGAAAACATTTTCAGGATTTTCATATCTTTTGATGTTTTTGACATTTTGTTGCCAGTAATATCAATTATTTCCATTTCTAAGTTTTGTTTGGATGTTTTTTTATTCTGCCATTCCATACAGGATGTTTAATTTTTTATCAATTCCTAAAAACCGAGAGGGTTCATTTGTTTCATACCTAAGTATTATTGACAAAAATATACAGTATGTCGCTAATGTATGGAATAAATTCATTATTTCCAAAATAAACGACTTTTGGAAAACATCCAAAAACAGGTCAATTTTAATTTTTGAATCGTCATCACATGATGTAGATGTAACGAACATTGCGTTACCAGCATTAACGTGGTGACGTAATCGGCAATTTTTTTAAATGCAACCATGTGTCTCAAGATACCTCATTGGAAAGGTCTTCTAATCGTCTTTACAACGATGTAATTATTTGAATATTTATTTCTACAGGGTCGACCAAAACTGTTTATTTAATAAAATACAGAGAACTGTTTAGTAAAAAACAATTGAATTATATTAAATGTTCAAACTGATGACCTTCAGCAATAATGCAATGAGACAGCAGAGCAATAAATTCGTCTCTAACGTTTACGAGAACTTCAGGCGTTATTTGTGCAATCTCCGTTCTGATGCGATCCTTCAACTCTTCTATATCATTTGGACGACTTTGATAAACTTTCCTCTTTAAGTATCCCCATAAAAAAAGTCTAAAGGTGTCAAATCTGGCGACCTTGGTGGCCATTCGATCGTTCCTCTTCTTCCTATCCACCTATCTGGAAAAACAGCATTTAAGTAGGTTCGTACATCATCGTAATGTGGGGGTGCCCCATCCTTCTGAAACCACAAATCACATCTATTGGGAAATAGTTGATTTAATTGTGGTAATAGATAATCCTGAAGAAATTGAAGATATCGAGGACCGGTCAAGCTTCCTTCAAAAAAATATGGCCCTATTATTTGATTGTTTATAATGCCGGCCCAAACATTCACCTTTTCAGGATATTGTGTCCTATACTCCTGCATCCAATGGGGATTTTCACTTGCCCAGTATCGATACGTCTGGCGATTTACATGGCCGTTGAGCAAAAAAGTTGCTTCATCTGAAAAAATTATATTTTGTATGAAATTACGATCTCCGTTACATCGTTCCATAATTATTTTACAGAATTAGATTCTCCTATCAAAGTCATCTTCTAACAGCTTGAAACCCAAGGAAAACGTCAACTTTTTTGTCTTCGGAAATTGACTTTCTACCACTTTTGGGGAGATCCTTAACATGGCCCATTTCTCGAAACTTTTTCTCGATCTTACTAATTGTTGATTGAGAAATGGGTTCACGGTTGAGGTATTTAGCATTAAATAAATTGCCAACTTCTTTCTGTGTCCTTACTCTATCTCCATAGTCAATCATTAATATTTCGATTCGTTCAGTTTCTGTAAGTTTCATTAGTAAATTATGCTAATTTAAAGATTTTAACTATTGAACAATTGACTGATACACATCAATTAGTGTTAAATTAGAATTTAGTACCATTATCAGTAACATATCCAAAAACAGAAATATTTTTTGGGTACACTACGATGTTTTATTTCCAGTGGCGGTCCCTACAATAACTTAGTTCATTGAATCAGAATTTATGATTTAAATTTTACCAAATAAATATTCAAATAATTACATCGTTGTAAAGACGATTAGGAGACCTTTCCAATAAGGTGTCTTGATACACATGGTTGCATTTAAAAACATTGCCGATTACGTCTCCACGTTAATAATGGTAACGCAATGTTCGATACATCTACATCATGTGATGACGATTCAAAAATTAAAATTGACCTGTTTTTGAATTTTTTTCAAAAGTCGTTTATTTTGGAAATAATGAATTTATTCCATACATTAGCGACATGTACATACTGTATGTTGTGTTTCTTGGGTCCGACGTGTACGTGCTTGGCTTCCATAGTAAGGGTCGTAGGTTCAAGTTCTACCGATGTCGTTTTATTTTTTTTTTAATGTTTTAACTCTAGTAATCATAGTTCTGCAAATTAATATAATAAAAGCGTTTGGAAGTCAAGCCAGAAGGTAGTCGTCACTAATTAATGATATTGTGTACTTTCATATGTACCAACAGCTTCTGGGTTAATTAATAATAGGTTCCAGAAGAAATGTAATTTCTGTAGTGGGATCCATTCGAGTGAATTTTGTACAGAGGCCAAAAAGTGGACTTTATTTGATCGCAAGAAAAAATTAATTGAAAAAGCTTGCTGTCATCAATGCCTAAAATATGGACATATTTCTAGAAAATGTCGTGTGAATGTTACATGCACCATTTGTAGAAGAAAACACCATGCTATTATGTGTCCAGAACACGAGGATTCAGAATCGAAGCCATCCGAAAGGGTAAACACGAATGTGGAGAACAATTTGTCGAATAGCTCTTTTTCTGAAGTTTTCTTGCAAACATTAATTGTCAACTTGAATGGTTCCGAAATATCTAGGACTGCCCGAGTAATTGTCGATACTGGGACACAGAAGTACAAGAAGAAATCAAAAGTATTTTTTTGAATTGGGTCAAAGAAATTCCCACGCCTGAAAATACCTAGGTGGTTTTTTGCTTCAACTGAAGGAAAAAATCACTGCAGTTTGCATGTATTCTGTGACGCTAGTCAACAAGCTTATGCTACAGCTATTATTATTAAGATCCGAAACATGTGACGGCGTGAATGTTCAACTTGTACAAGCCAAATCTAGAGTCTCCCCCGTCAAACGAATGACTATCCCTCGACTCGAATTATTAGCAGCTACCATCGGAGCCAGATTATCCAAAGCTGTTTCTGATACCATTAATCCTAGTATGTTGGTTTATTGGTGGTCTGATTCGACAACAGTCTTGTCCTGGATAAAGGATGATGAGAAATGGAAGCCTTTTGTTTGGAATCGAGTAGAAGAAATTCGAAGTCTGACTAATAAAAACGCATGGTATCACGTTCCTGGACATCTCAATCCAGCAGATCTTCCTTCCCGTGGCTGCTCACCAAAACAACTGATCGATTCGAAATGGTGGGAGGGGCCTCAATGGCTTAGAAAATCTCCGAAATTTTGGCCAAGTCAAATTTACACCAGAGATGAAGAGGCAATAGTATCTGAGAAGGGTAGAACTATCGTCTCAACAAATTTATCCACAGCCATTGACCTCTCCTGGTTTCATGAAAGAATTTCGAAATACGGAAAAATTATTCGATTAAAAGATTCATAACAAATTGTCGTAACAATAAGGATAAGAGGATTTTTTACGAAGAATTATCCTTGTCAGAGGTAGATGTGGCAGAAAAATGTATTCTGAAATTAGTGCAGACGAATCAGCCATCCCTGAACCAGTGTTTGGAGAAAGGAGTGAATCTGATTGAGTTGATTCCCCCTCTCTTGATGAGATTCCACATTTCAAAATTTGGACTGATCTCTGACATAAAAAAGGCTTTTTTACAAATTAACTTAAGTGAGAAAGAAAGAGATTTTATGCGTTTTTTATGGTTAAACGACGAAGGAGTGTTGGAAACGTATCGTCATGCAAGGATTTCAAATGTGTTTCGATGACCAGTTTAATCACAAGTGGATGCTTGGATGGCAAAATCATTGGGAAACGGAAATCAGTTAAATCGTCCCTCTCAGAGACCTTGGATCTTATTCTAATGATACCATCATCATCGATGAAGCAGCAAAAACTCTTCAACTTGTTTGTGTAAATCTATTAAAACATCGATTTTCTGTTCCAGAAGGTTGAGTTTACTGAATATTCTGATATTATCTTTTTCTGTTATGGTGAACAATTTCAAGATATCGTCAAAAGCTTGGTCAAATGAACATCTTTGCATCGCAAGTACTTTTTTCACCTTCTCCATAGTCGCAGTCCTGTCACGGTCGCCAAATGTTAAATATTCGAAACTCACCTACCCGGTGATTGAATATGTCGTATGAAGGACAAATATGGATTTAAAAACAGTAAAAGTACCAATAAAAACACAATTATATTAAAATATCTTCAATATAATTTAACTTCAGCAAAAACTATCAAATACTGACATTAAAACTTCAACTTGACAGAAGTAACTACTTTTATCAATAACAAATAAAATTATGTGAACGTCGACTTTCTTCAACAGTCTCCGATTAGACATACGGAGTAACCTTACAAGAAATTTCCTAACATAGACAGAAATTTCCTTTCTATTCTCTTTCAGAGTTCACGTGCTGGTCATATACCTAGCAAACAACGTGTTTATTTTCAATTCCTATCACTGATTGCAATGGTCAACTATTTTCTGATTGCGGTTTGAACAGATATATTATAAACTATTGCTTATAAATACTAATCAAAATGTTCACCTTTTGGAACTATATGTATTGATAAGAAACATTTGTTTTTAGGGATTCGTAAATTCTGGTTATGGAGTAAATGGAATTGCCCATGTAAGTATATAAGTCAACTTATTATTAAAAAAATTAATTTGAATAACCTATTAAAATTGTATTTTTATTTTAGAATACAGGTCCAGCACCAAGCCCTTTGGGACAGATGCCTCCTTCAGATGGCATGCCTAGCGGTCCACTACCTCCAGGATTTTTTCCAGTAAAAAAAGTCAAAATAGTATTAATTCTCAAATAATAAATTCGTTTTTTGTAGAATTCTACCTTACGTCCGTCACCTCCAACTCACCCCTCAAGTCAACCTTCACCACATTCGCAACCACCACCTCCACATTCACAAATAATGACGTCGCAGCCTTTTATGGGCCCACGTTATCCAGCGGGACCCAGACCCGGTGTCAGAATGCCTCAGATTGGCAGTGACTTCAATGGTGTATGTATTCCACTTTATTTAGCAGATTTTTACTAGTATATTAAAGTTTATCCAAAATTAATTGCAAACGCTTAATCACGTTTCGTTTCAGTACATGCCGATCAAAGGAAAAAGTCGGCAAAGGAGACGAACATGTCCTTAAGATTTTGCAATTGATTTTAAGTTAATAGCACGATAAAATAATTGAGTATGTATATTCATACAGGGTGTTCTTATTCAAGCACTGTTATAATTCTCGACTATACATACTAGTGTAGACTCGCCTTTTTTAAATTGTAAACATGTAATTGTTTGGAAATTATATAATTTAAGCGGGATAGGAAGAAGGGATGATATGTCATAGAGGTAGCGTTCTTACAAAGTCAGTAATACTTTTAAACTGCTCTACAAATTCCAATAAATTGGCGCAGTTTTGTTGTTTATAAGTGTTGCATCCAAGTCCAACAGCTCCTCTGAAAATCTATAAATATACAATTCACATGTTCACGTTTCATCGGTTACCCGATATACATATACATATACAAGGCCCGTTACAAAAAGGACCGATGATCAGGACTGACGATCCGTCCGATTCATTGTTTATATGTTTGCCAAGTTATTGATTTTTGAAAAGAAATTTTTCTGGATTAGGTTTTTAGACGTAAATTGATGATATTGAATAAAAAATTGTAAGTTCCCTATTATCTGTTTGATAAAATCAGGGATTAAGTCACGTGACTGTAAAGATTCAGCGTCTTTTCAGCGAAGATACCATCTTACCCCCGCTCCACTAAGTCCACGCCCCAGTGGATCGTTCCTTCCTCCGGGTTTGCCCAGTTCAGGAAGGGTTGGGGTTTTTCTGATAATAATATTTTTTATTTTGCAAAACGATTAATTTTTGTTTGTTTTTTCAAGCCTCCTGGACAACCCATAATGAATAATATGGATCCCACTAGACAAGGTGAGCTTTTTATTTTTTAATATGTATCTTTTTCTCATCTTTAATGTTTAAAATATTTCGCCATTGTTTTTCGTAAATTATTTTAATTAGTTCAATTATACGGTATTTACAAAATATCTAAAAAGTCGATCTAAACCACATTCCGATGAACATTAATTTTAGTATACTTGTATATGGATAAGGTTATTTTTGAGTACTTAGGTTTGCATGCATTGAAGAAGTTGGTAAATTTATATTTGGCGATGTCATTTTCTCAATTTTTTATGAATAAACCTTATTAGGAGAAAGTTCGTATTAAATATACATTTATCAGAATACAAAGTGAAAGTTTGCCCCTTGCAAATATTGGTATGGAAACTTTTTCCTACTATTAGATGCTACTATATGCATGACAACATTAAAAAATAACATTAATGTGAATTAAGATTTACATTAAGTTTCTTATCCCCGACTGAGTTAATTAACCAAATCGGTTAAAGTTTTGGTTTTCTAATTATCTAACCTCAAAAAAGTATAATTATCAATAAGTTGATCAAATGAATTGGATTTCTATACTATGCAAGTTAACACTGGTAGCCAACCCTAACAATATTTAATATATAATTTGGAAGGCAGATTTTTATCCAAAAACATTATTTTGTCCGTTGAACCCAATGGTTCTAAAGGTTACGTCATTTTATTTCCTTAATTTTTTTTATATTCTAATAATTAATGTGAATAACCTTCAGTTGATTCAAACAGTACAGATGGTCCTACATCCTTATCCCTCACAACTCAGTGAGAGAACCATTGTACTCGTCTGTTTTTTTGTAAGTTTGCGAATTTCAAAATTGTTCTTCAAGTAGAAAGCTCCATTCTTGAATTGCATGGAATGTTTTCTGGAGGAAGTATATTATTTCAAGAAGTGAGCATTCCATGTCAATTGACAAAGAAACCCGTGGAGTCTTGTTATTAAAAATACTTAATCCATTATAGACAAAAATAAATCCTTGATCCTAAGGAGTCGACAACGATCTAAAATAATTTAAGGCACTCCTGAAAAGGGATTGATGCTAAAATATTGGATCAAATGGGAATTACACAAACTTGAAATTGATTACATAAAAATTGAATAGATGAGGCTTTTACTTGATGAAGATCCATACTGACAAAATGAAATAAAACAATTTAATTTGTTTAACTCTTCATTATTATTTTTGAACCTATGCTCAAAACTTGTGACGCGTTTCGCAGGTATTGAACATAGGTTTAAAAATAATAATGAATAGTTAAACAAATTAAATTGTTTTATTTCATCTTGTGATTACATAAAGATTATTAGGTAAAATGAGGTTTTCAACATCAATTTACTAAAAAGCATTCAAAGAACAAAGTTAGATGTTAAAACTGACCTAAGCGGGGTGGACCAACAGTTTTTTTTATTTATAGTTATGTGAAAAGCCATTATTAAATGTTATTCTAAGACCTTTTGTATCTGTGTTCTACTACTATTGATTAGCCAGGTAAATTAATTATTGATATGTTGCAACATAATTGTAAATTGGCATTATTGTCTCATTTGGAATTTTAAACAACTATCAAATTACAAAAACAAACACCAAAAATGTATGGACTTTGCATATTTTAGATCCAACTCAGGAATAGCCCACCACAGTAATTTCCATACAGACTAGTAGTGTGATCGTAATTGATCTTCCATTGCTAAAAAATTAACCAAATAAAAAAAACTAGATAAAATGGGATTGTTTTATGCTCTGATGTAAAATTGACATATTTGAGTTTACCTTAAGGTTACGAAAGATGTCACAGTTACTTTCAATTAAAATTTTGCTGATTCGTAGCAAACTAACGTTTGAAATAGAATAAACGCCGATTCGATCATCCAAATGTAGAATCGACAACATTGGTCTATTAAATGACCAGAAGTGATACGGTTGTCTCCATGGCTCTCAATCCATCCTAAAGTGACAGTTCTCAATATTTGACTACTGCTTGATGAAATTCAGTCCTCTTCAGGGATAGAAGGCAATAAGTACATGATCTTTATAAGTCCCAAATTTATCAAGACAAAGTCTGAATCACTGGAAGATTTCAAGAACTATAAGGAATATGTATTCTTTTTCACCGTATTTTTAAATTTAAGCTTACATATTTTCAGTACTTTAAAATGGTCTTCAGCATAATTTGGAGGAAAATTTCTGTAACAACACAAAAAGGAAGGACTGATGTAATAAGAATAGATAAAAGTATTAGACGAAGTGACTGTTAATGTTTAACTTATCACTAAAATAAATAAAGAAAACCTCAGAACAAGTGAATAAAATAGTTCGGAAAACATAAAAAACTGGGTACTTGAGTGTAAAATACTGCCAAAACGAACTAAAACTAATATTTATGGGAAAAACAACGATGAGGACAAAAGAAGAACAACTAAGAATTGTAGACAAACCAAATAATCAGAAACATTTAGGAAATAGTAAGAATAGAAAAATAATATGATCTATGAAATAAATAAATATAAATCGTTTGGGATGAAAGATAAAAAAGCATGAGAATCCTGGAGGAGAGTGAATAAAAAGAAAAATACATTGCCAAGACAGCAATTAGAAGCGGGAACAGGGACAAGAATAAAGAATATTGACAGAGGTGAAGAAAAAAATAAAATTGATCTACTCCAGTGTAAGTGCAGCAACTTTGAAATGTTAATGTTATTAATTAACAATTTTGAGACAAAGTCTTTGTTGGATACAATTCCGCTCTAACGGGGTGTCACATTATCCCTTTATAATCTTTTTTTTTTAAGTTGGATCACCAGTGACCTATAGGACTCATTATTAATTATTCAAGTCAGTGTGTCCCATAAATGATCCCATTTAACCAAGTTTTTGTTTAGTTTGTAGCAGAGGTAGAGAATATGTATGGCCCACATTATATACTTAACGCTACCTACCTACCTTACAACTTAACAGTTTTTGTTCGTGTAACAATCCAGAAAAACTTTCTTTTATTTGATAATATCGGATATGCGACTAGCGCTTAAAAAATATATAACATATCAATAAAATTAAAATTCAAAAGAAATCTAGTACATGGTTGTTCCTGTACACACCACGTTACAACTAATTTCTATCGCAAATTTTTTGGTGTGACGAAGAGCACACAACTCACAAGAAAAATCTTATATCGTAAGGTTTTCTAATGATTTCTTATTACTTGAATATTATTCAAATTTAAGCCTCATGTAATGCATATATTTCTGTCTCCAGGTGAAGGCGGAGAATTTGTAAGTTGGCAAGGTAGGCAAATGCGCTCCTTCACCATCACACATTTATCATAGCCATTTATACACTTTTTTATTGCTTTGCTTTTAAGTTATTTATATTTATTAGCGCTAGACCACCTGTCACTTAGGCAAAAATAGTAATTCCTGTGTTTTATTTCATTTAGGAAAGTATACCCTTTATAGAAAGGATTTTACGTTGGTCGAGCCCTGGTGAATATAAAAAGATAGCGGTAGGCATTACTCAAATCGTGGTGCGGATAGGAACAACCAGTATCGCAAAAGGGATAAAAGCAAAACCCTTGAGAGTACCTAAATGTTGCATCTGCTCTAATTGTAAATACATATATTGGTACTATATGCGATGCTGGAAAGTTGGTATTTTTTCTTGATATTGTTTAGTGTTGTTGGTGGTGCTTTTAAAAATTTAGTTCGCTATGCAAATATCTGAAATATGTACTCTTAAGGTTGTTTTGTTTTATTCCTTACCACAGAAGAGTTTTGCCACAAGTACCTCTACCCCACATTCTGATTCAACAGTCACAATAATGATACATTCGTAATTTTCATAAATTTTATTAAAATCTAAATGAATACTGTTTCTTAGACGCGAAAACATAAGAGTGGTTAAACAGAAACTTACAAACTTACGTGAATCGCCACATTTATTTAAACATTAAAAGTTCTGTTGCGATACTAGCTGTCTGTAATGCACCACAATTTTAGTAAATTACACTTATTTGTTATGAATAAAGGTCTTATCTGGTTTTATATTGTGACATTTAAAATATCCGTCGTGTCTAAAACAAATTGAACATAAATGCATCTAATCACCAGTTTTGATTTAAAAATGTCTGAAAGTAGTATCTTATACGGAAAAATCTTTTAAAACTGTTATAACAAAACGGAAAACCAACATTTTAGTTAGTTCAAATGATACATAAGACCACCGTTGTGGTTCTGTTATATTATAATAAAATATTTATATATTTCTATACATCTTGAATGCCTCGAAAGGAAATTTTGCTCTGATACGATAAATTCAAAATAATTATAAGTCTTCCAATGTATAATTTAGAAATTATGTTTAAACATAAGTTTTTATTTCGAAACTATAGAGGCCTATAACTCCAGAACGAAGGCTCGTTTTAAAAACATTCATTTGAATTTTATTATTTTGCCATCGTCTACTCCCGATTTTTTGGTATTAAGTTCCTGGAGACCCTGTATATAATTATAAATATGCATAATCATAATAAAATCGCACGAAGACCATGAAATATAAAAGCAATATGTACTTTTTAACTGAATTCTATGAAACCGCATTTGGTTTTGAAAATGTTCGTGAAAAGTCGGATTAACCGCGATAAACTACTTAACTGGTGAAACGGAAATTTTGATTTTAAAATTGTATTTTTTTCATAACTTTCTTTTTTTCCATTTACCTCTTCAGTGTAGCACGGAAAGTTGCCAGACTTAGTGTTTTTTCACAAGATATAGTGCATTTTACGAAAATTTTATAATTAATACAAACAGAAATTTTAGTACTAGTACTAGTTCTAAAGAAGCCATTGTCATTATTGTTATGTCAGAAAATGTAAGTTGTCGAAATCGCTGAAAACTGAAAATTAAAATGAAATAACTGAAAGATTTCTACAACGAAATTGCTAGTTTCTGGATTTATAAAATATAACCGCTGGTTTTAGTTTTTCATTGAATTGTAAACTGGAATTAATAATCATCTAACGATTTCCGTTTTATCTTTGAAGATTTGTTAGACGGGAGAATAAATTTTAATAACGGAAACTGTTGATTTTACAACAAATTGGTGGAATTATTAGGATAGCAGTAACTACTTTAATAGATGTAATTATTATTAATTCTGTTTCAAAGGTTTTCCGTAATTTTTATGGAGAATTTGGATTTGATCATAGATTTGAAACAAGGACTAAAGGGAATAAATCCGGGGACCTAGGAGGTTTCCATGATTTGACTCCGTCAACCTATCTAACTATTTAATAAAGTAACTACCAATTTTTATATTTTAACAGATGAAAGTTTATCGAGAAGCGGTGCATTGTGATTAAATTGAAGCTACGACGAGTATATATATATATATATATCCGTTTCGGACCTTTTCTATTTTTTCATTAAAAATTTTCAGTTAAAACGATTTAGATTTTATTATGTTGGATGATAAAAAATAATCGTATATAAGACATTTTCTCTGTAACAAAAATTGTAATGGAGGGTGAATAATTTAATAAATAATAACTAATATATATTATGCAATAACTGTTAATTAAAAATTTGAATTTAGAAATGCTTCATTCTCATTAAATGTTGTATTGGTTATGTTAATATGTATGAAATAATATGTGTAATTTCACACGATTCAATTTGAAATAGATTGAGCCTGTATGTGTACCAATTTATAGTGTATTTGAAAATGTAGGATGGCACAGTTGTTTGCTCTTAAATAGCTATTATATCGGAAAACGTTTTTTTTTAGTTTCCATACATTTTTCAATGCCAATTGAAGAAATACTCGAAAAATATTTTTTATGTCCAAATACGACCATATTTGTTGTTCACCGCTTGGTCAGAATTAAAATTTGAATGAAATGTTTTCAAACATTTTAACAAACCGTAGAAAATCTTGATCCTAATATTGTGATACGAGCTAGAATTTATAAACTATTATTCATTTTCAAATACACCATAATAATATTATATACTGTTTTTTTGTTTAACACTACGCTTGTCACTGTCACACAATTAATCAATCTCGTAAACAATATCTGTCTGGAAAGTTTTCATTTTTCTTCACTTCAGTAGTGCTAGGCATGTGTGTTTTTTGAAGTAATAAAAAACGTATTGAAAAAAAAACTTTTTTTCAAAATTAGGACCTCCGACAGCGATGAATCGAATGAATCCACCAAGGGGGCCTTCTATGGGCCCATTGGGTCCAGGTACTTACGGCCCCGGTTTACGGGGGCCACCACCAAATAGTAGTTTGGGTCCTGGAGGTCCTATGCCACCTATGACCATGACAGGCCCAGGAGGGAGGCCGCAATGGCAACCCAACACGTCAACAGTAAGTTTATTCATCTATTTAATTTGTATTGAAAATATGTATGTGTTTAATATGAATTGCTGCTTTTATTACTTAGTTTAAATTTTCCACATTCTAGCACTGAAATATTTTTTATCTTTGAAATGTGTTAACAAAATTGTAACGGTTGGCACAGAGCTGGTTCAAGCTGTGATATTCATCATTCCTTCAGTTGACACAAAAAATCCTTAGTCCTAAACCAAATCTGTGTATTGTATCAACTGTATAATTATGGAGTAACAATTATTAATGTATGTAAATGCGTTTTGTTGAAACTGACTGCCTTCTAATTAAAAGAGACTGTTGGCAGATATATGACGTACATTGCAATACATTACTCAGCTGATCATTGTAAAAAAGGAACCATTTTTGGCTCTATGGCATTTATTATTTTATCCATACCTATTCTAGACAGCAAAAAAATCAATTTGTATAGTTTTAAAAAATATCCTTCGGTTGGGTTTAATCACATCTGATTTTGAAGTGTTCTTTCATTGTAAAATTGTTAATTTTTCAGCCCATGAATTATTCTTCTTCATCCCCTGGTAATTATGGGGGTCCACCGGGATCGGCTGGACCCGCTGGCCCCGGTACCCCAATAATGCCCAGTCCCCAAGACTCTAGCAATTCAGGTGGGGAAAACATGTACACATTAATGAAACCAGCAGTAGGAGGCAGCATGCCGGGAGACTTTCAGATGGGAGGAGGGCCAGATGGCTCAGGACCTATGGGACCCATGGGACCCAATTCGATGGGTCCAGTATTAAACGGTGATGGTATGGACGGTATGAAAAATTCACCTGCTAATGGAGGTCCGGGTACGCCGAGAGAGGACAGCGGTAGTGGAATGGGAGAATACAACATAGGATTTGGAGGACCTGGTGAAAATGTAAGTAAAGAAAGGTGATTGGTGCTTATGCTTACAGGAGTCCCACTAAAATTCATGGTGAATGTGTTATGGAAATATTTTATAGGGTTAGAGTACAGCTTTTTTGTTCCTAACTCGTGGGTCATATTTATATATTATCTTTAAAATCTAGTGGAATTACGATAAAGTTGGTTTTCATTCTTTGTGCAAACAGATATCCAATTATTAATCACTTGAACATCAATATAATGGATTACAAATAATGACTTAATGTATAAGACTGTTTTAAACTAAGACTGGGTTATAACAGTATTCATTTAACGTTGATATCATCCTGTTAAAGCTTTGTTTAACAAAAAATATGTCTTTTTTGTTTTTAGAAACACTTTTATACATTAATTGGGTGATATTATTAAAAATGATCGAAATTTAGAGCTATAGAAAAAAATTACGGCTTAACCCTCCAGCGGTCGCATGGGCACATTTTATGTGCCAGTACGAAAAAAATTTACTTTTGGAAAATTGCAGTTTATTTGCGTTTATTTGCGCGCTTGGTTATCAAAGAATAACTAGAAGATGGCAATTAGTAGTTTTTTTCTCTATTGTGAATATGGCGGGAATATATGCCCAAATACTTTTCAATTGCAATTGCAATATTCCAAATTATCTTTTGACAAAAAAAACTTAACTATGAGGAGGCCCTTTTCCGAAGAGCGTGCAAGTTTAAAATTCTTTCCATAAGATTTTCAAATCTCTCTGGCCAAATATAGAAAAGCGGAAGATTCACACAGGAGATTCAAAGTAAGAAGGTGGAGTGGTGCCTTTATGTGAACAGCCAAAAAATATAAATACAATATTTGGATGTAGTATTGGCGATAATTTAATTTGTAAGCAAGATCCAATATAACCGAAACAATTGCGATGAAATCAGTCCGCTTGAATCTCAATTTATATTTTAGGAATGTTAAATAGGTTGATTTTATGATTTTGATAAAGTATAATTCATAAACTACCTGCCATAGTTGTTGATGTATAACAGTTAAATAAATAATAAGCTATTTTTAAAGCATAATTTTGTAAAAAGGCGCCTGTTTTTAAAATGTAGTATAAAATGCGCCGCGCGTGTGTTATTTAGTATTTCAGTGCGGGCTCGCTGGCTGGTTAAAATGTCTATACCGGTTTCGGCGTATTTGCGCATCATCAGTACAAGGTAGATGTCATCCGTCCAGAAGCACTGAGCATAATCCTGGACTGGAGACAACGCTGAAACCACATCAATACATTAACCTCAGTAAAGGAAATGCTAAGAATATAGAATTTTGGTTTGTGGTTAGATGTGGGGATGTCGCTGTTATCGTATTCTCGCGCTGTCTCCAGTCCAAGGTTATGCTCTCAGGGCTTCTGGACGAATGACATCTACCTTGTACTGATGAGGCGCAAATACGCCGAAACCGGTCTACAAGTGATGTTGTCCCTTATAATAACAAATCAGCATGGTTGGTTATATCTTGCAGATATACCAACCCCGTTTAAGTTAGAAGTGTAATTCAATGTACACTCAATAGAGCGTAAAGTAAACATTGAATATAGCACAATTTCTGATCATAATTTATTAGAAATAGAATTGTATTCGAAAAATAAAAACTATAATTGTAAAGTTCAAAAAACATTTGAGAAACTAGATAACTTAAAATATAAGGATAATTTGAAAGAACTATTGCAAACCTCTATACCAGTTGATACATTTGAAACCTTGATCAAACTTATACAAGAAGCAAAAAATAAGGCTACAAAAACAATTAAAATGAAAACTAGGGAAAATAATGATTGGATAACCCCCCAGTTTTTAGAATTATTGAAAAGAAGAGACGAATTATACAAACGAACAAAAAGATTCCCTCAAGATCAACGAGTCTTATGGGATTTCAGAAATAAGAAGAACCAAGTTGAAAACGAAAATTAAAAACTAACTTTTTCAGAAAAAAATGGAATGATGTTGATGGAAATCCAAAGAAACAATGGAATTTCATAAATAACCTAATAAAACATGAAAACAAACAAACTAATGTAGATACAATAGAGGTAGATGAAACATTAATAACTGATAAATTAGAAATTGGAAACAAATTTAATGAATATTTTTGTGATATGGGTCAATCAATTGTCAATAAAATCAATGCTAAACTTTTAAGTAACCCTCTTTCACACTATTTCGAGGAAATCAATATAGAAAACTCCTTGTACCTACATGAAACTAACATCAAAGAAGTAAGAGAAATTTTTAATGAAATGAATGAAAACTCTGCTCCAGGTAATGATCAAATTTCTGTAAAAAATTTATTAAGAGTACATGAGATAATAATACCATTTTAGTAAACTTGGTTAATAAAATGTTCGAAACAGAGGAATTTCCGAAGGAGCTAAAAATGGGTAAGGTTACCCCTATCCATAAATCAGGGCCAAAAACCAATTTAGAAAACTATCGCCCAATAACCGTAGTTTGTGCTTTGTCAAAATTTGTGGAAATTCTTCTTAAAAACCGTATCATGAACTTTCTTACTAGATATGTTGAATTAGATGAGTATCAATATGGTTTTCAGAAACAATCGAACACCCAAAGCGATACAACTGACTTCCTGAACCATGTTATATCCAACTTGGATGACAAAAAATTTGTCCTAACAATATTTATTGATTTACAAAAGGCATTCGATGTAGTGGATCATGAAATACTACTCGAAAAATTGTACCTTCTAGGTATACGAGGAACAAGTGCACGTATATATCTAAAGGATCGACAACAGTATGTATCTCTGCATAAAGTAAATAGTGAAATCGCGAAGATAAACTGTGGAGTCCCACAAGGCTCAGTCCTTGGTCCACTATTATATTCGCTACACACCCTAAATCTCAAAAGGGCAAATCTTAAAGCTCGCTATTACATATTCGCAGATGATACCATTCTAGTATATGAAGGACCTAACTTGGGAGAACTGGAAGCTTTGGTAAATAGTGATCTACAACTATATGCTAAATGGCTCCTAGCTAATAAGTTGCAAATAAATGTGAACAAAACAGTGTACATGCTCTTCAAAAATAAAAATAAAGAAGGCTGGGACCCAGATATCAGATTTGTGGATCATACAATACAAAAGGTTGATCATACCAAATATTTGGGATTGGAAATCGATGACAAATTAAATTGGCACAAGCATGTAGAGCATATGACAAAAAAGATTGTACCAATGATTGGTGCACTTTATAGATGTCAGAGCTACTTGAATCTACAGAATAAAATTATGATATATAATGCTTATTTTCTATCTATATTCCGTTATCTCATAACAAACGGGGGGGTATGTTCTCAAACATTATTTAAAAAAATCAAAACTCTACAAAATAAGGTAGTAAAAACTTTATTTGGCTATGAATACAGAGCTAATACAGAAATGATCTACCATCAAACTAAAATACTGCCGCTGGAAAAAATTCTACAAATAGAACAATGTAAATTTATCTACAAAATAACAAAAAATCAACAAAAATGCAACACAAATATGAATGTAGTTAATGAAATACATTCGTATCAAACTAGAAGTCAAGACCAAATTTATCTACCCCAAGTGAGAACGAACATTGCTTTAAATAATCCCTTTTTTAAATGTCTTCAATCTTTCAACCTTTTGCCAAATTATATAAAAAATAAAGATAGTTACTCCTCGTTTAAAGCGGAAATGATGCAATATGTTAACGGCCATTAAATTTAAATTTAAAATATATATGTTCTGGTACCAGCAATTACTGCTGATTAGGAACAATGCTTCAAAAAATATTGATTATATCCATATATGTCATAAAGCCTCGAATCTTAATTAATTTTGAGAACAAGTTTGTTGTGAAATTTTCAATACTATTAATTGTAATTAGTTTTAGAATACTTGAATACATTATAGACTGAATAGGTGATATAGGCTAAGAGAGTTTTGTTTCTTTTTTATATACATTGTAGACTTTTGTATATTAATTGAAATAAAAGCATATTATTTTAAAAAAAATGTCTGTCGGGGCATATAGCCCGAGAAGTAGTTGTTGATTCTTAGTGAACGGTCTCTGTTATTTGAAAAATATTTTTCAATAACTTTGTAAGGCGTTATAATAGTATTAAACTATTATCTTCGACATCTATTGCTAACACGCTTTACTAAAATCTGACAATTTTTACAGGAAACTGTAATTAAGTAAAATCTTTGATTAATTTGTAGTTTCAAGTCAACAAGTTAAACACGCATATTTTTTTCATTTTTCTTTAAATGTATTCAAAGTAATATGTACAATAGAAATATTGTGAAATATCGAAGAATAACAACCACAAGAAATTTATATATTTCACAGTTTGGTACATTATATGTTATATATTTTATCGACAAAAGTTGGAGGGGTAGAAAACATTGTAAATATTGATGCTTGAGTTCAGTTTTCAAGACAATATCATGTATGGTTATTAAAATTATAGTTTTTCTTATGCATAATCGATTTTGCAAATAAATACATGCGCCGCTGTAATTCCACTAAAATACTTGGGTTTTTATAAAAAACCGATTATATTCAAACCAGTGTTACCATTATTCTTCAAAACTAAAAACAGACACGTAAGTAATAAAAATTCAAAAAAACCAAACAGTTTTATTATTACTGATAGAGAATATGTTTTGGGTTATTTATGTTTACAAGGGTGTCCAAAAACTAATCTTAAGTCTGCCAAATATTGGAAATGATTTTTATGAATAATCAATAAAATACAAATTCTTTATTTGAGATAGTGTTTTTAAACTTCAAGATTTCATAATATTGTTCCGCAACTTGAACGCTTTTGATTATTATTCCCAAATCCACTGACTATGTAGTAGTTAAGGTTTAACTCTAACATAATGTTTTCTGTTCTGAACTAGATACTAGAACTATTTCTTATGACCACAATATTTTTTCTATTTCTATCACTACCCTTCCTTCCAACCTGTCGTGTTTTCTTAACCTTCCTGTGTATCTACCATCCAGCTTTGACAGGATTATTTTTCTTGTGAGCTCTGTGTCATCCTGCAAACAGGTACCTAGCCACCCTAGTTGCATATTATGAATTCCTTTATTCAGTATTATTGAATTGTTTATCTTCATAACTCATATAAGTTCCTACAATGGTAACAGTCCGGTCAAATTAGACCAAAAAATAAGAGTGAAGGTCCATAAATTCACATCAAGCTGAAAGTGAGTAAAATTGTTCAAAGCATAATTAAAAACATTATTTCAAAATTCCTAATCGTTCCAGTAGGTTCATGGAAAAAAATTGACTCGAGGTCAAAAGAGGGTTTTTCGCGATTTTCTTCAAAACGGTAAGTTTTATCGTTAAATTACCTCAAACAAAAATTGTAGATCATAAAATTATCTATAAAAAAGGTATCAATAATTTTTTCCCTAAAAGCCACCGTTTCTGAGATATAACGATTCAGAAAGTTTTCCATGTACCGGAACGATGGGGAATTTTGAAATGTTGTTTTCAATTATGTTTTGAACAATTTTACTCACTTTCAGCTTGATGTGGATTTATGTACCTTCGAATGTCTAGATTGACCGGACTATAACGCTCAGCATCACCACATAACACGGTTCTATATCATGAATAATCTGAAATTGAAATAAAATCTTTTTTTTATTATAACGGTTCAAATTTGACAAAACAGTTTTTGGACGCCCTGTATTTAAAAAAGAAGTAGTTTTGGGAATTAGTTTTAATTCATTTAAAGTATATCCAGATTAACCTAGTGCTTTTATTACTTAAAGTGTTTATGACGCAGATACATACTAATATAATAATAATAAAATATAACTTGAATGGTCTAAATTTGTTTTGCCTTCTAGGGATCAAATTATTAACTATCGATGTAGGAAGGGAGTAATCTATAGATTTATTTTTTGTTAAATACCCTCATATGTTATTGAATGAAATATCCTCGTAGAAATATTATAAATTGGATAATAAAACTGTGTAAAAGCTGCCAAAAATGAAACAGCTACTGATATGTTTCTCAACCATGATTTTTTCGTATGCCGGCAAGTTCATGTTACGTAAATGATCAAGAAAAGGAATCTGTAAGGGATTCCCACACCAGAAGATTTACAATAAACTAATTTCGTTTGAGCTGAATATAGAAGATGCACACAATGTTTTAAATGTCTAATTGTGTTAAACCAACTAAGGATAACCACGAAGCTGTAAATAAAATGACGATATTAACTAATATTTCCTTTGCATGTGTGTATGGGATTATTAGGAGAGGCGTTCACAAAAAAAGTATATTTTTTATAAAATTGCATGAAAATCTTCAACTTGCAAGTTGTTTGTTGATTTTACTGTAGGTATACAAGAAATAAAAAAATCTTTTTCACAAAATTTGCATAATTTGAAAGAAAATTTTGGATATCTATTATACAGTTTCATTAACTATAATATCATAATGTTTCTAATCGTTATCTCATTCTATCAACAGATGACGGTACAATACTAATATTAGCGAATCTCAGATTATGTTTTTTTACTTGAAACAAACAGGTCTGGGTAACGAAATTTAGTTATGAAATAGTGCAATTAATCGATATCATGCAACATTAGTGGCAAAAAGAAAACAAAAAATGCAAAATAAAACTAACCAACTGGATTATTTTTTAATTGGGCTTTACAGGAAATAACTCAAATTAAAAAATAAACGCATACCCTAGCTCCCTTCACTTGAAAAATGTACCAAAAAATGGACTCCTTTATATCCAAATTGAAGTAAACGAATTTAGAATTAAGTAGATATGGTAGTAACAAACATGAAATAAAATACAGAAAAAATTTGGGAAATTTGTCAATGATACGATACGTATTTTAATTTAAACAAATAAAACTTGGGATTTTCCACTAAAAAATAATCAAGAAACTGGCAGTGCTTCTTCTGTAGAGATCAATTTATCTTTTGCTCATTGCAGAGTTTTTATAGACCAATCTGATAGTGTAGTAAAATTAATTGTATGCCAAACAAATTAATAAACTTGTATAAGTAAAAAATGACTCGAGCCTATATAAAATTGCAGTTACAACTGTTCTTTCAAAATACTATTTGACAATTTTATTGATTGTATATATTTCATAACAGAAAAACTTGTCATAAAATGTATAACTCAACTTTTCGGTTAGACTTAGAAGAAAATTTGAAGACTTCATAACCAAGCTAAAATTAGTTGATTCTCTTTTCGTGATATACAAAAGAGAATTATTAATAGAAGTTGTAAACTTCATAGTGGTCCTGATTCTGATTTCTTCATTTTGTTTAGCTACAGTAATTAGCTTAATTTAATGGTTACAAATATAAGTTGGTAGTATTTATGGTATTGTACTAGTTGATGGTATTTATAGATTAGTTTTAGGTTAGTAGTAATTTGTGGTGGGACCCCTGTGCTTTGTAGGTTGACACTTACCCACTAAAGGTCGCTTTCCTTGCAGGACCAAACGGAATCAGCTGCTATTTTGAAAATAAAAGAGAGCATGCAAGAGGAGGCCAAGAGGTTTGAGAAAGACTCGGACCATCCTGAGTATTTTATGCAATAACTCACTTGCCTCGCCTCTTTGGCTGGTGGACGCCTGTTTTTTCTACTTAACCTGTACTAACACGGGCGGTGGTGTGCTCAATACTCAGCTCTTCCATGCGCCAGGGCCACCGACTTCACTAGTCATGAGTGTTCTGTTCTGTTTGCAGATATTCCTTTGAGGCTGAGCTGAGATAGAGCAAACCGGCCCCACCCCTGGACTGAACCGTCATTCGAATACACGTGCATCTCAACGTTATGGTTCTTCAACTTTCCGCCACTTCTTTTGTACACCATAGTCACAACAAGACATGAAACATTCTAATGTCCACCAGCCTAGGCAAGGTTGGATATAGTCATTAGGGATGCACCGAATATTCGGTTTGATGTCCAGTTGGATACCCATTGCGGATATCGGATGACATTGTATAATACTTTTAAAGTGTCTACTATTCAATTTTTGATTTGTGAGTACTGGTGTTTCTTAATAAATAATTAATATATTAATGTAGTTTTTACTAGATAAAAAAAACATTTACTTCTAGTAGGTGTGGTATATTATTAAATATACCTATTTACTGCTATAATTTACATGAATATGTTATAATGTTTCTTTGAACAAACTAATGTATATTTTGTTATAATTCAAATATCACATGACTTAGTTATATGACAATATTTTAAGGGATATTAAAGAATTAGTGAAAACTGCATTATAATACCTACACCTAATTCGTCGTTCCGATGTGTATAACATTATGTAATATTTTCTAAAAGTATACTTTCTGTAAATAATAGATGGGACAATTAATTGTTCTGATGTATTGTGTAGAAATTTGTTTGAAATATTGAGATAGTAATGTATATTATTATGTATTTGTATAACGAAACAACACTATGTATGTAACATAATTTGCAGAAAAAATATATATATATATATTTATCATGTCCAACAAATAATTTCGTCCTTATCTTAGTTAATTTCAAGCAAATCTCTGTTTTCGCGAAGTGCGTAGAACGTCCAGTTCAGAACTACCTTTTTTTAAATAAGAACGGCCTACCGGAAAGTAATTTAATAGTTTATAGTTCCACTTTAATATTTTTGCTTATTTTCGAATTTTGTATCTAGTACAACTTTGGATATGTTTATGATGTTGTAGGTGTTGTACCATCATTAAAATATGTCCTCATTAACCTACCATCTCAAGTCGAACTATTTGAAACACTAAATTATTGATAAAAACTAAACTGTATTTAGTATTTTTTCCGATTAGCTTGGTTACTTCCAGGTTTATTTAATAAAAAAAGGTTTCAACATGATAAATTGAATTAGTGGCTACAAAACATTCAATAAAACGTGTACGCAAATGACAGAACATTAACGTTAAAGTTATTTTATAAACATAAAAAGTGCATCTATTGCAACAGAAAGTGATTAGTGAATATGATTATGTTAATGCACGTCAATAGACATTTCATATTTTGATGTTATTGCTTTATTATTGTCATTCGATATCCATTTTACTTATATTAGAAACAGTTTCCCAAATATCCAAATCATATAAAATAATTTTTCTCAAATTATATAATTTATTTTTAAGAAAACTACTAGGTACTTGAATTTTCAAGTTTTTTTTATGATTAAAGTGTAATTTGTTCATCACTCTCCAGACTAGAATTAGAAGACAATTAGCGTCGGTGGGATACAATTTTATTGTTCCAACCCTCATTAGTGGAAACTGTAAATGATTAATCGATAAAAATAAAATTCCACTATATTTAAGCAATTACTACTGAATTTATAATTATTATTTTTTCAGTCTTGACTAAAAAGTTACTGTTACTGTAAAAAATGTTATAATGACAGAGACATTAAAAGAATGCAAACAACATACACACCAATTTCCTCTTCACTTTAAAATAAGAAATGTAAAAGTATTATTGTTAATGTATTTATACCATTGAAATTAACAAATTCCTATCCCAGTGAAAAAGTTTTATTTATCTTATACGAATATGGAATTTCAGTATTATTTTCCTCTGAATTTATTATTAATTTTATGTTTGGGTGATTGGTTCCAATTTTTTATTGTGTTTTATCCCGGTTCGACCAAACTATATCCAACCGAATATTTGGTTAGCTTTGGGCAGTAAAGATGAGATATACAGTTCTTAACGATTTTAGATTTTACATCTGTAATAATTATTCATTACTGGAATCATTTATGGAATGTTGGTGGTTAATTCGGGTATAAAAGCGTATATCATTTTTGCAAAAAAGCTCCATTAATGAATTATTACTTATTGTAATTTTATATAAATTTGATAATGATGTAAAGCTCCTATTAAATAGGAACAAGGTTGTTACAATTAAAGTAGGAGAAATATAGAATGCAACGAACAAAAAAACGTTGTTGAATTTCGGGATACGTTTTTTTTATCAGAAAAGATATTTGTAATTGTAAAATGTTAATCGGCTAGATTACAAAAACAATCTTAACTTACTTCACGAGAATGCATATTTTCAATATTTTAATTTGATGTACGGTACTAATGAGAAAAAAGTCAGTAACGTGTAGACTTGACCAAATTAAGTACTTTATATAAGCTTTGTAATACAGACCCTTGTTTCCGAATCATAGGCACAAACAAATTTAAAATCTTGTAAGAAAGACAGGTGAATTAAATTTTATAACAGGCTAGTTTGCGCTGGTTTTTAGCATGTATTAAAAGTGTTTATGTATTTTCTCTTTTAGTTTTAATTTTCTAGTACGCCTTTTCACATTAAACTTTGATCTCTGCAGAACTTTGTGATCCTTAACAATTACACTAATTATTTCCTTAATTGCAGCGATGTAGATCTATTTATACTTTAAATAACGTGGAATATTTACAGTTCCAAAATATTGCAACATAACACTTGAGCCGTATTACACAGCAAAGAATTATGCCGAAAATTACTCTGAAATTTACCACGAAAATTTTGTCAGAAATTTCTCCTAAAATTTTATAACATATTCTTAAAATCTGCATAATTCTTTGCTGTGTAATACGGCTCTTACTCAACTTGAGGGTTTATTACAAAATTTTATATGAAGCGCAAGTATTACTATGGTTTTTCACTTGTTTCTTATTAGATCCGGGACACTCTGTACACCTCTATTTTTTAAATATTAATTTTATATTGCTTTATTTTTATTTTCCCAGTGGCACTTTTTTTAAGGATTTTGTACAAAGAATTTATTGTTAAATATGGTACCATAAATGATTTCAATAAATTATTCTTGTTTTAAAGAATCAGAGAACATTTTATTGTAGGTAAAGGTCAAATCAAATATGTAAACTTGTGTCGCATCTCAAAAACTGACCCAAACCTGAACTTTAAATATTTTCAAAAAGTGCTAGAACATGTTTAAATACAATAAATCATATTGCTGGTCAAAATATTGAATTATTTTATATTTAAAACCTTTATTCAGTGTTTCTAGTTTTTTAGATGCTTTACAAAATGGACACAAATTAAATGTAGGTAACTGTTGACCAACCAAGTACTTAATTCCCATTTTTAAACCTTACGAGATGTTACACAAAACTTAAATTACAATAAATATTAATTTTGAAATGTTTTTCATATGATTAAGTTTTGGTCCATATTACGTCATCGTGTGATTGCTAGATCTTGATTATAATTATAAAATAATAGTAATTAAAATCAAAATAACTTTAAAGGTAACCGCACCCACAACAATAATGGCTTGATAAAGTACGACGGAAACAAAAATTTTCACAAAATTAACCAGTAATTTCGAGTAAGTTGGGAAAGTGTAAGTTGGGAAAGTGGTCCCAAAGTAATGGAATGGACGGTATTAAGGTAGTTAGCCGGGCAAAATGTAAAATAGATAATTGTACATTAAAATATAAAATTTGTACGTTCGTACTTTAGATTCTTATTTTTAAACAACTTTTTTTTCTGATTGTCTAAAGCGGATTTAAAATTTCAAGACTCGATTACTTCGACTCACATTAGCGTGCATCGGCTTTTGAGAATTGCGGTTGAGAAGTCATTATAATATAAGAATTTAACTGAATTTAAAGGTTTTAAAAAACAAGAGAAATAATTCTTGAAACCAAACATACCTCAAGTTACTAATGCCCGTTTGCACAGTTTAGAATTTGAGCACGCCTTTCGTAAGTTAGGCTTAATTTTAAGAACTTAATTTTTGCTTACTGCAGCGTACTCAGGTAGGCCTTCCATTAAGAAAAAACTTGGGTCCCGGGAGAGACGCGATCTCATTGAAACTAAGAAGGAGAAACTTTAGAAATCAGCAATGGTTACTAGATGCCCAGTGGAGGTATAAAATACAAGCGTTGCTAGCAACTGATTTTTGGGAAACAAGCTGTTCTGTCAGTAATAATAGAACACCTAGTTTTTTAATTTGGTCTTTTAGATTTCCTTATTAGTTAATATCGTTGAGTGATAAATTTACATTCAACGGTACCCAATATTTTACTTATAAATAATTTTGAAATTTGGTAATACCTTGTGAGCGGTGCAACACATAGTAGTATTTTTAAGATTATTTTATTTTGAGACTGTCTTGAGATAAACTGTGCAAACGGGCATAAATGTATCAGTTGTCAAAACCATTTTCCGACATTAATAAAAAAATCGTTAAACAGCAGAAAGTATCAAAATTACGTTGAAATTTGTTTTAATTTTTAATCAAATCACGACGAATGTTGATGTACAGGGTGAATCACTGTAAACGCATCTCAATATTGAATAACATTCTAAACTTATTTTATAACTTACAGATTGTCTCGAAACAGTGGTTATTTTTCATGGAATGTAAAAATGAGTTTTTGAAATGGGACACTTCTCAAATAAGACAAACGCAACATTGTGCTAATTTCAAACTGATTAATCCATTGGAAAATTTTATAACTTGTGATAACCCAGCTGCGATCTAACCGGTCAAAGGTATACAATACTATCGAATCGAAGTTTTTTTGTCTACTGGATCTACGAATATAAACGATCTTATTTTCTCCTTATATTCGGACTTCTCTTGTCAGATGCTGATGCTTTTAAACCATTTAACTATACAATCTGGATGATAAATGTTTTTATGATTTCTATTATTTTCAAGTTTATTCTCGTTGGCAGAATCTTAAAATCAAATGAATACTTACTTATCTCCAGTGAGTGTACGGTAATTTCATTTGCAATGGGATACTTCAAAAGAAAAAGAAATGTATAGATATTCATAATAACACTTGATGCGAATTCTAATATTCGCTCCTTATAGACACTATAACGTCATATGGACCTTATTATAACGATTTTTTATTCAGATTGGATATCACATTGTTACAATTTTATTATTTGGTACATCTCCTAGCATTCACAGTTTTGTGTCGGCATGTGACCCTTGCATGTCTCTACATTCCTTCTGGGGTCAGATTAGATACAGTCCATCAAATCCTAATCACCACAAAATGTTAAGTGGTAGATTGGTGAAACTGCTTTCAATCTCCCCATCTCACTTTACACCTCTTATGTGTACGTGTAATAAGGGCAAACGGGAGTTCACATACCCCTATCCTCTCTTGTAATTAAATGACAGGATCTCGCACATATCACAAATGCTTTGGTTACGTTAAAATGTTGTAGTTAGTTTCTAGAAATCATACTTCTGGCTTTTCAATATCTATTTGAAACAAAATTGGCAAACGTTTTAATAATTCACAATTCTAACGCTATTTTGATTATATTAAACAAAGATCAAATGTTAACAAGCAATATTTAAGATTTTGGAAAGTTTACCATACTACTAGATGTAGCTATTACGTTTGAATTAAACTACTACAACATATCAATTATTCATATTTTTAGCCGTGCGCAAGATCCTTAGTTATATGAACTATCTACCATCAACCCAATTATTTTTCCCGTTTAATTCCTACTTAATTTTATTTCACGATCTATCTTGGTCCGTTATTAGAGTAAGAAAAATCTTATTTATAAAGTTTTCTTTTAAAAATATATACTTAAATCAGTTGTTAGACTATTCAATTTATGAATGTGTGTATGAATGTGCTGATTGACATGTGATATGAAATTTTTTGTGCAAATGTATGGATTCAATTTCTATTGTTTTCTTTTTTGTATGGATAATAAAATTAAAAGTTTCATTTTGTCGTTTTATTGATATTTTTAATACCTTTTTTTACACACTGTCTTTCGCATGTACCTTTTATTTTTTGGACAACTGGATTCTAATGAATATTTACCCAGAAGATAATGAAGGAAGGTAAGAACCAAAGACCATACGTTCATTGGATGAACAAAAGTTAACATATTTTCCCTCCCAAGCTACGAAAAAGATAGTTAACCAGCATATTCAAAAGGTAAGTTTAAACGGAACGTGTTTGATCACATTTGCTGACAGGACGGTCAACTTTAGTTTTCTTGGAAATCGTTTGTTGCATTGTTCAAAGTGGGTACTACTAGAAAGACATCTGTCAACCAAAACCTTCGATGATGTCATATCGTATTATTATAAATAATAATCATCCAATGACTTCAATTATTTTGTGGTTCCTTTATACCTACTTATATGATTTAGATAAATGTATAAAAGTAGCTTTTTGTGAATCAAGAGCGGACTACTTTTTCGCAAAAAGTCAGCGGAACGCAGCAATTTATCGAAAGCGACAAAGTTTTGTTCTCGAATTACACAAGATTTTTTCTACTATCACCCGGTTATATATGATATGGTTTTTCAATATTTTATTGGAACATATTACATTATATTGGAAATGAAGAAAAAAAGTCACTATTATCTATCCAGAATTATTTTTATCATTAATAGGTAGTGATAAATCAAATTTAGATGTGCAGTTTTGACAATTAGTAATGGTAATACAAGACTTTTAATGTTCCAAAGGTTTTGCAGTGCTATAAATATTTGACGTTTATTTACGACGTAGTTTTATCGAATATTTTATGTTCTTTTTTGATTGTAAATTAAATCATCAATATTAATATAATCTCGAGCCATGTTACTAATTTCCAATTTTCCATATTTTTCTTTCAAGTTAAATTATGACACTGGCAAGCGTCAAAGTAGCATTGCCGCTCTAGAACGGGTTCACTGGATATTCTCGATGTTTCGTATTTTGGATGCTTCTCGAAAATTGGGCGGAGGAGCCATAGTCGTCTCATACGGGGATTTCACTGGGGGCACTAAGTGAGCATATTAATGCAGTAGCTCGCGTAACATTGCCCCCTCCTTAAGAGACAGTTCCTCCTGGAACTTGCTAGGAAACTGGAACGAGATGACTGTATCGGCAAATGGTCCCCTTGTTGCATTTTCCAGTTATATGGAAGTAACATGCGACCGTCTTCTCCGTTGGCTGTGTCTCCCGAGCATGGCCGCAAACCAGTACCTGCACTTCGGTGTCTCGGAAGATTACTTCTACCATGTTACGGATTATTCGCCAATCTAAATGCCTACATTCAATCTTGGGCATGGCTAGCCTATGCACGTTCAATTCAAGTACATGCCCCCTCAGGCTTCGTAATGCTTTCCAGAGATCCTCGTACGTTGGTCTTTCGTCGAAGGTGTTCCTCGTCACTAGGTGGAAATTGTAGCGGGAGCCATTTTGCAGCTTCAAAGCTTTACCTGGTACTGGTAACTGGTTTACCAAAGGTCGTGCGCCACTCTTCTTTATAAACAGAGATGCCAGTCCGCGCGCATCGGTTACGCTGGCAGGGATGTTTATTGCCAGTGAGTATTCCTCCGGAACGGTAAGCAGGTCTTGTCGTCTCTCAGTGGTGACGCCGAATCTTGCTTTTCCGGTACCACCATAAGCACCCATGAATTCTACAAAAGCAGGATCGGCTACTTCCTGAAGCTGGTTTACTTCCTCATCGTGGTCACCCTCGAATGGCGCTAATCGGTTACGGTGTACCACCTTTGGCTTTCCATTTGGGATCTTGCTGATACGATAGATGACATCGTTGATTCTTTTCTTTACGAGGTACGGACCGTCCCAAGCTTTCTACAACTTTGGAGAAAAACCCGTTTGTCTTCTTGGGTTATGCAGCCAGACTTTGTCTCCTTCGTGGAAACCTCCTTCCGTAGCTTGCGTATCGTACTTTTTCTTCATCCTATCGCTAGCGATCTGGAGATTCGATCGAACCAGCTCGTGTACGTCGTCCATTCTTTTTCTCAGCTGGGTCACGTAATCTTCACCAGCTATATGTCTTCTCCGGGTCGGCATCCAAATTCAAGGTCGCAGGGTAATCTCATTTCGCGTCCGAACAGAACTCTTGCTGGTGTTTGGCCGATGGACTCATTGATGGCGGATCTGTAGGCCATCGCGAATAGCGAGAGATATTGGTCCCAATCTCGCTGATGATTAGATACTACTTTAGACAGGTATTTGCCAAGAGTTCTGTTCATTCGCTCTACCATCCCGTCCGACTATGGGTGCAAAGCCGTAGTTCTCGTTTTCTTCATGCCGAGCTTTTCACAAACTTCCTGGAACAGCTGGCTTTCGAATTTTCTGCCCTGGTCGCTGTGTATTTCCAGGGGCACTCCATATCGGCAAATGAACTCATTCACAAGCACGTCGGCAACCGTTGCGGCTTCTTGGTTTGGAATGGCATACGCTTCTACCCATTTTGTGAAGTAGTCCATCACCACCAAAATGTACCTGCTGCCATTTGCTGTCGGTGGAAACGGTCCGGCAATGTCCAGGGCAATGCGTTCAAAAGGGCTTCCGACATTGTACTGCTTCATAGGAGTCTTTCTTCTCCCGTGCGGTCCATTGGTCGTAGCACAGGTAGTGCACTTCTTACACCAGTCCTTCACATCTTCGGAACTGTGCATCCAATAAAACCGTTCTCGCACTTTCTGGAGGGTCTTCTTCACACCTAGATGTCCTCCTGACGGACTGTCGTGTAATTTCCGCAGTACTGCTGCTATCCTTGTTCTTGGAATCACCAACTGTCTTCTACTTTCGGAACCCTCATCGTTCTCGATTACTCGCTGTAGCAAACTGTTTTCCAAAACCAGCGAGTCCCACTGGGCCCAATACGATTTCATCGTTGGCGAGTACCTTGAAATCTCCTGCCAAGTAGGTCGACAGTTCTCCTTTTTCCAATGTCGGATTTTCTTCAAGTCGGGATCGTTCTCTTGTTCCTCTTCCAACTTTCCTGGTGTCCATTCGTCGGTGGTCACCGTGGTTCTTCGAATCGCAGCTTCCTTAGCTTCCGTTTTGCTGCAGTGAGAGCACTCTGCAGGGCATGGTCTTCTAGAGAGGAAGTCTTTGGAAGGTCTTCGGGTCGAAGCTGCCCTCTGAAGGTCGACCCTTCCTAGTTTTTCCTGCTGGGCATCTGCGTACATGTCCCATTTTTCCACAATTCCAGCATCTCACAGCTTTCAGTTTTCCATTTGAGATGCTTTTATTGACATGTTGACAATCTGGTCGAGCGTGTTCTCAACTTCTTTGTCTGCTACAGCCCTCACCTTGCCGTATACTCCGGAAGCCTGTGTAGCTGCTTCGTACTCCAAGGCTGCAGAGTACGTCGACCAGTGTCTTATGCCGAGCCAAGCGTAGAGTTCTCTGCATTTCATGGTCACGAACTCTGTCGATGAATGTCTGTACCCCTAAACATTCCATGACATTCTCCGGTGCCGATGGATAGGCAAACCGCACCAACCTCGCAATGTCTGCTTCGAATTCTTGCAGAGTTTCGTCGCGTTTTTGTTTGCGGTTTTTCAGCTGCGACTGGTACAGATGCTCCAGGTGTTCCAGGCCATATCTCATATTCAATCGCTTTTTGAGTTGTTCAAAATCTTCGGCCTCTTCCACTGGAATGGTCTGGAGGATATCCATAGCGTCTCCTCTAAGGGCAAGAGTTAAATTTAACGCTTTTTCCTTCTCACTCCAGTTGTTTGCCTTTGATCCCGCCTCGAATTGCTTGAGATAGTTCGGCCATGACGTTTTACCATCGAATGTTGGCAGTTTCACTCGGCTGTTAATATCGTTTTCCATTTTCGGTTTCAACTCTACTTTCTCTGCCAGTTCGTCGTTATTCGGGGCTTGCCTAGTTGTAATATCCGGTTTATTACTAGTCTTCCTTTCGATTTCTTTGATTTTTTGTTTCATTTCTTGCTCCATTCTTTTAATCTTTTCTTCCACGGCAGAAATATCAGTCTTCATGGATGTCATTTCAGTTTTCATGTCCGTCGAAATTTTATTTTCCATGTCCGACATTTTGTTTTCCATGTCCGCCGAGAGTTTACTTTCCATGGCTGAAATTTCGTTTTTTATATCCGTTGAAATTTTATTTTCTATGTCCGACATTTTGTTTTCCATGGATGAAATTATAGAGGCGGACGCTTCGTCGGTGAATTCAAACGTTTCCGGGTCCAATCCATTGTTAATCATAGCTATTTTTAGTCGTTCCACTAACACTCTCGACGTTCTGGCGGGTTCACTGGATATTTTCGATATTTCGTATTTTGGATGCTTCTCGAAATTGGGCGGAGGAGCCATAGTCGTCTCATACGGGGATTTCACTGGGGGCACTAAGTGAGCATATTAATACAGTAGCTCGCGTAACAATATTAATGAACTGCAGAGATCAAGAATTAGTTTCTGAACGGCGTTTTTAACCAACATGCGAGATATAGGTACGGTTGGTATACAGTAGCGGATTTAGATTTGAGGACGCCCTAGGCCCGAGACGATATGGCGCCCTTTTTCTTTTGTAACAGTATATATATATATATATATATATATATATGTATGTATGTATATTAACATATATGTTTCGATAGTAAGAGCGCAATAAAATAAACTTTAAAATTTGGTCTTACAGTTTACAGAAAACCCAATCTATTTTTAATTTTAGTCATCTTAAAAATTTTGGCGCCCCTAAAAATTTGCCGCCCTAGGCCCGGGCCTAAGCCTAAATCCGCTACTGTTGGTACATACAAAAGTCAACGAATCGGTGATGGATAGTTGAGCCAATATACCTACCTACCTTTCGCAGTCAATTGAACTGTTATGGTTCCACATCCATCCTAAATTAGATAAGAAAACTGGTCGTGGTTTAAAACTTTATAATAGTGGTGAACATTTAATTTATATTTTTTTATTGTGAAATAATTTTTGGAGTTTCTGGAAACTATGTACATCCAGGCCCAAAGTGAGTGGTTGAATTGAAAAAAAATTCAGGCAAAAAAATTACCATATTTAAATTCATTATTTTATGCAATTATTAGCAAATAGTGGATTTGGATAAAATTTAATACATATCAGGTTGCTTTTGCCAAAGCGACTTCCAAACATGTTATTAATATTATCTGATACGCATGCGTGGCCAGAATGAAAGATGCAGGAGACTAAATATATGTATCGTTTCTTCAATATTGTTCTCGTTTTTGGGTTGCTGTCGATCTTGTAATAATTCCGCTTTAAATTCTGAAGACTCACTATTCATTGTCTTCAGAAATATCCGAAATTTCAGCTTCGTATTCACTCTCAATAAATAAAGCATTCATTTTAATTACCGTAATAATAATATACGTACACAAAAATCAAAGTTAGTAAAAAGTACAAAAAGATGTATAATTTGGAATTAAAACGCTTACGCGAAATTAAAAGTAATTTCGGATCTAAGACAACTCGTAACGAACTCGTTTTGAAATAGTTACTAGTCTGGCGGTAAAACCAAACAAGTTTAATGTGGATATCGAAGAATAAAAATATATTATTCTAACGCTTATAACGTTTTGAAAAATATTTTTCAAAAACAGTGACTGTTTAACTAAGAAGTAACAACTACTTCCCGGGCTACATGCCCCGACAGACATTGAATTACACTTCTAAATAATAATCTACAAGATTTAAACCAACCATTCTGGTTTGTAGCTAGAAGGGACAACATAACTTGTAGACCGGTTTCGGCGTATTGCGTTTCATCAGTACAAGGTATATGTAATTCAATGTCTGTCGGGGCATGTAGCCCGGGAAGTAGTTGTTTCTTCTTCGTTGAACGGTCACTGTTTTTGAAACATATTTTTCAAAACATTGTTGTAGGCGTTGGAATAATATATTTTTATTCTTCGATATCTATTGGTAACACGCTTTACTAATTAGGACAATTTTACAGGAAACTGTAATAATTCTTTATGTTTCAAGATAACGGGCTTATTGTCATTTCGAATTTTGGTTTGTGACTTGGAGGTGAAGGTGTCGCTACTTTCGCAACTATTACATTTCCGTAATTGGAAGGTATGTATAGTTGGTGATTGTAGAGACATATTCAGTTCGGGATTAACTCTCGGACGATAACATATACCTTGTACTGATGAGGCGCAATACGCCGAAACCGGTCTACAAGTTATGTTGTCCCTTCTAGTTGCAAACCAGAATGGTTGGTTTAAATCTTGTAGATTTACCAACCCCGTTTGACTTAGAAGTGTAATTCAATGTCTGTCGGGGCATGTAGCTCGGGAAGTAGGTGTTTCTTCTTCGTTGAACGGTCACTGTTTTTGAAAAATATTTTTCAAAACATTGTTGTAAGCGTTAGAATAATATATTTTTATTCTTCGATATCTATTGGTAACACGCTTTACTAAATAGGACAATTTTACAGGAAACTGAAATAATTCTTCAACTTTAATGTGCTCAGAACTTTGCTGGACACTTATTTTATACTGCGCAGAGTCAATATGTTTATAACAGCTTCGGGAATAAACCTATCATTTATAAATCTAATTCACACAATAAACATTCGTGTCTCACAACCCAGAAATTTTAAAAAGGGTTTTTATTTATATCTAAATCAGAAATTGGCTTCCTGTTCTAGAAACGAACAATTATATTTTGATTTTGAACCACAGCGATTAGTGTAATTCTGAAGATGGTGCCTTCCTGCCAAATATATATATATATATATATATATATATATATAATCCATACACCACAATTAAGATATATCGATTTCGATGTAATTAAGATATATCATATTTGGGAGGTGGATTGCAATAAACCAGACTAAATTTTTGTCGATGTGAAACATCTATTGGCGCGCCTTGGAAAAAAAAATCGGCTGGTTTGCCGTCACGACCATCTGATGCTATCCCGAAGGAAACAAGTTTTCGACATTTTTAAAGGGAAACATAAAAGATTACTGATTGTCTCAACCAAAGCGAAGTCAGTCAACATTTTCAAATAATTAAAAGTTTGCTATACTGATTGTCCCAAAGTAGTTTTAATTAAATAAAATACAATTTTCATTAATTTAATTGCGGCAAAAATCTTGGCAATAATAATAATTATTATAATTTTGTTTTACATCTGCCGGGCATCCCGTGACGACCAACTTTTTTTTATATATATATTAACGACGATAATGTCCTGGAACCGATTTATGGTATAATTCTTTTGTCGATAAAAATTTGATTTTATATTAAAAGTCACCCGATTTAAGCAAATCTAATTGATGAATATTGTACAAAATATTTTAACAATAAAGTATGGGATATAGAAACGCAAAATATAATAAAAGTGTATATATAATTCAATAATATTAAAAATAATATAAAGAACAACTAATATTCAGGTGATAAACAATAAAATTTTTACTGCATCTAGAACAGATAGGTAAAGTTGAAAATAATTTCTCTACGTAATACTATTTAACCGATATTTCAATTTAATTCATATAGAACACAAAAGTTCTATTTTTCGTTAACTGTATCATCTCAAAATTGCAAATTCACGTCATAGAAAACACATTATACATACAAAGACTGAAATACTGATCACGTATTTTCTAAAATAGTATACAACATCGATGTATATTCTTATTGCATATGCCTATGACGACATCCACCAAAACCGGCCTTGGCACAATAGAAAAAAAGCTACATGTTAGTATAACATCAACAGACATATGAGAGTCAAATTAGAAGGCGCCTTTAGCTTATGATTGTTTGTATTTTACGAATAGAATCGAGCGATCTAATTGGGTGATTATGAGATGAAATGGAAAGCTGTTTCAAAGAACTGATGAATCTGAATCTCCAGTAACTTAAAAAATACTGAAAATGAGCCTAATAAACTCATAAATAATGTTTCCTGTATTACACAGATATTAGCTGGACTAGCATGATTTTTCGAACAAACTGCAAAGGGGTTACGAATTTAAATTTCTCGAATCGGAATAGACTGAGTCATACTTATCAGAGAGCAGAAGCAGGTTTTCTCGGAATTTTTGAATAACCGTGTCTTGTTTTTTTGGTACCATCATTCAGTGGCGTATCACGGGTTTGCGCCGTCCCCCCTTATTTTAATTATTAGTTTAAAGTTTAGATATTTTTTGCAACGCACCTAACGTATATCGTACAAGTTATTGAAAGTCAAGTTAAACAACCGCTGATTTGTTGTATTTGATTGAATAACTGAGTACTGTCCCTTGTTAGTTCGTTCGCGTTCAGGAAAACTCGGTACCGCCGCACCGAACGGCCGGGTGCTAGGCAGTTGTCACTAATCACTAGCACGACTTCATCTCATCTCCTCTCTTTCGCACCCTTGCAAATAACATAGCGAGAGCGATTTAGAGGTAATCTTTTTTATTTCCAATTGAAAAAATCGTGGCGCTTTCTGCCGCCTCCTCCATACTACGCCACTGCCTTCATTGGTATCTATTTACACTTTTTGCTTGGAAAGGTGACTTACTTCTGGAAATACTGTTCATTCTGTGATGACGCTATTGATTATTTTCTTTGCAAATAAAAGATCAATTTTTATTTTCTGCAGATGGCGGAAGGGTACTAGTCCAGTTAATCTCGATACATTTGTTTTTTTATGAAATTTTCGGATCAGAAATAATTTTAGAACATTCAACAAATATTAGATTGAACGACGCAAACGAAAACTTCACTGTGACAATCAGAAGTGTTGAAATAAATTTATCAAAGAATAATGTTCAGCAATATTTTAGGAAATTCCTTGTTATGAAATAAAAAATGACAAGAAAGCATTCCATTACCAGACGCACAAAGTACTTTATAAACCCACAACATATTTTTGGTTTTATATCATCATTGGTGCCTCAAAAGTGAGAGGCGAAATATCACTCAGTCGTCGGATTACTAATAATACCAATCAACCAATCAAATTTTTTTCAACCAAATTTTTGCCTAAAATTTGGTAAATTGCACAAAAGTAGATGCCTGTTATTATAATATGTTTTCTACGATTTATATCGCTAACCATAGATAAATCATAGGCAAATGCGAGTGAGGAAGTGACTATGTTTAATATTTCCTTCTCAAATATAAATATGGAGAAATTACACGAGGGTTACCAGAGGTTTAGGTCATCGAGTTTGAAACATTTGATTTTACGTTACAGCCGGTACGGCAAACTCGACATCATATTGCTATTTTGAGCAACTCCTTCACCAAACGCAATCAATTGACACGGATGTGTAGGGTTGTGCACTTGTCCTGCATTTTTAGTGACTTACTGGAGGCGGATTTGGACCTGGGCCTGGTGGATACGATCTACCTAAGACAGCTTGGTTGTCCGAGTATGGCATATCTGCCGTTGGAATGTCATTGTCCTAAAAAAAAACAATCCAATTATATACCTGAAAAATGGAAAAAGATATATCGAAATAAATAAATATATATTTAAACAGTAAATTCAAATATATATTTAGTACGATAAAATAATTGTAAACACGAAAACAAGTATGTATTGTATATATGTACCTATATATAACTTAATAATAATAGGAAAAAAATAGCAATGGCTCGAGACCGAGGTCAATTAAACCAAATGACACACAAACAATTATATAGTAGAAAATCAAAGTGATTTTGTTAACCCGTACCTTGTTGAATTGGACAATGTAAAATCAATCGAAATGTAACCTACCATCTACCATTTAATCAACTACCGGCTTTTTTCTTTAAAATAGTTTGGTAAGATTAATATTAAATTAGGTAGTTCTTATTAGTAAAAGTTTCGTGAAGAAAAGTTAACAACATAAAGACAACAGAAAAATCTTCTAAAATGTATCTGTTCTTCTAGAACAATACAATACTGGGTGTCCCAGAAGTTTCTGACCCATTTTAACCGCAAAAATCTCGGAAAACAGAAACGATAGGGAGGTGCGGTTTTCGTTGAACAATTTCTTTTTATATAAAGTTTTTTCAGTATAAATGTTATATTAGTGAAATCTTATATAGGGTGTTTTAAAAAAAAATGGTATTTTTTAATTGCAAATATCGTCTATTTTTTTAATGAAACACCATATATTTTTTTTCTATCTGAAAGCTAAACTCTTTCCCGTTCCGAAAATGTATAATTTGTTGAAGTTTAGATGAAAAATGAGTAAGTTATTTGGTTTTTAATGATTAAGTATTGTTTATTAGCTAAAGTTGTCTGACCAGTGGCGGCTCGTGGTTAATTTGATAGGGGGGTCATAGGTGATGTGACCAAAATCTTAAAATACGGAACGACACTGACCAGCCCCCCGGAGGCCTATCCGCCGTAGCGGGGTTCCGGGTTTATAGAAGATTCTGTCTCGTCATGCCCTCGCAAAGCAAGTTCAAACGCCCCACAAAATTTCACACAGTCAATTATTTTATTTATAATATATCTGTTTTTCGACACATTTTCATTAAAAACTCTTACCGATTGTTTATAAGCATTGTCTAATTGAGAACGAATATCCACAGTACCGATTGTAGCAAAACTCACGGCACATTTCATGTGGTCTGCCGATAAACTATGTTTTTTTATTTTCTCTTTTAAATGTTTTAAGTCTTGGACACCGTTTTTACACCATAGAGAATTATTAGAAAAAAAGCAGACAAACGAAACAGTAAAATGCATCACTTACTTCACATCCGCAAATCCAATTAGACAAATCATACATAGACCTGCGAAAATTCCGATGAACTTCTTTGTTCTTGTCCTTGCTAGTCTGTTTAATTTTTAATTCTGGAAGAGGACGACCACTTTCATTTAGTTTTATTAGTTTTTCAAAATTTAGTTCACTTTTAGTTCTCAAATTTTGAACCATTTGCACCACAGACATGATAAAAGGCGTACAATAAAATAACACCAAATAATTAAAACACAAGTGTAAAAACACCCTTAAAAAGTAATCAAAAAAACATTAACATCTTATTACGTTAAAACTCTCGCTTCAAATGCTCTCCTTTAAATCAAAATATAGCGGGGCCTGCCAACCCCTCTACTCATCTCTTTTCTAAACGTGTAATAATCATCCGACGTAAGTCGATTCATAGTCAATATCAAACCGGGCTTTTGACCCAACACATGTAACCTTCGGGCGTGTTTCTCTCACGCCGCGAAGATCGTCAGCGCTCGGCAAATTCCGTTCCCATATAACGCTTTGAGGTCATCAGTGGGCCCCAGCCCGCTTTTCAATTTTGGTTTTCGCCGAGTACTTCGCGGAATACGTTTACACGGGGGTCTTGAAAAACGTTTACACGGGGGTCTTATAACGTTTTAGGTAAATTTTTATGTATAGTAGGTAGGCATATTTTATTTTTTTAAATGCTTATTTAATTATTTTTTAATGGGAGGTCATTGACCCAATGACCTAATGGAGGAGCCGCCACTGTGTCTGACACATACGTTTTAAATAAAAAACAATTACAAAATTTGCCTGCTAACTAATACCAAAGATTAGAAAAAATTTATTATAAATTATCTAATTTAATAAAAATATTCAAGATGTTCTCCATTTTGATCCATACATTTTCGCAGCCTGAACAAAAAGTGATCAAAAGAATTGTGTAACATTTCCGGGGTAATTTCTGGAAATGTTTGGACAATGTTGCCTCGCAGTTATTCCAGAGTCTCTGGAATAGGATGATCACATCTACCTTCGATAAAAAAAACCATATAAAAAAATCTGGAATCGTCAAGTCAAAGCAGATGCCTACATACTACATAACAGCCTATCATTAAAAATCAAATAACATTCATTTTTCATCTAAACTTCCACAAACTATACATTTTCAGAAAGGGGAATAGTTCAGCTTTCAGATAGAGTAAAAATATATAGGGTGTTTCATTACAAAAATAGACGATATTTTCATTTAAAAATACCATTTTTTTAAAACACCCTATATAAAATTTCACCAATTAAACATTTATACTGAAAAAACTTTATATAAAAAGAAATTCTTAAACGAAAACCGCACCTCCCTATCGTTTCTGAGTTCCGAGATTTTTGCAGTTAAAATGGGTCAGAAACTTCTGGGACACCCAGTATTATTCGCATTTTAATTACTAAAGCTCCACCTATTATATATTTTAATGCTGAGGAGGATACCGAAATTTTAGTTGATGCGTCTAAGGATGGCGCTGCCGCAAATATTCTGTGACACCTGGCAGATATTCTTTAGTCATTTTTAGAAAATTTTAAAGCCGGAAAGAAAATAATAAAAACCATAATTGTTAGGTCCGTTTCACATGAATTTAGCTCGAACGCAATAGTTTTGACATCGGTTTTCAAGGTGCGATTGGCTGAATGCCAAGCAAAATAAATAAATTAAATATTTAAAGTACAAGTTGTCTATTGTAATAATTATGAGTTGAAAATGGGCAAATTATTTGGACATTTGACTATAGCTGTATTTCTATAACCATTGTTTAATAATATAATACTATAGAGTCAAGCTTACACGAAATAAATTTGAAGAAAATGGAGTACAGTGATAGATGGCGACTGAATTTGCAGCTCCACCATGTGTGACCTTCGCCATATTTTATCCAATTTTATTTTAATATTTATCCACGCGAGTAAACGCTCTGTTGCCAAAGTAACAATTTTCAATGTATACAATTTATCTACAAAATGGTGCATTTTATAATTTATGGTCAGACTTTGCAACAATTACCAACGTTATCACTTATAAGTAGGTGATTATTGAATAATTACTAGGTATCTACGAAATGAAATTTACAGATTTCAAACTTCGTGTGAACACGATATGGCAATAACAAATAGCACTCGAATGTTGTTTTATTTAAGACAGTAGCATGCAGCAAGTGGACCTGCTTTATTAATTTTTGAATTGTTTAATTATTATTGTACTGAATGTATTTGCTACACAGAATTCTTCTAGTTAGATAGGGTTAAAGTAAATAGTCCAGATCAAAATTCACAGGGTGGTATTTTGGGCTGATTATGTTTGATTTTGATCTATTTTAATTACCCCACCCCCGCCCTTAGGGGATAGGGGTAACTTTGTGAAATAATTGTAAAAATCAATTTTCAAATTTGGTGTTATATTTAACGTAGATTTTTTACGTATATACCTGAAATTTAATCTAAATGATGCAAAACTCATATCAAGGAGTAAGGTAGGGGGCGACTTAGTGGAAATATTGCGAAAATCTATTTTTATCTTTGGCATCAAATTTCACATTATCTTCTTCGTTTATACCTAAAATATCGTTTTGATAAGTTTTTTTTAAAGAAATATTGTACAATGTAAAATTGGAATTAAAAAATAAATTACACGCTTACCTCATATTATAACGATGGGGGAGGAGTGAGTTTGGGATATATTGGGGTTGGAATGATTTTCAGTATGTCATCAAATTCTACATTATTTTAAAGGCATGTTTACGAGTTAACTATTGCTATAGATAAGCCAAATACGCCTTTCCTTTGTTTACTTTGTTTTCAGCTTATTCTGAAGGATAGAAATGGAGAATTTTTCTTTTATTATTTGCAAATTGATGCACAGATTATTATTGAAATCAGAATTTCTTGTTCCAGGAAAAAATTTTAATTAGAATATTGATAATATAATCTACAATCAACCCAAGTAATGTATATGTGAATATATTTTGTATAAAGCAAAATAATCCAAATCTTATTCAAGAAAAGTGAGACATTGAAAAACTGTTAAGTATATGTTGTAGAACTTTTTAGATGTTTTCCATTCTCTAACCTACAGAATAAGCGGAAAACTGCAATAATGATATAAAAAAAGGAAAGCACATTTGGCGTATCTTTGACACTAACAAAGAAAAAAATATGAAAATTGGTGAACATACCTTTAAAGTCGATGACGTACTTAAAATCACCCCAACCCCTATATTTCCCAACTCGCCCCCTTCCGATCCTTATAGTATAGCGTGCAATTTTTTTTGTTCCAATACCTACTCGCCATCTAGACTCGCAATATTTTTTTCATTTTTGAATATAACGCCTAAAGGGTTCACACCCATCATCCAATATCGACAGGTTTTGTCTTTTTTCAAGAAAAATCACAAGTCGACAAAAATTTCAAACACGTTTGAATGAATATTTTTGGCAATAATGAGGAGAAAATAAAAAAAAATGTTTATGGCAAACGACAATCTTTTTTATTGAGAACGTTTAGTTTAGGTAACCATACTGTTGCCGTTTTCAAGTTAAATAGAATTATGGTAATAATCTGTATAATTTATGGATCACTCCATATTCACCTTTTCAATATTCAACAATATTTTTACTCGCATTTCTGAAATTAACTTGTATTTTCTATTTCATATTTTTGGCAACATCATTTCTAATTACTCTCGTAATGTAATTTGTCTGTTTATTTTTCTCCTGCCACCGTATTTCGATTCATGATGGCAAATTTTAAGATCTGCGATCTTCGTTTAGTTTCCGCTAGACATCACCACTTCCTTAAACACTTCTCTTAGTGGGGAAAGGAGGGACGTCAAATGAGAATTCTTCGGCGTTTGACCAACTAGCTCTATATTATTAAACAATGTTATAACTTTATAATAGTGGATGTGAAATATATGTTTTTACAGATAAACTTGAGAAAATAAAATCTATTACAATATGTATACAAGTTTTTTTATTCGAAATGAATTTACTGTTAATGCTTTTGTTAATTTGAAGCTCTCAGGGCTTCTGGACGAATAGCATCTACCTTGTTCTGATGAGGCGCAAATACGCCGAAACCAGTCTACAAGTGATGTTGTTCCTTCTAATCACAAACCAGAATGGTTGGTTCTATCTTGCACATATACCAACCCCGTTTAACTTAGAAGTGTAATTCAATGCCTATCCGGGCCCGAGAAGTAGTTGTTGCTTCTTAGTGAACGGTCTGTTCTTTGAAAAATATTTTTCAAATTTTGTAAAGCATCATAATAGTATTAAACTATTTGACGTCTATTGATCAAGCTTTACTAAAATATGACAATTTTTTACAGGTAACTGTAATTAAGTAAATAACTACAAAACCGAGATGGTTTTTTGTCGATATTAAATTTTGGTTTGTGATTAGATGTGGGGATGTCGCTGTTATCGCACTCTTAGCATTTCCTTTTCTGAGGTTAATGTATTGGTGTGGTTTCAACGTAGTCTCCAGTCCAGGATTATGCTCTCAGGGTTTCCGGACGAATAGCATCTACCTTGTACTGATGAGTCGCAAATACGCCGAAACCGGTCTACGGTCTACGGATGTTGTTCCTTCTAATTACAAACCAGCATGGTTGGTTATATCTTGCAGATATACCAACCGTTTAACTTAAAAGTGTAATTCAATGTCTGTCGGGGCATATATCCCGTGTTGCTTCTTAGTGAACGGTGATTTGAAAAATATTTTTCAAATTTTGTAAAGCGTTAAATTATCAACTTTGACGTCTATTGATCACGCTTTACTAAAATATGACAATTTTTTTACAGGTAACTGTAATTAAGTAAATAAACATTCTTTCAAACTGAAAGTAGAGTAACAAGTAAAACATTGTGCGCCGTTACATAAAACTTTCCTTTACCAATATGATCGTTTCAGTTTTAAAAATACTTGCTTAGTTTCACAAGTTACTCAGACTGTTTAGTTAATAAAACTAAAAGAAACTTATATATTGTAAAATTACCTACCCTTTGGAAGACACCAGCGCCCCTAGTACCGGGAGTGGTGCGTTTCATTGTTCTATCCTCGTATCTTGTACCGCTCTGTGATGCCATTGGGCGATTTAAAGTGCTATTCGCATTGTTTGGTGAATTGGGTCCGGCATTTCGCGCTGCTACAGTTTTCGTAACAAAGTCCTGCTCTTTCCATCCATGTTTCTTGTAAACGTCTCGTAAATCTTGGTGTTGCCACATAGTGAAAAGAACTTGTCCGGCGAATTTTAGTACCCTTGGAGTATATTTCTGTCGTTGCCTAGTAATAGTCATCAGTCTCTCTACACCACCTGCTTCGAGTAACGATCTAGAAAATTCTGCGTTTTTCTTGATAACTTCGTTTAGAGTGGCTAAAACAGCAGCTATGGTATCATCAGATGTACCTTGATCATGCTGAGTATTTCCAGAAGGAAGTTTCTGAACAAGGTCTCTCATTGCGTATTTTCCTATAAGTTCTTTATTACGTTGATCGATTGCGAGATTTCTAAGTGCTGTTGCCACTGCGCACACTACCCTATCTACCTCCATGCGTAAGAGCTCTACTAATATAGGGAGCCCTTTTTCTTTGCGCACAGCTGCTCGAATTTCTATACTAGGTTGCCAGTAACAAGCTGCCAGATTTTGAAGGGCTCCAGCTGCCGCTTCTAGTGTTTCTGGATTTGAACAACTTTGTAAGAGAGCTAAGTAAGATTGCACAACTTCAGGTTGCCAAAGCAGTTCCATACCTCGCACTGGATCTCCTCTAGCACTTACGCTGGACATACCTCCTGGAACACTCGAAGTGAAATTGTTTTCTTTCGCCTCTGAAGATTGACTATCTTTTTTCTTTTTACTGCCACCAAAACATCCCAAATTTTCGCCTAAAAGAAATAATAATTTGACTGTTTTTATTTCATAATAATTTCGTTTCCATTTTCTATATAATTTATAGACATAACTTTTTATAAACAAAAACTGCTCAACAAATCATTTTACAAATATACAATGATAGACATTTCTATTTGCTCCCCCGTGGGAGTAATTTGATAAGTTAATATTAGAAAAATAAAGGAGACTCTGATGCTATTTCCTCTTAGTGGAACAAAAGTAATGAAATAAACGTATTACTTTAAATGAAACTAACTGTTTTTAATTGATTCCGCTATTTAATGAAAAATCAATAAAAACTTTAAAATATTATTGATAATTATTTCGATATTGACATATCATCGAACGTAATAACTCACCTTTCGAAGAATTAGCTGCCACTCTAGTTTGAGTTGGTAGAGGATTCTTGTCGTAATTTGGGTCTTCTACTTCCTGACATCGATACGATAGATTACGAAGAATGCACACAGAATTTTCTACAATTTTATTGCCTATATTTGACTTATCTATGGCACAACGTACAACAAAAAGTAATGCATCAACTAAACCTTCACATTCTCTTAATTTTTTTCTCGCATACTCTCCAGCAGAACTAACATTTCTTAGAATACCTGATGCATTTCTGAATACTGTTGACCAGCACGTTTCTCCATGGTTTCCTTGAGGATCCCATCCGGAATGTGGAATTATAATGTAAGTAACAATAGTAGCTACTCCATCGTCTATAATGTTTTTCTTCAAATCTTCACATGAAGACATATTCCAAATAACACCAGTTACAAGTTCTTTTATCTCTACCTCATTACACCTTCTTAAAAGATTTATTAAAGCGGGTATTCCACCGGCATTTTTAATAGCTCTTTTATTTTCGTCGTTTTGCCTGCCATAAGATAAATTTCTTAAAGCTCCAGAAGCGTTTCTATAAACCTCAATACTGTCATGACTTAATAATTTAACTAAGGGAGGTATACCACCAAGAGCTCTCGTTTTTTGCTTATTAGGATCATCCATATAACACAGATGTTGTAAATAGGCTGCCGCATTGGCTTTGATCACATTATTTGGATTATTAAGAAATCCGATAACTTCAGTAAGATTTGGGTCACGCCAGCGCATCCCCCTTTGATCTTCATCTCCAACAATACTACCGGGAGAAGCAATATTATGTGCCCTATCATGGGTTAAACCAACATTGTGACCGTGTAAAGACATCTTACTAACGTGTTTTTGAAGATCCTCATCTTCAAACAATCTCATAGTCGCTCCTACTGGTACAGGTCCATTAATACTATCTACATAAGGTCGAGAGAGACTCGGCGCTGTGCCATATGGGGAAGGTGACACATAACCATAAACTACAGCAGGATCATCTTGATAAGGATCGATTCCTATGGGCCCTCCAGGAGAAGGAGTGACTCTATAATGTTCAGGAAGTTCGTCATATCCTGCTCCTACGTAAGCGGCATTGGGTTGAGACGATAAGGGTAACGGAGAGGGATCGCCACTGTGTTCACTAGGACTAGGAGGGGTCGGTGGTCTTTCAGCTCCTGCAGAATAACCCATATAGGCACCATACGGGTTAGGGAAGTGGTCATAGTCTTGATAGTGGGGGTGTTGATGATATTGAGAATACATATGATGGGGTGGTTGTTCAATATAGTCAACGTATTGAGAGGGATGGGAATAAGATCCCAAAGACACAGGAATATACTCTCCCGTTTGATCTTCCAACTGCTGCACTTCGCGCACGACTTTCGTCACAGTTGTCACTTGTTGAGTGGTCTGTTGTTTTTGAGTTCTTACTAATGGTTCATCACTGTGTACGGACATGTGGCTTGAATTTGGAGAATGTTCCGACTGTCCATTACTATGTGGGTGATAAACACCGTCACTTAAAGTGCTTGATGCATCAGGACCTCTGTGAAACAAAAGAAAATAATTCAACATTAGTTTAGGATAATCACATTATTTAAACGAACAAAAAAGAGGGTACATGCAGATTCAACTTACTTATAATGCTGCATATCGGGACCCTGTTCTTGTAATATTCTCCTAAAAATAATACAAAATGAATATGAATTTGTTACAATGATAATATACAAAGATGGAATGTGTTAACTCTAAACCGTTTCCATTAAAAACGAGATTTCTCATGAAATAATGACAATTGTTTCTTTCCTTCTAAATATTTGAACATAATTACATTAAACAGTGCCCATTTGAAATCATTTAAGATACATAGAGCAAACGGAAAAATTGAATTGAAAGATATTTGGTATTTGTTGAATTATTATATTGCGACGTAACCTTCAAAATATGTCTCTTCAAGGGCGTCGATATGGAGGGGGTGGGGTAATCGGGGTAATTACACCCCCCCCCCTCCCCCGAATAATAAATAGTAAATTATTATATTTTTGAATTAAATTTAATAATTAACATGCGCAAGTCCGATACAGCTGCATCACACAACACAAAATTGTTTCAAAGACTATCCATAGTGGGAGTCTCTTATCTGAGATGTGGACTATTGTTTGCCTAGTTCGGCATTATCTGCTGTACAGGTTCTGTCATGCCTCAGAAAGAAGTTTTTCAACCTTTAAAAGGTTGAAAACGTGGCTTCGAACAACAATGGCCCAAGAAAGGTTAGTGGCATTAGCATTGCTACATATTCTTAGGGACAGATTCAAATTTAGATGCTGTACTAGAGAGATTTGCAAAAACGGAAAAGAGGTATATAGATTTTATTTTATTGGGCGTCGACCCAGCACTGTAGTGGAACGCCTCTAATGCGATAATTACGGTGAAGCAGTGTCGAGCGCGGTTAGTACTTGGATGGGTGACCACTGGGGAAACACCGTCGTAGAGTCCGTACAGCCTGCAGCGAAACACTTTAGACTACTAGGGTGAGTAGCATATCACTGCTCGCAGGCATTATACCAATAAGCAATAGCCGTCTTTCGGATGAGGCGTAAAACCGAGGACCCGAGTCCATGGATGTTGGGCTCGATAAAGATCCCTACCACTGGTTGGAACACTAGTGGATTCGGCTAAATTCCCAGTAAGGGGTAAAGTGCTCCCGGCGTCGGTGATTAGACTCAGTTGCAGAAATAGACCGACGTTAAATAAGTAACCGAATAAAAAAAAGATTTGAATTCGTAAATTGAATAAAGTTTCTTTTTCCTTTTTGTCTTCTAGGTACTTGTCAAAGAACATTAGTGTTGTTATTTATTTGTAATAGACGTTTAATTTGTTTATAATTCTAATATGTTATTTATGGCTCTATACAATATGATTTTTTTATTACCTAAACTAAAAAGCCCTTACCCCCCAAGAAAAAACATTATCGACGCCCCTGTGTTTCTTTTCTGTAGTCAAATCAATTTTCTATAATGTATTTTTTCTAAGCATAAAAAAATTATTAGTTTTGTTCAATTTCAAGATCCATAAATTATAAATAAATATGAATGTAACCTTACATTAAGTTAGTAAAACAATTTATTTTTAATACGCCAAATTTGCTTCAACTTCTGGCTCAGTCTAAATGGGCACTGTACTATTTTACATTGGTAATATTGGACAACTTTTTAAAATATATAAACACGTTGCTACAAATTGATATATGAAGCGGAAAATAAGATAAATCTAATTACTACGTTCTTATTATTATTCAAAAAATTAGGAAAATTTTAATATTTTGTTATAATACACTGACCGAAAAGTGATATTTGTAAAAAACATCAATCAATGTTTTGTATTCTAACAATATTTTTTTCACTGAAATGTTTAACAAAACAAATCTTTGGATGAATACAACAATGCAAATATGTGCTAGATATTACTAATATTTAAAACCCGGATTTCACCAGTTTGGAAAATAAATTATGGTTTTGATTATAAATATAGTTAATGCTAATTTTTAAAGTAAGATAACTTAGTGAACATCAACGTTTGGCATGGGAACATGTGTACCGTGATGCAGAAAAAACTACCAAAAATATAAATAACTATGTAAATACAATTAATCTAGAACCAGAAGATTACTAACTAAATTCAATATCGTTGAAACGTATACAAAACAGATTTAAGGTTATGTATTTTTTTCTTAATTTGTAGGATGTCTCGATTATTTAAGTTGAAAAATCATATATTGAATGTTGTAAAAGTGTTTTACTTAAAATGACGTCAATGCCCAGTTATAATGAATTTTAATAAAGTACCTACAAGAAATCCATATCAATAATGTTATTGTCAAAATGGATTGATACATTATAGTATTTAATTGTTCCTTTGCTAAAATTATTGTAATGTCAGTGGAATGTTACATGTTAAAGAATTGTTGTATAGAGTATCAGATGGACCTTGATCATTCTGGATTTTATAAAGCAAACAGTACATAAAAAAGGGTATAAAGAGGTAGTAATCAATCTGTAATTTTCATCCAAGATTATAGGTGTAAATGTTTTAGATATCGTATTATAAAGTGAAAGATTATATGGGTTACGCGTGTGTTATTCCACCTAACAAAAATATCTATTTATACCAAAGATTACAAAAAAAATATTTGTAAACTTTGTTTATATTCTTGTTTTTCACAATACATCCCTTGGTCACTATATATATACCTTCAATTATTATCCTTGTAGTTGTTAGTATTACGAATGTCGTAATTTAAATAAAAACTAAACTTTGTTAATATTAAAATACCACTGAACTGAAACTGCACCGCATAAATTAAGTTGAAACAACCAAATACTCAGCTAGTGTTATAAAAAAAATGGGACGTGTTTACATATTATTTCTGACTCGGTTTCCGATATCATTAAAAAAAGTCATGGACGTAGGTATCAAAGCATATTTAAATTTTTTCAATTTAACTCTTGTTTTACTAGACATTTCGCTTTCTTTGGGTTGACATACCAACCCATAGACGTATGGAAAAATGTTTCAGAATGCGATGTTGGGAATTAGATTAGGCCCAGTACGTTCTACTAAGTTTTATTTTGTAGCCGTCAGACGGCGGTAGTAGGTAATCCTATAGCAAACAGCAACTGACCTTTTTATATGCGTGGGACTACATGCTCCCTGGCATTCAAGTATAGTCTGCGTCTCTCTCTCTCTCTGCACTGAACGTACACTATGGCCTGCGCCTCTCTCTCTTTCTAATGAGTCATCGCGTGACGAACGCTTTTTCGTAACGTCACACGCTTCAATTTAAATTTCAATGGATTAGTGGATTATTCAGAAATCTGGCAACACTGTTGCGTGACGAACGCTTTTTCGTAACATTGCACGTTTCACGAGTTTACTAGCCTTCCCAAAAGTCCTATGTCGTGCAATAAGAATCAAGCTTCAAAAAATATTATTTTGAATTATTCCGCAGACGTACATTTTAAAAAATAACTATGAAATTATATTTGTAATAACAACCTTTGACATTACTAACACACATCTTGTTTGATATAAACTGACACTGGTTGTCTCAACTTACTGATTCAAGAACTGATATGATATATAGATATATTTTGTAAACAAGTTATTTGCTTTTATAGGCAAACGATACCACGTCCATGGAATTATTGCTGATTACATTTATTTTGTCAATGCACCATGACATAAGAAATGGAAACACTGTAACACTGTTTATATTAATTAGATTTTTAAAAATTATTTATTCAAAAACACAGGATTTTTTGAATTCTCCGGATTTATTAACAAAGTTAAATTAAATAATTCAATTAACAATTCACAGTAAAAATGCTCCATTCACGCATTGCTCAAGTTATCTGCATGCAATTCAATGATACATAGTATTTCCAACATATATTGGGGAACATTATCAACGAATTCCTATCAAGCACACAGCTTTAAACAATAATTCCATTGAAAAAATTAGATTACTAAATTAGGTATAATCTATGTCTACCTTACAATTTGAAAATTTGAGATAAGGTACTCAAAAAAACTACAAGGCACTCTCCAACACCCAATCTTAAAATCCATATATCTGGGAAGCTCCCCACTATCGAACCATGTAAATGACTGACAAAAATCCTCATTCTGAGCATTTCTCTATGAAATATACAAGTAATCTGTCAACTGTTATTGTCACTTCTCATATTCTGTAGATAATAATTAGAAAATAATCCATTTAACTAAAAAAATTCCATAAAGTTGATAAACGTAGTAACTATAAAGTGCTAGAGTATCTCCATTTCAAATATGTCACGGTAGTGTCTTCTATGTATAAGAAATCTTTGAATAACTTACGAACACCAAATGATAATGAAGTGATAGTGAAACGCAAGCCTACCTTTGGGTAATTTCAGTGTGAGTGATGCTATGTTCCCGTCTTTGTTCCACCCTCCTATTGACCAAGCTGCCATGATAAAAGCATACAAATGTTTAGCCAAGCAAGTAAAACTATTGTAAGACAACACATGCATATACAGAAAGTCTCAGTAAAAATTAACAGCCTGTAAATAAAATTTTTAAAAAGGTAGAATTTTCTAAAACACACTGTTGTATGGCTGCAATGTTCTGTTTAAATCCCATCGATTACAAAATTGATCATAATTGATGAACGTTTTTCGAATAATGAACGATTTTAGTATAGGCAACCAAACATACACTTAAATTGACATTGTAAATGAACGGATATACAGCAAAAATAAAAATCTACGTTAAGTTGCTGTTTTACCCTCAGATTAATACATAGTTATACTCTAAGGTTTTACCAATATCTGCCTTTGTCAAATTTAAATAACATCTGGGGGTGGTTTTTAGCAGAATAAGAGATGTTGCGGATAGTGGTCAGGCGGGAACTTATCGGGGAGTTTGTTCCATTTCCACCTAGTATTAATAAACACATTGTTATAACAATTTAAGCTATGTTCTAGAACTAGGAGTATTTTTAGTTCCCCTAAGAAATTAATTATGCTCATTTTGTAATGTGTTCATAATCTACAGTTTTTAAATATATTAAAACTGAGAGCCTCTGCGTTAGATGAATAGATTTTACGTATGTTACTCATTTTTCATAAAACAGCAAACACCTATTGTAATTTAATTTTTTTTAACATGTAATTCTTGTAATAAGAATTGTAATATTCTTTAAATACAATAAAATTAATAATCTACTGTTTTTAAAATTATTATTTATTCTTTTCTTTTTTTTACGATATCTATTTAAAACCTATATTTTGGTATTTGTAAATTACTGTGACGAATAAAGTCGATTTATTCCTATAAATATGATATAATATGAAAACTTCTACTAAAAAGTACTTTTTGACTACAACTGAATAATGTTTCTAGCTTGTTAGCTGCGGTCAATACAAGTTTAAAGTGACACAAAAGGTAAGTGATTTGCAATTTTAACTAAATAAATAATGGAAAATAAACTAAAAACATTTATGACTAGCTACTAACTTCATTTCGTGATCTTTTTGCATGATTTAGCATACGATATTTCCCGTTTTTTATTTTACAGGCGCCTTTTATCAATAATATTACTGCGTTTAGTTTATATTCCTTTTTTAGTACGTAGGTATGTTAGTACAATTTGAGGGCTTTTTAGTACGTTTTTAGTTTTATTACCTATCGTTATACATATTCAGTCCTGTATGTTATTCTCTCTACCGTTATATTTTTTGGAAAATGTGGCACACAAAATAGAAGGCTTGTTCACAGCTAAAATACAATAAAACGAATTTTAGTACGTTTTCAAAGCATTGCTAACTTTTTAAGGCTAAACCTGACACTTTCTTATGTTTTCAAAGTGGATAATCAAGACAAATGTTATTCTGATTCATATAAGTTTTCATTTTAAAACAATTCAAAGTAAATTTTATCTATTCAAGAAATAAGTGATAATAAAACCGTTTTAAAAACGACAAAAATATATCATCTAATAAAAAGTATAAAATTAAACAATTTAGCTATAAGCTAAAAATAAAGTCACCATATATTTATGGAAAAAGGAAGACAGGTATAAGGGGTGGGTGATAAAATGGTGGAAAGATTGGCAAAAGCAGCTTCAAAACCAGGAAAGAAACTTCAACTTAAGCTTTCTCATTCTGACTTATTCATTAAAGCAAAAAAATGGAGTTAAAGAAGTATGAAAAAAAAATGAATCAATCATCGTAATAAACTTTGTAAAACATCAGAAAATAATTCTCAGGCAACGATGGTTCAACAAAAATAAACATTCACCGACCCCTTTTGTCATTGATTTATCTTCAATGCTGATATAAGAGTTTCAGAAAAGCTATTAAAGCATTAAAAAATACAGACTTTGGCATAATTTTTTTAAAGAATACTAAAAAACACAAAGGATTTAAAAAACAAACACAAAAATAATGCTAGATCCTAAAACAAATTTAACTATCTTACTAGAAGTCAATAATCAAATACCTGACTAGTTAAGCTGGTTCAACACCGACGATTTAACGTGAAATTTTACCCGCATAATAAATCTATCGTGAATTTATTTTATATACCTATTCGATGGTAGCTTTGAAGAGCACTAATTTCTTCATTAATTTAGGGCATGATTTAGTTTCTTTTTTTTTCATCAACTATTACATTTTGAAGTTACATGTACAAATTTGTTGATAACGAAAATTTTTTATGCCTCATCCAATAGATTGTCTCAAAAGCTCTTACAGTTTCTCCAATTTCTGTTTCTGTTGTGTCAGTATTTTTGAAATTGACAGAAATTTATTGTCGAAAATGGGCTAGTAAAAAAATAAAGTAAATTACAGTAAGACAATTGAGAAAAACTGAATGTAAACAATAACAGACCAACATTTAGTTTTTATTATGCCTAAGCTGATATTCTTATTATTAAATTTAATTAATTCAATAAAATCTGACTAATTGGCTAAAGCAATAAATCCCCACACAAAACATTTAGCAACTTATTTAATAGAATCCATAATTTTTGATGTGATATTTAAAATGATGAACAAATTATTTATTCATCCACCAAATTTAACAACTTGTTCAATCTCCGTCGTATTTAACTGTTCTTAACCACAATAACTATCATTGACTATAATAAACTGCCAAGATAAGCAAAAAAGTACTTGAAAAATTGTCTATTTCAAGCTTATTAGGAATGAAGGTAGGTACTTACAACCAATGTAATTAATAAACCGAAAGGGCAAGAAGTCAAATGATCCACTACATTGCTGATCTAATCAAGTCATTAGCGACTCGTGAAATCCAGTAAAACTCAGTCTCTACTTATTCAATATCACTGATACACTGTATTCAGTTAAGACTGTTAACATTAAAAAGGTGTGGAATATGTCAAATTAACCGGCGCTAAGTAAACAATATCAAGCAGATATCCTAAACGGATTATCTTATCTGTGTGTATGTTTATTTAAATATCATGAGAATCACTGAAAATATGAAATATATTCAATATTTTTCATCAGATTTATCATTTACTTCTATATAAATAATGTGACGACCACATACTGATCAAAAGATGCGCCAGTGTATATAAATATAAAATGACGTAACTGAAATTCACTTTGTAGAAAGAAAATTATCAAGTTTGCAAGAAATGACTATAGCACAAAACTTTGTTACTACACGGGTTAAGTCCGCTACTAAGATGAAAGATGGCAGTAGTCAGATATTCAAAAAAGAAGCCTCAATAAGGCAAGTCCACATGACGTCATACTAGTCGCCCTGAGGTAACAAGCGTTTTCTCCACAACACGTGGTTGTTAATGGTTATTTTGATTTAGTGCTTTTTTCGACGTTGTTTTAATCGCTTTGAGCTTTCTTGTTTTCACAAACGTACTTTGTGGTATCAGCCAAAACGAAACTTTTATATTTTACACTGTTGACAAGACGTGATTTTTTTGCAGCATTTCGATTTCTCTACTTAAATAATATACTATATTAGATACTTAATACTATTATAACGTTTTACAAAATTTGAAAAATATTTTCCAAAGAACAGACCGTTCACTAAGAAGAAACATCTACTTCTCGAGCTATATGCCCCGACAGACATTGAATTACACTTATAAGTTAAAAGGGGTTGGTATATCTGCAAGATAGAACCAGCCATTCTGGTTTGTGATTAGAAGGAACAACATCACTTGTAGACCGGTTTAGGCGTTTTTGCGCCTAATCAAAATATGTATATATAATAGAATTTTGGTTTGTGATTAGATGTGGGGATGCCGCTGATATCGCACTCTTAGCATTTCCTTTACTGAGGTTAATATATTGGTGTGGTCTCCAGTCCAGGATTATGCTCTCAGGGCTTCTGGACGAATAGCATCTACCTTGTACTGATGAGGCGCAAATACACCGAAACCTTTCTACAAGTGATGTTGTTCATTCTAATCACAAACCAGAATGGTTGGTTATACCTTGCAGATATACCAACCCCGTTTAACTTAGAAGTGTAATTTAATGTCTGTCGGGGCATATAGCCCCAGAAATAGTTGTTGCTTCTTAGTGAACGGTCTCTGTTATTTAAAAAATATTTTTCAAAAACTTTGTAAGGCGTTATAATAGTATTAAACTATTAACTTTGACGTATACTATTAGGTGTTTATCTACTACCTGTAAATTGATATTCCCTTCGTTCTTGGTTCAAAACACCAACCCTCTCCTCCCATTGTTGTAAAATATTAAAGAACATTTATAAAAGGATATAATGTTATCCCTTAAATTATTAATATCGCAACCAATTCTGAACAAAATCTAGGCATTTTAAGTGTTTAGAATGAAAAGGATAATTAAAACAATGCAAAACAACCAAATTACAAATATAAAATCTAACCAAATAATTATTGTTTATCCTCAGGGCGTCTGTCATTAGTCATTAGTGTCAACCTGTCAGTTGGTGGACATGCCCTATTCATTTCAAGAAAATTCATAACCACACTCATCAAAAAACGATGGACAGTTTCTCGAGTTTGACAGAACTGATCTAAAACTGGTTGCTGACACAACAAAACACTGTATTGAACATGCATATGTAGGAAAGGAGACATTATTTAGAAGGTAAAACAGTTGCCAAGAACTGATCTAATGAAAAACTTAAAATTATTTTGTGCATAATATGAAATTAGTCGTTATGCAGGGTTGCAACTTGCAAGAACAAGACTTTATATTTCACTAAGACATGATCTTGTTTTGTTAGAAAATAGATTTTTACTTAGTTTTTATAATTTTTGGTTTATTATGCTTTTGTTGGTTTAAGTATTATTTAAATAAATTTTCTTTTAGTTTTTGTTTATTTTTGTTAATGTTTCAATCACAAAACTGATGCTTTTATATCTACATTGAAGTAATGAAAATTACCATCGATAAGAAAAATATATATAAAATAAATGGCAGTCACATAAAAACTACCATCATTTTACATACCTAATTCTCATATACAACAGTAATAAGAATTGTCTAACGAACCCAAGATATTATGATGCTTTTGGGCTTATTTGTGACTTTGACAAGTGTGAGGAAATCCCAGAAGCAAGGGCAAAAACCAATATGGTTTTAAGAGGCGTTCCAGTCCGAAAATAACTGGTTCAGTATAAACAAACAGTGAAAGCGCAGAAATTTTAATTGCACTGTCACTAATTTTAAGTTGTTCTGTTATAAACATTTTGTTGATGGGTTTATTCGAATCATTCTAAAAAATATCTCAGAAACAGAGAGTCCAAAGAATGAGAAATAAGAGTTATAAAAACAAACAATGGTTTGACAGTCAATATTGAAATTAATTTTAGGACACTCTTGAAAACTTATTAATCAGGATAAGATCAGAATATATAAACAATTAAAAATGTATAAGCTTTCTCATTATTTTTAAATATATTGCTTCTTTTTCATTGTTTCTAAATTGATATTACTAATAGTTCCCTACTGTTAGGTTTTTGTTTGATGACACTGTTAAATTATTTACTTACATCAGATATGAATACCACTGGAATTAGTTAACACTTTGTAAAAATATAAGAATTATTTTAGATTAGGCTTGTACAAACATGCTTGAAAAAATAAGAGTAATTTTATTCAAAGTGTAAAAAGTGATTACAAAATATAAATTAAAACACAACAAAAATGATACGAAAAACATGGATTAGAAACTGTGATCCTAAAAAAATTTAAAACCCATTAAAAAGTGATATTGGTTATTGGTTCAATTAATAAATTAATCATATAAATATAACAAGGTGAAATAAAATTAAGAAAGTTTATATTTTTGACAAAAACATGTATTGGTATTTTTTGCAGTTTTAACCCATTCTGGTTCATATAAAAAAAATAGCTCAAGTTACATCCATTTATGAGTTAAAACAGTAACACAGGGCGAACGTTGGGGCGCAGGGTGACCCACCGCAGATTTCTGAAATCAATATATATCGATACATTAACGAATGTTCGGATGCAACGTGAAGTGGCGCAGTCTTTGTACGCCGTGAACCTGCAAATGCCTGCAGTCTAAACACGAAACTGGCATGATTTTTCGTTCCTGTATGTTGACAAAAAAGATGGAAGAGCATCTAATTGAAGCTGTTCGATGTAGAAAAGCTTTATAATACACCAGTGATAATAATTATATGAAATACAAATTAGTGGAGCAATTGTGGGAGGAAACTGCGATGGGAATTGGGCTGAAAATAGTTGCATACTCTATTTCATCCTCAACAAAATCGGAATCAGATTTCCAGTCTAACAAACAACACAACTATGTACGCATCTACTGGGCGAGGAACTACGTTTCAGACACTGGAATGTGCGTTTCTGCGTTTCATATTTTTCCCTGCAGGCAAATTAATTCACCTACGCAGTTCACTTCACCGCACGTCACATTGCGCATGAATGTTCGCCCGTCCTAAATGTTTGTAACTTTTGATAATCCGAGTAATAAAATTTGAACCCTAAATTTTATAGAATAAACCATTAATAAATTTCTACTTCAGCCAAAAATTTAAATGTTTGTATTTAAATAATAGTTAGAAAAAAATGTATACGATATTCTACAAGTAATGGAATTAATCTTTTACTACTTATACTTCACTTTAATGTTTTATAAAATGAAATTTTCAAACATTGAAAGTCCCAATAAAATATCAAAGCAAAGTATTTGAAAATGCTAGAATATAATCAAGGCCTTTACCTAATGTTCAGTTAAAAAACAATAACTTAGAAGTCTTACACCCACTTCAAATTTGGAGCAAAATTTGTTGTGACTCTACTACAGGCTGGTACTTATACATGAATATTGATTGAGACTCATTTTAACAAGATTACCATAAAAAATTATTTAGGTACTATATTTTTTGCATTAAACAATGTTTGTATATCAAGTTAAAAATATTATTTCACACATTATTTCTAGCAAAACGTATCCTATTATTCTAAAATCATTTCCATTACTAATATTAATAAATGCTTTATTTACCAAACGTTTTTATAGTGCAGTTTATACCCAAACATTAATAGTTACTGATTCATCTACTGATTAATAAAATAGCAATGGGATAGGAAATGTAAAAAATAGGCATTAAAAAATATCTAGTAAACCATGATGAAGATGAGTGATGAATAAAATGACAATGATACTTACACACATGAATCCAAAAGTTGACTAGCAGACATGTTTCAAGCTGTGTTATGTATTAACCCTGTAGTGTAACATGCAAACATAAATTAGTCATAAGCACAAATAGGTACACCAATGAAATTACAGTTATTTATCTAAAATCCCCATTGAAAAATGAATTATTATGTGAACAGATGTCGAAGAATAAAAATATATTATTCTACGCTTCACAACTAGATGAGGCGCAATACGCCGAAACCGGTCTACAAGTTGTGTTATCCCTTCTAGTTGCAAACCAGAATGGTTGGTTTAAATCTTGTAGATTTACCAACCCCGTTTGACTTAGAAGTGTAATTCAATATCTGTCGGGGCATGTAGCCCGGGAAGTAGTTGTTTCTTCTTTGTTGAACGGTCACTGTTTTTGAAAAATATTTTTCAAAACTAGTTGTGAAGCGTAGAATAATATATTTTTATTCTTCGACATCTGTTGTTAAAACGCTTTACTAAATACGACAATTTTACAGGAAACTGTATTAATTCATATTATGTGAACACATAAACCATTACAAATATAAATTATTGAAGAATTATTAGAAACTGACTTTTATACTGCAGTAAAGTTATTATTTGTATGCAATGACTGTAGTTTCATATTAACCCAGGTGCAAGGCTTCAAAAAATAATTGTGTATTAAAAAATAATGATTAGATGTGGACAAGTCTAGAGTATTCAATATACCTGTAAAATATGATACTTAAATAGAATGCAATGGTCTTGTCATGTTCAGGTTCAAATATATTAATCACAATAAATACTTTGGCTCTTTAGAATCATAAACTTTCTAAAGCATTGAATATAATTGTCATATAAAAATTACATTTGAGAAATTAAGACTAAATGAAGGAAATCAAGCCTAGGTGACTAAAATAAAAGATTTCATAAATCACAGATATCCACTCAAGTCGTAATAATCCTGTTTATGCAGAAAATAAGATTCTGCTCTACATGTATAATTATGACACTCATAAAAATAATCACTTGGTAACAAAATCTTATTGGCTAAAATTATGTCAAAATGGGGTCCATTTCTTTAATAAGTTGCCTGTAGAGAAAATAAATTTGAAAGTTCGTGTATTCAAGCCTATGGTGAAAAAGTATTTGATTTAGAAATGTTTTTATTCTACAAAAGAGAGTTTTTAGAATATTTTTGTGATGTCACAGATTTTGAATTTTCAATCTTACATTAAATTAAATTGTTGATTAATTTCACAGTACTTATGTAAATATATTTTATTGATACTTATCAAATGTAAATTGTTAATAAATTATTTGATTTGATGTATTAATCCACATGTAATGCTGCACCAACAAGTTTCAGTAAATAATTTGAAAATATGTATTTGAAGTTACAAAGGTATATGGATTTTAAACTTTAAAAGGTAATTAGTTTATGTATTTATCAGATGGTGACTGAAAAGGCAAATGAAAATAAAGAATAAAGTATTCAAATGATCAATGGCACTACATTTAAATTTTATACAACTAATTAATGTTATATTTTTCCATTTTTAATGGGAATGGTAACTTTGTTTGCTTTTCCTAAAACACTGAGACTGAGACGTATAGAAACATAATTAAAATTTTATAAGTACCTACATATTGTTAGAACATATATTAGTATTCAAAATCCTTCATTTTTATCTTTTGTATAACCTCCATCTTTGGGAGGTCCATTATTTGGTTGACAAATTCCTAAGAATCAATAAAGCAAACCCTGCTTTTTTCCAAAAAAAAAAGATAATACATAAAGAAACCTCAAACAAAAAAATAATGTAAAGAGTAGGTACACATATACACTGTGTCCGTAAAGTATGGAACAAATTCATTTAAAGCTGAACAGACCATTTTAAGAAATAATCCTGAAACACGTCGATTTTTGATTTTAATTTACCGTATTTTAAAATAATAATCTTATATACAGGGTGAATTACTTTCGAGTAATGACGTCACCGTTATTTTTTTTAAATGGAACACCCCCATTTTGTCTCAATTTTCGGATTACTCTAGCTGAGCTGATTCCAAAAATGTATCACATGTTGATTCCAATTGGTACAGGGTGGACAAAAATACAATAGTTTTGTGTGTGCTCATAAAGTAACGCGTAACATTCTTTATTAGTTAAATTAACAATATTATCAAAAATACTTACTGTCTAGCGGCAATTGGTTTAAATGTAACACCCTGTAGTTTGTTACATTTTTAGATTAATAAAAATGAGCTGTTTCCAAACATGTTTGGTACTTGTGGTCTAGCAGACAGAATATGAAAGAAATTATTTCTTATCAATTTAAAAAAAAACATAGTCGTCTAATTTTTTGTGAAATGTCATTATTTGTTTAGTAATTTATTGATGTTCAGTGACAGTTAAGTACTACAAAATTTTTGGTATTCGTGAATGTTTCAATTATTGCTTAGATTTAATTAGAAGTAGAAATGGAGTTAAGTGTAAAACACAAAATTGAAATACTTATGATGATTGGGTATGGAGACAGATCGCGAACTCAGATGGAAGTGTGCAATTTGTTTAATGGTAAATATCCAGAAAGACCTATAACGCGTTCAACAGTCAGTAAGATTGGAAAGAAATTTCGAGAAACTGGTACGGTTGAAAATGTACGCAAATCAGGTCGTCCCTCTGCAAATGCTGATACAGCATTAGAAGTTTTACTTAGTTTTGAAGAAGATGCACACACTTCTGTGCGTAAAGTTAGTCGCGATATCGGTGTTAGCAAAACAACGGTACACAAACTATTAAAGCTTGAAAAATGGCATCCTTATAAAATCAAACTTGTGCAGGAATTAAACGAAGATGATCCCGATAGAAGAATCCAATTTTGCGAAAAAATGATGGATAAATGTCACCGAGACCCTCTCTTGATACAAAACATTATTTTTTCTGATGAGGCCACTTTCACGTTAAATGGCGAGGTTAACCGTCAGAATTGTAGATACTGGGCAAAAGAAAACCTCCAATGGATGCGTGAGCATCATAGACAATACCCGCAAAAGGTAAATGTATGGGCTGGAATTGTAAGAAATCGAATCATCGGACCCTACTTTATCGAAGGTAATTTAAACGGGGCAACGTACCTTGAGTTTTTAAGGGGGTATTCGTACCTACTTTACGTAATTTGTTTCCCAGCAGACGTAATCCTGGAGGTTTTGATGAAAGTTTATGGTTTCAACAGGATGGTGCACCTCCACATTATGCTGTAGATGTTAGAAGGTACCTAGATGAAATTTTTCCGAACAGGTGGATTGGTAGACGTGGACCTATTGAATGGCCAGCGAGGTCACCAGATTTCAATCCTTTGGATTATTTTATGTGGGGCCATCTGAAGAATGTTGTGTATCAAACGAAACCAGCAAATATTCAAGAATTAAAAGAGAGAATTCGGACAGCAATAAACAATATTTCTCAAGACACAATAAACAAGGTTCAACAAGAATTTGTACACCGTTTGGGTTACTGTCAAATACAGCAAGGGCTGCAGTTCGAACATTTATAAAGTCATGTATTTCATAAGTATTTTTGATAATATTGTTAATTTAACTAATAAAGAATGTTACGCGTTACTTTATGAGCACACACAAAACTATTGTATTTTTGTTCACCCTGTACCAATTGGAATCAACATGTGATACATTTTTGGAATCAGAGCAGCTAGAGTAATCCGAAAATTGAAACAAAATGGGGTGTTCCATTTAAAAAAAATGACGGTGACGTCATTACTCGAAAGTAATTCACCCTGTATATTAGATTATTATTTTAAAATACGGTAAATTAAAATCAAAAATCGACGTGTTTCAGGATTATTTCTTAAAATGGTCTGTTTAGCTAAAAATGAATTTGTTCCATACTTTACGGACACAGTGTATAAGGAACTGTATATTAAAGACAATTAGAAAAGATATACCTTGAACAATCTCTTCCACTGGGAAATAGACTTTACTCCAAATCAATTTTCTTTTCACAAGACACAGAATTATATTGTATATGGTTAATGAGAATAGAAAAAATAATGATTTTTTAATAGCAGAACTGTTTGAATTGGAATAGATGTGCACCAGTGAAGTTTTTTAATCAATATTTACCTTATCATGTTTGAACCATTGAAATCAAAATATAATATAAAAGAACATATTACTTACAGGGTTAATGGAATACTGTAAACTTTCTTGTATATAACTAAAACAAGCATACATAATTATTTACCTGTTAATTCAAATTCCACCCTATAGAAGGCAAAACACATCAGTTATTGTTAGGTGTTTGTTATCCATTAGAGATGTTTCTGAAAATAATAACATTGCACTAATTAAATCCAATAAAACACCTATCATTATGAACATGCACTTTTACATCAAATAACTTCACAAAATGAGGTTTAAAAAGCCTGAATATGTTTAATTTAGACTAAAAGCCAGTTCCTGAAGTTGGTTTTTCAAAATGACATAAGTAAAGTACAACCAGAGATATAAGAAGGTCATAAATCACTCATCAGCACTTGAGTTATCAGTAGGCGGTGTAGAGGTGTACCTGCCCTAGCCATTAAATGTTGTTTTATAGGTAGGTATAATGTTATTGGGTTAAGATAATTATTAAGGAAAATCGCTTGAATATAATTGAGAATTGTTTTTGAATATATAATATACTATATATAACACAAAAACATTTATAAACATCATGATAATGAATGTTGTTATAGTTCAGAAAGTTTATAAAATTCAAGTTGTTGAGAATTAAATTTAATATACACACACTTGTGAAGTTGCTGTTTTTTGCATATAAGTATATAAGTTAAAGTTAAGTTAAACAAAATTACTCACAAAGATCAGTTTCACTTTCACTATCGTCATCCAAATTGATAATAAACTTTTCTTTGCGAATTTTTTCTATACCCACATATGATTTTTCCACCCTTTTAATATGGGTAACACACTTGGCCCAGCTGCTATCACGAATGTTTGCAGTTTCTGTTTGAATAAGAGCTACCACAGTTGAACTTAAGGCTGGAGACGTATTATTTCTTCGAACTGCTGACTTAAGCTGATGCCATATATGTTCAATTGGGATAAACATACAGTGATAATGAGGAAGTCTGAGCACCACATGTCCCAAGCTTTCAGCAAATGAATCACAGAAATATTTCTTCTTTATCGAATAACTGCGTGAAACTCTAATAACTGTTTTATTGTGTACTTTTCCTCATAGTAAATATCATTATTCAACATATATTCTTGTATAGTGGCTTTGGTGTCATTTGAACATGGTGATTTATCTAGTCTTTGACTGAGGTCCATGACGATAATACTGTTGGGTGGAATATTTGGTATGAGTTTATTTTGGAACCAGTCTTCAAATAATTCGGCTGTAGTATCACTATGATAATCGACTAGAGTACTTAATATTCTTTGCCGATAAAGATAACGAACGCATTTGGTAAAAAAACAATCGAGTAGACACAACAGAAAATTAGGTAGGTAATGACTAAATATTGGTTAACTTTCCCCCTTTGATTTCTGAAACTGGAAAGTGATCAGTTCTTAAAACAGTCTTGTTTGCCAAACCTGGTAGGTAATTTATTTTGTAAAGGTTATCGCTATAATCTGGTTAATAGCCCATTAGTACTGAAAGTCTGGTGGCCAGGTAAGTAAATTTTATTATTTACACACATTTAAACATATCCTTACTAAGGGTTCTGAATCTGAATCAACCCAAATTTAAATACACAACTGTCAACAAAAGCCAAAAATAATGGAGAGCCTACTATTATTAACATAGCAAACTATTTCATGAGATATTTTAATCAGGTCCTGGGAATCTTTTAAGAGATACAAACTTTTATTGCTTATCTATATTTGAAACATTAGGTAATAATGAGGGTTGTCTTCTTATATTGATTTACGACCTTCTTAGATCTTTGGTCCTACTTTACCAACATTTAAATGTGCATTGAAAATTGAAACACAAATTTGGTTGACTCAACACTTAAGAATATTTAAAATGTGTAGTGACTAACATGAAACAAGTGATATTTTTGTTTGCTAAATAGCACTATAAATGTTTTGTGAATGGTTGGTACACATGGACTGAATATTAAATACAAATATAACAGTAGCCCTCTCAAGGAGTAAGCTTGATACTCTATGAGCTAATATAAAATACCACTTGGAAATGTATTTTTCAAATATGATTTATAACTACAATACATAGAAGTAACACTTTTACTGCCTAGGCATTAAAAAATCATTTTTTCTTCTTTTTTTTTGGAATCTCCCAGATTTTACTCAGCAATGGCAATGATAATGTGATTTAAGCAGGCCCATGGAATCAAACAATCACTTACATATCACACATTCATAGGCTAACTTCACTGTGAACACTATTATTGTTGATATTTAATATTATATTTATTATCTTCTGGTAGATATTATTATGTATACAATTTATGGTCTAATTGACAATAATAATTAGAAACTACGATTCCATTATTACTTATAACATAGGATTAGAAAAAATATTAAAAATTGTGAGTTGAATCCGTTATAAAAAAGTTTTCATTTTAATTTGATTTTTCTAAACACACTGTACAAACAATCGGAGAAAAAATAATATGTTTCACACGGCAGAGAATCAGATTTACTGCCTTGGCTAGTTTCATTGCCTCGGCTTTCCCTCGATAATGAAATGCTAGCCACGGCAGTAAATCTGTTACTTCTCTGCCTAGTTAAACAAATAACTATTTTTTTAAATTTTGTGAATACTTGCATGAGTCACACTTCCAATGTTTCCATACTTAACAAAATATTTACAATATATCTGCTGTAAGTACTCATATAATAGATATGGTTTGCATGAAGTCAGTTGGAGCAACGAATAGATAAATACCTCGATAAATACTTACATCTGTGTCTAAGGAACAACCCATAAAATATTTCCAATGAGCTTATTGGTGCTTTTGTTGGCCTACCAGTGGTTCTGTGAAATTGTTTTTGGGTTGTTTATTATGGGAGTATTTATAAGTTCATAGAAACTATAACTTCATTATCTTCCAAATACAAAATTATTGAATGATTTATCTAATATTATGTTTAAGTATTACTCAAATTGAGTTATTTTGCTTTTTTTCCTGAGCTATCTTATTTTAACCAGTTAGTTAAAGGGTTCTAGGTCATGGTAAGGTACTTAGATATATAATATAATAAAGATATTCACACATATACTAGCTAAATAAGAATACATATTATATATTATGCATTCTGTCATTTACCCTAGACTAATATGAACACAAAACAAAACAAAAATGACGTATGGAGAAGAGCTCTTCAAAGTAGAAATCTAAAGATAAATGTAGAGAAAACAAAAGTAATAGTAATAGGGCCAGAAAACAAGAATCTCAGAATACAGCTAAATGAAGAACAAGTACAGCAAGTGGATACATTTAAATATTTGGGAGTGAAAATACATAAAGAAGGGAAAAATAACGCTGAGATTAATGGACGCATTGAGAGTGCCCTCAAGCTATATTATGCATTAATATAATACTTTCATTCGCAAGAAAGAAGTGTCAAAGAGAACAAAAATGACAGTCTATAAAACCGTTTTTAAACCTATTTTAACTTATGGGAGCGAAAGCTGGGTTCTTACGAGAGAGACAAAAAGAAAATTACAAGCGGTTGAGATGAAATATCTGAGAGCAGTATTGGGAATTACAAGAAGGGACAAAATTCGAAATGATTATATAAGAGAACAGCTAGAAGTAGAACCCCTAGGAAGAAGCATAGAAAGGAATCAGTTAAGGTGGTTTGGCCACTTAGTACACATGGAAAATAAACAACAAGCAAAAGTGACATGGCAAACAAAAACATGTGGAAGGAGACGAAGGGGCAGACCACGAAAAACCTGGGATGATGCAGTAGCGGAAATCCTGAAAGAACGTGGACTAAATTGGCAGGAGGCGAAGTTAAAGGCTGGAAATAAACGTGAATGGGCTAATTTTGTACATAATTAAAAACACCTTAACACCTTAGGGTACATTAAGGTACTTATTTATATTAAGTATAATTTAACATTTTAGAATTTATTTAAAGTTACAAGAAAACTGCATAATTATGTTTGAGAATTGTGAATAGTTTTCATAAAAATTTGATTCAAAATAAATTAAAAAAATTATTACTAAACTAATATATTTTTGATGTTTAATGTACCTATCTACTCAAAATTTTTCTAAAACAAACAGCTCAAGAACTATCCAAGGTTATAAATTCATTCTCAATATTATATATCCTGGATATTTACATCAAAACTAAAGTAAGTACCTACCTATATGTTTTATTATTAGGAATTAGAAAATAATGTAATATTCTAGTTAATTAGTGAACATTAAATTCAGTTTAGCATAGCACTGTTGGGAGAGTTAACAAATTTAACACATTAAATTAAATTTAACATATTAGTAAAATTAAGTTTTTTAAATACATTTAAAAATTAAATAAGTAACTATACAGTGAATAAGAGCATGATAGATTCATATTCATCTTGAACGAATGTTTATTTATTTTTCAATTCAAGTTGAAGACGATCTTGTTAAAATACTATCTTATTTGTTTCCTTCATAAAAGATGATCATCTTGTAAATGAAAAATGTGTAAGGACTTAAAATTTTTAAATACCTTGATTTGGAAACTATCTTGCAAACACAGAGATATTTGTAATTCCACATTGACAATAATTTTGTACATAAATGGCCATTTACACAAAATACTACAATTATTTACGAAATATATAAGTATTTCTTAGGCTGTCATATAGTGGGGCGGGGCTTAAAATTGTTTACATTCTTGTAAAACTCTACTACTGGTATTCATTTTGTAGGTTTGCTAACATATGTTAAGTACATTCTCCCAATATTAAGAAGTATATAAATTAATTAAATTGTACAACAAAAATGTAAGACATAGTACAAATTTGTAACAAACCTATCATGTTTTCAATTTAGGCCTTGCAAGGTCGAGGCACTGGCACAGGTACAGAGAGAAACGTCACCAGCTAGCCGCCACAGACAGTCTTATATTCAGCTTAAACAGTGTCACATTCCTATAAATTCCCGTGAACCTATATCACAATAATTTAAAAACGCTAAATGTATAATTTCCACTGTAAATTGGCTATGTGATAGACATACAACATTAATTTTTGCTTTCGTTTGACTTCACTCCCACTTAGAGTACATTAGTACATGACTGTAAAGTTGCCGTCAATCCTAATCGACCCAACAGATTCTGTTTTCACGAATTATTCTTCAACTTTCGCTAATATTTATGCGCAAACGATATCTTACTTTATTTTTAGTCGTCTTTTTTAACATCAGATTAACAATTCTATATTTGATGATGGTTTTTATTTATAATTTGCATTTCAAAAATTCATAATTTAAATTTTCCGCATTTATTATTAAGCCGAATTCACACTAATGCGTTTTTATGCTGCCATATTTAAAGGTAAAGTAGATTGGTTGGGTAAAAACAATTTTCCCATTATTTAAAAATGATCTCCGTAGTACCATTGTCTCTTTTTTAGACAATGGTAGTACCTATTCAAATTTATTTCACCTTTTACCGAATATTTATTGTCGTCACTAATGACGCTGTTGATTTAAAATACAGTATTCTAAAAAACTTTGAACGTAGAAAATATATGATTGGAAAAAATCCACCAGTTAAAATACGTATTAAAAATTATTATGATTTTAGTTAGTTAGTTATAGATTATCATTAATACAGTAGAAAAACAATAAAAACATTACAAAAATTGTTGGACAATTTAACATTTATTTCGAACTTGTGGAGAATTTTATAATGGTTACCCTTTGCCGGTGTATAAAATGTGCTCATAGATAAGAGAGGGATAGATAGGAAACTGCAATGTTCAAATTTGAGACTCTGAAATGTCAAATTTTCGCCATCAAACCAGCTGTTCTCGAACTAAAACTGACATTATAGAGTAGGGGGAAATTCAAATATTCCTATTGACGCCACCTTCCGGCTGATTTCTACAAATTTGTCAGGAATAGCGAGAAATTTAAATATTTGAGTAACTATCACAACAAATTAATTTCTATTTTCATATACACTATACCAATTACACATTTTCAATCAAATTTTGTTGAGCCGATGCTTAAGAGATAACTATTTGCTTAAAAATGTGATATCGTTAGCATGTATATGAAAATTGAAGAAAAGCCATGTTGTTTATGAGAATGGTAACATACATTTAATTCAACTCTTCATAAATGGCGTACTCCAAACTGCTCGTTTTTTTCTTTATACTTACTTTATAACATATTTTTCACTCAGCCTGCAGTTATTACTTTTTGTTTCAAGATTTAATATTGACTTCGTGTGGACTTTTTTTTGTATATAAAATGAAAAACATTGTCACACACAAAAATAAATATCTATAATGTATTACTCACTTAAACTAGATAATATATCGGAATAGAAATAAGAAGACTTTTAAAGTATAGGTACTTTTAAATAAAATTTATTATTAAAAAAACTAACTATACTATACTTAAAAATAAACAATACATTTCGAATGGCTTTACTTTTTTTTAAATTCATTTTGGTGATAGGTTAAAGCCTTCTGGTGCATGCAGTCTATCTGAGAACTACTTTGGCCCAATAAATTTTGATTGAGCCCCTCTTTCCAATTGAAACATATAATATTAATGAACTTAGAGATAATTTGTCTTTCCATCTCCACAGTATGGTCACATATATCGAACTAAAAATACTGCTTATTTATAACCGATGCATTTAGCTTACAAATTATGTTTTTCTCGTTGCATTTTAATGGCAGTACCTTCATGATCCATTGGTAGATATCAGCCAAACCATAAATAAATTTATGTGATGCATACTTTAATCTTTTAATATTTGCATCATATTCTTCAGCTTGGCTGATATCATGCCAATTGTCCATGATTGTGCGCTCATCGGCTATAAAATTATTGGTGCATACAACACAATTTTGAAAATCTTTTATTTTACTCAAGACATAACCACTAACATGGCCAATGGCAGCTTTATCTATATATGACAAGGGGTGAGAATCAACAACAATATTATCAATATTTTCTGTATTTATATTTTCATATAGAATGTCATCCTCCACGCCCTGTGATACAAAATATTTTACAGAGTCCAGCAGTTTCTGTGGATTTATTTTGTCTTCCTCACAATTTGCTGCTATTGAATGTCGATCAACCATGTTATTGATGAGTAATGAATTGAAAAATTTTTTAAAAGTATATGGGCTTGGATTTGTATCCCTTAGCCCATGTTGGCGTAATTGACCAAAGAAGTTTTCTAGTGGATCCTGGTTTAACATTCTTGGTTTAAAATATGAAATTTTATATTTTTTTAGTTCTTTGGCCAAGAATGCCAAACTGTTTAAAGTAACTGCCCAATTAACTAATGTAGGTGGTCTCACAAGTGTACCAACAGTGGGTTTCTTAAAATGCATGGTAGACAATTCATTTTTAGCATTCTGCCAATATTGTACATGACCACTTTCTTGCGAGACCGCACACTTTAAGGGTTTTCCAGATGTACTGTTATAATGTGTATGTCCATTGACACTGTCAAACAAATTATCAAAAAATTCCAAAATTTTAACTGTACACCTGGCTGAATTTTTCAGAACATGAACTCCATCTTTAGACTTGATTCCTAAAAATAACAGTATATTAATGTGTAACTAAATTGGAAGTTATTCTATATTGGAAAATGACCAAATATAAAAATTCTTATAGAAGATTTCCAAAAATTACCTTTTCTATACATTAAATGCATTACTGATGTAAACTTGTGACTGAACACCTGGGCAGCTACTGAAACTTTCATTTTTCTCATATATTTTTCGTAGACATGCCCTTTTTTAATTTTGTTTAAAGCTCGAAGTCTTCCTGCTTCATTGTCAATTTCATATGTAGCTACAACATCTTGCCAATCACCAAAAATCCTATTTTTATTGACCTTCCAATATAATTGTTTGTTCAAGAAATTGTTGCGAATTCATTTAATCAAATGTGGCGGATCATATATATGTGCAATTGTTTGTCTGTTAATTTGATATATTTTCAATTGTTTGTTAATATTATTTGGGTCTCCATTGTGTTTTACTAAATAATTTATTGCCCCTGTATTTTTGGTGCCTTGGTCCGATACTGTAGCTACTACCGTTAAGCCTGCTTTTTGACATTCATGGACAATGGTTTTTATTTCTCTTACTATGTTTATGGAACTATTTTTAGCACTAACGAAAGAATATGCAATATGGGCATAATCTGCAAAATCAGCATTTCGCACATCACCATAATCTACGTAGCCATCAAATTCTGAATTTTTTTTATTAATATCAATATGTGCCTGTAAAGATATTTCATCAAAAAGCAAGGCACATACTCTGTCTTCCTCTTTCATGTTAGCCACATTTATTTTAAGGTTCCTAAATAGGACCTCATTCATCCCAGCATCTATAGCTCTTTCCACTCTGTTTTTGTAAAACTAAGCCCAAGACTTTCTCATCCAGAGTGTAACGACGACCTTTGGAAGATTTGATTTTGGATGACTTCACTTGGAGTTTTACTAAAGTAGCAACATGCTTTTCTAAACCTTCCGTTACTTGATCTAGCATCTCTTCATCCGTTAGGTGTTTAGTAGATACTGGTGATCTACATTTATTTGCTAAGCGTTTTTTTAGTTGTGCCTTTTGGTACAATAGTTTTTCTCTGGAATTTAAATCTTTCACTCTTCGAACACCTGTATTCTCCAAAATATTAAATGAATCTGAAATTTTAAAATTACTTGTTAGAATGGATCAATTCCCAGAAAAGAAGTTACAAATTTGAATGTTGAGGTCAGTTATTTTGTGGTGGTCAATATCACGTTACGTTTATTTAAATAAATGACATGTAACACACTTTACTACAACTGAAAATGCAATTGCTGTAAAGTAAAAACAACATGTGCTGTTCTACTGTGCGACTTTAAATTTGTGAACGGTCCTAGGGATGCGCGATACTATCCGATATTCCAGTGTATCGATACTTTTACTTCCGATACTCGATTTTTTGTATCGATACTATGCTTTTCGATACATTCCAAGTATCGATAAATTTGTAGTGTATCGATACCTTGCGATACGGGATTTTTAGTGGTAGCGGCAAGTGGCGTTATCTATAGTGATGAGCGATATCGTGATTTTTTTAATCACGTTGTGAAATGATATCGTGCTTTTTTTAACGAAACCAAAAATAAAAAACGAAAAATGCAGTTTTTTGCGTTTTTCGAGCTAATTTTGAGGTTGTGTGGAAAAGTCACTGATGTAAAAGCTGTAGATTTTCTCAAGATCTACAATTTTTATAATCAACTTTTTATTCTAGGAACTCAACTTTGGACGGAAATCGCAATAATGTCTTTTTCCACCCCCCCAAAAAAGTGTTTTTTACCGAAAAAACGTCATAACTCTAAAATTTCCAATATTTTAATTTGAAATTTTTTTTCATGGTTTGTGACTATCAAAGCTACCTTCTACTAAATTTTCATCAAAATCGAACATTTTTTAACGAAACCAAAAATAAAAAACGAAAAATGCAGTTTTTTGCGTTTTTCGAGCTTATTTTGAGGTTATGTGGAAAAGTCACTGATGTAAAAGCTATAGATTTTCTCAAGATCTACAATTTTTATAATCAACTTTTTATTCTAGGAACTCAACTTTGGACGGAAATCGCAATAATATCTTTTTCCACCCCTCCCCCCCCAAAAGAAGCAACGTCATAACTAGGAAAATTTCCAATATTTTCATTTGAAAATTATTTTCATGGTTTGTGACTATCAAAGCTACCTTCTACTAAATTTTCATCAAAATCGAACATTTTTTAAGGAAACTAATACTAAAAAACAAAAAATGCAGTTTTTTGCGTTTTTCGAGCTAATTTTAAGGTTATGTGAAAAAGTCACCAATTAAAAAGTTGTAGATTTTCTCAATATCTACAGCTTTTATCATCAACTTTTTTTTCTAGAACCTCAACTTTGGCCGGAATCGGATCGCAAAAATGTCTTTTTCCACCCCCCAAAAAGGTGTTTTTTACCGAAAAAACGTCAAAATTGGGAAAATCTCGGATCGTTAACGTATCGATATTTCGAGTATCGATAAATTAATATTCGATATTCTACTGTATCGATACTTTACGTTCCGATCCGTATTGATACCTAATATCGATACTTTCTAGTGTATCGTGCAACCCTAAACGGTCCATAATATTGGTAAAATTGTATTTTTTTTTATAACCATGTAGTCCCAACGGGTGATCTGTGGTCCCAACATTAAGTACCCACATTAATGAGTTTTTACAGCTGTTCCATCTTGTGGATGACTATGCAAGCTTCTTGACCTTTAAACATTGACGTAAAATGTCATCGCTATAAACTGCTATAAAGTAAACCACAAAGCTGCCACAAAGCACATACACACAGAGAAGGTTGTAGAAACTCTGTGGCAGAGGTTAGATGGAAATTGGTAGTTGAAGTGTGAAGTGTTTTAATATTTATTATATGAAAGTGAAAGATACAGTATTCGTAAGGATTTGACCTACTAAATACTTATATCAAACAACACATTTCACTTTTAATTTTTACAGAATTCATCGAATATTGGAAGTAAGTACAAATAATCAAAAAGTGAGGTTACATAATGTATTTAGTTTTTGTTAATTTTTAGAAAGATACAGAAATGTCGTGCCCATTCCTATCAAAATTAAGCCAAGCTTATTTAAAAAACCATGCATCTGCTCTGGTAAAAATGTATGGCAACCAGTGTCCAGTGATGTCAAGAAGTATGAATACAGCAGCCAGTAATGCAGAAGTTAAGAGTCAAGGTAAAACCCTTATATTTTGGCAACAGATGTATGTTTGTTATTTATAAGTTTGTTTGTTACATAAAAAGTTAACACTGGTGAATATTCTCGAACATAAAAAATACATCATCTGAATTTACAAAAATACTAGTTCAAAAAGGTATTACATTACAAACAAATCATTTTCCCATTTATGTTTTAATCAACTCCTAGTTTGCAAAATTTTTCTTTTATAAATGATAATGAAACCAAATTTAAATTTCATATAATATATCAAAATAATCTAGGTCTGTAAAATAGTTTCTATTTTTGCTGTGGCTTAAAATTTACTTTGTTCACTGTAAATATATCCCAATTATTTTATATTTAATTATATTTAAAATAACCTATACTTTTATTAATATAATAATTATATAAATGCAACAAAATAACACTATCACTGTGAAATTTATTCTAAAACACAATTGTTGCTATTTTTTCTATTTGGTAATTTAAATAGGAACTCGAAAAATGTGTTCTTCAATAAATTTCTATTTTTGGTTAACAATTATAAATTGTTTCATCAATGATCAAAAATATATTCTAGTCATACAATGAACAATATTTTCTAATTTTTATATCAACATTTTTAACAAACTTGTATTTCCAGTACTTTCTTGTTTTCTGCAGACCATGATTAGATATTAAAATTAAATAATTCTAATCATGAAACAATTATTATATACATAATATATTCTTGTAATTTCACGCCAAAACCAAAGAAACTACCTAATTTCATTTATTAATTTTCTATCAAATAGGTAATATGCATGCCATTTCAATATCTCCAAAAATCATATATTATTCATGTATTCAACCAAACAATACCTATATAAACTGATTAATTTTTTCATTGGTTATATTATATTTTTAATTTAGAACAAAATTATACACAGTATATTGTAATTTGTAATTATGTTGCTTTTAGCAAGTCATGCTTAACAGTTTAAATTTGATAAATGTTTTTTAGGTTTTAAATGGATAAATGAACATTTCAGAGCCCATTAATAATTGTTAGTCAAATATTCTTTGGTATTTATTCTACAAAATAACTCCAGTAAAATATCCATTATTTTAAATCAAAAAAGCTGAATTATCTATCCACGTATAACTTTGTCCTAATGTGCTGACCTGAATAATCAGTATCACCAATAGTTCCAAAATTCTCAACTTAGCTGAATAATCAGATACAAAAAATGTTTTTTTTTAAATATGATGAGAGTGGGCGTGTTGGAAATTTATTGAGTTTTTGGTATATTCTGCTTGGAGAACTGAGCAATGGAAATCACCAGGCTCTCCTCAAGTCTCCGCTTCATTTTTTAGATCATAATTTTTTTTTAGACTTGAAACAAAATTAAAAGTTAAATAATAAAATTCGCTCATTTTCTTTTCTTTTTTACTATTTTTTTGATGTGAAACTTTCACTTTCATTTATTATATTGAACAAATTATGGTCACTAAAAAACCAACAAGGTATACAAATTAATATAATTAATTATGAAATTAAACTTACATCAAAAAGTGAAAAGATAAGAAGTTGATATTAAAGGGAAACAAAATTTTGGAAATCATGAGGACAAAAAGAGAATGACACTAAAACAAAATTGAAAGGAAAAAACATTATTTTGAAGTTAATATAACAAAGAAAGTGGAGTTGATACAATTTTAATTGATAAAAATAGTTGGAGACACAAGAAACGCATAAAGTAGAGGAGGCAATGCAAGAGACAATTCATATGACATCAGATATAGTAAATAAAAAACGAAAGAAATCTAATCTCGGAGAGAATATGCTTAAAAAGATTTGGAGAGAAAAACTGTAAATATAGTTACAGTCACAGCTACAAATATGTATGATATAACAGTTCAAACATCAATTGTATTGGTTATATAAGCAGGACATTCAAATAGTAATAGATGACTGTAACAGAAAACAACAGAAAAATACTCTATGCACATTGAACAAATGATAATGGCCATAGAATGATAAGGGAAGAACTTTGGTTATAAAATATAACCAGAAGAAATGCATAAGAGCACATGGACCACTGCAAAACCAAATTGAGAATGGAACAGTAAAAAAAAGGATTTCAATTAAATTAAAAATGTAACAAGTATGTGAAGGGTAATTAACTATGATCATTAGTGTGTAAACACACATGCAAATAAAAGGATATGGTATGTATGGTATACAAATTTAGGTAGAAGAAAGTAATAACAAAAAGTACAGGCTACAAACAAAACAAATGCATCTATAGACTTGAATTGAATAGATGAGGCTTTTACTTGATGAAGATCCATACTAAATGGTGAAATAAAATAATTTAATTTGCTTAAATCTCCATTATAATTTGAACTAATGTTCAATTTAAAATTAGTTACGCGTTTCGCTACACAGTGACTAGTTTGATAAAGCTACTGTGTAGCGAAACGCGTCACTAATTTTAAATTGAACGTTAGTTCAAATTATAATGGATATTTAAGCAAATTAAATTGTTTTATTTCATTTATCTATAGACTACTACTTAACCTAGTTATACCTACTAAAATATACTATGGGTTCAAAACTACAGATGAATATTCCAGTTTTGATTAAATAAATGTACAATAGAGGCATTCAGTACGTAAGCATCATTAACATTCCGAAAAGTTCAAGCGATAAATCCATACTATCTGTTAGCAGCCAACATAATACCCTGAATATGAGGTATAAAGGAAAGTTTCTGGTCAAATGCTACTCTCAAATCTGTAAGATTAGAAGGCCTATCCAAAATAGAGTTCCCAAGCATATAGTTGTAAGTCAGAAATTCACATTTTAGTGAAAATGTCATTACACTGCATTTTGCTGGATCTAATTTGTTACCACTGCATATGGTATTCTAAGTTATGCTGTAACAATTGACAATCACTCTCATCTATAATTCTATCAAAATATCTTCAAATCATCTGCATACAATAATTCTTCAACAACCATTACGTCAAGAATATCATTTATAAAAATGTTAAACAACAAGGGAAATGAAAAGTTAAGCTAGCGATTGCAGAAAATAAAAACCAGTACCAGGAAGTGGCAAAAAGTTAGAAAACACAAAAAATTTAATATTCAAAACAAACAAGTTATTTCACATAAAAATAAAAAGGGGAAATAGTGGTTCCACCAATATTGCTAAGTGAAATTATGCATTGTTCCACTAGGATTTAACATTTTTCTTAATGTATTAACTGAAATATACCCTATGGATATTCCAAATTGTTTTAACCTTGACTTTGTGAAACCTTATGATAAATCAAATGAAATATAAAGTGGCACTTCACTGTATTTGATATATTATATAATCTATACTTGTTTAGTAAACTTGACCAACTACTCAGGAAACAGTTGTGGATTATATGTTGATAAAATAGTGGTTTTTTACTTGTTATTTATTTCTCCTTCCAGTCAGATGTTCAACCGCCTTGAGCGCCAACTCAACCAGTAAATGTCGCCAAAAATCGCAACATTATCCAACGTTGCCATGTCGCCCAAAAATCGCCAACTGTCCAAATACAGTTTTCCTACCAACACCAAAATTCCACAAACATAACTGACTAGCACATTTACCTTGGACTCATGTTTGCTAGTAGACGAGTGTTTCAGCAAATCACTTTTATGGGATCGTAAATCTACATTACAAATCCTACAATAACTAGCTGTTCCATCTTTGCTAACCGTCAACCAACCTACAATTATTATCAACACTTCAACACCCATTTATTAAATTTCTCCACAAAAGTTTACCACTACTGTGCTACACTACAAAATTTTAGTATTTGGACTAAATTATCCACGAAATATGACTTCCTACTCCACCATTCTTTTTTTTGCACTTATATCTGCCCCACTTTCGGATTTTTTTGGTAATTAGGAATGTTACAATATTTTATCTTCATAAACAATATAAATTGTTTATTCTTTTCGATATTTCCGTTAGTATTTCAATACTATGTCAAAACTGTCACGTCATTTGTTATTACTCTGTGAACGTCATCGTTAACTCAAATAGGCAAATTCTTTATGCGGTTCAGACCTGTCCGACAAAATTTTTCATAAACTAAATTGCTTCCATTTTTCTCGAATAAAATATGGCCAAAAAAGTAGCTCAAAAAAATTAAATATCGCCCATCGCTTCGCGATTTTCGTTAAAATGTTGTCGCAAAAAATTGTTCAAAGTCGCCCAAATGGCGACAAATCGCCCAATCTGGCCACAATAGTGTGGTGGAAACTGCTGAATATTATATTTTCCAAATCTTACATAATTTAAGTTTTAGTCTTAGCTTCAACTATTTTAGTAGTAATTGACTTGATTACTTTGATTTGTATCCTTGATTGTAAATTATTTGCAATTGTTCTTTCTACCAGTTCATTGTATCCGACTAGATTGTATATTATTAACCTATGACATCATACAGTTACCAACGTTATAAGTATATCCCCTTAATAAATAAAACAGTTATTATGAGTTGTGAAACCCAACTACTGATTAATATTCAGATTAGCATGTCTTGATTAAATTTGTACTTTTTAAATAAAGGTAATTGAACAATGTTGAAAGCTTGTAAACAAGTTAATTAAATTTGCATATTTTTTATAGTTTAGTAGGGGTTGTACAAAATATGTCCTATTTTTTCTTTTCAATGCGAGTTTATAATTACAGAATTAAGTATTTAGTCATACTTTAAACCACTTTAACCTGAGTATCTCATCTTTTTCTACCTGTATCTCATTGTAACATGTTATAGCATTGGTCACCTTGTTTATATGTAATAATAATAATGATATAGAGGGCTATAGTTAGAGTAATATTGGATTTAGTGGAACTAATAAAAATGAAAATAAGAACAAAAGTAGATCAGCAAAGCCGGTTCTAGGACGGAAGGGAGCGTTCGACAAAAGGGGGCTACGGAATTAACTAATAAATACTGTGCTGTGTGAGGTGTGACTTGAGCGCGAGAGGTAGTACGTCGGACAGAGGATATGTATTGAATATACGGGGTATGGTCGTGAATATGCAAAAAGAACATCATCTAACTTTGTTATTATTGGTCGGATTGGAGTGGGACAAACGGTCGTGTGACGTAGGTTAACGACAAATGGAAAAATCATGCGCAGTGACAATACCAAAAGGGAATTGGCATCTAAATTGGAATAAAGGACATTAGCATATATATTTGTAATTAATGGTTCGATTCACGTGTGGAACAAAGGATGTATAGAAAAGCATGCGTATTAATGGTTTTTCTCATTCGACTTTTAAAATAGATAAGTGTAAATAATATATTTAAGAAAAATTTATAACTATTCTGTTGTTGAGTAATGTAAACCATCAGTATGTGATGATTACAGAATGGGATGTCGAATGATCTCACGCAACGTTAGAAAACTTCCAGGAATAAAACTTCCAGGTATAAAACACGCTGTTCTCGCAATTTTTTTTTTCGATTAAGAAAAAAGATACGTGTAAATAATATATCTCAGAAAAATGTATTATTCTTATTATTATTTCCATGTTTCGTTAATATATGTCACACGACCATCACAGTGCCGTTTGTCCCACTCAAATCCGACCAATAATAACAAAGTTAGATGCTAATGTCCTTTTTGCATTGAAGATATTCATGACGCACTACCTCTCGCGCTTACGTCACACCTCTCACAGCACAGTATTTATTAGTTAATTTCCAAAGCCCCCTTTTGACGAACGCTCACTTCCGTCCTAGAACCGGCTTTGCTGATCTACTTTTGTTCTTATTTTCATTTTTATTAGTTCCACTAAATCCATTATTACTCTCTAACTATAGCCTTCTATATCATTATTATTATTATTACATATAAACAAGGGCGGAGGGACAAGTCCCTATTTTACCAAAAAGCAGAATATAGTATGCAAATCACTGGCAAATTAATCCATAAATTGAAATGACCAAAATAATAAAATAAGAGAAGATAACAAAACAAAAGTACAATAATTCGTATTAAGATAAATATTGAATTGACAGTTATTGATATATAAGTAGGTCCAGTCTATTTTCAAATCTATTGGTAGAAGAAGCAGAAATAATGTCAACATCGAGATTATTCCAGGCGTCAAAAACTATTACTTAGAAAATTTTGTCTTGATCTGGTCCCAAAGTTTTCTTGTTTAAGTTTCAATTCGGGTCCTCTGAGCCGGTTGTCTTGGTTTTTTGGAAATATCACGGAAAGGTTTCCGAAGTTGAATTTTAATATTTTAAATGTTGTGATATGATCTTCACGGTGACGTCGAAGTTTAAAAGAAGTTAAGTTGGCCATAACAAGTCTCTCTTCATAAGGAGGTCTTCTCAGTCCCAAGGGAAGTCGAGTGGGTTTTCTTTGAACATTTTGTAATAAACTTTTATCACGAATCAAGTCAGGATACCGGCGGGCCCCGCATATTCAAGAAGGTGTCTTACATATTTACAAAACAATTGAAACATAACTCTCGAAAAACACTTCTGTATAAGATACAGCCTGGTGTTAGCACGATTGGTTATTGATAAAATATGTTCGGACCAAGTAAGACTGATGTTAATAATAAGTCCTTCATTTTGAGAGAATACGGAGTTTAAAGTTTGACCGTTTATGAGGTAGGTTGTTTTTACCGATTCGAAGTACTACGCACTTAGCAGCATTGAGAGGGAGCAACTATTGGGAACACCATAGCAAGATATAGTTAAAATCGTCCTGAAGAGATAACTGGTTCGATATTGGATTTGAATAAATTTTTATGTAATCTGCGTAGAAAGATATTTTGCTTGGAACGTAAAAAGGAAGATCGCTTGCTATAAATAGCAAAGGTCCCAGAACAGAACCCTGAGGCACCCCACTTTCCACTAATTGTTCTTCTGAGAATGCTTCTCCTACTCTAACTCTAAATCGCCTATCTGATAAAAAGTTATCGATCCACAGATGCAAGTGCCCTCTTATCCCAAAGTGCTCAAGCTTATGTAGATTTCTTCGTTTAGGAACTCGATCAAAAGCTTTGGAGAAAACTAAATATACAACATCGACGGGCGATAATGTCCTGTCATTGACACAATATAACAGATTAGTTAAGGTTGAGCGGCCTTGGACAAATCTGTGCTGTTGTAGTGTAATAAAATGTTATCCTGGAGAAGAAATTTGGTTATTTCTTCTGAAATGATAGATCCCATGACTTTACTGACTACTGGTAGGAGGCTTATTGGACGATAATTATTTGAATCAAGTTTATTGCCTTTTTTGAAAATAGGAGTGATGGATGCTAATTTCCAACAACAGCCTTGAACGAAAGAGACTTGCATAATTAAAGACAAGGGTGTTGCGAGTGTGTCTGCACATCTGTTTAATAGGTTTGGGGTCAAGCCATCCCAACCAGGAGAAGCGTTTCTGCGTAGCTGTAGTAAATGTTCTCTCACCCGATCTACGGTGAACACTACATGTTCTAAGGATGAATGAAGTCGAGGACAGTTAATTACTGGAAGGTTCTTAGTAGTAGGTTCTTTAGTAAAAACATCTTTAAAGTCAACGAAAGCATTTCAGATGATTCCCTATCAGAAAACCATAGAGGCCCGTCAGGTTTTTGAAGTAGGGTTATGGACACTTTTGATGTCAAAGAGGATCGTATGTATTTGAAAACTTTTTTGCTGTTACCACTAGCAATAATATTTTCTTAAAACTTTGGGAAAATATTGTAGATTATTAGAAAGAAGAATGTCTGCTTGTATTTGCGCCAGAGATGTCGTTTAAGTCTTATTTTTCGTGTCGCCATATTATTTATCCAGGGTTTTAGGTTGTTTTTATACCTTCGTGGTTCGTAGTATGGATGTAAATTGTATCGAGAATTATTTGGTGTAGAGCGTTCCACATTGACGAGGGACTTGTTAAGTCATGGAAAATTGAGTCCCAATCTAATAGCGATAGTTGATCATTAACTTAGTTATTTTTATTATGATCAAAGTACGGGCTATTATAACTGCATGGTCTGATTTGCCAATCGGAGAGTTCACTTCAAGGGAAGAAATCAACTTGTCATCGTTAGTTAGGACAATATACAGAGACAGGCTTGCCTGGCAATTACTGGTGCTATCAGCTCCACACCGTCAGCAGCCATGGAAATCCGTCTGGACCTACCTCCTCTCCATATATTTTTGGAAAGAGAGGCTAGATGGACATACAGAATTGTGCATATTTCTAAATGCACAAATCAGGCTTATACAGAACGAAACAGAATGCTAGTGGACACTGAAAGTCACAGTATTCTGGGAATGACCTCTGACATAATGCCTCTAACAGTAAACTACGACCTGCCTTATACTGTCCCAATTCCAAATAGAGATGAATGGGTCCTCCCTAAGGATTATTTATTAAGAGCAGACAGCTGTTGGTACACAGACGGTTCAAAAACACCCTCAGGCTCTGGTGCAGGTGTATACGGGCGCAGACCTAGGACAGAAATCTCAACCTCTCTAGGATCCTATGCAACCGTATTCCAGGCGGAAATTTACGCCATTGTTTCATGTGTGGAGAGATTGGAGCAAGCCAATCTCAGACATAGAACAATAAAAATTTTCTCGGACAGCCAAGCGGCTTTGAAAGCACTTAGCTCCCACCGTGTAACGTCGAAATTGGTTTTAGACTGCCAAAGAAGACTCTCTTCAATAGGAGAACTTAATAAAGTATTGCTGGTCTGGATCCCTGGCCATTCTGACATGGAAGGAAACGAGAAGGCAGACTCTTGCAAGGGAGGGTGCCGCACGTGTTTCTATCGGACCAGAACCTATAAATGGCATCGCAATAAGTTTTGCCAAACAAACACTGAATACCTGGACGACAAGAAGAGCTTTAGACTTCTGGCATAATTTACCAGGATTGGTTCATTCAAAGACTTTCATACATCCTTCGAAGAATGTCTCCAAACAAATGTTAGACTATAGCAGGCATGACCTACGTTGTCTAACAGGTCTTTTAACAGGCCACTGTCATCTGAATCATCATATGCTAAAACTTGGACTGTCGGAAGATCCGACCTGCCGTCTTTGTCTGGAAGATGATGAATCAGCAGAGCATATAATTTGTGCCTGCCCCGCCGCGGCTCGAATCAGGTATCTGATGTTTGGCAGGGATTCTCTCTCGCCCTCGGTCCTGAAATATCATTCACCAAATAAACTAATCGGCTTTGTTAAGAAGCTGAATTTGTTTGGTGAAATCTGAATAGGTGTGAGCCACAATAGACTCTTGCGAGTCGCAGTGTAGGGCCTTATAGACCCACTCATCATAAACCTAACCTAACCTAACCTAGGACAATATATAAAGTTGAAGGTTGGTTGTTAATTCTGAATCTTGTAGGTTCTGTAATAAGTTGAGTGATTTGAGTTTGCGACAAAATTTTTAAACAAATTATGGGAATTTATCGCATCCGATAATGAGATTATAGGCCAGGCTATCTCTGGAAAGTTGAAGTCTCCAGTAATGATCAGATTTTCGAAGGACGACAGCTCCTCGAGTTTCTCAAATAAAATGTTGTCCTGAACTTGTTGGGTATGAGGAGGGCGATAAAGACATACTAAATTAAGGGAAAATGTGTTTTTGTGAACAGATAGATGAATGGCGTCTATACCCATCATGTCGATTGGTTTAGTGGTGATGGAGAAATTATTAGTAATATCATCAGACAAATATATACATACGCCTCCATCAACACTATTGTTTCTATCTTTACGATATATTGTATATCCAGAGAGCAAAAAATTGTCATATTTGTTATTAATTATAGATGGTGAAATATTTCCAACCTTGAATAATAAATTCTATTTTAAATTTCTCATGATTGTTGGGACTTATCTGAACTTAAAACGATAAGTAGCACATGTGATTAAAGATTATTTTAGTGATATACAATATTTTTATTTAATCACAATTCCATTCAAAAATCATTATCCCGTCTGTATTGGAATTTTAAGAAAGTACTAAATTAAACAATAATTTATTCACGACTGAAAAAATATTTACTAAAAAGTTCACAGCGTTTTGAGAGTTCAATATCTCGAAATCAGTAGATATGGCAAGTACTTAATGTGGCAGCTATAAACAGATGACACTGATGCTTATATTTATAGATCTTCGTTTCCGGTCACGTGACCCCAACAGTTTTTTTAAATGGGACATCCGATATATAATTTTTAATAAATCTTTCAAAAACAAATTTAACAATACCATGGTTAGGGTAACTTTATATTTCTAATTTCCATTGCTTATACCTTCCAAATTTCATACTTGTCATGTGAATACTTTTATAGGTTTTGGACTATCAGAACGTCGTGTGACACCCCGTATATACCAGGCATTGTCGATGTTAGTTCAATTTCTTTTCTTTTCTGAATGTGAATTTTGTGTTTGAACTGTAGGACATACCATTATATTTCTAGTTACGTCCCGATTATATCCTCTTGTTATTTTGAAACCCTGTATGTAATTTATTATCTTTGAAAATGCCTTGTAATATACCCGTACGAAAGTGAAAAATATCCTCTATTGAGGATGGAAGAAAAAAGGGATTGACAAAAGTGATCTAAGTTTGTTATTTTCCCATTGAGCGTGTTTCTGTTCTATTAAGTGTATATTTTATTTGGATCACTTGATGACTATTGAAGTGTTTCATGCAAAACGTTCATTATATTAATTCTAGGTTAATTAGACACTAGTTGATTTATAGCGAAAAGTGATTGAAATTGAAATAAAATTGGTAAGAAAACATGTTTTTTCTTGAATTAGTAATCAAATTATTACCATTGTTTAAGTTAAATAACTAAACATTACTAGGATAATTTTAAAATTATTATTTCATGGTACATGTCTGGAATATTTATTGTATATTTGTGTTTAAGAAAAACCTCTTTTGATGTAAGGATTGCAGTGATGAAATCGAAATAGGAAATAAAAAATCATTACGTCTATTTTGCGAACAAATGATATATTTCTAATTTAAATGTATGTACATTGTACTAGTAAAAAAAGTAAATACACCTTTAATTAATAGGTATAAATATTGAAATTGTATTTTAATATATGTAAATATTTTTGACATAAATCCTAGTAGAAAACGGATGCTGCCATTATATAAAAGACATTACGTAGTATGATTTTTATAAACATTTAAAATTAAAAAAAACGCACTTTTTTAGTTTTTTTCATATAACGTAAAAATTACTGGAGCAATCTTAATGGTATGTATAGAAAAAACGTAGGTAAATAAAATTCGAACAAATTGAGGGTTCGAGGGACTCATTCGGATAGTTAGGAACCGAGGAAAAACAGGAAAATTTGACATTTTTTGAAAATTCATATCTTCGTCAATTTTCAATTTTAAGATCTGAAACTTTGTATAAAATAAGTTCTTCGTATGTACAATATATGTGCCAAGAGCAGACGCTAGGCGACGGTTACTTTTATCGCAATTGCAATTTTAATTTTTGCAACGTGGTGTCTGGATGCGTGATTGATAGTACGAGCTCAAATTTTAAAACGGTTTTGAAATTCACATCATGAAACAAATAAAGAAATTTATAAATTTGTAGGTGTTTTGACGTTTCATAATAATTTTATAATTATATTTATGGTGAATTTTAATTTTTGTATTACAATTATTTTTTACAAATTATTAGTTCTAATAATTTCTCACAAAATTGTTACATCATAACTAAGCCATTTTCTAGACTAGTACATGTAACATAATCTTATTGATATCAACACCTTTTTATCCCTACTATTCTATTTGGGTTACTATTTATTCAAAAACAATTCTGATTTCAAAGTTTCAAAGTTTGGGAACTGTTCTAAAATTGATATTGTATTAAGTATTCAACACATTTATGCTAACTACAAAATCCTGTGTTACTTGTAAAATATTGATTTAAGGTAGTAGCAAAGTCATCACTGTAAACAACCTCATTAAAAATCAGTGGCATCAAGATTAATTAACTTACTTTGAATCCAATACTCATTGAGATGTTTCCACTCCTCAATTAGGTACCTTGACAAATTAAAACCATTTTCTTGCTTGTATCTAAAAATTGATAGTTCTGCTATGCTGTACCAAATCCATTGTTGACTTTCCTAAGTAATGAGTTGACCATTAAATCTGGGGGAGGATTTTTCTACTACCAATAAGAGTATTTACAGAATATGTTGATGCCTAACAGAATGACTATACAAGGTTTTTCAATATGAATTGTCCATATAGTAACTGGGGAAACCTTAGTACATGAATATTTAACCTAAAACACATGGAGACTATATGAGGAGATCGGACTCCATGTATTCCAATTTCTGGTCATAGTAAACGGTGCCTGTTTAAATCAAATACCAAAAACATCTGACTATAGGACAATAACAGCCAATCATAAGCCTTGCATACACTTTCAGTTCATGGTGTTTTATTTGTTGCTAGCTCATTTGACAGTATGGGAGGTTAGGAAACAGAAATGATATGATAAAAAACCACAAGTAGAAATGAATTACATATTGCAGTATGTAGATGACATCGCTTTGATCAGTCATAATAATCTCAAAATAACACTGTATGAGCTACAAAAACCTATAACAGAATAGTGAAATGGTTCATCAGGTATAGGATGAAGCCCAAAGCCTTAAAACTCAATGCATAAACGTTTAATAACAATAAAAAATACAATATATTTTTAATAAATAGGCACAACTTACTGTTAACATGAGTTCATGCACAGGTTTTCAATATAAAATATATTAAAATAATTCCCAACGTTGGTTTTCTTAAATTAAATTAAATTCATGTCTTCGTTTTAAATAAGCTGCACTACCAACCACTATTGAAATGATTTTTAACAGCGTACCCTGCTCGTTCTTAATTTTTAACAATTTTAATATTTCTAGTTCTTACTTTGAGTTTTTGTCATAAGTAATGTTTACTATTTGACTATGTACTGTCATTGATAAAAACTAAGATTTGATGGTATTGGATTTGCAGTGGCGACGCCGCGGTGAAAAAACAAACTGCTTAGATAGACGATTTTGGGGACAGATTTTGTCAATTTTTCCGTATGAGTTCGATCTCCATGCTAAAACACTAAAGTAAAACATACCTACCTCCTTACGGAAATACAGACTGCTTTATTATAAATATTATAAAACTAGCTTTTGCCCGCGACTTCATCTGCGTAGAAGTCGGAAATGGTTCTAATAGGATTTTTAATTAGTTTTTTTACGTTATTAATTCTGTTATAACATATAAATTGTTAAGGTTTTTCATTCAAATATCCAAGAACAAATGAAATTGGTATTTCGAATTATAATCCGATTTATATGTATATTAACACGCTTATATTAGCTTCACCTGTATGTGAGTTTGTGTGTTTGTAACTCTCCTAGCAAGTGGCTTATTATTACTGTTAGTATATCCAAACAATTTAAGTACGTTCGTTGGCCGAGCGGGCTAAGGCGCGGGTCTTCGATCACGTCGGATTCACCGGTTGTGGGTTCTAATCCCGTTCACGGCTGAAAATAAATATTTGTTTTTGCGTGTTGAAAAATATATAGGGTGTTTAATTTATAAAGCAACCTTTAAACTCGATTTTTAGTCACTTTAAACGCTCAGGTTAATTCGAAATTTTGCACACACGGCAACCACCGATGACAATACAATATAGTAGTAAAATATAGGGTGTTTCATTTATAATGCAACCTTTAAACTCGATTTTTACCCACTTTAAACGCTCAGATTAATTCGAAATTTTTTTATATAGTACTAAAAAGTGAAAAATAAATTATAGTTAAAAAAAACTAAAAAACACGCTTTAGAGGTAATCGAACTAAAAAGTTGAAAAAGTTTAAGAATAAAATGATTAACGAGAAAATTAATGTCATTGTGGTAATAGCGTGGGGTGCTCAATATAAATTGTTACAATTTCTTACTAGTTCTATTCCGAAATGCAGAGTTAGTGTATAAATTTAGTACAAAGCACCCCACGCTATTACCACAATGTCATTAATTTTCTCGTTAATCATTTTATTCTTAAATTAACAATTATTTTTAACTTTTTAGTTCGATTACCTCTAAAGCGTGTTTTTTAGTTTTTTTGAACTATAATTTATTCTTTTATATTTGAAATTCCCATTTTAAAGAGTATTGCATTGCACCAAGCTTTTAAGTGAATTCAACGTTTTTTAAAGGGCGTCGGCCTAGCTTTGTAGTGGAACGCTTCTGATGCGATAATTATAACCAAGCAAGGTCGAGCGAGGTTAGTACTTGGATGGGTGACCACTGGGGAAACACCGTCGTAGAGCCCGTACAGCCTGCAGCGAAACACCTTAGATTACTAGGGTCAGTAGCATATCGCAGCTCGCAGGCATTATACCAATGAGCACGAGGTATAATGTAGATATGCCGTCTTTCGGAGGAGACGTAAAACCGTGGTCCCGAGTCCATGGATGTTGGGCTCGATAAAGATCCCTACCACTGGTTGGAACACAAGTGGATACGGCAAAATTTCCGGTTAGGGGTAGAGTGCTCCCGGCGTCGGTGATTAGCCTGAGTTGCAGAAATAGACCGACGTTAAATAACCGAATAAAAAAAAAAAAACGTTTTTTAAATAAAAATCGGATTGAGTTTTCAAACGTGTCAAAATAAAATGTAATTTAAATCAAAAGCATTAAGGAGTATTGATATCAACTTCTATGCAAATCACCCACAAAACCCCTTTTTAACCCCTTTAGGCGATGAGTTTCAATAAAATACGAAACACGTCTTCCATTTGTTAAAGAATGCTTATGCAAAATTTGAAGTAGATTAGACCAAGGAATCGCGTTGTCCCATACAAACTTTGCCTCCGTTTTTCACCTCCTTAGGGGTAGAATTTCGGAAAATCCTTTCTTATCGGATGCCTACGTCATACAAAGAACACACCCTCCAAGTTTCAGGTCTCTACGATCAGCGGTTTAGGCTGTGCGTTGATCCGTCAGTCAGGACAAAGCATTTTATATGTTTATTTACACCCAGTAGGTATAATCCAAAACAAATTTTTGGAATTTAAAAAAAATCCTTCCTTTGTGGATGCCTACATCATAAGACGAATACGTGTGCGAAATTTTAAGTCAAGTTAGGTTAAGTTAAGAAGATGTGATGGTTGTGGATAAATTTTCCATACTTTTGTCAATATCTTAGAATTCCGTATTAGGGCACTATATAAATTAAAAGTTTTTCATTGTATCTTCACTAGTTTGAAAAAGCTACTGTGTAGCGAAACGCGTCACTAATTTTAAATTGAATTTCAGTTCAAAATAAATTGGAGATTTAAACAAATTAAATTGTTTTATTTCATCATTTAGTATGGATCTTCATCAAGTAAAAGCCTCATCTATTCAAAACAATAAGTGATAATTTATAATATTATGTTGAGATGAAAGATATAATAATCATTGTGTAATCTTAAAACAATTTGTATCTGAAGGTGTTAACGTATATGTTGTAAAAATAATCACTTTATTTATTAGTTGCCGACATTCTAAAAATAAAAATTTATCGAAAGTTGATATTCTATATTGTGACTTCACTTATCACGTATCGTTCAATGAAAAATAAATTTCGCAAATAGGCCAATTCTATTTTAATGAGTGTGAATTAATTCCCTTTTTTTCTGACGTAATTCTTGATTTAGAATACACTGACACTCATATATGTTAATTAAAACGAAAGGTTAAATGTCTATTTTTTTACAGACGTAGGTACACTAAGTTTTATATTTAAGTTACGAGGTTGGATTGACGAGTAATTATTGCATGTACACATCCGGTTATTTGCATCTCTATTCACAGTTATTAATGACAACTATAAACAAATTGAGACATTAATTGCGAATTTGAAGTAATTCGATCTAAAAAATATTATTTTTACTTTTATTTCTGATTGTTGTTTTTATAAGGATTCACTGTTACTTGGTTTACATTTTTGGACCGAAGCATATAGATTGGTTGTGAGGTATAAAAATAATAATTTAAAAAACTAAAAAACGCTTAGCTTATAGGCTAAATATTCTTAACATTGAAAAATGCGAAACCATCAGAACTCGAACCCGGGACCCCTCGGTTAGAAAGCCCTTACAACCCTTACAACACTAAAAAATTATTTTTAATTCGTTACAACTGTTGCGGTGCTTTGCTATATATTTTTATACTAACTCAAATGTTAAAAATATGCAGCTACTAATGAAATATCTAACAATTGATATCGAGCACCCCATGCTTTTTGTAATAAATTAAAAATTATTTTTTACCTTGCTCGCCATCGCCCGCTACCATTTGTTTTGCTGACGTAGGAGAGGTACCGTGACAATTGCTGACGGGTACTTTTTGAATACCGCTAACATACCTACTATCAAAGATTAAATAATTTGCTTTTCATACATTTTTATAAATCATATAATAAGGATTAGAGGATATACTAAAACTGGAATAATTGGATGATTATTAATTAATTATTAATTAAATTTACTGTTTGGACCCTTACTTTGTGGAACCTACTCATATTACTTTTTTAAATTAAACTAATAATTAATGGAGAGTACTTCCTAATCCTTCAAAATCACGACTAATCCCGTTTCATCACCGACTGAAAAATTCTTCCCCTCCCATCACCCTCCAAAATCAACAGATTCGTCCACAACCCAATGTAAAGTACCTAGGCATTAGGGTGTGTCATTTTTAGGCCATTATTTTTTTTTCACTGCTATACTAGAAAATCTGGTAGTATATAGAAAATTAAACATTTTGCCGCTGGGCTAAAAGGCTTGAGTCCAATAGCGGCTTAGCTGATCAAAAAATTCGATTCTCATTTAAATAACACAGGAAATATTTTTTTTTTGCTTTAAGTGTACTTTTCGTTATTAATAAAATTTTTTTTCAAAAAACCTCCGCATGGCTTTTGGCTCCTCTACAAAAACATCTCTTTGGACGAAGACTGTAGCACCACTAGTTTCGAAGTTATAGCTTGTCAAACTGTAACATTTAAAAAAATACACATTAAATTGCATTTAATTTTCAATTGTACATTTTTGAGCATTAAAATTTTAAATTAAAGTATTGACCCGTTTTAATATAATGATCTAACTCAAATTATTATTAATTAATCGTTATAATTACAAAAATTTTTATTTTTTTATTTTTCTAATAATGGTAACATTAACGTCCGTTTAACGGGCTATAACTTCGAAAATAGTGGTTCACAGTCTTCGTCCAAAGAGATATTTTTGTAGAGAATTTAATTTTCTACAGAAGCCATGAGAAAAAAATTTGAAAAAAAATGTTGGATAATAAAAAGTCCAGTTAAAACAAAAAAAAATATTTACTGTGTTATTTAAATGGGAAATCGAATTTTTTGATGAGCTAAGCCGCTATTGGACTCAAGCGGCATAATGTTTTATTTTCTATACACTACCAGATTTTCTGGTACAGCAGTGAAAAAAAATAATTGTCTAAAAATGACACCCTACTAGGGATACTAATCGACAGCAAATTAAAATTCAAAGCTCACTGCTCAAATATAAAGAAATGTACCATTACTCGTTCCTGTCATTTCCGTTCGCTATCATACAAAAATCGAGGAATCAACATCAAAAGTGCCAGCAGAATTTACCAACTGATATGCAAATCTATGTTAGAATATGCAAGCATCATTCTCCTGAACACACAGGATTATACCAGACATATGCTGCAGGTCGCAGAAACATCCTCAATTAGAAAAATCACTAAAATCTGCCATCCAAGGAATACACTACATAATCCTCCAAATCAGCTGTTATACGAAGTAACGAAAATCACACCCTAAATGATTGTATACAAAAACACGCAGAAAAATGTGCAAAAAACGAATATAGTATGCTCCTTATGTCCAAATTCTGTATCATCAGAGAAAACAGAATTTCAAGATGCAAATTTCCAGAGAAGACACTATGGGAAAGAATACAAGAACTAGCAGAGTGAATTCTTTCTTACTTCATTCACATATTGATATTATTTAATACTAAGTTAACAATATTAACATGTATTTATGTTTTATGTATTATAAAATATGAAAATTTAATGGGCAGAAGGACCACGGTCGATAGCCCTTTGTAAGAAATTACAATAAACATCATTAAATAATAATAATAATTAATTCAACTATTTAATGAAAAACCATTAATTAATTTTAAATAATACGATATAACCCTTGGGTATGTTCTGTGGATATAACAACATTGAATGTTTATGTTGGTTGACAGTCGTTTGCTTTGTTTTTGTACCAAATATTTTACTTGAGTATCACAAGTAAATTTTGTCAAGCAATTTGAAACGACTCGACTAAGGAAATTTTGATTATTTGTTGGAATTGTACTTGGAAAATTGTGATTGACTGTGAAGTGTCAAAAGAAAATACAAAAGTGTTGTTTACAATCCAATGTTTCCAGCTTTCCAAGATAAATGAGTTCTAAACTGTTATGAATTTCGAGATGTAGGCTTCAAAACAAAGGGTTTTGTTATTAATCTAGTCTGTTTAATGATCGAAAGATGAAGCTGATAAAACCGTGATAAAATCAGTGATCTAGCCACGTACAGTATTAGTTAAGTAGAATTGTTTACTACTTGTTCGGCTAAAAATGACCTGTGTATAGTCCTACTTAACTTCTTTATTTATATTCACTTTTTAGCTAATAGCATTCTAAAAAATTTGTAGGATGTGGTATTTTGTAATATTTGCTAAAATAACATTGTCTATATATCAGTCTCTCCGATTTTTAATATTTGCCCAAAAGTGATGTTGCCTAACAAACTTACAGATATATAGATGATTAATTTATTCATGTAAATACCACATAATTACAGTTGTCAACAATCTTTAAACAAAGAAAAAGTGAATATAAAAAATTAGCGTCACTACATAAAAATATACAAGAAACAAACAACAAAACATCAATAATAGTAATGAAATAAACAACTATGAGGCACAAATCCCAAATTGTTAGCTACTCACAAACACAAGTAGGAATATGTGCAAGAAACTCGTTTATTGAATAAAAGCTGTGTTGTAGCAGAAGCTTATGTATTTTTCTTTTGAAAGTGGAGATCGTTAGGTCATTGTATAGTTTCATACCCACATAGGCGTATCATCACTTGCAAATTTATTCTTAATATGCATCAAACACTCCTTAATAAAGTAACAAGAGAGAAGCAAAATACCCAATTTCTTAAAACGAGGTTTACAGCGTCTGTCGAATTCACTGAAGGTAGTTAATCGAATTACCTTTTTTGTGTCATAATCACTTTCACTTTATAACTACTACCTTCCCAAACTATTAAGCAAGAGGTCAGTATACTATGTAATAAAGAGAATTATGTTATCTTTAAATACTGAATATCATGCTGGAATCTTAGTTGTCTTATAGCAAAAGCTGCTTTTGCCAAACGCTTGCACAAGTCTTGGCAGTGGAAATCAAAGTTTAATTTAGGATCTAAATATACTATATACTATAACACTATATGAGTCTCGCCAGAATAATGACGATTGCGCTGTGGCTTATATTTTGGCGAAGCAGTGGCGTTCGGATAGAGATAGTCAGACCATCTCCGGCAAACTTTTTAACCATATTTTACTATAGTGCAGTGCAGTGAGTATTGAATTAAGTACGATTTGTGAGAATAGACATATTTGGGATTTAGAAGTACACATACTCGCCGGTAGGTATTTTTAATGATAATGCTAAAATCAATTATAAATAATAATACATTAATGTAGGTATATCCGTGACATGGAAAACCGAATGAAAAGTATAGTGACATTGAGTTTAAATCAAGATACAGATCCAGAAAAGATCATCAATTTCAGGTTGTGGCGGTACTGGTGGTCCACTACCTGTAGCCATCAACTCCCGTCTTTCCTCATCTAGTATGCTGTTCTTTTTTTATTTTCAACTATATGATGTCTCTCAAGAATCTGCAGTAACAATTCTTTATCACCAGATGTATATTTCACTGTCATTTTAAATTGTATATGTATGTGTATTTATAGTTTGTCGTGGCTAGTAAGAAAGTAGATAAATAGTATGTAAAATCAATTTAAATTAAATAACAGTGAAAATAAACATAAACTCACCTTCATTTAATATTGAACTTTAATATAACTAGATATATTTAAAAAAACATCACACGTAAGCTTGATCTTTTCTATGTAAGGACTGGAGTAAGAGACTAAAAACTAGAATACCAAATACTTACTTCATCATAAAAAGAAATAATCAGACAAAGGTTATTTATAATAGTTTTAATAAACTATATCTTTAAATAGTATAAATCTTTAATCTGCTACCCTTACTTTAGAGGACGTATAGCAATAAACTTTATATTTCACTATTATTACGGTACAATTAATATTTAAAATATTTATGTAATAATACCATAAATTGATAGATTCTTTTTCATATTTTATTATCCAAGTTTTAACATTCAAATTTCTAAAAAAGGGAAAAATGCACCGTAATATCTGAATTCCTCAATTGTTATCACAAGCAAATTAATTGCACATGCTCTACCCGTTCGACGATGCCTTTCTTTAGCCGCTCGACGATGCGCCAGAGAGGAGAAAGGAAAGAGATCGACTGTGCAAAGCTAAACATGCACTGTCCTTTCACCAGCAAGTTACCAGAACGTTCGCCGGAATAAATCTCCGATGTATCGCCAGCCACCGGCTATGCATACGGCTGTTAGTGTCATTCAGAGTCATATAATTACTACCGAACCAGTAAATCAAAATACCATCTGATTGACTTAACAGTAGATTAGCATCCGGATAATTTGTAGGTCGTATCATCAGTATAAAGAATTGATTTTGCTGTCTGGCTGAGATTATTTATCAAATCATTAAAGTAAATAACAAAAGAAGAGGGCCAAGCACAAGGGTGTGTTTTTAATTCTGGTTATTATGACATACATATTGTATCCTCTTGGTTAAGTATGAACATATTAGTTTCAGAGGGACGCCCCTTACTCCATATCTTTCAAGTTTTCGCAGTAAAATATCCTTACCTTACCAATTACAGGTATAATTGAGATCGGACTGTAATTTAAAATTAAGTTGGTGTCCCCTTGTTTGTAGATAGTCCTTCCTACAAATATTAAAATACAAGTACTTACAGACGATCTACAGTTTTATATCTATTACGTTTTTAAAAATATAGCAAAATCATCAGCTGAAATGCTGGTTTTTGTCTATTAGTGGATTCCAATATTTTGTTGTTAACCCGGATTTTCTTATTTATTTAAAAATGTGTGATATAATTTCTTCAAGATATTGAACAATTTACAACTTTCCCAAGTTTTAGTGACACTGTGTGTGCTGCTCCTAACAAAGATTTTCCGTAAAATCTGTATTGAAAATAAAATCATGATTATCAATGCTTACCCTCCTATAAATGACGCCTATTCATTCACACTCAGATTTCATTAAATTTCTTGTAGTTTATAATTTTCAATGGCGCGATTAGTCATAGGACGGCAGATAAAACTATTTTATGGTTCTTTTCTAAAAAATTTTAATTTGAAAATAATTCAACTAATTTAAGTGCGAATTCGTTCGAAACAAAATTGGTGAATATATTGTCAAACCTTGTACCACTAGTAGCTGCTACTTTGGTATCGATATGAATTTGTTCAATTAGATCATTTTTAACGTATCAACCTTTCTACAGATTCGTTTCTAGTTTGCCAAATTACTCATATTATATTTGAATATCAATTAATTGTGAATCTTCTTTAAATAATGTAATTTTTTTCAGAAGATGTCTTCGCATACGACGAGTTTTTCCATCAACAGATAATGAAAAAGAAGAAGGAACATTCCTATAGAATATTCAAAAAAGTGAATAGACTTGCTGGGGATTTTCCAAAAGCCGTCGAGCATTCTTGGGGGCAGGCCCCTATTACCGTTTGGTGTTCCAACGACTATTTGGGAATGTCTTCTCATCCCGAAGTTAAAGCTGCTGTCAGGTCTGTAACATACATACAAATATATATTAATAATAATAATAATAATCACATCTATAATATAATCCTTCACTAATTGGTTTGGGTGGATAAAATATTTTCAGTTTGCAAAACGATCAATTACAGAAAAGCAAACCATACAACAATTCTTATATAATAGATAAAATATAACATTTTCTTTTTTAAAGAGAAGAGAGAATTAAATATTAAAATATCTACCTGTTAGGTAAATACATAAAAATGGTTTTATGGTGCTGCTGATTGGATCATTAGCTGAAAAATCTAATTGAATAATGCTCATGTCATAGCCGAGAAGACTATGATAAAGTTTGTCCAAAATCAATTGCAAAAGCTAAAATATGTGTTCGTCGCACTTGCCGACTTTTTCTTTAGATCGGCAAATTTTTGCCTTTGATTAGTATATGCCGATCAAAAGTAAAAGTCTGCAGGGGCGACAAACGTGTTTTATCTTTTGCAATTGATTTTGGACAAACTTTACACCTTCACACAGTTAAAATCAACTTGTGGAAGGACGCATTGTCTACTGCGCATATACCCCAGACTTACATAGAATCCACGCCCTTTGAAATATTCTACAAACAATATCGAAAATTTACAGCTAAATACGATAAAATATATATTTTTACGGATCTAAAACACAAGATGGTTCGGGCTGTCGAATATATTCCGCTATGTGTTTACTGGGCTATGGGGATAGGCTTTAGTGTGTTTTGTTGGAAGAATATTAAAATTATCACGGATAATCTAATATCCAATGCCAATTTATTCACTTTGTTTACCAAGGGCCATGAAATATCGAAGGGCAACTGTATATTTGAAATGCTTGCATAAAAGGTGTCAAAGAAACCAAGTCTAGGCCTTGACACTTCCATATCAGAATGAACTATTACATCCCCAATCAAAGTAAAATACTCGAGGAAAATGGAAGACACAAAGGGCTACTGTCTTGCTAGGAAACCACAACAGTATCTTCACAAAGAAGCAGCTAGAAAATTGGATACTATAAATAGAGGTAACATATGCATCCTTGCCGGAATTATAACAGACCGATGTCAGCTAAGAAAACATTACTATAGAATGTATATACTTGGCACAACTGACATAAATAAGAAAATCTGTGTTCGGCGAGTGTAAGTCAACACAACTGCCGCATCTTTTGGCTACGTGATCAACTATAGTTTGGCAAGTCTATCTGAAGCTACGGGGCACCCGTAAGGGGGGAGGAAACATGGCCGATATCTGTCATAAACGTACCAATAGCGTACGGTACCTATTTTATAAAAGTATTAAAAATAATAATAATTATTATATAATAATTATATATAGAAACTGATTAATGCTTTGCTTTAAGGGTAATGTATTTTTCAAAACACGGTACCTATTTGTTAAAAATCGTACTTGAATTCAATATGGATACGAAATAATAAGATACCAAGTAAAACTGAAAATAGGAAGGAAAATATTGACATTATAAACGCCACTGGTTAATCAATGTCCATCAATTGTCGAAGTGAGAGGGAAGAACACACGCATGCGCTTGACAATAGGAAGTGAGGTGGTTGGTTACCTAGCAACGGAGGTTCGATAAATATTCACCAATTGAGTTAGTAGGAGGGCGTGGTAATTATGATGCTCGCACGACGTTGCCGGCTTGAAGGAAACCAGTGTTCATCTTTGAATATTCAGAAATTGAAAAAATAATGTTAATAGACAAAATCCAATGAAACAAGCACATTAAAGAACTAACGTTTAATCATTATTGACATATTGTTAATAATAAAAAGTCCATTTTCTAATTATTATCACTACATACTTAGCACTTTAGGTTTTTCTTAGTTAAACGTGGCAATATCGAATGTTTTCGACCGCATTCCTTTCACAGCTTCAGTTATGTTTGCCAAACTATACATGAATATAGTAAGCCGGTTGATTTGGTTTGACAGTTAAATGAGTGAAATTTTCACGATTTTGTCAATTTTTTTTAGAGATGCTCTCGAGAAATACGGAACCGGAGCAGGAGGAACTCGCAACATTTCAGGAAATTCTACATTGCACGAACAGCTCGAGTCTAAGCTTGCTAGATTACATGATAAAGAAGCTGCCTTATTATTCACCTCTTGTTTTGTTGCAAATGATTCGACTTTGTATACGTTAGCGAAATCATTACCGGGTAAGTAGAAACTAAGAATATATTACTGTAGTTTATGTTTGGCTGCCAATTGTATGTACAAATCAAAATACAGATAAATGACATGGACAGTACAGTATGTTTATTATTTTAGGCTGCCATATATTCTCCGATGCTGGAAATCATGCGTCAATGATACAAGGTATTCGAAACAGTCGAGTACCGAAACATATCTTCAGGCACAATGATCCAGCACATTTAGAAGAATTACTTCAAAACGTCGATATAAATGTTCCAAAAATTGTTGCATTTGAAACCGTGCATTCCATGTCGGGGGCTGTTTGTCCACTAGAGGTGAGCAGAAGGCACTTTTTTCCATGCTGTTTTTGTATTTTCTTTGATCTAGATTATTACTTTGATCTTATAATTTATTTAAAAGAATACATTTAGAAGTTGAAAATATTTGTAAGTTGGTTCTCCCTATTTTTCATTAACAATGTGTTTGGTTTTCCATTTTACAGATAGGTAACGGATAATATTTTTTGATAAATTCAAAAATTTGCATGACACACTTTTCTAAAAAATCTATTAGGAAATGAGGACTGCATAAAGGATTACCTAGGTACTGCTTACGCAGTAGGGAATGAATATAGGAACGATATTTTTTATTTCCTACTTACCTTGACACTTCCTATATTTATGTGAAGTTTGTCAAGTGATACGAAATAAATTATTTTTTCTTCTAGCGTATAACTATATGTTAGTTCCAACTGGCGATAGAACCAGTCTAGGTATCGTTCGCGCAAGTGCTGTATTTCTTTCGCGCTCCAACTTTAAATAACTTGAAAAATTTCAAAAAATTTCAAAAATTAAATATATTAGTTTATATCTGCATATTGTAAATTTACCTACTGCATTTTCGTAACTTCTAAATGTGGAATCAGACAACATAATTAATTTTTTTATTATTTATTCTTGAAAAACCGTAACTCTACATTTTAAATGAAATTCGAATATTGTTATTGGGAACGAAATGAAGGGATAAAACTACATTATTGAAAAATTGATAATGATAACGATAACTAATACCCCCTCTTGCATTAATGACTACTTGCATTCGACGAGGCATACTCTTAATTAAATTAAGGATTACATTCTGATCCATGTTATTCCACTTCTGCAAGAGCAACTCTCTCAGCTTCTGGGCAGTTCTTGGAGCTGGCCTAACTTATCCCAGACATGTTCGATGGGATTCATATCTGGACTGCACGTTGGCCAATGAAACCGCCTAATTCCTACTTCATCTAGATATTCACTTACAATCCTGGCCGCGGGTGGTCTTGCATTATCATGCTTGAAAATGCCTTGTTCGCCCATTGTAACCATGAAAAGCACAACATAATCTTCCAGGACCTCCGTTATATATCTGTGAGCTGTTAGAGGGCCATTCTCTACTAAAACCAACTTTGTACGTGCTTCTGAAGTGATACCTGCCCAAACCATAACACACCCACCACCAAATTTACATCTATGGTCAATACAAGCGGGGGCGTACCTTTCTCCGGGCCTTCTCCATACTCGTCGACGTCCGTCTGGTCGATTGAGGCAAAAACGCGACTCATCTGTAAAGAGTACCTAGCTCCAGTCATCATCGTTCCATGCCAAGTGATTTCGAGCATAATCCAATCTTGCAATTCGATGCTGGCGGTTCAATGTTGGCCCGGCAGCCATCCTTCTGCAAAACAATCCATTAGCACGAAGCCTTCTTCTAACTGTCCATTCGATAACATTAACATTTGTAACCTCTTGAAGCTGATCTATTCCGCAAAGTTGACATCAACAAAAACCGATCATCTCTTTGACTTGTGACTCTTTTTCGCCCAGATCCGGGTCGTCTGGTTATAAGACCATTCTACTGGTAGCGTTGGTACACATTTTGTACATCACAAAGGCTCTTACCAACAATTCTGGCGGTTTCACGTTGTCCTCTACCATCTTATATCAATGCTACAATTCGTGCAACGACAATAGGATCTAGAGGTATTGTGGGGTAGTAAATAAACACTAAGAACAATGAAACGTCACTATACACAATAAACCATACAACAAATAGGTTTTAGAGAAAAAAAAATACATTTAATTGAAAAATAAGCAACGAAATATGAATGTTTTCTATGACTAATTTTTCTTGTTTAACAAAGGTTGCAAAATATGGTGTCAGAATGTGACAGACGCCAACTATGACAAGTAGCATCCATCCAACAATATAACTTTCATCGCCTACTAGACCTATGAGACTCCCTTTTAAAAATTATTTGCAATTTCTTAAATTATTTAAAGTGACCTAAATTTTTTGCTCGGCAGTGTAGTATCGTTCTTGGGACGGTACAAAAACTACCTTCTGGTAGGGGTGATAAAGTTGATGTGTCCATCCCTAAATCGAGTTTTCGCACTATACAGTACTCGTTACGATTCCAGAACGATTCCCAGATGGAACAAACATATCACTTTCGGCTACACAGACTTATTATTTTACTATACTAACTATACCTTTTTTTTAAACTAGTAGGAGCACTTTAAGAAACCGCAATCACACCACTAAAAGTTACTAGATTGGGAGTGTTTTCCGAAAGGGTTGTGTTCAGACTTTATGAACTAATTGACAATTACGTGATATACGTGCTCGCAGTTGTCGTGGCCAATGAAGGATCAAAGCATGTCTAAATATCGAATCATCATCAGGAAACAAAGGAAAACCAGTTATTGAAACCAAAAAACATTAAGAGAATAAACACATAAACAAAATCCTTCGGAATTCGGAACATAGCAGGTACTTAGTGTAGGTACTTAGAAACAAAAACTAAAATTTAATTTGGAATTTCTTCCGTTTCCAAATACGAAAAATGTTCTGGACCATCAGAAGAGTTAGTGTCATGAACAGAGTAGTCTTCATCTTCTTACGGTTCATTATTAGAACACTCACTACCAGATCTTCTGCTGTAATGTATTTTGTTTATTTGTGGGTTAACATTGACTTTAGATGGACCAGCCTCAGCTACATCTTGGATATCGTGTGCTGTTTTTGCAATTGGTTCATTCAAATTCAAAAGCTTCGAATTATGGGCAATAAATACGATTTTGCCAGCCCTTTCTGAGGTTAATCTGTTTCGCTTTTTACAGTGAATAAAGGAGAACGCACTGAAAGATCGTACGGTTGCGGCACTTGTCGCAGGTATTTCTAATATGGCAGTGGCTATATCTTTCAAATTTGTTTTGCAACAAAACCCTGTCCACCAAGAAATACTGTCGTTTTTTTTGCTGTCTCCCAGAGAAACGGTAACCGCCATAAATTACTTTTTGCCAAAAAGTATGTCAACTCAGTAGAAATCAAATCCTTTTTTTGTTGAAATTTTGGATTAACCGATAATATTTGATATAGAAATTCCATGGCTTGAAAATTATGTTCATCATTACTTAATTGAGAGCCACAGTATTTGGGATCCAATAAATAAGCGGCCAAATACAATGGTTTAAGCATTATTTTTTTCTATTTTTGAAAAGACTCAACAGTTCTTTTTCTTCTGTTGACTTAATAGGCAAACTTTTACCCTCACTGATAAAACAATTTGCAGATTGCGGAGCGGAATATAAACAGTACGGCGCGAAACCTATAGCCGACAGGGCGACAATGCAACTTTCGCTTCAATGTGAGCGAACTTTACCGTAAATTACGGGAACGTTCGCACGGTAAAGTTCGCTACTCACAACACTAATAATAAGTAATTTATGTGAAATTTGTGTATAATTTGATGATAAATAAGTATGTAGAAAATGCAACTGTATGTTGAAATTATTCTATACTAAAAGTAAACAGAAGTTTTGATATCGAAAAATACCATAATATTGTACGTAATCTAAGTAAAACTTGATGTAAAAAGTAAAAATAAAATTTTACTTGGAAACTTACATTATTAACAAGAGAAAACAAGCATGTATTTTGTTTATCAAACTGAATAAATGATAAAATATCAATTAACTTGGTTGGAATATAATACTTTGTTAAAAATAAAACAATAAACAACAAACGTAAAAAAGTGGTAATAAAGATTGAACTGATGGATATTTTCATATAAATAAACACAAAACTGGCAAATGTCGTTGTCAGATGTATCAAAAGAGCTGTGTGAAACGGGCGGCAATATGACCAATCAATAGGCAGCAGAAATGCCAACTTAAATTCAAATCGCTCCTCTTAGTTTAAAAACAAGGTATAGTACAATAATGACTTCCATTATTGTACTATTGCAATAATAAGACGTTGCAATAATTCGAGTAGGTAGGAACTGTCATGTCAATACTTATTTGATTTAATTTTAATTTTACGCTTAACCCATTAAAACCCGAATTTATTTTTTTTTCGAAAATCATCAATTTTTTGGTAAATATGATCTCCATTGAGTTAAATTAAAACAAATTATTTACCATTTTCAAAAAAAGTTTCGTAGTTTTTTTAAAAACGGACGTTGCCATATGGCAACGCTAGGTCTTTATGAGATCACACAGACTTTTTCAGAAAATTACTACACATGCATTGTTAAAAACATTTATTCAGGTTTTTCAATCATTTTTGATGAAATATAAAATTACATTCCAAACATAACCCGATTACATTTCTTACACATTGTCCGAATAATTGACGAGCATCCTTCACCTGCACATCTCTTTTTTTTTCTATCTGGTGTGGGTATCAAAAGATGATCTCTTCCATCATATCTCAAATCATCACTAATTCTGTTCAAGGAAATGCTATGTCTTGATGTAGCTGGCCTTCCTCCCCCTAGAGGCGCAATTCCATATCTAGATAGATATATATTTCCAATTTCACGTCTGAAGTCCAGTTGTGGCATTTTTGTTCCCACAGATTTTCGATAAATAACCCAAGCATTTACAATTGATACATCAATCAACCATGTAAATATCACCCACCACCATTTTTTGAACGTATTGCAATCCTATATCGACTGACATCTCCATCCATTAGGTCAGTTCCACCCATTCCACTATTATACTGACTAATGGCAAAAGGTCTTGGTACTTGAATATGTTTGTGTTCGGCTTTCGAATATCTTTTTGCTTGAGACAAAGGATTCACACCATTCGAAGCCATTGTTACTGCATTATTGTCCAACCACCTTATGAATATAATGCCATTACTTTTTTCAATCACAGAGCAATAATCCCCTTTGCGTCCCGTTTTGATTAAATCTTTTGAAGATGTAAGAGGGCAGGACTTTGGTACCCTATTCTGTCTGATAGTTCCGGCAGCGTTGTATCCTTTCAATCTCAAATATTTTAGTAAACTCATGCTGGTAAATAGATTGTCAAAATAGAAATTAAATTGAAAGTTTTTTTCTTTTTCAATTTCATCCAGCATAGAGATGAAAGGTGCAGTGCACTTTCCAAAAATTTGCTTGTCTACATCTGAAGACTTAGAGTCTTTGCCTTGATACATATCAAAATTCAATAGGTACCCTGAAGCAGCATTTATGCACCACATTTTGAATCCGAATCTAATCGGTTTACCCCTAATAAACTGTTTACATCCATGGCGACCGTAATACTTCACCATGGACTCGTCGTAATTTAGATTCTTTTCTGGAATAAAGTGCTTCAAAAAATTTCCTTTTAGTAGATTCATTAGAGGTCTTAGTTTATAAACTTTATCCGTTACATCTATGTTATTATTATCTGCACAATGGATGTATTTCATTATTTGAAAAAATCTATTTCTTCTCATCGATTTACTAATAGCCTGATTATTCATGTCGGGGCGTGAATCCCAATAAAATCGCTTGCCTGGGTGTGGATTGTAGCCAGACACCAGTAAGATACCCAAGAAACATTTTATTTCATCCTTGGTTACAACAAAATCAGGTGCATTTTTAGAAGAAGCATACCTCATTGATTCCTCTACCAGCAAATTTATCACATTCTCATCAAAAAAAAGTTCAAATAGTTCAGTTGGATTCATATTTTTGTACAGTTCATTTTTATTATCAGGAATCATCATGTTATTATGTTTTGGTGGAACCTCTAAATCTCCAGATATCCAAGAAAAGTTTTTGTCTAACACAATACGTGGCGTAGTACATGACTCATCTTGTTTGTTGGCCCCATCATCCATGTCAATATCACCACCTATTCTTTGGTTATTGTGTAATACAATTTCAGCCCTTGCAGACAGTTGGCGTCCTGGTAATCGATTTATATCGAAATCATCTTCTTCGTCCCCCGATTCTTCATCTGTAAGAATATTAGGCTCAGGAGGATCAATGAATATCTGATCCACTGCTAAATCATCTTCATATACCATTTCGAGAGCTTCTTCTAAAGTAAAACCCTGCCCGAAAAAAATAAAAATGGAAATAATTGAATAGTTCCGTATTGACCTAGCGTTGCCATATGGCAACACTGAGATAACGGTCACTATAAATGTAACTTAAAAAATAATTTTATTCATTTTACAACATTATTACCAAAGTTTCATGTGTTTATTTTATACTTATTACGAAATTACGCAAAAAAATAATAATATAACCAAAAAATATTACTCACTCGAATCGAATGTCCATTTTGTATATAAACACAGAAGTTCGCTGTTTACAAAGGTCTCCTAACAAAGTGCAAACACACAATAAACAAATAGATTAGAAAACACGTGTTCCTAAAAGCTTACTGAAACGACTTCTAGCTCCATCTCTGTTATAAAAAGAATATTTCATACCTTAGGAATATTTTTGCAGACACCTGTTTCGCGTTGCCATATGGCAACGCTGGGCTAAAATGGGTTAAAGTAAAAAGTGTATATATGACGGAGAAAAGGCTTTATTATTTGTATTTCGCTCAGATTACACTTCCTCGGCAATAAACTTCTGAGATCAACACATAATAAGCGCCTTCTACTCCTAGTAATATAATATATTATAAAAGTACTCCCTATAAACTTAATTTGTTTTAGGAATTGTGTGATATTTCTCACAAGTACGGAGCTTTAACCTTTGTTGACGAAGTCCATGCGGTTGGTTTATATGGTAAACACGGTGCGGGGATAGGAGAACGGGATCATGTGATGCACAAAATGGATATGATATCAGGAACGTTAGGGAAAGCATTTGGAAACGTAGGAGGTTACGTGGGTAAGTTTTGTAGCAAACATTTTTATATATTGGGTTTGTAGTAGGTTATGTTAGATTTAAAGTGAGTGGGTCAAATTCGATCCTCCACTGCGACTCGCATATTTCAACAACAAATTGAACTTCTTAACAAAGCCGATTCGTGTATTTGGTGAATGATATTTCAAGTAGGTATTGCATATTGTAAATTTTAATTACACCTATTTTCAGGCCTTTGTCCTCCCATATAAGGACGAAAAATACGATTAAATACACGGAACATGCGGCAAAGTGTTGCTTAAATGTGCTATTTTAGCATTTCATTACTAACGTTTACTAAACCATAGATAATGCTCGTAACGTCTATGATTTATATTTTGGCGGTTTGTTGCAGTTATTTTCACACTTCAACAGATGTTGTTTTGATTTAGAGGCTCGGTTATTTTTTCTTGAGCAAATTTAGTGCAATTTCTGAAATTCTGACACAATGAACAAATTAGACGAAATTAGACATTGTTGACTGGAGGCTGAGCAATTTTTTCAATTTATTAAATATAGAATCAAAATCATACGTTGTTAAAACTAAAGCGAGACCCCGTTCGAATTTAATAATATTAAAACAAACCTCCAATAATGGGCAACGGCAAGATCGCGGTTTCAATATAAGTCGTTTGGTTAACAGGATCTAGTAAACGTGAAATAATATTTTGTTGATCCTTTTTACTATTTGCAACCCAAATATAATCGTGGTCTATATAAGGTTTCATAGATTTAAAAATTGTACCGCGATCTATCTATTGAACTTCATGCGCAAAAGAAGCAACACATTTCATCGTTTTGTAAACTTGAACTCTTTTCCAAACAAAAACAAAGTATCATTACTATGGCATTAGAAAGCGCGCGAAGAGGTGCAATAGTTTCGTATAACAATTAGGTTTCCTCGAGAAAGTCTATTTTTTGGGTAAATCAATTTTTTATTAGAATTTGGAAATTACAGGAGTACGCATGACGCCTGCGGTGCCGAAAGGGGGTTGGTTTGGTTTCTGTGAGTGGTATTTTCAAAACCGTGCACTACGACAATACTGTCTATTGCGCCTCAATCTAAATTAGATTACCCCTTTAGGTCGATTTTCCCAAGGAAGTTAATAATCTCTGAAGGGATAAGTCTATGTGCATCCTCAGGGCGCACAAACGCATGTCCTAGGGTCTGTAGTCTGTAGTCAGCTGCCACACAGTAGTACAAAATGTGTTCCGCAGATTCATCTTCTAGACAGATACGACACTCGATGTTTTCGACAAGCCCTATTCTGCCCAGATGATGGTTTAACCTCCAGTAAGGATTCCAGTTATAGACCTGATCTCTTCTCAGTCCATGTTTAGCAAGGCTTCTGTTTTGAGTATAAATGTCCTTTGATAATGGCCCTTGCCCGTTTTAAGCCTGGTATCTCATTCCTGTATGCACTTGCTTTGTGGTCTATTTGGTACGATAGTTCTCTTTGCCAGATTTAAAGATATTCCTAGTCGGGGTTCCGGACCTATGAACTAGGACTTCCTGGTAAGTTGGTGTACACTACTTCGTCACCCGGAACTGGGATCCGAATGCATGGTCAAGAGCTATGTGGAGTCAAGTTCACATAGTATGTTCCTTTGTCCATCACAACCTACCAATTGGCCCCCACCATCCATTTTGTATATTCTGTATAGGTAGCCATTCTCGCCACCCTTTCAAGATGGAAAATAAGGTGTAGTGAATGGTTTCCAGCACCGCCGTGGGAGTGGTGCCAATTGCACTCGTAATCGTCAGGCATGCTTGCCTCTCCTGTGATTTTACTGGCACTTGATCCCCGAGACCACGTAGACATATGTGATCTTAGGCCTGACTACCATCACATACATATAGCCAGTAGATCTGTTTGGGTCTCATGACTCAGTCTTTCCGACGATTCAGTGTTGTCCCAAGCTAGGATCACTAAGTCGTCTGCATAGGTTTAAGCCTTAATGCCAAAGCCTTAGATAGTATGCAATAATTTTATATAACAATCAGGTTTTCTTGAGAAAGTCTATTTTTTGGGTAATTTAATTTCATATTGAAATTCGCATCTGCCAGGAAAACGCATGTTTTGCCTCCTCGTTTAGTAGAAATCAAAACAAAAATAATATTGTATAATACTGGAATCTTCAATTCGAGAAATGGTAACTGGACTGCCCACCGAATCATAGGAGGGTTTGAGGTGTCGGGATAGGGCTGAATTGATATAAAATAATGCAACATCAAAATAGCTGGTATGATCCAGACACTGCACGATTATGAAATGTTTTATTGGTTGTTTGTAACTATTTAATAAATTATAATTATTAATGAATTATTGTTAATTGAACATTTAAAAATTGTTTCCAGCTAGTAATTCCTCTCTGATTGATATGGTTCGATCTTACGCAGCTGGTTTTATATTTACAACTTCACTGCCGCCTACAGTACTTGCTGGTGCTTGTAAATCTATAGAAATCCTGGCCTCTGATGAAGGCAGACAACTACGAGAAAAGCATCAAGCCAACGTGAAATACCTCAGAAACTCACTGCTTAATAACGGTTTTCCCGTAGAACATACTCCAAGTCATATCATTCCAATCAAAATAGGAAATCCGTTACGATGTGGAGCTGTCTGTGATACTTTGCTTAAAGAAAAAGGTCATTACATTCAAGCGATAAACTATCCTACGGTGGCTAGAGGGGAGGAGAAATTAAGATTGGCACCAACGCCTCATCATTCAAAACAGCTTATGGATACCTTAGTACAGGATTTGAAAGATGTATGGATAGACCTGGAGCTTCCATTAACAGGAAAACCTTGTGGGAAGGTAATTTGAATATTTGATTTATTTTCAAGTTTTTCTAACGCACTAAAAAGTAATATGTTAAAACTTGCTTTTATTTAATTCACGTAATTAACAAAAAATTTCAAGTTTTCAGATATTTCTTAATAGTTAAATAGATATTTGAGTTTTATGTTGAACAAAATAAATGAGAATTTTCGTAGTTACACTGCAAAATGGTGTCCCAACTTTTAAATTTTGCGTTTATTTGTTTCAATTACTTGAATTGAATAAATTTTAATATCTTCAGTCTAAGAAATTTGAAAGAGAAAATTTTATAGATATCATTACTTATATTGCTTATCCGTTTTTAGCATTGCCAATTTTGTCAAAAGCCACTCCTGTTTGATTACTACGAGTCGAGAAATAGTAGAAGTTGTGCACAAGATGTTCACTGTGATATACCCAATTGTCCTCAACTAGTGGCCATTACCATATAACAAGAATTACATAAAATGCAAATGTTAGGTGTTGGTTACTCTTGGTGTCTAATATGTTGATGTTTATTATTTACACTTAAAAAAAAATATATACTACTATTATTGAATATTTATTTGAGTTTATTTTATTTATTTCATTCCTAATCCTTTTTCCAGGTGTGTTCACTTGTTATTGTGCGGTAAGGGAATTTACTCAAAACGTTAATTCATTTGAATTGGATTGTACACGACGACGACATAATTTTAGTAGGGTCGTTTGGAGAGATGCATATTAGGGTGGAGCGATTTTATACAAGAAAAAATTATCTTTAATTTTTCTTTTGACCTGTGTGCTCGATTGGTGCCTTTTTATGTGGTTGATGAAATGGCAAAATCTGGGTTCCTAAATGTGACGTCTTCAGGTTCCTAGATGACCCCGAAAATTTACCTAAAATAAAAAATGTATAAATAACCAAATAATTTTGTTTATTTTACTAGTAACAGCTCTTTGCTTGGTTTTCTTCGCAGAAGACCAACCCAGAACCCACCACGAGGAGGTGGCTGCAAATCGGGTTCCACCCATTCCCACCCTCCCAATTTATCTTCAAAACTAAACAAAACTAAACGTAAAGGTACCTTAAATAAGTATTTCGAAGTTACTCACAGAAATGTTTTTTGTTTTCAACTTTTGGCAATTTTTGTCTCGATGATATTCTAGCTCTTATCAATCCATCACGTGATGTTGTGCCACAAACTAACGAAGAAGCTTCGGTAACCAACTTTATATGCCGTTCAACCGCTTGCGTATGGCAGGGAAATCATTTCTGAAAGTTCATCATCACTTACGTTTTTGATTATAGGAGGCTCTGTTATTTCAACTGACTGCCAGTATACCAAGTCAAAATACTCTTTGGCAACAAAATTAATAGGTGGTACTTTAAATTCGCGAACACTTTCGTCTCTATTCTGTGATCTGCACTTTAATATGCGACGTAAAAATAACTCCCGGATGTGTTTTCGATCATCAGCTAACATGGCGACTAGTACATTCTCAGAGTGAGCAAAATAGCCGTTTCGTTGAATAACTGGGTCCACTATCTTTTTTATTTCACTTGGTAAGTACCGAGACGATTTTATCATATGAAATAGATGTTTTGCTCCGTATTTGCAGGACAATTGGAACTTAATTTGAAACCAAGTAGTCGCATACACATTGACAAATACTCCGCCAAAATTTTCAATTGACTTGACGGGTCTTTAGTAGAAATATACAAACGCAGTATCCTATTAGCCGTTGTTAGCCACCTGGAATGAGATATCTTTCCAGGTTGCCTTTCTGCAAGCTGCGACGAAATCAGGCCGCTTTTGATTCCTAAGCACATTTCATAAAGGTACTTTTGATCCGTGCTTAGTTCATCTATATTCACAACAGGGAATTCAGCATCTACTTTCTCAAAGTCAACCACTGCCATTTGCTCACATCGATCAAGAAGTTTTCCGATAGTACCTGTAAAGCCACGAGGATCATTTGTTTTTCCGTCTAACTGTTGCACTAAATGGCGGAGCGGTAGTTCGTTAGCGTGTGACAAACATATGAACCAATGAACTGTCTTCCCAAGTGAAAGTTCTATTTGTCTAATAACACCATTCTTGAAACCAGTATTGACAACGGTCCTGTCACAACCGATAACCTCTATCGTACTCAAATCATCACCCAATGAGTCTTTTAGGAACTTTGTGATGCTGTCTTTAATGGACTTCGCACTACCGTTCTCTGGAGATACGTGTCCCATGTATTTAGAGCCTGGTTCAGCCAAGATGACGATGTGCTCATCAGTAATCGATTTAGTACGTTGACTTGACTCTGTTTTTTCAAAAACTAAGGTTCTGTCTTTTCTCCCGTCAAAGTAAATTCCAAAAGTTGAAGGAAGCTCGTCATCTGTCTCTTTTTTAATAAGACCCGTCTACATTTCTTGCGTTCCCTTCTAATTTTAGATCTGTCACAACTAAACTGATTCTATTAGCAAAACTAACCCAAACAAAAGACAATCTCCCCACCACACTATTTGGTTTACTGTTTGGTTTACAGCTGGAATGTGTCTGCCTGTTAAGACTTGTTAGCGCTTACTTAGAGCCTACAGGTATTAACAAACTTAACGTAATTACTGTATATTTAGTAATATATAAACTTAGTAATGTAGTAGTTTTTCAGATAAGTAATTATTATACTAGTAAGAGAGTGGAAAACGCTGAAAATTATTGAATTTAAATGGCTGATAGGAATCTGAAAATAAGTCAGTAAGTGGCACAGGTCTTTTTATGAGTTTTCAGAAGAGAATAAGATAAATTATAACACTAGAGATTAAAAGACTATAAGAAAAATATGTTATAGAATTAAAATTCGAAGTTAAAAAAATTACTGATAATGAGAAATTTCCCCCCCTCCTAGGAACCTGAAGATTAAGTCCGATAAGAGTGAGATTTTTTTTGGTCCATACTCACCCTAAAAGACATTTATTCCGATACCAGGCATCATCAGATTATAAAATTGAGAAAATCGCCCCACCCTAATGCATATACTTGTAGGCGCCACTAATGCTTGATTCGATTTTTTCACAGGCATACGGTTTGCGGTGCCAAGGTTGAAAGATGATTTGCCGGTATTTGGCGAAATTATCGTGACCGGTATATGATCTTCTTTGCACATGCACATATGAGTATGCGCTACTATACCGTTCGGTATTTTTGTCGTTTCGAACAATATTACATTGGAGCTGATACCACAAAAGGGTTCCGGCCCCCAAAAGGGTGTTTCAGTCCCCCTCTTTGCTAGGTCATCTGCTATTTTATTTCTATCTCTTCTAGTGTGTCCTGGAATCCACAGTAAGGTAATTGTTCTCGCCTAGTTCACTGAGTTTGTATTACGTCACCATTTTGGAACTGATTACACAGGAGCTCAGTGCTTTAACCCATTTACGGCCAATGAAAGAAAAAAACTGAAATATTGAAAATAATATATTTTTCTTATTAAAAAACACTAAAGTAACACATATTTATGTTTGAAAAAAATTAAAATTAGTCACTTCTCAAAATAAATGATGTTGCGTATACGCATCAATGGCCTAAAGCGTTAAGTGGTATTGCCGAAAACAGTCGGCGTGTCAATAAACTATGCAACGTTCACAAATGTAAATTGTTTGACTTTTACACACACGACATCTTCTACGAGAATCAGTTCTAATGATAACATGCCCAGTTTGATCAATCCTCACTTCATTGGGTGGTTGTGATGGAAGTACCCTTGGGACAAAGTTCTTCATTTTTAAAAGTTGGACTGCGATAAATGATTTGAAATTTAGTTGTGGCATATTATTATCATTCACAGTATTGTATATTTTCCAAGCATTTACAAGAGTACTGTCAATTGCATTTATAAATAGTGGCCACCACCATTTCTTACCCAACACACGGGATCTATAGTCCCTGTGGCGAAGAATCCTTGGGCTTTCAAAAGAGACAACAGTTTGTGAGAAGCGAAAAAGTTATCAAAGAAGATATGATTCTGAACATTTTTCACAATTGACAAAAGTTCAAGAACTACACTCGCGCCAAGTCCAAGATCAGTTTTCTTTTCTGCAGCTCCCGCGTAAGGAATGAACTGGTAAAGGTATCCACTCGAAGAAGAAATGCACCAAATCTTGAATCCAAAACGGACAGGCTTGCCTTTGATGTACATCTTGCAAGAATGTCGCTCAAAATAAGGAACCATTTGCTCATCAATAGACAAGTCAAATGAAAAAATTCCAAACTAAAAATTCCTGGATTGAGTGGGTCAAAAAAGGGACAGAGCTTTGTGAATTTGTCAGTTACATCCAGGTTGTCATTATCACTCAAATGTAGCTTCCGCTTTATTGTTTGATTGTTTATGTACTTCCCCGAACACTATTTCCGTACTTCCCAAGACTTGCTGACAGTTTACACTTATTCGGCCGTTGATGCGAATACGCAACAACATAATTTCTTATCTAATTTAGGGGAGCGAAGAGTATTGTAGGTCAGGCATTTGAATTTTATTATAAATTTTGAAATATATTTAATAAAATGTGAGTACCAAAATTTTGAAAATGATTATATGTGTATATTTTGATTTTTGAAAATTTCTGATCAACATGAAACAAAATTCGATTTTTTTGGACATTTCCCCAAAGAGAACAAATGAAGAACTATTTTAAATATGATCTAATCAGATTTGTTGGACATTATATCAATGATATACGAACGTAGTTCATGTTCAACTTGAATTCATTTTTGATAAAAAAATCATTTGTGCAGTGTTGCGTAAACGCATCAACGGCCGTAAATGGGTTAATGTCAGCTTGACTATCCGACATTATGATAATCCTTTGCCTTTATCAATATTGAACTGGGCATACTTTCTTATGGCGTTAATTTCCGCTCGAAAGATACTTTTCCCAAGCTTTCAGAGTGTTTGGTTCCTGGCCCGTACACTCCTATCCCAGTTCCTTCAATTGCTTTTGAGCCGTCTGTGTACCATTGAATGGCGTTCTTTCCAAGTCTAGTAATGGTATTTGGATCCCATTCCTTCTTGTTGCTTAATTCCGTAACGAATTTCTTTGAAAAGTTATACTTTTTCATTATACCATCTGGCATTTCCCAGGTTTTCTGATTTCTAAGAAGCGAGGAGGTGGTTTTTTTTAAGATTCCCTCTCTACCTAGTCTATCTTTTTCTTTCTGCAACACTTTCCAACACCATATGTAGTGGTGTGAGGTGAATAATTACTTCCATGGCCGCCGTTGAGCATGTTCTCATTGCTCCTGTAATGCATATACAGGCTAGTCTTTGAATTTTGAAGAGGTTTTCTCTCGTCGTCAATATGCTAGTTCTACTACTCCACGCAATGGCTGCACAAGAGATAATTGGTCTCACTATAGTGTACATCCAGCTAAGGATTTTTGGGCTACAACCCCAATTTCTCCCTGCCAGACTCCTGCACACCATTAGAGCCATTTTTGCTTTGTATATAATCTCCTTTTCGTGTCCACAGGAGTTTACTGTCTACAGTCAAACATATAGATACTTGACTTCTTGTCTGCATTCAACCTCGCTCCCATCAAGTTTAATGGTTTTGAGATTGAGTTTTCTTTTCTTAGTGAAGACTATTAAGATGGTTTTGGTGGGGTTGATGTTAAGTCAGACTTGCCTACACCAGCTATTTGTATAGTTCAGACCCTTTTGTACGATCTGTTTTCGGATATCCTCCGTCATCCTGAGGAAAGCACGCCAGAACATTCTAAGAAAAGGATAGTTGGCACCTCATATTAATACTATACTCTAAGGTTGGCACCGAAGGAAACACCATTGCTGTCGAACAAAACAAACCATTCTATGGACAGATAACAGCTAGAATAAGGGTAGGAATAATGCCCACTAACTACCCAGACTCCTGTTTCAGTGGAAGAGCTTGCAGCTACAAATGAAAAGATTCTGGAATAAATTGTAGAGCAAAGGTAAAAACTAGATCTAAATTCAGCTACCTGCAATTCAGACCAGGCTGGATACTACTGTCTTGTGTTGACAAAAAGTCACAGTTGAGTGGCTGAAAAGCATAATTCAGGAGCTGTAGCCACATGAGAGTATTTCGCTCAGACTGGAAGAGGAAAGTAATATTCCTCCGAGATCATGGTGACATACCTTCCTGATAGTCTGGAGTCCACGAAGGAGAGAATTCACCGATTTTTAGAGGTTCAAAACCAGGTCCTCAATATACAAAATTGGAGAATTCTGAGAAGGGTTGACGAAGGCCCCACAGTAGAGCTCGCCCATTCAATGGACCCCATCTCCGCACAAAGGATGGAAAAAAGTGGCAATATGGCCAACTACAAGTTTGGCCAGACAAGAATATTACCGAAATAAAGGGACGCTCCACAGCCTATGGACTCAGAGTCTGCTTCAACTAGCAAAGCAGACAAAAAAGTCACAGAAAAAGGAATCTGCAGAGGATAGAAAGGGATAGACGAAAGATCCCATGAGTCAGTAAACTGGCAGCCAACAAAAATATTAGGTTTCTGCAATTAAATCTCCATCTTGCAATGTAGACATCATCAACAGAGATAATAAACATATTTTTGTCACTACAAATAAGAAAGTTGCTTTGCTATAAATATAATACAGAACCGGCATGTCTCTGATGAGGTTTCGATGTCGGACCATAGAATCAATGTCGAGGCTGAGCGGAAGCATGTCCATTCCTGTCGAATACCAAAACGGACTGATTGGTCTCATATAAGAACAATGTAAGTTCAGATATTGAGAGCGTAACCTATACGATTGAAACTATAGAGGAACTTGAAGCGGCCTCACACTGGTTCAATCAAAGCTTTTAATAGAGCTAAAAGTATAGGCAATTTGGAGTGCTACAAAAAGGCTCTAACGGAATACAACAATGAGCTCAGAAGGCATAAGAGAAGAACATAGGTAACTCACACTGTGAGAAAGAGTTGAGAAGTTTAAATAAATAAACTTAAAAACTATGTAAACAGTTCTATTGTAAATAAACAGGAAAACTACGCAAATGGAACGAAAGAGTAGAGTGAAAACCACGTTGGAACATTTAACATCTTATCACCAAAATGGCAAATTCAATGAACAATATTCACTTTGACTTATCCAAAATTGATACGTGTGGAAACTGGAGGGGGTTGTCTACTTTTCACATAGCCACCATAAACAATGAAATGACAGTATCAGCACCTAATATTGGAGGCTGAGAGATAACTGACAAGTCGTATCACCGTACACCAACTAACGACAAGTAGATTCACTTGCGTCGGAACGTTTGAAATTTATGGTACATCGTCTCTCTGGCGCCGTACTCCCCGTTATCGCCGCGCAACCCCTGTACTTCCCACTTTCTCGATTTAAACTCGCCAGAACTCAGCAGACGATAGGCGGGGTGAGGAAATTTTCGGTGACCACTGAATCGACGAAGTGAATTTACTTGTCGTTAGTTACTGTACGGTGGTCGTATGAATGGGTCGCTTTCTTATAGGAACAGAAGTGGAGGGAGATGATGGTGGGAAAACGGTAGGTGGGGTATTGGATGGTAAACGGTTGTTAGATATTTGGCGGGTAAATAATGGTTTCCATGTCGTTCACAAACGTTGGACGTCATCTCTTTTGTTCATACAATTTGGACATTTCTCTATTTCTATGGCCTCTTTAATAGTATGGGATTTTAGGGATCGAATTGGGGCCACGGTTTTGGTTCCGGAAAAATTGATAAAATGACCTGTTTGAATTCTACGTTATTGGGCTGATGTATTGTTGGAATCTAAATTTTTGACGGATAAGGAATATGTAGAAATTATATGTTGTACTCGACGATTTGTTTGACCTATTTGTAAGTTTGGGGACAATTACAACAGGGAACCTCCTACAGACCCTGCTTTTCGTTATGAGCTTTATCTTTTACTGGCCTAACTAAGTGGGAAATTTTTTTGTCAGTGGTGAAGAGGGTTTTTATGTCTGCGGGCCTAAGGACTTTACTTATTTTGTCGGTGACACCTTTGATATAAAGAAGAATTATTCAATTTCCTTTCTGAGAAGAGGATTCAGAAGAAGAGGGGGAGCTAAATGTCGTTGATTGTTTTTATGTGATTCTTATTGGAACTATTTTGTAGAAGGGCATGTTCTAAAGAAGTAAGTTCCGAAAGTCTACTATTATTGTCGCTGAATCGAATTGAATTGGCATTTAGATAACGGTTGGTGTGTGTGGGTTTTCTATTTACGGAATGTGAGAAGCTACATAGGATTTTTGATGATAAGGATATTAAGAAAAGGTAAACATGAATTATCTACTGTATACTAGAGGATGGATACCGTTCAGATGGACTAGGAAATAATCCAATGCTTCCCTTTCATGAGGCCAGATAACAAAGGTGTCATCAACGTAACGTAACCAACAGGTGGGCTTTAGTTCAGAAGAAGAATTAAAGGTGATTTGTTCAAAATTGTCCATGAAAATGTCGACGATGACTGGTGAGGGATGAGATCATATTGGGGCTCCCTTAGAATTTTGTTTTGAAAGGTGAAATATGTATTAGAGACATATAGTGTTTGATAAGGAAGAGGGTATCTTGCAGAATTTGATGAGTAGTTTCCAATATATGTTAAGCTTCAAAATATTATTGATTATCTTGCTGTCGAATTTTGAAGTGTGAGATAGCGACCAAATAAAAAAAATTAATTATTTACTTAATTACAGTTACCTGTAAATAATTGTCATATAAGTAAAGCGTGATATATAGACGTCAAAAAATAATAGTTCAATACTATTAAACGCTTTACAAAATTAGAAAAATTAATTTCCAAAGAGCAGACCGTCCACTAAGAAGCAACAACTACTTCTCGGGCTATATGCCCCGACAGACATTGAATTACACTTCTAAGGTAAACGGGGTTGGTATATCTGTTAAGATAGAACCAACCATTCTGGTTTGCGATTAGAAGGAATAACATCACTCTTAACATTTCCTTTACTAAGGCTAATGTATTGGTGTGGTATCAACGTAGTCTCTAGTCCAGGATTATGCTCTCAGAGCTTCTGGACGAATAGTATCTACCTTGTGGTGATGAGGCGCAAAAACGCCGAAACCGGTCCACAAGTGATGTTATTCCTTCTAATCGCCTACCAGAATGGTTGGTTCTATCTTAACAGATATACCAACCCCGTTTACTTTAGAAGTGTAATTCAATGTCTGTCGGGGCATATAGCCCGAAAAATGAATGTTGTTACTTCTTAGTGGACGGTCTGCTCTTTGGAAATTAATTTTTCTAATTTTGTACAGCGTTTAATAGTATTGAACTATTATTTTTTGACGTTTAAAATTAATTATTCTTGATAACGGTAGCTGGAACGCTACCAGAACGTTGAAATAAAAATATAAAAACGGTTGTTGTTAATTTCCCAAAAATAATAATAAATATAAGGTAAGCTCGTGTTTGGGGCAAGTGCACCCTTACATAATTATTTTGTTCTCGATTCGATATAGGTGCTGCCATCCATCAACTACTACTCTAAGACATGTTTTCTAAGTATAGAGTCGATAATGTAGCGTTCTACGCTTGATCAAATGTTAACGTTAACTGTATGCGCCTAAATTCTTTCGTTGCCGGTGAGATTAGTGTGCCCGTGTGTTGAAGAGCTGATTTCATAGGGAAACAGTTGAGTCAAGTTATCAAATTTTGCACCATTCTTTTAGTTTTTACTTAAATTGTAATGATATGCTGAAATTTGATGAAACGCATATATTTTATTGATACTATTAATGAGTTTGCACTTACCCCTGTGGATTGTAAAGTCGGGTAAGAGCGGTTTATTAGGCCGGGGCAAGTGCATCTGACAGATGCACTTGCCCCAGTAGTCACATAACACAAAGCATGACTTGTTTTCCAGGAAAGCTAAGATATAGTTCGAAATTACGTCCGGAAAAGTTGCATACTGATATACAAAATTGACTTAGCCATTTTGAACATCCAAAGAGGTTTTTCAACCCTGGACAGAGCAGCTAGAGAATACAACATACCCAAGAGCACCCTACGGGACCACGTTAAAGAAAGGCGAGGAGCTAAAAGTTCAAGTTATGGGCGACCTCAAGCAATTCCTCGGGATTTAGAAATTCAGTTGGCCGAATACATAAAAATTCTCGAAAAGTGAGTTTGGATTATCAAGACGTGAACTTTTAGACGTTGTACGAACTTTTGTTTTAAGCAATGAGATAAAAACGACATTTTGTGGGGCGAGTGCGATCCCATGACATTAAAAAAAAAATTAATATGTAATAATAATGAAATTTTTAATTTTACTAAACATTAGTCTGAAGAGGGTGCAGATGGCGTTGACTTTATTCCTTTTAGTAAGTATATAGAGGTGTACATCTGAATATTTCAGCCATTTTCTTTCAAATAGTTTCTCTTAAATATTCGGTGAAAGTTCATCTAATCATAAAACAGGGTGCACATACCCCACCTTACCTTACCACAAGAACATGTAGAAGATATTTAAGCTCCAATTTGTCTCTGCGGAACAAAATCTTAATTTATTACCTGGTGCTTAGAAGCATTTAGTTATATGGTGAACAATTATGGGGTTGTAAATATTTCACAATATTTCGTTGACTCGGTATCTGGTCTTAAGGATTTAATAATAAACGTTTATAAATCCCTCATTGTACAGTAAACAGTAACATATCCGTAGTCGGTAAAATATAGATACTAAAACTAAATATTATTTTACCAACAAAACATTTCAGTTGTGAAATAATCATACTATTAGGCATTATCGAAGAAACGAGTACGATACGATATTGCTATTGCTATCGGATTAACGACTATCTGCTGTGGGTTTTTCTCTAGAATCAATGTTGGTGTTAAGTTAAAACGAAATATCTTGGAATTGAATTTACCAAAGATAGCGATAAGCATAAACATTATAAAGACCTTTTTTTTAATCGGTTATTTAACGTCGGTATATTTCTGCAACTCAGGCTAATCACCGACGCCAGGAGCACTCTACCCCTAACCGGAATTTTTGCCGAGCCCACTAGTGTTCGAGCCAGTGGTAGGGATCTTTATCGAGCCCAACATCCATGGACTCGGGACCTCAGTTTTATATCTCATCCGAAAGACGGCATATCTACATTATACCTCGTGCTCATTGGTATAGTGCCTGCGAGCTGTGATATGCTACTGACCCTAGTAATCTAAGGTGTTTCGCTGCAGGCTGTACGGGCTCTACGACGGTGTTTCCCCAGTGGTCACTCATCCAAGTACTAACCTCGCTCGACCTTGCTTGGTTATAATTATCGCATCAGAAGCGTTCCACTACAAAGCTGGGCCGACGCCCTTATAAAGACCTTCCAGAATAAAGTATTACGTGCCATGGTATGTAATAAATTTAGACATTTGATGGGAGGTAGTAAATAGGCATCATACAATCCATAAGTATATTGGTAGGACCTATATTTGTACATTAGTGATTAATGCATATAAGATGTAGGTGTTAGGCTAAGCTTGCAGACTAAATAAAACTTTAACAACTACACAATATGTCTACAAAATACATTATAATGAGAACTGGAAATGAACAACTGGATAGAGACTTGACGTTTCGGAGTATTTTAGACAATAAAGAGTATATACACTATTAAGAATACAAACGAAATAAGCTACCTAGGTATTAATATAAACAACAGAAATTTTGAGTCAGAAGAAATTAACATATAAGCCCGTTCAGTATTAAAACCGTTGCACGTCACATCTGTCATAACTGTACTATGTTGCCAAGCCCTTGAAATAATATGAGAATCTAGTATATGTCAAATGAAGTTTATCAAATATTCTAGGATAGGTTTAGTTATTGATGGTTATTGCGTGCAAAGAAACTTCTACTTATTTCAGTTACATACAGAGATGTTACATATAAAACTTTAATTTGTATGTTAACCGTACATCACTAAGAAATTCTTATTTTCAAAACTATGGAATTATTTTTAGCACTAAAAAGGTATGTTTGGAATAGTTAACACTTTATCAAGGAAAAAATATTATCTAATATAATTTTTAGGTTACAATTACCTAAGTACATGTTGGCTTCTAAAATGTTGTCACTACAATATGAAAGATTGATGTAAGGTTTACAGACAAATTATAAATAAAAAAGTTCTAATAACCTGGATCTACCTCCTTTTTAAAGGTAGGCAATTTTATTTTATATTTTGTTGAAATAAATCTTAAAATTTTTTTAGAAAAGCCGGGATGTGAAGCTTTAGTGTGTAGGTCATTCTCAACAAGGAAAATCATCCTGAGATATATGATCATAGCAAAAGAAAATTGTGCAGAAAGCACCACCACAGCTCAGAAAGGAAGAGCAAATCCATTCTATTCTCCGAGTGAAGGTATATGCGAATGATTGACTAAATCGTAGCACTAAAATCAATACATATTATAATTATCAGTATATTGGTGAATTATTTATCACTCCATCATCTTCTAATCAATCCAAATTTATATTTACCATTTTGTTTTAGCTCTCCAGCATCTACCACAACTGAAAGTATTGCTAATAAATGATTGATCGAATGAGACCTTTCAATTCAATAAAAACTATTAAATTAATTATTTGTAGTTTTTATAAAACTTTGTGATATGCACATGTACCTTTAGAAAATGCTGCCTGAATTACTTATTTTGAATATCATGATTAAAATAAAATAATAAATAATGCCACCCCAATTTTTATGGAATTGTTTTATTAAAAAGAAACATTGCAAATTTATAAATTAATTACTACACCGAAAAGTTTGTAATACTATTTTTTTAAATAAAGTAGAACAATAATTGTCAAATAGAAATCTTTCAAATTTGAGAGGTTCACGGACAAACCAATTCCAACCCGCAACTTCTGGAATGCATCTATCGGCTTGCTTGGCAGTTCCCAGTATTAACTCAATAGATGGAAGGTAAAACTTTGTGACTATACTGTTCTATCATATCCACAATGTATTTTGTTGGGGGGTTTGTTTCTGAAAAAAACATTTATTGAAAGGGCAGTATTCAAATAACCAATTCATTTCTTTTCAAATATACCTATATTATTATTTTTGTAAAAATAAAAGTAAAACAGCATTTATTGTCTATTAGGTATAATTTGAAGTAAGAATTTTAAATGTATTAAACTAGTTGTGTAGTCTTCTGAATTCTAACATATAATTTGCTATATCACTGTTCAAATACAGTTTGTATCTACTTACTAGGCTGTAATATAAATAAGCTCAGCTTCAACATTTGTTGATTGAATTCTATATTGTGTCATTAACCTAATATTATCGAAAAGCATTGTCCATAATTTATTAAAGGTTCAGAAAGATTCAATAGTAAGTAATTGGTTTTCAAACCATTTAAAAACATGTTCTTCATTCATTTTCCCATGATAATAACTCAACTGAGATTCATATAAAAATATACTTTCTGCTTCATCAATATAACCATTTTCATTCTCAGCATGTAATACAAAATATCTAGAAAAACAATTTTGCATTCTAAAATTTTACATAATCATTGAAACATACCTTTTGACATGAACAGCCTACAGCACCATTTTGGAAAATTAAGGATTCATTAATAAAAACAAATGTATACAGTGGTTTATTTTTGTTGAAAGTTCCATAAGTCCTCTTTGTGGATGTGTATCATATTTTAGTAAACTACTCTGGAACATTCTACATTGAATAATTATCGTTCTTCCTTCAATTACTGCAGTAACATTCCTAAAGTGACATGATTATCTATAAAAAAATGTCCATGTATAATTGCCAAGTATTAAGAATAATGTAACAGAATATAATAAATACAGTCGATTGGGTATAATATTGAACTTAATCATACTTGCTTCATAAACGCTGTAAATAGCACAAGGTGTAAATGCATCAACTATTGCAGTATTATTAAGTTTCATTTATACGTTTTTTTGGATGTGACTTAAACTTTGATAACTCATTACTGCTTGTGAAATATTACTCACAGGTCTTTGCAGTTTTTGTCACAACATAACCCCAAAAATGTCAAGACGTCAACTGAACCTGAAATAAACCATTTTAATCGCGGCAACAGCGCGCATTTTTGCCAACATAAAAAGTTTTTATTAAGACTGACGTTAGTTTGAGTTTAATATTTAATTAACCTACGAGCTGTATTTGATATGAAATTAATTACGAAACCTTTCTTTAAACATATATTCATATTCTTTAATACAATGCGACCTACAAATTTCAATATTTATTGAGTTTAGAGAGGCTTAACATAGTGATTGTCAGAGGATTGACAGCAGCAATCGAATGACATGATATAAACGAACGTCTCTTTTTCGACACTTTGATGACGTGCAACGGTTTTTGTACTGAACGGGCTATACTTACCTATTTGCTCACCGTATTACTAACTGAACTCGTCGCGCATTTAACTTCTCATGCGGATCAGGCAAATTCCCAAAGGCTAGCGGCGTGCTTGTTGATCAAACAATACAACTCTGCCTTGACTGGGGCGCCACTCAGGAGAAAGGCGCGCGCACCTTAATGTTGGGCCACAAATGTGTCGGACAGTATTTAACGCTTGCGTGTTATTTATGGGATTGAGATGCAATTGCGAGTAGAAAGTATCTGTATCCACGCATCATTTGTGGCGTTTTTTCAAAATAATCTAATACGATATTAATAACACAATATTCATCCTAGTTCACCCTAATACCCTCAGTTATATAATTACACTTTAACAAAGTACAGTAACAGGAGGACGACAGCAGTGACCTGTAATTATTCTTAATCATTCACTAACTGCATTGTTATTTCAAAATTTCCCTTTGTGAAGCAACTATCATTATAGGGATGAACCAAGTAGCGAGGTTTTTTTCGGTTTTGCCTTAGTAATTGCTCATCGTACAAATACGCCAGAGAACTTAACGCTGGTGAGCGTGCTCGTACCGTATTTGTGGGGAATTTTACTACTGAACGATGTTTGTGGCGAGTCACATAGAGAAATAATATATAATTGTCTAATTGTCTATGGCGAGTCATTTGTGGCGTAAGTAACATTTGTACCAAAGAATACATTTGTTTGTACCTTAGGTGTGCGGCCTTATTTATTGGTAAAGTTAAGTTATTTAAAAGCTCTAGTTTCATTATAAAGGTCCTTCCAATATATCGGGACAAATTTTTGCAGCATTTTTAACATTTCAATTGTAAATATTTGAAAGTTTCCTCGAATTTATTCCGAATAATATAATATGACATATTTTATATTCATTTTTCAATTGCTAGATATTTTGGGGAAATGTGCAATTATGAGGAGACTCACAGTTATACAAAATTATATCTTAAGTATAATGTACCGTCAACTGGGGCTTCTTTGATCAAAAAATATAAATTTATGATTGTAGTTAATTAACTAGTTGAGATATTTGGAACCAGAAAAAGGGAAATATATGCAGTTATATGTTTAATCTATACCTACCATTATTTGTAATTTAATGAACTTTATCAGAAATCAGAAAAAAAAATAAAAAAAGAGCTGATCAAAGTTTTACTGGATTTGGGGTAACTTTGATCATGTCTGATTTTTGCACTTATAGTCAATGAAACCCCATTCAGTTCTAATTTAAATAAAAAAAACATTTTTTTGATAATTTCTATATTTTATAACAAAAATATAGAAAAACTATAACGAAATAAACAAAATCTAACAATTTTCTTTGCAAGAAATATAAAAAAACGAACAAAATAAACATAAACTAACATTTTTGTTCTTAACAAATAAAAAACTATTTTTTTTTCTTAGTCTAAAGGTTTAACAAAAAAAAGTTGACTCAAAATAAACTTAAACTAGATATTAATTTGCTTTTTTTCAAAGAAACTGGCACTTTAGACCTCTACAAACTTTTCAAACTCCTTAAAAAGATATTGTCCCCTGTGATAGTTTGAAGGTTTTTGGCAATTTAAAATTTCAGACTGGCGAACATAACTTTCATCCAAGATGTCAGGAAAAACAAAAAAATTGTCCTTTTTACCCTTTTTAAATCTTAGGAAGCTAACATTAAAAAGATCGTCACCTAATATTTCCGTTATTTTACCTACAAAATATTTCTCAATCTTTGTATCAACAGTTTTCATTTTAACCAAAACAAAGGAATCAATTTTTAAGTCTTTATTTTCCAAATTTTTGGTCGATCTAGTTTCGTGGTTTTGGTTTTCCTCTTCTTCGTTATTTTCATCGTTTATAATTTCTTCCTCTAATTCACTCTCCATGATTTCTTCTTCAATAGCAATTGGTGGTAAGTCTGCTGTAAAGTGCGTTACGCTTTTACCTGGAACGACATTAGGCATTTTCTTTTTTTGTCTCCCTGAGGAGGTACTCGCACCCCCAAATCTTTGCTCTTTTAAGAAATCAATAAGTGTAGTAGCGCTTACGTCGGCGTCGGCTTCTTTATTTTCTTGAACATATCCCGGAATTTTTGATAACACCCTTGTAGGATCATATGGGGAAACTCCAGTTGCGGCAAATCCACTAATAAGAATTCTTTTTATTGCTCCGCCTTCGCCCGCGATATCCATCGCAGTCAAAGTTTGTTGAAGAAGTCTGGGAAAATCTTCTTTAGGCAAGCCACCTGTTTTTGGGTTTCTTGTTTTCCAGGCACTTAATGTGTTTCGCCAAGCCATTTTCATCGGCCTGAAAAAACAGACATTAAGAGCCTGTGTTAGGTGAGTGGAATGCGGAACCAAACACACAAAAGCGATATTATTTTTTTCGCAACACTTAAGAACTTCGTCCGTGAAATGTGCTGCCAAATTGTCCCCAATAATCACTTTTTTTCCTTCTAGTTTTTTTGCATGTGGCAAGAAGCATGTCATAAACCAATCTGTAAAAGTGGATGCCTGCATCCAACCATGATTCGTTCTATTATATCGTGAACCGCTACTGCAACACCTATCTTCACAACAAGGGCTACCTTTTGGACCATTTTCGGTCCAAGTATTCCACATCTTTGTAGATCTGTATATTACGTATGGCGGAAGTAGTACGCCGGACGCCGACCCACATATCATAATTGTTGTGGCAGATTTGGAAAAGTTACAGATTTGTTCGAGGTACTTTACACCTCGTCTATAAATTTTAAATTTCTTGCCGGGATCATCCGCCATATTTGTTTCATCATAGTTGAATAAATTGGATGGAAGGACATTTTCTATTGTTTTTTCTAAATTATCATAATATCTTTCCAACGATTCTATGCTAACTGTAGCTCTAGCTCTTTTAATATTTGCAGCGACCCTTTTGCAAACCTCAGACTTGTGTCTAATTAAGAGTTTATCCACCCAATCTATACCCGGCTTATTTTCCTTTAGATAAGGTATTACCTTACCCTGCTTGTCAAGGTAGTTTTTTGCTAAGTATGTCGTCTTTAGACAAGGGATATCCCCAGTCGCCACAGGTGGCGGCGCTTTTGACAAGTTGCAGTTCTTCTTGTATAGTGAATAATGTAGGTCGTCCCACTGCACGAAAGTGTAGCCCTTTGTACCTGTTATACAATGTCCCAAATGGAATCCCAAATCGTACTGATGCTTGCCGTAAACTTACATTTTCATCTGTAATTTTTTTTAACGCTTCTTCGATGACATCCTCTTTATAATCTTTATACTTTCTGACCCCCAAAGTTCTTACATACTTTCGAACCATATTTCTGGAAGGTAAAAAGAATATATAGATAGGTAGGTGTTTAGGGCGTCGAACGTCTCGAGAGTCTCGAGAAATTTGACGAACTGTAGGTAATAAATTAATAATTAAAACTATACGGGGTAACTTTGATCATGATCAAAGTTGCCCCTATAAGAGCGATCAAAGTTACCCCATGAAGCATTTGGAAAGCTAGAGGGTCTGATATTTACTTTGGAAAAAATCTAAAAAAGTTATTTACATAGCAGATAAATAAGATTTCATATAAAATAATAAAAATAGGATCATGATGGAACACTAAAGCTGTGGACTTGAAATTTCCGAAGCTTCATAAAATAATAAATGTTAAAAGTAAACTTTCTTACCTTGTAGTACCGGAACCGCGCCAAAATGCACCAACATATGTTCACTGTCACGAACGTGACACCTGCGCAGTAAATCAAGAAAGCAAAGGTTGGGACACCTGTTATCAAAGAAGCCCCAGTTGACGGTAATCCTTGTTTCTAGCTGTGGATAGAAGTATAAGAACTTACTTTTTCGGTAGAAAATAATTGTACAAAAATGTTTGCTTTTGATAAAGTAATAAAGGTCATTTCGTCCGACCTTGTAAAAATAATATTAGACTGCTTCCTGAAATGGTCTATAAGGATCGTACACATAGAAAGTCGTTATTCAAAAGATAGTGATTTAAGCTGAAATGTTAGTTATAGCTGCTTTCCTTATAACTGACGATTTTAAAAAGTAAAAAATTTCCTCTATATTGATCTAGTTTCCTTGAACTTTTTATTCCATTATAAAATAGCATTTTAATAGTACTTTTCATCTTTTTCCCCTTTTGGTGTATTTTTTTCATGCAATAGTCTTTCTTTTTCTGATTACGTTAGTTTGTAATGTAGAGTATTATTATTGTATTTACAAATTAGCAAATAGTTACGAATCACTTATATTAAATTTTCAAGTCTGCGAGCATATAAATGAAAGTAATTCGTAAGCACAATGTTTTGGTTGAGAAAATTAATTGGAACTACGATTATTATTGATCTGAATTTGGGTTATGCTATGGTAATGTCAGCTTGTGCCGAATATAGTTGAGTTAGTACCGATTATACACAGCATGTCAAACGTAGGAAGAGACATAAGTTTTTTAATATTGACGCGCCTCCTGCAGTGCGAAATGGACAGCGACTGAATTCATCAATTGCTAGAGGTATATCGACAAGTGCAGATCGCAGAGTACAGTTGAGTTAAACTGTGTTTTATTAATATCATGTCAATAATGATTAATAATGGCTTTTGATTCTAAAAGTTTTAACAAGTCAAACTAGAGAAGTGGTTGAAAACGTTATACTTTTTATGCAGCGGGAGGCAAGAGTAAACAAACCAATTAAAGACTTTAAAAAGACGCAAGAGCTTGCAGTGATGGCAACTGGTGTAAGTTTGTCTACTATTGAAATAATTTCTTGTGAACTTAAATCTGTTGAAGAAGGTGCATTCGCAAGTATCTCAACGCCAAATAAATAAAAACTCAAGAAAGTGTAAGGAAAGTAATCAAGTCACTGGGATTAAGTTGGAGGAAAACAAAAAATATCGAATACTTCTTATGGAAAAGTCCGAAATTCAGCACCTCAGGGGAAACTTTCGGGTGAAATTTTTTTTAGCTGAGTTTCAGAAAAAATGTTTTTTCAGTATATAGATGCCTCCTCAAACACAAAATCACAAAACACTTTCTGCGGAAATGCGTCATTTTCCCGACTTTAGAATAACTGAAACTATTAAATAAACTTTTTTAAATGAAACTAAGTGTTTCTAATTAATTCCACTATTTAATGAAAAAATTATGAAAACTCTAAGATATTGATAATTATTTCGATATTGACATATGACAGAAGTTACATTTTATGTGATGCCTACTTGATGTTCCATATTTTGGCTAGACCAAATAGTAAGTGACCTATCTTGTGATTGACTTAATATATATGAATAGAAAAAAGAAGAAGATATATTATTACAAATATCAAAGCTCAGGTATTATTAGCCCTATGGGGATATCCTGGATATCTTTTTCCCATTAGAGATCAGTATAACTGTGCAATGATATAGGAAACCAACGAAAACTATATCTGCTGATCTTTACAATTGTTGAAGACAATTTAATAGTGGAGAATGGAGAGCTCCCTTGATTTATCTGTTCATTGACAACTTCATATTGTGGGTCTCTTAAATGTCTTCTTATTTCTAGTTCTTCAAGGAAATCTAGTTCTTGTTTCTTATCAAAAATATGCAGTACTTCTAGTTCTGTGTTAGGTGTTAATGAATGTTTTGTGTCAAGAAGATGTTTTGCGTAATGTGATTTATCTGGCTGTAGCATCTTCTTGACACCAAACATTCATTAACACCTAACACAGAACTAGAAGTACTGCATCTTAAATGGGAAAAAGATATCCAGAATATCCCCATAGGGCTAATAATACCTGAGCTTTAATATTTGTAATATCATATCTTCTTCTTTTTTCTATTCATATATATTAAGTCAATCAAAAGATAGGTCACTTACTATTTGGTCTAGCCAAAATATGGAACATCAAGTAGGCATCACATAAAATGTAACTTCTGTCATTCTGACGACGATATGTAAATATCGAAATAATTATCAATATCTTAGAGTTTTCATAATTTTTTCATTAAATAGTGGAATTAATTAGAAACACTTAGTTTCATTTAAAAAAGTAATATGAGTAGATTCCACAAAGTAAGGGTCCAAACAGTGAATTTAATAAATAAACTATAATAAATAATATAAACAATGTAAAAATTGAGATTATTCCTCTTCCCGACCTTTAACACAGATCTATTCTTATCAGCTTAATATCACTTTAAAAATCTCAAGAGACAAACGTTTTTGTACACGCCTGTTTACGGATTCCAATTGCCGAGATAGTTCGAATCATTATAAATTCTACAATATTTTATCAATAAATGAAAATGGTATATTTCCGCAAGAAGTTTTTTGCGTGTTTATGTTTAGAAAATTGTCTAAAATGTAAAACAGAAACGTATTTTCTTGTAAGTAGTTTCAGCTATTCTGAAGTCGAAAAAATGAAAATTATGCATTTTCGCAAAAAAAATTCGACTGTTTCCGTTTAGAAAAGGTTCCAAATAGTAAATAATTGAATATTTCTTACATAACTGATTTCCAGCTAAACGAAAGTTGATCCAAACTTTCTTACAAAAGAGATTATCGCGCACAAAACCGTCTTAATAATTTATATGGTTCAAACTTTATCCACTCATCGCACATACACTCAAGAAGTTGGAGTGACAATACTAACGAAGGCTGTCATAAGCTTGTGTCGAAAGGACAAAGATTAATTATAGATCACCCGGACAGTGAGAATCGTTTCGTAGGAAACGCATATCTGAAATTTAAATCAAATACAAAATCAGGTGATGATCATAGGGAAACTAGAATAGTTATAAAAAATGGCTTAAAAAACTTAAAGTACCAAATATACCACCAAATTGTGAGTGATAACGCTCCTTACCACAATGTTCACTAGACAAATGTCCAACTGTGGGCTCTAGGAAAGATGGAATGAGAGAATGGCTTCCACAAAAAAATATATCTTTTACAAATGACATGCTAAAAATTGCTTTGTAAAGTACACTTAAAATTCACAAGCCACGGAATCAAACTTACGAGATAGATAAAATAATGGCAGAAAATGGTCACTCAGTTTTGGGGCTCCCACCATATCATCCTGGCCTCAACTCTATTTAACTAGTTAACAATATGTACATATGTGGCAGAGAACAATGTAGATTTCAGCTATTTGAATTTAATTAAATTTGATTTAATCATTAGTATGTCATTTTATTAATACTTAATTATATATGAACTAATTACTGAATACTTTTAGAAGTTATCGCTCTTGTATAAAGTGTCTTTATTGAAAATGTCCTGGAAAGCTTAATAAAATTTTAGGTAGTATTTAAATATCCGAATTTTTAATTATTACTTTATATAGATTTCCCGTTTAACTTTTATAATTGGGTTCCTACATTTACATTGAATTTTCTAAATTTGCCAAGCCGATGCATCCTCCGGTATATTGCAATGAACTAAAAGTAAAAAAACTCTGATGCTGAATTCGGTGGGGCGGTCACCTTATCTTCGATGTGTTTTTTCTCTTATTAAATTTGTTTAAATATTATAAGTAATTGCATGTTGTTATGTTATATAAAAAAATTTAAGACCTTCATTATTATTGTTGTATATGTATATGCGATATATTAGAACCAGAACGAGTCGCTTTGTCTACCTTCACAGATTATACAGTGGTACTTGCTACGGTACATGACCAGGGCCCCGATTCTCGATTTGACTCCTATGGGAAATATGGCGGCTTACCCATGAGAATCATATTTCGGTATTCTGCAGCACTCTCGTAGGAATCTTTTCCTACAAAAAGCATAGGAACCTATTCACATGGTCCTAAATCATGGGAAAATGCAAATCAGTCACCAAAGCGCATGCGATGTAATATATTTATATTGTTATTGTGTGCTCTCCTGCTGCATTCATTTGCCTTTAGGCTCTTTCTTTCTTGTGTACCTACGTTTTATGCGAATAAAATAATTTGAATATTCTTAAACTGTATAAAATAGAGGAGACAATTGTATTGTAGCCATGGATGAAATCGTTCTTTTGAATCAATTGGAACATGTCGAGGAGTTAGAGAATATGCCTGACAGACTATTGGTCAAAATGGCACAAAGGCTGTCCATTTGATCTCATAAGTGATCGACAATTTGTAAAACTGTTTAGGCTGTCCAAACAACTTGTTTTAAATTTAATTGAGGAGCTATTTGGAAGGGGCAGATATTGCTGTCAGAAATATCGACTTAGAAGATGGTAGACAACTACAGCGCCGAATAATTCAAAATCATTTTGCAAACCGGTAATATTTATGAAATACATTGGTAATAAAATTTGTATTGAATCTTTCAAATCTGATATTTATGATTATTTATTTACAAAAATTGCACACATCCTCAACCATATGAAACAGAATCTTAAATACAATGGAAAATAACAAAAACACATCAAATAAGTTCTTAAATAGTTAAAGAAATCTGCATAGTATGACTGTAACTGAAATCCATTGTAAAATAACAAAAACACACAAATAAGTTCTTAAACAGTTAAACAAATCCTTCAACAAAGCATATATTAGCATATTCGACTAGACACTAGCTGTTCGTACCAATTTTTATTCCATGAAACATGCTAAACTTTCAAGAGCTGTTGACATGCGCTCTTTCGCTTCCACATCCCTTCTTAAAAGTTTCAATTTCTGCTCATAATAATGCTCTTTGCATGTTGATTTATTCTCTAATATTCTGGATATATTTTGGCTGGCTTTTGTGGCTTCTGTTAAATGGACACTTTTGCGTTTTTTTGTATATTCCCATGTGGCATATTCTCTACTTCAGGAGCAGCAGAATGTTGTGGACCTTCCATATTGTCTTCAATTACTCTCACTTCTTTTAATACTGCTGAGCTTCCATTATCCCAATTATAATCATGATCCTACAATTGTTCAATAATATAGTTAGTATGGCTGCACTAAGCTGAAAAAATAATCAAAATTTCAAATACTCACAAAAATCACAACAGATTCCTCGACATTCTCATTGCCCTCCACTGATGTCTTATTCAACAGTTTGAAAATGTTTTCATCATCCTCTGTGAATTTTTTCTCTAGCATTGGTGGACCGCCACCGGTACCACAAGTATAATGCTTGATGTCTGTATTCTTCTTCTTGACATTTTTTTTTAAATATTGCCAAGTCTAGGATAAAATTGGAATAGAAATACCAAACTGTACACAAAATTAATTCAAACATAATGAATCATAACTATAAATACATACCCTTCTCCACATAATCCAGTCCTTTTTGGCACCGGGAATGCTATTAAGTTTCCAAGTGATATCTTGCCATTACTTTTGGGCATCTTTGTAGGTAAAATTGTTTGAAAATTTGCCAGATATTAAATTTTCCTCACTCTCCATAGAAGATATCAGCGCCTTCTTTTGCGCCTCGCTCATGTGGCCACCTTTCTTACCCATAACAAACAGATGCTTACAATTACTTACAATTACTTTAAATTAAGTAATTGCCAATAATCAAGAAAATCGTTTCTTTGTAGTAGGTTATGTTACAAAACAATAAAAGGTTTGTTCCAACCAGCGTCAGAAACCATCAGGATTCTGCGCAGTCACAAATACGTTCCAACCAGACATACAAACGATTGGTTAACGATCAGTTTCTTGTTCCAACCAAAATTTAAAACGGTTTGAAAACTATCAGAACGGTTTACGGATTTTCTTCTGACCACTAATCTGGCTCATGCGAATCGCTGTGTTTTTATTTTATTTTACAGTTTCTTTCACTGCTTCATTGAATTGCAGCATAACCTTAAAGTGTGAATTGTGTGTGTATTTAGATATAATTAAAACTAGACCTTATAAAGTGTGAATTGTGTTTGTATTGAGATATAATTAAAAGGCTTGGTTTTATTCGTAATTTTGATCATAATAAAAATCGTGTGAGCCTTTGGATCAGCTGATTAACGATGTCAACATAAGCGCATGTACAGTACAGACTGAAGTTGTCAGATGTTCCAACCATAAACATAAATTGATCAGGGATCAGATTATTTGATAGACATGCGCGTTGAAAACGATTTGAAAATTGTTGGAAATCAGTTTGTGACTTGTGGTTGGAACAAACCTAAAATATAAACACAATTCTCAGAGCTGCCAATACCACAATACAACATACAACTGGCATAGAACACCTAAAAGGAATTAGTATGCTCAAGCGTGATTGGTTAGGAATAAGAAATATTAGATTCTATCTCAGACATACCCTACAGGAAAGTAAATTCCGATGGCAGTCGAGAATAAAGTTTTGTATTCCTATAGGAAACAATTCATATAGGAATATTTTCTCATGAAGTGGAGGATCGAGGCCCAGGAAACATCCACTAAAATTATGTAAGCAGCTTGTAATAAATATAAAAATGAGTTCAGGAATAGTATCTGAGGAAATGTGCTAAAATCAGTCAAACTTGACGTTTCCAACAAATTACTAAATAATCCTTCACTAATAAAAATGATACGAGTGTTAAGTTAAGATGGAAAGTAGATTTCTAACAGAATTAAACTCAAAATACGGACCATATTGATGAATCCTTAGAAGTTCCATGTTGACTTATCTGATTGATTGGTTCGGCACCACCAGTCAGAGGCTTCGAGACCTCGATACCTCAGCCTTTAGGCTTTTTGTGCTCTTGTTTGTACCGTTTATGGGAAGAGACCAGTAGCCCTTATCAGGCTCAACAGTATTTTCACTAGATTCTTCTTGGGGAAATCCTCCCTTGGGTGTTCTAGTCCTAAGAGTCTATATATCCCATGAGGCAGTGCTCCACTTTCGAAGATAATGTGCGAGGCCGTTTCCTCCTCTTCCATGCACAACTGACAGTTAGGTTCCTCCCTATATATGCCAATTGTATGCATGTGCTTCTTTAGGGTATAGTAGAGGTGGAGAACTATCGATGACTATTAGTATTAGTTTCCTTACTATCGAAAACAATCGATAATAATCGATAGTAGGGAAGGCAACTATCGATAGTTCTCCACCTCTAGGGTATAGTGACCGATGAGCAATCCCGTCACTTTCCATATATGGCTCCTGATGAGGTTTAATATTTCGTTAGTCAGCGACTCCGTTTTTTGACCAGGAGCTTATTGTGTTCCTGCTTTGACACGTGGCTCCAGTATCTACGTCTGATGTTTAGTTTGAATCCGAAGGCAACCTAACGTAACAAAATCCGAATCTACTTTTAGGAATTTCAGAACAAAGTATTGCGAATTAATGCTTTATTATAATAAATGCAAACATATTGTCAAGGTATCAACGAGACACTCGCTATATCAACAGTGACATCTAAACACCTATTGGTTAAATTGTAAGATATTATTTATAATTTTGGAAAATATGTCAGTCAAACAGCGTATATGATTTATAATAACTGTGTACATCAAAACACGCTTTAATTTATATAATAATGAAAATTCCTGGTCAAATATAAAAAAATCTTGAGAAAAGAAGAAATAAATATGAGTGGGATAAAATATGTGCAAAGATCATACTTCCTTAGAGACAGTTACCAAGGAGATTTTTTTGAAAAAAAGCAGATTGAAATTTTTACGTGAGGTGGATGTCGTAAAAAATTCCGAAAAAAAAACACTTTGGAAGAATATTTACGTTATAGAATTTGAGAAGCATGTTTTGCATGGGACTTGATGGTAATAATAACTCAAATGGTGAAATAGCTTGAGTTATGGAAATACTGTATCATGGATTGTGTATGGAATGTGCAAATATAGAGTCAATTGATAATATATTTTGGATTGATGACACTATATAGTAGAAAGTCCAGTAATAATAGCACATAATTTGTGGTGAGCTGGAACTAATTATCAACATCCATAAAACATTGAACTAAGTAGAATTTAAAAAGGATGGGGCGGTTTGGACATTATTCATTGAGCTGTCAAATGTTGCGAAATAATAATAAAAAAACTGAGTATAGAGTTGGTATTGATTAGGATGTTATTAGAAAAAATAGTATCATATTTACAGAGAACATAATTTTGGAGATATCACAAACATTAATATATGGTGATTGTTGATTGTAGCAGTCAATATAATTATTTGTGGTATTCTGTATTGCATGATATTTTATGAATGAAAGTAACAGGTTATTTATCTACATATTGTTTTATTTAATTATTAAAAAGAAATCAAACAATACTATTTATCAATACTGAAACACCCCTAAGAAGAGAGTAATTATGCAAATCGCTGGCGTGGTTATTTTATTTAAATGAAGTGGCATTTTTGGTTACATTCGCTGAAGTATGTGGAGTTTGAAACTGCAACTAATAAACCATACTATACTCAATAATATAATAACGTAGTTGTGAAAACGAAACCATAACAGCGTAAGCACCGGATGCTCCTTATCAACCATACCTATGTCTGAAGAGAGCTCCCTGTATTTGAAAGGGCTCTGTACCTTTACCTTGTGTTTATCAATTTATTAACTAGATTTCACAGTTTCTTCAATCTGTATAGTTAGACAATTATTTACACAAAACAAGAATTTGATTTTCTGAAGAAACAAGAAAAATAAGAAGCATTCCATGTAATCTTCAATACACATCATGTAGGGCGCTTTTTTATATTCTATGAGAAACCAATTTTTTATTGTTATTAAATGTCTTCAGTCACCTGCAGCTTTCATTAGTGTAGACCCCTATATAAATATGCTGTCATTATCTCGTATCATATAACAATGATTTGCCAAATAATGACATTGAACACTCTACACTACCATTACACTTTACTTTACCTTTACCAGTTTACCTTCAGTCTCTGAAGAAGATAACTTGGTTATCGAAACGCGCGTAAGATAGTGTAAAGTGTTAGTGTTGGTGTAGTGGTAGTGTAAACAGTGTTCAGTGTCAAGTATCGCCAACGGTTCCAAAATTCCCAACTTAGTAAATTTACTGAAAAGTTATTTGGGACTTCAAGGGATCTTCTGGATATGCAGTATGATGGAAAAGCGATTGTGTAGTTTTCACCACATTTTCATAAGGATATTATTATTATTTATTTATTGACGGGCTAGAACCCATTAAATACAATAGAGTACAATAATTGATACACAGAAAAATAGAATTTAAAAAAAAAAGGAAAAAATATATATATATATATAAATAGAAAAAAACCATAAACTTATATATATATATATATATACAAGGACAGGAATATTGGGGAAGCGGCAAAATTGTAAAATGAGTACTCTTTACACTATTTTCCAAGCTTTCGGAATATCTTTATTTCCATTCTCAAGGACAGCATTCGAGATTGTATTACAAGTTGTTTCAAATGGTAAATACATCTAATAATAATAATTTTGATTTGAATTTTTTTAAAAAGTAAATGTCAAAATGATGTCAAACAAAATCGTTTGCTTATAGAAAAAGAAATAGTATATAATTATAACTAACTTATATCTAAAAATATCAAGATTGGCTAGGTTCGTCTTCTTTTTTTTAATTTGTTTGATGTTATTTTAACCTCAAATGTTTGAAATAGACGAATTTGAAATTTGATGACACTCATGCTCCCTATCAATAGCCAAAAGGTAGTAATAAATATCACTCAAATTTTTATGATCACTCTTTCTATTGATGATATTTTGTTCTTGAGATATGTGAGCCATTTCCAAGAAAAGTCTTTTTTTGGTATTTGATTGTATATCTAAAATACTGACAGAATCAAAATCCATAATATGGTCTTTATCAATTATATGTTTGGCCAAAGCACATCTATCGGGATATAATCTGGAATCACTTTTATGGAGAGAAATTCGGTTTTTTAATTTTTGGCTAGTGTGACCAATATATTTATCCTCGCAATTTCTACAAGGGATACAGTATACTACATTTGAAAGATTAAGAATATCAGTTTTATCTTTAACTCTTGTATAAATTGATTTGATCGTTAAACATGTTTTATTTGCAATTTTTATGTCAGTAAGTGGTTTGAAAGTTCTAATTAATTTTGGTGTAATTTCTCTAATGTATGGCAAAGAAATATAGTAATAGGGCATTTCAGCATGTTCTGAAATAATGTCCAAATTTGGAGAGTTATTATAAAATATGTTTTTTATCAACTTGTTTGGATATCCATTATCTAAAAATAATTGATGAAGGATTTTTAAGTTTTTTTCATGAAATACAGGATCTGAAATATTAATTATTCTATTTTTCATTTGCCTTATCAAATTAATTTTCATAGAATACTTATGATATGACCAAAAGTTCATGAATCTTCCAGAACTCATTGGTTTCCTATACCAATCAATAGATAAAGTGTTATTAGAATTTCTTATCATTCTAGTATCTAAAAAAGGTATACTTTGTAATTCGTCTTCCTTCTCTATTGTAAACTGAATGTGTTGATCATAGTTGTTAAATATGGAAAGAACTTCATCTACTTTATTATCTGGTAAAGCTAGAATAATATCGTCAACATACTTTTTTATGAAGATTAAATTGAAAGGCAATATTTGTATAACTGAGTCTAACAAATTATCCATAACGTAACATGCTATAATTGGCGAGATTGTTGCTCCCATTGGAGTACCAAAAGTTTGTTTATATATTTGATTATCAAAAGTGAAATAGGTATTTTCAAATAGAAATGTTATGATATCTTGGAAATATTTCTTATTTATTTGACATTGTTGACTTATTTTTTCCCAATTTTTATCGATTGCCTTCAGAGCTGAATCTAAATATACATTACTAAACAAAGATACAACATCTAAACTACAAATAACATGGTTGTTTGGTAATTGAAATTTATTATATTGTTTATATACTTCAAAAGAGTCTTTGATGTAGTATTTTGTATTAAGATCATAAGCTTTTGTTAAAATTTCTGTAATATAAGAGCCTAAAAAATTAGTAGGAGTACATAAAGATGCAACTATGGGTCTAACTGATAAAGTTGGTTTGTGGATTTTAGGAAGACCATAAAATTTCGCAGGTATACCATTATAACAAGTAAGTTTTTCTTTCGTAATTTTATCTATTTGTTTAGTATTATATAGTTTTTTAATAATAGTGTTACATTTATTTTGTATTGATAACGTAGGATCTCTTTTCAATCTGATATAAGAAGAACTATTATCAATAATTTCTAAGGAAAGTTCAATATAGTTATCTTTTAACATGATCACAGTACAATTACCTTTATCACTGTTAGTAACAACTATATTAGGGTGCAACTTAAGAAATTTTTTTGTTTTGTAATATAAATTAAGGAAAAAAGAACTACTCGATTTTTGGTGTATATGATTCGTGATAATATTAGTGGATTTTGAAATTAATGTTTTCCTTAAATTTTCATCTGATGCATTTAATTCTCGTATATAAATTTTTTCCATTCTTTCCTGTTTCTTGTCAATGTTCTCGCCTCTTCCCATGATTTACCTCTCTCTCTTAGTATATTACCCACTATTGTATTCCATGTTTGTCTTGGTCTTCCTTTTTTTCTTTTTATTTGTATTTTTGCCTCATATGTCCTTTTAACTTGTCTATTGTTATTCATTCTCTGAATATGTCCCCACCAGCTGAGTTGTCTTTGTTCTATAAATTTTAGTACGGGCTGGACATCTAATTAATCTCTTATTTTTGTGTTCCTGATTTTGTCCTTTCTTGTTGCTCCAAATGTTCTTCTCAAATATTTCATTTCTGCTGCCTGTATTTTGCTTTTTTGTTTACTTGTAAGAGTCCAAGATTCGCATCCATAAGTTAAAACTGGTCGATATATTGTATTATACACTTTTACTTTTGTCTCTTTGGTGATTTCTTTTTTGTTTATAAATTTTTGGTTCATGGCATAGTATAGCTTAATTGTTTTCTCTATTCTTTCATTTATCTCTGCATCTTGTTTTCCTGTTTCGTCAAAAGTTATTCCTAAGTATTTGAATTCTTTTACTTGTTCTATTTGTACCTTATCTATTTTAATTTCTGTGTTGATCTTCTGTTTTCCTATTACAAGTATTTTGGTTTTATTTTTGTTGATTTTCATGCCTTCTTCTTCCATAACATCTTTCCATATGTTCAGGTTTTCTTGTAATCGGTTTTCACTTCCTGCCATTAGCACCACATCATCTGCAAATACTCCTTCGGCTATCTCTAATCTTTCTAAATTTTTATACCCAACGATCATTTTCTTCACCTTCTGTTCGCTTTTTTTAATAATACTGTCCATATGTATATTAAATAGTGTTGGGCTCAGTCCCCCTCATGTCTTAATCCAATGTTGGTTCTAAATCCTGCTGATTTCATGTTGTTTTTTATGATAAAATTTATGTTTGTTTCATATATATCTTGAATGATTCCGATTATTTTTTTGTGTATTCCCTTTTCTTTCAGTCCCATCCATACTTTTTCCCTAGGTACAGTATCAAATGCTTTTTCGAGATCTATGAACGCTAGATATGTGTTTCTATTTTCTATATGTCTCTTCTCTTCTAATTGTTTTATTGTGAAGATGTGATCCTGCGTACTTCTTCTTGGTCTGAATCCACTTTGTGCTTCTGAAAGTTGATTTTCTAGAGTTGGTTTAATTCTGTTGTTTATAAGCTGTTCATATATCTTTATAATGGTATTTAGCAAGGTTATTCCTCTATAGTTTTGACATTGTTTCTGGTCTCCTTTCTTGTGTATAGGTGTGATTAAGGCTACTCCCCATTCTTCTGGGATTTTTCCATCACACCAAGCTTTGTTGATAATTTCTAATAGCACTTCCAGTCCTATATTTCCTAGATTCTTAATCATTTCCGCTGTAATTCTATCGTCACCCGCCGCTTTCCCATTTTTCAATTTTATAACAACTCTTTTTAGCTCTTCCAATTTTATACTCTGTATTTCGGCTTCTTCGTTTTGATTTGTTCGTTCGACTTCTTCGTTTTGGTTTTCTTTTTCTTGTTCGTTATTTGGGTTTCTTTGAGTTTGTTGGTCTAACATCTCTTGAAAATACTCTCTCCATCTTTCTATAATGTCTGCTTCATTTGTTAGTATCTCTTGATTTTTATCTTTTATGTACTGTTCTTTTCCCTGCTTTTCTGTTCTTAGCGATTTTAGAACTTTATAAAATAGTTTTTGATTCCCCGTACTATCTTTTTCCATTTTGTTGCCAAAATCTATCCAGGCATTTTGTTTTGCTTTTATTACTAGAACTTTGACTTTCTCTCTTTGGTTTTTGTATCTTTCATATTGTTCTTGTGTGTTGTTTTTTAAATATTTTTTCCATTCTTCCTTCTTCTTTTTAACCTCTTCTTTAATTTCATTGTTCCACCATGCTGTTTGTTTTTGCCTATTATCTGTTTTGTAAGTCCCGCATAGTTCAGTGGCAGTGTTAATGACTACGTTTTTAAATATGTTCCAGCCCTGTTCTGTGTTAAGTTTTTTTATGTCAGATGATTTTTCTTTTAGTTTTTCTTCTGTTTTTAGTTGATATTTTATTGCAACCGTTTTGCTTCTTAGTTTGTATGTTTTTATTGATATGTGGCTTTCTTTCTTTACTGTTATTTGTTCAGTTTGTGTACTGTCACCTTTAATTTTTGCTTCCAGTAAATAGTGGTCACTGTTAATTTCCGCTCCTCTTTTAACTTTAACGTTAAGTATATTTTTTCTTTCTTCTTTTTGCGTTAAAACATAATCGATAATTGATTTTTCTCCTCTGCTATGCTGTACCCTCGTGTATTTATGGATATCTTTGTGTTGGTATGAGGTGTTACATATTATCAAATTTTGTAATAGACAGAAGTCTAACAGTCTTTTCCCGTTGTTATTTTTTGTTTTTTCTCCATATTTTCCTAGTACATTCTTGTATTTGTTGTCCTGTTCACCTACTCTACTGTTAAAATCTCCTGCAATATATATAATTCCCATTGATTCTTCTACCGTACTTGTTAAATCTTCCCAGAATTTTTCTTATTCTTCTGCTTTACCATTTTCATCCGGTCCATATACTGTTATGATCGTTCTAACTTTTTGTTTTCCGTTTCTTAGCTCTACAAGTAGTATTCTTTCAGATATCGCTCTATACCTTACAATTTGTTTTGTTAGTTATTCATGTATTATACATCCTACTCCTGCCGCTGCACTCTGATTTAAGTTTACTCCGCTATATATTAGAATGTGGTCGTTTTGCATTCGAATTTGTCCTTGCCCTATCTTTTTTGTTTCGCTTATTGTTAGTATCTGTAAATTTGTTTTTTCAAATTCATCTATTAATTCCACTTCCTTCCCCTGTAGGCTTCTAACATTCCAAGTCCCTAGTCTCCATGTTGTTGATTCATTTCCAGCTTGTTTTCCTCTCATTTTTCCCTTTCTCCTGTCCGTTTTCATGGCATTTTTGTTTTGTTCTTTTCGTTCCTTATCTGTCTTGTTTAGTTTTTTTTGTTGTTTTAAATATTTTTTGGTATCTATCGTCGATGTTTTCCGGTGATCTTTCCCCTACAGTTCTTTTATGTCTGTCAGTAGTAGATTGTTGTTCCTCCTTGTGTTCTTCTTTATTTGGTTTATTTTTCTCAATTATTTCGTTGTTTATTACTAATTTGTTATATTTTATTATCGCCTTGTGTCCTTTACTCCTTGCTTCCTTTAGTTGGGGTATTAGTGCTCTTCTTTCTTCTTGGATATTCTTTGGATAATCTTCATCAATCCATATTTCAGTACCTCTAAGATATTTGGCATTTTTCAAAATTTGAATTTTCGTACTTTCTTTCAATAATTTTATCATTATCGGTCTCGTTCTGTTTTCTGCATATTTTCCTAGTCTCTGAATTTCGTCGACCTCTGTTACCATATCAATATTTAATCCAATTTTCTGCATCACTACTTCTATTTTTCCTTTTGTTTCGGTTTCTTCTTCCTTCTCTACGTCAGTAACTCCTTTTATTATAATATTTTTATGTCTGACCGTGCGTTCTAATTTTTCTATTCTGTCTTCCTGGTTTTTTCTTTTAGATTATTGTTTTCTTGTTTTACTTCTTGCAATTCTAGCACGATGTTATCCAATTTCTGGGTCATTTCTTTCATATTTGTCTCGATTTGTATTAACATTTGTTCTATTCTAGCCATATCTCCCATTTTTACTTCTTATCGCGGAAAAAGAAGACCCCGGTCAACCCGTCGGAAGTCTAACTTTTATCGATCTGAAGTTTATTTCAAATAATATTTCTTTGCCTCACTGATAGTTTTGAAGGTCTGGCAACATCGCTTTTTATCGATTCAGGTTCTATTGTAGATAATGTTCCAAGTTAATTATTTATATCAATATCTTTTCACATTCACTATATTGTTTTTTGGGTAAATACATAAAATACGTGTTTTTACGTCGGGATTTTTTTTTGGTCAGCTGAGCCTAACACTTCCACTACACTAAACAACTTTTCTTGTGATTGATTTCCTCTACACCACTCGAATTTTCGGGTTTAATGTAGGAGTAAAATTCAACCAATGTTTCTATACTCAGCGCCACGTTGCCCATAAACTTATAGATACATTAATTAACACATAAGATAAAGCACATATCACTTACAATAACAACTAAAAATATTTTTTAAAAATGAGAAATTTGGAGTTGTCGGCGAAACTCAGAAGAAGATGTAAAGAAATCAAGATTCAATCTTGTGGACCTGGGGATGAACGAATTATTGCGATAATTAGTATAGTAGTGTGGTTGTGAAAAAGTAACACTATTTCTAGTAGATCTAGTTGGTGCGGAAAAACCAATATTCAACAAAAGAGTAGGACAATCGAGAGTAGAATTGACTATGTTGAATAGAATGAAAAGATCCTTGCAATTCCTTCTGTAACGAAGAGGCTCCAACATAATCTGGGAATGAAAAGCATGGTAATTTAGGTGGTAGGTGTTAACAGGATGAATTCCAGATTTATAGGCAATGAGTCTTAGAAATTTTCTTTGTATTTGTTCAATGTTGTGAATATGGTTCGTATAGAAGAGATTCCAAACAGAAGATGCATATTCAATAAGAGGTCTAACAAAGGAGAAGTAAAGTATTCTAAGACATTGCACGTTTCGAAAGTCACAAGTTATCCTTCTGATAAAACCAAGCATCCTTAATGCCTTATTAATTGAAACATATATATGGGGCCGAAAAGACATGGTAGAGTCAATCACAACACCAAGATCTTTAACTTCTGACACATTAATAAGAGGTGTTTGGTTAATGTTATAGATAAAAACAATAGGGTGACGCTTTCTACTAAAATTAATAAACTGACATTTTGCTGGATTCAGTTCCATGCCATTGGCAGTACACCACCGAGATATGAAGATTCTGACAATCCTCTAATGAACGTACAGTCAAATACAATTTTAGATCATCAGCAAAACATAAGAATTGAGAGTTTATAAAACAGTTCTGGATGTCGTTGACGAAAATGTTAAACAAAAGTGGTCCTATCTGTGATCCTTGGGGAACACCTGAAGGAACTACAAAGCCAGATGATAAGAAGCCACACACACGGACTATTTGAATACGGCTAGTAAGGTAACTTTGAACCCAGTTTAGGAGACTACCATTAACACCCATATTATTTACTTTTTGAATCAGAAGGCCATGATTAACTTTATCAAATGCCTTGTAGAAGTCTGTGTACAAAGAGTGAACTTGATAACCAGAGTCCAAGGCACTTGAAAGATAGTCCACATATGTAAGGAGATTAAGCTCAGTTGACTTCCCTGAACGGAAGCCAAACTGCTGGTTAATAATATAAGGATCCAAAAGTTTGGTAAGGATTTTAGTAACAATATTATCTAATAATTTAGGAATTACGCTCTGAATACATATCGGCCTATAATTGGATATGTTTGATTTTTCACCTGTTTTGTAAATAGGAACGACGAAACTAGATTTCCAGAAATCTGGAAAGATACCAAGATATCAATCGTTCTATTAACCAATCTTTTAGCGTTTTCAATATGCATGTCTGGTTGATCTCGAGAGACTGGTACAACAGAAAGTAATAATTTGTGATATTGAATATCGCGAATTAAAGGATATTTTGAAAGCGCAGGTTCCTGTGGAAGCGGCGGGCTAGCAGGAGAGGATTGTTTGTGCGAGCGCGACAGTTCAGTCTTCAGTCTCTCGCAACGCGTCTTGCATTTCGGCACCATCCACTTCGCGTTCGGATATTGTCATTCTACACACGCTCCGTACTAAACAAAGTTTTCGAATGTGAGTAGGTACTTGAGTTTTAAGAATGTCCAAAATAGCCTTAGATATTGTATTAATGGACTGCGTTATAATTATTGAAATGAATGTTAATTTTTTTTCAGATGGTCCCGAAATAAAGTTTCAAAATCCCTTTTTCTGCATTGTCAATTTTAACAATTTTGTATAAATATAAAGTCATCCAGCACAGATATTTAAGATGAATAAAAAATCAATTTTTTAATTTCATTGTTAATTTAGATTTTCTAGCTTTGAAATTTTTTTGGAAAATTAGCTGGAAAAATTAATTAAAGCAACGTTACTATAAAACAGTTTTGAAGTGTTTAAAGAACAAATTTTTATTAGAAAGATTCTATTTAATAAGAGTGATAACAACAACAAAAATAGTCTAAGTATAATTTCAATATTCCGAACAAATTGTTTTTACAAATAGTAAAAAATCCAACGTATTTTGTATAGATTTTCAATCTTCCAAATAAAAGTATTGCATGTACCCAATAGAAATCAAAATATAATCAACACCGAACTCAACGATTTATATACAGGGTGTTTCTAAATTCATGCGACAAAATTCAGGAGGTGATTGCTCGTATGAAATTAAGATGGGTCTTTCCTATAACAAAACTTCCTCAGCCCACCCCTTTCCGAGATATCACCCTTAAAAGGTGGTGACTAAAATTGAGTTTTTATTTTTTTTCTAAAATATCAGTGAAGCTAGAAACTTGAAATTCTGTCATTTTCATGCACTCGACAAAGGACTTACCACGGGTATTTTTTCAATATTCCTGTTACATTATACGGTGGTGAAATTAGCAACCCTTACTTTATTTCATATCAAAACTTTTTTTCGAGTTTTATGAAATAAAATTTAACTTAAAATCCTCGTTTTATTTAAAAAATATTTTTATTCTTAAAGTTTTTTCCCAAAACCAATAGCTGCAGAGAAAAAAAATAAACACCATAATTTATAATTTTTTTAATAAATTGAGTGGAAAACAGTAAATATGTAAAATGTAATACGATTCATAATAAATGCTGGAAATGACCACCTCTAGCCAAAATACATGAACGTAGCTTACGTGTCATGGATTGCCGTACACTTTCAAATATTTGAGGTGTATTTCTTATGGTGTCACCACCTTTTAAGGCTGATATCTCGAAAAAGGGTGGGCTGAGGAAATTTTGTTAAAGGAAAGACCCATCTTAATTTCATACGAGCAATCACCTCCTGAATGTTGTCGCATGAATTCAGAAACACCCTGTATATGTATAAAAGATTTGGCAACTATTTACTTAGAATTATTCTTGTAAGAATTTTATTCGAGATTTCGAATATAAATGACATATTCAGTTTCAAGTACTGAAAATTATGTAAAAAGGTCAAACATAGTAAATAATATATACTTACAATTTTAATAAGAATGAACGGTAAAATGTTTGTGAAAAATCAGTAATAAAATGAATATATATATGTATGAAACCGTGAAACATCCACAAAAACAATATATTTGAAATTGGATTAGATTTTTGTTCTATTTGAAATTTTCTATAGTGATTAGTTATTCAACTTTTTTATAGTCATATATATTCGAAGCTCCGAATAAATTCTTACAAGAGTATATTTTGGTATTATTGCCACATCCCCGCAAAAATTCCTCATGTTGTTTTATATACATATTAACTGATTTATTTTCTTCAACTTTTATAATAATATACAGTATTCACCAGCTAACTTGATGTCCTAAATGCTTTCTAGGGAGCTTTTGACGCCGCCCATCCGATAACTGTAAACAGTGCCGTGCAAGTTCTGAGGATACGCTTTCTGTTACAAATTAACACAACTTGTACAATTAATAAAGTAAAGGCCGTCCGGAAATATATGATCCTAACTTAATAAATAATATTCAATTCTTTGTTATAATTATTGGTATATTGATTTTAATAGAAACGGATCTGCTTTATACCTGAATTCTGAGTACATAAATAATATTTTAACAATAAGGTACCTTGATTCTTTGGATAATGTTGTAAATTAATTATAATAGTATTTTTTTAAACTTTTTTTGACGTTTCGCTTACTGTTTGGGAGCTTTTTCAAAATATTTATTATAAAAATGACGCCATGAAATCAAATATTTACAATTGTACAATTGTAAATTATTTTCTATTGGTATTGTAGCCTAATTCACAAATGAAACGTTTTATCATTTCAAATAAAACGTATCCAATATTTCAGTATGGTTTTATGCAACATTAGTTAACCCATAAGTGCCTACGGGGATCGTTTGTATCCGCTTGAAACGGGAGTTGTTTGACAGTCATGAAAATTATTTAAGTGAAATCAATTTATTCTTGACAAGTAAACAAACAAAGTGTGTGGCGAATTGTTATTCTGGTGGTTAAGCAGTTTAGGTTCACTTTACTTCAAACTCAAACTTTGGTTCATCGACAGCATGTCTACTTGTAGCTTTCCTTATTATTTTTCCTTAAACAAAAGTTTCTAACTTTTCAAAATCGATTAACTAAGTCTAAGTGAGGATTTAATTTATTTATATCCATGATCAGTATTATCTGTTTAATCACTTTTTTTCAGTAATATGGTTTTAGCAAGTTTGAAATCTAGTAATTTGTTAGTTTATGCTATAATAAATAGAGAATCAGTTGTCAGCTGACAAGAGAAATTGAAGAAATAGGTTATCTGCATCAATAAAAGGACACCACTTTTCGCGTGCGCCTCGACCATAGACTTTGACAGTCCAGATAACAGAGTGTGTGTGTGGAAGGAAAATAACTCGGAAGCAGGTCCATTAACCACAGAATTTTGTCATAATCTTACTTAAATATCAATTTTAAGATCTTTGATAAAATTTAAGAGTATGTTATAAGTGGACCGGCTATCTCTGCTTAGAATATGAGGGGTATTTGAATGTAGGAAGAAGTTTTGTTCACAGAGTGACTGAATTGAGCTGTTTGATTTTGCAGTGCAATTGCTGCATCCAAAAAGTGCGATTAAGATCGGCACATACATTCTCACTGCAGCTACTAGATGATGATCGTATTGTAATGTTTTTGTTATTTATTTAAATAGTTTTTACTTGTGGGATGAAATTATATACACTATGGCTAATTACTATCTATTGATTTATTTATTAAACTTAATTTATATACACACTCTACTTAATGTCTATTAATTTATTTACACTCGGTATAATAGTAATAATTTATTTTTACCACTTGGATATTAGGGACACTATTTATCTTCACTATTTCATTCACTGTCCGATTATTAAGAACTTCTGTAAACTGTCTATGAACTAACTCTTTGCCTTCGTTTCACTAATTGTCAACTCACCCAAAAACCCACGTATATATAGTCTTTATCAACTCTCGAAAATTTTACAGTTTTCTACGCTCGTGGTATGCGTAAACAAAACCTTATTCCAGAATGTTCTCGAAAGGAGCGCACTCACCAAAATTTACAGTCGAGAGACAGGGTCGGCTTTGAGTTGGTGACCTCGCAATATTACCCCCTCCTTAATAGGAAGTATGGAAATAACAAGGCACTGTCTTCATTGTACACTGATAACGCGGGGTATAGCTGCAGATTAATATGTGGGCACCGGTATCTTCGAAGATCACTTCCACCATATTCCTGATGACTTGCCAATCTAACTGGTTGCTCTCTATCTTAGGCATAGCTAGTTTCTTCACGTTGGATTCTAGCACATGCTCTCGAAGGCTACGTAGCGGTTCCCACACATTCCGGTAGGTGGATTGATCTTGAAATTCGTTCTTTGTTACCAGGTAGAAGGCGTACCGGGAATTGTGTTTGAGTCCCAGTGTCCTGCCAGGGGTTGGAATCTGATCTGAATCTTTTCTAGTTGCCCAAACTTCTTTCGAAAGACGATTGCCAAACCTCGTGCGTTTTTGATACTGGCGGGGATGTTGAGGCCAATAAAAGATGTTGAGCGTCAAAATATGAGACCCTCAAAAAGATTAACTTAAAGTTGGGTGCCAAAAATATGAGACACTAAAAAATATATTTATTCACTTCTCAGGGTTAAATTTATGAACGTGGGTTCTTATGAACCTAGAGTAAATTGCAGAGAATAGTCTAATCGGATAACATGATTTAGAGCTATTGCAATAATAATACCTTGTAAGGAAAGACCATGGGCGCCACAAAGTTTTCTCTAAAACTTTGAAAAGACCTACAAAGACTCTAGGTAGTAGTTATTTTGAAGTTTACTTGGTTACTGCAGGTAGGTAGTTGAAGTTAAAAATAAAAGACAGTCTCAATGATTACTAAGTCTAATGAAAATCTGTGATGAATAGTGAATAGTTATACAAAAAATACAATAGGTATACAAAAAATACAATAGTTATCTTGACTGCTTTTAGTTAGTGTTAGTTAAGTTAGTGTTATTTAATAGTAGGAAAGATATGAGAACAATATAAATGCCGTACAAATAAAAACACTATCCGCTCTTAAGCTACTTATCTGTAGTGATGCTAATAGTTGAGGTCCCTCGATGGATGGTGGGTAACCTGTAGGTAAGTGTCAGGTCAGATGAACCTCCAGGTGAGCGTTTAATAAGTCTTCTGTTTAGTTAGATAAGCTGCAAATATCTTCCGGTAAGTTCAGGCAAGCTGTGAACTAAGCTTCACACAGGAAAACTAAGAGGTAAGCTCTTCAGAGAAGCCTCGTATAATCATCAGGTATAGGTAAATTGTAGAAACCTCTTAAAACCTCATAAAAACCTCATAGAAAACTCATAGAAGCCCATAGAAAACCTCATGGAAAACTCACAGAAGCTCATAGAAGCCGTTAGAAGATATGATAAACAACAGTTTCCATCATTTCACTATTTGTTAAAACCCCCAAGGAAATAATAATTTTACAATTACATGATTTACATCAAAAAGGTATTTACAAATTATATATTTAACATTGTATTCTATTTAAAGAAAGAAAAAGGTTTTCACAATTAAATGTTTTACATTTCTAACTAAAGAAAAAGTGAACAGACATGCCCCTTGAAAGTTATTTTGTTTTATAAATTTAGTTATCTTTGAATTCTGTACAAATATGTTAGATAATAAAAATATGAGAATTTAGGAACTAAACAACAGGTAAGTGAATGGTAGTATTGTTTGCAAAATTCAATAGGAAGAACAGATATTCATTTTTTTATAAGCTTTCACCATGCTGAAATATAAATATGTCGTTCCATTTAAATCCAAACATAGACAGTTTAGTTAATAAATATGTCTTTAATTAATGTAATAAAACTTTACCATTTATTGTTTACAAATTATAATTCTTCATTATCTCTGCGGCTTCAAAGGAATTTTATTTCGCCCTTTCTTAGCAAAAGATTCAGAGAGACAAGACAGCAAACTGCCTTTACACTTTCCTCTCTGTCTTAGCGCAGAACCCCTAGTGCGCATATGTCACATGTAAAAATCAATACTTCAATGGAAATGTCTACTGCCACTCTAACGTTAATGTAAGAAACAATAATTACTGTTTCAATGTTGTGTGCTAGTGTATAGTCTTCCGTCTTTGGACAGGTATTTTCCAACAGTCCTTTTCATTCTCTCGACCAATTCATCTGACTGTGGATGCAACGCCGTTGTCCTGGTCTTCTACATTCCCAGCTTGTCAAAAATTTCCTGAAATACTTGGCTTTCGAAATTTCTTCCCTGATCGCTGTGAACTTCCAAGGGCACTCCATATCGACAGATGAAATCCTTCACCAATACATCCGCGACAGTTGTGGCTTCTTGATTCGGGATCGCGTAAACTTCTACCCACTTTGTGAAATAATCCATCACAACCACGATGTATTTACCACCATTTTCTGTCGTCGGAAATGGTCCAGCGATGTCTAAAGCAATCCTTTCGAATGGGCTTCCAACATTATACTGTTTCATGGGTGCCTTTCTCTTGCGACGTGGTCCATTACTCGTAGCACAAGTGGTACCACTTCTTACACCAGTCCTTCACACCGTCGGAGCTGTTCGTCCAATAAAACATTTCACGGACTCGCTGGAGGGTTTTCTTCACTCCCAGATGACCTCCTGATGGGCTGTCGTGTAACTTCCTCAGTACCTCAGCTACTCTCGTTCTCGAGATAACTAACTGTCTTCTATTCTCAGAACCATCATCGTTTTCAAGAATTCGTTTCAACAGGCCTTCTTCCAAAACAAGGGAGTCCCACTTGAGAGTCGGTGAAAATGCTGACTCTTCTTGCCAGGTAGGTCGCCGATTTTCTTCCTTCCATTGCCGGATCATCTTCAGGTGAGGATCATTCTCCTGATCTTCTCTGATCCTTGTGGGTGACCATTCTTCATTGATTACTGTAGTTCTTAAGACTGCAGCTTCCTTGGATTCCGCTTTGTTGCAGTGGAAACAGTCTGCTACGCGTCTTTGGAACGATGCTGGTTCTTGGTTTGCTGGTAAAATCTATCTTCGTCACCTTCTTTTTTAATGGTCATAACTTTGTTATTCCCCGAAGCCTTCGTGGCTGCTTCATATTCAAGAGCAGCAGTTAATGCATCGACCAACGTTTTGGGATTGGCTAACCGAAGCGTCCTCTGCATATCAGGGTGACGTAAGCCATCAATAAAGGGCTGGATTCTCGAAGAGTCTCATCACGTTTCTGCCTTCGGTTCTTCAGCTGGGATTGGTACAAATGTTCTAGATGTTCGTGACCATATCGCATGTCCAACCTCTCCTTCAGCTGCTCGAAGTCATCCGTTTCTTCAAGGGGTATCGTCTGAAGCACATCTAAGGCATCTCCCCGAAGCGCGATGGTTAAGTTCACTGCCTTCTCCTTATCGGACCAATTATTCGCTCTAGCGGCTGCTTCAAACTGTTAACATAGTTGGTCCACGACATCTTTCCTTGACTCGGGCAAAACTGCCAATATCTTCTGTCTTGGGGTATGCTTCTGGCTTGCATGGTTTAATTTGTTCGGTCTTTTTTACTTCTGCTGGCGTGCCTTGTGTTCTTAAATCTGCCATTTTCCTCTCTAACTCCTGGATTTTCTCATCCATTGTTGTTATCTTATTCTCTATTTTCTCAATATCTGATTTTAGAGGCGAAATTTTATTTTCGACTTCAGCGGCAATGTCATTTTTCATTGATAAGATATCGGCAGAAATATCGTTCTTCATAGTAGAAATCTTCTCGTCCATATAAGCAGAAATTGACGAGATTAAGGTGGAAGCCTCGTCGTTGAATTAAAATGTTTCCGGGACCAAGCCAGTGTTATTTTCAATCTTTCGACTAACTCACTCTTCTTTCCGGACGTTTCCAGCTCGCGGTTTTCCAATTCTGCTTTTAGTTCCGTCACTTTCAGCTCACTTAGTCTCTTAGCCATTTTTACGTAATTATTTATTTATATTACCCCACATCTGACACTAATGTAATGGTTTTGTTATTTATTTAAATAGTTTTTACTTGTGGGATAAAATTATATACACTATGGCTAATTACTATCTATTGATTTATTTATTAAACTTAATTTATATACACACTCTACTTAATGTCTACTAATTTATTTACACTCGGTATAATAGTTCTAATTTATTTTTACCACTTGAATATTACACTATTTGTCTTTACTATTTTATTCACTGTTCGATTACTTCTGTAAACTGTCTCAAAAGCCCGCGTATATATAGTCTTTATCAACTCTCGAAAATTCTACAGTTTTCTACGCTCGTCGTATGCGTAAACAAAACCTTATTCCAGAATGTTCTTGAAAAGAGCGCAGCCACCAAAATTTACAGTCGAGAGACAGGGCCGGCTTTGAGTTGGTGACCTCGCAACAGTATTATACCAAGCTTGGCATCATGAGGGGGAAATCTACCATGATTAGTTTTCATTCTAAATAAACTTGATGAATAAAATTTCGGAGTTGTATAGTTAAAAATATAGTTTGGAGGGGAGGGTACACTAGGATGTAACCTCATACACACACACACGTCACAGGGTCGCGCCAGCCAACACTTATTTTTGAAGTTAAAACTAACAAACAGATAATGATTAATTATGCTGAAATGTCCCATATAAGTTGACGCCAGTGACGCCATGTGACTTACCCAGAGAACAAAGCATTCTTGGGCATTAGTGCAGCAATGCTTGACAAGAAGTAGAAATTTGGTTTTCACATAAAAAAATTACAAAAAAAAATCGCCCTTCAAATTATGTGAAAACAGATGATAAATGCTGGACGCGTTTGAACCCGAGACAAAATAGCAAGGAGCCAATTACGAACAAAGATGTTAGCAAATGAAGTACTTTGGAGCAAATGGTCGAGTGATCCTTCGGTATAAGTTGTCATGTGCCATAGAGTAATGTAGAGTGGTCACTAATTCAGAATGGTCCACAACCATTTTGAAAAATAATATTCGATGATAAATATTTGTTTTGATTCTTACCAACTCTAGTTTTTCTTCTAAAGATTCCAAATTTGATCGAGAAGAATCCTTAATAACAATTCAAGAGAGACTTTCTCCCGATGAGGATTTTGTAAAAGTAAAGTAAAGTAAAGTAAATGTGGAATAAAGGAAAAAATATGTAGTAATATGCTGCAATAACCAAGATATCGAGTCGTTTGATAAAATCACGAAATCGATCACAAACAGAAAGACAGATGATTCAAAACAGAAGATGTCGTGGTTATACTGCAATAAAATACAAATTCCAAAGACTGCCATTTTACTAATGACGTCTGATGTAAATAATGGTGTTAAAGCCCAAACTGTCAATATTAAAAAATCAGGAAAGAGGCGGAAAGCGGTTTTCACAATATGGAACTTCCATTGTTATGGCCAGAGGGAAAACCATTAGCAAATAAGAAACCTGAAGAATATATTTTAAAACTTATACCAGAGGACGACAAAAAGTTTAAAAGGTTTTCAACTTAATAAATTTCAAATTAAATCGACAAATTTTGAGGTAATGGTGATCTTCGAATCGAATATCTTGAAGAACAGATTAACTTTAAGAAAATGATGTTGATGCTTAGCACTCTAGCGTTTTCTAGTACAATTGGGTTACAAAGAGTTTGTAGTTATTGTTTAACAATTTAATGAAAAGTTGAATTGTAAATAAGTCAACCAAATTTATAATTTATTAATTTGATACTTTAATAACGAATATATGAGTGTTACACAAAGTTGTTATTGAAAAAAAAATACCAAAAAACGTAAAATGTAAATTTTGAAACACGCAAAAATTTCGTTGTGTAATTTTCAATGTTTCACTGAATACCAAACGATTTTACTTCAAAATCCACACACCAATGGGAAAAACAGAAAATGTGGAAATTTTCATTTAAACGCGTTAAAAATGTACATTTAGTTAGTTGTATGTTTGTATGTATATTGGGGTGACATTCACTGAGACCTAAAAGATCTATTGTGCCCCCTTACTTCTACTTAGTTCCTGAGGAAAGACTCAGAGACTAGTAGCTCCTTTAGTCCTATTTCCCAGAGGAATTTTAGGATATCTGCAGGCTTTAACTTAGGTAAATATCCCTCTTCTATCCAGTAATCTCCAAGGTGTTGTGCCCTAGGATTCTGAATTGCTGTGCAATTCGCAAGTATGCGGACGGAAGTTTCTTCTTCCATACCACAGAATCTACATTCTTCTTCCACCACTATTTTGAGCTCTTTCAGGTGTCCATTCAGGTGACAATGTCCCGTTATTAGTTCAGTTTTACTCTGTCTTAGGCATTTATTTGTTCCACCTGGTTGTATTCTCTAAGGAGTGTATCTTTGATTGTCTAACTAGATCTCTCCAATGGTCAGATCTTCTTTTTTTTCGGCTTTGCCTATTTCTTCCAATATTACATTGGAGCTGATAGCGCAAAAGGGTTCCGGCCCCCAATAGTATATTGTGTCACAAGGGCAGGAAATGAGCGAGGGCAGCTGATAGTTAAGGGCTGCTAAAGCGTTTCCAGCATGTGTGATACACAACTGTTTTTCGCCTATCGAATAAACCAAAAAATAGGAGACTTAATCCCGGACTGAAATGAGACTATAATCAACAACTATACATATCTTCTAGTTACGGAAATGTTTTAGTTGCGATGCCAGGGAAACTAGAACAGGTCGGCTACGAGGGGACAGCACTGACCCAGGATCGTTCCAAAGACCCTCTCATACTGATAGCTCCTGACCCACGCCGTAACGACAGTGTATATGTGAATTGCGAAGTGAATGGCAAGAAATATATTCTGCTGGTGGACACAGGAGCAGCTAGAACCATTATACGGCCGGAGATAATAAAATCCAAGAAGCTTCTGCCAGCGAGGCAGCGACTCCGGACCGCAACAGGTGAGAGTGCCAATGTTCACGGAGAGACACAAATCCAATTGGTAATTGGTGGAGAAAAGTTCACGCATACGGTAATCGTAGTTGAGATGGAAGAAGACGTGATTCTGGAAATAGAATAATTAATCTACATGGTTTCCAGTTAGATTTTAGATACAGAACCATCAAAGCGTTGGTGTTGACAGCTGTACATGAAGATACCGTTTTAACTGCACGAAGCGAAACCATGATAGTAGTGCGGCTACAGGAAATCATGGAAGAAGATACACCGGTTATGATGGAGCCATGGAACCTCGACAAAGAGGTTGGTAGAGGAGGACTAATTGGAAAAGGATTGGTTACGTCAGCGAAGGAGATCCCAGTACGTGTCATAAACGTGAACGATTATCCAATTACCATCAATAAGGAAACCAGTCTGGGTCTGCGTACCAGTGACGTCTATCGTTCGTCAAACAACGACAACTAACAATTCTAATGACAGGTTCAAACAGATGTTGTCAATAGCTGGCCAATCCTTGAATCGAGATGAGAAAAGAAAGTAGTATGGAGACCTATTCGTACCAAAAGGTAGAACTGGTAGAACATCAGCCGTCAAACACAAAATCGATATGATGTCGAGCTAATTAGACAATTAGCTCGAAGACTACCACGAGCGAAGAGAGAGGAAGCTGAAAGAAAAATTCAAGAGAAATAGGAAGAGAAAGTAATAGAACCATCCACTAGCTCATGGGTATCTCCAGTAGTGCTCGTCAAGTAAAAGGATGGAACTAGCAGATTCTGCTGCCAACTTAACAACGCGGCGAAGAAAGACAGCTACCTATGCCTCGAGTCGACGATACTCTAGACCTGAAGTCTGGTTATTGGAAAGAAGAAATGGACCCCGAAGACAGAGAAAACTGCTTTTGGTCTATTTGGATGACATGCTAGTATTGGGGAAGACATTTGAGGAACACCTGAAGAAGACGTATTCAAACGACTTCAAGCTGCCCATCTCATACTAAACCCGAATATAAGTTAGTTATTACTCGTACAAAACCGAGTCAACTGTCTGGGTCATATCGTGAGCAATGAAGGAGTGGCGGTGGATCTAGAGAAAATTACTTTCATCAAGCAATGGCCACAACCAACCGAAAAACATCAAGTTAGGAGTTTTCTTGGACTTTGCACATACTATCGAAGGTTCATAGGGAAGTTTGGAGATATTGCCAAGCCACAAACTCGACTCACAGAAGAAAGAAGAACTTTTCATTGGAATGAAGAACGTCAGACTGCTTTTGAAACCCTGAAAATACGTTTAACCAAGGCGCCGATACTGGGATATCCGTTACCAAAGGGAGACTTTATTCTTGACACTGATGCAAGCAACGCAGGAATTGGAGGAGTGCTCTCACAGATCCACGGAGGACAGGGAAGAGTGCTGGGATATTTCAGTAAAGTCCTCTCCAAACCAGAACGAAACTACTGCGTCACGAGAAGAGAACTTTTGGCGGTGGAACACTTTTACCAGTATCTCTATGCAAGGAATTTCCTAATACGGACTGATCATGCAGCACTCAAGTGGTTGATGCAGTTCAAGAATCCCGAGGGCCAGATCGCTAGATGGATTGAACGACTTCAAGAGTACGATTTCAACATCGAACATCGGGCTGATGTGAGCCGACACTCTGTCTAGTCGGCCGTGCCCTGCAGACTGTTCCTACTGCAACAAGGCGGAATCTAAGGAAGGTGCAGTTTCAAGAACTACAGTAGTCAACGAAGAATGGTCACCCACCAGGATCAGAGCAGATCAGGAGAATGATCCTCACCTGAAGATGATCCGACAATGGAAGGAAGAAAACTGGCGACCTATCTCGTAACAAGTGTCAAGATTTTCACCGACACTCAAGGAATATTGGGCTCAGTGGGACTCCCTTGTCCTGGAAGAAGGCCTGTTGTAACGAATCCTTGAAAACGATTATGGTGGGTGGGGTGGTTATCCCGAGAACGAAAGTAGCTGAGGTACTGAAGAAGTTACACGGCAGTCCATCAGGAGGTCATCTGGGACTGAAGAAAACCCTTCAGCGAGCCCGTGAAAGGTTTTATTGGATGAACAACATTGGATGTTGGAAACCCATTCGAAAGGATTGCTTTAGACATCGCCGTACCATTTCTGATGATAGAAAATGGTGGTAAATACATTCTGGTTGTGATGGACTATTTCACAAAGTGGGTAGACGTTTACGCGATCCCGAATCAAGAAGCTACAACTGTCGCGGATCTATTGGTGAAGGAATTCATCTGCCGATATGGACTGCCCTTGGAAGTTCACAGCGAACAGGGAAGGAATTTCGAAAGCCATGTATTCCAGGAAATTTGTGACAAGGACAACGGCGTTGCATCCACAGTCAGATGGAATGTCCAAAGTAGTTTCCAGTCACCAGAGATATTGGGACCATTATCTCTTCCTATTTGCATTGGCTTATCGATTTGCCATCAATGAGTCCACAGTGATCCAGTTGAGAAAAAGGATGGACGATGTGCACGAATTGGACCGAACGAATCTTCAAGTTGCCAGCGACAGATTGAAAAAACGGTACGACACCCTAGCCATACAAGGAAGTTCACAGCGAACAGGGAAGGAATTTCGAAAGCCATGTATTCCAGGAAATTTGTGACAAGGACAACGGCGTTGCATCCACAGTCAGATGGAATGTCCAAAGTAGTTTCCAGTCACCAGAGATATTGGGACCATTATCTCTTCCTATTTGCATTGGCTTATCGATTTGCCATCAATGAGTCCACAGTGATCCAGTTGAGAAAAAGGATGGACGATGTGCACGAATTGGACCGAACGAATCTTCAAGTTGCCAGCGACAGATTGAAAAAACGGTACGACACCCTAGCCACACAAGGCAGTTCCAAAGAAGGGTACAAAGTATGGTTACACAACCCGACGAGGAGAAAGGGCTTTTCTCCAAAATTACTGAGAACTGAGACTCAAACACAATTCACGGTACGTTTTCTACCTGGTGAGGAAGAACGATATTTCAAGATCGATCCACCTACCGTAATGTGTGGGAAGCGCTACGAAGCCTTCGGGACCATGTGCTGGGATCCAACGTGAAGAAACTAGCTATGCCAAAAATAGAAAGCAACCAGTTGGATTGGCGAGTCATCAGGAATATGGTGGAAGTGATCTTCGAAGATACCGGTGCCCACATATTAATCTGCAGTTATACCCCCCGTTATCAGTATCCGATAAAGACAGTGCCCTGTTATTTCCATACGACCGGAAAGTATAGGAATGGGTCCAGTTGCCGATTTGAACATCCAGTCCCGGCTACACAGAAGTTCCAGGAGGAACTACCTATTAAGGAGGGGGCAATGCTGCGAAGTCACTAACTCAAAGCCGACCCTGTCACTAAACTATAAATTTTGACGAATGCGATTTCTAGAAGCCTCTAAGAATGTCGTTCTGTTTTGTTTTTGGGAACCGGCTTCTATTAATTTGAGAAGCCGAAGTTTCTGGAAGGTGTTGAAATATATAAAAGGCAATACCTGCGACGACACAGGGAGTTAGTTCACAGTTAGTTAAGAGTTGGTTCACAGTGACAGTTCTATGTTTATCGTATTTTCATTATGATTACGAGGATAGTTTACTAACTCAGTGAGATTTTGAATTTTCTGCGTAGCAACTTTATTTGTAGCACGACTCCCGTCCATCGCCATCTATGAATGAAAATGCGAGCAAGCTGTGTCATTTAGTTTGTGTTTGACTGCCATTGAAAGCAGACAACCTCCTATGTTACTCCCTATATTTTATTTGTTATGCTTTGTTATTTTTGTGAAGCATTCCCTACACCCAATATTACTGAACTATGATCCTATAACAATTGTTGATGAATGTAGTGACCTAGAATAATGTTATTTTCATCATAGTATGTAGGTATTGTATAGAAAACGGTGCAAAATTAATCACAGAAAAATCCACTTTTGAGGTATAAATTCTCTGTTTGAAATACAACACACAAAACTGTTTTCTACTGATGATCGACACAATACAACAGAAAAATATGAAAGGAATGTAATATGGATGAACAAAAATTTCTTACCAAAGTAAACTAATCAGCTGCATTTATATAACTAATGCCAAATGATGGGTTGAACGATGCGGCTTCTTCCTTTTAAGTGGGCAGATCTTGAATCTAGCTGGATGGCTTCTTCCGGGGTCTCCAAACTTCGGCGATGTGGATCCTTCGTATGGGTGAATACTTTCCAATTACCTACTGAATGGTTTCAACTTTTCGCGATCGATGATTATTGCCAGTAAACTATCGATATAGACCAGTTCGATACGATTTTTGTTGTCATTCCGTATGGCGATCCTACTGACTGTGCCAATTTCAATTTCACACGCAAAAAGTTCTTTTCTTAAGAAAAAATCAAATAATTAAGTACAGCGTAACTTTATTAACGTTACAGAAAAGAGATGTTATATTTAAAAAAAAGTTTAAAAACTGAAAATGCTCGCCTGCTTTTGTTTCCCATTACTCTAAGGGGAGGAATGCTTCTGGATATAGCAACGTCGGCAATTTTGTAGGAAATCCAAGCTTATAGCTAATACTGTTTATTAGATCTCGTTACTCGGAATTTATAATTCTAAATAGGTATTTTTTAAAAATTTAACAGCAATAAAAGTTAATTGAAATTAATAAATATTTATTATTTACAAAATCTGGATTTAACAAAGGATCAGCTGCCTAGTTAGTCTCTATGTATGTGTGATGGTATTGTTAGCAACCAGGATAATAAGCAGAAATATATATTTTTTTGATTTTGGATTGGTTAGAACAAAATCAAATCAGCTTCTAGCAAACTTTTACACTGTCATTCGACTAAATTTTATGTATCTAAACAATGTAAAACTGAAAATCAGATTCAGTCTCACAATAATGGTCCCAATTTTCTAATCACTCTTAGTGTAAATATTGGGTTTGTCGACTACGTAACTTCATAATTTAGTTTGGAATTAATATTGGGCTTGTGATGGGTCAAAAATGAAGTTCAGAAGTATGTAATGGAGTTTTGAAGCAGAAATTTTAACTTGGTTAACATGTATTCACGATATTTATTCGTAAATTATGAAAATTACTTTTATTTCTGGATAATTTGTGATAGTCTGCGTCACTTGGTTTACGTATTAAAATTTTTTCGATATCTAGTGTCCAAATAAAATTTATATTTATATTTACTGGTTCAGATGCTTATCACCATCCTACTGATGCACCATATCATTTTTTTTCAATGGGTGCTTAGCTAGTTTTGGAAAAATTATTTTGAAAGAATTTCAATAATTTTGTTTATTAAATAGTTACAAAATTAAATATCGGTCTGTTTTTTACGGGTGGTAATTTAGTACCGAATTCTTTCGTATTTAATCGGACATTGTCTGTCTATCACAAGAATGGGCAATATGGGACAGTGACGTTTTTTCGTTACAAAATCTTTATTAGATTTTGCATGCTTGGCATAATATTGTTACACCGTTTTCTGTCTCAAGTTTCTTTATTTCTATAACTTTTACAACACAATACTATGAATATACACATCTTATTTTTATATCACAGAGCTCAACTCTCTGATACTTCAAAAACTAAAATAAGTAATTTCAATTGTCCCACTTTTTATACTTTTCACCTGTTCCAGACAGTTCTCGACTTTTCGATGAAATTTCTAGACTTTTCGATGACAGTTCTAGATTATTCTAGATGTATGTCTTCTCCTTTTTCTTTATGGACCTCTACATATCCTCAGTACAGGTCCGACGTAGCATTGCTCCCTCTTTTCTAGTTATTCGAATAATCTGACTGATGGGGTCTGGTTGAAGCCAACAGGGTGGATCGGGCCCGCAGTAAGGGGCTAACCTCTCGACATGGATCACCTTGATCTTACTCTTGAGAACGGTGTAGGGGCCTTCCCAGTTTCGTTACAGTTTTTGGCACAATCCTTTTCTGCGCTTGGGATTGAAGAGCCATACGGGGTCACCTCTCGAGAAACTTGTGTTTGTAGTATGCACGTCGAGTCTAGCATTCACCTATTCGTTGCAGAGCTTCAAACGTTCACGAGCAAAATTGTGGACCTTTTGCAATTTTTATTTTAAGCTTCCTATGTACATAGGAGGTGTACGTTCTTCTGCTTCTTCACCAGGAGCAAGTCTTCCGGAAAGAAGATCATGGGGTAGCTTCATTTCTTTGCCAGTGACTAGCATAGACGGACTATAACCGGTTGATTCCTGTTCACAACTAGGTTAGCAGAAATAAGGGAACTAAAGTGTCCTAGTCTTTTTGGTTTTCAGAGACGAACATTGAAAGATATTCTATGATGCCTTTCTACCATTGCATCGGACTGTGGGAGGGGAGGCATAGTGCGTGTTTTATTATTGTCTAATGTCTTAATCAACTCCTGCCATAATTCAGATTCAAAATTTCGTCCTTTATCAGAATGTAATTCCAGAGGGACTCGCAATAACGTTGGTTACAGAAGCCTCTGCTACTGTCGACGCTTCCTGATTAGGAAGCTATTTCGGGCCATTTGGAAAAATAATCCATTACAACCATCAGGTATTCGTTTCCTCTTTCTGTCAAAGGAAGTGGACCGAGAATATCAATTGCAAGTCTTTCAAAAGGCTCTCCAGAAAGATACTGTGCCATTTTTCCACGGCTTCTTGTTTTAAGACCTTTTCTACTATTGCACAGATCACATTTCTTGCACCAATCTTCTACGTCCCTTCGCCAGTTGACCCAATAGTATCTTTCCCGAACTCGTGCCACTGTTCTTTTAGTACGAAAATGTCCTCCTGAGTGGCTACTATGAAGTACTTCCAGCACACTTTTGATGTGTGATCTTGGCAGTACCAATTGGTGAACTATACGTACTCCATTGGGCTTCGCCATCATCGATGCAATAGGCCATTCATAATCTCTACATCTGTTTGTCTACGCCTCTCTTCCTCCTGTCTTTCCTTATTTTCTTCTTCCTCCAATTCGACCAAAGTCCTCGACAAATTTTCGGTAATATGAACGAAGTCCAAGAAAACTCCTTATTTTTTTTTGTCCCTTGGTTTAGGCCAGTCTTTAATAGCTACAATTTTCTCCGGATCGGTTTTAATTCATTCTGCGGAAACGATATATACCAGATAATAGGCCTCCGTTTAAAACAATGAACATTTCTTGTGATTCAGTTTAACCTGTCAAATACTTCTTTAACACATTTCAAATGCTCATCAAAAGTTTTCGACATGATCATTATATCATCAAGACAGGTTTTCCACGTTAATCCTCTCAAAAGTATCTCCATCAGTCGTTCAAATATGGCCGGAGCATTACAGAGTCCGAATGGGAGACCGCTGCCAGCAGAAAAAGCTGTTTTGTCTGGATCCTCAGGGTGTACTTCTACTTGCCAGTATCCACTCTTTAAGTCAAGGGTGGAAAAACACTTCGCACCTACTCTATCAGGTGTATCGTCTATTCTTGGCAGTGTAAAGCTTTCTTTTTGTGTAACCTGATTTAGTCTTCGATAGTCTAAGCAAAAGTGAGTGGATCCATCTTTCTCAGTTACCAGGACCACGGGTGAACACCAGGGACCAGCAGCTTCTTCAATAACATTTGCATCCATCGTGTCTTCTCCTTGGTATTTGACGAATTGTTCTGGCATCTCCTGTTTTCTTGGAATCTTATTTCTCTCAATTTAGGACGGTAAGAATTTGATATGCTTTTTGCTGCCTCATATTCCTGAGCTGCAATCAGAGTTTCATTTAAAGTTTTGTGGTGTTGTAGCCGGAGAGTTTGTTGCATTTCCACATCTTGTGATCCATCAACGAATGCCTGTCTGCCGATTTGCTCTAGGAAATCTTCAGGTGCCTGGGGATAAGCCAGATGCAACAATATTTTTATATCGGCCTCAAATTCCTGTAGGTTTTCATTTAATTTTTGATTACGGACTTTTAGCTGACTCTGGAATACTTGCTTCAAGTGCCGTTGGCCATACCTTGTCCCTAAAGCCTGTACGAGGGACGCGTAATTGGGCGTATCTTGTGGAAGAAACTGCAAAAGGGTTGCTGCCTGCCCACGAAGCGACTCTATCTGTGCAGCCATCTGTGTCTCAGTCCAGCCATTGGCTCAGGCCGCAGCTTCAAATTGGAGTCGATATGTTTCCCATGCCGTTTGGCCATCAAATCTGGTTGGTTTCAGGGTCCTTCTTGAGTGGCCCTTGAGAAACTATACTTTGAATGGGACCAGGTTCGATTATTGAAGAGGAAGAAGTCGTGCCTTCAATTTCAATATTAGTTACAGAAGCTTGGGTACGAATTATTCTTTCTAAATTAACTATTTCATTTCTAATTTGCTCTTCTAAATTGGATTTTAAATTTTTTTGTTGTTGTTCTAAATTAGATTTTATATTTTCGTGTTGTTTTTCTAATTGGTCTTCTCTATTATTAAGCTATGCTACCTCTAGCTTTAATGTTGCCTGAATTTGTGTTAGGCCATTCATAATTTCTACATCTGATTGTCTACGCCTCTCCTCCTTCTGTCTTTCCTTCTCTTCTTCTTCCTCCTTTCAACGTCTCTCCTTCTCTTCCTCGCGTCTTCCCTTCTCTTCTTCTTCCTCCCTTCTACGTTGTAACGAGTTATTTTTTTTTGCAAGTTTAATTTTTATTTTTTCCGTAATATATTTTATTTTACCACTAAGTTGTATATAACTCGTTACTTTACAACCCTTTCTACTACCGCATTGATTTTTTTTCCGTTATTACCGTTGTATATTTTAGTATAAGTCCGAGTTACGCAAATCCAAATTCTACCATACACAATTTATTCATTTCCGATATTTAAATTTTTCAACTGAAGGGACGCCCAGTATATACACCATTTTAATTAAAACCGAAGCCGTTCAGTATAGGTACAACTTTTTGTTGTAAGTAGATAAATTTCACGTTTAATTCCCTCACCATGACTACGGCCGAAAAATGTAGCTAGAAGTTTGGATATAAATGAGTGAACAATGGATAGAAGGCTCTGATTCATTCCGGCTCTCAATTATTCAGAAAAATTATTCTTTCGTGATTCTTCGCTCAACTTTCTTCCGATAACCGATAAACCGTATTGTGAAAATTTAGTGCATTAAGATTGTGTGTGGAAGCTGTATTTTATGAGGTAAATGAAGTTAGTTCAACAAGACCCCTGGAATTTTCCGTAACCTCCATCTGAGGCTATCTGGAACTCTTGACGCTAAGGGTCAAGGGGCCGTGGAGCAAACCACGTTAATAATCTGGCGCCCGAGATTTAAAACCGAATTTTGCATCAAGGGTGTCCATAGTGACGTGTTCTTGTGGCAGGAGCCACGTGTAAGAAGGGAAGCACGTTACTTACGTACTTCAAAAACTAAACTTATGTCAATTGTCCCGCTCTTTATACTTTTCACCTGTTCCAGATACTTCTCGACTTTTCGATGACATTTCTAGACTTTTCGGTGACAGTTCTAGATGTATGTCTTCTTCTTTTTCTTTATGGACCTCTACACATCCTCAGTACAGGTCCGACGTAACAATATCAATCTAATACAAGTGTTGCAAGTGTTTCTACTAATATCTACAAATCTCCCAGAGTCGTTATAATTCATTTTTATTACACCAGGTGTCAAAAATTTAATGTTATTTTTATGGATTGTAGTAATTACTCATGGTTTTTTTAAATGTATCAGATTTTTCTATTATCTTTTCCAATATTAATTTGTAATTTAAAAGTAATTCGGAAAATTAATTTACATCAATAGTATTTTTTTGTTATCGTATAAGTTTTGATAATAACCATTTCAATAATGATTTTTAATAACCAATTATTTTGCTAATAATTATTACTTAAAAAGGAGATGTCAAGTTGAAAAGAGTAATTATTATTCTTAATAAAAATAGAAGAAACTTTTGAGCATCGAAGTGCGTTTGGCAAATTTATTTCAGAAGAAGGTATACAGAAGCAAAAGCATTTGCTAATTTTAAAGAAATATGTCATAATTCATTTTGTGAGAAATTCACCAAATGCAAGATTGTTTTCCATGTGAAAAACCAATTATGTGAACCAAGTTTTAGGGAAATAGAAAAGTTTATATAATGCTGATGTGTTTCAACAACACAAATATTATTCGTACGATCTTCAATAGACAGAAAACAACCTGCTCACTTACTCCTATCATAGTCAAGGTTAATACATTGTTAGATAGACTATGAAAATAAAATAATACAACTACTCCAATTTCTTAAAGATACTGTGATGTTTTTGTTATTTATTCAAATAGCTTTTCCGGGTAGGATAAAATTATACACACTACTATGGCTACCTACTATTGATTTATTTATAGAAACTCACACTGTATTAAACTTAATTTATATACATACTTTACCTAAAGTGTACTAGTTTATTTACACTCGGTATAATAGTTATAATTTAATTTTACCACTTGGATATTACATTATTTATCTTAAATGATTCACTCTTTCATTCACTGTCCGATTACTTCTGGAAACTGTCTGTGAACTAAGTCTGTAATAACTGATAACTCTTTCAAAAACTCGCGTATATATAGTCTTTCTTAATTCTGGGATATTCTTGAATTTACCACGCTCTTCATATGCGTTAACACCAGAATATTCTAGAAAGCGCATTCGCCAAAATTTATAGTCGAGTGACAGGGCCGGCTTTGAGTTGGTGACTTCGAAACATTGCCCCCTCCTCAATAGTAAGATCCTCCTGGAATTCCTGTGTAGCCGGGACTGGATGTTTAAATCGGCAACTGGACCCATTTCTACATCTTCCGGTCGTATGGAAATAACAGGGCACTGTCTTAATTGGACACTGATAACGGAGGTATAGCTGCAGATTAATATGTGGACACCGGTATCTTCGAAGATCACTTCCATCATATTCTTGATGACTCGCGTATATATAGTCTTTCTCAATTCTCGAATATTCTTGAATTTACCACGCTCTTCATATGCGTAAACACCAGAATATTCCAGAAAGCGCATTCGCCAAAATTTATAGTCGAGTGACAGGGCCGGCTTTGAGCTGGTGACTTCGTAACAATACTAATACTTACCATTAAATCTAAGTTGCATTGCATTGTTTTTGTCATTTTGCTAATAACCATCTGGCAACGATTAACAGAGATTGTTTGCCATTTTAATTTTTTATTTTTGAAGTTAGTAATTGTTAAATATAAACAATAATACAGTGTGGTCCAACAGCCTAATAAAACTGAAAAGCAAGATTATAATCATCACGAACGGGATACTATGTTACTTCCGAAGCCAACAGCGTCGAGTCGAATTTTTTGTGGCGTCTAAAAATCCTAATCCTCGAAGCTTTTTTTTATAAATCAATGGCAAACATAGTAAGTTCCAAGCTATTTAAAATAATTTCAAACGACCTCCACAGCGCGCCAAAGCGAGTGACGTAAAACAGTAGTACGTGAAATACTCGTGTCTCGATCGCCGGCAACAACAGTTATGCCAATTCGAGGGATTTTCGGGGTTTCTTAGGGACAACTTTTGGAAGGATTTTTTGAACTGCATTATAAAATTATAGTCATTTTTATCTATCTCCAATGATTTCATGTGTGTTATTCGGAATAATATTCATCAAAATAATAAAACGTGTCTCAATTATTATCCTATGCCACAAAAGCTGTTGAAACTACACACATATTTTAAATTTTGTATATTTATAAAAAGTTTCTTAAAATATTCAATTATTTTTTTTACTATGGCGTAATATACATATATATTCAAAACTGGAGGAATTATGTTAACAAATATGGTATTTTTTAGACCTGTACGAGGGATAGTTTCTTGAACTATGCTGGCAACACTGCACGAAGAGATCGTATTCGTAATATATTTCTCACCATTTTCGTTCTGCTGTGTTTTTGTTTTTCTACAGTTACTTCATATGTGACATTTAAAAATAATAATAATATAATAATTGACTAAACCTGTAAAATGTTTTCAGTATTCTCACAATTTTAAATTAAAAATAACAATATCAAAATTAGCAACACCATTTTAATGTTTATTATGAATTAAAATCTATTTTTGAAAAGCCAAAGTACATAACAGCTTCTGTATTTACCTATTTGCTTCAACTCCTCGAAAATACAAAAAAACACGTGAAAACACTCGATTAAACAACACAGTAAACAAATCAATAATGGCTGTTTTAATGGTTACGTTCGTTCCTTGTCGCATGGACGCACGCGCAGTATCGAATTATACTGTTTTACGTCATAACCAATAGCAATGCGCTTACAAAAGCTTCAGATAATTTGAATTTTTCGGCATTTTAATTTCATGCCAATCGTTTTCATGCAATGTATTCATATGAATTCACATTTGTAATAATAATAATAATAAGTTTATTGCTTATAGAGAACAATGTTCACAGCAAGGTTAGTGTGTGATAGTATACAAAAAAAAATATTATAATGTTTACAAGACAGTTGGTAAAAAAAATAAAATAAAATAAATACATTATTCATCTAGTATAAATGACCTTAATTTGAGTATATTCCAAAGGTAGCAGCATAGAGATTTACATTTTGTAGAGCGTTTACTAATGTTTCCAAATTTTGCAGGCAGGATGTATTTTGTTTCATGACTGTATATATCGGACACTCAAACAAAATACGAAAAATAGTTTCCTTCTCGTCCATATTACAAACAGGACATGTTAGAGTAGGATCTAGACTGTAGGTTATGTCGTTTGATGTAAACTTCATTTTAAATTGATTAACCATACGGAGTTGAGCCAAAGTACGAGTGATCCGGATTGGTGACTTCAACAATAGATAATTGCTTGGTTCACGTGTTGTGGTGAAAGCATTATATAGAGCCATGAAAGGGTACGCTGACGATTTAGCAATATCAGATTGGTGCAGAAAGGTATAATATTTAGAAAACAGTAGTTTTTTTTGTGTTGTTAGATGGCGATAAGTTAAATTATTCCATAACTGCAATGACCCAATGTCAACAAAAAATTGTTTGATCTGAGATGCCCAATTATAATTTGTGGTAACGGAATTGATAATTCGTAGTTGTTCATTTTAGGAAATGGATTTGCACTCTTTCTAGTGCATCTAAATAACGAGGACCCCAAACAGAGACACTGTTAAACATAACACTTAACGCTAGAGATTCAAACAATTTGATTCTAGGGTACCACATGTCAATTTTTGCCTTACACATCACAGGAATGATAGCGCCAACAGCTTGTTTACCTTTTTTTGTAGTTACTGTTGACATTTCGCTGAATAAGCCGGAGGAAGTAAACGTTACGCCTAAATATGTATATGCATTACTCAATTCTATGGTCTCGTTGTTAAAATAAAATTTATAGTTTGGTTTTTGGAAACCACCTTTAGAAAACCTAACAATTTTTGTTTTTTTAAGATTGACAGTTAAACGATTAGTGTCCGTATATTTTTCTAAAATTTTCAGTTTCCTTGCAACATCAATTTCAGATTGAGCCAGGATAACGAGATCATCAGCATACAGGAGTGTTAGTACATCATTTTTATTATCGATATTTACACCTTGAGCTCCTTGAGTATAAAAGTAGTCTTCCAAATCGGCGATAAAACAGTGCAAATAAAAGGGGACTCAGGGGTTCACCTTGTAGAACACCTAAAGTTAGATCGTATAATTTTGTTAAGCCATCAGAGCCTTTTATTTGAACAGTGGCTTGTGAATAAAGTGTTTTTATTAAGCGAATAATTTTTGAAGAAACTCCAAGATTAAATAGTTTCAGCCATAATAAATTATGATGTACTGAATCAAAGGCTCTTTTGAAATCGACAAAAATTGCAAATACTTTTCGGTTTTTATGTCTAATATGTAAATGAATAACAGAGCTCAGGGTGAAAACATTGTCAATACACCCTCGGCCTGCACGAAAGCCAGACTGACACTCTGGCATAACTCCGCAGTTATCAGCCAATAAAGTTGATCTGTTGTGAAAATCTTAGTACAGCATTTACCAAAGCCAAGCCTCTATAATTATCAGGGGTATCAGATGGGCCTCCTTTATGCAACATAGACAATAAAATGTTAGACCATGAATTGGGAATTATTGAGGAATCGAAGATTAAGTTGAACAAAGAAGTTGAATATATAACCCAGTTTTGTGGTAGGTTCTTGAAAAATTCAAAAGATATACCATCAACTCCCGGAGACTTATTATTTTTACATTTATACAGTACATCATATACTTCCTGCGTTGAAAACGGAACGTCCAGATAGGGGTGACCAGCATCTAGAAAATCAACCGTAGATATTGGTAGAGAAGGGTACAAATTTTCATAGAAGTTTTCCCATACTTGAACTGGTAACGCTTTATGAGTGAAACTATTTCTAAATTGTTTTACCAGAATTCTTTTGAGTTTTGTAAGTTTGATAACTTGGTAATAATTGTTGATTGATATTCGATTTTCTTAGATTTAATTATATTTTTGTACACAAATTTTAGATTTATATATATTGCTTTTAAATATTGAGGAAAGTTTTGCTCTCGGCAAGTTCTTAATGCATTTTGCATATTTCTCTTGGCAATAGTACATGTAGCATCAAACCATGGCTTATTAGTCTTATGAATATTTAATTGAGTAGAGTGCTCCCTTTTCAAATAATACATACCTAGCTGAGTTGATGTTTCACGAATGGCATCCGTAAGATTAGAAAAAGAACTAGAAGGGTCACGAAAAAATATTGTTCTATTTGAATTTTTCATACACATTTTATAAGATAGAGAAAAATCATTATTCCATTTATATGAAAAGTAGGGCAAATTATTGAATACTTCTCTATTGCTGTAATTGTAATAAAGAAAATTTTAGTCAAGTTCCCTATTGTGTACAAAGAGAGCTGGCAGCACTGTATATTTGCCGATAATTTTGGGTGACAGATTCCGCGTTTATCCCAAGCTTTTACGGCACTGTTCGTTAACTATTCACTTTTATCATTTGTAATGATCCAAAAGATTGAATTTAGTTTATGCTTTTCAAACAGAGATAAAACTCTTGCCTCTGTTCCAAACATTTTAAATGAAAGTAGTTTCCTAACAAAGTTTAACGCCTTTATTATACACTCTCGCGGCTTAAATAAATAAGTTTACCTTTTATAAATCCATAAATTATCCCTAATTAGAGTAACAGTGGATTTTACGACTTTTGAAACTTTGTAATTTAGTTTAAAACGATTATTAGATTTGCGATAAATTATTTGAATGAGGTAAAGTGTACCACTACCTTTTCGGCCTTTTTCACCTATTAATATTACACAAATAAAAAAAAAATTGATTGTTTTTGTAAATTATTTCTAATGAAAGAGATATTCTCAAAGGAACGCTTTTAGTCGTTATTTACTCTGCCTATATAAAAAATATTTGCTTCACATATTTCGACGTAGACATGCCAAAATAGCGGATGATTAGGAAAGTATTAGAATAAAAAAACATACTGGATGAAAGACAACACACTTTGTTTTGAAGTCAACATCACGAAGTTCAGAACTGTTCGGATCTTGTTTACCTGTTAAATGAACACCACTTTTGTACACTTAAAAGTTAGTAACCATTTATAAATACAATACAAACGAATAATCAAAATTTAGTTGAATCCTTTGAAATTGCTTAACGAAATTAAGATATTTTGAGATTGAAATAAGATATTTGGTACAAAAACAAAGCAAATATCGTTCAACCAACGTGAAGACTCGATGTTGTCACATGTGTTATTTAAAAGAAATAATCATCCAATGACATAATTTTTTTTGTGGTTTCTCAATATATGTATATCCTTTAATACTTATATTGAAATAATCGTATCAAAAGTAATCCATTCAACACGACACGAAATTTAATTTATACATAATAAGTGAATGTTTATAAACAGCATTTGATCAAAATATTTTATGGCTCTAATGTTAGTTTTGTGAAGCAATCAACTAAGGATACTTCGTTTCAATTATATTTAGAAAATAGTGATTCGCAGTGAAGTGTACAAAAGTGTCAATTTTAAAACTTACAATGGGCAGTACCTCGTGAACGAAAAGAGATTTTAAAAAAAATTCAAACCCGTTTCTAGGGCAGAGAGGGGGAACTAAAATGACATGGGAGAGAACACACTCCCATCAACTCCCTATGCCCCACCTACACCACCTACAAAAATTTAAATGGCAACCCCCTACTTGTGATACGTCGTTAGAAAGCCTGTAGAAAATGCTTTCCAACGGTCTAAGTCATACTTATACAGGGTGTAACAGTAAAGCAGAAACATTTATTTGACAACAAAATGAAAAAGTGTTAAATGTCGAACTACAAAAATGTTAATTAATTTAGTAAATGTTCAAAATGGTTTCCATTGTTTTGTAAACAATTGTACAACCTATTTTCAAACTCCATCGAACGTTGGCGAATGTTGCTTTAGTAATATCACGACATGCTTGACTAATTCTTCGTCGTAAATCGTCGATTGAGGTTGGTTTAGTGTTATAAACAGCCGACTTAAGGTGACCCCACAGAAAAAAATCAGGTGGCGGTAAGTCTGGTGACCTAGGTGGCCACTCATCGGGACCTCTCCTTCCAATCCATCTATTTGGATAATTATTGTCTAACGAGTCCCTAACTGCTACTGCGTAATGGGGAGGTGCTCCGTCTTGCTAAAATTGCAACAAATTTTCATCTAGAGCTGAATTGTCATCGCCGTCCTGTTGGTTCTCTAATTCATGAACAATTAAGGGCTCAATAGTGTTCTCCAGCATATCGAGGTACATTTCACCGTTTAAATTTCCCAGTATTAACAAGGGACCGATCACAGAATCTCCTAATACCCCAGCCCAAACATTGATTTTCTCAGGATACTGAGTGTGGTTTTTTCTAAACTGAACTGAATTCATCGGTCTGTATTGTCATCGGACAATTCTGAAGACATTGCACTTTATAGGGGTGAAATTTATGAAGCTTCAAAACTTTCCGTACCGACTCATGTGATAGTCCTGTTATTGCAGAGACGTGACGAGTTGATAAAGTAGGATCTATTCCAAATTGTCCAATGACTTCAATTTGAGTTGCTTCATTGAGTACTCTTGCGGCATTCCTTCTTCTATTTGCCACTGAACCCATCTCTCTAAATTTTGCGACTAAATCACGGATATGCATGTGACTTACATGTTTTTCAGGATGTCTCTCATTAAACACGTTAGCTGTCTGCAAATAACTTTCGTTCTGGGAGCCAAATATTAAAATTATCTCCACACGTTCAGGTATACTGTAAACCATCGTGATTATTGTAGTTAAATTACCGTACAAAACGTACCAAAATATTTTCGGACCAAACGTTCAAATAATTAATCTATCACAAAATGACAATGACATTAAGGTAAGTATCAAATAAACCAATAATTTGAGTACAGAAAGGAAATTCAAAATGTGTTGTTTAAAAACTGCAAAGCAAACATGTTTTTTTTAAATACAATTAATAGAACATTTAACACTTAAATAGGGACCGTACTTGCACTTTCAAAGCGAAGTATCGTTCCACAATTAATTTTTATTTTTGTTGTCAAATAAATTTTTCTGCTTTATTGTTACACCCTGTATACTTATGACTTAGGCGGTTGGAAAGCATTTTCTACGGGCTTTTTGTAGGTCTGGTAGGTGGGGTATAGGGGGTTGATAGGGGTGCGTTCTCTCTCATGTCATTTTAGTTCCCCCTCTCTACCCTAGAAACGGTTTTGAAATTTTTTTGAAATATCTTTTCGTTCACGAGGTACAGTTTTAAAATTGACACCAAGTACTACGATTTCTGAAAAAACCGAACGATGATACAGTATAACCCACTTATTTATTTATTTATTGACGGGCTAGAACCCATTAAATACAATAGAGTACAATAATTGATACACAGAATTAAAAAAAAAGAAAAAAAATATATATATATATAAATAGAAAAAACCATAAACTTATAGATACATTAATTAACACATAAGATAAAGCACATATCACTTACAATAACAACTAAAAATATTTTTTAAAAATGACAAATTTGGAGTTGTCGGCGAAACTCAGAAGAAGATGTAAAGAAATCAAGATTCAATCTTGTGGACCTGGGGATGAACGAATTATTGCGATAATTAGTATAGTAGTGTGGTTGTGAAAAAGTAACACTATTTCTAGTAGATCTAGTTGGTGCGGAAAAACCAATATTCAACAAAAGAGTAGGACAATCGAGAGTAGAATTGACTATGTTGAATAGAATGAAAAAATCCTTGCAATTCCTTCTGTAACGAAGAGGCTCCAACATAAACTGGGAATGCAAATCATGGTAATTTAGGTGGTAGGTGTTAACAGGATGAATTCCAGATTTATAGGCAATGAGTCTTAGAAATTTTCTTTGTATTTGTTCAACGTTGTGAATATGGTTCGTAAAGAAAGGATTCCAAACAGAAGATGCATATTCAATAAGAGGTCTAACAAGGGAGAAGTGAAGTATTCTAAGACATTGCACGTTTCGAAAGTCACAAGTTATCCTTCTGATAAAACCAAGCATCCTTAATGCCTTATTAATTGAAACATATGTATGGAGCCGAAAAGACATGGTAGAGTCAATCACAACACCAAGATCTTTAACTTCTGACACATTAATAAGAGGTGTTTGGTTAATGTTATAGATAAAAACAATAGGGTGACGCTTTCTACTAAAATTAATAAACTGACATTTTGCTGGATTCAGTTCCATGCCATTGGCAGTACACCACCGAGATAAATTATCTAAATCTGCTTGAAGATTCTGACAATCCTCTAATGAACGTACAGTCATATAGATCATCAGCAAAACATAAGAATTGAGAGTTTATAAAACAGTTCTGGATGTCGTTGACGAAAATGTTAAACAAAAGTGGTCCTATGTGTGATCCTGAAGGAACTACAAAGCCAGATGATAAGAAGCCACACACACGGACTATTTGAATACGGCCAGTAAGGTAACTTTGAACCCAGTTTAGGAGACTACCATTAACACCCATATTATTTATTTTTTGAATCAGAAGGCCATGATTAACTTTATCAAATGCCTTGTAGAAGTCTGTGTACAAAGAGTGAACTTGATAATCAGAGTCCAAGGCACTTGAAAGATAGTCCACATATGTAAGGAGATTAAGCTCAGTTGACTTCCCTGAACGGAAGCCAAACTGCTGGTTAATGATATAAGGATCCAAAAGTTTGGTAAGGATTTTAGTAACAATATTATCTAATAATTTAGGAATTACGCTCTGAATACATATCGGCCTATAATTGGATATGTTTGATTTTTCACCTGTTTTGTAAATAGGAACGACGAAACTAGATTTCCAGAAATCTGGAAAGATACCAACTTTAAGGGAGTAGTTAAAAATGATATGTAAGGCGAGACAATACAAAACTACAATATTTTAAAATAGAAGGAGGGATGCCATCCGGCCCAGGACCTTTATATACATTCAAACCACAAAGATGTTCATATATTTCAGAGATAGACTCACAATACTCAGAAGCATTCAAAGGAGTAGAAGATATATAACCATAGCTAGGACAGGTCTTATCAGAATAAACAGAGCTAAAATAATCTTGAAACAGGTTAGCTAAATCGATTCCCACAGGATATTTGACATTGTTGAGGTACATTTCATCAGGAATTGTATTACATCTTCTTCTGGAGTTTACAAAGTTCCAAAACGATTTTAAATTAACACCAACAGAACATTCAGTAAACCTAATATAATCGTTATAGTCAGTTTTAGACCTGAGCTTACACCGAGAACGCAGCTGAGAGAATTCCAAATAATCAACAGGAGATCCTGTTAGTTTGAATTGCAAGTGAGCTTGCTTCTTTAAATATATAAGATGTTTTAGTTCTGATGAGAACCATCTGGGGAATTTTCTGGATGAAACTTTCTTAACAGGTACAAACAGGTGAATCACGGTATACAAAATATCATAGAAAATATTTAACATATCATCTAATGATCTATTCAATAACAAAGGATCCCACCGAATAAGTCCCAGATGATATTCAATAGAGTGAAAATCAGCTGATTTGTAGTCATAATAGAATTCATCAGCAACAGGAGAATAATTGCAATGGTCCAAGCTCAAGTTCAATTCAGTTACTAAAGGAGGGTGGCAAACATCTACATCAATCAGAGGATCGGCTGCTGTAATACATGTAGATAAACGATCATGACTAAAAACTAAATCCAAAAGTGAGTTAAATTCATTATGAACAGAGTTAATTTGAAACAGATTATGGTAGGCACACATATTAGAAACGGTCTAAGTAGTGTTACGCGAGCTACTGCAATAATATTCTCACTTAGTGCCCCCAGTGAAATCCCCGTATGAGACGACTATGGCTCCTCCGCCCAAACTTCGAGAAACATCCAGAACACCCGGGTGCATCCGCCAGAATATCGAGAATATCCAATGCGCCCGCGAGAACGCCGAGATACTTCTAGAATTACGGCGCACGAGTATAAATAGGCCACAAGCATCGCTGCAGTCAATTAGTCAATCAATCAGTGTTGATACCGAAAGAAAGTAATCGCGCCTCGATAAAGTGTTTATTAAGTGACTCTCATATAAATTATAATTAGTGTGTTTAGTGTATTACATAAATTATTAAATAAGGACTGAATTACATATAAATCTGTAAATATAAATTAATTGTAAATATAAATTAGAATAAACGTTACAGTAGCATTCACTTCATCAGCTCTGGTACCAGGGGGTGAAATAGCTTCTGAACAAATATTTAAGTCAGACCATACTGCTTTAGGTAAGTTGAAATCACCCAGAATGCAGATCTTAGCATCAGGATACTTTTCAGAAATGGCGTCTAGGTTCTCAGTAAAGGATAAATAATCTTCAATAGGGGAAAGTGGGGGAAAGTAGACGGCTCCAATTATACATTTGTTCCTAGTGTTTCCAACTAGAACAAAAACATGTTCAATTTCTTCTGATGACTGCAGCAGGCTACTAGTTATATTTCTATTAGTGAGTGCAGATCTATCTCGCCGATAAATATTATAATTATCTAATCCAACTTCAGCATCTCCAAAATGATCCGATAGCCAAGTTTCAGTCAAAACAATTAATGATAGCTTGTTTAGTTTGGTCCCCAAACCTCGAACATTCTGATAATAAATAGAATTTGATCGCAATTTGCTAGAAGCTGAAGTTGGGTCAGGATTAATCAGTTTTTTGGGTTGGTTTTAACAACTATTTTATAACACCCATTCAAAAATTTGATAGTGAGATTATTTTCGCCGTTCTCTTGACGTCTCTTGAGTTCTTCTTTTAGTTGTTTTTCAAGTTCCCTTTGACTGCTCGTAAGGTCGTAGTTGAAAAAGATCTTTCTACCCTTAAGTCTGGTACGGTTCCTAATGATATTTTGAACATCAAAGGCGGAGTTAAACATAACTTTTAGGGCACGAGCTCCCTTAGTATTACGCCTTCCAACCCTTTGAAGACTAACTATAGAAGGAGGTGTTACAACTATATCACGCAAAATTTCAGATACCTTGTCCCGATCAGTATCCGATTCTGGTAAATTGAATATCATCAAATTACTAGATCTCTTCTGTCGCTCGTAGAATTCTGAAAGCAGCTCTTCAGACATTGGGGTAGAAGTAATGGTACCAACGTTGATCTGGGAAGCCTTCAGGTTCTGTAACTCATTTCGTAGCTCATCAACAATTTTGATTAGCTTCGGGACTTGTAAATAGCCTTCCTGACAGTCTTTGCAGTGATTGCAGCACCCAGTAGCTTTTAATTGACATTTGATGAACTTCAAATTTTGGTGGTTTAGAAAGGTTGGCAAAGGGACTATTTTTACTTATTAACATTTGATATATGTCAGTAGCGTACATTTTTAGGAGGCTTCAAAACGTCGATTAAAAAAAATTACACCGGCACACACAAAAAAAGTAGAAAGTGCATTTGACCGGACCGACCTAAGGGTACGTATTTCGACCCCCTGAATCCGAATTCAAGGTCGGTTCGACCTATACATCCTCAAAATATCGAAAAAATCGACGAAAATCAGCAGTATTAGTGATATAAAATTTTTTTTTCGAGACTTCTATTACACAGATGAGAATTACTTCTTGTAATAGTATACCCTCCAGTAGCCAAGTTTACCACCACTGAAGAGCTGCAGTCGCTTGATGACGACGCCTGCGAGCCTGCTTTCCCACCCTGACCAGACGCGGAAACTGGGACTCCGCTGCATCGTAAAGTACTTCTCACTTGTAACTGCCATGACGGCACACACGCCGTTAACCCAGGGACTTTTCCAGATGATTCTGTTGCCCACCGTCACCACGTGGAGGTGCCCTGGTTACAGGCACAAGCAATCAAGTCTTTAAAGGTCACAAGCAAGAGTGGAAAAACAAAAAATGCATGCTAAAGATGAGTCCAAAGATGAAAGTTTCAAGAATTAAGAATACTTGCCTAGTAGCAAAACATCTACTTACAGCCGCAATTTTTTACAATTTTTTTCATTTTTTCAAGTTTTCAAAGGTTAATGAGCTAAAAAAATAAGATGCGATTTCAAGATATCGAAATACATAGAAATGGTACTTGAATTGGAGCAACAAATTTTTGTTATCATAAAAACTGCATTTTTTTCGCAATTTTCAAGAGTTTTGTGCAATTTTCTTACATTTAAGGCTTATGGTATAAATAAACTTTGTATTAGTATTCAGCGGATCGAAAAACATGAAAATCATGCTTGGTTTAGTTTAACAAAATTTTTTATATCACTAAAACTGCCGATTTTTCGGTTTTTTGCAGTTTCTCGATATTTTGAGGGTGTATACGTCCAACTGACCTTGAATTCGGATTCAGGGGGTCGAAATACGTACCCTTAGGTTGGTCCGGTCAAATGCACATTCCACTTTTTTTTGTGCCGGTGATTATTAGCGTTCTTTTTTATTGAACTTTTGGTCACCACACTGTAAAGAGTATCCCTTGAAACCGGAAAGAACTGAAGGCTACAACCAAATATGATCATATGGCTATATACAAGAGTCATCATACCCATGACAAAAGCTAAGTTGTATCCAAAGGCAAGCTTGCCTGGCTGCCACGGGAGCCATGAGGACAACCCCAACTGCCGCACTAGAAGTCTTGCTGAACCTGCCGCCACTCCATGTCTACATACAAGGTGAAGCCAGGTCAATCACTAATAGACTGACAAGAGGGCAAGCACCCATTAGTAGGCACGGTAAGGTGTATAACGAGCTATACAATGAGTTGGATATCGACCCCATAATGGGAATTCCATCGGACGAGATGATTCCCAAATATAGCTTCGGAAAAAACTTCAAAACAGTCATAACAGGCAGAGAGGCATGGAAGGAAGGACCTCCAATTAATGCAGAAATGGCCTGCTCCACAGATGGCCCAACAACCGAGGAAGGTGCAGGAGCTGGAATATATATATAGCCAAGCTAAAGATAGGTAAGAGTCTCACTGAGCTTGAGTAAACATGTGACAATATTCCAGGCAGAAGTTGCAGCAATACAGCACTGTGCAGGGGAGCTATTAAGGCAAGAGTATGAGGAAAAGACCATTGCCATATACTCCGATAGCCAGGCGGATATAAAAGCAATCAGCTCCATGCAGATAAATTCCAAACTTGTTTGGGACTGCTTGGAGACGCTACAAGAGCTGGGCAGTCGTAATAGACTGTCCGTAGTTTGGGTACCAGGCCACTCAGATCACAAAGGCAATGAAGAGGCAGACTCACTAGCCCGAGAAGGGGCACGTTGTTCTCCCATTGGTCCAGAACCTTTCTGTGCCATAGCGAAAGCGCTGCAAAAAACAAATAGCAGCACTTGGATAAAAAATCAGTCTCGAGAATGGTGGAACAAGGCGCCAAAAATGAGGCAGGCCAAAGAGTTCCTCAAGGAACCCTCGCCAAAATTCACGGAGTATCTACTGAGCCAGAATAGGAAAACAATCAGGATCCGGGTTATGCTCCTTACATGGCATTGTAGACTTAACAAACACATGAACAACATCGGATTGGTAGAAACAACCATATGTAGGTTTTGCCAAGAAGATGAGGAAACCCCAGTACACATACTGTGCTACTGCAAAGGCCTGACTAGGCTGAGGTTTTCAACCACAAGGGAAGAAAAAACCACAACCCTCCCAATATATGGAGGACCTGAGGTATACCATCCGTCTAGAAATAAGGACGGGTCTAGACAAGGTACTCTAGAATAACAGGAGGGCATACACAATAGATCTGCAAAGGTCGTAGTGGAGAGGGTCTTAGAAGCACTTAAACCCCATATTTATATGATCTCATCTTATCTTATCCCTTGAAACACCTAAAGGTAAATTTTGAGTAAAGTAACTTCACCGGTGTCTGAGATGTACGTCGATGTACGTTTTTTTGATTTTTGAACGTTGCTGTATACACGCTAACTGACGATTTAAAAAAATCCAAATTTTGGAGGTTTGTAAAAGACAATTATGAATATTGGGATTGTGTCAGTAGCGAGAGACTTTAAAAATCCGTGTTTTTAAAGTAGTAATCGCAATATTTCCGTAGATGTTTGACAAAATAAACTTATTTTGGATTAAAAGATAAACAAAATTGTTTATGAAATTTGCATAAACTGACATTTGCACAGGAACTGAAATTAAAGCCTGCTGTTTATTAGGCATGATGGTAATATCAACCATTGGAAAATATTTATTTAGCTACGACGCGACACAAACCCAATATTCATATGGGCAACCAATCAACTAACTCTCTTTTACTGACCAGCAAAATTTGGAGTTCATATAACGTCAATTAGCGTTCAGGGACGTTCAAAAATAAAAAAAAAAACAATTTTTGACGACGTACATCTCAGACACCGGTGAAGTTACATTACTCAAAATTTACCTTTGGGTGTTTCAAGGGATACTCTTTACAGTGCGGTAAACAAAAGTCCATTAAAAAAATCGCTAATAATTTGAAAAAATAAATTGACGTTTTGAAGCCTCCTAAAAATGTACGCTACTGGCATATATCAAATGTTAATAAGTAAAAATAGTCCCTTTGCCGACCTTTTTAAACCACCAAAATTTGAAATGTCAATTAAATGCTATAATTTGGTGTTGCTATCTTAAGTGGGTCACACTGTATATAAACACCATACAAATAGATGTAAAATAGATATCGTTGAAAAGATATTTAGATTCAGGATAAATATGTAATATTCCTATAACCTATACCAAAGTATACAGAGTTAGACTTTCAGCACAATATTTATTTAACACTTTGCAGTGCCTTTTTGTATTTCAAGAAGAAAAACAATGAGTTAATTATGTATGATACCGGAAAATAACCACAACATATTGTTGACAAGATAAACTCAATAAACTCAGTTCAGTTTTACCATATGAATGTATGTAACATTATGTATCTAGCTTTCGGCAGAAGGATTGTGTTAAATATAATCTTCCATATGTAGGAAACAATCAACTAATTGATATAGTGTATACTGAGAAGCATTGAAAAAAAAAACGTATTAACATGAGCTACAAACTTTTTGGTTACGACTATTAAAACACATTGCAAAACAAGTTTTCAGAAATTACTTGCAAGTAAACTGGAAATTATTTTAATACCCTCAGCTGGTCCTAAATACCTGGAATGAGTTTGCACCATCCAAGAAGGTGAGCATTAATAACTTTTGACAGTCGCAATTTTTTTCAATATAGGAGAGGGTTAGATTCTGTGTCGAATTATAATTAAAACTATAAAGTGGGGTCAGCGATAAAAAAATATATGTATATGTATATTTTCACTAAACATATTGACACTCGATACATCATTTTCACAGTACTACTTCCAACAACTAGGGAATTCTTGGTACTTATTTTTTTTGTATTTTAGTTTAGAATTATGGCGATGCCGGAATCTTGCTGTTTCCAGGAAAGGAGGTATAAACGGGAAAGGAAATGATCTGAGCTGGAGATTGATTTATTGTAGCGATTCTGGAGCAGCAGACGATGGCTCGACTAGGGGTTAAAATCCGCCATTGCATGATAGGATTAGAGAAACGCCGGTATTTTCTTGCAGACCAGGAGAACGCTATTCTCCCGGCGAAGGTATTACACGAAATAAGTTGCTAGCTGAATTTCACAGTAAACGGGGAGATATAATGCTCACAAGCAGTCAGTTTTTATCATGATTTAATGTAGTTATGTGATACAAGTTGCTGTTAACAGAAATATCTTTGCTTATGACGCGAACGGCTGTTGGAGAAGAGGACTAGACAAATAAGTAACTTTTGCCAGAAAGTTAACGAAAACAGAAATATTTTGTTTGTAGAGAATACACAAAAACATTGAATATGAGGATAATTCACAATATTGTGAATACATTTAGATAATTTATTGATAGAGCTAAATATGGAGTGTGTATGGGAGTTTTAGTTGTTAATATGTAAATACTTAGTGAAACGTTATCTTTGCCGATACAAAAATAAAATTTCTTATATGTAATCTTTTGGTGGAATAGACAAGAAGTCTATTCTGATATAATATTATATTATGCAACGATCATGTAATGATGGTTATTAATACACAAGCATTAACCTTCGGCTCGTTTCGTATGGTTAATGCGAGTGTATTAATAACCATTACATGAGAGTTGCATACACTATTTTTTCTACGAACAAGAAATTTTATTTATATATATATATATATATATTTATCTAGTAAGTTTTATTTAACAGACAGATACTGTAACAACTTTTTCTCCAGTGTAGCTAGTATTCTTTATAGGCAGATAATCAACAGTTATAAGTCAACTGATTTTTAATTTGAATTTTTTCTAATTTTTTTTAGGAATAAAATAAGTGGCGCCCTTTGTTTTCTTATAATATCTATATTTAACTTAATTCCGCAGGTAACCAAGCCCTGTGAACTGGCTTTGATACTTCCAAATTTTAAAATCGGTTTGCCAAGAACCTACAATATCAAATAGGTATTCATTTTTTTTATTAACGCCCAAAGCCGAGAAAGTATTTTTGTTTCATTAGCTGCTAATTATTTCGAGAATTGTAAGTTAAGACTAATGTTTCCGTTAGTTGCAGGGTTAAAAAAACATGTATTTTTTATTTTATACAAAACACATGTTTTTTTTTGTTTTTAAATTTTAGGTTTTAAACAAATAAAACATTGTTCAAATCATATTTTTTCAAACATAATATTAATTTAAAATGTTTGGCCAATATTATTCGACGTTTGCTCAAACAACAGAATAAGTATTGATAAAGATATAATAAAGCTTGTAAACGACACCAATTTAAATACAAATGCCCAAGACTATTTAAAAAAGTTAAAGTATATCGCAGTTGCTTTGGACAAAGTCCAAAGAAGCACTTGCACTATAGGAGGGGCTACAGAGATATGGCTAGAACTTTTGGAAGTATTCGAGGCTGAACAAGTAAATGGAGAATTTTCGGTAAGTGATACGAATAAAGTCAAGGAGCGTACGGAAATGGCTTTGACCCCAGCTCATTTTTTGGTAAATTTGCTTGATCATCGCATGCCAAAGCAGCCAAGTCGGTTTCAATTTTTAAAATGCTTAATTCTATCAGTGATGACGTGACTGGTGACTGATCAGATCAGATTGATGACTATGAGACTGAAAGAGTGTGAGAAATTTGTTAACGCTTGTATGCAAAATGTTTTAAGTTGTCCAATTTTTGTTATGTTCCTAATTCATATTATTAATAAATAAATAAATAATATGTATGTTAAAGTTAAAAAGGTATAAAGACGATGAAATAAAACAATTTAGTTTGCTTAAATCTCCATTATAATTTGAACTAATGTTCAATTTAATATTAGTGACGCGTTTCGCTACACAGTAGCTTTATCAAACTAGTGAAGATACAATGCAAAAAATTTAATTTATACAGTGCGTTAATACGGAAATTTAAACAAATTAAATTGTTTTATTTCATCGTTTAGTATGGATCTTCATCAAGTAAAAGCCTCATCTATTCAAGGTATAAAGAATTTGATAATTTTTCCTATTTTCAAATATTTCAAGTTTTCCAATTTTTGTTATGTTCCTATTATTAATAAATAAATAAATAATTATGTGTGTTAAAAAGTTTGTATAATGTATTTGAGTATTTGAGAATTTTTCCTATTTTTATTCATTATATTAATAAAGAAAATGAAAAAAAAACCGCTTGTTCAATTTAAGTGTTTTAAACATGTTTTAAATTGTTTTAAACCTAAGCAAATATTTAAAACAGTTGATTGCAACAAAATGTTTAAAACGAAACAACCCTGGTTAGTTGATACACATTTCGCCAAAAAAGTATCGCATCATCATTAAAATGCCAACACTCCGCATAAAATCAATATTAATGCAATTTTATTATTGTAAAAAACAACATACACAAATTTATAATCTCGTAAACAAATTTTAATAAACACTTTTGTAGAGTTAAAAATATACAAAATAGAATAGAAAATGTGAATGCGACTTATTATAGATATTCGCTTAATTAGATTGTTGCTGGTTATAAACTGATTTGAAAAATTTTGTTATATCATCATTTCCAGTTTAAATATATTGTTTAATTCTATCTATCTCAAAACCCAATATATTTTATACATTTTCATTCGTTTTAACTATAGTGCCATGCTGTTAACCTAGACAATCGATATTTTCCTGTACTAGATACCAAACAGTGTTTGCTCTGTAGTTGTAACAGATGATTGTGTTTTATAATTTTATAAACTCCGAGTTAGTAGAACATAATTATTTTTCGAGAGTATATTAAAAGGGAGACTCTGTAAAAAGAGAGTAGGAAACAATAAGTACGTAAAATTAACAATTATTTAACTTACTTTCAAACTTTCAACAGTTAAGTATATTGGGATCATTCAGTTTCTGTTTTATCTATGTGTTCGGTTTTCAAAAGTAATTTAATTTTACTGAAAATTTTATACCAGTTAATTTTAGCCAATCAGATGCCTGCATTTTGACATGTTGCTATGACAATAACCTAATTTCTTCGGAAACTTCCCTGCGTAGAGGGAAATTAATAAGTGGAAATTTGACTCTGGCTTGACAGCTGTCATAAATAATAATAATATGTCACCTAAGAATGTCACCAATTTAATTTCTATTTTAAAAAAGTTTTGGTATAAAATTTTCTTACCGAATCTCCCGCGAGCACGAATTAATATTCCGGAAATTTTCCTCAGTTGCGAATTTTTTAAGAACATTCGCACTTCGGGAGATTATAAGTGAAAATTCCACACCTGTAATTTTTAACCAATCAAAACGTGTTTTTTTGACAGATCACCATGGCAACGGATGAATTTTATCGGAAATTTTTTCATGGTGGGTACCCACCATAAAATTATACTGGAAATTTTTTTTGACGTTTATATTTTTTTGACACTCTTTTTTATATTTGCAAAAAAGCAATTTTCTACCACTGTAGTTACTCAAAACTTATGTAAAATTAAAGAATATACTGTGTTGTGTCTTGATATGGTGTTTTCGTGCAACTACATCGAGTAGAAATCAACAATTTAAAGGTATTTTTTACATCGTGCCGCTTGACAGCTTCAAAACTGAAATAATTTTTATGTTAGGGTTTCATTTAGTTGCCATGGTACCTAAATAATCAAGTCGACCAAATCTCAAACGTCAAAAATTGACGTTGTTGGAAATCGAAAAATAAATTTTAATTATTTGATTTTCAAACACAATTTGGTGTGGAATTTTCTTACCGAATACCACACGAGGTCAAATTAAATCCGGAAATTTTTTCGAGCTCATGAATATTTTGAAAATTATCCCGAGTCGAAGACCACCTCTAGTGGTATTACTAGACTAAACCATGGGCTGTTATCAGTGTAATGTTGTTCTGATTGGTTGTGTTCAATCAAATGACCTCAAATTAACTGATTTCATTGGATATCAACTAGAATCTACGTTGCCATGGATACATTTTGATTTATTTCGATTTTAACGTTTCAAGATATTTAATATTTCAAAATGTCACGATTCTGTCATAATACTGACGAAAATATTAATAAAATTATAGAAGCAAATATACTCTGTATTTCTTTCTATAATTCGCAAAAAATTTTCTATTCGAATAACCCTCGAACATTGATAAATGCTCAAAAATTTCATAACAACTTTCTCAAGCTTTTTGGTTGTTTATTGGAAAGCAACAAGCTTTCGAAATCTGTTATAAAAATTTTTCGAACAATTATCAATGTCCTTGGGTTATTACTACTGAAAACAGGTGGTAAGTCGAACTCGGATCATTACCGTAGTTTACGGTTTTATTGAGATAGCAAGCTGAAATGATACCCCAAAAATTGATAAGATGACCAAAAATAGTAAAAATACTAAATTTTGGCATTTTTAGCTTGCAAATTGAAAAGAAAAAGTATTCAAAAATTGGTTAATAAAATGTTCACTTCAGCGATTCAAAATGTTTACGTTAAAAATGACTTCAGTATCAATTCTAAGACCTAACTGACTTGAATACAATGAACGTTATAAAAAATTTGGCATTTAACTTTATCAGATCCGAAATGAAATCAAATAGACGAAATACAGTCGCATTGAAATTTAAGTTAGATATGAAAATAAATTTAAATCTACATTGTTTGTATTCTGCGTTAATTTCCTTAGTTTTTGTCTGATTTCATATAACCCGCTAATTTAAATGAGTTCAAATCACATGCGTTGGAATAAATAAATCTGCAAATTGAAAATAATTATTCTAATTACGATCAAGCGTAAAATATTTTTAGGGATAAAGTTCCTGCTCGTTTTGGATATTTACACTTTTTTCTCCCCTGCATGTATACTTACCTATTGGCTGTTATCTGCGCAGTTTTCGAAATGTATTGTATGAAATTGCAGTTAACTAATCTGTTATGATTCTATACCACCCTACTATTTTAATTATTTATTGCAAAATGTAAAAATCGACCTATTAGGCCAAAAAACCTATATACATCTCTTGAAAAGCATAAATGAATATGTCGATTGACATTTTTCATTTCAAAAAATATAAATCATCCAAAGCGGCGGTGGCACAGAGAAACATTTTGAGTATCGTTTTTCTAAAGTCAGTGTGAATTTGTTTTTGGATGTCTCTATAACTTGTCTTCGTTCAACGATATTTCGTTTTGACTTATGCCAACATTTTTAATTTAAGACCAGAGATAATATACAGCACATAGACCAAAACCCACAGCAGGTAGTCGTTAATCCGATAATAATAGCACATAATCGTACTCGTTTCTTTGAAAAGGGAAAATATAATATCTAATAGTATGATTATTTTACAACTGACATGTTTGGCTGGTGAAATAATATTTGAGACTAAAATTTTCAATTTATTTAATTATTCTATTATTTATTTGTGCTTCGTATATTTCCGAATTTTTATTTTTCAAATTAAAACTATTTTTCACGATGAAATGGTTGACTACATTATCAATAAATATTTTAATCTGATTGTGTAAATATAAATGAAGACTACAGAGGAAAAACAAGGAATGTCACATTTTATATATATTGAGATAAACAAGATTTAAGGTTTCATTCTTGTGCTATGTGAAAACTACTTAGAAGGTTTGTTTAATTTTTGTAGATAATGTTATTTTCAATAATATATTGAAAGTTTTTACGTAAATGGGACAAAACCTTACTTTTTCAACATAAACTATGGCAAAGAAAAAAGATCAAAAACAAGGAATGTCATTTTATTATTACGGATAAAAAATTTAAACATGTCTAAATTACTCATGAGGCAAGCTATCAAAGTATTCTCGTCCCTCTGGACCACAAAATTGTTTTAGATCTTGTAAATTTGCATACTTGATGGCTGAGATTTTTATAAAAAGAAAATTGATAAAGTTTATATTATTGTAAGTACATTTGTATGCCAGCAGTGGATAAGAAAATTCATTATCGTTTAGCCTTGGTTCACTGCCTGCTGACCTTTTAGTTATAACACTGCTTTTTTTTTGTCGGTTATTTAACGTCGGTCTATTTCTGCAACTCAGGCTAATCACCGACGCCGGGAGCACTCTACCCCTAACCGGAATTTTTGCCGAAACCACTAGTGTTCCAACCAGTGGTAGGGATCTTTATCGAGCCCAACATCCATGGACTCGGGACCTCGGTTTTACGTCTCATCCGAAAGACGGCATATCTACATTATACCTCGTGCTCATTGGTATAATGCCTGCGAGCTGTGATATCCTACTCACCCTAGTAATCTAAGGTGTTTCGCTGCAGGCTGTACGGGCTCTACGACGGTGTTTCCCCAGTGGTCACCCATCCAAGTACTAACCGTGCTCGACCTTGCTTGGTTATAATTATCGCATCAGAAGCGTTCCACTACAAAGCTGGGCCGACGCCCTATAACACTGCTTTGTTTGGCACCATTATACGACGAGCGATGCATCAACATCCGAGGATGATCTGCTACAGTTGAAATTTCTCTAATTTCCTGGATTTTAAAAGGACACTTAGCCACATAACGAAGTCCGGTGTTTAGTAACAAAGACCAGTCTCTAACCATGTTCTGATCTACTTCAATCACAATAAAGGATTCTGGTTTTATTCGCGATGTTCTCAAAAGAGAATAGGAGGAGAGAATAGGAGAAATCTTTGTCTTAAAATTAACAATTCCAAAATTTTTATCGCATTCCATATACGAGTGTCCTCGTATTGGAAAGGTCATCTTAACTGAGTCGAATCTTTTACGATGAAAAACTAAATAGTGAATAAATTTGATGACGAAATAGTTCTTATTTTGGCCACCGGCTGAATCGCAGAAGATGTCAAAATTCCTAACTCTTTCGTCTAAGATGTTGTAAGCAAAGTGACATAAAAAAGAAACCATGTCGTTGGATCCTTTCCTTGCTACAGTCTCTGGATATGTATAAAAGGCAGACTTGCCTGTCGACAAGATGTGAATGTTGAAGCTGTGCATAGATAATTGGCGCTTATAGTAAACATCATTAGTCGTAATGTTTAGCAAGGGAACATTCTTTTGATAATCCATAGCAATTGCCTCAAACGTCATATCCCCTTAGCATTTCTTTGCAGGGCGTCTTTTTTATAGAGGTCATTTAGAATTTTCGTTTTTCTGACTCTGAAGTTGATGTTCGTTGTTCTAGTGTTTTCATTTCTGCAAGAAACTTATCACAAATGCTGCACGTGTCACTACGGGGATATCCGAATGAAACATTAAAATTGCTTGAAAATAGAACGATAGGTTTCATAAGAAATAGTCACATCGAGGTTAACTTCCTTAAACATATTAAACATTTTTGTAATATTGAGTTCCTCTGGTAAATATATTTTCTTTGACTTCTCCATGCTGTAATGACTAGTTCGCCCTTCAAATGATTTTATGTGAGCTTCAATTTTATCCAAAATGGGCTGTGATATCTTCTGAGGTCTATTTTTGTGGAGTCCACGTGCATCTTGCGGAGATTGCCCAGTAGATTTCAGGGCTTTTTGAATGTATTCAATTTTACCCATAGTGACACCATGTATTGAAGCAAATGCCTTTGCACGAACTGGAATTTTCAGCAGTTCATCATTACGTTTAACTCTCACCCTATACCCATATGAAGCGAAGCATTTTCCTCACATTGTCGAGGTCTTCTTTGTTGAATATTATTAACTTTGATTAGAGGAGTTAGGTAACTGTTTTGTTCGTTATTATTACCTAGCAAATTAAATCTGCTTAAAAGAAGATTTCTTTCTTGTTCAGATATCTGCTGAAAACACTTTAATCGTTTACAGTTGCAATTATCTCCCATTTCATGAGATTGCAATTTTAATTTCTTGCAAAACGATGTCATTCTTCCCAAGCACGGTTTTCGTTTCTCGGGTGTTTGAGAAGTATCATCTCTGTCATTGTTACACTGTAGAAAAAGAATAATAACATATGCATACAAATCAGATCTTTATAATATACCGTATAACTTACCATTTTTAATTAGGTACTTTATGATCGTTTTATTGCACAAACAACTAACCTTCAAACATACAACACGTAAAACAAAACCGAAATGATCGTGATTTACTAACAGAGCTAGTACATAACAGAGTTAATTCATATCAAAAATCCAAGGTTAGATTTCTTCCTTTTTATTCTTCTTCTTGATTTTATTGTTAATTTGGCCTCCAACTTTATAAACAATGATTTGTTTAAGTAAACTTCCAAGGTTACAATCGCTAAGTGGTCTACAAAAAAAAGGTATCTTTTTTTGGTTTTATTCTAGAATAACGTGGCACTTGCTGAAACATTTTGTGGATTTTATTATAAAATTTGAGAGGTATTTAAGATTTTTTATGTACTTACGTACCACTAAATAAGTACCATATATGTGGATATATTATGCATCTTTAATATTCTCTGAAATTTATTTAATGACTTAAAATTTGGTTGACCCAAAGCTACTTTAAGGCCACATGTCAACTTAGGTAAGTTTAAAAATAAATGAGATATATCCTTCACTTTATACTTTTCCAATACAGTGTAATATACTAAAGTAAATGTTTGTCTTCCAGGCCTTTCCTTTTTCTCTTTCTGTTTTTCTATTACTCACTTCACTTTTATTCTCGTTTTATTACGTTGGATATTTCTTGACGATTGGGTCTATACATTGGGACGACACCTCTTTCCTGCTCCTCTGTATGTCTTCTGGTTAATGGTACTGTATGCGACACAGAAGTAAACCTGGATTCCTGACGTGTGACCCGATTGTTGATAATTTTGATAGAAGTAGTATAGAGTATTCCCCTGATTGGATCGCAACAGCACCCTCCATCACTTTTATACACATGCAGATAAGTGGTAGATATAGGAACTTCATTTAAACAGCTATTATAACAACAATAGTTAATTTATCTTCTTCTTTCAATTTGAAATACATTTTCATACCTCGCATAATAGAGTAATCTAGAAGAAAACAACATTTATAAATAACAAATATTGAAGTTCAAAACTTAATAATTTATAATAATAACATTTACATAGGCAATTCATAATAAATTAATAAAACTTACTTGTAAGCTGACATCACAAACCTGTGAACCTTAATCATATATACGTATATATTTTGAAAGGGGCCTTGATCATTGTTGATTATTGCTATTTTTGAAGGTAGATTCTATTATTTAATTGTATCATCATTTATATAAAACATCATAATATAAAAATATATTTGAGAAAGAACCCGCACTGATTGCTTTCGAAAAGCACTCCGAACCCACTGCTATATACCCTTTCCAACATCACGGACAGGGGACGAGTAAAAAGGTAACAATATATGCACATACAAGATCTTTTCAAAATGTGGCCATTATTAAACTACATTTTTTTTATTTGAAACATTTTGCCAATTAGATGAAATAAATTAAAGCGTATACGTCGGGTATGTTTCAACAGTTTAATTTGTTCAATTCCAATTAATAAATAAAAGTTAAATTTGTTTTTAAAAATGCAGTGATTTTTTTCATCAAATAAATTTAATTTATGTTTTAGTATCTAAATTTTACCGACTACGGATCTGTTTACTGTACAATGAGGGATTTATAAACTTTTATTATTAAATCTTTAAGGCCAGATGCTCGGCCAACGAAATATTGTGAAACGTACTTTACTTCTGACGACAAGTTTACGCTTTTGGTTTGCACTTTAGCTAGAACAATAATAATAACTTCTATGTCGAAAGAATATGGTGCATAATTCGGGTGGATTATTCTATCGCTCTCTGAGCAATTGAGCACGCCGCCAACACCCGAAAAACAAAGCTACTGCTGGAAAAGTAAAAGCACAAATGGCTTTAAACATAAAAATCCAGATTAATTTACTTTCTCACCAATGATATCATATTGTATTATCTACTGGTAATGTCATCTAACGACCTCAATTTTTTATGGTCCCTTAATATATGACCTCAATACTTATTATATGATTTAGTTTATAGTTTATTTCAGAAAGGTATAGAGTAATAAAACCTCATTAGGTATGCAAAGGGAGCACAGAGTGACTCAACGAATATTTAAGCCACATAGTTTGGCATTTATTTCATTGTAAAATTCTTTCTTTTTATCAAGTGCAGGTAGTACCTCCCGGGTTGGGTCAATATATGGGTTTAGCCTATTGTTATCCATTCACAAACACTGAAAATAGTGTGCCAAAGGCGTGCCGGTAGGATACTCGTAAAAAGGAAATAATTTTATTTCAACAGAATAAAAATTAGGCATTATGTACATAGTATTAGGTACACTTATTTTTTATTGAACATTATACAAAAAATATATTATACAGAAATTAAATTATAAAAAATCATAATATTCTTCGTCATCTGAGGAACTGTCATCTCCTCTTGACGTTATAATTAACGGGTCGACGGTCCGATCGATCAAGTAGTCAAGATCCCACATTTTCTCCTCTTGTTTAATGACATGCTGGACTGCTTTTCGCCAGTTCTCTGGTGTCACCTCCTTAATGGCTTGATCAAACAGTAGCTTTTAATGTCTTTCATTTTGAATGTCGTGTTGTGTCTTGCTACAAATCCTGTCACTTGCGCCCATATAAGTTCTATAGGATTTAGTTCGCAATGATATGGCGGTGTGCGCAGCACAGTTACACTATGTTTTTCTGCTATATCTTCCACGGCGTATTTCATAAAACGATGTTTGTGTAAACTTGCTATAGCTAATAGTTCTTTTTTTATCAAATTATCTTCAAATTCAATACTTTTGGTGGTTAACCAGTCAATAATTTCTTGTTTTTTCCAAGATGAAGTTGGAGTCTTCTCTATGCGTCGAGAATGATAACTCGCGTTATCCATAACTACTACTGAATCAGCCGGAAGATATTTTATCATTTCACCAAAATAGTCTTCAAAAACATCCGAATCCATGTCCTCGTGGTAATCTTCCGTATGGCACGACTGAAAGGTTAGCAAACCTTCTTTTAAAAATCCCTCTTCGCTTCCAATATGGACGATTATTAGTCTTTTCCCTTCACCTGAAGGCACCTTAATACCCGTTGACAGGCCTTCCATGAAAGCTTGGCGAGCACTGGTTATATTTTTGTCTTGCCACATTTTTGGTACTGTATAACCTTCATTGATCCACGTCTCATCAAGATAAAAGATTTTCTTCTGCTCTGTTCTGTACTGCTTTATACTTCTTAAGTATGTTCGTTGCCAGCAAACAATTTCATCGCTTTCCAGTAAAAGTGCTTTACGGTTATGCTTTTCCCAGGCAAAATCCATATTTCTCAAAGTGGTCCATGAAATTTTTTTAGTTATCAACGGAATACTGTCATCCTGGCCAAGCTCCATTAAAATCTTATCTAGGGTGGGTATTTCTTTTTTAAAATAAAAAGAGTGAACTTTTCTTCGAATTACACTTTTAGTGTCTTCATCAAGGACTTTTAATGGTCTGCCTGGACTTTTATTGGGAGGCTCCACTTGGCCTGCTATCTTTCTCCCCCGCAATAATTTAAAAACGGTGGACTTTCCAACTCCAGTCATTCGGGAACATCGGTCGACAGTTTCTTGTACAGTAAATTTCGGGTAATCGTATTTTATGCAATCGTGTACATTTAAAATAATAAGTTTCTCATTCACTGATAGTGGAGAATTATTGGAACATCTTTTCGTTGGTGTAAATGTCGCCATTTTATTACTAATCTTATAATACTGTGAACACTATTTACGGCTTAACAGCAAATACTGATGCGTTAAACTAAACAAATATACTTATAAAGGTCTAAACATTTTGGGTAAGGCACCTTGCGGCGCATGGTTGAGCCGAATCTGAAACAGGGTTGGAATTAGGCAGAGGCACTAATAGAAGGTTAAACGGTACCTGTTAAACGCAAAACGTAACTGTATAATCTACTACCTAAGTAATCCCTACACAATATTTCGATATTGACACTTCAGGCCAGAAAACATACTTTTCCCAATTCTCTTACGCAATTACTTGAAATTTTAATATTACAAACAATACTATTTCAAGACCTACGCCTATGGCCGACACCGAAATTGAGCCGAACTGGACGGAATTCCCTATTTTATTACTCTATACCTTTCTGAAATAGACTATAGATAGGTACATGTATTGAAAACATTTTATTCCATCTTTAACATTATACATTACCACATTCAGGTAAACAATGGCTTTTTGATTTTCCCGTGTGAAAACTTTAAAAGCATAACTGCTCTCGTCTGCTACCATCTATTAACAAACTAGGTACTACCAAATTTTGAGCAGGCTGCGTAATTTAATTTGGGCTTGACAGCTATTGAAAGTAGACAACCTCACGAATGGAGCATTATTTTTAGCGTGAAAAACCATCACCAAGACTTTATAAATACCATGACTATTTTGCAATGATTAAGAAATTGTATACAGAGTTCCGTTGTGGTCGTACCAGCACAAGTAACACCGAACGTTCAGGTCGCCTAAAAGTGGTCGTCACGCAGTCAAGCCAAGTTTAGTGTTTTTTTCATCTAGTCTGTTGGCTATCATATCGATCTTTGATAATGTGCAAAATACTGTGAGTATTCTTTTAACAAATAATTTTCGCCTTATGGATCACTAAAATTATTTTAAGGGGGGATCCACACTATAATCTCGATCACGGTTCGTCCTTGGTCTAGTAAAATATATGTGTGCATCTACAGGGTGTCAATCAATCAATGGCAACATCCTACTTGTCATACGTCGTTGGAAAGCCCGTAGTAAATGCTTTCCAACGGTCTAAGTCATAATTATACATGGTGTAAGAATAAAGCAGAAAAATTTATTTGACAACAAAATGAAAAAGTGTTAAATGTCGCACTACAAAAATGTTAATTAATTTAGTAAATGTTCAAAATGGTTTCCATTGTTTTGTAAACAACAGTACAACCTATTTTCAAACTCCATACCAACGTTGTCAAATGTTGCTTTAGTAATATCACGACATGCTTGACTAATTCTTCGTCGTAAATCGTCGATTGAGGTTGGTTTAGTTTTATAAACAACCGACTTAGGATGACCCTACAGAAAAAATCAGGTGGCGGTAAGTCTGGTGACCTAGATGGCCACTCAATGGGACCTCTCCTTCCAATCCATCTATTTGGATAATTATTATCTAACCAGTCCCAAACTGCTACTGCGTAATGAGGAGGTGCTCCGTCTTGCTGGAAGTGCAACAAATTTTCATCTAGAGCTGAACTGCCATCGCCGTCCTGTTGGTCCTCTAATTCATGAACAATTTAGGGCTCAATAGTGTTCTCCAGCATATCGAGGTACATTTCACCGTTTAAATTTCCCGGTATAAACAAGGGAGCAATCACAGAATCTCCTAATACCCCTGCCCAAACATTTAGTTTCTCAGGATACTGAGTGTGGTTTTCTCTAAGCAGATGTGGATTTTCATCATTCCAATAACGACAATTTTGCTTATTTACATTACCATTTAGATAAAATGTACACTCATTACTAAAAGAGTCTAGGTTCATTCTTAATTATTTCAGTCATAATTTCACAAAACTGAATTCTTCGGTCTGGATCGTCATCGGACAATTCTTGAAGACATTGCATTTTAAAGGGGTGAAATTTATGAAGCTTCAAAACTTTCCGTACTGACTCATGTGATAGTCCTGTTATTGTAGAGACGTGACGAGTTGATAAAGTAGGATCTATTCCAAATTGTCCAAGGACTTCAATTTGAGTTGCTTCATCGAGTACTCTTGCGACATTCCTTCTTCTATTTGTCACTGAACCCGTCTCTCTAAATTTTGCGACTAAATCACGGATATACTCGTGACTCGAATGTTTTTCAGGATGTCACAATTATACAGGGTGCACTGTGTAATTATGACTTAGACCGTTGGAAAGCATTTTCTACGGGCTTTCTAACGACGTATCACAAGTAGGGGGTTGCCATTTAAATTTTTGTAGGTGAAGTAGAGGATGAAGGTGCGTTCTCTCTCAAGTCATTTTAGTTCCCCCTCTCTACACTAGAAACGGTTTTGAATTTTTTTGAAATCTCTTTTCGTTCACGAGGTACAGCCCATTGTAAGTTTTAACATTGACACCCTGTATACTGCAATCGCGGCTGGAATGGGGTTCGAGCTGAATTTGACAGTTACTGATAGTATGGATATGTTACCGTTAAAGTATGAAATCCGTTATTTTATAGAATACCTAGTTATTCCATGAAATAACTGGTGTTGTCTGTTAAAGTATAAAACTCTCTTGTATTTCATGGTTTAACTAGTTATTTCATAGAATAACGATCTGCAGCCCGCTAAAGTGTAAAATAATCTATATCATGTAATGTGTGTAAAAGACAAGAGCGGTGACGGTGTAAGGAGAGACGTAGGAGCATGCAGTTTCTAAATAAACACCAAGCGACGCGGTTAAAACAGATCATTGATTAATCTATCGAGAAGGGCAAGGAAAATCATTGAAGAAGACATTTTTTTAACACTGTATAGCTTCTTCAATGATTTTCCTTGCCCTTCTCGATAAAAACTACAACTACAAAATCTCCTACACTTTAACTGTCTTTCATTATTTTATTTATAGAATACCTAGTTATTTCATTTTAGATACAATGTTTATTTTACACTTTAACTGTCTCTCATTAGTTAATTTATAGAATACCTAGTTATTTCATAGAATAACTATACTATATCCATCGAACAAACAGAGCGACCCAAATAACGATAGATGCGTGATCAAAGTGTGCCTTTGCATCTATTGGCTAAAATAAACATGCCTCCACGCGCTGGCCAATCGGATTTAACTGCAGAATTCATTGTCTTTGGTACATCCATACAGAGTCGGAGATATCACGTGCACTATGCATGATACTGTTTTGGAACACTCCGTTGCTTGGATGGACAGAGTATAGTTAAAGTGTCAAATTATTAACCTATTACACACTTTAACGGACACGATCAGTTATTTCATGGAATAACTAGGTATTCTATGAAATAACTGCATTATATACTTTAACGGTAACAGATACACACATATATATTTCTGACTTGATAATATTTCACCAAACCGATATCGGACCGAGATCAAACCGAGAACGAACTGTGATCGCTGTTATAGTGTGGATCGGTCCTAATGCTTCCAGCGGCGTAGTTAAGAGAAGTTACTACCCACACAGAAATTATCAGCTTTAAATTGTCAATATTATGTTTTTTCAAACGCCTACATAAACAAGGCGTCGTTGACATCTTTTAATCATAATATCGAGTTTTAAATAATTCGCCAGAACGCAAACGATTTTTAATTGTGTGCGTTGAATAAAAGTTATTGTAAATTAATTGAATTTGAAAGAGAAGAGGGGCCCTCAAACAGTTTCTCACGTCTACGTGTTTGATTGCTTCATTTTTCTTTATTAAAGAGTTGAAGTGAGAGCACAGTTTTTTTATGGGAACAGTACAACAATCTTACCTCTAATATAATTTTTGGGATATTGTAAAATGCGATCCGTTTCATCAACTGAGAGTTCTAGAAGAATAAATCACTTGAAAATAAGTACTTAAACACTGATTCATTCTTTTAGGATTTATATAGAAAACAAAAGAGTGTTAGACATCAGCGAAAAAGATTGAAAGGGGAAAAACAAAAAACAAGGACTTCAATTTAGAATAATAAAGTAGACTTCGCTTCCCGTTTATCCGGATATACTTTTAAAAGAACTCTCTACTCCACGATTGTGTTTACCATAAACCAAATAGAAAAAAAGACAAAGCGTCATAGATTTAGTGAATCTAATATTAAATTGTCGTGTCACATCCGATCGATTTTCCTCAATGTATATAAAAAAAATATGAAAGCAGTCATTTTCGTTATTACCTACATTCCTGTCCGAGGGACGATTTAATAGATGATTCTATTGTGATCGAATCTGTACAATTTTTCTGCAATTAATTGAATTTGGTACAATAGACATATCAGTTATTAATAAATAGAAGATAATGGAATTAATACTATTATAACGCCCTACAAAGTTTAGAAAAATATTTTTCGAAGAACTTGGAAGCAACAACTACTTCTCGGGCTATATGCCCGACAGACATTGAATTACACTTCTAAGCTAAACAGGGTTGGTATATCTGCAAGATATAACCATCCATTCTGGTTTGTAATTAGAAGGACAACATCACTTGTAGACCGGTTTCGGCGTATTTGCACCTCATCAGTTCAAGCTAGATATCCTCGGTTCAAGAGCTCTGACAGCATAAACCTGGACTGGAGACAACGCTGAAATCACATCAATATATTAACCCATCGTTTCTCAACCATTTTTATGTCGCGACCCACGAAAAAGCCAAAAAGTTAAGTAAAAAGTCTTGCGACTCCGTCACTATTTTGTTGGAAATAGATTAATTTTTTTGTATAAAAAGACATATTTTTATTACGTCAAAGATTTATTTCATTATCCTTTCTTTAAATTTGTATAGCATAAAATATATCTACTGAATTTTTGACAAGATGAAATAAAAATCGAACTGGCAACCCTGGCGAGGCCGAGCTTCATTGTTATTTGCATTTTTAGGGAAGTAGTATAGGCCAGGGAAGCAAGTATATACATACCACAACTATCTTATCTCACTCACACTAAAATTCATTCCTTTAATAAACGAATCTTTTGTACCTATATGTAGTTTTCAACAAACTGCGACTCCCTTTAAAAACAAACTCGACCCCCCGCTTGAGAAACGATGTATTAACCCAAGTAAAGGAAATGTTAAAAAGTGATAACAGCGATATCTCCACATCTAATCACAAACCAAAATTCTACAATATATTGACCAAAAACCATCTCGGTTTTGTAGTTACATATTTACTTAATTAGAGGAAAGGGACGTAATGTGAGACACCTTTTTATTTTTTTGAATTATTTTGCAAAAATTTAACTTGGTGGCTTTATCTCTAAAGGATAGATCGTTGTGTATACTTCACACCCTAACACATCAAATTTATTAAAAATGTTAACTATTTTTGTAAAGTGGTGTTAAATAAAAAAAATCACTTTTTGTCATTTTCAAGATTGGTCTCCTAATATGAGATAGTTAGGGTTCACAATAAAAGGATCACAATAATAGGATGCCAAAAAATAAAAACAAGGACTGAAAGACTATAATATATTGTTTTATTTCAGAAGTAATCAAAATGAGAATCAAAAGTAACTACACTAAAATTTAATAGAACAAAAGTTTTTTTTTCCTTGTTTTTTTTCGCACATAGGGCAAGCAAATGTTGTGCCATCAACTTCGCCGCAATCTTCGTGACACCACTGAAAACAAACGATACATCTAGCCCACTTTTCTCCACGGGTGTCTTCGGAAAATCTTCCATGGCAAAAACGACACTCTGCATCATTGTAATCCTCTTTATCAGTCGTAATGCACAGAAGCTTCTGAATCTGAGCTGCTCGATGTAATTTCAGCCTTTTTGGTACTTTTAGTCTTGGATTTTTTATCTGTTGTTCCCAAAGAGTTTGGTTTCACATCTTTCTTCTTTTTTAGTTTCTTGGTAATGGATTCTTCCAAGTTTTTTTTATATGTAGTAGATGCTATTAAACTTGCTTTGCCTTTTCTTTTATTAGAGTTTTCATCATGATTTGAAGAGGTTGATGGCACTGGACAAACTTCTTTTGGAGAAACTAGCAAAAGTTTACCACTTTTGTCAGAGCAATTGTTGTGGGCAGAGCCTGATGATATTGATGGATTTGCCATAGTTTTTCTGGACTGTGCAGGAACATCCACAACTAAATCTGATGACACATTTGAAATATTGTTGTCATTGGATAAAATATCTGCACCTTCATTTTCAATATCAGTTCTTTCTTGTGTAGGTAGATTTTGCTCTTCTTCCAAAAAGTCAGTTTCTCTTAAAGCATTACTGTTAAAAGGAAAGAGACCTGTTTTTCTAAATGGATTAATCGATGCCATTGTTGCAGCCCGATTATAAGCTTTTCCAAATAGTGAGCAGATGTTGTTGTGTGTCACAACTTTTCCTGGGTTGTTTTTGAGAAATGTCCCTAATTCTTGAGCATAATATGTTTCTAGTGGTGCCATGAAACCCACATCAAGTGGCTGCATTTTATGAGTGGCATATGGTGGTAAGCACACAATTGAAACATAATTCTCTCTTGCCATGTCTATGATTTCTATGTTTCTCGTGTGTGAATAGTGACCGTCTAAAACTAACAAGATGGGATCATCTTTTGTTGGTTTAGTAAACTTAGCAAAATGTGTAAAGTGAAAACCACTGCGTAAAAATATTTGTCTGAATCCATCCAGATGGATGGCAGGCCCATATTGATCCAGGAGGTGCGCTCTGCTCCGACATATTTTTACGAGGAAAGACTATCAAGGGCGGAACAAAAGTACCAGAAGCGTTCATGGCTGTCACAACGGTGACGAGTTTTCCCCTCTCTTGTGATGGTATGGCACAAACCTGTTTTTTTCCTTTCAAGCCGATGATTTTGCTTTGTTTATGCTGTACAACCGTAATGCCTGTTTCGTCAACATTAAATAATCTATGTGGAGAAAAATTAATTTATTCCATCTCCTTTTCAAATATGTCAAAAAACTGCGCCACGTTTTCGGCGTTAAACCCAGCAGATATTGCCTGTGGTGTACCTACAGACAACTGCGGGTGCCTGGTTAAAACCCCCTGAGCCATTTTTTACCTGCAGATTCCTTTCCTGTACTAAAAGGATGCTTTAAGCCATTTCTGATTGCTAACTGAAACGCCATATATTTGACATCTATCCTCCGAAGACCGTAATACTTTTTTCCCGTTTCAATGCAGTAGTCTGCTAACTGCTTCTCCAAATCCTTAGGTAAAGCTTGTTTCCTACCCAAAGATATTTTTACTAGGTCCTTCTTTTGTCTTTTACATATCGTTCAATGGTTCCTGAAAATTAAAAATTTTGATAAAAAAATTAAACAATAACTAAAAAAGCTAGGCTTACCTTTCGGAATATTGAACGTTTTAGAGGCCATCAGGTACCCCATGTCCTTGTTCCTTACCGCTTTAACGGGCGGATGTAATTTCGGCCGGAAAAAGGGCAGGTACTAAAAGCCGGTAGGTAAATTCGGCCGGAGGTTTTAAGTTGCTTCCTTATCTCATAGGTATTTTCGGCCGCAAATCAAATAAAATAACAGAATGCTTCATATTAAAATATTTCTTTATTTCAATAAAATTATTACATCATTTTATTTCTATAACTTAGGTAACCAACCTAACAAAACCTAACCCCAACCCCAGTTAGATTCGACAGCGGACCGAATTACGAAATCAAGTGATATTGGAAAATGGTTGCGTTATTTCAAATAAATGACAACTGTATATGTAGGTCTTGAATATTTAATTATAATAAATAAGAATTAAAAACCGCAGTTCCGATGCACCCGGGCACGAGTTGGTGTATTAATTTTCTACCTGGTTTTTGAACGGGCACGAGTTGGTCAGTGATTTTCGGGGCCAGGTAATAACGGGCACGAGTTGGGAAACGCCGGCCGAAATTACCCCTGTCATAAATGGTACCCCTTGATTTATGCAGGTAGGCCAAGGGATTACCGGCCGAAATTACGCCCGCCGGCTTTAACAGCCCTTATCATGGTATTTTTATCCCACTGCTTCCTTTTTTATTGTCTCTAGGCATCTGCAAATAGCTTTCGTTGAAATTATTAAAAAGTTCTCCTAATATGAGATACCTCATATTATGAGCACCAAGATCTCATTTTAGGAATCTCTTGTGAAAATTCTTTACATATTTTTGTCTCAAAAATTAATTGAGTTTCCACGCGTTTTATATGTTTAAACAATAAAGCAACTTGAATACAACAAACCAAATATAAAAAACTTAATTGTTTCCTCACCTTTTCAACAAAAAAATCACGCCAAACTGAACACTAATAAAATTTCGGTATTGCACTAATGCGTAAAATCACGTACACGTGGCGGGTCGTAAGGGCTTTTTCAGACGGTGCGACTGCGATGCGATTTTCCGTTTGCGACATCTCGTATCGCATTCGCAGAAAGCTTTCACACAAAACGATACAATTTTTTCTACAACGATTTAAAAATAAAACATTGTGCGCAGTGTTGTCCAGGTAATCTTCGCAGTTAGTTGAGTGAATTTGCAGCATGTATAATAGGAGACGAATTATTTTATTGGCATTGCTTCAGGAAACGTAAAATTATTGCTAGATGTAACAATCGAGTGAATCGACGTTACTGGGTACATCCACTTTTACAAGTAAGATACGTCGCAGGAGCTTTTTACACTATTTTTGAGAAATTGAGACAACATGAAGACAAATTTTTTAACTACTTTCGAATGACAATATCAACGTTCGATTACTTACTTGCTCGTCTAAGAAGTAATATAAGTAGAGAAGAGACTTTGCCGTTACAATAACAGCTCTGTAAATTAATATTTGTAAAGTCAAGAATATGGCACGGGTACGGATTGGCCTAAATAGTTACAACAACACTGTATATCTTACCTATTGCTTTTTGTTGGGCGTCATCCATAGAATCATAAGTTTTTTCCAAAAACCTGCCTACTTCTTTCCATGCCTTATCCTTTAAACGCCTATTTTTATAGTTTTCACATGTTTTGTCCCATAAAGACGGATAACTTTCCACCGATTCTATTAAATCAATTATTTCGTATTTGAATTTTAATTTCGAAGCCATTGCGAAGGCACAAACGATGCGCTGCACAAAGCGAAAACAAACTGACAATGAAATTGCAACACTGCAATTTTATTTTACTGATACATCTCGCGACAAGCAGCTACACGTCTGGAAATGTGCATTTATTTTTATGGTTGGTTTAATATCGCACGGAAAAAAACGGGCGGTATCTGACCAACAAACGCACTGTCTTGTGATATAAAAAAATGCCGCACTAAGCGTCCGGTTTTTTTTGTCGCTTCCGCATAATGTGAAAACTACACATATGATTACATATATTTTAATACTTCCACGATATCGTTGCGACATACCTATAGCAAACGGAAAATCGCCTCGCAGTCGCACCGTCTGAAAAAGCCCTAAGAGCAACTGAAAATAAATCTAGCTGATCTGATATTTGATGTTCCGATGAGTTAGTTTTATCGGTTGTCGCTAGATGGAGACTCTTACTAGGGGAGAAAATCGGTATCTCATAGTAGGCTTGTATCTTGTATTAGGTCCCTTTCCTCTACAGTTTCGTGTAAAATTGTCGTGTTTTATAACGCCTTACAAAGTTTTGAAAAATAGTTTTTTAAAAAATAATGACCACCGTACTAACTAACGACAAGTCGGAACTTTTGAAATTTTTGGTACATCGTTTCTCTGGCGCCGTACTCGCCCGTTATCATAATACAACAATTACGAGGGACAGACGTGTGGTTATATACGTGTATGTACTGATTTACAGTGACCATTATTTGAACCCACATCTTCCATTGCACATTATAATACAGGAAGAAATAAAATTTAAAAACGAACATGACAAATGTAGTCTTTTAAATCAAACTACGGTGTAATCGAACAAGCTTCTAATGAATATCAACCAGAATATAATGATCATACAGTTTTAGAAAAACATTCATATACACTGTGTTCATTTGAAAAGGACCCACCCTTAACATTTCAGAAATGGGACATATTAGAAAGAAATGCCGAAACACGTCAACTTTAAACTTGAGGGGGACACATTTTAGCGCTAATGCCATAAACGTCAGATTCACCCCCTCCCTACTGGAGATACCCTTTGAATTTTTTCAAATAGCATTAGGTGCCAATTCATACCTCATTTAAAAGGTCTGGTAAATATCTATTTAATCATTTTGTTTTGCCTTTGATTCCAGCCTTCCATTGTTATTTAATCGTTGTTTAAAATTGGCTCTCTTTCAACTTTTCGTATGCCCCCGTATTATGCTATGACTGAAAGACTCTTTAAAGAATACATAGTGAAAAGACAACTGTTAACAAGACATAACCAATATTTAATCATGTGTTCAAAGTGACCACCGTTAACATTCAGGCAATAAAAGTTAAAAGAGAGCCATTTCTAAACAACGATTAAACAACAATGGAAGGCTGGTTTAAAGGCAAAACAAAATGATTGGATAGAGCTTCACCAGAACTTTTAAATGAGGTATGACTTGATACCTAATGCCATTTGAAAAAATGTAAGGGGTATCTCCAGAAGGAAGGGGGTGAAACTAACGTTTGTGACATTAGCGCCAAAAAGTGTCCCCCTCAAGTTAAAAGTTGACGTGTTTCGGCATTTATTTCTAATATGTCGCGTTTTTGAAATATTAAAGGTGGGTCCTTTTCAAATGAACACAGTGTATAAATATATACCTACTTTCGTGTACCACCAGATCAATGCACGCTGACTATTCAATAATCAAAAATGCATATTATCGGTCGGCTACATGATTATTTCTTATATTATTAAAATGTTATATTGGCACAATCCGATACAGGGTTTGACGGCACAAAATACTACTATAGAAATACCTATTCATTTATGAAAGCTTCAGATTCGACAAAGTACATTATTGATTAAATTGTTATGTTTAACATAGTAATGATTACAAATGTTTAAGTATACTTAGTTTGGGGTGTTGTGTCTGTGATTTTTCTGTTTTAATGTTACGATTAGCAAATTTTAATGTATAATAAATACGTAATCTTGTATACAATGAATAAAAATAATCAACTGGGAAATTTGTACAAGGATGCTACAATTTAACATTCTTAAAGCTATTTTTAAGCTTCATACCGACACCATATTCAGAGGCTATTTTATTGAATTGATTTATAAATGTGTTTTCCAATTCTATAACAAGTTCCACACTATAATCTGTATATTTCATTCCGATCAGCATCACATTAACATTGCGCGCTACCCCTGCACTCAACACTTTCTCGATTTAAACTCACCAGAATTCAGCAGACGATAGAAGGGGTAAGGAAATTTTCGCTAAATCGACGAAGCGAATTTACTTGTCGTTAGTTAGTGTACGGTGACAATGACCATTCAACTAAGAAGGAACAGCTACTTCTCGGGCTATATGCCCCTACAGACATTGATTTACATTTCTAAGCTAAACGGAGTTGGTATATCTGCAAGATATAATCAACCGTTCTGATTTGTAATTAATTAATACGACGAAACCAATCTACAAGTAATGTTGTCCCTTCTAATTACAAACCAGAATGGTTGGTTCTATCTTGCAGATATACCAACCCCGTTTAGCTTAGAAGTGTAATTCAATGTCTCTCGGGCATATAGCCCGAGAAGTAGTTGTTCCTTATTAGTTGAACGATCATTATTTTTGGAAAAATATTTTTCAAAACTTTGTAAGGCGTTATATGGTGGTTTGCACCAATCATAATTAAAAGTTATAGTTAACTAATTATTACTTAGAGATAATCGATAGTTAAATTTGAAATGCTTTGCACCACTAGAATAATATTGATTGTTAAGTAACTATGGCTTAACTTTTCAGTGTCCCTGTTGGTATTACTGAATTTAGTGAATTTTAGAAACTTTTTGGAAGTAAGAGTTGTCTACCTTGTTTGTAACTTACAAATATAACGTCAGTTGTCAATACACGAATTTGGTTAAAGTTCTGTTGTTGTTTTGTTGACAATTTTTCATGTTAATAATAATTATTATTGTCTTATCAAGAAGTGTCGATTGTATTTAGCCAAAATGAATACAGAAAAGCGCCAGAGGTCCGTTAATTTCACTAACGAAGAAAAAATTAACTTACTAAGGTATATTAAGCTGCGGCATCCTTTTCATAGGGCACGATCCGGACTGGGCCCATAATTTGTTGCTATTTTGTTGCTAATTTGTTGCGCAAAAATTAATTTTGTTGCTAATGCCGTTACCGAGAAAACGCGTGGCCCCGTAGCGTAATATTAAGCTGCGGCAGCCATACAGCATATTTCTGTAACGAAAATAGCTACGAGTACAGGCTTGACGGCATATTTTGTTGCTAATTTGTTGCTTTAAGATTGTGTGATTCAAAAATTCTCAAAACAGTCCCTACCCGCCAAACTCACCCCCTGCTTTGGCTACATTGAGTTGCGGCAGCCATTTTACATATTTCTGTAACGAAAATAGCTATTCTACGAGTACAGGCCTGACGGCATATTTTGTTGCTGATTTGTTGCTTTAAGATGGTATGATTCAAAAATTCCCAAAACAGCCCCTACCCGCAAAACACACTTTTCCGCCTTTAGTAAATTTTTTATGAAAAGCATCCAATTTAAATTGACGGTTTTCCTCAAATTCATTTTATATGTTACCGGCAATCTGTATAATCCGGTATTCTATACAAAATACCTAGGCAATGTATAGAATACCTAAAACGTTTAGGTAATGTATGAAATATGATTTATTTTATACATTACCTAGGTATTTATTCTATACAATACCGAATGCGCAGCGGGTAATGTGTGTAATAGACAAGAGCGGTGACGGTGTAGGGGGAGACGTAGGAGCATGGAGCAGGCATTATCTAAGTAAACACCGTGCGACGCGGTTAAAACAGATCATTGATTAATCTATCGAGAAGGGCAAGGAAAATCATTGAAGAAGCCATTTTTACACCACTGTATAGCTTCTTCAATGATTTTCCTTGCCCTTCTCGATACCATCTTAAAGCAACAAATTAGCAACAAAATATGCCGTGTCTGGCCTGTATTCGTAGCTATTTTCGTTACCGAAATATGTAAAATGGCTGCCGCAGCTCAATGTCGCAAAAGCAGGGGGTGAGTTTTGCGGGTAGGGGCTGTTTTGGGAATTTTTGAATTATACCATATTGAAGCAACAAAATATGCCGTCAAGCCTGTACTCGTAGCTATTTTCGTTACAGAAATATGCTGTATGGCTGCCGCAGCTTAATATTACGCTACGGGGCCACGCGTTTTCTCGGTAACGGCATTAGCAACAAAATTAATTTTTGCGCAACAAATTAGCAACAAAATAGCAACAAATTATGGGCCCAGTCCGGATCGTGCCCTATGAAAAGGATGCCGCAGCTTAATATACCTAACTTACTATACATTATCAAAAAATATAAAGCTATTATTGAAAATAAAGAGACCGGTGTTGTTACCTGGAAGAGTAAGGAGCAAGCGTGGAAAAATGTTGAACGTGAATTTAATAGTTCCACATCTACACCAAGGCCAGTAGAAGTGATAAAAAGATTTTATAATAATAAAAAGAAAGAAGCACGAAAACAGGCTTCTGTGCAGAGACAGGAATTAAATAAAACCGGCGGTGAAAAGCCAATTATCGAAATAAAAGATGATCCAGTTTTTAATTTGACTCTGGACATAATAAATAGAAAAACGGTGTTTGGTTTCAAAAACAAACATGATGTTGATGGGGAATCAGAGGAAGAGTCTGAAGGTGTTAATAAAGGAGCTCGAAATGACATTATTTTTGAAATCGATGACAGTCAAGCTGAAAATACTTTTGTCGTAAGTCGAGTAGTTCTTAATTTGCTAACCACTGTTTATTTAATTTACCGAAAACCCCATTACAAAATAAATACTATTTTTTTAGGAGGAACAACCAGAAAAAGTTTTCCTTTCTACGCCATCATCTTCAGGAAAACCAGTGGTTGATGGTCCATTATCACCAAGGCCAATATTTGTTAAGAAAAATGAAACATGTGGCAGTAGCCGTAAAAGGAACTCATGTTTTTCAAAAGGTGAAAATGTCGCTTTAAAGTACGAAGAGGTGGCTGATATTAAAAAATCAGTTTTCGATATGCAGTTAAGTATATTAACTGCATGTAAAGAGAATTTGGAAGAAAAAAGGGCAAGTGAGAGGAAACAAAGGCAGATAAGGGAACTCTGGGAACAAGAAGAACATGAGCTCAAAAAAAAGCAATGCAGTTGGACATCGAAATTAAAGAAGGTCAGTTAGCCACTTTAAAAAGGCTTTGATCTTTTTTAAGAATATATTTTTAGTTTTGTAATATTAAAATTTTCATACACTGAAACTAACTCGTTATTTTTCTGCTAAATAGAAATCCCGTAATTAAAAATTATACAGTTAGACATTTTAATATTTATTTGCAATATATTATTGTAAAGTTTCAGATTACGATATGTGATGGAAATCCGTGAATTTACGATACAAATATATCAGCATTTAAAAAAATAATAATAAACAACTACCAGTTTTAATCTAGAAGTTTTCCGACCTATTAAATATAAATTGAAATTAAACTAAAAATTATGTTACTTAAAATAATAATTTATTTAGGCTAAAAATTATATATTACTAAAATAATCTCTTATTAAGGCTGTTCTTGTAGCTACAGCTATTTCTCCTTCAACTTAAACGTTGGGAATATAAACATCTCTTATTAGCTCATTAAGAATGTGCTCATTTAATTCACCTGGTAAAGGTGGAGGTTCTTCATCCCCCATTGAAAGTGCAATATTGTGAAGCACCGAGGTTGCAACTATAAGTGTGAGGAATGTCTCTATTTTCAATCTGCATCCATAAGCTAATATTGGAAACCTTCTCTTTAACACACCAAATAATCGTTCGATTACATTTCTCGTCCTAATGTGTCGCTCATTGTATAATCTTTCTGCATCTATTGCCGGATTTAGCAACGGAGTTAACAAATACAGCCTGTTGGCATACCCATTATCTCCTGAGAGACACAAAAATTATTATGTATTGACCAATAAACTGGCTAATCTAAAGTTTCTAGGGATAAAAAAATGCCTACCAAGTAGTAAACTTCCACGGTATCCACCATTTTCAAATTGTCGTTTTAGGCGACTGTTATTAAAGATAGTGGAGTCATGACAACTTCCAGGCCACCTAGCTACCACACTCAAAATTTTTAAATTTGCATCACACACAAACTGTCCATTTACTGAAAAATATCCTTTCCGATTTCGAAAAGTTTCTGGATCAGGGCCTCCTAAAATATGTGAAATAAGTTGGTACCTTTGAAAATTATTCTAAAATACCTTAAATTTAATAATATACACACTATACATAGCAAGCTAGTTTTTGCAATAATTTAAAAAATAATTTTTACGATCCTGGGGATATAATTTTAAAATGTGAGCCATCTATTGCTCCTACTACCCTAGGAAATGCTCCCACATCAAAAAAATCTTGTTGAGTTCTTCTGATCTCGTCAAAATCTCTTGGCATTTTTATATAAATCGGCTTTAGATTTGCTATGGCTTCTGATACTCTTACAACAATTCTTGATACAGTGGACAAGTGCATTCCAGCAAAATCTGCCACTGCATTCAAATGTCCACCTGTAGGATAAAGACGAAGAGTTGCGAGTATTTGATTCATTGGGGAAACACAATTATTATTTCTGAAAAAAAGTTATGTAAGATTGTAAGAATCGTTATGTTACTTATGTTTTTAATTTCCTTACAAATTATATGGAAACTCCAACCTATCTTCTATTCTTACTAAAAGTTGGTGAACTGCATCTTTTGAAAGTCGAAACCTTTTCCGAAAAGTAGAATTGTCCATTTGATTAAAGTAATCCGCTCTTTCATATATGTGTCTGGGAAGTCCGAATTCTATTAATTCTAATGCATCTAAGTCATCGTCATCTCCATATCCTTAACCAAATTTACCAATTCTATCGCAGCATTCATTTTTAATTCTCAAAACAAACTCTCACTTATTATCACTCATCAACTAATCACAACAAACACAAAAAATAGTTAGGTTAGGAAACCCTTTAATCCACACATATTATTAGTTAGAACTTTAATTATGAATTAAAGTGTCTGTGCAAATACAATTTGTATACATAACTAGTAGTTAACATTAACTACCACTTTAATTATGACTGGTGCAAACCACTAATAATAGTATTAATTCTATTATCTTCGATCTATTGGTAAGACGCTTTACTAAAATATAACAATTTTATAGGAAACTGTAATTAAGTAAATATGAGTTATTGTTTCTAACATGAAATATGTTGCCTGATAAATGAAAAATGAATTGTAAAGTTTTTCTGCTGCACTAAAAAGATTTTATAAACTGATTTAATTGAAATAACAATTTTTTTTATTTCTAATCCATATGACTAGACTATATACTATTCTCACGAACCACTAGTGTCCCAGACTTTCCGCAGGAACTGATGCCCAGTTGCACCAGTTTAGCTGAAATGTAAGGCTTAACAAAGTGCAGCTTACTGATAATTCCAATCTTTCATTGAACCATGTTTTGCCTAGTAAGCCACGCTTACGTACAATACCGTATGTCTTCACTTGAATGGCATAGGAATATGCTTAAAATTTCGTCGCTTAGATGACGGTACAGCGAGCATAATTTTTTGAGCCTGGCTAACTTGTTAAGCCAAGGTGGCATGACTGGAAGAAGGGGGCACAACGGAACTTTTAGGTTTCAGTGTATCTTCACTCCAAAAAACATACATACATATACTTTATTTGTACCATAATAGTGTTCAACTCTCTGCGCTATTCTCTCACTTTCATACAAAGTCAGATCTCATCCAGATTATGCTAGCTTAGCATAGCATAGCAGTAAGTGTTCAAGATCCTAAATCCCAAGCGTCACACTGAAGTTGGAATATGTTTAGGAGAATCTACTAGTATCCCTATAGTTGAACCGCACTTGAACAGTTTTTTTTATGTATCTGAGAGAGCGTTTCATAGGCTCGCTAGGAATACCAAATCATACATTATATTCCACTCTTCCGAAAGACTGGAATGTTTATACGGGCGAGCTGTATAATCATTACTAATTTTATCCCTGGTGTTGGTTGTTTCTATCCTAACAGTGAAGTAGGAATGCAACTGATAAACTGCAAAGGATATCCGTTTACACAGTAAAGTACATGTTCAACGTAGCATAAAATCGTTGGAAGGCATAAAAGCTCTTTGCAAGTAGCAGATTTACGACCTGTGGTGAAGTAAATATGATCAATCACGGTTAAAGCTTAGACTCATTAAGAAATTAGTCACTTCTTGGAAGAATGTAGTCAAATCTGGTTACCAATGTTGGAAAGAGAATTTTCCAATAATCAATTACATGCGTTTTCAGGATAGTATCATGAGTTTTTATCCAGCTTTTCTTATGATTGATCATTGGAATTGTTGTTAATCAATACACATTTCAATACAGAGTGATGTTTAAGTATGGAACGCCTCGGTTATATCGGAAACGGATCGCATGCGTGATAGATTTTGGTGTGCAAGGGTCTTGTGATGCGGCCCGATATTATGGTGGTATTTACATTGTTGTCAGATCTTTCCTTTTTCCGGAATAATAATGAACTTTGTTATTTCAAATGGATCACCCTGAATAATTTTTGCCTTTTGAAATCCTTAAGAAATACTGAATATTTTTCATGTAATGTTCCCTATACCTAAATGCTATAATTTCGTAGTTATAGCTAATGGTTTTAAATGGAAGAACAGTCTAATTTTACTAATAAAATACTATTCGGAAACGTAAACTGCAAAAAATTATTTTTTATTGTCAAAACTTGACAGACAACTACAACAACTAAAAACATCATACAGAGAGATCACATAAACAAATCTGGCGATCTTGAATATTTATTTCTAACAGCTCCACTCGACAGATTATTCTTTGATGAGTCCCATTGATGTTTTGAGACGTTGAAACTTTTCTTTGGGGAGAGGCTTTGTGAAAGCATCAGCAATCATATTTGAAGTTTCACAATAGATGAATTGAATTATATCACTGTCAACTAAATCACGTAGATGATGGAATCTGACATCGATATGTTTTGTTTTGCAACTAGACTTTTCATTGGTTGCTAGCTTGATACAACCTTGATTGTCTTCATAAAGGACAGTTGCATTTTCACAAGGTACTCCGAAATCTACTTAAAGTCTTCTTGACCAAACTACTTCCTGGCTTGCCAAGGCCGCTGATATATACTCAGCATCTGTAGATGATAGTGCTACTGAAGATTGCTTCTTGCTAGTCCATAATATAGGATTATTCCCCAGAAATAATATAAAACCGGCTGTAGATTTCCTATCAGAGACATGGCCTGCCCAATCGGAATCAACATATCCGTTCAGAGTCAATTCAGTATTCGAACTAAATTTCAGTTTATCTTTACTTGTACCTTTCAGGTATTTGAGCACTCAGTTGACTGCATCCCAATCCTTCTAACTTGGCTGACTTACTCGCCTGCACAAATATCCCACAGCAAGAGATATATCCGGACGGGTTGTAGTTGAAAGATATAGCAGTGCCCCCACTGCTTTTCTATATTTTTCATTATTGGGTAATGAAAGGGAATTTGTATCGAATTTGGGGTACTCTGTATCCATTGGAGTAGCTACACATGAGGCATTTTCCAATCCATTTGTAACGAGTTATTTTTTTTCTGCTTTTTGCAAGTTTAATTTTTTATTTTTTTTTATTTATTCCGTAATATATTTTATTTTACCACTAGGGTGTATATAACTCGTTACTTTACAACCCTTTCGACTACCGCAGTGATTTATTTTTTTGCTATTACCGGTGTATATTTTAGTATAAGTCCGAGTTACGCAAATCCAACTTCTACCATACACAATTTATTCATTTCCGATATTTAAATTTTTCAACTGAAAGGACGCCCGGTATATACAACATTTTAATTTAATCGAGAGCCGTCTAGTATACTTGCAAGTTTTTGTCGAAACTAGATAGATTTCACGTTTTAATTCCCACACCGAAGAATGTAACTAAAATTTTGGATATAAATTCGGAAACAATTCATTTTTGCCTCTTCTTATTCGCGCTCCGAACTTCATTCCGTCTGGCTTCTTATTTGCTCTCTGAAGAATCAGTTCATTTTTCGGCTCTGAAGAATCAGTTCCTTTTTCGGCTCTAAGCATTCTCCGTTAAACGTTCTTCCGAAAAACCGAAAAACCGTAGTGCGAAAATTTTGTGTATTCCGTCTTCCGATTGTGTGTGGGCTGTATTTATTAAGGTAAATAAATTTTAACAAATAAACTGTGTATTCGAAACTTTCCGTATCGCCGCTTATTATTAAATTGTTGAATGTATTTTTTTGAAAATTTTCCGACCGGCTATTTTTTTCTTTTGTTGTTGAACTGAAATTCGTTTTTTATTTTGTTTCTCTTATCTGAAAATAAAGATTTGTCAACCGTAATTTGATTTCGAATTTTTATTTACTGCGTTTATTATATATTAATTAACTGATATGAATTATTAGTGGATTCTCGAATTCTTTTATGCTTTTGGTTGTCAGTAGTTTTAAATTAAATTGATATCCAAGTGGATTAGGTATAATATTTTAAAGTTTATGCTAGTACGAATATTTTTACTCTGTGTGTCGATAGTTGGGTACCGTTTAACTCGTGGGAAAATATTTTTTTTTAATTGTTACCGGCTTTAGTTAGATTCAAGGGTTAATCAGACTTGGAAGAGGCTTAGCCACAATTTGTTTGATTTCCCGGCAGATCTAACTCGTTCTTAAATTTTTTTTTTTTTGGAATAATAGTTACCGGCTTTAGTAGATTCAAGGGTTAATCAGACTTTGAAGAGGCTTAGCCACAATTTGTTTGATTTCCCGGCAGATCTAAATCGTTCTTTTCCCGTTTCGTAGGATCATTATTTATATTTTTTTTTCCGTCGGAATAATAGTTGCCGGTTTCATTTGGATTCAAGGGTTAATCAGACTTGGAAGAGGCTTAGCCACAATTTGTCTGATTACCCGGCAGATCTAAATCGTGCATTAGGGACCCCGTAAAACCCGGTAGATTTGAACCGTATTTGATAACCTGACCGTTAAGTCCGTTAAAATCCCAGATATAGGTAATACATACCTCATTTTATTTTCCCTGTTAATTTGTTTGTCACTAAAGAATTATTCGTAAAATAGACCACAGAGTATTAATAGATTAAAGTTTTGAATTTCTATTATTTTCATTTTTAACCGCAATTTATTGATTGGAGAACCAAGATTTGGCTTTTCCGGATTTTCACTAGTTAGTTAAATTTAATTCAACAAGACCCCTGGAATTTTCCGTAACCTCCATCTGAGGCTATCTGGAACTCTTGACGCTAAGGGTCAAGGGGCCGTGGAGCAAACCACGTTAATAATCTGGCGCCCGAGATTTAAAAACCCGAATTTTGCATCAAGGGTGTCCATAGTGACGTGTTCTTGTGGCAGGAGCCACGTGTAAGAAGGGAGGCACGTTACACATTTCTTTGAGAAAGATACCGATTTTTGATTTTTGATCCAGTAGAAAGGTTCCATCGTCAGTTCTTTGAACCCTGATCCCCAAAAATGATAAAATATTTCCTAAGTTGTCCGTTTCGAAGCACTCATTGAGTTTATCTCCAATCCATTGTATCACTTCATCATTTTCATGACATATACACAAATCATCAACATATAACAATACATATATTATAGTCCCTTTCTTCATTTTCATATAGAGGCACTGATCATTTTTACTCTGTTCAAATCCACATTTCAAAAGTTTTCCGCTTATAGTATCATTCCATGCTTTCGCGGATTGCTTCAAACCGTATACTGCCTTGTGGAGTTTATATACAAAATGGGAATCATTTTCATTTCTTCTGGTTGAGACATATAAATCTCTTCATTCAACAGACCATTCAAATATGCGGTTTTTATATCATAATGCCTGATTTTTAATTTACGAACAGCTGCTATTGACAACAGTATTCGAAAAGTCGTTTGTCTCATCACCCGATATTCCCCATATTTTTGTGTGTAACCTTTTGCGACTAAACGAGCTTTACATTTCATTATTTCATCATTTGGATTGATTTTTGTCTTAAAAATCCACTTACATTTTATAACTCTTTTGTTCGGAGGTAGCTCGGTCAGCGTCCATACGCCTTTCTTCCTGAATGATTCCATTTCATCTTCTATAGCATTTATCCATTGCAATTTTTCATTTTCTGGTAATTCCATTATTTCGTTCCAAGTCTCAGGATCATCATTTGTTTCACTTGAAGTAAAGTATGTCAGTTTCTCAGGAGGTTTCCCCTTATTATTTCTTGAAGATCGTCTTAAATACTCCAACCCTTCATCATCCAAACGTGTCCCTTTCAATAGTATTATTTTCGGCAATAACCTTTTCCTCGACACTTTCTTCCTCTTCGTTTACAAAAACTATTTCACTGTTTTCATCCAAGATTTCGATAGATTCAGATTTCATATCAGTGTAGTTTTTATCTTCGAAGAATTTTACAGTTCTACTTATTGTTATTTTATTGGTTTTTGGATTCAAAAATCTATAACCATTGGAAGTTTCATTATATCCTACCAAAATCCCTGCTTGTGCTCGAGCATCCCATTTTGTTCTTGTTTCTTTAGGAACATAGGTATAGGCCACACTACCAAAAGCTCTGAGATGATCCAATCTTGGTTTTTCTGAATTCCACAGTTCATATGGGGTACATTCGATAGCTTTTGTAGGAAGGAGATTTTGTAGATAATTTGCTGTGGCAACTGCTTCACCCCAATATTTATTCGGCAATCCTGCATCAAACAACATACACCTTTCTGCTTCGCATAAGGTTCGATTTTTACGTTCTGCTATGCCATTTTGTTCGGGCGAATACGGAACTGTAGTTCGAAAGGAAATACCTTTCTTTTTCAGAAAACCTTGAACTGCTGATCCACAATACTCTCCTCCATTATCAAATCTGAACATTCTGGCTAACACTCCGAATTTATTTTCAACAAGAGCGACGAATTCTTCAAATTTCTGAAATACTTCATCTTTGGTATGTAGGAGGTATAATATGGTATATCGGGAGTGGTCATCAATAAATGTCAAAAAATAGCGTTTCTTTCCTGGGGTTTCTGTTTTCATCGGACCACAAACATCAGAATGTATCAAATCTAGACATCGATTTGATCGTTTGTCACAATTCTTCAAAAATGGTTTCTTTGTTAGTTTTCCTTTTACGCAACTCACACAATTCATAATTTCATTGCAATTTTAGATTTTTATTCCTGAGGCTAGATCATGTGACACAAGTCTTTTGATATCGAATGGATTTTTATGACCTAGTCGTTTATGCCATGCGTGAATACAATTTTCATGCCGACTTTGTGTTGTTATATTTGCTCGCTCATCTGACTTCAAACATAATCTGTAAATACCATTCTCAATTATTTCCATAGCAATGATTTTCTCGCCCATTTTTACTGAACAACGTTCACTGATAATAGGTTACTTCGTAATTGAGGTACATATAAATGTTTCATCGACTTGACATTTAAGGTATCCATCTCCAATTCCTGAACATACCATTTCTTGACCATTCGCAACAAAAATTTTATTTCCATCGGCACATCGGAGGTTAACGAAGAAATTTTTGTTGCTTGTCATATGATTAGAAGCTCCAGAATCGTACCATTCGTTCGAATTCCGGTTACTTTCACAAAAACAGAATTCTTCTACTGCACTCTTTGCATTTTCATCACTTTTCTGAGTCTTTTCATTGCTTCTTTGAATATTCTTTTTACGGAAATAACAGTCTTTCTGAATATGACCCTTCTTTTTACAGATGAAACATTCCTTATCGAATCTACTTGCTGTCTCTTTCTTCTGCTTGTTATATGCCTTCAATGCAGTTTCTCTACCTTTTTCACTGTCGTTTCCTTGCTTTCTATTGAACTCATCCATTAATTTTCCTTTCACATATTCTAGAGTGAGTTCACCGTCGGGTCTAGCATCTAGTGCTGTAACTAAAGTTTCGAATTTTTCTGGGAAACCACCCAATAAAAGTGCTGCTACGTGAAATTCTTTTAATGTTATAAATGAAACTAACTGTTTCTAATTAATTCCACTATTTAATTGAAAGATTTATGAAAATTATTAAAGGATATTGATAATTATTTCGATATTGACATATCATCGTCAGAATGACAGAAGTTACATTTTATGTGATACCTACTTGATGTTTAATATTTTGGCTAGACCAAATAGTAAGTGACCTATCTTGTGATTGACTTAATATATATGAATAGAGAAAAGAAGAAGATATGATTTTACAAATATTAAAGCTTAGGTATTATTAGCCCTATGGGGATATCCTGGATATCTTTTTCCCATTTAAGATCAGTATAACTGTGCAATGATATAGAAAACCAAGGAAAACTATATCTGCTGATCTTTACAATAGTTACTTAAGAAGACAATTTATTAGTGGAGAGTTCCCTAGATTTATCCGTTCATTGACAACTTCATATTGTGGGTCTCTTAAGTGTCTTCTTATTTCTAGTTCTTCAAGGAAATCTAGTTCTTGTTTCTTATCACAAATATGCAGTACTTCTAGTTCTGTGTTAGGTGTTAATGAATGTTTTGTGTCAAGAAGGTGTTTTGCGTAATGTGATTTATCTGGCTGTTTTAATCTGTATGCTCGTGAGTGTTCATTGTATCTAATTTCAAAATTTCGAATTGTTTGACCAATATAGACAGCATTACATTCTGGACATTTAAGTTTATATACTCCAGACTTTTTTAATGGGGGTATTTTTGTTTTAACATTTAACAATTTTTTACTTACATTGTTTTCTGTTTTAAAAGAAATTGCTGTATTTGTTGAACAAGATATTATCTTTGAAATATTATTAGAAATATTACCAGCATATGTGATGGTTTTGTAATTTTGTATTTCCCTAGTATTTTCAGGAAATATTAATTGTAATGCCACTTTTTCCTCTTTTCTATTAATTAATTTATTTATTATATGTAATGGATAACCGTTGGATGTGGCTATTTGCTTAATTATATTAATTTCTCTATCAAAATTATATTTGTTCATAGGAACTGAAAATGCTCTATGTATCATTGAATTATATGCTGCTAATTTATGTGACATGGGATGATTGGAACTATATGGTATAGTCACATCAGTATGTGTTGGTTTTCTGTAAATTGAAAAATCAAGTATATTATTGACTCTTTGAATTTTAATATCAAGAAAATTGATTGAGTTATTTTCTTCAACTTCTAATGTAAATTTAATTTTCGGATGTAAATTATTAATATGATTGAACAATATATCTAATTGTCGTTCACTACCTACAAAACAAGCCAATATGTCATCTACATACCTATACCAAAATAATATATTTTTTGAAATGTTACATTCAAAGATTTTTCTTTCTAAACTGTCCATAAAAATGTTTGCTAAAATTGGTGATATAGGGCTTCCCATTGGTAAACCTTCATTTTGAATATATACCTTATTATCAAAAGTAAAATAATTCTGATTAATACATACATCAAACAAATTAAGTATATCTGATATTATTCCTGGATTGATATTTTTATCCTCTAGTAATTTTTTAACAAGTGTTATGCATTCTTTAGGAGGAATTTTAGAGAACATATTGGTAACATCAAATGAAATAAGTTTAGAGTTATCTTGTAATTTGTATGTTTTTAATTTTTTGATTAGTTCTATTGAATTTTCAATTGAGTATTTAGAAATACCTCCATAGCTATTAAGTATATTGTTTAGTTTTTTAGCTAACTTATTATTAGGGGTATTAACGTAAGAAACTACAGGTCTAATTGGTTTCGATACTTTATGTAATTTAACAGTTCCATATAATTGTGGAGACTGAGGATTTTTATTAATCATGTATTTTTTCTCATAATCATTGAAAACATAATTTGAACTATTGACAATCTCTCTAACATTATTAGAAAACTTTTTTGTTGGGTCAGCCCTTAGAATTTTTACATCAGAAGATTCTATAAAATTATTAACTTTAGATTTATATTCTTCGGATTTTAAAATGACAGTGGCATTTCCTTTGTCAGATTTTGTTATTGTGAGGTTATAATCTTCTACTTTTTGTTTAATTGAATTTATTGCTGAAATATCATTTTTTGTTTGACGTTTAACCTTTGAAGGTTTCATATTTTTAATCAAATTTGCAATTTGTAATTTTTCATAAAGAAAACTATTTGACTGAGATTTTAAAGCTATTTCTGACTCTGTAGCTTTTCCGCAGCTTCCCTAAAGCTAAGTTTCTTTAATTTAACTTCTTCCTCCGCCTTCTTTATTGTAGAAAGCAAATAGTTACAGTTGCGTTTCTTGCCCACTTTTCTATTATATACACGCGGCATCTTGGTGACCAACTGTACCCTGGAACAAGAAACTTTTTTAATGAGACGCCACTGGACTCAATAACTTGTGGCAGATTAGTTTAAAATTTTATAGGTTAGTTACTTATACTGTAGTCTACATTGTGGCCAAAAATGGACATTATAGGAACATCAGTATAATACATACAATAGTTATAAAAACCAAATTGCCAAAATAGCACTTTTTAAATCTATTGGTTACATAAATAAAAAATCAACTTACCGTTAAAAAACCGCGCCAAATGTAACACACTTTCTTACTACATTCACACTGATGAAATACTCACCGCCAAATTGGCCGAAGGTCGAATGTCAGTGGCGTCACGAATTTATTTGATCAGAAACTACGTCTTGTCCAACTTCACCCCGACTGTCCACCTTCACCTCAGTTGACGGTACTTAAAAAATTTGGATCGTTTTAATTGTAACATTTTTCCATTATTACGTCTTCAAACTCTTCACGTCTATCGAAATCATCATCTGACAACTTTTGATCTGATATTTTTTTGTATGGAAGGAATTTATTTTCACGTGAATTTTTCATTACGGATATTTGCGAAATATTCCTGAATATTTTTCTAGTACTCAAGTGTGGACCGTCTTCTAACAGGACACAAACATCTGAAGATTTGTTTTCAGTTGGTGCAGTTTTTCTGTGCTCTGATTTGGATAAATCTTTTACTGAGCCAGTCTCGTTAAACTTTTCTACTAATTTACTGACAGTAGATATTGTTATGGGATTTCGGTTAGGATATAAATTATCAAAGATATTACACGCTTCTTGTTGACTTCTACGCATATCACCATATCCTAATATCATTAAAATCTCAATTCTTTCTTTTTCCATTGATACCGGCCATATCACAAAATCCTTGCACACCAAAATCTATAAAAATCGTGTGATCCATTTCCGAAACAATTGAGGCGTTCCATACTTAAAACTCACTCTGTATAAACAATCACAAAACTGATTTAGACATATTTAGAAACCAAAATAATGATATCACAAAAAAAGTCACCAAACGCATTTTATTAACATTTCCGAAATAAGCAAAAATAATAAAATCGTTCCTGGAGCTTGCACTTCACTGGATCCCATTCCTAGTGGACTATAATATTTTTAGAATTCCATAGAATAAATATTTTATTTTTCATTCTATCAAGGTTATGATCTACTATAAATGGACCTTAAAAATTTGACAACAAATTTTGTGCAGTTTTAAACTTCAAAATATTATCGAATTTTTTCGTTAGTGTCAGATAGGGACCAGAATTTTATAAAAACTTAATTATTCTTGATAGCTGGAACACTACCGAACCGTTGAAATAAAAAAACAAAAAAGATTGTGGTTTGATTTCCCAAAATAAATAATAAAAAGCACAAGATTTATGCATGAAAAATTATATAAAAAAGAAGAACCACCAATATTTACAGTTTCTACTACTCCACCAACACTGTCCAGCATAGCTTGTTGATTGGATATAATTTGAGAAATTCGAATCCAATTTATTAAAGAAATTGTGGAATGTAATTAAAATATTTGAATACAGACTTTTTTAAAGTAAATCGTATGTAATTTTCTGAATAAACTCTTTGAAATAAGTTTATGTTAAAAAAATTAATGAACAGAAATGGTACTAAATTTTTTATCATTAGTACATAACATAAAACTTGAAGTGGATACTTGGTTAAACGCTGCATTTCTCAACAATAAAAAACGCACGAAAAAACGAACTGTAAATTTTCATATACATACATTTTCCTCACAAATGAGAAAGTTGAATATAAACAGTCCAATACTATCCCATAAACTGGACAAATTCGGAAATTTATGTAGTGAGAAAACAAAAGTATTTACAAAAAGAGTGTCAACGTTGAGAAGATGATAATAATGTGTTTTTTAAAGGTGCTTTCAGAAACAAAAGCTACTTTTTCTTCAATAATCTTAAACAGAAGTTGGAAGGGTAGACCCGGTGTCAAATCTCCCCTAAAGCAGAAATATTTTCTACCCATTATTTTTAAACGCCTAGAGCTAAATCTCCTCCCAATCGTTCACTGTTTGGATCTAATTAACAGTGTAGCATGTGAAGTGGAGTCGGGAAACAATGAGCAAGCCTACACACAACATGAATCTGATAATTCTAATTAGTAGTTGTTGCCAATGACACCAAGAAAAAAAGAACATTGCAATCAATAAATACTTGTACTAAGAAGCAATGTTTACATCACTTGAACTTTTTCATAGAACCAAAATAACTGGCTTCAATGTATTACATTTTTGCTGGTGTCAATAATAATAAAAAACGCTGATTTTATAACAACATTTGCTAGTAAATGTTTTAACAGAAATCGAATTTTTTTCAAGTGTTAGAAAGAAACCAACATTTTTTAAGAAGTCAATTATTCTTGATAACGGTAGCTGGAGCGCTACCGAAACGTTGAAATAGAAATATAAAAGAAGATTGTGGTTTAATTTCCCAAGAATAACGAAAAGAATAAGGAATATACCTTTAGGAACATATAGATATTGTATCTATCCACTTTCATACGTAATCCTAGCCGCTCGATTGAAAATAAAAATTTTAAAAGTATTACTTTTAAAGTATTATTACAGTTTCCTGTAAAATTGTCGTATTTAGTAAAGCGCGTTTCCAATAGATATTGAAGAATAAATATATTATTCTAACGCTTTACAACAAAGTTTTTAAAAGATTTTTCAAAAACAGTGACCGTTCAACTAAGAAGAAACAACTACTTCCCAGGCTCTATGCCCCGACAGACATTTAATCACACAAGTCAAACGGGGTCGGTATGATCTACAAGATTCAACCAACCATTCTGGTTTGCAATTAAAAGGGACAACATAACTTGCAGACCGGTTTCGGATTATTTGCGCCTCATCAGTACAAGGTATATAGTTTGGATGTGGTCTATCCTGATAATTCACATGCATTGATTCTGCTTAACTCGTTCAGCTTTCTTAACTTATTTCAATTAAATAGAGTGCCAAATGAGAGAGGTGTATACTTAGATTTGATTTTTTATGAAGCAAATGATCTCATCTTGGATAATTCCGCACATCATAAAGCACTTTCATTTGAATTAAAAGTTGAAATTGATGAATGTATTAGTTATGAAGAGTACTTCTGGGATTTCAGAAACGGTAGCTTCTGACTTTCATTACTCCAATCCACAAATCAGGACCTAAAGATGATGTAAAGAATTATAGATCATTCTGCATTCAATCTGAGTTACCTAAATTACTTGACTGCCTTATATCTAGGAAGATGAGTTGGGATAATTTTCAACTAATTAATAAGGAACAACACGGATTTGTGAAGGGTACATCAACTACCACTAATTTAATACTGTATAAACATTTTATTCTAAATACATTCGAGAAAAGAGGTCAGGTTGATGCAATATATACCGATTTTACCAAAGCATTCGACCGTGTTAACCATTCACTTTTATTAACAAAATTGAATGCAATAGGATTTGACGGTTGTATTTTAAGGTGGTTAGGTAGTTTTTTGGAAAACCGTACGCAATCTGTACGTTGTGCTGGCTCTGCATCTACGTCTATCTCCGTTACGTTCCACAAGGTGCCCACCTATAGCCCGTTCAGTACAAAAACCGTTGCACGTCATCAAAGTGTCGAAAAAGAGACGTTCGTTTATATCATGTCGTTCGATTGCTGCTGTCAATCCTCTGTCAATCACTATGTTAAGCCTCTCTAAACTCAATAAATATTGAAATTTGTAGGTCGCATTGTATTAAAAAATATAAATATATGTCTAAAGAAAGGTTTCGTAATTAATTTCATATCAAATACAGCTCGTAGGTTAAATATTAAATATTAAACTCAAACTAACGACAGTCTTAATAAAAACTTTTTATGTTGGCAAAAATGCGCGCTATTGCCGCGATTAAAATGGTTTATTTCTGATTCAGTTGACGTCTTGACATTTTTGGGGTTATGTTGTGACAAAAATTGCAAAGAACTGTGAGTAATTTTTCACAAGCAGTGATGAGTTATTAAAGTTAAAGTCACATCCAAAAAAACGTATAAATGAAACTTAATAATAGTGCAATAGTTGATGCATTTACTCCTGATACTATTTACAGCGTTTATGAAGCAAGTAAGTATAAGTTTAATAATATACCCAATCAACTGTATTTATTATATTCTGTTACATTATTCGTAATACTTGGCAATTATACATGGACATTTTTTTACAGATAATCATGTCACTTTAGGAATGTTACTGCAGTAATTGAAGGAAGAACAATAATTATTCAATGTAGAATGTTCCTGAGTAGTTTACTAAAATATGATACACATCCACAAAGAGGACTTATGGAACTTTCAACAAAAATAAACCACTGTATAAATTTGTTTTTATTAATGAATCCTGAATTTTCCAGAATAGTAGGCTGTAGGCTGTTCATGTCAAAAGGTATGTTTCAATGATTATGTAAAATTTTAGAATGCAAAATTGTTTTTATTCTAGATATTTTGTATTACATGCTGAGAATGAAGATGGTTGTATTGATGGAGCAGAAAGTATATTTTTATATGAATCTCAGTTGAGTTATTATCATGGGGAAATGAATGAAGAACATGTTATTAAATGGTTTGAAAACCAATTACTATTGAATCTTTCTGAACCTCTAATAAATTATGGACAATGCTTTTCGATAATATTAGGTTAATGACACAATATAGAATTCAATCAACAAATGCTGAAGCTGAGCTTATTTATATTGAAGCCTAGTAAGTAGATACAAACTATATTTGAACAGTGATATAGCAAATTATATGTTAGAATTCAGAAGACTACACAACTAGTTTAATACATCTAAAATTCTTACTTCAAATTATACCTAATAGACAATAAATGCTGTTTTACTTTTATTTTTACAAAAATAATAATATAGGTTATTTGAATACTGCCCTTTCAGAAACAAACCCCCAACCAAAATCCATTGTGGATATGATAGAACAGTATAGTCACAAAGTATTACCTACCATCTTTTTAAAAATCCTATTGAGTTAATACTGGCTACTGCCAAGCAAGCCGATAGATGCATTCCAGAAGTTGCGGGTTGGATTGGTTTGACCGTGAACCTCTCAAATTTGAAAGATTTCTATTTGACAATTATTGTTCTACCTTATTTAAAAAAATAGTATAACAATCTTTTCGGTGTAGTAACTAATTTATAAATTTGCAATGTTTCTTTTTAATAAAACAATTCCATAAAAATTAGGGTGGCATTATTTATCATTTTATTTTAATCATGATATTCAAAATAAGTAATTCAGGCAGCATTTTCTAAAGGTACATGTGTATATCACAAAGTTTTATAAAAACTACAAATAATTAATTTAATAGTTTTTATTGAATTGAAAGGTCTCATTTGATCAATCGTTTTATTAGCAATACTTTCAGTTGCGGTAGATGCTGGAGAGCTAAAACAAAATGGTAAATATAAATTTGGATTGATTAGAAGATGATGGAGTGATAAATAAGTCTCCAATATACTGATAATTATAATATGTATTGATTTCAGTGCTACGATTTAGTCAATTATTCGCATATACCTTCACTCGGAGAATAGAATGGATTGCTCTTCTTTTCTGAGCTGTGGTGGTGCTTGCTGCAGAATTTTCTTTTGCTATGATCAATGATCATATAAATCAGGATGATTTTCCTTGTTGAAAATGACCTACACACTAAAGCTTCACATCCCGGCTCTTCTAAAAAAATGTTAAGATTTATTTTACCAAAATATAAAATAAAATTGCCTACCTTTAAAAAGAGGTAGATCCAGGTTATCAGAACTTTTTTATTTATAGGATGTCTGTAAACCTTACATCAATCTTTCATATTGTAGTGACAACATTCTAGAAGCCAACATGTACTTAGGTAATTGTAACCTGAAAATTATATTAGATAATATTTTTTCCTTGATACTATATATACATGCATTTTAAATACTAGAATGGTTCCATAACTTCTAACTAATTAAGTGTGTGGTATAAACATACAAATAAAAGTGTTAACTATTCCATACATACCTTATTAGTGCTAAAAATAATTCCATAGTTTTTAAAATAAGAATTTCTTAGTGCTGTACGGTTAACATACAAATTAAAGTTTTATATGTAACATCTCTGTATGTAACTGAAATAAGTCGAAGTTTCTTTGCTCGCAATAACCATCAATAACTAAACCTAACCTAGAATATTTGATAAACTTCATTTGACATATACTAGATTCTCACATTATTTCTAGGGCTTGGCAACATAGTCCAGTTATGACAGATGTGACGTGCAACGGTTTTAATACTGAACGGGCTATAGGTCCAGTGCTGTTCAATCTGTATGTCAGTGATATTCCTGATGTTATAATATGCAACTCGGAAATTTTGATGTTTGCTGATGATCTAAAATTATTCAAGTGTGTAGACAATGCTAATGACACTATCTTGTTACAAAGTGATTTGGACAATCTTTCAAATTGGTGCAATGTAAACCTGTTAAGTGTCAACAAATTTCATTTTTCAGGAACAACAACCCTATTTCAACATCTTATTTGCTGAACAATTCTCCACTTGATCAAGTGAGAAACGTTAAAGAACTAGGTGTAGTTTTAGATCATAAGTTATCATTTCAATCGCATATTTCTAAGATAGTCGCAAAAGCGAATAAAATGCTGGGCTTTATAATGAGATCATCAAGAGATTTGTCGCTGCATTCAATCAAGGTTCTATACTGTTCCTTGGTACGTTCAATTGTGGAGTATAATTGTTATGTGTGGAATCCGTTCCGAATGACTGACGTTAATTTGATCGAAAATTCAACACCTGTAATTTTTAACCAATCAAAACGTGTTTTTTTGACAGATCACCATGGCAACGATTGAATTTTATCGGAAATTTTTTTTGACGTTTATAATGTCAGAATATTTTTTTGACACTCTGGTTTATATTTGCAAAAAAACAATTTTATACCACTGTAGTTACTCAAAACTTATGTAAAATTAAAGAATATACTGTGTTGTGTCATGAGATGGTATTTTCGTGCAACTAAAACGAGTAGAAATCAACAATTTAAAGGTCTTTTTTACGTCGCGCCGCTTGACAGCTTCAAAACCAAAATAATTTTTAGGTTAGGAATTCACTTAGTTGCCACGGTAACTAAATAATCAAGTCGACCAAACTTCAAACGTCAAAAATTGACGTTGTTGGAAAACGAAAAATAAATTTGATTTTCAAACAGAATTTGATGTGGAATTTTCTTACCGAATACCAGACGAGGTCAAATTAAATCCGGAAATTTATTCTCGCTCATGAATATTTTTAGAAAATTATCCCTCGTCTTCGACTCGTGATAATTTTCAAAATATTCATGAGCTCGAAAAAATTTCCGGAAATAATTTGACCTCTAGTGGTATTACTAGTGAAAATGTTCAAATAAAATTTTTACGATATGCAGCTTTTAAGATGAGGTTTATTAAAGGCACATATCAAAGTAATGCTTTATTAGCAGTATTAGATTTAAACACGCTGTCACATCGTAGATCTGTTATTTCTTTAACTTTTTTACATGCATTAATTAATGGTGCAATTAATTGTCCTGATTTATTAGCACTCATCAACTTCAATGTTAATGTTAGAAGAACTAGAAATAGTGAAATATTTAATATTCCATTTCATTCAACAGACTGGACAAAATGAATCCATCACGAGAGTTCTCAGAATTGACAATGACATTAATTTTAGTATAGAACTTTTTAATACCTCAATTTCTACTTTTAAAAAACAAACAAAAACCCTAAATTTTCAACTTTCACTTTTAATTTTCATTAAAGGTAATTTAAATTGTAATATTTTGTTTTATATTTCATATTGTATTTCATTGATTTCCTGTTAGATGTTGTAATATTTTGTGCATTTTCTATTATTGTATTTTTATTATTGCTGGCGGAGAATAAAAGCAAGAGTTTTATGATAAACTAAAGGAAGTATGTGAAAAAATTCCTAGGCACGATACTCTTCTTATACTTGGAGACTTCAATGCTCAAATTGGGAAGGAATATTTCGTAAGTGGTGTGGCAGGGAAGCATACAGTCCATGAAATCACAAATGACAATGGTATAAGGCTATGCAACCTAGCAGCTGAACAAAATATGTACATTGTAAGTACATGACACAAACATAAGAAAGAACACAAAATTACATGGATGATACCTGGAAGAAATACGGGAAACCAAATAGATCACGTACTAATCTCCAAAAAAAGAATAAATAGTATAAAAGACGTCAGATCAAATAGAGAAACAGATGCCGACACTGACCACTTCTTGGCTTTGACGAAACTAAATCTAGAAATAAAATATAACAAGAAAAGAAGAGGTAGGAAAAGGTGGAACCTAAAACAACTGAAAAATGAAAAGATTAGGAGAAAATATGAGGCGGAATTGAACGCAGGAATTAGAGGAATACAAGAAGGAAAGAATATAGAAGAAAATTGGGAATAAATAAAAAACAGTATTAAAAATGCAGCAGAAAAAACGGTTGGCCAACAAGAAAATACAAGGAGAAATGACTGGTTTGACGAAGATTGTGGAAATATAAGTAATCGTAAAACAAAAGCCAGACAACGATGGATAGGATCAGGGACTGAACAAGATTATGAAATATACAAAGAATTAAGGAAGGAGGCAGTAAAGACAATAAAACGAAAAAAAATCAATGGATAATACAAAAAATGGAAGAAATTGAGCTAAATAACAAAGACAATTCTAAGTTATTTGCAAATATAAAAAGTAAAAGAAAAACAACCAATGTAGCAAAAATAGAACTGGAAAAATGGGAGAGTCATTTTAAAAACCTACTGACCGCAGAACACCAGACTATTTACACTGAGAATAGAGAAGACAGGGAGCTAGAGGAGGAAGATGAAGATGAAGAGCCACGATATGATGAATTTAACGAAGCAATTGAAAAGTTAAAAGATAATAAAGCGGCAGGAGTCGATGAAATTAATGAGGCATTAATAAAAAAAGGAGGAACCATGCTCAAGGAAATTTTAACAGGAGTAATTATACCGATACATAAGAAAGGGGACCCGCTTGAATGTTCCAACTACAGAGGAATAACACTATTAAACTCGGCCTATAAAATTTTCAAAACAATTTTAAACGAAAGACTAAGAGACAAGATAGAAGGAAAAATAGGTGATTATCAATATGGATTTAGGAAAGGAAAGTCGACTATGGACCTAATTCACATAATGACACAAATTATTGAAAAAAGTTATGAATACAACATTGATCTGAATATACTATTTAAACAGGCTTTCGATAGTATAAACAGAGACACTTAAAGAAGATTTGAAAAACATCGGGGTATCGAGTAAAATGAGAAGACTAATAAATATGACGATGGAACGATCGGCAGCAAGAGTATTGACAGAAAAAGGGCAAACAAAGGAATTTGAATTTAACAGTGGTGTGAGGCAAGGAGATACAATGTCTACAACTCTTTTTAATATTGCATTAGATGGAGTCATCAGAGCTGTTGGTTTAAGAGGTACCATAATAACTAAAGTGATACAAATCCTAGCATATGCAGATGATATAGCGATAATATCAAGAAATCTAAAAGAATTCAATGACATCTTCATAAAATTGATGATAGAAGCTGAAAAGAGAGGACTGAAGGTAAATCAAGAGAAAACTAAAGCAATGTTTATATCCAGAAATAGAGCTCAACCGCAGACAATTAAGATAAGAGAATACGAATACGAAGAAGTGACAAGTTTCAAGTATTTAGGAATCTACTTAAAAGGAGATAACGATAGAACATTAGAAATAGATCAGCTGATACAAGCAGTACACAGATACAAACGATACCTTCAAAATAAAAAAATTGGTAAAAACACAAAAATAAAAATATACAAGGCAGCGATTCGACCAGTGGTGACCTATGGCGCTGAAATAGCGAATCTGACAAAAAAAGAAGAAGAAATAAATTAAGGATATTCGAGAGACAAATTATGAGAAAAATTTACGGACTAGTTAAAACAGGAGAAGGAGAAGTGAGAAGACTAATGAATTATGAAATTGTGCAAAAAAATAATGGGGAAGACATTGTAAAATTTATAAAAGCACGCAGACTGGGATGGTACGGACACATTTATAGAAAAAGTGGAGATGAAACAGTAAGAAAAATAACAGAATTGATACCAGTTGTAGACAGAGCAAAGGGAAGACCAAAAACAAGATGGGAAGACCAAGTAAACGCGGATTTAAATATCATGAATATTAAGGAAGCGAAAAATAAAGTAAAAGATAGACAGTTGTGGCGTAAAATCGTAGAAAAAACTAAGTCACATCATAATATCTAGGTATAGGGAAAAAAGACTATAATGGACTGATCCCCCATGATCGACAAGACACCCATTGGGTGTGACTACAATTCCCATGGGAATGTATATTCATATATATATATTTTTTTTATTATTATTGTATTTTGTATTCACCCACTTTTAATTTTTTTAATCTAATTTTGTTTGAAAATGGTATGACCGTTAAATAAATAAATAAATAAATATTTCAGTGTCTGATTTGCTTTCCATATTATACACTCACCGGCAAAAAAACTCGGCCACCTAAAATTTTGCTGTTCGTTGTCCAAGAACTTTCGTAATTTTTCATCGATTTCAATTGTTTCTACGCCAAATTGTAGATAAATTCTTTGGTATTTAAACAAATTCCAGAAAAGTTTTCCAAACATTTTGATAGCTTATTTATACAGGGTTCTTAACACCTTGATTTCTTTGGAAGATACACTTATTCAAATAAAAGCCTGGAATTTTATAAACACGCCAAGCTCGATTAAGGAACAAAAACAAAGGTGGCTTCTGTCAGAATAATTAAGTAGGCGTATGTCAAACTATCGTCAATAAATATTCCAGCATAATATTCAATGTGTCAAAATGGTTTTAAGTACTTAGAATGCATGCAAAATTGTAGCTTTAATTGAAGATGGTCGAAGTCAACGATATGTGTCTCGTGTCTTAGAAATACCCCGAACTTCAGTACAATATGCTTGGAATCGTTATTTGGAGACAGGAAATTGTAATAGGCGACATGCTTCCGGTAGAAGAAGAGCAACCACAGGTGCAGATGACCGGTTCATCATCCTCCCTACATTAAGAGATCGAAGAACATCTGCTCCTTTTCTGCAACATCGTTTAAGAAATGTACGTGGAATTATTATAAGCGAAAGGACTGTTATAAGAAGAGTTGGAGAACGCGGAATTTATTCACGTTGACCAGCTACAGGTCCACAACTACAGACACGACATCGACAAGACCGGCTTAAATTTGCAAGAACATACATCAATTGGAATTTAGAACAATGGTGTAATGTATTGTTCACTGTTGAATCGAGGTTTTGTTTGCGATCGCCTGATGGTCGGGAAAGGGTATACAGAGGTTTGCCGACTGCACTATATCTGAACGAGTCTCATATCAAGGAGGTTCGGTTATGGTATGGGCCGGAATATCAAGAGCAGCACGTACCGAATTATTATTTATTGAAAACGGAGCTACAAATGCTCAACGTTACATACAAGACATTGTTCAGGAAGCTGTAGCTCTCTATGCTCCATTTGTTGGAGATGACTTCATTTTAATGCACGACAATGCAAGATCGTATGTAGCAAATATTGTTAACCAATATTTGGATGAGGTTGATATCCAACGATTAGAATAGCCTGCATGTAGACCGTATCTGAATCCGATTGAACATCTCTGGGATGAAATTCAAAGAAACATTCGTCGTCGTCCTATACTACCCGAAACACTTGACGAGCTGCGTTTTGCGTTGCAAGCTGAATATGACGCAATTCCTCAAGATCGCATTATTCGTCTTATCAATTCGATGTCTCGGCGATTGCGTGCAGTTATTTCCGCTAGAAGTGGGAACACGAAATATTGAAAAATGCCAATTATATTTTTCTTTTTCTTTCAAATTTCTGTTGAATATAAAAACATTACAAATTAAATTTTTTCCCTAAAACAATTCCAGGCTTTTATTTGAATATGTGTATCTTCAAAAGAAATGAAGATATCAAGGTTAAATAAAAATTGAAAGATGGTGAAAAGGATGGTATTTGTAATAAACTAATTTCCCGAAATGTTCCACAGGGTGTTAAGAAATCGGACTACAAATACATGGTTTTTTTTTCACCCTGTATAAATAAGCTATCAACATTTTTGGAAAACTTTTCTGGAGTTTGTTTTAATACCAAAGATTTTATCTACAATTTGGCGTAGGAACAATTGAAATCGATGAAAAATTACGAAAGTTCTTGGACAACGAACAGCAAAATTTTAGGTGGCCGATTTTTTTTGCCGGTGGGTGTATTTTCTAGTAATTTAAATTTAAATTCAGTATAACTATTATAGTCTATTTCAGAAAGGTATAGAGTAATAAAATGGGGAATTCCGTCCAGTTCGGCTCAATTTCGGTGTCGGCCATAGGCGTAGGTCTTGAAATAGTATTGTTTGTAATATTAAAATTTCAAGTAATTGCGTAAGAGAATTAGGAAAAGTATGTTTTCTGGCCTGAAGTGTCAATATCGAAATATTGTGTAGGGATTACTTAGGTAGTAGATTATACAGTTACGTTTTGCGTACCGTTTAACCTTCCATTAGTGCCTCTGCCTAATTCCAACCCTGTTTCAGATTCGGCTCAACTATGCGCCGCAAGGTGCCTTACCCAAAATTTTACAATGAAATCAATTCCAAACTATGAAAGTGGCTTAAATATTCGTTGGGTCACTCTGTGCTCCCTTTGCATACCTAATGAGGTATACCTTTCTGAAATAAACTATAAAACTCTTGCAATCAGCCATAAATTATTTAAAACGTCAGTTTCTTAGTTTTGACATTGACATGACATCATTCGCTCTATATACAACAGCTTGATAAATTGAGTTTTACAAATGTCTCCGTAGCAGAATGGTTTAAGGTTTGAGTTCTTCCGTTACGTCCGTTAAAGTATCAAGTATATGTTAGAAATACCTTATTTTTTTTCCTGTTATTTTGCTTGTCACTGTAGAATTATCAATAAAATAGACCACAGAGTATTACTTAATAGACTAAAGGTTTTTTTAATTTTTTTGTACAACAACTTATTGTGTTTTTGTATATAAGTACTAAACCGTCTGTAATATACAACTCAACTGAAGTCCTGTTTCCTTCTTAATTAACCCGTAATTTATTAATTGGCGGACCCATATTAGGCTCGTCCGTGATGTAAATAGTTAGCTAAAGTAAATTAAACAAGATCCCTGCAATTTTCCTTAACCTCCATCTGAGATTATCTGGAACTCTTGACGCTAAGGGTCAAGGGGCCGTGGAGCATACCACGTTAAAAATCTGGCGCCCTAGATTGGAACCGAAATTTTGCATCAAGGGTGTCCATAGTGACGTGTTCGTGTGGTAGGAACCACGTTTAGAAGGGAAGCACGTTACACAACTATACACTGTGTTCATTTGAAAAGGACCCACCCTTAATATTTCAAAAATGGGACATATTAGAAAGAAATGCCGAAACACGTCAACTTTTAACTTGAGGGGGACACTTTTTGGCGCTAATGTCATAAACGTCAGATTCACCCCCTCCCTACTGGAGACACCCATTACATTTTTTCAAATGGCATTAGGTATCAAGTCACACCTCATTTTGAAGGTCTGGTAAATCTCTATTCAATCATTTTGTTTTGCCTTTGATTCCAGCCTCCCATTGTTATTTAATCGTTGTTCAAAATTGGCTCTTTTTCAATTTTTCGTATGTCCCCGTATTGTGTTATGATAGAAGGACTCTTTAAAGAATAAAACATTTACAAATAGTAAAGTGACAACTGTTAACAAGGAAAAACTGCTATTTAATCATGCGTTCAAAGTGACCACCGTTAACATTCAGGCAATAAAAGTTGAAAAAGAGCCAACTTTAAACAACAATTAAATAACAATGGAAGGCTCGTATCAAAGGCAAAACAAAATGATTGAATAGAGATTTACCAGACCTTTTAAATGAGGTATGACTTGATACCTAATGCCATTTGAAAAAATGTAAGGGGTGTCTCCAGTAGGGAGGGGGCGAATCTGACGTTTATGACATTAGCGTCATAAAGTGTCCCCCTCAAGTTAAAAGTTGATGTGTTTCGGCATTTCCTTCTAATGTGTCCCATTTTTGAAATATTAAGGGTGGGTCCTTTTCAAATACACACAGTGTATATTAGAGTGAGGGCTTGTAATTGTTGTTTTTGTTTGATATTTTGCTTTTGATTTTTTTCAGTTTCTCTTAAACGTGGCTACTGTGTACGCTCCTGATTGAGGAAGCTTCCACCTGGATAGCTGCAACGTAACTGGTAAGTCTTTTTTAGTTTATTTTTACCCAACTGCTTTGGGGGAAAAAGGAGGGTTTTGATTATTACCGGTATGTATGTATATTTCATCTGTTTCCTCAACTTTCAAGCTACTCATCAGAATCTGACAAATAAGGTATCATTGAGAGCGTCTTGGTCGTCTTGTCTTGTTACGTCACATTAAATTTAATATGGCGCCCTATATAGGATATTGTCAAGAGCTGAAATTTTTTGATCAAATAAAACGGCTTAATTGGAATATTTCAAGATTATGCAGCTCTGCTTGCATGTATCCAATTTATATAAAATGGTCAGATGATTGACTACTAGGTTTCCTGGATAAACTGCGTTCAGAAAAATAATTTTCTCGACGTTAAGTCTCCCGCTTTGGAGTAATTATCAAGAGAGAGGAAAATGTAGGTTAGGAAGAATAGGGTTCAGTACGATTTCGTGGTCTCAATCTGCCAACTCCACTAGTCGTACTATACCCGGCAGTTATCTCTGTGGTCCCAAACTGCCTACTACTCGCAGGAAGTCGCAGAAAGGGATCACTTACTTATAGGAACTGAAGCGGAGGAACCTGATGGCGGGAAAATGATAGGCGAGGAATGTTTGTTGAACTACGTTTTCCGCCACATTCGCTTGTCGCTAACGACTGCTATCAAAGTAGCAGCGATTATATACGTCTGCGAAATTTTTCAATATTCGCCAACGAATTCCTTTTTGGCAGTCCTTTTTATAATTGTATTTCGGGATAATTGGATACCTGATCCACAAATTGTTTATCATCAGCTTCCAGATAGGTCCGACGACCGGCGAATGAGAGAACAGCGAAATAGTTTTGTTAGAAGCTACTTAGTAGCGTGTATGAAAACACTCCGGTTCAAAAATGTGATCAGCTGTCTTGGCCAATACGATTTCGCTACTCTTTCGCGGCTACTAGCGACTGGAAATCGTAGCTTCAATTTGGCGGGTAAGTAATGGTTTCCATATTGTTGGTAATCGTTAGCCGTCATCTCTTTTATTCATACAATTTGGACGTTTCTTTATTTCTAGGACCTGTCTGATAGTACGAGATTTTAGGGATCGAATTGGGGCCAAGGTTTTGGTTTCGGAAAAATTGATAGAATGACCTGTTTGAATTCTATGCTGGGTTAATGCATTGCTAGAAACTAAGATTTGACGGATAAGGAATGTTTAGAAATTGTATGCTGGACTCGACGATTTGTTTAACCTATGTAAGTTTGGGGACAATTACAACAGGGAACCTCATACAGACCCTGATCTTCATCGGGGACTTCATCTTTTGCTGGCCTAAGTAAGTGGGGAATCTTTTTGTCAGTAGTGAAGATAGTTTTTATGCATACGTGACTAAGGACTCTACTGATTTTGTCGGTGACACCTTTGATATAAGAAGAAGACGGGCATGTACTACAGAGCTTGAGGTCTACTATTATTGTCGCTGAGTCGGATGGAGCGGGATACTAAAGTATCAACTACCTTTTTGAGTTGGAAGGGATGGTTATGTGAATTGGCATTTAGATTAGATAATGGTTGGTGTATGTGTGTGGGCTTTCTATATAAGGAATGTGAGAAACCATTCATATAGGGTTTTTGGTGATAAGGACATCCAGAAAAGGTAAACATGAATTATCTTCCACCTTCATTGTCAACTGTATACTAGGATGTATACCTATATGGATTAGGAAATAATCCAATGCTTCCTTCCATGAGGCCAGCTAACAAAAGTGTCATCAACGTAACATAACTATCAGGAGAGGTTTTAGCTCAACAACACATCTAACAATGCATTAGCCTGTAACGGTAAATGGCTGTAACCTGGGGTTCTATCCTTGGCTAGGGCTTATATCTTAGCCTAGGTCTTGGGGTTATATCCTCGGGTTATATCCTTGGGTTATATCCTTGTGGCTGTGCTTACCTAGAAGTACAGGTGGATCAGGGATTTATAGGAACTTGTATGTAATGGCACATTATGTTGGTCAACTTTTCAGGTTAAAAAAAGGAAGGCAGTTATTTGAAAGTAAAAAATGTTCAATTTACTGAAAGCTTCCCAACATTATATGTCCCATGTTAAAACAGTGAAAATAGCAATTATCGGCTAAATTAAAAAAATATACTAATGATCCGAAAGAAACTAATCATAGCAAAAAGTTATTTAGTTATATGAAAAAATATCGTGCTTAGGAAATATATGAAACCGGCACTGGCGTTACGAAGGAATATTTTATAGGTTAACAGATTATAAAAATGTTATTTTATAATTAACAGAGTTATTTCGCAACTGAAAAAGCTTGAAAATGTTTGTATAAAGGTAAAACAGTGAATTATAAAAGAATATTTAGTTTAAAACTACCATATTTGTATAAAAGAACAGTATATGACCACGTGTTGAATTTAATTTCGCCTATCTCTGTAAAAAAATAAAGAATGCATACGAAAATTATATCAGATAGTACTTTAGAAGAAGCTTATTAATTATAAATTTTGATTTTGAACTTACCACAGCAAAATTCATAAGATACTTAAAATATGAAAGATACCGAAAGATGGTCTTTCCCCGTATGCAGTCGATAACGGAAAGGGGTGTCTCTCGTGGCGTTGGAAAAAATGGAAGCGTCCGTTGGCAGACGTCAATTGTCTTATGGTCAGGGTTGAAGAATTTGGGATAACAGAACTATAATTGGAAGTGGTTAGTGACGACGAGCGCTAATTAAAAGATTCTGAATTAATTCTGAATTAAAAGATTCTGTAAAATCGAAACAGGTCGATAGACATGTTACAAGCCCAACAAAGCATTAGCCCAACATAGAATTCGAACAGGTCATTCTATCAATTTTTTCTAAACCAAAACCTTGGCCCCAATAATCTCACTTAGATGATCTATGTCTGTTCTTCTATTCATACAATTACTATGTTCAAAAATATTCTTCATTTAAAAAAACTGACAATATTTTTGAATCCTAATTTATATTGTTGTCAGAATTGTTAACATTTGCTGCTTAAGCGCATATTTCAAAAACATTTCAAACCCGATTCTAGGGTAGAGAGGGGGAACTTAACTGACAGGAGAGAGAACGCACCCCTCAACCCCCTATGCCCCACCTACCCCACCTACAAAAAATTTAATGGTAACCCCTACTTGTGATACGTCGTTAGAAAGCCCGTAGAAAATGCTTTCCAACGGTCTAAGTCATAATTATACAGGGTGTAACAATAAAGCAGAAAAATGTATTTGACAACAAAATGAAAAAGTGATAAGTGACGAACTACAAAAATGTTAATTAATTTAGTAAATGATCAAAATGGTTTCCATTGTTTTGTTAACAATAGTACAACCTATTTTCAAACTCCATACGAACGTTGGCAAATGTTGCTTTAGTAATATCACGACATGCTTGACTAATTCTTCGTCGTAAATCGTCGATTGAGGTTGGTTTAGTTTTATAAACAACCGACTTAAGGTGACCCCACAGAAAAAAATCAGGTGGCGGTAAGTCTGGTGACCTAGGTAGCCACTCAATAGGACCTCTCCTTCCAATCCATCTATTTGGATAATTATTGTCTAACCAGTCCCTAACTGCTACTGCGTAATGCGGAGGTGCTCCGTCTTGCTGGAAGTGCAACAAAGTTTCATCTAGAGCTGGATTGCCATCGCCCTCCTGCTGGTCCTCTAATTCATGAACAATTAAGGGCTCAATAATGTTCTCCAGCATATCGAGGTACATTTTAACGTTTCAATTTCCGGGTAGGAACAAGGGGCCAATCACATAATCTCCTAATACCCGTGACCAAAAATTTAATTTCTCAGGATACTGAGTGTGGTTTTCTCTAAACCGATGTCGATTTTCATCTTTCCAATAACGACAGTTTTGTTTATTCACATTACCATTTAGATAAAATGTGCACTCATCACTAAAACAAATATTTTTTAAAAGTCCAGGTTCATTCTTAATTCTTTCAGTCATAATTTCACAAAAATGAATTCTTCGGTCGGTCTGGATCGTCATCGGACAATTCTTGAAGACATTGCATTTTATAGGGGTGAAATTTATGAAGCACCAAAACTTTCCGTGCCGACTCATGTAATAGTCCTGTTATTGCAGAGACGTGACGAGTTGATATAGTAGGATCTATTCCAAATTGTCCAAGGACTTCAATTTAAGTTGCTTCATTGACTACTCTTGCGGCATTCCTTCTTCTATTTACCACTGAACCCGTCTCTCTAAATTTTGCGACTAAATCTCGGATATACACGTGACTTACATGTTTTTCAAGATGTCTTTCATTAAACACATAACACACATAACTTTCGTTCTGGGAGCCAAATATCAAAATTATCTCCATACGTTCAGGTATACTGTAATCCATCGTGATTATTATAGTTAAATTCACGTACAAAACGTACTAAAATATTACAAATAATTAATCTATCTCAAATGACAATGACATTAAGGTAAGTATCAAATAAACCAATAATTTCAGTACAGAAAGGAAGTGCAAAACATAATAACAAAATGTGTTGTTTAAAAACTGCAAAGCAAACATGTTTTTTTTAAATACAATTAATAGATAGATGTCGAAGAATAAAAATATATTATTCTACGCTTCACAACTAGTTTTGAAAAATATTTTTCAAAAACAGTTGACTTAGAGGTGAGATGTCGCTATTTTCGCAACAAAAATATTTCCGTAACTGGACAATATGTACCGTTGTTGATTATAGTCACATTTCAGTCCGAGATTAACTCTCGGACGATAACATATACCTTGTACTGATGAGGCGCAATACGCCGAAACCGGTCTACAAGTTGTGTTATCCCTTCTAGTTGCAAACCAGAATGGTTGGTTTAAATCTTGTAGATTTACCAACCCCGTTTGACTTAGGAGTGTAATTCAATATCTGTCGGGGCATGTAGCCCGGGAAGTAGTTGTTTCTTCTTCGTTGAACGGTCACTGTTTTTGAAAAATATTTTTCAAAACTAGTTGTGAAGCGTAGAATAATATATTTTTATTCTTCGACATCTATTGTTAAAACGCTTTACTAAATACGACAATTTTACAGGAAACTGTATTAATTCACAATTAATAGAACATTTAACACTTAAATAGGGACCGTACTTGCACTTTCAAAGCGAAGTATCGTTCCACAATTAATTGTTATTTTTGTTGTCAAATAAATTTTTCTGCTTTATTGTTAAACCCTGTATAATTATGACTTAGACTGTTGGAAAGCATTTTCTACGGGCTATCTAACGATGTATCACAAGTTGGGGGGTTGCCATTTAAATTTTTGTAGGTGGGGCATAGGGGGATGATGGGGGTTCGTACTCTTTCATGTCACTTTGGTTCCACCTCTCTACCCTAGAAACGGTTATGAAATTTTTTTGAAATCTGTTTTCGTTTACGAGGTACAGCCCATTGTAAGTTTAAAAATTGACACCCTGTATATTGAAAATATTAACAGAACGAAATTTTTCTTACACAAAAATTACACATGAGCAATACAGAAAGCACCGTAATTCTATTAAGGTAAAGTGAAGGAGTTGTCGAAATTGAGAATTGACGACCGATCAATTCCACTAGGCTTGTTTACGAAAACTCAGCTAACGAGGTGGAAATTTGGATTTGGGGATTTTGGGATATGGCAATTTCAATTTCACTATTTATTTTTCTCTAAAACCGTTCGTGCGCTGTAATGCAAAAGTAAAAAAAATGGACATTTGATTAAACTGAAAGTTTAGAGATTGTTTTTGAGTACAAGGAATTCGTATTTGCTGTCAATTTATTTGAGAAAATAGTACAATCAGTGAAAAATGTGGAAAATAATCATCCTATTTACGGGAAAAACGGTTTTTGCCCTTCGCCAAACTCATTTCGGCAATTTATTACTTAAAGGAATTAACGATAGGTTGCGCTTCAGTACAAGATTATTATTTCTATTATTGAGAAAAATCACTCATTCACGTTCAAATAAATTTTTAATGATACGGATTTCGGTTAAACGACTCAAAATGCGTACGATATTTTTCGTTGCGTTTCAACTTGGAATTAACTTAATAAATTTCACAACAAATAAATCACATAATGAAATGTTCTTTATATATTATACCAATCCAAATAAATATAAGATTTCCACTTTTTTCTTACACAATGCCTTTTGTCAAATTTCTAGTAATTTTTTTCTACATACAATGGGCAAAAAATACTGTACATATATCAAATTATACGATACTGGTATCTTTTTAATTGATAGTTTGTTGTTGACATGTGAAACAATGTAGATATAAAGATTACTACTTTAAAAATTTGTCTCTGCTTTAAAATCGTCTTTTGCTAATTTTGAGTTTTACCATTTAGTAAATTCAACTTGAGCGGATAAGCGTTGAATGATGTCAAATAATATTTTGTTCAAAAACAAACAATTTCTCACTGTCCAAAATACAAATATCTTCAAACTGACATATTGTTTATAATTTTAATCCTTCAACCAAGTACAAATGATTATTGTTAAAGAATACATACATTGTATTTGATACATTTATCTAATTCATATGAAGAGTATATCATTTAGAGTGCCATAAAAATTCAGGACATTAGAAGATTATCATTAATAAATAACATCTGTGGTGGAAAAATAAATGAATCTGTCTGTCTGTAATAAAGTTTGACCTTGATATTTGAATTATAATTTTCATATGTTTCTCCTAAATTATTTTTTGTATTTTTTATATTAAATGCAACATTCTAATATTTTGAGTTACATATCTTGTTTTTCTATTAATGTCTTGTATTATCGTGATTAACAAATATGTAACTTTAGAATGTAATTTTTCAGTTTTTCTAGTAACTTCTCCATATGATTCGAGAGTGTTGAAACGAGGGACAAAATAGCATAACATTAAATCACAGGAACTAGATTGTTACCTTCATTAAAAATTTGTATTGATAAAACATTACTTGAAGTGGCCTATTTTTTCGAAAACTTTACTCGTGGCGTGAATGATGTATTTCTTTGAAAATGAGAGAAATATGCTGAGTAGTTTGGAATAAATCACCGAAAAAACGAAAACTTTTAATAATATTTTAAGAAATTCTGCACTTTCACTTCTTAATGGAATTTCTTGTGGTAATTTGAATTTCTTGGGGTAATTCTACCGAAAATGAAAAAAAACCTATTAGAAGTTTAAAAACTCAGCGTTTTTTTAGCATAATTTTTTAAACTGCATATTAAAGTTCGAAGTTATGTTAGAAAATAATAATAATAATACATGTACCTATCACAGTTTTGTAGCAAAGTGTACCTACATTAAATAATATCTTTCAAGCATTGCAATCTAAACATTTGTCCTAATTACAATAAGATCTGGTAATCGAGTGAAGAAAACAGGTCGTAAATAGATCATAAAAAAGGGCATTCGGTTTATGTTTGAGGATATGTTTTGCAGTTTTACGGCGATTTTTAATACAACAAACGACAAAGCCTATTTGAATGATTCCATTTCCAATAAAATTTACTTTTTATAGTTCCAATACATTATTATTCGGCATCAGTGAACAAAACCAAATGTTTAACTCGAATATGCTGCAGCTTATTTTTGATATTAGAGAAAGAAAAAGCAGATTTCGGGTGAATTAGAACTGCGTGGGATTTACCCACCAGTTCGGCGTTTCGGTCGGTTGAATAGACGATTGGTTTTCTTTGAATTTTGTTTATTTTTTCACTTAAATGTTCATGTAATTTGAAGTTATATGGGGGAATATCGTGATAAAAAGATACCAAACTATTAAAATATTGGCTACACACCAATGTTCATACTATTAAACTAGCCATATTGAAACTTATTAGTGCAATGCTACGAATAATTTTACTACTTATTAGTACATATTTGAAAAGTAATAAATTTTTCTAAAGCTCTAAATAAACTAGAATTATACGTTTTATGTGATAAATATGGAAAAAAGGGTGTGATTAAAATATTATAAGTTGATCGTAGGTATACCTCAATAAGTCCATTTCTTTCTTTCAGTAAAATATACATCACTCAATTTTTCTACAAAAAGGTTAACAATAGTTTGACTATAATTATTCATTATTTGAAAACATCGTATTGGGATGACCATAATATTCACGTAAATTAATGATATATATTCTCTAAAACTACTATAGGATCATTCTAAATACAAATCAGCATTTTGGGAAACCTCACCCATGATTCTACATCGCAAGCGTAATCGTAAAACCATTGACATATGTTATGTTAGATATCGAAGATAATATTTTAATACTATTATAACGCCTTACAAAGTTTTTGAAAAATATTTTTCACTACTTCACGGGCTATATGCCCCGACAGACATTGAATTGAATATGGCAGAGAGAAATTGGGTTTGTAAATCAAAAATCCTGAGCTGGATGAATACTGCCATAGTGAGACCAATCATCACTTATTGAGCCATTGCGTGGAGTAGTAGAACTAGCCTATTGACAACGAGAGAAAACCTCTCCGAAATTCAAAGACTATCCTGTATGTGCATTACAGGAGCAATGAGAACATGCCCAACGGCAGCCATGGAAGTTATTCCCAACCTCACACCAATACATATGGTGGTGGAAAGTGTTGCAGAAAGAATAAGATACAGACTAAGTAGAGAGGGAATCATTAAAAATAAACCACCTCCTTACTTCTTAGAAATCAGAAAACCTGGGACATGCCACAAGATGGTATGATGAAAAAGTATAATTTTTCAAAGAAATTCGATACGGAATTAAGCAACAAGAAGGAATGGGATCCAAATACCATTACCAGACTTGGATAGAGTGCCATTCAATGGTACACAGACGGCTCAAAATCAATAGAAGGAACTGGGATAGGAGTGTACGGGCCAGGAACCAAACAGGAAGCTTGGGAAATACCCCAAGTATCTTTCAAGCGGAAATTCACGCCATAATAAAGTGTGCCCAGTTCAATATTGATAAAGGATATAGAAGGCAAAGGATTATCATAATGTCGGTTAGTCAAGTAGCCATCAATGCACTGAGCTCTTGTGTTATCAGTTCCAAAATGGTGTGGGAATGCCTAGGCAAATTAAATGAACTAGGCGAGAACAATATAGTCACCTTACTGTGGATTCCAGGACACACTAGAATAGAAGGAACTGAAATAGCAGATGAACTAGCAAAGAGGGGTACTGAAACAACTTTTTGGGGGCCGGAACCCCTTTGCGGTATTAGCCCCAATGTAATATTGGAAGAAATACGCAAAGCCGAAAAAAAGAGAAGATCTGACCATTGGAAATATCTAGTAGGACTTAGCACAACACCTAGGAGAGTACTGGATAGAAGAGGAAAATTTACCTAAGTTAAAGCCAGTAGATAACCTGAAATTTCTCCGGGAAATGGAGCTGCTAGTCTCTGAGACTTTCCTCAGGAACTATGTAGAAGTAAGGGGGCACAATAGCTCTTTTAGGTATCAGTGAATGACACGCCAATACAGGGTGTCCAGAAACTCTCCTGCCAAACGGAAACTACAGTTACTAGAGGCGATGTTAAGTCGATTTAGCTCAAATTACCTTAATCCGAAAATGCTTCCTAAGGGAGCTACAGCCCTTTGAAGAAGACGTCCTCATATGAGTTTTCTTCAAATTATTCAAAAATACCGTTACTTAAAATATTCAAACTTGGTATAATCAATAAACAGTTACAAAACAGTCGTTCGCTGTAAATAAATTTTTTTCAGATCAATCACAAGCGTGTCAGTCGGGGGGACCAACAGGTATTTTTGTTAAAAAAATTTTATTTTCAAGTTTTTTATGTATCCGACACCGAATTTGGAAAATTCAAGATAATTTTCATAAAAAATGTTCTCTTCTTTCAAATCGATATCATGAACAGTTTTCGAGAAAAATAAATTTAAACTTTTTGTGTTTCCTACAAAATGTTTTACCTGATTTATAGTCTATTTCAGAAAGGTATAAAGTAATAAAATGGGGAATTCCGTCCAGTTCGGCTCAATTTCGGTGTCGACCATAGGCGTAGGTCTTGAAATAGTATTGTTTGTAATATTAAAATTTCAAGTAATTGCGTAAGAGAATTAGGAAACGTATGTTTTCTGGCCTGAAGTGTCAATATCGAAATATTGTGTAGGGATTACTTAGGTAGTAGATTATACAGTTACGTTTTGCGTTCAACAGGTCAAGAGGAGATGACAGTTCCTCAGATGACGAAGAATATTATGAATTTTTATAATTTAATTTCTGTATAATGTATTTTTTGTATAATGTTCAATAAAAAATAAGTGTACCTAATACTATGTACATAATGCCTAATTTTTATTCTGTTAAAATAAAATTCTTTCCTTTTTACGAGTATCCTACCGACACGCCTTTGGCACACTTTTCAGTGTTTGTGAATGGATAACAATAGGCTAATCCCATATATTGACCCCAACCCGGGTGGTACTACCTGTACTTGATAAAAAGAAAGAATTTTACAATGAAATCAATGCCAAAAGTGGCTTAAACATTCGTTGGGTCACTCTGTGCTCCCTTTGCATACCTAATGAGGTTTTATTACTCTATACCTTTCCGAAATAAACTATAATAGATGAGGTTCCCCTGATGATTCGAAATAATTTATGGTTCATGCACGATGGCTGCCCAGCTCATTTCAGTAGAGAGGTTCGCCAATATCTCGACAATAACTATCACGATAAATGGATTGGAAGAGGTGGTCCAGTTAATTGGCCCCCAAGACCCCTGTGATTTTTGTATTTGGGGTTATTTAAAATGATTAGCCTATGCTGTTCCAATAGAAACCCGTAATCAGCTGTGGCAAAGAATTCAAAACGCTTGAAATGAAATTCGAAATAATGCAGGAATTTTTGCAAAAATTAGACGATCTTTAGAGAAAAGAATAAATTTGTGTATTGAGACAAACGGTCGTCATGTAGAGCATCTGTTGTAAAATTAATTCTCTAATTTCTGTTGGTAATTATCTCTAACTTTGTTTTTTTTTTAAGTTGATTGTTGTTTTATACCCTCACGAAATAAAATTAATTTAAAATTTCCAAAACAATGTAAGCAACTTAATACTTACGACTTTTGTTACCAGTATCTGTACAATTTGTTGATTTTTCAAAGCCAACTTGATATTACAGATACAATTTTATAATCCAACATGATTTTATGTAAGAAACACAAAAAGTTTAAATTTATTTTTCTCGAAAACGGTTCATATCGATTTGAAAGAAGAGAACATTTTTCATGAAAATTATCTTGAAATTTCCAAATTCGGTGTCGGATACATAAAAAACTTGAAAATAAAATTTTTTTAATAAAAATACCTGTTGGTCCCCCCGACTGACACGCTTGTGATGGATCTGAAAAAAAATTATTCACAGCGAACGACTGGTTTGTAACTGTTTATTGATCATACCAAGTTTGAATATTTTAAGTAACGGTATTTTTGAATAATTTGAAGAAAACTCATATGAGGACGTCTTTTTCAAAGGGCTGTAGCTCCCTTAGGAAGCATTTTCGGATTGAGGTAATTTGAGCTAAATCGACTTAACATCGCCTCTAGTAACTGTAGTTTCCGTTTGGCAGGAGAGTTTCTGGACACACTGTATACATACATACATAGTGAACGGTCTTTGCTCTTTGAAAAATATTTCTCAAAAACTTTGTAATGCGTTGTAATAGTAATAAACTATTATCTTTGACATTCGTTGTTAACACGCCTTACTAAAATATGACAATTTTTTACAGGTAACTGTGATTAAGTAAATAACTACAAAACCAAGATGGTTTTTTGTCAATATGTAATTTTGGTTTGTGGATATCGCTGTTATCGCACTCTTAGCATTTCCTTTACTGAGGTTAGTGTATTGATGTGGTTTCAACGTTGTCTCCAGTCCAAGATTATGCTCTCAGGGGTTCTGGACGGATAGCATGTACTTTGTACTGATGAAGCGCAAGTACGCCGAAACCGGTCTACAAGTGATGTTGTCCCTTCTAATTACAAATCAGAATGGTTGATCATATCTTCCAGATATACCAGCCCCGTTTAACTTAGAATTGTAATTTAATATCTGTGTGGGCATATAGCCCGAGAAGTGGTTGTTGCTTTTTAGTGAACGGTTTTTGTTCTTTGAAAAGTATTTTTCAAAAATTTTGTAAGACGTTATAATAGTATTAAACTTTTCTTTTTGACATCAATTATGTTACCATAAAAAATATATTTGAAGCAGCTTTGACACAATACGCCCTAAAACATAATTTTATCACTGCACCACTGGTTGTTTGTGCGGAAATATGAAAATTTAAACCAATATTCAAGCCACAATTTTCGACAAATGGCGAGATATAGTGGTAATAGTTGATACAGAGACAAAATTGTGGTCAGTGTAAATGCTTATAGCGATCAAAAAGGTGTTAAGAGTTATAAATGACGCGTATACGCCGAATTTAAATGTTGAATCATACCTACTGACATATCCGAGAACTCGAGCATTATATAGGCCAGTAAATGATAAATATTAATCGAAGTCCTGTCAAACAAGGTTGAATTAAATGGCTGTTTTAGACATTTAAAAACTGTACGTATACAGGCTTACACTATCTATATATTGGAGACTACAAACACGATTTCTGTAAAAATTGGCATAGATGGAGAACAAGTTATAGCGAATTTTTGGAAAATATTTTGACGTACATGTCACTTCCGGTTATACCGAAAGTGAACGACAACTTTGTTATTTTAAATGTAACACCCTGTATATTATTCACTTTTCGGATTCTACATTAAATTTTAATGTCACTGTGTGTAGAATACACTATATCTAAAATTTATACTTATCGAGATATTAATTTGTTTTAATAAAAAATTGACAGATGCAGATGCATATTGAAAATTTTGTGTGAACATTCCCAACAGCACATAAAAAAACATCTTTTCGTGTTGATTAGTAGGACGATCAAGGTAATTGGTGACATGTCTAAAACTTCTTTTTTGTATACAGGGTTCATAAAAAATGATGAAAAGTTCAAGTTCAATAATGTTAAATATTTCCATTTTTTTAAATGAAACAACCACAATTTTATTATTTTATTTAATTCTAAGGCCGAAAATTAGGGCAGTTCATGTTAACTTCCCTATACCCAATCTTAAGCGTTTTTGAGATATTAACATGTAGTTATTTAAAAATAATAATTATTTTAGCCTTATTATTGCGTAGGCGTAGGCCGTGTTGTTTATTCTTTTATTTTAGCAGACTCTGTCATAATTAAATAGTATTAAGTCAATCGCACCGTACAGTAATAGAAATGGCTCGTTTGGAATTAAACAATGAAGATTATCTAAATTTACTTTTAATACATGGTGAATGTGACAGAGTTGTTACTAGAACATGTGTTTTATTTGCTTCAAGATATCCAGATCGACCCGGACCCAGCCGTCACACACTGACGAATATTAAACAATTTAACACACTTTGGTTGTTTTCAAGCAAAAGTTAAGAAAGTGAAGCCTAGTGTAAATAATAGTGATCATGAAATCATCAATCATGTTCTTGAATACTATGCTGCTTATCCCGAAACGTCACTACGTTGAGGTGCTAGAGATTTAGGAGTACCAAAGGTATCCATTCAACGAATTTTAAAAAAACATTACAAACTGCCTAACATACTTTGGAATACCATCCCTAAAAATTAATTAGACATGAATATTTGCTTTAAACCGATTACAATATATCCAAACTCATTAAAAATAATAAATATAAATCTTCAAAATTATACAAATCAGAGGTATTTAAATTAACATGTGGTTGTGACAACTGTGACAAAATTTATATCGGTAGAACTTTTAGAAATTTTAAAACTAGAATTTCAGAACACAAACGTGGCTATGACAACAAAAAAATCTGATTCTAACAATTCAAATTATTTTTTAGCAAACCAACACACTTTCGATTCAAATTTTGAAATTTTGTAGAACCCAAATTCTTTAAATTAAATCTTTTAGAAGCCTGAGATGAGTAAAAACAAATATTCAGATTTTCTCCTTAACGACCAAATAGATATCAACCATTCTACCTTATTAAACTTATTCACCTAAAAGATAGTTCAGGAAGGATTGTTGTAAATGAATTTCCAGATAAACCTTTTCAAATTTAAGAACCCGTTTTTGCACTTTATTTCCAGTTAAATATTTTTGTTGTATTTTATTTCATCGTGTCAGTATGGGTCTTTCAAAAGAATAAAAATATGGTTGTTTCATTTAGAAAAATGAAGATATCAGGTTCATTAATGGAACTCCCAAAATCACTAAATTTCGTTCCTAACTCTTCTAAGGACAATTTTAATAATTGGTTCTTTCTGTATACAAATCTAGACTCACATTCCGCAAAATTTAACGAGTTCACTGGTACAGCTTCTTCAACCTAATATTATTTTAATTGCAGAAACTTGGCTTAAACCTTCAATTCCGGACTCTCTGGTTAACGTTGATAGATATACAATATATCGTAAAGATAGAAACAATAGTGTTGGTGGAGGCGTATGTATATATTTATCTGATGATATTACTAATAATTTCTCCATCACAATTAAACCAATCAACATGCTGGGTATAGACGCCATTCATCTATCTGTTCACAAAAACACCTTTTCTCTTAAATTAGTATGTCTTTATCGCCCTCCTCATACCCAACTAGTTCAGGACAACATTTTATTTGAGAAACTCGAGGAGCTGTCGTCACTCGAAAATCTGATCATTGCTGGATACGTCAACTTTCCAGAGATCGCCTGGCCTATAATCATATTATCGGATGCGATAAATTCCCATAATTTGTTTAAAAATTTTGTCGCAAACTCAAATCACTCAACTTATTATAGAACCTACAAGATTCAGAATAAACAACCAACCTTCAACTTTAGATCTCGTCCTAACTAACGATGAACAGTTGATTTCTTCCCTTGAAGCGAACTCTCCGATTGGTAAATCAGACCATGCAGTTATTATAGCCCGTATACAGTTTAATCAAATACTACCTAATAAAAAGAACTTAATAACATATGCGACCCCTGACTTTTCTAAAGGTAATGATCAACTATCTCTATTATATTGGGACTCACTTTTCAATGACTTGACAAGTCCCTCGTCAATGTGGAACGCTCTACACTAAATAATTCTCGATATAGTCTCCATTCATACTACGAACCACGAGGCGTATAAAAACAACCTCAAACCCTGGATAAATAATATGGCGATACGAAAAATAAAACATAAACGACAATTTAAGAGAAAAATTTGAAGAAAATTTTATTGCTAGTGGTAACAGAAAAAAAGTTTTCAAATACATACGATCCTGTTTGACATCAAAAGTGTCCATACCCTTTCTTCAGAAACCTGACGGGTCTCTATGTTTTTCTGACAGGTAATCATCCGAAACGCTTTCGTTGACTTTTTCAGATGTTTTTACTAAAGAACCCACTTCTGAGAACCTTCCAGTAATTAACTGTCCTCGACTTCATTCATCCTTAGAACATGTAGTGTTCACCGTAGATAGGGTGAGAGAACATTTACTACAGTTACGCAGAAACGCTTCTCCTGGTTTGGATGGCTTGACCCCAAAGCTATTGAATAGATGTGCAAATACACTCGCAACATCCTTGTCCTTAATTATGCAAGTCTCTTTTGTTCAGGGCTCCATACCCCCTTGTTGAAAATAGCATCCATCACTCCTATTTTCAAAAAAGGCAATAAACTTGATTCAAATCATTATCGTCCAATAAGTCTGCTACCAGTAGTCAGTAAAGTCATGGAATCTATCATTTCAGAAGAAATAACCAAATTTCTTCTCAAGGAGAAGATTATTGGGACTGAGAATACCTTCTTATGAAGAGAGACTTGTTATGGCCAACTTAACTTCTTTTGAACTTCGACGTCACCGTGGAGATCTTATCACAACATTTAAAATATTAAAATTCAACTTCGGAAATCTTTCCGTGATATTTCCATTAAACCAAGACAACCGGCTCAGAGGACACGAATTAAAACTTAAAAAATAAAACTTTGTGACCAGATCAAGACAAAATTGTCTCACTATAATAGAGTTTTTGACGCCTGGAATAATCTCGATGTTGATATTATTTCTGCTTCTTCTACCAATAGATTTGAAAATAGACTGGACCTACTTATATATCAATAACTTTCAATTTAATATTTATCCTAATACGAATTATGGTACTTTTCTTTTGATATCTTCCCTTTTTTTATTATTTTGTTTTTGTTTATTTCAATTTATGTGTTAATTTGCTAGTAGGTACCTAATTGCTTTGCATATTATTTTCTGCTTTTGGGTAAAATAGGGACTTGTCCCTCTGCCCTTGTCTATATGTAATAATAATAATCAACACGACCAGATGTTTTTTGTTTGGTATTGGGGGAATTTTCGATATGAAGGTAAATTTTTTATTAAAAAAATTAATATCTTTTTGAGTATAAATTTTAGATATAGGGTATTCTACACAAAGTGACATTAAAATTTAATGTCGAATCCGAAAAGTTAATAATATACAGGGTGTTACATTTAAAATAACAAAGCTGTCGTGAAACTGAAAGTGACATGTATGTCAAAATATTTTCCAAAAATTCGCCATAACTTGTTCTCCATCTATGCCAATTTTTATAGAAGTCATGTAAGTAGTTTCTAATATAAAGATAGAATAAGCTTGTCGTGAAACAGCCTGTATACAGATACATTCAAATAAAAACGGAACATAGGGATTTCGTGTATTCGCCGATCTAAATATTCCACCAACAAAACATTTCTATAGGCTCACTTCAATGAATATCAAGTATTGATCTGGACAGCTGGATTCAGAATCACTGTAAAAAGGCCAGCCCCTTCTCTTTCCAAAATTTGTTAGTTATGTGCGAGGTGTGTGCGAAGTGCGAACTGCGATTTAGTACTGAATAATTATTTGATGGGGGTAGTAAACGTCGCTACATATTGGAACAATATGCTTACCTACGTTTTATGTTGTTAAGATCGAAAATTAATTGTTAAATTCTCTTTAACAATTAATGTTTCTAGTTAAGATAATATGTTTTGATTTCTTTTGGCCATAACGGCTTTCAAAATAAAAATAAATTCGTAAATAAAACAAAATAGGATTCTTTAAATTGAAACAAAATTATGGGCTTGAACACTCTCACCGATCGACTCACTGACTGACTGACTGTCTGACGCTAATTAAGGACCGCCCACCGTTGAGAATACGGAGTGGTGGGAATTGTACGATATGTTATAGGTGTCCAAATAAACGATTGTAATAATCGTGTTTTTAATCTGTTGAAGCTAGATGTTGGTCGACTAGTTCAAAAGCAGTTCTGATTCAATGCTTAAAATCCCTATGTTCCGTTTGTGTTTGAATGTATCTGTATAAGGAGAAATTGGAGCTTCCATTCACTATTAACCAAGTATTTTCAATATAAAATATGATTACTAATTATGTATACCTCCTTTATATTTTGACCAATTCATAAGTGGCAGCTCAGCCGCCGTAGTTGAATTTCTATGAAAATAGTAATGCACATGTTTGGGTTTTTATAAAGGTGATGATGATGATGTTTTTATAGATAACTTTCCATGAAGGAAGTTAAAAACAGCTAAGCGGTTTCCAGAATCCCGGTGTAACACTTATCTATCCAAACCAACTGTGAGAATTTGCACTATTCCAATATTTCTTTCCAAATATTACCTTTTAATCCTAATAAATACGAATTTAACATCTGAAATACGTTAAGTTAAAGCACATTTAATAATCATAAAATGGTTTAAGTAATTTTCGATGAAATATGGATGCATCTGGTTAACAAAATAAGCATTTCAAATGCATATCAGAAAATTTACCATCGTTGGAGAGTTTCGATTTTTAAAAATTATTTTTGAAACACGAACTGTTTTGGTAGACCCGATCTATTTGTTTTGATTGAAAAACTGATATTATCTCATGTTTTCCTGTTAGACAAAGAAAATCAGAAAGCTGCTGGCTGAGTGGCATAAATTTTGGTTTGCAGATATCCCCATACAAAAGTCTAGGGGGGTTAAATCGGGTATCCTAGGTGGATTTCCTACATTGGGCCTCATTTACCTTTTAACATTCAGTTTATAGACAAAATCCTATGAAACAAGCACAAACTAACGTTTAATCATTATAATATACACTGTGTTCATTTGAAAAGACTCAGCCTTAATATTTCAGAAATGGGACATATTAGAAAGAAATGCCGAAACATGTCAACTATTAACTTGAGGGGGGTACTTTTTAGCGCCAATGTCATAAACGTCAGATTCACCCCCTCCCTACTGGAGATACCCCTTGAATTTTTTCAAATGGCATTTGGTCATACCTCATTTAAAAGGTCTGGTAAATCTCTATTCAATCATTTTGTTTTGCGTTTGATTCCAGCCTTCCATTGTTATTTAATCGTTGTTTAAAATTGACTTTCTTTCAACTTTTCGTATGCCCCCGTATTAGGTTATGACCGAAAGACTCTTTAAAGAATAAAAAAATTACAAATAGTGAAAAGACAACTGTTAACAAGTGTACAAAGTGACCACCGTTAACATTCAGGCAATGAAAGTTGAAAGAGAGCAATTTTTAAACAACGATTAAATAACAATGGAAGGCTGGTGCAAAGGCAAAACAAAATGATTGGATAGAGCTTCACCAGACCTTTTAAATGAGGTATGACTTGATACCTAATGCCATTTGAAAAAATTCAAGAGGTATCTCCAGAAGGGAGGGGGTGAATCTGACGTTTATGACATTAGCGCCAAAAAGTGTCCCCCTCAAGTTAAGAGTTGACGTGTTTCGGCATTTCTTTCTAATATGTCGCATTTCCGAAATATTAAGGGTGGGTCCTTTTCAAATGAACACAGTGTATTGTTAATAATCAAAAGTCTATTTCCAAATAATTACTAATACCTACATACTCAGCACTTTAGCTTTTTTATAGTTAAACGTGGCAATATCAAATATTTTCGGCCGCATTCCTTTCATAGCTTCAGATAAGTATAGAAAGATAGAAAGGATTATTTTTTCCATTGAATTTTGATTTGTTGATATTTAGATTTGGTGGTGATAGTTGAACAAAAATGTTTTATTGTTTTTAATTCATTCATATGCTTTGATCACTTAAGATTTTATTTCGTTTTTTACTCACTAGTAGTCAATTTGTCTTCTTGCGGTTCCTTGTCGTTGATTGGATCTTTGCGAATTTTCTGAATCTTCGTTACTTTAGAAGCCTAAGTGGATGTTTTCCACGAGAGCTCTACTATCGAAGCTGCTCCTTGAGAGTGATCAAGTTAGCTTTTTATATTGGATTCTTGGTACGTCTTTACTTCTTTTAGGAATAGATGTGTATGAAATTATTTGATTCAAATTGCTTTGATAAAACTTGATAATAAAACTGGGTCGAATATATCTAAAATTCTTGGATTTTCAATTCAGTTTAGAAAATATTGATTTAAAAACATCATCAGATCTGTTTACCTCCGAGTTTTCAGGGATAAAATGCACAACAAAAGTTGAAGAAATATTCGACAGTGAAAGTTGAGCAGGTAGGGAATGTCAGATTTTGTTATTTTGTTACATCATGGAAGAGGTTACGTAGACGGTGAGTAAACAAACACGTATACAGTTCCACAAATCAACAAACGATCTTTTCAGGGGCGTTTGAAAAATATCCTGCTCAATTTTAGAGGAGACGAAAATAGGGAATGTCAGTACAGGGAGATAAATTGTTAGGAACATTTAATTTCATATCAATTTTCATTTAAAAATCCCACGTTTAGTTTATTATTGAATTTGAGAGCTATTGATGTTTTAAGTTTTGAAATTTTCTCTTTATGAGTGAGTAAAATACTTTTTTCACTAGATGTAACTGATTGTATTAGGATCACTCTTTTTCTTCTATGATCTCAGTTGCACAACCAAAAAAAGTTCAATAAGGCCGTTTGTCGGTGCTTTTGGCGGTCGATAAGTCGTCTTTTTTGGTTGTACAACTGAGATCATACAGACTTTACCATATTGATATTTCGTGAGAGGAAAAATTTAGCCTATTGTGGTGTATGGTTGCTGTATCTTTTTCTCAAATTATGTTCTTTATCTACCCACAATTACTGTAACATAATATTAATCCTTATAATAGTTAAAATGGAGTAGAACTGAATAATCTCAATTCTTCATTACAATGAAAATCGCTTGCGATAGAAACAAAAACGAATATGGATATTATTCTTGGAAATCTGAAATATTCATGTGAAAAGAAAAAAAGTGCAAATTACTTGCAACCAATAAAAGTCAACTTGTACGTCAATACGTGACGTACCTGATCACTAGATCGTGGCTTACTATAATAATGAGAACAAATTTATTGTTTATTTCTTTTATTTTTCAATCTAAATAGTCAATTAGTCCTTTAAAAAATAAAATATAGTGCGTCACTTTCAGTAAATGTCACCCCAGTATACAGACATGGAAATTATAGCCAACCCTGTACAAACTACTATATTATTTGTGAATATGTAGATTAGATTAGATCTGATGATGTGGCTAATCGGCCTATTCCACTGCGACCTTTTCAGATCTATTGTGGTCCTCTGAATCTAGATTACATTCTCCAGCCCCATTCTGTGAATATGTAATCTGAATGTGAATCTAGTACATTATCAATATTGCAAATTACAGTATTGTTCAAGGATAGAAATTATGATGTATAAAAAAAGATGTTTCTTCATAAACTTAAATTGTTAATAGCACCCAAATGGTGGAAAATGCTGTATGTATGCAAAAAATTAGCACAGTATGTTTCACAATTATATATATTATATTCGATATACTGCAAAGTTAAATAGAGTAATAAGTCAATTGTATGATTTTTTGTTTAGTTGTCACATTTGGACACCACCTATTGAGGTTTTTTTACATTTATCACAAAATGTCTTCTGTTGAGAGTCTTGTTAGTGCGTTCAGGAGCATAAAATACTGTACGCTGACAATTTCCATCTTTCCTGCTTTGAAAGGTCCTTATTTGTGTATAGAAATTTTCATCGTTGAACAAAATCTGTTGTTTCATTAGACAGTTGAATATATATTTGCTTCATATCAATACTGAATTTAAAACAATTATTAAAGGTTAATGTTTTCCAATTCATACTTCATTTTCGTTAATTTGATACATTCTGACCATCTTAATAATCTTTTGCATACCCAATTCCTTAAAATTTTTTGAACTTATTGAGATTATAAGATTATTGAGGGACTGAATTGGATCAAAAATTGAAATATATTTCACCCGACAACATATGCTATCATATTTTGCTACTTCTCACTAAAACAGAATATAATTAGTTCATGAAGTTTTGCAGGAAGTCGCCTTTAAAAGACTAATAAAAATCCGGGAATGTCTGAGTTTAAAGATACATCTTAATATTTCTGACTTAATTCTCATAAAACTTCCTTTATCAAATCCTCCCAATTCTAACAAATTTTGGTGTTATTTGTGTTATATTGCACTCCTTTTTTTTTCGGGTCGAGATGGGAAACTCATGTTCGAATGGGTCCAGGACCCAATCAGTGTTGGACTCATCCCCAAGGGGATGCCTACCAACCAAACCCACCTCAAACTCGCCGTTACCCCCGCCTCGGAATCACTACCCGAGACGGGCGGCGGTCCCTCGCACACTCTCCGCTCACACCGTCGTCTACTCCCTAACTATCACTCCTACCTCTAATGCCATATCGAGTCCTTCTCTCCCCCTAACCATGCTCGCTACTACGCCACTCACCTCCATCCATTCCTCCTTCCCCCTCAACATTATCTCCACCATGTCCTCACAATAAACCGCCTCCCCCAGTTTCCTCTCCAACTTCTTCAGCACATCCTCGTTCCTCCAGCATCTAAACACATGCCCCACATCATCCTCCACTTCACACCTCTCGCACACTCCATTCTCTCTTTTCCCAATCTTGTGGAGGTACCCTACTCTCGACCCATGTCCAGTGAACATCTGTGTCAAGAAGTAGTTCACCTCCCCGAATTTCCGGTCCATCCAATCTCTCCTATTCCCAATCGCTCCTTTTAGCGCGCCCTCATACTCCTTCCACCTTCTTTCCACTTCCCCCTCCATCCATTGCTGTACTTCCGCTCTGGTCGCAACCCTCCAGCGTTTATTCCTGGCTCTAGCCATCACGTCCAATGGGTAGGTCCTTGCCAGCACCGCTGCTGTCAGTCCACCCACTGACCTGTACCCCTGCACCACCCTCAGCAATATCCCTCTCTGCACCCGCAGCACTGTCTAGCCCTCGTATTCACTCCCGCTCTTTCACCCCACACATCCGCGCCGTACAGCATACTCTGCTCTACCGTCCTACCGATTATCCTCCTCTTCCACTCTCCCGCCCCTTTCACAATACACATCAATCTCCCCAGCCATGCTGCCCTCACTTTCTCTGCCGCCTTTAACATGTGTGTTCTGAAGGATGATTAACTATCCAACCACATCCTCCTCCATCCGAATTATCTTTCCCTTCACCATCTCCACCACTTCCCTCGTCTTGCTCCGTCCCTTCACTAGCAACCCCACCGTCTTATCTTCCGCCATTTCTAGTCCGCACCGCTCTATCTTCTCCACAATCTTCCTACATATTTTCTCCGCCTCTCCCTTTGCCGTACATATCAGACACATATCGTCCGCATACATCGTAATCTCACATCCCTCTTCTCATACTATCCCACAAACCTCATCAAAAACACACTTCCAGAGCGTCGGTCCAAGAACGGAGCCCTGGAACACTCCAGCCTCCGTCTCATACCTCCTCTCTCTAGTGTCTACAATCACACGTCCCGTCAGGTAGTCCTCCACCAGGTTAACCAAACCCTCCCCCATTCCCAGCCTCAGCAACGCGCTCAACACTGCCCGTTTGCTGACACTGTTGAACGCGTTCCCAACGTCGAAGAACACGAGTAGGGCCCATTTCTTGTTCCTCCAGCTGCCCTCCCTAGCCCATTCCACCAAGCCCATTACCCTGTCCAGCGCCGAGATACATGATTTTCCCTTCGCAAACCCGTGCTGGTTTACCCTAAAACCTCCATTCCTACCAACTTCCTCCTCAATCCTATCCTTTATTAACCCCTCCATCAATTTACCCATACCACACAGCAGGCTAATGGGCCTGTAGTCCCCCTCCCTCTTCCCCTCTCTACCCGCCTTCTTCAGCAGTATCACCCTGGCCACCTTCCATCCTTCCGAAAACTCTTCCTCCCTTAGCACCCTGTTGAATAGCTCATTATTGTCATCCAACAGCCTCTTCATCATATTACCCCTCAGGCCATCTATCCCTGGGGATTTCATGTTTCTCCCCCCTCCTCTACTTCCCACTTCTCTACCGGCCTTATCCTCCTCATTTTCCCTACCCCTCTAGTATTCTGGACTCCTCTAATCCTGCCCCCACTCCTCCTTCTCCCCCTGTGAACAATTTCCCTATAATCTCCTTCTCCCAATCTTCCTCTAGCACCTCTAGCTTCCTATCTCCACCCATCCTCTTCCCCACGGATTGTTTTTCCAATTCCCCAGTAATTCTTCCCACTTCCCACTTTTTTCCCTCTTCACCCTACGCTCCAGTTCCTTCTTCTTCTCTTTGTATCTCCCTTCTCCCTCTATCCTTCCTCTTCCCCTCAGCATCCGTCTTCGTTCTTACACTCCCTCCACATCTCCTCTATTTCCTCATTCCACCAGTAAGTAGCCCTCCGCTCACTCCTATTGCCTCTCTTTCCATCTCTTTTACAGCTCTTTATCACATTGTACAATTTATCTACATCATGTCCAAGTCCCCTTTCTACCTTCTCTCTTACTTTCTTCCCCATACTCTCTGCCTCGGCCTTCGTCCACCACCATCTCCACTCTCCCAATATTTCCTTTCTCCCTTTCCTTAAATCCGTCTCCACATACCTATGTAAGCTCAAGCTTTCCTCATCCTCCAGGAGCCTCCAACTACTCACTCTTTCCCCTAGCCATTCATCGCATGCTGTTATATCAATGAATGACGAACCCCCGTCACCCCTCACAAAGGTGGGCAGAAGTCCATAATTCAGCACCGCCAGCCCATTGGATGTCAACACTTCCTCCAGGATCTTCCCTATCCTGTCCGTTTTCTTCCCCCCCATACAGTATTCTTAGCATTGAAGTCCCCTGTCACCATTCTAATAATGATCTTCCTTTTCCCTTTTGACAACCTCAGATCGTCCTATAATCCTGTCATGCTCCTCTCATATTCTCCCAGGCTGACATTTGGGCTTATATACACATTGTACACCACCATGTCTCCCATTCGCACTACCACCCATCCGTGTCCCTTCCTCACTCTATCCGCCCTCAGTCCATCTCCCACCACTCTTATTCCTGCCTCTCCAGTATCATCCATAATATATTGCACTCCTGGAAATTAACTCATAACTCATTCACCAAAAAATCTTTATTATTGAAATTTTAACGCATAAATTGTAACAAAAACACATTTTAACTATTTTTTAACAAAATTTCCAACGTGATGCAATAATTTAACAAAAAAGTAATAACTTATTTAAAAATTGACATGCGCAGTGAACATTTAGAAATTAATAAATGACCTGTTATAATTTGAAGTAAATTGAATTGATTTGTAAAATTATAAAATTTATAACGGGTTTTGCTTGCTCGTATAACTGCTTCTATTCGTCTATGCACACTACTAATAAGGTTGCAGATGGTGGTTTGTTGAATATTCTTCCACTCAGCAAAAACAACCTCTTCAAGTTCCCGAAGAATTGTGGGAGAGGTCTAACGTCTAACGTCTAACTGCCACTTTGAGCGCACTCTACAAATGCTTTATGGGATTCAAGTCCTGGCCTTTAGGTGACCACTCTATAACCTGAATAATTACTTCACGAAGGTACTTTATTATTTACTTGTATACGTACTGCAACGTTATCTTGCATAAACAGAAACGTATCGGTGATAAATGGAACGAACAGCGTAGCATGCTCTGGATAAGAAAAATTTACAACCATTTATCTTATGTGGAATGTGGAAAGAAATTGCTTCTCAGAACATTACTGACCCACCATCAAATGGGACTCTGGGAGAGTTATCACAGTCAGCAAACCTCTTTTCTGGTCTTCTCCAAACACTCACGTTCATTTACTGACGTCAGAGTTATTTCCAGCCATCAATAGTACAGTTTTCATGAGATTCTGCAAAGCGCAATTTAGCAGCTCTATGTTCCCTGATGAGCAGTGGTGTAATTGCTGGGATTCTCTCTCTTAAACTTTTGCTAGAGCTTTGCTGAACTTGGAACCAGTCGATCGTCTGGTCCTTTAGGCTAGTTGTCTGAGAAATCGATGATCCCTAGTATTTCTTTAATGCTGCCTTTAAATCGCCGAATATTTTTACCCGATTTTGTAGGTTTTTGAAGGAGGTCACCTCCCCCAACAATCGTTTCAACAATGGCAATAAAATTTTCCAAATTCCTTAATATTTTTTAAGTACCTAATCACTTAAACAAGTGGCTCTGTCTAAACCAAACACGTTACGAACAAATACTAAGAGAAAAAAGTTGCATTGCGGTGGCGTTCCATTTTTGATTACACTTTGTGCTACAAAAAACTTGGGGGGTTAAAAGGGTGGGCGACATGATATTCGTCACAATTTTATTACGGGGACTCGTCAAGATCTGAGGTAAGTTCTAAGGGTGCCTGAAACTCGAGCTTTCTTTCGTAAGAGCAGAAAGGATGGGTGGAAGTTGAACATTACGGCTAATTGAATATTTATTGCTTATGAAGACTAGACAGTAGCTTGTTCAAATATATTTTTGTCTTCCACGTGCTAACAAGCAATCGTTAACATTTAAAATGTCTTTTTTAAAAGACATTATCATTAAATCGAGAAAATCGCAATAGTGTCGAAAAAAAAGTTTTCTAAACATCGATATCCAACTTCTGAAACTGGAGATGCATTTAATTGACCTATTTCGACCCAAGATTAAGTGGTATAATTTGTGACCAATATTTTTGTTATACTCTGTATATCTCGAGATGAATAAGATTAGATTGGATTTGATGGGGTGGCTAATTGGCCTATTCCCCTGCCACCATTTCAAATTTATTGTGGTCCTCAGCATTTAGATTATATTTCTCAGACCGACTCTTCTTATGTAACCAATAAGCATTGAGACTGAACTTTTCATGTAGTTTCTTGCCGGTGGTTTATCATCTCCCAGTACAAGAAACCGCACATTCGCCATACCAGGCAATCGTACTGGCAAAGGATGTGCTCTGCAGTTTCCTCTTCTAGATAACATGTTTTGCACATGGCTTCGTCAGTCCATCCCATTAACTCTGCGTGCTTGTTAAGCATACAGTGCCCTGTTGACAGTTTTCCTATCTTTGTTTATCAGGGCTGCTGAAAAATTTGGCGAATGTCCTATAATAAACTGTTTCGCCTATCTCTGTCCTGGTGAGATTACCCACCATTCAAGAGATTTTTGTGCCACACACTTTGTTGTGGTCGTGTTTATTGTTGATTTTGCGACACGATGTTCCAGTCCAATGAATGGCATTGATTAGCCTTATCTGGCCATTTCATCCAGGCTACCGTGACCTTTCAACGATCTCCGAGTGCGTTTAAGGCTCTAACGTAATCCCATACTAGCTATGGATACCTTTATTCCAGTCAATGGTTTGCCCCATTAAGTCATCAGATTTTAGCTCCTCCATAAGCTTTCGATAGTCAGCACTGTGCAATTAGCGTTTGTGTTGTTGACTTAGAAGTAGTCTGTGCGTTACTTTGCCTTCTATAAAAATGTGTAATGGTGGTAGATTCAGCATTACCTCAATCGGAACTGTGAAAGCGGCTACATTTTGATTTTAATTTACTTCTGGAGTAATATTTTTTCTTCAATGGCACCCTTTGGGATCACCAAAAATGTAGCATGTTCACTGATCATCCCATCTTCTCCAAGGCAGTTTGTGAAAGGAGAGATGTTTTTAACCACTTATGTGATATAATAATGTAAACTTTCGAAGTAGAGTGTGATGTTGTTATGGAAAATCCTCTTTAATTGGTGATCCAGGTCACTCGGAGGGTCATCTGACTTTAACAAAACTACTATTTCTGGGATAAGTTATGTTTATTACCATTTTTAATATTACACAACTACAACTAAGTATGATTACTAAATCTATTATAAGTAACTATCATTATAGCATACTTATATTATCTGAATATATCTGAATTAGAATGAATACATCTGTATTAGGATGAATATGTTATCGTCTCTTTCTATGATATTTATATTCTTGGTCAAGTTTATGTTTACCTTTACTATTGAATGTTATATAATTGTTTATCGTAAATATAGGTACGTGATGAACTTGACTCTCGATACCTGTCGGCCTCGTGGGTTTTATTTATGCTTTATTTAACGTTCAATGATGTATTGAAAATAGTTTCAAGGGAATGCCAAAAGGCATTACAAGAGAACATTAATAGGCTCTTTGTCTCATTTTCGGCAATATTTTCAAGACTCTGAATTTTTATTCTATCAAAGACTTTTCTATTTCGTTTTTAGTATCTAATATGCTGCATGGTTCCTAATTTTTTGAATTTGCCATATGATGTGGGGATTTTCTAATCATCCTTGTAGATTATTATAGAGTAGTTCCATTTCATACATTTTTATGACTGTCCATTTTTCAATAATTTGATAAGATAGCTTCGAGAATTAAGCTCCTGGACTATTTATTATGAAGTAAATTAAATGTCTATTTACTATTTTGATTTTTGACACCTCCAATCGTTTATTGAAACTAAAATGTTTTGTATACATCCTTCCTATACTAAGGTTATAAAAATTCTTTAAATTAACTTCAATCCATCGAAAATAAAGGAAACACAAAAAATAGTGTTGAGTTTTCTATAGTATATACTCAGAATATCCGTTTTTCCACACTTTTAAATAAAGACCACAGTCCAGTTGGGTATTTATCACAAAGTTTGTATAAAATACATAAAGATCAATCAAATACTGTCTCGCCTGTCCAGAGTGAATTGTCAGTTGCCTTTAGAAAATTGCTTGTGTCGATCCTTAATCTGTCGTTGTCACGTCTTAGCAATTTACAAAATAATACAATTTTTTGGGTACTTTGGGATTGGGATTTGTCAATGTTATGTAACGAGTGACACATATGGAACAAGGCCCGTATTTTGACTATCTAGGGACTTTTCCCCCGGATATTTGTCGCTTCAGACTTTCATCTATCTAAGGGCCGATTCTACAATACCAGTATAAAAGTCAGTATAGTTATTCCTTCGATATTTTATACCTAGATTTATATCGAGAATAACTGGTTGTCGGTTCTACAATGGATTTCTATGACAGGTACAGTTATTCTGAGAATATCTCGCTGGTAGTTCCAATGAACCATCGTTTTGACGTTTGACGCTTTGAAATTCTGATATATTAACTAACCATAATCCAAATTCACTAATTTCAGAATGTTAGTGGTTGGATGTTAATCAATAAAATTGATGTGCTATTTTACTTAATGGAAGAGGTGAAGAGGTTGCATTTTTGAAGTAGGAATTTAACTTTCTTATCATTGAATTTATTTCAGAATCCAAAAAACTGACACAGTTATTACTACTAGGGAAGATTAAGGCCTGCAGACAGCATATCTGTTTCTGCAGCCAAAAGCACATAAGAAATTCCAGTTCATCATATTCTTCAAAATAATTCTGCCTGATAACAAATTTTTCAAATTAGAAACCTCATTCAACTTATGCTATACTTCACATTACTTTAGGATCAGTATAGTCTTATATCTTCAATTTCCTATCTTCTGACGCGAGACATTACAGCAATTGCCGTATTTGGTTAAAAAAATGATAATAAATTCTCTTTAAAAAAGACAGTTTTTGTGGAAATTTACAAAACTGTAAGTATCCAAGTTAGGGCCGGTTCTACAATTTGAGTATAAACCTGGTATTTGCTATACGTAGGATAACGAGTCACTATTCCGTTCTACATTAGAGGTATATCTTTATTCCAAGTATAAACCAGAGTATAAGTTATCTATTCCAATTTGAGGGTATAACCGAGGAATAAGCTTATTCTGCATTTCTATTGGTTGGGTTCGCGTGAAAATACCAACAACAATTGCTGTAATGTCTCGCGTCAGAAGATAAGGAAATTGAAGATATAAGACTATACTGATCCTAAAGTATTTAAAGTTATGTAAAGTATAGCATAAGTTGAATGAGGTTTTTAATTTGAAAAATTTGTTATCAGGCAGAATTATTTTGAAGAATATGATGAACTGGAATTTCTTATATGCTTTTGGCTGCAGAAACAGGCATGCTGTCCGCAGGCCTTAATCTTCCCTAATAACTGTGTCAGTTTTTTGGATTCTGAAATAAATTCAATTATATGAAAGTTAAATACCTACTTCAAAAATTCATCCTCTTCACCTCTTCCATTAAGTAAAATAGCACATCAATTTTATTGATTAACATCCTTTTTACTTATAACCAAAATAAGAAAAACTAACATTCTGAAACTAGTGAATTCTCTTCCACTCTCTAATTTATCAAAACAATCCAAGAAATTTGAATTATGGTTAGTTAATATATCAGAATTTCCCGCTTTTCAAAGGGTCAAACGTCAAAACGTTGGTTCATTTGGAACTACCAGCGAGATATTCTCGGAATAACTGTACCTGTAATAGAAATCCATTGTAGAACCGAAAACCAGTTATTCTTGATATAAATCTAGGAATACAATATCGAAGGAATAACTATACTGACTTTTATACTGGTATTGTAGAATCGGCCCTTAATGTCTTAGTTCTGTTTTTTGATTATTTTTTTCGTACAATTTTCAACCAATTAGAACGATCAATTTAGTTAAGTTACCTTGTATAATTTCGATAATACCTGATTATACATAGAGTAGCTCTACCAATCGAAAATCTTACAATAATTCAATTTTCATAGTAACCACATCGACATCAATATACAACAATACACAAACTAACAGGACCGTCAAATTTTGACGTTTATCAATAACTGTTCAAAAATGAGTCGATTCGGAGATTTATCATTAAATTCAATAGTTACTTAATTTACTCAATAAATAAACGTATCAAATACAATACGTACTTCAAAATAAATACGGTTATACTCGTACATCTCAAACTTTCTGCATAATTACAAATCGTGCCAGTTTGACAGAATAACATAACAATAATATTTCGACTGTCAAACTGACACTCTTTGTAATTATGCAACAAGTTATCGATGTATAACCTGATTATTTTGAAGTACTTATAGTATTACTACTGATAATAGTACAGGATTCATGAGGAATGTTCAGCATGGTTAATTTCTGATTTAAAAAGTAAGGTACATTTTCAAAATGTTTACAATGGAATATACAGCAATACGTTAATTTTACGTACTATAAGAAAACGGTGTTTTTCATTATAAAATTATTAACTTTATAAGTATAGTTTAGCTGGGTTCAATGGCTTCCAGCAATATTATTCTTTTATAATTAAAAAATGTCATTAATCTGTTGACAATTTAGTACATTTGTAGATAACAGCTGATAAGATATTTCGCATAAAACATTTTGATCATGAATATAATCTATTCTATTACGAGCAAGGGTAAATTTTGGCGTCTCTCTGACCCGGCGTCCCATGCCGATCTAGTTTAGGCTTTGGTTATTAGTATATCATGTTTTGACAGATTACATAAAAATATTTTGTAGTAGCTATTGATATTTTTTATCCCGATATACATTTTATGTTGATAATATATTGGTCGTTTTACCAGTTTTTCCTTTTATAAAATTGTGTTGGAGCCTTCACCCTTTTCGTGTTTTTGTGTTAGTCATAATGGCCATTCTTTCTCTGCAGTATATTTGAAAATACCTCTTTTTTGATTCGACTAAACCTTTTTTGGATATATATTTTCATCTGTTGTAAACAGATGTTCACGAAAACTTTGCTAATATTTTAAAGTTATTCTTGCCAAAACCCATCTGCAAGAGGTAATGATAACATGTAAAAAAATGTAAGTCTCGCAACGCAGTTTTGCTGCAAATTTTTTTTGAATTTATTGTAAAGTCAAGTCTAACCAATTTATTCAGTACCTAGCTATCTACAGAAGTATCTACCCAACAACTTTATCAGAAATGATTACCTAATTAGTTAACAACATTCTATAGTGACCGTATCAGTGTTAGACATCTTTATTTCTTCAATAAATATAATAGTCCAAGAGCTGGCACCTTTTTTGGGTAGGTATTTGAGGCAAGCTGAAAACTTGTCCTATACCTCTCCTATTATACCCCAACACAAAATTGCAGACCTGGCTGGTGAGTAGCGGGGCTAAATAAACCCCAAAATTTTTAAAAATATTAATTTTTTTTCGCTAAAAATATATTTGGGTCATTTTGAAATTTTCATATGTTGTAGTTTAATGTTTAAGGAGTTAAGAAAAAAATTAGCCAGACGATTTAGTCGGGTTTTTAACCTTGCCAGACGCGTGCAAAAATATTTTGCAAATAAATATAAAAAATGTATTTGAGGCAACTTGAAATTTAAATAGGGTATTATTTATAATTGAAAAGGTGTGACTTTCTGATTATGTATAGGTGCGAGTGAGTAGCGCTAGTCTGCAATTCCGTGTTGGGGTTTAATAGAAGAAGTATAGCAATTCCAATGGTTTGTAACGATTCGGCATACGGGAAGCGTGATTACTGAAATACCTACCAGTTAGGATTACCCAGCTTTTAAGAAATTCCGACGACATCATAGATTGGAGGAACGAAAATGTATGTATAGCACTCGTGCTACCTTGATCATCCATTTTTTATAAAATTCCTGGTAGACATGGACAGATATCCAGAAATTGCTTAATGTCTTTCCACCCATCTAGTCTCACACATTTTCTTAAATATATTTGGTTTTTCCTTTGGCTGATGAGCTTGCATTTCTTCTCTGAGAAGATGTATTCGTTGAGCTGACTCAAGAAAAACATTCACACTTAAGATAACCCCTACGGTATATCTTGTACTGTGCAGGCTGTACTGATAGCTTCGTTGAATCGGTATCTTGCATCTATTTCGACAACTCTGATAATTTGTTGATGTATGTATATATGTATATATTCTGGAGTGACATTCACTGAGACCTAAAAGATCTATTGTGCCCCCTTACTTCTACTTAGTTCGCGAGGAAAGTCTCAGAAACTAGTAGTTCCTGTAGACTTTAGATTTCCCGAAGGAATTTTAGCAAATCCGCAGGCTTCAGTTTAGGTAAGTGAATGGAGGTTTCTCCTTCTATTCCACAGAATCTACATTCTTGCTGCTCCACTAGTTTGAGCTTTTTGAAGAGCACATTCCAGCGACAATGTCCTGTCAGGGCACCTGCCAAGAATCTTAGCGCAGTCTTACCCTTTTATTCCACTGTGTTGATGGAAACTCCATAGAACACAAACCACATCTGGAAGGAGAGCACGTGCCCCCGTGTTCCTCGCATAGATCCGCCTTTACCAAGTTAAAATTATAGAAAATAAAATAGTAATGAATAACTGGGGACCATCGAAGACAAAATAAATAATTATTTAGAAAATACAATTAGTAAAAAATGAGCAAATCCAGGGTGTCCAGAAACTCTCCTGTCATACGGAAACTCCAGATACTATTTATAGATGTGATTTTAGGTCCATCTAACGCAATTTAACTTTATCCAAAAGTTCCTCCTAAGAAAGCTAGCGCCCTTTGAATATGACCGTTGATTGATAAGTTTATCAATCAACGATATGATGCTGCTAAGTCAGTTTCTTAAGTAGGTTTATCTCAAACAAACCGCTACCTGTAAACTTCCAATTTTGTACATTGTATAACCCTGCAATGATAAATTTTTTACTACAAATCCGAGTTTTTATTGCTATCACAAGTGTTCAACGTGGTGGGAGAAGAGGATTAATTTGGTAAAATTTTTTGTGTATCAGTTTGCTGAAATTTTACAATAAATTCAAAAACTATAGGTACCTATTTTCCAAACAAAATATGTGCTTTTGTTTGAATTCGCTATTATGCACCGTTTTCGAGAAAAATCAATTTCAATTTTATTTTCTGAAAAAAATGAAGATTGAAGATCATTTGTTGCAAGACATACATTTAATCGTTTCTGTAAGGATTATCTAACTCTTGAAAAAGTTCTGGGTTCATTTTGAATTTCATTACATGCACCCTTTATTCTTTCCCAGAGCTGAATACGATTTTGGATTTTGTATTGGAACTGCATAAACTAATAGTAGGAGAGCTGGCAACAATTTTTGGGTAGGTATTTTAGGCAAGCTGAAAACTTGTCCTATACTTCTCCTATTAAACCCCAACACGGAATTGTAGTCTAGCGCTACTCACTCGCACCTATACATAATTTTTTAGATCACCTGGCAGGCAGAAAGTCCCAGCAAAATAATCTGTCTTTTTTATAACCTTATTTTTTAATTATAAATAATACCCTATTTAAATTGTCGACCGGTTTCGGCGTATTGCGCCTCATCAGGACAAGGTAGATAATATTCGTCCAGAAGCTCTGAGAGCATGATCCTGGACTAGAGACTACGCTGATACCACACCAATACATTAGCCTCAGCCTCAGATTTTGGTTGGCTCTCAGAGCTTCTGGACGAATATCATCTACCTTGTCCTGATGAGGCGCAATACACCAAAACCGGTCGACAAGTGATGTTATTCCTTCTAATCGCAAACCAGAATGGTTGGTTCTATCTTAACAGATATACCAACCCCGTTTACTTTAGAAGTGTAATTCAATGTCTGTCGGGGCATATAGCTCGAGAAGTAGTTGTTGCTTCTTAGTGGACGGTCTGCTCCTTGCAAATGAATTTTTCTAATTTTGTAAAGCGTTTAATAGTTTTGAACTATTATTTTTTGACGTCTATATATCACGCTTTACTAATATGACAATTATTTACAGTTAACTGAAATTAAGTAAATTTTAGGTAGATTTTGTTGTATACATCAGCTTCTATTGTCGTGTGCTATTGACAAGTAATATTTATTAAAGATTTAAAAGTCTCTAATATTGACAAGTCTCTAAAAAATGTTATGAGTTAACTAATTAGGTAACAATTTCAAACAAAGTTGTTGGTACTACCATTGATAGGTACTGAATAAATTAACCATCTAGGTTTTACAACAGATCTCACAACTTTTTGCAATGAAAATGTAGACTTTTTTTAGTTGGTAGTACTCCTATTTTCCTTTGGGGTACTATTTAATTAATTTCCCCACGCGTCGCCACCTCGATTCGCAAGCGCTAACCATACAAACGGACGTAATAGTTATTGAAAAATGTAAGGTTTGATGAGGTGATTAATCGGCCTATTCAACTGCGACCTTTCCAAATCTATTGTTGTCCTCTGAATCTAGATTACATTCTCCTTCCCGACTCGTTTTAAATAGCCAATCAGCCTCGAGACTGAACCTTTCACATAATATCTTGCCGGTGGCTTCTCATCGCCCAGTACAAGAAACCGCACACTCGCCAGGCAGTCGTACTGGCATAGGTTGAGCTCTGCAGTTTCCTCCTCTAGGTAGCAAAATTTGCATATGGCTTCGTTTGTCAATCCCGTTAGGTTGCGTGCCTGTTAACATACCTACTACGGCTTTGAAAGTTTTCCTATCTTGGCTTATTTGGTCTGCCGTAAATAATGGTGAATGTCCTCTAATAAACTGTTTCGCCTGTCTCCGTCCTGATCAGATAACCCACCATTCTAAAGATTTCTGTACCACCCACTTCCTTGTGGCCATATTTATTTTCGACTTTGCGTCTTTTGCAGAAGGGTTCAGGTCCAATGAATGGCATGGATGAGCCTTGTCTGGCCGTTTCATCCGACAGTTCCCTTATGACCCTCGTGTCCTGGTATCCAGGCTACCACACCCTGGAGGTAAATTTTTAGGGGATTATAAAAAGGTGAATTTGAAGAGGATTAGGTATTTTTCATATCAAAAGTGGTCTATACTCGTAGAGTAGTCTTTGTCCCATTCGAATATCTCTATTTGTTTATGAGATAAAGCCTGGCGGAATTTGTATGGGAAAAAATTGCCATATTTCTTGGTTTTCCTGGCTTTATAGATTAAACTCTAATTGTGTTAAAGATTTGAAGTTTGTGAAGTAACTTAGAATTTTGATGAGCGGTAAGTGAGTGTGTCGGTGACAGAATTAAGGATCTCGGACTGCATATTTGAAAAAAAATTAATTTGGAGATTTAAAGTTTATCCAAAAATCTAAAATCAATTGCAAAAGCTTAATCACCTGCTCTTCTCTGCATATTATGTCGGCATATGTTCAATCAAAGGAAAAAGACGGCAATGGAGACGAACATATGCTTTAACTTATGCAATTGATTTTGTACAAACTTTATCTAGTTATAGCCATATTGGCTTCTAAGGGTACGGCGATGAGTTTGTTTATTTTTGGTCAACTTGGTGGGGCACTACCGTGTTGCCAGATAGTGTAGAGTTTTTATTGTTAAAGCTTTTTTTATGAACAACTTTCCAACGTAAATTATGAATTATTATTTTTTATCATTTAACGTCGGGCTATTTCTGCAACTGAGGCTAATCACCGACGCCGAGAGCACACTACCCCTAACCGGAAATTTTGCCGAGTCCACTAGTGTTCCAACCAGTGGTAGGGATCTTTATCGAGCCCAACATCCATGGTCTCAGGACCTCGATTTTACGTCTTCTCTGAAAGAGAAGACATTAAACCTCGTGGTCATTGGTATAATGCTTGCGAGCTGTGATATTCTACTCACCCTAGTAGTCTAACGTGTTTCGTTGCAAGCTGCACGGGCTCTACGTCGGTGTTCACCCATTCAAGTACTAGCCGCGTAATTATCGCATCAGAGACGTTCCACTACAGAGGAACAGACGCCCTAAATTATGAATCAATCGAAATATTTCAATATATTCTCTTTCTTCCTCAGATTTGCTCGTCTCTTTATGTTGAAATGGAGTGTTGGAGCGATTTTACTTTTTCTTGCATTGTTCTAATTCATAATGTTCTGATGTCCATGTCAGTTGAGCTTTCATCTGTCATATTTCCAGCCGGTAATACCGTCGACTCCTCGTGAAGTGCTATTAGCTCAACAAAACCAGGTCCTGATACAAGAGAATCAAGCTAAGTCAAACGAAGGTATAAATTATTATAACCTTTGGATAAATGAAAAAGCCGCAGGAGAAAATCTTGAAAAAGCTCAACTACAATAGCAAATGAATGGGTTGCAATTACAAGTTAAAAACTACGCCGAAACAACAAGCAGACAAAAAGAAATAGGATATGAAACAGACGAAGAAGAATTAGCCAGGGGAACAGAATGGGTGCTGAAAGAAAGCAGGAAAAAGAGGAAGAAAATGGATACCTCTCCAATGAAATCACCCATCGAACAAGCTCCTTCCAGCATCAAATACACTTCCAATATCCAAAAGGTGGTACCTAAAAAGCCTCCAGCACTCCATCCAATGATAGTAAGTAAAATAAAAAATTACAATGAACTTCAAAGACAGCTCAATGAAGACATCAAGTAACAATGATGAATAATGACCCAATAAAAATTAACGTCCAAAACGAAGAGGACTATAAAAAGGCAGTAGCAAAATTAGAAAACTACGAATGGCACTCATATGAAGATAAGAGAAATAGATCGTTAAAAGTAATGGTCAGAAGATTGCACCCAACGAGCCATCCAGACGAAATAGTTAAAGAACTACAAGACAGAGGATTTGCTGCGGTAAGTGCAGTGAACATATTGAAAAGAAGAAGATAAAACTCCACTTTCACTTTTCATGATTACATTTGAAAGCAAGGAAGACATAAAGAAAGTATTTGAGATAACTGAAATACAAAACCTGAAAGTTACAGTAGAGGCTCTGAGAAAATCGAACATTATTCCGCAGTGAAAAAGATGCCAACAGTTTGGACATACTATTAGATACTGCAGAAGAGAACCCAGGTGTGTAAAATGCACCGGAAAACATGGAACACCACAGGGTACAAAAAACACAGCAAATGGAGCTGCCAAATGTGTAAACTGCGGTGAATCCCATCCAGCAAGTTATAGAGGCTGTGAAGTAGCCAAAAAAATGCAAGAAATCAAGAACAAAACAATAAAAGCGAGAAAAGGAAAAAACGTCATGAAAGCAACAAGCGACCAAAATCCCCACGTGAGAGAGGGGAAAACATTTAGTCAAGCTGTAAGAGGAGAGGAACAAGTACCATCAACAAGTAATCAGGCCACAATCACTGAAATGTTATCCAATCTACTAGAGAGATTTGACAAACAAGACAAACTGACTGATATAATAACAAAGATTGAGAGCTGTAGCAACAGAGCTACAATCTCGCGGAAATGAATAGAAAATATCTACGAATAGCAGCATGGAATGCAAATGGAATACTCCAAAGAAGAGAGGAATTAGAAATATTCCTAACCACACAACGAATAGATATATGTCTAACCTCCGAGACTCGTCTAACTACACAAATGTATATAAAAATAAGAGGATATGTAATGTATCATACTATCCATCCACACGATGCAGCTCGCGGGAGGAAGTGCAGTAGTAATCAAAGAAACCTTACCACACTATGAGGATTTCAAATATAAAACTGAACATATCCGGACAACCACAGTAAAAATTGAAACTGTTCCATATAACTTCTCCATTTCAGCAATCTATTCACCTCCAAAATATACAATACACATAGATGACTATTTAAACTTTCTGCAGCATTTTGAAGGGCGCTATATCATAGGTGGCGACTATAACGCCAGAAACACAATATGGGGTTCTAGGCTAATCACAACAAAAGGTAGAAACCTACATAAAGCAGCATCTAGTCGAGGATGCGAGTATCATTCAACCGGAAAACCAACGTATTGGCCTACCAATCCAGATAAAATCCCTGACCTGCTAGACTTTTTTATTTCTAAAAATATCTCTGCTAATTACATCAAAATGGAGGAAGCGTATGACCTAACGTCTAATCATTCCTCCATAATAATGACAATTAGTGATAGTGAAAATATAATTATGAAGAATAGTAATCCAACATTAACAAACAAAACAACAAATTGGAAACATTTTAGAGAAGAACTAAAAAATATAATAGAACTGAATGTACCATTAAAAACAACAACTGGAATATGAAGTGGAAAAGTTTGTGGTAGATGTCCAACAATCAGCTTGGAATCATACAGTCGAGATTAAAAGAAAAATGTCTGGAAACAAGTACCCAAGAGAAATATGTGAATTAGTCAAGGAAGAAATGGCAAACTTCTAGAAACCCTAATGACAAAACAGTATCCAATAGACTCGTCCAACAGTTAAAAAGGGAAATACAAAAAATAAAAAACGATAAAGTTTGTTCATATCTAAACGAACTTACAGACGACAAGAATACAGAATACTCACTCTGGAAATCAACAAGAATACTTAAAAGGCCAATCACCCAAACGCCAGCAATTAGGAAAGAAGAGGGAGGTTGGCCAAAAAATAATATGCAAAAAGCAATTCTATTTGCAGAACACCTTGAAGGGATATTCCAACTTAATGAACTAGCATTAGAGAACTCTCTTGGAGGAAGACAATCAGCTGGAGAAAAATATATCAAATTGGTCACTACCAGAGAAGTAGCCGATGAAATATAAACAAACCGAATCCAAAAAAAGCGCCTGGATACGATCTAATCACAGGAGCAATATTAAAACAACTACCAAGAAAAGGCATTGTGAAACTCACTAATTTGATCAATGCAGTTTTCAGACTGAAGCATATTCCAAGGTTTTCGAAAATAGCTGAGGTGATTATGATCCTAAAACCAGCAAAAAACGCAAGCGAAGCTAAATCTTACAGGCCAATTTTCCTCTTACCTGTGATATCAAAACTCTTTGAAAAGCTATTTATGAAGAGACTTGAAATATTATAGAAGAAAATATGCTCATAGAAGACTACCAGTTTGGATTTCGTGAAAACATTCGACAATAGATCAAGTGCACAGGATCACAGACATAATCGAAAAAGTCTATGAAGAAAAAGAAGTATGCGCTGCTCTGTTCCTAGTCATAGCCCAGGCGTTCGATAAGGTCTGGCACGAGGGGCTCATGAAGGAAATGGAAAAAATTATCCCAAAACAATATGCAAAGATATTGGAATCTTACATAACAGATCGATTTTTCAGAGTTAAACAAGAAACTGAATACTCTGAACTGAAACAAATAAAAGCAGGTGTGCCACAAGGGAGCGTGCTTAGCCCAGTTCTATATCTACTATATACATATGACATACCAGGTATGAATGATATAAAAATTGCCACCTTTGCTGATGACACCGCTCTTCTTGCAACAGGAACAAATGTGGAAGAAGCTACTCAAAAGTTACAAAGAGCCACTAATCAATACAACGAATGGACCAAAAAGTGGAGAATAAAACTTGATGAATCAAAATCGGTAAACATAAATTTTACAAACAAAACGAATAATCAAAACATACCAATCGCAGTTAACGGAATGGAGGTACCATATGGAAACAGCAAAATATCTCGGAATAACTCTAGATGCTAAGCTAAGATGGAAGGAGCATGTAAAGAAAAAAAGGAAAGAGCTAGATACAAAATATAAAATATGTATTGGCTTATAGGTAGAAAATCGTAAATGTCAACACATAATAAATTGCTTATATATAAGCAGATTCTGAAACCTACTTGGACATACGGACTACAGCTTTGGGATTGTGCCAGTTCTACCAAAATAGCACCCATACAATGATTTCAAAACAAAGTACTCCATACTATTGTGAACGCTCCATACTATATTCGAAATGCAAATCTGCACAGAGACCTCAATGTACTAACAGTTAAGGAAGAAATTATGAGATATGCCCAAAACCACGAAGACAGGTTATATAATCATGTTAACATCGAGATGCTCCAGCTACTCGATCAACACAACTAAAGAGAAGATTGAAAAGGACGAAACCTTTAGACCTGGTGTAAGTGACAAGTGAAATTGTTGAAAGCAGAGCACAGTGATAAGTGAAAGCTCACAGTTAAGAACTGAGTTTTAAGGATTGTATATATAATTTAGGATAAGACAAAATTGCTGGTTGGTCGTTGTTCTCGACCAGGTGTAATACTATCTACTTTCCATAATAAAAATAAAAAATATTTTTTTTTTGTATCAAATTATTCCGAAATCCTATTGTTTTTATTCCTTCATTTTTTTGTCCTCTTCGTTTATTCTTATTACCTCATGCTTCTGTATATTGATATTTTTTCTTTTTTTTTTCTCTTCCGCCTTATATCTTATTTTCAATCAGCCTAATCTTTGTTGTACAGCTCTGCTTACTACACGCTCTAGGCCAGCTCGTTTATCTTCAACCATTGCCAGTGCAAGGTTGATTACTCCCATCTTACGTCTGATGTCTTGACGAATAACGTATCAGTTTGCCAAATTTGGTTAAACGATATTACTCTTCCAGGGATTGATGAAAAAATTGAAATTGAATTCTCCTATTAACATCTGAATATTAATTAACATACTGAATAAGTGAGCATTAGCCTACCTTAAAGCATTATAAGTATTCATGTTTGAATCATTGATTTTATTTTATTTTTGATATTATAATACGCACAGAGAAACGTTTAATAACTCTATTTTTATTCCAATATAAATGTTATATAGAGAACGGAGAAGAGAAATGCATGACTCGTATATCCTCATATTTTTGTATAAATCGATTCGTAGAGAATTGAACTAATTTAGATGTTATTTATAACGCACGAACAAAAAATGATATAAGCTTTCATTCAAATCTAATTGACATTTTAATAGTATTTTGCGGCTTATATGAAAGGTTTGAAAATTACAGGTGAGAATGATAGTGTGTAATTTATCTATACGCATAATTAATAAGTACGATTGATCAATACACGTAATTGAATTGTATCGTTCAAATAATTAGCATTTCGTCACCCTAATATTACAAAGTGGTTTGTAGCATTGTTGCTATTTTGAGAAAAAACGATTTACAAGGCTGTTCAAAGTGGTTAACTGATAAGCACTTGATTTGAATTTTTTACAAAAAATACACCAATTTGAAATAATTAATTTATTTAAAAAAACATAGAACTCTGGTATTCCCTAACCTAACAGTTTTTCTGAACGTTGTAACATAGAACTTTGGTACTTCAGAACTATTTTACTCAAAATTATTCATAGTATCTATTTTTGCTTAAAAATAGTCTCATAATATTGCCTATCAATCTCAGGAATCCATTTGATCATGGGTTTAATGACATCCACTTTTGTTTGAGGGAGTGCAGCAGTGCTGTCACACTTTTTCAGCTCCAATCGAATGAGCGTTTCAGGTTCTGATGCAACGTGTTGTTTTCTACGGAGATTTCGTTGATGTAAACTTACGACTTTGAACACGTTAGATTCTTCATTAAAAGAATCTTTACATTTCAGCTCAAAAAAGCTTCTTGAGAACTGCAAACATACGACCTTTGAAAATCAAATCAAAATTATTATTAGATGTATTTACCATTTAAAACAACTTGTAATACAATCTCGAATGCTGTCCTTGAGAATGGAAATAAAGATATTCCGAAAGCTTGGAAAATAGTGTAAAGAGTACTCATTTTACAATTTTGCCGCTTCCCCAATATTCCTGTCCTTGTACATTATTATTCGGCAAATATCTACTATAACTATATATATATATATATATATATATATATATATATATATATATATAAATTACTAGAAATATTTGCCAACTCAGTAACGGAGACGATTTATTTGGGGATGTGGCAATAAAATACCAGAGAGTACTCTTTTTAAAATATATTCCAAGCTTTCGAATATAACATATTCATTCTCAAGGACTGAAAATTATTAGGATGGTCAAATTATAAAATAAATTAATGTTAAAATTTACTTACATTATTTAAACGAGGATGTCGGTATAATTGTAAAAATAGATAAAAATTAAATTTTATAATTGACATAAACGTTCATTACATATTAAACTCAAAAAACAATATGACATTCAATATGACATTAAACAAAAATTTTAATCTATAAAGGTCTGTTCGAATAAAGTTAATTTTGATTGGAATTTGAATTTTGTAAAGATTGTTTTTCAAAATCTAAGAGATAGGCATACATCACACTAAGGTTATTCAGGTCTGTTTTTTTATTAATGCAATTATTTTCTTGTGAAATAAATGCGGTTTCTAAAAATAGACGTTTTTTATAATTTTTTTTTTTCTGTGATTAATACTTTGGCTGTATCAATTTTCAGTAAAATCAAAGATAAAACACCGATAAATAAATTAACTAACATAGTTTATGAAATTCCTTGCTTGAACTGTGATAAAAAATACATTGGTCATACTAAAAGGACATTAACCAATCGAATTTCCTCTCACAAAAGCGATAGTAAATTGTATCCTGATAGATGTGCCCTCGCTGAACACGCATTTTATGAAGACCATTCAATTGATTATCAATCAGCCAAAGTATTAATCACAGAAAAAAATTATAAAAAACGTCTATTTTTAGAAACCGCATTTATTTCACAAGAAAATAATTGCATTAATAAAAAAACAGACCTGAATAACCTTAGTGTGATGTATGCCTATCTCTTAGATTTTGAAAAACAATCTTTACAAAATTCAAATTCCAATCAAAATTAACTTTATTCGAACAGACCTTTATAGATTAAAATTTTTTGTTTAATGTCATATTGAATGTCATATTGTTTTTTGAGTTTAATATGTAATGAACGTTTATGTCAATTATAAAATTTAATTTTTATCTATTTTTACAATTATACCGACATCCTCGTTTAAATAATGTAAGTAAATTTTAACATTAATTTATTTTATAATTTGACCATCCTAATAATTTTCAGTCCTTGAGAATGAATATGTTATATTCGAAAGCTTGGAATATATTTTAAAAAGAGTACTCTCTGGTATTTTATTGCCACATCCCCAAATAAATCGTCTCCTATATATATATATATATATATATATATACTAAACCCTTTTTATACCCGAAGGTGTAAGGTTGGAAATCTATTTCTCCTTTCCATAAATAAAATTGCTCCATTGTTTCTTGTTTTTTGCCATCTTTTTGGCTTCTTCCCAACTTTTCCCTCTTTTTTCCAATATTTCAGCAACCACTTGGTTCCAAGTTTTCTTTGGCCTTCCTCTCTTCCTTTTTGTAGTTGCTCGCGCTTCCCAAACATCTTTTACTGGCCTGTTGTTCATTCTTACTAAATGACCAAACCATTTAAGTTTTTGGTTGTCTAGCAAGTCAAGAATCGATTCAATTCCAAGTTCACTTCTAACGTCCTCATTCCTAACTCTGTCTCTCCGTGTTATTCCCTTAGCCCTGCGCAAGTATCTCATCTCCATTGCTTGTATTCTACTCTTCGATTTCTGCGTCAGTATCCAGCTTTCACTTCCATAAGTGAGAATTGGTCGATATACTGTCTTGAACACTGTCATTTTCGTATTCCTACTTATTTCTTTTTTACCAATGAATGCTCTAGACAAGGAATGATAGAGTTTTGAGGCATTAGTGATCCTTTCATTCAATTCTTCATCTTCGCTTCCATTTCTGTCGATCTTAATACCAAGATATTTATACAAGTCCACTTGTTGAATTTTTTTCATTTTGTAGCCTTATGTCAATTTCTGTGTTTGTTATTCCGGTAGTCATGACTTTTGTCTTCTGTACATTTACTTTTAGATTTCTTTTACCGAGTTCTCTTTCCCATATTTATAAGTTTTTTTGGAGGTCATCTTCGCTCGGTGCACAAATCATAACGTCATCTGCAAAAGCACATTCAGACAGGTTGATGGGTTTCAGTCTATTATAGCCTATGTGGATCTTTTTAGTATGTTTTTTCGTAGCCTTGATAATATCGTCCATTATTATAATAAAAAGTAAAGGACTTAACACTCCTCCTTGTCTAAGTCCGTCATTTACTCTAAATTTATCGGATTCTAAGTTATTTTTCCTGACATAGCTATAAATGTTTTCGTACATTCTTTTAATTATTGCTGAAAGGCTCTTCGGAATCCCTCTTTTGTCTAAGCTATCCCATACTGTTTTTTGTGTGACTCTGTCAAAAGCCTTTTCAAGGTCTAGAAATGCAATATATTTATCTTTAGTTTTTGTCTTTTCAATCATTTGTTTTATTGAGAAAATATGGTCTTGTGTGCTATGACCTTTCCGGAAGCCGCTTTGTGATCCATCTAGTTGCCCTTCCGTTAAGATTCGCAATCTCTTTTCTAAGATAATTTCATATAGCTTGGAAACCACGCTTAGTAATGTGATGCCTCTATAGTTAGTGCATTCTGTTGGATCCCCCTTTTTATGTATGGGCAGTATTATTCCTATTTTCCAGTCCATAGGTACTTGAACACATTTCCAGGCTTCATTAAATACTATTAGAAGTAGTTGCCTTCCTTGTTCTCCTAAGTTAATTATCATTTCTGGTGTTATTTTGTCGTGTCCTCCTGATTTTCCTCGTGTTATCTTTTTAATTGCCTCATCTAGTTCTTCGATTAATATAGTTCCCATCTGTTCATCGTTAACTTGAGTTTCTTGGTTTATCTCATTTCTGTATTCCTCATGTGTGTCTTGGTTTAAGAGTTCTTGGTAATATTGTTTCCAGCACTGCATTATTTCTTGATCACCAGTTACTATTTCTTTCTTCTGATTTTTTACTTGTGTAAGTTCAAAAGATTTGTTGTTCTTCAGATTTTTTAATACTTTGTAAAACAACTTTTGGTTTCCTCTGTGGCCATTTTCCATTTTTACACCAAAATCCTCCCAAGTTCTTCGTTTTGCTTCTTTAACCATATTTTTTACTTTTGTGTTCTGTTCTTTGTATTTCTGTAGGCTGACTTCGGTTTTCGTTCTTAAATAATTCTTCCATAGATTCTTTTTTATTTTTACTTGTTCCTTGATTTCTTTTGTCCACCATTTTGTTTGCTTCCCATTCTTTACTATAATTATTGTTCCACATACTTCTTCTGCTGTGTTTGGAATCATATTTTTTGTCATATCCCATAGTTCTTCTATACTTTTGTTTTCTCCTTCTTTTATTAAATCAATAGCTCTACTTTCTGTCTGTTTAGTATATTTTATTGCTACTTGTTTTTCTGCGAGTCTGTAACTCTTTGTTATCATTTTTGGTTTATTTATCTTGCATATTCTGTCTTTGTTTGGTTTTTTTATTTTAATTTTCATTTTAGCTTCTAATAGATAATGATCGCTATTTATTTCTCCTGACTCTGGTATCTAGTATTTCCTTTTTGTTTTCTCTACTTATTAACAAGTAGTCAATTACTGCTTTTTCGTTTCTTGACTGCATTACTCTCGTGTACATATGAATTTCTTTATGATCTATGTTTTTTTTTATTTAAATGATTTTTGTAGGCTCTTCCCTCCTCTTCTTTAAACCTATTTTCTGCTTTTTTTACTTTTATTTCTTCGCAAGTATCGCACCTATCTTTTCGTGGTTTATGAATGAAATGCTATGTTAAAACAATTACAAAATATTTTTCTGTATATACAAAAAGAGAACGGAGATTTTTCTTTATCATTTGCATATTGTAAATACATTTCATACAACTTTTTTTATATTCAGTTCGCTTTCTAAATACTCCTTATTGCTTGTCTTACGACAATAATGAGATTCTATTCGAGGTAACATGTTAATATGCTCTTTGACAAAATCCGTTATGCTTCCCTTGGGTACTCTCCTGTAAAGTATTTGTGGGAGTTTTATTTTTATGCACCGTATATTGGTAATTGGTTTTTGACTTATACATAATGTTCCACAATAATACGGCTTGCATACTTGAATTTTCTGCCCATTTAACGTGAAATACTATTCTTGGTTCTTTCCTTTCCTTCTTCTGTACGGAATGTCAACTTCAGTGCTGTTTAAAATATAGTGTTTCTTCTCTACAGCAGAAAGAGAATAATAGTTTTTGAAAATTGCATTTCTTTGCTCGTCGGTTATTTTCCGAGAACACTGATAAAAGCAATTTTGGACACAATCTATTTTATTTTTATTTATTTGGCTGCCACTGCCTTTTTCCTGTAAGGAATATAATCAAGGCCCTGATCAAATCTTGTCTTCTTTTGTTACATGCCCACTCTGAACTATTCTTTTTCCGTTTTCGTGTCAATTTCTTTTTTCCTTCTTCCAACAATTCTTCTTCAGACTCTATTCTTTCTTTTCTAGCAACTGTGAAACTTTTACAAATTTCTCCTTCAGTAACTTCCGGGAAATCTGTTGATACTTCCTTCTCATCCGTTCTTTGTAAGAGAGTCAAAACACAACTAGGATTCCTTCTAAAAAATTAATCTGTTTTGTTACCACCACCATCATTATTATGTTATATTTTGATGTTACCTGTTTAAATCAGTTTCCAAAATTAAAGTAGAATTACCAGCCATTGAGTTGATATCTAATTTAGTATTGAATTTGTTGCCTGTAGTTTTTAAAATACCAATATTCTTTTTATCATCTTTAGTATATTCCGTTGAACAACTGGGCAGATTACTAAAAGCCAAAAAAATAACATTCTTAAAGCTTACTTTCTTTGTTTTCAAAAATACTGTACTTTTTTTTCGAAGGCAACTTGTGGAATCGAACTGGAGTCACTTTCACCTAACCTAACTTGTACAATAAAATCTTACTTGGTTAAATTTTTTGATGTTTTTTGAGGTGGAATGTATTCTTTATCTCGGTCACAGTCATAGCCGTGACCATCACTTATATCACTATCACCTATTACTTAAAATTTTCAAAATAAAACCGGAGCACATTCGCATGAACCTGTTACTCCAACACTGTAGACAAACTAACATAACCTCAAAAATATTATAAAAGGTTGTATATTACAACATAGAACCCTGTAATATTTTTTTGACCATATATATTTTTATTACAAAGGTTCATGTTTAACATGCACCTTTGTTATACACAAAATAAATAAATATTTTTTAACATACACCCTTGATTTTCTGTTGTTAACTAAGGTTCTATGTTAGCTAGAAGATCCTTTCCAAGCTTAAAATACCTATAGTAATTGCTCCATAAAACTTTGTTATACTGAAAATCAGAAAAATCTAAAAATGTCACATACAACCTTGTAATATCAGGGTGACGATTTATTAGCAATTTAGTCTACAAGATGTACACACTTCCCTTTGCAAAATAAATTTTGTACGTTTTCATAAAAAGAAATAACTACTCCTCAATGCAGTCATTGAATAACACTCCTTGGAAAAACTTTTCCACTCCAATCCACGTTTTCAGTTGAAATGTTATTTAATATGCAACGGGCGTTAATCTTAAATAAAATTGTCCGACTCACGTTTTTCTAGATCACTTTGTAATTTTGAAGATTAATATGTCTAGGTTTAAAAGTGCACTCATCTGAGAACAAAATTTTAATGGGTTCACATTGTTATCTAATAATTCCATAATTTTTCCACTAAAACAAGTACGTGCAGTTATTTATTTCATTAGATAGAATTTTATTACATTGGGATATAGGCCGAATTTCCGTGAAGCAGGTGAGCAGCATCGATTTCTGATCGTATGCTATCTATCAATCATCTGCAGACCTGTTAATTTGGTCATTCATGTTAAATATACCATGCATCTAAATTGCAGTTAACGAAAATCGAAGGACAAGTATAACACTGACAAATACTGTTATGTATCACATAATTTGTTAAGGCGCTTCAAAACAAACATACAACAATGTAATAGTTTCCTTACTTTCTCATTATCAAGAAATGCGTATATTCGTATGAATTGTGACTATTGAAATATTATGATGTAAAAGCAAAGAAAAATTAAAAAAAGACCAATCAATGTCTTAGGTTCAGTTTTTAAGAGAGGTTTCAAGACATATTATTATGGAAGGAGCTGGAACAACGCTTGTGTGCAACCTGTAGCGCATAGCGCTTCATAGCAACTAACTGAACTAACAAACCCCGCCTCCCACTACGAAACCTGTTAAGGTGGATTTCCACAGATCCGTCATTCGATGTCCGATTTTTAGTCATATCACGTCGTATCGGATGAATGCCAATGTCCATGGTTTGGAAACAATTGCACGTTTTAGTAACAAAGATAGTGACATATCACTTTTAAAGTTAAATGTGTTACAGGTCATTCTTAAATAATTAAGATATTTTCATCGCATTTCTTGAACCAAATTATAAAATGCTCCTTAAGATTTTCTTTTTTTTGTAAAAGTCTCTTATCCAAAATCTTGGTAGATTTCTTTTCTTCCTCCTATTTCTAAACACAATTGCAATTAACAGCAAACTGTTCGTTGGTTTTAATCGTCTTTCATTATAATTATTAATATTCATTCTGAAGTAATATCCCATATATCCAAAAAAAAAGCAGATCATGGCAAGTTAAATCAGATCCGATGACGGATAAAAGTTGAACATCTTTCAACTTTTTTCCATGGCGGACGTAAGTTAAAACTTTCGGACAAATATTTGGCGGCTTGTCAATTTTGAATTTTTCTAACAATCACAAAAGTTTCGGGATGATCGTATCGTCGGATGACGTATCCGTGGAGATACACCTTTATTTTTTACATTATTTTGATTTGACGTTGGTCGTTGCAATTTTTACATTTTTATTTGATCGACTCTTACGTGCTCACTTAATTTTATCATTAGTCAGGATTCATTATCATTTATCATAAGTAAGTTAAAAAGTAGATTTTTTATTTTGTATACTTCAGGTTAGGTTTAATAAAATAAACGAAATATTATTTTTTTAAAGGTTTTTTTTGCAAGTAAGAATGATGATTACCCAAAAGTTCATGATCCGAAATAATATGTAGGTAAAGTACGACCAGAGATTAAGAAGGTCATAAATCACCCAGCACTTGAGTTATCAGCAGGCGGTCGAGTCTTCGCAGAGTAGTACCTGCCCTAGCCATCAAATTTTATTTTATAGGTAGGTATAATGATATTGGGTTGAGATATTTATTTAGAAAAATGGCTTGAATTTAATTGAGAATTGTTTATGTATATATTATAATATATGATATATAACACAAAAACATTTATAAACATCACGATAATGAATGCGATTGTTGTTCAGAAAGTTTATAATATTTAGGTTGTTTAAAATTAAATTTAATATACACACACTTGTGAAGCTACTGTTTTTTGCATATAAGTATATGTATATAAGTTGAAGGTATTTATAAACAAAATTACTTACGAAGATCAGTTTCGCTTTCACTGTCGTCATCCAAATTGATAATAAACTTTTCTTTGGGAATTTTTTCTATATCCATTATGACTTTTCCACCCTTTTAATATGAGAAACACACTTGGCCTAGCTGCAATCAGGAATGTCTGCAGTTTCTGTTTGAATAAGAGCTACCACAGTTGAACTTGAGGATGGAGAAGTATTATTTCTTCGAATTGCTGACTTAAGCTGATGCCATATATATTCAAATGGGATGAACATACAGTGATAAGAAGGAAGTCTGAGCACCGCATGTCCCAAGCTTTCAGTCAATGAATCACAAAAATATTTCTTCTTTATCGTTTTTTGTGTACTTTTTCTCATAGCACATATCATTATTCAACATTTATTCTTGTATAGAGGCTTTGGTGTCATTTGAACATGGTGATTTATCTAGTCTTCGACTGCGGTATTATCGTCATGGATGATGATAATCATCCATGACGATAATACTGTTGGGAAGAATATTTGGTATGGGTTTATTTTGCAGTCAGTCTTCAAATAATTCGGCTCTAGTGTCATCATGATAATCGACTGAAGAGTCCTTAATATTTTTTACCGATAAAGACAACGCATTTGGTATAAAACCATTTTCGGTTCCTGCGTGAATTATCGTAATGCGTTTTCCTTTATTAGACGGCGTATTAGTTTGGCACAAGTCAGATGAGTTTACCCAACTTTTGTTTGGAATTTCGTGTGTATCGAGCCAAGTTTTATCCAAATTCACTACTGTTCTGCCATAGGTATTCTCTATATTCGTTTATTACCAATAAATATTCAAATCTCCACTTCTTAAGACGCACAGATTCCATAATGATTTTTATCTACGACCACCATTAAAATTAAGCATTTACAAACTCATATAAATACGTGAAATTACGTTTTATACATACGTCTAAATTTTGAAAAAATGGTCAATAATTATAAAAACTGTCAAAAATGGTCAATAATTGTTGAAAATTGTCAAAATTTTTGAAAAATGGTCAAAATTTTTGAAAAATTGTCAAAAATGGTCAATAATTGTCAGAAACTGTCAAAAATTGTTAAAACTTTGAAAAAATGGTCAATAATTATAAAAAACTGTCAAGAATGGTCAATAATTCTTAAAAATTCTCAAATTTTTTGAAAAATTGTCAAAAATGGTCAATAATTGTCAGAACTTGTCATAAATGCTCAATAATTGTTAAAATTTGGAAAAATGGTCTAAAATGGTCAACATTTTTGAAAAATTGTCAAAAATGATCAATAATTGTCAAAACTGTCAAAACTGTCAAAATTGGTCAATAATTTTCAAAAAGGTCAATAATTGTTAAAATTTGAAAAAATGGTCTAAAATGGTCTAAAATGGTCAAAATTTTTGAAAAATTGTCAAAAATGATCAATAACTGTCAAAACTGTCAAAATTGGTCAATAATTGTCAAAAATGGTCAAAAATTGTCAAAATTTTTGAAAAATTATCAAAAACGATCAATAATTGTCAAAATTGGTCAAAAATTGTCAAAAATGGTCAATAATTGTTAAAATTTGGAAAAATGGTCAATAATTGTTAAAATTTGAAAAAATGGTCTAAAATGGTCAAAATTTTTGAAAAATTGTCAAAACTCAAAATTGGTCAATAATTGTTAAAATTTGAAAAAATGGTCAATAATTGTCAAAAATGTTCAATAATTGTCAAAAATTGTCAAAATTTTCGAAAAATGGTCAAAAATGGTCATTTTATTGTGTATAAGAAGCAAGCTTCTGTCGGCGCTCACCTTTTTTTTTGGATTGGTGTAACACTAAAAGAATTAAAAATTAGACAGAAAATGTTCTTATTGCATATTTCTCGGAAAAGTCAATGGAAATCATCAACGTTATGGTCCCATTATTCAATGTTGAAAACTACCACACATTTAAATTTAAACATTGATATAAGTAAATTTCATAAACTTATTACCTTCATAAAACGACAATCAGAGAGCCATAAACCAAAAAAATCAAAAATTTTCACAAGGGAACAGATTTTGGATTTTATAAATGGAGCACCAGATAATGAATTTCTTATGATGAAGGTAGGCAATAATTGAAACACAATTATTAAAAAGAGAGGTTATGTAATATATAAGTAAGGGAAAGTATTTTTAATGTGGTTGTAGATAAAACATTGTATGATACTCATGCGTGAATTACTTTCGCGCACTCGTTGCGAAAAAAGGCACTAGTTACGCTCGTGCCTTTCATTTTCGCAACTCGTGCGCAAAAGTATCACTTCACGCACTTGTATCATAAATAACTATTCTGCTACTAGTGAGTTTTTTTTAAATTAAAATCCGTTTTGTAAAAGTCTCTTTGCAGCACTGGATACCAGTTCAATTCTTTTTAAGCCGTTGCAATAAAATATCTGACGTAGGCACAATTGGCTCGTTATACAAGGCATATATTGTTCTTCGAATTATATCTACATCACAGCCATTTAATTTCCTTGATCCACCAGAGTCTTTTCGTTTCTTTCTTTTTAAAATAGGGTTACTTACTATTTCAAACACTGTGGAATACGGTGTTTTTGTTAAAGAAGGACTTTCTTGCACAGCTTGATCCTTGGATATTCCACGGTTCAGAAGGGAAGTATAAACATTTAATATAATTTGTTTCCCATGAGGGTGTAGAATTTGTCGACTAGTGGTACTACGACACCCAGTTGAAGTACTACCTTCAGGATGAGTCCTTGGACGCCACATTTTTCACGACACAAAAATCGAATAGACACAACTGACAAAACGAAATATTAGGTAGGTAATGACGAAATGTTTAACTTTCCCTCTTTTATTTCTGAAATTGGAAAGCGGTCAGTTCTTAAAACAGTCTTGTTTTCCAAATCTGGTTGGTAATTTACTTTTTTTACTAGCGTGCGGAAAAGTTCACTTTTCCGCACTCATTTTAGTGTTGAATGAGTCACTTTTCCGCACTAGTCACTTAGTGTCACTTTGAATCACCGTAGCAACAAAGAAAAAATAAACCTGTCAGTCAAAACACTACCTTGTCAAAACCAATTTTACCGTCGCTGCTTTTTCTAGAAGATAATTTTTCATGGATTCTTCAGACGAAGATTTGTCAGTCGGTTTTGGAAGCGGCTAGAACTGCAAACTTGGATCTACTACCATCAAAATCCCGTTATAGGTATGAAAAGGAATATATTTTGTTTGAAAACTGGTGCCAGAATAAGGGAATTAAAACTTTTAAAGAAGACGTTTTTTGGCTTATTTCGCTGAAATTTCCAAAACATGCGAGCAAAACACTCTTTGGTCCGAGTACTCAATATTAAAAAGTGTAATTAAACTCAAAAAAGACATCGATTTAAGCAAGTTTTTCAAGGTCACGGAATATATAAAAAAACAAAACATTGGATTTAGACCAAAAAAGGCAAAAATTTTCTCAAAAGAAGAAATTTTTAAGTTTATAAATGAAGCGCCTGACGAAATTTATCTTCATATAAAAGTCGCTACGATTTTTGGTTTGGCGGGCACATGTAGGCAAGAAGAATTAACAAAGATGTCTTTAGATCTTATTGATAACAAAGGAAATATTTTATTGATAAATATCTCAGACACAAAAAAACACTCTTTCAGAAGCTTTATGATTTCTGAGGAAGCTGAAAATGAAAAATTTCTCAAATTTGTTCAGAAAGTATGTGAGTTTAAGAAAGCCTGAAACCCCACATAAGCGATTTTTCGTGAAATATAAGAAAGGAACTTGCACTGTACAATGTATCGGAATAAACACCTTCGGAAAAATGCCATCAGAGATTGCAACTTATCTGAAGCTTCCAAATCCTCAATTGTATACGGGCTACAGTTTCCGATGTTCCGCCGCCACAATGCTTGCAGATTCCGGAGAAGGAATAACAAATATTAAACGCCTCGGAGGTTGTAAATCTTCTAGCGTCGCAGAAGGTTATGTAGAAAGCTCACCAAGTTTCCAAAAGGGCCTATCGAATAAAATATTAAACTTCAGTGACGCTGTCGCTGGCCCTTCCACTAGTCAGCAGCTGTCGCCAGTAAAGCCTTCCAAAATGACCTCTTCCAACCAAGTTCCCATCGCCACGGTTGCAACAATTAGTGCTGAGAAAGCAGTGGAAAACCGAAATCTGACTTCATTGGAAAATATTTTAGCCTCTGCAATTAATTTGCAGAGGAGTTCGGCCACCACTTTCCGCACTTGTTAGGTAAACTACTATTTTCTACTACCGTAGGTAAAGTACGTACTTTAGGCACACTTTCGAGTGCGTAAAACTTTACTTTACGTACTAGTGCGTAAAGAAAAAGTTTCAATTTGTATGCAGCTAGGTATACCTAGACTTATAAAAATATAGGTAGGTATAATAAACGGATATTAAATCGGAGTTTTTTTTTAAACCAGAGATTGAAACATATAGAATTTAGTAAAGTACATCTAATAATTATTAGTAAATAATTATTGGGTACTGGAAAATAATAGAATAGGGTGCATAGGTGGTTATCTATAAGTTGGCTGTGAGTGACTGACATTTCTTCATGCATTGAATCTGACATTTAAAATTTAAATTGAGATATTGCGACTATACCTAGGGTAAGCAAAAGTATTTATATTTAAGTATTGAACATTTTTAGGAAACTATGATGTTATTTTAGATTCTTTTTTTAGTAAACGGAATAGGTAGGTACATATAATTATAAAGATGGATTCCTCTGACGATCTCTCAGAAGATTATTTCGCAAATACACCACCAAACATATTAGACGTAGCACATAATGCTTCTAATGATTTATTGCCCCAAAAATATGTCAATTTATTTTTACTTATATTCAGTATCCGAACAAATTATCAACAGTAAAAGAAAATATATATAAATCTTCAGTTTTTTTTTTAAATTTCGGTAGTAGAAAAAATATTGTATGCAATTCGTGTGTAAACTCCCTTTTTTGATTCATGTGATAGTCAATACAATATTCACATTCGTCAAAACAGGGTTACTTTACACATTAGTTGCATAAATAACTATTGTAACGGTAAATAGACCATTATCGCTATAATCTTGTTAATAGGCCATTAGTACTGAAAGTCTGGTGGCCAGGTGAGTAAATTTCATTATTTACACACATTTAAACATATCCTTCTTACTAAGGGTTCTAAATCAACCTTAGGAGATTTTTATTATCAAATAAATTTAAATACACAACTGTCAACAAAAGCCAAAAATAATGGACGGCGTACTATTATTAAAATGCCAAACTATTTCATGAAATATTTTAATCCGGACCTGGGAATCTTTTATTGCTTATCTATATTTCGAACAATAGGTAATAATGAGGGTCGTCGGCTGATATTGATTTACGACCTTCTTAGATCTCTGGTCGTACCATACTATATATTCAGGGTGTTTCCTGAGTAATCTAAAATATTGTGGTAGGCGCTTCGTCACTACACTTTAAGACGAAAAGTTCTTATAAACATGTGAGATGAGTCTTGTCGATAATGAGATACAGGGTGTTGAATTGTTTGTAATAAATGAGCCCTGTCTGTAAGTGAAATTAATTTTTCCTGGTGACGCTACTGGATTTTAGAAGTAATACGAAAGAACATGCTTATTCTAAGTGGCCTTTGGCATAATGTTGACAAATACTGTGTCAAACCTAAAAACCAACGCAAAAAACGAATAAGAAATTTTTATCATACGGATTTTTTGTGTTAAGTTAACAACGTTGCCTGCGTTTACTAATGCTGAAATGGCTAATATGCACTTTTTGTATGGATTAGCGAATGGTAATGCCTTAGAGGCTAGACGTATGTATGCCCAGCGTTATCCAAATAATCGTTTACCATGTTCTGATAGGTTTACCAAGATACATATTCGTTTACAAGAAACTGGAACTTTTGCTAAATCAAAGAATATTATTGGAAGACCCAGAAATGTGAGAACTCCACAATTGCAAAAACCAGATTCTTCTGACCAGCATCCAGAAACGAGTACCAGAAAAATTGATGATGAAGTAAATGTTAGTAACAGAACTGTTTGGAATATTCTAAAAGATAATTTATTGTATCCATATCACGTTCAACGTGTTCAACATTTGCTACCTACTGACTATACCTTCCGTATACAATATTGCCAGTGGATTTTAAATAAAATCGCAAACAATCCCAATTTTGCTGCCAATATTCTGTTTCCGGATGAAGCCAACTTTTCAAGACATGGCATTATGAATTATTTTCAAAAAGACCACATATGGGCAGATGTAAGTCCACATGCCATACATGTAAAACTATTCCAACAAACACTTTCGGTCAATGTTTGGCTTGGCATCATCGAAGATTATTTAATAGGACCATTTTTCCTTCCTGCACGGTTGACCGGTGAGACATATCTTCATTTTCTAGAAAATGAACTTCCAGTTCTTTTGGAAGATATACCTCTTATTACTAGAAGGCGCTTGCGGTTCATGTATGACGGTGCTCCTCCACATTTTGCAGTGATTGTACGCGAGTTTTTAAACAACGCTTTTCCAGACCATTGGATCGGACGAGGATCTCCACACCCGTGGCCCCCTAGGTCAACTGGACACAATCCTCTGGATTTTTGTGCGTGGGGATATCTAAAATCGCTCATTTATACAACCCCGATATTAAACTTAGGAGATCTTCAAAATCGTATCATACAAGGCTGTAATGTTATTCGTAACAATCCTGGTATCTTCGAACGTATTCGGTAATCCATTAGACGTCGAGCAGATGCTTGTATTTTGGCTGGAGGTGCACAATTTGGAACATATGCTCTGAAATGTACTATTTTTTCCTTTATGTTTAACACATGTTGTTGCTTCTAATAAAATAATAAAACCATTTAACACTTTATATCTCATTAACGACAAGACTTATCACACATGTTTATAAGAACTTTTCGTCTTAAAATGGAGTGACGAATCGTCCACTACAATATTTTAGATTACTTAGGAAACCCCCTGTATATTAATGTGTTTTAGGATGTACTTGTAGACAGTAGACATTACTTATGTTATGTGAAAAAATGCTTCAATTATTTAATATTTTGAACATTGTATTTGTGTGCTCTGTTGATGTGTGCTTCAAGATGCCTCCAGGTAGATTGGTATAAGTGTGTACACCTCGACCAAATTCATTTCAACTCTGAGATGCGCAAACAAAGAAGAGAGACCGTACTATTTCAGTGCCGCAAAATAAACGCATGTACACTCGGCGGAGAAAGTTTAGTTAGTTAAATATTACCTAAATAAAATCCTGAGAATTTGGTAATAAATTCCATTTTAGTTATTAACTGTGTAAAATGTGGATTTCAATTTATATTTCTGAATCGAAGTAGCTTTTACATGAGGAAAATACACAACTAAATAGAATTCGATTTTTAATAAGTTTATTAAAAATCGATTAAGTTTAATTTCTACTGTACTAACATTGTTACAATTACAATTGTTTCGCAATACAGTGTTGTCAAAGGATCGATTGAATTACAAACTAAATATTAAATATTGTAGATATTTAAAATGACACTGGGTACGCATAAAACCGAAATTTATTCCACATAGACATTTTTAAAATTGTTTACCTGATCAAATCCAATTAGGAAATTTTCCGCTATTGTAGCTGTATACAAAAAGATGTCTGAACTTTCTGAAACTGAAATACACTAAAGAAAGCAGCCTATAGCCAACAAATAATATTCACAATACTACATTAACATCAGTTTTAAATTACACACAATCTAAACGTCTATTCTCTTTATTTACAGTATGGAGACACCGTTTAAAACAAATTTGTCACTCACTATCACTGTTTTCACTCTCAGAACTTACAATATCATAATCATCATCGTCATCGGAATCGTCATCTCCAAGATTAATAATAATTTGATCTATTACTATATCTAAGGCTGGTTACAAGCAGAGAAACTCTTTTTCACATTTGAGCGCATGTTGGCAGCGACTTTGCCATTCTAGTGGTGGAAAATTGTCAAAAAATTCATTACATAGCTTTTCCACATCTGACAATTTAAACGTGATGTTTTTACTTCCAACGTATTGTTTAAGGGATGCCCAAACAAGTTCAATTGGGTTAAGGTCAGGGTGATAAGGTGGCAATCTCAAAGTATTATGATTATGATTATGATTCTAAGATTTTGTAAACTTCGTACGTTTTAAATCTTGGCTTATATATTTTTATAATGTTATATAATTCAACTTTCAACATGTCATCTGCAAATGTGATGTTTCTGCTTCGTAACCACTGCTTCATTTCATCTTTTCGACTTGCGGATTTAGGCGATTTTTCACACTGCACATTGTGATATGGTGCATTGTCAATAACCAGCACACTACGAGGGGGTGAATTTGGTATAAGTTTAGTCTCAAGCCATTTCTTGTAGTTGGTAAAGTTCATATCATCATGAAAATCACCCGACTTACTTTTTGACTTAAATATAAGTGATGCATTTGGTATTAATCCTTTTCCCATCCAGCCCCTTAGACACTGGTTTTCGTGGCCCTTCGTTACTATTATCAGACCAAGCTTTTTCATGAGTGTGGGAGGAATGAATATATGTTTCGTCCATATAGATAATTGGTCGACCCTCCTCACGGTATTGTTTTATGGTTTTTAAAAACCCTGTCCTCAATTGTCTAATGTCATGTCGCTCCATTAGTAATGTTCGGTTTGTTTTTATTTTGCGCCATCGAAAACCTATACTATGTAAGATCTTACGCAAACTTTCTCTACCACCAGTAAACTCGCTGTCTTATTCAACTTTTCGGAACAAGCGTTTCAGAGTAGGTGCTGTTTTTTCTTGTACATACCAATTGTGGACAATTCCTCGTAAAATTCTTGTATCTATATCATCTATTTTTGTCTTTTTCGGTGTTTTACCTTTATTATGTTTTGTACTGAATGACAGAGCTTCACCCTTATCAATATTTTTACTTTGCTTAACTATAGATTTGACAGTGCTTAGGCTAATACCGACTGCTTGTGCAACCCTTTCCTGTATTTTAGATGAAGGAACCAATAACTCACCACGTTGTGCCTCCAATGTCATAAATTTAAAAACATCATGACTATTTCACGACATTGTGCACTCAAAATCTTGTGTTTTACAAGCGACTTAAATTCCATATTAAAATTCCTACGCGGATTGTACCACTATGAGTTCAAATGGATCTTTACAGTGCAATGTTCTGCTTAGGACTGGTAGCTGCCGACAGTGTCGCACGCGTGTTCTACGCGCATCCGAATCTCACAGTTGAAATGAATTTGGTCGAGTTGTAGCACCAAATTGTTTAAATGGATACTTCAATCCAATAACTAGAAAATTATGCAAATAAATTTGTTTTAGATTTCCTGATGTACATATTGAACGACGTCATAAATGGTTTGAAATAATGACTATTCACCGTTATTTTGGATAATATTTTATTTTATGAAAGATTACAAATTAATAATATTTTCTCACTTGCAAAAGGTTTTATTTTTTATTTTCCTACCATCATTCCCTATAATATTATTATATACCTAATAGAATATTTGCAGCTGAATACTTTGGCACAATAATGTTATTTCGTAGTCTTTCAAGACTTGACATACAAAAAAAATATAATTGAAGTGCGAAATCATTTAATTGTAAATATATTGTACAAAATCACGCGTATCCTGAAAGTTTAAAATTCAAAGAGTCCGCGTCTTAAGCGCTAGTTGATGCCTGTAGCCAAGGTGGTAATTTTATGCCACAGAATGCTACACGTTTAACATCTATCTTATATTTATTTCTCTATGGCTTTAACTTACTTATTACTTACTGCTGTTGATATGATACAATAGATATCGCTATCTCTCTCATTGGCGACACATTATTGAGCGACAATAAAACACACTGTCAATTAACTAGTTTTCGAAGTTTCATACCTTGTTTAATGTTAAGCTTTCGCTTTATAACAGAAAGTGCTTCTCGCGAACTCCCTTTTGGCTTTGCCAATGCTTTATTTTAGTTCCTACTGTTTCTATAAATTAATTCCTTAGAAAATAAATATCTGAAGAAGATCTCTCCATTTAATGAAACTGCTTAAGGTTTTATAAATCAATAAATCAGAATTTTATCGACTATGATTTTACGAGTCCAAAAACAACATCTATTGAATTAAATTTCCTTTTATCGGCTAACAAAGTTTCCATGTCCGACGTAATATTCAACGACTTCTCAAATAAACATTCCCATTAGACCTTAAGTTTATATTTACTACACTTGATTTATTTTGAAACTTCATATTTTAAGATCATTATTTTAAAATATATAAAATGTTAATATATAATTAAAATAATTATTATTAGATATTGAAGTAAATGAGTAATTATCAAGAGTTTGTGAGACCAGCATTGAAATTTAAGTTTTGAGTGAAAAATAACATTCAAGCAATGAAAATTGAATACCTCCAACAGTAAGTTTAAAATATGCCTTACTTCATGACAAGTCATCGTGGTCTGCAAAAGGTGGATAATAATAATAGACTCGTTAAATTAGAAGAGGAAAATAGGAAAACCAATGCATACATGGGTGTGGAATGCTGAGGAGAAGCATTGAGGAAAGAAAGGAAAATATTGGTAACTGTAAGAAGGTAGTTGAAAATAAAATGAAAATTTTTTGAAAAAGAAATTTGAATACTACAGCAAGTTGTAAATTTCAATGTAATTTATTTCTAGATCGTAAGTTTACCTACCACATGGGACACATACAGATCTATATCTACAGAATGGATCGGACCATCATCCAAAACAGAAGCGCACCGTTATGGAAACCTTAGTAAATAGAATACTACAAATATGTGAACCAAGGTATATTGACGAGGAAATGAAACACCTAACAACGGTATAACAAAAAGGCGTAATTCGGGCTACAAGACCAAAGACGGAAAACAAAACGAACATAAATGCGGTGCAAAACCAAGGAACAGTTAACTTACCATATGTAGAGGGTGTTACTGACTGGATTAAGAAGATTTTAAAGAAAAAGATCAGTACTGCATATAAAACAACAAGGAAAATAGGAGAATATTGAAGATGAGCAAAAGATCCAATACAATGTAGTTGCAGAAAAGTATACATCGGACAAACAAATAGAAGCGTTGGTACAAGGGTAGCTGAGCACAATCGGAGTTGCCGTTAAGGACATACAAAAAAATCCGCTTTCGCGGAACATAGTTTGTCGGAGGGAGATCACAATATTTTGTTTGAAAATATTAATAGCAACGTCAAGAAATTATTCGACAATAATGTATTTAGAAGCTATAGAAATATACATCAAGATAACTTCAACAGAAAGGAAGAAACAACATATTTAACAAAGATCTGGGACACAATATTAAAGCGCGCCAATATGAAATCGTTAAATACAAAAAGCGCCAAAATGAATAAATAATAACGTTTAACGATCAACAGAGAACTCAGGTTCAGTTAATACGTCGAGTGGAGTACTTAGTCCACGCCAGTGAAGATGGTTTCCGCAGTTGTAGCCGAAACGTTTGGAAGAGAAATCTAGAGAAGAGCATGACATAACAACCCGGAAAACATCATACACATTGACCCCGGCCGTGAAAGTCTACATTTTTACATCGACCACCTACAAGCTGTTCTGATTCTAGTTAATGTTAACAACGTTAACTACGTTGCCTCCAATTTCTCTGTTAATCCTCGATAAATTATATTGAAGCTGTAGTGTCAATAAAAAACCAAAATCTATCAATAAAAGTACTTCGACGACTTCTAAGTGTTCAAAAGAGTTGACCAGTGTCCTGATGAAGGTATATCCTTTTTTATGCAAAGTGATTTTTTATATGAATGTTATGGAGTGTATCCGATATCAATGGCGGTTATTCACGTTGTCATTGAGTTAAGTATATTTGAAAACAATAAAACTTAACAGCATCTGGCAAAAATACGAATATAGAGTAGTGACTGTGCGATAATCAGAGCGATAAAAGGATTTTTAATATGAGTTGTTATAACAGATTAGTTTATAGCTGGATTACTAGTGAATGTCAATACTCCAGCGATTACTTAAAAAAATTAACTTCTGTGTATTTTGATACGATTTCTAAGATATCTATGCTTCAACTCCTCACTTTACTTTCAAAAATTGAGCTATGCTGCTATATTTGTCAAGAACTGACCTAAGAAGTAATTTTTAGAAAATAAAATTTTTTTAAATTATGTTACCACAATTTCTGACCGTTTAAGTTTACCTCATAAAAGTGAAGGGCTACAAAGACATTAAACTCCAATCGCTCTTGAAAACCACTTATTCTTGTTGAGTGTTGATTTTCTTTGCTCCAGTAATGCGAATTGTGCCTATTAAACATTCCGTTTTTCGTAAATTTTGAATCACTGCACCATATAATACTCTCCAAATATTCATTATCTTCTTGACCTTTTACCAACACAATTTCTGCAAATTATATTCTTGGGTTGAAAGAGTAGGGATGAAACTTAATGACACTTCAGGATATGCAGGATAGTATCCAAGAACATTGATTTCATGATCACTGTTATCTACAACAGGCTTCACTTTCTTAACTTTTGCTTGAGAATAACCAAATCGTGTTAAATTGTTTAATATTCTCTTCAGTGGGTGACGGCTGGATCGGGGTCGATCTGGATATCTTGTAGCAACTAAAACACATGTTCTAATAACAACTCTGTCACATTCACCATGTATTAAAAGTAAATTTAGATAATATTCATTTTTTAATTCCAAACGAGCCATTTCTATCACTGTACGATGCGATTGACTTCAAATAATGACAATTAATACTGTTGTGAGGTCACCAACTCAAAGCCGGCCCTGTCCCTCGACTGTAAATTTTGGTGGCTGCGCTCCTTTCGAGAACATACGCTTTGTTTGTGCATAGGGCGAGCGCGGGAGGTACTGGAATTTTCTAGAGTTGAGAAGGACTATATATACGCGGGTTTTTGAGTGCGTGAAAAATTAATTATTGAAACAGTTCGAGAAAATTATTGAAACGGACAGTAAATAGTTAATTCACAGAAGTACTTAGTAATAGGACAGTGAATAAAATAGTGAAGATAAATAGTTTAATATTCAAGTGGTGAAAATAAATTAGAACTATTATTCCGAGTTTAATAAATAAATCAATAGATAGTAATTAGCCATAGTGTGTATAATTTTATCCCACAAGTAAGAACTATTTAAATAAATAATGGAAACATTACAATACTATTTAATAATGATGAGGTAAATACACTGCCTGCTGAAATAAAAGAATAAATAACACTGCTTATGCATACGCAATAGTAAGGCTGAAATAATTAATATTTTTAAATACATGTTAATATTTCAAAAACGCCCAAGATTGTGGGAAGTGAACTAACTACTTAACCGAATTTTCAAAATTTTTACACTTGCGTCATTGTACTTCTAGAGGTATGTCAAAATATTTTCCATAAATTCGCTATAACCTCTTCTCCATCTATGCGCCGATTTTTATAGAAATCGTGTCAGTAGTCTCCAATATATAGATAGTGTCAACTCGTCGTGAAACAGCCTGTATAATGTTAATATCATAGGTACCTTTTGATAGTTTAGCTTTGAAATCAAACATTGGATATGCAATAATATTTAATTTCTTTCATTTATTTGAGTTTATGTCCATGGGAATAGAATTTTCTATTCATTTTCGCTTACGCCTCCACGTGCAGAGTAAGAGGAGGAATATTGGGTATGGCTTACATTGCTTCCCTTGGGCTGCTACTCATCGCATACGTTATGCACAGACAGGCAAGCCTCTAAGGTTTTAATGTTATAAAGTAAGGGTCCAAACAATAAATTCAACTCTAAGGTTTTGATAGTTTCAGTTCAGCTTTCCTTTCATCTGTTTTTGGCAACTGGACTAAGGCCCCATAGGTAACCATGAATCTTACCCCAGTTGTGTGCAGACAGAGTACGATTCGTATATTTAGTCCACATGTGTTTTCTTTCGTCCGTTTGGCAGCCATTAGGGCAATTTTCCTTTGCTTCGTTTTATCAAGCATTTGTGAATTCCAGGTTCGCTTTGCGTCCAGAATTATACCCAGATACTTAATCTTCTGGCCTAGATACAACTGCACGTTAAATAGGCTTGGGAGTTTTATCCTTCCAATCTTCCTTTTTCAGGTGAAGGGAATGAGTGTAGTTTTTGCAGGATATACCCCCAGGTATTTCTTTCTACACCATTTCCCCACCGTTTTAAGAGCTTGTTACATTATCTCCGATATAACGTTTGGGTGTTCCCCATAACAAGTATTGTCAGATCATTTGCATACCCCTGGGTGTAGACCCCCTTACTGTTCAATTCTTGCAGGATTTCGTCTATAACGGGGTTCCACAGCTGCGATTATAATACTCTGTTAGCTTCCCTCCTTTATCCAAGTGTTATTTCTTGATTCCCTAGGACAGCCTCTGTTTCGCAGAATTTTTATTATTGTTAGGCATGCTGCTTATAATGTGGTGGCCTTTCAATGAAAAAGTTTTTCCTATCAATAAGCTTTTCCATTATTTAAAAAAAAAGTTATTGATTTGAATGACTGTGTTTGAGAATAATGATTTCCTGGTTTGGGAATAAAGAAGATTCGGATTCTTTTCCAAGCACTTAGACTGTATTCAGTTTCCAGTGAAGCTCTGTATAATATATTACCTATGGTAATGTATGTTTCCACCAGGAATTCCTTTTTACCTTCCTGTTCTGTTTGTTGCAGAGTAATATTAATATTAGAATATATGAATTTTTTTGTTTGGTTTACTTTTTGCTATCAATTTAACAATAATTTTCGAGCTGAAAACTGTTGTTCGCTAAACGGAATCTTACATTCATATTCAATACATATATTATGGTTCCATCGTTTATTTTGTATGTTTACTATAATTGAACCGTACAGGAAATAAATCTTTTCTATGAAAGTTTGAATGCTTTACTTTGATTATATTAATATTTCTGGCGCCTCTGAGTTCATCCTTATTATTAACCTATTTTATGTGCCGGTTTCACCGCGTTCTTTTTCCTTTTTGAAAGTTTCAGTCAAAGACAACTTCGTTTTCATGAGGAAACTGCGACCCGGTTTTCTATAAAGTGATCGTGATTCAAATCAGATTACACTATCAACTTTCGTTTGATTCAATATTTATAGGGTATTCACGTAGTCTATATACCTACTAAAAAAACGTGTGTGTGAGTTTTACTTTAAAAGTTTGACTCCTGGTCAAAAAACCCTCGGAGTTGCTGACTAACGATAGATTAAACCTTCGCAGGGGCCAAATGTGGAGAGTGAAGGGATTTCTCACCGATCACTGTTGTGGGAACCAGAAATTTAATCTAATTCGCAGTTTTTATTAATTTACTGTTAATAATAAGAGGTTGTGAAGTTCATATGTAAGATACAACATGAGTTTTCGGTGTAAATAGTAAATTCCACAACACAAATATAACATATATCACTCTGTAACCTTAAGAATTGAGCTCTAGTCCAAATATGAATTTATTTATAAAACTTAAATGATACTAAAAAAATGCAAAATTATCAATTACTTTGTCTACTCGGTCACATAAGTTTCGGTTGCTCCGGTAACAACCTTAGGCATTCGACGTCGCTCAAAACGAACTTAGGGGTGGATCCCTCTTCTTGATCTTCCGGACAAAAAAAGTAGACAACTTGTAAGGGCGCCAACTGAGTTTTCCTCTTTGGCCTAGCACGACTAATTTCCCCCGATAACTCAGTAAAACAAGGAATGAAAATAAAAGGCAAACCTCAGCTTATGTTCCTTATAATTACAATGAAAACAGTTAATACCCTTAAGGGGGTGTGTTACGATTAATAACTACCTGAAAACCCTAGTAAATTCCCCCCACTTAAAAAAATAGCGTGAACATCTGTTACACATCAAAAGTCAAATAATTAAAAATAAAATTCCAAACTATACCAGTTAATCGACCTACGTAGTGTGAAATTAATATGGCTGTTCAAGTAAACCAGTAGCGATTAAATAAGAACGTCTTAATTATATGTTCTATAAACGAACCTGAAAAGTAATGTAAAGTTTATAAAAAAATTCCATACAAGGCGACACCGTAGTCAAGGCGTTGGTACCAAGGCAGAGACGCATGCGCAAGTGGATTAAATTATGAAAATTAGATTGTGAGAATTTACCGCAAAATATTAATTTCCACCATTACAATTTCATGAAAAGATAAATTAATAAGGAACTACCTATCTAATATATATATATACAGTGTGGAAACCACTTATGGAATAAAATTCTTTGTCATTATTTTAGAAAATTATAAAAAATGCCGAGACACGTCAACTTTTGAATTGAGGGGGACACTTTTTGACGCTAATGTCATAAACGTCAGATTCACCCCCTCCCTACTAGAGACACCCCTTACATTTTTCCAAATGGCATTAGGTATCAAGTCACACCTCATTTAAAAGGTCTGGTAAATCTCTATTCAATCATTTTGTTTTGCCTTTGATACTAGCCTACCATTGTTATTTAACCGTTGTTCAAAATTGGCTCTTTTTCAACTTTTCGTATGCTTCCATATTGTGTTATGATAGAAAGACTCTTTAAAGAATAAAAAATTTACAAATAGTAAAAAGACAACTGTTAACAAGGAAAAACTGCTTTTTAATCATGCGTCAAAGTGACCAGCGTTAACATTCAGGCAATAAAAGTTGAAAAAGAGCCGATTTTAAACAACGAATAAATAACAATGAAAGGTTCGTATCAAAGGCAAAACAAAATGATTGAATAGAGATTTACCAGACCTTTTAAATGAGGTGTGACTTGATACCTAATGCCATTTGAAAAAATGTAAGGGGTGTCTCTAGTAGGGAGGGGGTGAATCTGACGTTTATGACATTAGCGTCAAAAAGTGCCCCCCTCAATTCAAAAGTTGACGTGTCTCGGCATTTTTTATAATTTTCTAAAATAATGACATAAAGAATTTTATTCCATAAGTGGTTTCCACACTGTATATATATATATATATATATATATATATAAACAAAAGGGAATTCTTGACGGTAGATAATTCAATAGGTTTTATATATCTTAGGGATTCCGTCGTAAGGAGGGCTGAATTAAACTCTTATTTACTACCCAACGTTTCGAAAATTTTTATTTTCTTTTTCAAGGCTGAAATATGAACATTTTTTTGGTAGGTATATCTTTTGTAGATTAATTTTTTAAAAACTTACGTGTAAAGTGAGTCAATAATTTACAAAACTAAACTTCTTATTCAGCAAGTAAAACATTCTTTGTATGTAAGAAATTTCATATAATACATTGAAGGCACTATTTTGATGTGGAATGTCAAAACTCAAGTGACATTTTTTAATATTTTTTAAGATTGAGTAGTTTTATGAATTATTCAAATAAATTTGAACAATAATAGTACCACAATAACCCCTTGCCAACGTAAACAAAGCAAGATCAAACACTCGGATTTAACAGACAAAACACATGGCGACAAACAGCTAATATATTATGATTAGATGTTCAGAAAATATTCGAATGCCATCTTACACGGAAGATTTCTAACTAGTATGTCGCTGCTCAAGCCAAAATATGGTAAATAAATGAAGAAAATATACCTCTAACTCAAAAGTAAAGTATGTCTCCATAGATCAGTAAGTTTTATCAAACCTAATTACTACTTTAAATGTCTTAGACTACAAGTCAAGGAGTCAGTAATTAATAACTGAACCCTAATAAACGTTTATCAAGCTGAAGCGGACAAAGTATTTGGACTACTATGGCTACACCCCAAAGGTGATATAATCAAAGCTAGAAAAAATCAGTAGCCCCACGGTAACTAAAAACTATAGTAAAATCCACAAGAGAGAAAAACCCCTTACTACCCTTAATTATGAATTATAACAAACAAAAAATCAACTAACATGAATCTACCTACGGATATTTATCAGATAGACGCTGGTTTTGTATCGTACGATCACAATCACATTATTTACACTACCTGGCGACAAAATATAAAATTGATGTCATGATGTGAAGACAGGTTTGGTTACAGCCTGCACCACTTCACCGGAAGGATGATGGCAGAGTAGTCCCTAAAACTCTGGGCTGACAGAAATTATTCAACTACTGAAGTCCTTTCGTAGTGAACAAATGATGTTAGAAACATAGAGACAAAATCCGTCAGGTAATTACTATATACAAATACTTAATATATACAATAGACGTAGTGACAAATTTACCCGTTACAACTCGACCGGTTTCACAAACTACATTTGCATTGTCATGGGTACTTATATCCTACTGCAAAAGTGTCTTCTTCAGTTCGGATTGGCGTATGCTGATTATGCTGGAAGGGAGTTGTAACGAAAATAGCCACAGGCTAAAGTACTCCACCTCAAGGTGTGTAATTTGGCACCAATTAAACTATATTATACGCTAACAATGGGATGGGGTGTACAATTAATATTAAATTGGACGCCACCAGCTTTGAATCGGAACTAAAGCAATGAAAAACGAAAGCAAAAGGTGGAAAGCTGGAAACACCTTGTAAACTTAACGTTAAGTTACTTAAAAATACAAATTTTAACTAAATATCCCCGAACACGTTTATCCAATATAATAAATATTGAATAATCTATACAAAAGTTGAAGATATTAAATATTTATTGAATTTTCCAAAAATTCACATAAATTGAACATTCCAAAAAACCAAACTTGGAGAATAACAAGTTATTCTAATCAACACGCCAAATTCAAATCTTATAAACGCTGAAGATAAGACGAAGGAACTTATGTTAAAGGGCTGGGTTGTTTGCAGCTCTTAGCGTGTGGCGGCGATAGCTCCAGAGAAAACAGGAACGGCACAGGAACAAGAACGAAACTTGGCCTAAAATAGTTTGAAATCGCCTCGCTGCACAGCAACCAGACCAAAAAAAGTTCACCACACTATTAGTGAAATTAAACTATTAACTATAGCCTCTATAGTGGCAGTTAGAGGAAAAAAAGAGTTCCAATCGACAATTTGAAATTTCGAATATCTAAAGACGAAAATGGAAGGGGAATTTGATAAAAATTAATGTTTTATTTTGGAGTGGCTAATGCGACAAGGAAACGGCATGTTTAGAAATTTAGTTGAAATTTGGGAGGAAATGACTAATGAGCCACATAAATTAGTAAAATGAAATATTTTCACAACGAAAAAACATGACAAGCCGAACAGCATGTTACATCCCCTCTCCTCGGGAAAAAATTCAAAGAATTTTTTTTGTAAACAACAGTCTACGAAGAATGGGAAGCAAAAAAAAAACTGTGGTGAACATCAAAATAAAACGTAGTGCTTACATATAACTGAAAGATAATGAAAAAAATTAGGAACAAAATTATTGAATAAAAAGAGAAGAGAAGTGGCGAAGTTGGTAGAGGGTCTAAAATTTCCACAGGAAAGTGAAATTATATTTCCAAGCTCATACCAGGGATTTTGCCAGTTATTATCCACGGTAACCATTGGTCATCGCGCAAGTAGAACATTCGAAATAATCATCACACAAACACAGCAAAAATTGTGACGATGTATGAATATATTACCTCACTGCAGAGAAATTGTACTACATTCTTGACTTATTATTATTATTAATTACATGATAGGGACAGAGAATCAAGTCCTGTTTTGCCCATAATAATTTACAGAATATAAATAAAACAATAACTGACACTAAGCCTAAGAAACTAAAGATCGAAAATATAGGAGTCTATTTGATTTTTGAAACTATTAACAGTTTCTGAATTAGTTATTTGCTGAGGAAGACCATTCAAAATATCAAAAATTCTGTTACTCATAAAGTTTTGCCTATAACGAGTTCTAAAAGGCTCTTTCTTCAGCTTTAAGGAGTGCCCACGGAGACGGTCATCTAAATGAAGGGGGAAAGCTGCTTGAAGGTCGCCGAAGTTGAATTTCAAAATTCGAAAGAAAAGAATAAGGTCACCGCGAAGACGTCTTTCTTCGAATGTTGTAAGATTTGCCATGGTTAATCTCTCTTCGTGCGTAGGTCTAACGCGGCCAAAAGACAATCTGGTTGCGCGTCTTTGCAGTTTTTCCAGCATTTCACGATCTCGAACTGAATCTGGATACCACGAAGGCCCGGCGTATTCAAGTATGGGTCGGACATAGCACTTGTAAAGTTTGCAATATGTTTCGAAAGAAGCTTTAGAGAAAGTTTTTTGTATTAGGAACAGTTTAAAGTTTGTATTAGGAACAGTTTAGAGTTCTCCTCTCTCCTTCTAATTCAGAAGCTTAGACAAAAGTAAACGAAATTGGAAATATATTGAAAAACAAACGTGAATATATTGTTGCGAGGACACCAACTCAAAAACCCGCGTATATATAGTCCTTCTCAACTCTCGAAAATTCCAGTACCTCCGCGCTCGTCCTATGCACAAACAAAGCGTTTTACTCGAATGTTCTCGAAACGGGCGCAGCCACCAAAATTTACAGGGCCGGCTTTGAGTTGGTGACCTCGCAATATTACCCTCTCCTTAATAGGAAGTTCCTCCTGGAACTTCTGTGTAGCCGGGACTGGATGTTTAAATCGGCAACTGGACCCATTTCTACACTTTCCGGTGGTATGGAAATAACAGGGCACTGACTTCATTGTACACTGATAACGGGGGTAAAGTTCATATAATACCCTTCTTGGTGTGCGTCATTGATTGTTAATGTCTTTCTAACACATTACGTTGGAAGAAATGGAAAAAAAGGCAGGTCTGTGATTAATCCTAATCAAAATATCACAATAATGAACCGTTTAAACGTAGTACAAACGTTAACCCTAATCTTTGACTCACAAAAATTTGATTGGTTGATGTTTAGATTACGCGCAAACGCGACCTATCAATCGGGCGAAATTACATCGTTCAAAATACTATGCAGACGTTCCTTTCGTGTCTTACGTATTTTTCCAATGTCCAACTGACAGTTCTCGTCAGGTCTGTACTTTGTTGTTTACGGTAAATTATTATTTATGAAAAGTGAATATTGATCTTATTGTTAGCATTTTATTTATTCAAATGCAGGACTATATTAACCAATATTAAATTATTTTAATATGTAAATTAAATATAAAATTTGTTTTATTTTGCAGTGTTTTCATATCCCAAGTATTATTAATTTCATAGCCTTTTCGAATTTGGCTGAATACGATCCTGATGATTTTATTTATCAAATTAAAGGTTAACTATATGTCAAAATAACAAATTAAATATCGACATACCCAAAACCCGGATATACGTCACAAACGATGACGCACACCAAAAAGGCTGTTATATGAACTATATAACTGCAGATCATTATGTGGACACCGATATCTTCGAAAATCACTTCCATCATATTCCTGATGACTCGCCAATCCAACTGGTTGCTCTCTATCTTAGGCTTAGCTAGTTTATTCACGTTGGATTCCAGCACATGGTCTCGAAGGCTACGTATCGTATCCCACACATTCCGGTAGGAAGATCGATCTTGAAATGCGTTCTTTGTTAGCAGGTAGAAGATGTACCGTGAAATGTGTTTGAGTCTCAGTGTCTTGTCAGGGGTTGGATTCTGTTCTGCAAGTTTTTCTAAATGCCCAAACTTCTTTCGGAAGACGGTTGCTGAGCCTCGTGCGTTTTTGATACTGGCGGGTATGTTGTGTGCCAGTGAATAATCTTCCGGGAGAGTGAACAAATCTTGTCGTTGCTCTGTAGTGACTCCTAATCTAGCTTTACCGGTACCTCCATATGCGCCCATAAATTCTTGGAAGGCAAAGTCAGAATCTTCCCGGACATGGTTCACTCCTTCCTCTATGTCATGGTCTCCTTCGAATGGCGCTAGTCGGTTTTAGTGGACTACTTTCGGTTTTCCATTGGGGATCTTTCTTATGAGATAGATAACGTCATTGATCAAGTACGGACCCTCCCACGATTTTTGTGATTATGGAGAAAAGCTTTTTCTCCTCGTCGGATTGTGTAACCATACTTTGTCCCCTTCTTTGAATCTGCCTTCTGTAGCCTGCGTGTCGTACCGTTTTTTCATTCGGTCGCTGGCAACTTGAAGATTCGTTCGGACCAATTCGTGCACATCGTCCATCCTTTTTCTCAACTGGATCACGTAATCTTCTCCAGGTCGACAACCAAATTCCAGGTCACATGAAGCCTCACTTTGCGTCCAAATAGGATTTTCGCAGGTGTTTGACCTGTGGACTCATTGATGGTGGATCGATAAGCCAATGCAAATAGGGAAATATATTGGTCCCAATCTCTCTGGTGGCTGGAAACTATTTTGGACAGGTATTTTCCAATAGTCCTGTTCATTCTCTCGACCATTCCATCTGACTGTGGATGCAACGCCGTTGTCCTGGTCTTCTTCATTCCCAGCTTGTCACAAATTTCTTGGAATACGTGGCTTTCGAAAAGTCCAGTACCTTCCGCGCTCGTCCTATGCAGAAACAAAGCGTTTTACTCGAATGTTCTCGAAAGGGACGCAGCCACTAAAATTTACAGTCGAGAGACAGGGCCGGCTTTGAGTTGGTGACCTCGCAACAATATTGAATCCAAAAAATTAATAGGGAAATATTCCTATCAAAGGCAGACAAAATTATAATAAAAATAAATCCTTAAAAAAATTGTACAGAGATCACAAGATTTTACTGTACTATAAAACGGTATTTAGAGGGTTAGCCTCTACTATAACATGAAATGTCAAACATCTCAATACAAAAATCAATATAAGTATAATAAAAAATTCAAGATGCTAAACATCTTAAAGATAAATAGAGAAATCCTAATTTCTCAACGAAAAACAAAAATCATCTGTTGTGATAAGGGGTAAGTGTGATCTTTAGTACCTTAAACTCAAAAAATAATAATAAAATAAACCAATAATAAACGATAGAAAAACGGTAATAAGAAAAGAGAAAATATAAGTGAAGTGTCATTCCGGAGTAATGAATTGACGGGGCTATCAATTGCGTTGGAAAAGCCTCGCAGATGATATTAATCGCGTCATGGTTATTTTTTCCCACAATCAATTTTCACATCGATTAACAACTACCGAAGTGCAGGCATAGGTCCTATGACAACCAAGTCCTTGCTGAGGGAGAAACGAAAGGGTTTTTAAAAAAAGTAGAAACATACCTAATAAATTTTAGAGCAAGCTCAGGTTATTAACGAACCCAGCGTTATTTAGAAACGCCACAACTGAAATGGAAAAAAATTCAAGAGATGAAAACTTAATTACTGGATCTCTAAATCTATGACACTGAGTTGCAGTGTCCATGTGACACATCTCTCCAGTGAGATGACATGACAAGTCATAAATCCATCCTTTCGGACGACGGCGTGTCGTAGGTACGATACGTCTATGGGATCTCGACCCACCATGACAAACCTATGAAAGTTTGTCTTCCACTTAAGGTTGTCAGAAGACTAGCAACACGCCCGTCAAAGATCTAGGCCTTAACAAATTCATCTACCTAGCTCTGATGATAGCGCAAATAAGCCAAACCGGGCTGCGATTCCAAACTAAATGAGATAACAGAATCCCATTTCATGATAGATATAATCCAATGCTCGTCGGTGCTTATAACCCAGAGAGTGGTTGTCTTTTGCCGTAAAATGGTCACTCTTTTGTGAAATAAATTTTTTTAAGAAAGCTTCCAAGAAGGAGCTGATCGTTATATAAAATCAGACGATATTCCATTTAATTTAGTAACCTCGATACCCAAGAAAATATATATATATATATATATATATATATATATGAAACATGAGTAGGTTGCTCTTATAAACTCTTCCCTTATCCCTCTCTTATGGAGCGTTTATACTGGCGAATTATCTAGCATACTTCAAGCCATGGAGGCTATACAAGGAGATCGAACTCATACGGGAAAATTTACAAAACCTGTCCTCAAAATCGTCTATCTAAGCAGTTTGTTTTTTCACCGCGGCGTCGCGCATTGTACCTAAGATACCATTTTAAAACTGTCACGACAATAACCTCACTTTTTATATTTTACCAATTTGACAGTAGGCAAATAGTAAAACTTACTTGTGAATTATAAAAACTAGAAAATTAAAATTGTTGAAAATTGATAATGTTGTTGAAATTTATTGCAATAGTGGTTGGTAGTGCAAATTATTTAAAAGGAAGACGTGAATTATATTTAATTTAAGTAAACCAGAGTTTTTTCAGTTACCAAAAATAATAAGAAATAATCAAAGATAAAAATAAAGTAGGAAAGGAAATATTTATTATGATAGACTTAAATTATATACCTTACTTGTGAGAAGTCTAGAAAAAGCACAATTGCAGACAAAATACTTTACTTTTGCTGATGACATTATTATGTTCTATACAAGTACAATTTAAGAGAAATGGAAGAAAAAAGGTGAACAATGCATCTGGTATCAAGATATAGATGTATTTTCTGATATCCTTCAGTTAAATTTTTTTGCAAGAGTACTCGTAATCCTATAAAGCCTATTGGTAAATTGAGCAGTAAATATGAAGTATTCTAATTACCTTATTTTAACTTCAACAGTTCACTTATTACTCATAATACCTAAGCTGGATAAGTATAACAGGCAATAGGATAGGTATCAAGTTAGAGACAAAATACTGATTGTATCTTTGAACAATGTTTGATGATCGAAGGATTGTACACTTTATATTTAGGTAAAAGAAGTTACATAGTGTGTAGTAGATTACTTCTCGTGCAACTCTCTGTATATTCAATATTTTCATAATTTCTTCTTGTAAAGGCTTGACCAGTTTGGAAGCAATCATCTTTTCGTTCATTTCATGGAAAATAACCTAAAATATTAGATATTATTAATTCTGTAATTGTTTTATTACTTCTTATTAATAGGACCAAATTTGTGTGTTATTAGAGCTTATGACTACTGGCTATTTATCTATACATACTTTCTATTTAATATAGTACATTTGAAGTGGCACATTTCCTCCAAGCATTTCAAGTGATTTTTCCTTTTTTTTCCCTCCGTTTTTTCATATTTTTGTGTAGCTAATATTTTTTTACTATTTAGGAAGCCAGATTCTGAAAAACTTTATACATATTGTAAACATATCTCTTTATTCATCTTCAATTTATTTTTTATAATTGGGCAATCCAACTTGTGAACTTGGTTCTAGAATATACTTACTTGCACGTAGAGTGTCTTCTTTACTCTTCAAATTTCTCTTTTAAAGACATACTCATTCTAACTGTGCTGGACCTTTAAGAGTGTTCTAAAATTCCATACTGAAGAGAAGACATGATAGTAGATTTTCTTTTTTTTTATCACGTAAAAACATAAATAAATTCAGCAGCACAGAGTGGAACTGATTATTTTACCACCAAACTATTACAATTTTCGATATTTTTGAAAACGAGGACAAAATACGGATTTCTTATTCACAATATTTTCCATTTCTATGACCTAACCTCACTTACCTCACACGTGAACAGCGAACTGTCAAAGAAGCTATCAACCAATAAAACATCATAAACTCGAGTTTTATGATTGGCTGCCGTCAGATTTTTTGGTATCGCAACTTATGTGGTGCCCTCTGTAATGATCAGTAATTGGAATACATGGAGTTCGATCTCCTTGTATAGCCTCCATGCTTCAAGCTATCAAACACATCCTTTTATCAAACAAGCACAACGCTATAGGCACAAAATTTCACTTCCCAAAAGATATCAGTTACCATCACGTATTGGTAGAGCAGGAAAAATTATATGGCAACAGCACTAGGACACAAGCCGTTCGTCATTACACGAGATACAGCGCTCAATCAATAACCCTCTTTCTTGCTTCTATAACTATTTCAAGTCGAGATATAGCTATAATGAGACTACGTATAGGACATTCTGAACTAACGGATGGATACCTGATGTGGTCTAGCAACTGACACTATTGTCAGAGCAGAACAGAAGAAATAAGGTATTCTTATACACATAAATAACGATTGATAATGACAATAATGACAATGGGTATAAAATATCAAGGAACGTCAAACGGTCAACGCCAATCTTGATTTTAAAACTTTTCATAGTTGTTCGTTATTTTTATTTGGTACAGTTGATACAATGTATTATTATCTGACATAAAATGTTAATAATTTGCAATCAACACACATTAACACATACACGAGGTTTGACTTTTTAATCAATTTAGTTTATTATTTATCGAAAATAATGCCCCAATGCGATTTTTGTCTAAAAATTCAAAATTGAAAAACAATTGATTCTACCCTTAGAGATAATACAAAGTGACAGTAAAGATGTAGTTAAATCTATACATATATGATTATGTTGTAGGTACTCATTTCAGTTGAAATACTAGAAATTTAAAACATTTGTTTAAATTAATACCTTATCATGTGATACGTCATTATGGTAGTTCTATTTTTGGTAAGATTTTATAGTTCGCGAAAAATTTAATGAAAGTGCGATAACATTGTCGCATATGTCGTTTTCCTTGGCTATTTATGTAGTTTGAAAATCACTTGTTGCATTAAAAAAATTATATACAGGGTGCAATATTTAATACGAATCCCTAAATTAATTTTTCCGAAGCCGGACCTGGAATTTATAAGTTTAGCTAACACCAGTCGAATGCTTGATAGTAGTGTACTGTATCATGGGAAAATAAGAAAAATCAAATGAGCCGTGTAAACACTATAGCCAATTAAAATTTATGGTCAATTTCACAAATCACCCTGTAAATTAATAAAGAAGAGGAGTTGACTCTTTTTAGTATCCACATGATATCCTTCCTGAGAGGCTCTACATACGTATGTAAAGTTCCTCATGTCTCACCCTGTATAACAATGTAATCGTTTTGTGCAAGTAAATATTAATAAAAGACTAAAATGATCTCGTGTCCAAAATTTCTCTATATAGTAGAATAAAATGTAGCCCATTTATTATTCACGATTGGGAAAAATTCAAGAAATTGTTTTGTAGAAATTGATCGTCTGGATTAAGTACAAGTTTATTATCTAGTAGTATATTTTTATATGACAATAATAGAAATTGTAAAGTATAAAATTATTACATATTGGAGCGGGTTAAAATATAAACTCTCGTCTGTTTTATTACTATACGTTTTGTCAACTTTGACGGCAAAAATAATAGCCGTAAAATTGTTCTGCTGAAAAGTTGTTTAAGACTCGTGTAAATTTATTGGAGACGTAACAGATGACACCGTATCCAAGTTTGTGAAGGGTAAAGTTTGAAAGCTGTACTGACGACACTTAGCTAATAATAAATAATTTTGAACAAGTCTCAGCAGTTTCTCCGACAGCCGACTCAAAATTTGTTGAGACTAGGGTCGAAATTGCTTTTTTCTTCGCTAGGTGGGTTATTGATATGCGTCTATTTGATGTTACAAGTTTTAGTTTACCCACTCAAATAGAAGGTGGAGGAGAGTGGGGACCTTGTTTTATAAAATCGCCTGTAAGTCGGACCCTGCTTAATTTATTTTCACAGATCTTTTCCAACAAAGTAATAGTCATATACCCATAGTAACATAATAAGCCATGTGCCCGCTAGATGGCTTCTATACTGGGGACGAATTAAAGCCCTAGTTTTTGAAGCTAGGCCCACTACTCCAAACAAGATTATCAAGAGTATATCAAGAGCATAAATTGAGATTGCTGTTAAGTACTTCTCTATCCTCTTACATAGACTAAAGCCTGCGGATGTCCTCAAATTCCTTCTAAAGGAGCTACTAGTCTCTGATACCTTCCTCAGACACTAATTAGAAGAAAAGAGGCATAATAGATCTTTCAGGTCTCAGTGAATGACACCCCAATATACATACTTCTTTAATGATGATTGTTTGTTATTATGCTCCATAAATAAGGTAAATTTTGTGAAATTTGGTTCTAAATAGTATATTAAGTATGAAGAACGGTAAGGGTTGTTTACTGGTCGACAGCAATTTTGCTGGAGACCGGTAAAACCCTTAACGTTCGAGATGCTTATACAATTTTTTGCGCGATCGTATTGAAATAAATTTCAAATAAAATAATTTAAATTTCTTATTAAAATTAGCCAATGTACCAATTGTACATTTAAATTATTGTTTTTGATTTTTTTGTCCTTTCTGTGAAATTGTTTTTATGCTAATTTATTACTTTTTATATTGTTCTGTTCGGTTCTGTTCATTAAAAAATATATAAATCTTCTTATTTTTTTGTTCCTTTTGTGTAATGAATGAAGTAATATATTATTTAGGACCACTTAAATGTATGTAGGGCTAAGTAAATTACTTACCGACGTGTTGGACTTAGAAACCAGTAAACATAACCTACCGTTGCTTACAACCGATGCTGTAAATGAACAAAAAAGTTCGATCGCGCAAAAACATTTTTAATTCAATTACGACCTCTGAAGGTAGACCTACAGGTCTGTAAATAATTTCGAGGTTTTCCTAGAGGCCTTTTTTGTTTTTTCCAAAGATGTACTACAATCCGATGACCGACTGCCGTTCTTAATCGCGCACCTGGTACATAAATGAAGTACTATGAAAATCATTTTCAGGTAATGAGGTCATTATAATAACAATAAGGTTTTATTGGAAATGTCTATTTCCAAAAATATAAATGAAATTTGTTATTTTCTGGATGAACTCATTATCATTTCCTACATGATAGTGCACGCTAGAGAAGTCGACAGTTCGTGGAAGGTTCTGAGAGAATTATTGCACCAGCCCAAAAGAAGTATACAGAGTATATTAATTTCACATCAAAAATCGAACTAATAATAATTTAAAATTCCACTAGAATAAATATTCAATCAATTAATTATATACTGTAACTATAGATCGAAGATAATAGAATTAATACTATTATAACGCCTTACAAAGTTCTGAAAAATATTTTTCAAAAAACAATGACCGTCTAACCAAGATGGAACAATTACTTCTCGGGCCATAAGCCCCGACAGACATTGAATTACACTTCTAAGCTAAACGGGGTTGGTATATCTGCAAGATATAACGAACCATTCTGGTTTGTAAGTAGAAGAGACAACATCACTTGTAGACCGGTTTCGGAGTATTTGCGCCTTATCAATACAAGATAGATATCTTCCGTCCAAGAGCTCAGAGCATAATCCTGGACTGGAGACATCGCTGAAATCATATCAATATATTAACCCAACTAAGGGAAATGTTAAAAATGTGATAAGAACGACATCCCCACATCTAACCACAAACCAAAATACTATATTGCAGTGGCGGTTCCTCGAAGGAGGCTAAGGAGGCTCAGCCTCCTCACCAATTTATCCAGCAAATAGCACCAGAAATATTTTGTTGAAAATTCTTCATTTTATTTCCTGTTTATCTAATAATTCTTAAATTTTACAATTAATTCCCCGTTTTTAGTAGTTATTTTTAAATCTGACAACAGTGCCCTGAGACTAGATTCTCCAAACATATCATCATCCCTAACCTATGCTCAACACTGTTGCCGTTTTTTCGACCAGTCCAATTGCTTAAATAGCGTAAAAAATAGGTGAAATGGCAACACCCTTAGGAGGCTGGCTTTAAGCCGTCGCCAACTGCGGAATACGAGTTAAGCTGAAGACACAATAAAGAATACAAGATACAGGAGACAAATAACAAAATACAAAATACGGGCTTTAAACTGATTTAAAACACAACTAACGTTTAGTCACTAGTATCTACCAATTAAAAACGAGCATTTTACCAAGGGGGTGTGACAGTGAAAAACTTAACCTAACCTACATTTTAAAATTTGTTTTGGTTTGTTTGTCATTAAAATTTGTTTAGTTAAAATTTGTATAATCCTGAAATATTTTTTTGTTCGCTAAATACTTATAAGCAATGGATAATTTAGAAGCAAGGGATATAATAAACGTACTTTCAACTCTTCAAATAATATCTACTGCCCTATTCATTGCTTTAAAATTAAGAAGGAAGACAAGATGGATAAGAAGGAGGTGGTGGGTTCATCCAATTAATCAGGCTAGAGACAGAAAGGGACATTTTAAAAACCTTATCCAGGAACTAAAAAATGATGAGGAGCGTTTTTTAAGTATACTCGAATGGATATTTCTCGCTTTCAACACTTGTTGAATATGCTAAAACCAAGCAATAAAAAACATAGCAAGAGAAAACCTGTTTGCCCAGAACAACGCCTTATTGTAACATTAAGGTATCTAAAAACTTTATTATATTTATGTAGACACCTTCTAACCACCCAATACTTAAATAATTTAAGATACTTTTTGTGCACAATATTGTGTTTTCAGATACCTAGCTACTGGTGATGAGATTTCTTCCCTTGCATTGGCATTTCGTTTAGGAGAATCAACTACTAGGCAAATTATTAAAGAGACATGCTTAGCAATAAGTACTATTTTAAAGCCAAAATATGTAGCAGTCCCAACTCGTGAAGAGTGGTTAAATATTTCAAAAGGATTTTTGGATAGCTGGAACCTTCCTTTTTGCTTGGGAGCTGTTGACGGAAAACATATTGTTATTCAAGCTCCCCCTAATTCAGGGTCCCAATTCTTAAATTACAAAAAAAGTTTTAGTATTGTCCTAATGGCTATTTGTGACCATAATTACAACTTTACCCTATTTGATATTGGATCTGATGGTGGTCAAAATGATGCTGGTATATTTGGTGATACATGGTTTGGAAAAGATATATATGTAAGTTTTTATCTTTTTATTTTAAGAAAATTATAAATGTTTTTTTTAAGTTAAAATTAATACCAATTTATTGTTAAAATTTAATTTTAGAGCAATGGTGAGCAGTTAAACTTTCCTCAGGGCACGGGAACTCTTCCTGGAACCACTACTGAAGTGCCATGGTATTTTGTTGGAGATGCAGCTTTTTCCTTATCGCCTCATCTGATGAAACCATACCTTGTCAAAATTTAACAGAACAAAAAAAAATTTTCAATTATAGATTATCAAGAGGGAGAAGGGTAATAGAGAATGCATTCGGAATTTTATCAGCGCGTTGGAGGGTATTAAGGAAAAGATTATCGGCCGAACCCAAAACGGTGGATAGCATTATTATGGCTTGTTTATGTCTTCATAACTATCTAAAGAAACATGATGACTCCAACAAAAAAATGTATTGTCCCCCTGGATTTGCGGACACTGAAACTAATGGTAAAGTAGTTCCAGGAGAATGGAGGAATGACAACCAAAATCATTTTAATACTATTGGAAATATCGGAGCACATCGTAGCACTCAAACAGCCTACACAATTAGAAACATCTTGGCAGAGTATTTCGAAACAGAAAATGGCAAAGTTCCTTGGCAATATGATTACATCAGACAGGGAACTAACCGAAATATTATTTAATTACTTTGTACGAGTTTTTATTTTTTATAAGTTTGTAATTATATTTAAATTAAAAAGGAGTTTGTGTTATTATTTATAAATAAACATTTATTTATATACTTAACTTCTCAGGTACATACATATTGCAAAAATGTTTAAATCAAAATGTATTTGCATCTTTAATAATTAAATTTAAAAATGCCTGAAACTAATGAATAGCATCAAATCACAGAAAAAAAAACTTATGAAGTTATAAAAACCAAAAAAATAACATTCCAACTAAACAAAATAATAAATTATCAAAATGTAGTTATAAAAAACATAAAAAACAACAACAAAAAAAATAACATTTTAACTTAACAAATCCTTAAATAAATTATCAAACTAATAAATAATTTGCAAAATTCTTTTTTTAATTAAATCTTTTTCCTCTGGTTTCTTTTTTCTTAATTGTGATGCGACTAGTTTACCAAATAGTTCGTCATCATCATTATTTTCAGTATTTACAGATTTTAAACTAACATTGTGAACTAAGGTCTCAATAGCAGAATTCATTCTTATAAATGACTGTTCAAGTGGATCAATCTTCTTTTTTTTACATGGCTCTTTAAACATTTTGAACTAAAAATGATTTTTTGTTAACATATTTACTTGTATTCTTTAAAAGTACTTTTAAACACCTTTTTTGGAGCATCTTGTGTTTCTGTTTCTTGTGAGGTTTCTTCTGATTCCATATTTTCCTTATTTTGATTACTTGTAACTATTGGTTGGGAATTATTATTATTAGTAGCACCAACAGAAGAATTTGAAGTAGATGCCATTGACTGAGTATTTGAAGCAAAAGCTCTAAACACAAAATTGAATTATACGAAAGTCTTAATCATTGCACTTATGCAATGTTTATAATTACCTACATATGATACTTACTTTCTTCTTACCATATGTTTTTCTAAGAAAAGCATATTATCATAGAGATCCCATGATTTTCTATTTGATGGACCAGCTCCACTTCGGGATTCCTGTTTCCTTTTATTTCTTTCTTTAGAAAAGTATTATGCTTGGTATTCTTTTATGATAGTGTTAAAATTACAAAACATGCAACACTTGAATCAGAAGTGTTTAAGTGTAGAACTATTACTCTTACCTGGCAAAGCCATAACTGTAGCAATTTCTTCCCAGGCATTATTTATAACTGTGTGATTTTTGTGTTCAGTTATGGTTTTATCATAAATCATGGGATATCCTCGAACTAAATCCACAAGTAATTCATCGCCTGTTTTATGAAAAATATTTTGAAGGTCATTATCAGAAAAATCTTCATATAATCCCATTATTTCATTTTCGCTTTCGTGATCCATTTTACCAACAAGCAACCAGATTCAAAAAAACACTTTTTCTTTTTAAAATTAATTTAATGATTTATCACAAATTCTAGCAAGAGCAAGCTTCCAACTTCCAACAACAATCAACTAGGTTATGAAAATTCCGATTTTTCTCGAAAGGTAAAGTGACAACTATGACAACTGACAAGCTGATAAACAACGATTCCGATTGGTCAGATACAAGCAATAAGATACAAAATACCAAATTCCCGAAATTCTGTATCCATGACATGTATTTTGTTTCCTATAACCTTTTATTTTGGGTTACAGCATTGATTTACATGTATTAAGTTTTTATCGCTTGTCACTTGTACTTTGTATTTTTTATTGTGTCTTCAGCTTAATACACGCTGCTATTGGTTTAATGTTATTTAGAAAATGAAGAATTTTTGTTTTTTCTTGATACTTTTAAATTAATATTTGAACAAACTGATTTTATTTTTCAAATTTTACAACATAAATTCACTGATATAATTCATTCAAGAGATCGTTTGAAACATCTCATTGATAAAATTTCATTTTAAATTTTATTTGAAAATTTTTCAACTGATGAGGCTCCTTCGCGAAAAGGAGGAAAACATATAATTTGGTAGACAAGAAACTACTTTATATACAACTTTTTTATGAAATTTTAGATACTATTAAAGGTCAAATTGAGATTCGATTTTCCGATTTACATGAATTGAAGTTTTACGACTTGACGAATAAAAGCTTATTCGAATCTTTTTCAAAAGAGTTTCTCAATACACTTTTAGATAACTTAGTTTTAAAATATAAATTTTTTGATAAAATAGCACTGCACAATGAATTATGCGTTGTGTAGGTTGGTACTCGGATTAAGATATCTTAGGTCAGTACGACAGTCACGCCGATATGATAATAGTATTTAATGCACCGATCATGTAATGATAGCCATTAAGACACGAGCATGTTGTAGGATACGAAACGAGCCGCAGGCGAGTTTCGTATATAATATGCGAGTATATTAATGGCCATTACATGAAAGTTGCATACAATATTTTTTCTACTCCGATTAATAAGAATTATTTAATTAATAATTATCATATATAGTTACTTTTGAAAATCAAAATTATTTGACAGCTGTCAAATTAAGTGTCACCTAATATAATTAATTTCAGAAATGTCAACCAGGTATCCATGGCTATATTAAATATTGTGCGAATGTCGCATTCCTATTGGCTTAAAAATCTGTATCATAATGAAAATTTGTATCATAATGAATATCATTATGATACAGATTTTATTCTTTTAATAAGTATATTATAAAACAGGAGTAGAAAAAATATATAATAGACAATGTTTTACCTTAGTTTTATAAACTACTTTGTTTGACAGTCACCACTCCTGTCACGTCGGCATCGGTGGAGAGATCATATTTTCTACTCTCGAACGAATTAAAACTTACCTGCGAAATACAATTGGCCAAAATCGTTTATACAATGTTAGTTTAATATCTATTGAAAAAGATTTTAGTAAAACACTTTAAATAAAAATAATACATTTTCTGATAATATTATTGATCATTTTTCGCAAACCAAAGACCTTAGAATTCCGTTAATATATAAAAAAGGTTCATAAAATTAATTAAAAAAAAATATGAAAAATTTCAAAAAAATCCAAAAAAATAAAAAACAAAAAAAAATTGTTGGCAAGAGAAACGTTGGTTCTTGCTGGGCAACAATTAATTTTGTCACTGAAGTAGCTGGTACGGTCGCTGCGCAAAGGTTAAATTAATTGGCTGAATAGAGTATATTTTTACGAAAACGTTTCATGTCCAGCCTCCTCTCTTAAAAAGTTCACGAGCCGCCACTGCTATATTGACAAAAAACCATCTCGGTTCTGTAGTTACATATTTACTTAAGAAGAAGTAGTTGTTCCTTCTTAGTTGAACTGTCATTATTTCAAAACTTTGTGAGGCGTTATAATAGTATTAATTCTATAATCTTCGAATTAATGGTAATAAGCTTTACTAAAATTTGACAATTTTAGAGGAAACTGTAATTAAGTAAATATACTGTAACATTTATTGATCTCCTTTAAAATTCATTTTACCTACAACAATGTACCAATCAAAAAGTTTAAAATTTTTCTTCTTGTTTTTTAATTAAACCTACAAAATTTTTGAATCAAGGCTACTCCTGTTATGGTAAACAGACAAATATTAAAAGCTTAATGAGGGGCATTTGGACTCTTTTTCTGAAATAATTATCAATATCCTTTAATAATTTTCATAAATTTTGTAATTAAATAGTGGAATTAATTAGAAACAGTTAGTTTCATTTATAATATTCCTTTTCTGAAATTTACATTGAGAAATTTAGTTCTCTATTATAGTTAGCCCGTTTTCTTATAGGTAAAAACGAATTTCTTGTTTTATTTACACATTTTTCGATATTCAACCCCCTATCATATTATGTGAAAAGCTCTAGACGTCTACTTTCTCAACTTTGGATGCAAATTACGCAAAATGTGCCTAACAGCTTAGTGACAAGTATGCAAAGACGTTGCTTCTTAGATATTAAGTTCGAGGATGACAAAACCATTAGTGTGGTATTTTAAAATGTTCAGGTTTTTTACTTATTCAGAATAAATATCTTGCTAAAATAAGTTTGCTTATTTGAGAATGTCGGTTTTTTAAATATTTAACTGTTGATGAACTGTTGGGTTTTACCATTTTTATATGGAAGTTGACGTGCCAGTTTTTAGAGAATGGAAAAAATCTAAAATCGTTCATTGATTAAATAACTTGTCAAAAGTCGTATCAGTTGACGTAAAGCAGTAACCACGCCAGACGAATTACGTATGAAAAAGTTGTTTCGAAAACTATAGACGAGACTTAGATTTACCATTAAAAATTTAAACAAATGGATCGAAGTTAGCTGTTTTGCTCCAAAGCACGTGAAAAGGACACGATCAGCAATTAAGGTTAAGGCGTCAGTTTTTTGAGATTAAAAAAATTTTTCGGGGGTAATATCCCTAGTGTATTAATTTTTCCGGAAAAATTCGGAAAAACGAGTTTCTAAGTAATTTGTTAAAACAGATTACTTAGAAACGAGTGTTCCAATTTTTCCACAGGAAAAATTAGATGCACGAGGGATATTTGGTAAGATTATTTCCTGAGTTAAATGAACATTTAATTTTAATACAACATTTTTTTTAATTAAAATAATAAGAACAATAATTAATAAGAACAATATAACTTTCAACCTAGGAAAGGTAATTACTTCAAACTCATTTTAAATGTCAAACTTGCATGAAATTTTTTCGATTTTTTTTCCGGAAAAACTGCTGACAGCTAAGTTGACAGTTGTTAAGTAATTTTTCCACTTAAAATATATATTTGACATACCAATTCTTGAGGGATTGGTCAAAATTAATAGGAAGGAAATAATCGATGATCTTGAGAAAGGTGGAACAATTAACTCTGAATATTAATGCAGCTATTTGAATCAGTTAGGAATAAAAATGTTTACAAAAACTCCAGGTTTAACAAAGAAAAAAATCTATTTGCATCAAGACACTGCACCTGCTCAAAAATGTTTTACCTATCACTGAAATTGAGGAATTGAAGTACGAAGAGTGCTTGAACATCTTTATTCACCAAATTTGGCTCCCAGCGACTATTATGGGATGGAATGAAATTATTGAAGGATTCTTTTTTATTCGATTGCACGAACTTCTGAACCAACCTGTACATCATGTAATTAATATATATGATCCCAACTAGTAAATAGTGGGGAATGCAGCAAAGTAAAAGAGAACTCTTTAAAAGTTTTCCTAGAAATCTTTATTTCCATCATCAGGGAAAAACTTTGGTGAGAAAGGTTACTAAGACGTACATAAAATAAATTGAATGACACATAGTTCATGATTGAATGAATTAAAACTTGTTAAAAAAATATAAAAATTATTATTACACATAATTAAAATTATTAAATTAAAATTAAATTTCTACCACATTTACAGGTTAGAATTCAAGTAAACCTGTAAATGACTTTGCCACACGTGGTAGAAATTTAATTTTAGTTTAATAATTTTAATTATGTGTAATAATAATTTATATATATTCTCTTTTACTTTACTGCAATCCCCACTATTTACTAGTTGGTTTCTAACTAGTCAGTATATATATATATATTTTTTTTAAATATCGGGGATTGCAGCCAGTAGTTATAAATGTACACTCTTTAAAGGTTTAGTGAAAGCTTTCGGTAATTTTTTTTACCTTCTTCAGTCACTTCTTTTTTGAGATTTAAATGGAAAGCTAGCTCTTCAATAGATTTTTTATATTTAATAAAATTTTATATGAAGGTTTCAAGATTTTTTATATTTTTTACACTATTGAAGAGCTAGCTTTCCATTTAAATCTCAAAAAAGAAGTGACTGAAGAAGGTAAAAAAAATTACCGAAAGCTTTCACTAAACCTTTAAAGAGTGTACATTTATAACTACTGGCTGCAATCCCCGATATTTAAAAATATTTAGTATTTAACTATTCAGCCGATACTATCTTTTACTATATATATATATTTCATTTGAAAAGGACCCGCCCTTAATATTTAAAAAATGGGACATATTAGAAAGAAATGCCGAAACACGTCAACTTTTAACTTTAGGGGGACACTTTTTAGCGCTAATGTCATAAACGTCAGATTCACTCCCTCCCTACTGGAGACACCCCTTACATTTTTTCAAATGGCATTAGGTATCAAGTCACACCTCATTTAAAAGGTCTGGTAAATCTCTATCCAATCATTATGTTTTGCCTTTGATACCAGCCTTCCATTGTTATTTAATCGTTGTTCAAAATTGGCTCTCTTTCAACTTTTATTGCCTGAATGTTAACGGTGGTCACTTTGCACACATGATTAAATAGCAGTTTTTTCTTGTTAACAGTTGTCTTTTTACTATTTGCGAATTTTTTATTCTTCAAAGAGACTTTCCATCAAAACACAATACGGGGGCATACGAAAAGTTGAAAAAGAGCCAATTTTGAACAACTATTAAATAACAATGGAAGGCTGGTATCAAAGGCAAAACAAAATGATTGGATAGAGATTTACCAGACCTTTTAAATGAGGTGTGACTTGATACCTAATGCCATTTGAAAAAATGTAAGGGGTGTCTCAAGTAGGGAGGGAGTGAATCTTACGTTTATGACATTAACGCCAAAAAGTGTCCCCCTCAAGTTAAAAGTTGACGTGTTTCGGCATTTCTTTCTAATATGTCCCATTTTTGAAATATTAAGGGTGGGTCCTTTTCAAATGAACACAGTGTATATATATGTATATATATATATATGTATATATATATATGTACATATATATGTATATATATATGTATATATATATATGTATATATATATGTATATATATGTATATATATATATATGTACATATATATGTATATATATATATATATATGTATATATATACAGTGTGTCTACTTAAGTTGGACTCATATGGGAAACTTTTTTATTATGGGTTTTAGGAAAAAAAGTTATTCCTCATAAAAAGTTCTGCATTATCTAAAACCTAAAATGCAATCATTAGATATTTCTTATTTTGAGCCGTATACGAGGTTTGTCAAAAAATATTAATCTTACTCAAGGGTAAAGTACTTTATTTTTTTCAATACAGAAAAATTGTAAGGAGTAAAGTTGTTTAAAATTAAAAGTTATATTCAAATATGCAATTACAGCTATTTAGCATGAAAATTAAGATTTGGTGATTATTTACTATTCATTCCGTATTAATTATTCTGGCTTGGTACAATTTAATGTAATCTAGGATGCTCTGTCATGAAGTATTTGACAGTGAATGTCAGAATGGGTTAGTTTTCATAAAATTACAGTAAAAATGGCAGCTTTACTGACTTGTGAAGAAAAAATAGAAATAGTTTTAATTGTTGGAGAAAATTACAATACACATAGAGAGGCAGCAAATATTTTCAACAACAGACATCCCCATAGAAGTATCGGGTATTCAACAGTTACCAAAATAATGAAGAAATTCAAGACCAGTGGAAGTGTTGATAATAAGTTTAATAATAAACGCATAAAACGGGTTGCCAATGAAGACACTGAGTTGGAAGTGATGCTTTCTGTCGTCGAGGAACCAAAAATCGGATTACGCAAAAGGGCTTCTCTAATCACAAATACTTCGGTGAAAAAAGATACAGTGGCAAATATTTTGAAACGTTATAAATATCATGCATACAAACCTCAATTCGTACACACATTACTACCAAGGGATTACGATGTTCGATTTAAATTCTGCGCTTTGATCCAAGGAAAGTTGGAAGAAGACCCGTTTTTCGCAAGAAGTATAATTTTTTCCGATGAAGCCACATTTTCATCCAACGGAACCGTCTCATCACAAAATTGTCGCTGGTGGTCCAACAGTAATCCAAATTTTGTAATAAAAAGATAGTAGCCAATATTCGTTTAAAACGAACGTATGGTGTGGGGTTTACAAAAATAAATTAATTGGACCATTTTTTTATCGACAATCGTTAAATGCCGCACGTTACTTACAATTATTAGAAAATCAAGTAAGTGATTTTTTGCACGAACTTCCGTTAGAAGAACGTATGAAAATTTGGTTCCAACAAGACGGTGCCTCCATCCATAGTACCGTAAACGTTAGAGAACTGCTTGAAAATATGTTTAATGGAAAGGTGATTCACAGGTATTCAGCTATTTTTTGGCCTCCCAGGTCTCCTGATTTAACTCCACTTGACTTTTTTTTATGGGGTTACTTAAAACAGAAGGTTTATGAGCGAGGACCATTTGATGATGTAGAACATTTGGAAAGGATTATTTCTGAGGAATGCCAAAAAATTACTCCAAATATTATACGGAAAATAATAAAAGAGTTTCAGACAGTTGTAGTTGTATTCGTTACATTTTCTGAGTTCGTAATAACTAAATTTGGTTCAATTGCAGTATGTATGGGATGAGGGGTGTTAAACAGAATTTTTCTTACTAATGTTTTAGGATAACCATTATTAATAAATAGGTTAGATAATATATGTAAGTTTTTATCATGCATCGTACTATCTGAGATAATAAGTACCCTAGTACGATGCATGATAAAAACTTACATACATTATCTAACCTATTTATTAATAATGGTTATCCTAAAACATTAGTAAGAAAAATTTTGTTTAACACCCCTCATCCCATACATACTGCAATTGAACCAAATTTAGTTATTACGAACTCAGAAAATGTAACGAATACAACTACAACTAACATATTTTTTGCATCTTTACCTTACTTTAGAGAGCTTACACCTAGAATTTCCAAAATATTAAAAGAAGTAACTAATATAAAACTTGCAAATAAAAATGTTCTCTCACTTAATTGTGTTTATAGTAAGTTGAAAGAAATTGATCCTCTTACTGATCTTTCTAATGTAATATATAGATTGACTTGCTCTACATGTAAATCTGTATATGTAGGTGAAACATCACAAAAAATAACTAAACGTATAGCTCTACATAAGAGCGATGCAAGATTATATCCAGAAAGATCAGCTGAACATGTTTTTTCTACAAATCATATAATAGATTATAAAAACTTTGAAATTTTACATAAAGAAAACAACTACTCTAAAAGGATTTTCCTGGAAATGGCATTCATATTTCAAGAAGATAATTGCTTAAATAAAAGAACTGATATTCAAAAACTTAGTACAATTTATAGCTATTTATTATCTTTTGACAAAAAAACAAAAAAATTCAAATATTGAAGATGAGAATTCTGTTCCTTTAGATTAACTTACCAACTATTATTTCACTTGCTAATATACTAAACATATTTAAAGACATTTCTATGACTACTAAAAATTAACATCGATGTCGTAATGTCAATTTTGATAGTTTTATTTTTAATTTAATTTCTTGAAAAAGAAAATTATATCTTATATGTTTTTTCTCCATATTATACATATTATATATAGATATTGTGATTAACCTCGCTTAGTTGTAAGTAATTAATGTTTTACTTTTAAACTGAATTTATTTATACCTGTTTGAAATATCTATAAATGTATCTTTTGTAGTTCTTTGATAATGGTGATAATAAATTACCGAAAGCTCAGAACAAACTAAAAAGAGTTCACTTATTCACATTGCCGCACCCCCCACAATAATAGTTAGACCTAACTAGTATCGGCAACGAACTATTTCCTATATATATATATGGGCGTCGGCCCAGCTTTGTAGTGGAACGCTTCTGATGCGTTAATTACAACCAAGCAAGGTCGAGCGAGGTTAGTACTTGGATGGGTGACCACTGGGGAAACACCGTCGTAGAGCCCGTACAGCCTGCAGCGAAACACTTTAGATTACTAGGGTCAGTAGCATATCACAGCATGCATTATACCAATGAGCACGAGGTATAATGTAGATATGCCGTCTTTCGGATGAGACGTAAAACCGAGGTCCCGAGTCCATGGATGTTGGGCTCGATAAAGATACTTACCACTGGTTGGAACACTAGTGGGTTCGGCAAAATTTCCGGTTAGGGGCAGAGTGCTCCCGGCGTCGGTGATTAGCCTGAGTTGCAGAAATAGACCGACGTTAAATAATCGAATAAAAAAAAATATATGAATACATGTACAAAATATGGCTTGAGTGTTTTTTTACCTGGAGCCATAAATAAAATGTTTTGCTTTTAGTGAAATGTAAATTTCGGATGTACTTATTATACATAATGTATGTTATTATTCTTGTGTCATATATGGTATATATGATGTGAAGTGGTGATACATAACACTACTCCGGACAACTCCATTAGATGCATATTTTACTAGGTTTTATTTTAATCAGAGACATTCTTATTTGTATGAGAATCATTGTTATTTATAAACTGCTGCAACACTGTTAATTTCTAACTATTCTGTCAGTTTGAATAGGCCGGATATGTAAACGGCGGTCAGTTTTACACGTCGAAAAAACCTGTCTGAAAAACCGATAAGCTATACGCTTGGAATTTTTTAGACCTTGACTAAGAGCGGTGTATCAGTGACAGAAAGTTAACAGGTCGGAAAACCCTCGGCAGAAATGATTCAAAGCCGCGTAAAATTCCCATGAACCATTTTTTTTCCTCCTACCCCTATAGAAAGTACACACTTTCCTCCCTCATACCAGGGAGCAAACTCATACTTCACAGCCTAGGAAGCAAAGTATGTACACATTTTGCTCCCTAGGGATTAAAAGTACTTTTCTCTTGTTTCTCTTATTTTTTCTGTTTTAAATGAAGAAACTTATATTCAAATTGTTTCTGTTATTTACACCTTGTACATCCTGTATTCTGGTAAAAATTAAGAGCGATTGAATGGATTATTAATTTACAAATACACCACCTAATATTAGGTAACAAGTAAATATATTAACCTTATCACAACAAAAATCTAAAGACAAAAAACAAAATATACAATATAAGAAATGGGATGAAGACAACAAAATAAATAATAATTCAGAAAAAGGTTAAACAACTGGCACTTTCCTCCCTAGTGGTACAAATAGCTATTCCGTACATTCTTTGGGCCTCGAGGAAGTGCAGTGCGATAGTGGCAGGAAATAAGCAGGTCGGAAAATCTTCGGCAGAAATCATTCAAAGTCGCGGTTCTGTGGAGAAAGGATTGATTGGATGAGAAACTGCTTTTTGACCGCTTTAATCAATTACTTGTTTAAACTCGTGACATTTATCGTAATTTAAATAAACTGTTTTATTTTCGAAGAAAATTGCCACTTCCTCTTGCTGCCAAAGTTTTATCAATAAATCACTTTTATTTCTTTCATAATCTTTGATAGAAGCAGAAAAATACTGGTCAAATTCTTGAACATTGAAACTAACCATAAATCACACGATAAGTTAATTGAACCCGACTTTCAGTTCCTTCTGCCGAGGGTTTTCCGACCTGCTTATTTTCTGCCACTATCACACCACTCTTCTTTTAGGCCCAAAGAGTGTACGGAAAAAAGTTTGTCACGTATATATTATCGGTGTTTTCATGGGAATTTTACGCGTCTTTGAATTATTTCTGCCGAGGGTTTTCCGACCTGCTAATTTTCTGCCACTGTTACACCGCTTTTAGTCAATGTCTAAAAACAATTTCACGTGTGTACTTGATCGGTTTTTTAGGCAGGTTTTTCCGATGTGGCCTATAAAAACGGCCTATAAAAACTGGCAGTATAGCCATTGGATGATGTGTTGTTTTCACGATCATTTATGAACTCAAATGTCGTGTACCGTATCGATACTGTTTTATGTAGCCAAATCCTGGACTATACGTTCTTGTTTCATTTACAGGAACGACATAAAACATGGGTATCGTAGAGGTAAAATATGTACTCAAAAATTCTTCTTTTTCGTCTTTATTTATCTGAAGGTTATCTTTCTGTCAGTTTATTAGAGATTTTCTAGACGGACAGGCACTAGAGAGATAATCCATTCCGTTCTTGGATTTCATTAAAATTCTGAAACTGTGTACGTCTAGATTAGTTGAACTGTCATTTTTGTAAATCTAATTCCTTCTGATAAGGGCCTCAAGCATATCCCTATTTCATGAAAACAATGTATTATTAACATACTCTTTTGTTTAAATGGAGATTCGCAGCTCGACAAATATTCCATGAAGTATAATTAATTAAAAGTTATAAACAGTTGAAAAAAAGTTAAACTTTTGATTGCTACATAAAATGAATGGTCATGACAATGTGATGCAAAATTTAAGTTTTCAGTGCTGCTATGTTTCCACACAAAGCAATATTACCATTATTTTATGAGCTAGGTCATTATAGCATGAGATAATGTCGCTCATATATATATAGAAAACTCCCCAACTCACAACGAAAATTAATTGGAAGCTTATCCTTATCAAAAGACAAATATAACGGTTGCCACTTCCAAGACCAGATTTTTTGTTAGTCTGTTTATACAGGGTGAGTTACTAGGAACTGTACATACTTCTACCATAAGTAAAGGCACGTTAGGGAATTATCAAATGACCATTAAAAAATGTCTTTTTGTTTTGATTATTAATATACAGGGTGAATTATGGATCTACACCAAAACAATGTTTCGTTATATATTTTCAATGATTAAGTCGATTTGTCTCATTTGTTGGTGAAAGTGTGTATTGGTATCTGGCAACTAACTAACATATTCAGAATTAAAAAATCCAGGACCGTCTTCGTGAAAATTTGTGAGACTGCTTCATATTCAACACTTCACCCTGTATATGATTTTTCTAAAATCTGATATCATTTTCTCAGAGGGCATAAATCGACAGTTAGACCTGGTTATTTGAGTTTTTTGTTACACTTACCTCACATTTACAATTAAAGATTAATTTTAGAGTCAAATTGAAATTTGGCAATAATGAAATATCTTACTGTATAATAATGTTTAGTTATTGAAAATAAATTTTTAAAATAAACAGAAACGACACACACTGTGCTCCAGTATGGTAAATACCATAATTTGAATTGATTTACAGGGCCGGATTTAAAAATCTGGCATATTTGGTTCATCTCAATAAAAGCAGATAAAAAATCTAATAAACATTACGATTATAAAATATGTTCAAAATGAAATCCATCTGCCTCAATACACTTTTCTTGACGAATGTTTAAATGTGTAATGGACTTTCTGATTGTCAGTTGGTCATTTCTGATATGTAATAAATGTTGCAGCAGGCTGTGACAATTTGACATAATCGTTGTTGAAATTATTTGTTAAGTTTGACAGTAGATCTCAATTTGTTTAGTGTTTTCATAATTAATAAGTCAATTACGTTCGGTATTCATAGGGTGCTTTAACTTTTTTGTTCAAAAATGCACTATCAGTTTTCAAATGCGCAGGCGCATTCGACCATATAACAAAATCCTCCATTCTCCAAAAACTTAAAGAAAATGGATTAATAAATAATATCTACTCCTTTATAAAAAATTTTCTTTCTTCCCGAACCTTTAAAATAATTACAAACGGATGCACCTCCAAATCCATTGCTCAAAAAAGCGGAGTACCTCAAGGCTCCATTCTCAGCACCACCTTATTCATCTTAGCTATCAACGATATTTCTAGAAACTTTCAATCACCAGTAAAACACGCATTGTATGCTGACGATCTAATCATCTATAGCCATGGTAAAAACACAGAATCAACCTGCGCAATCTTACAAACAGCAATAAACCACGTCAGCAACTGGTCCTCTAAAACCGGACTTACCTTTTCTGCCACTAAATCCAAAATCATCAAGTTTAGTAGGAAACATAATACACAAAACCCTATTCTAAAACTCAACGGAAACACCTTACCTGTAGTAACTCACCATAAAATTCTAGGCTTAACGTTTGACAACAAACTAAACTTCAAACAACACATCCAAGAAACGAAAGCAAACTGCATCAAAAGACTTAACATACTAAAAACATTATCCCGTCACCATTGGGGAAGTGACGAAACACTACTTCTCAGAGTGTACAGAGCTGTTATCAGATCAAAAATAGATTACGGTAGCATAGTTTATCTCTCCTCTTCAAAATCCCATCTAAACACGCTTAACACCATCCATAACACAGCCCTCCGCATATGCCTAGGCGCCTTTAAATCTAGCCCAATTGACAGCTTATATGTGAAAGCTAACGAACCTCCCCTTCACCTGAGACGACAATACCTTTTACAAGCATATTTCAGTTCAACTTCGGCCAACCCCACAACCCAGTCTATAAATTAATCCCAAACATATATAACGAAGAATCAAATCACCCCCCAAAATCAACACGCACCATCATCGACACGCTAAAACCTATCCTACACAACATCGACCTCAACCTCACACTACCTTTAAGTATATCCTCCTCTCCTCCATGGAAAAAACCTATACCAATGATCGACAAAACACTACTGGGACTCAAAAATCAAGAAACCCCAAGCATTATCTTAAGAAAAACATTCACCAAACGAATCAACCAACAGAAGTTCGACCAAATCATATATACAGACGCTTCCAAAAACAGCAAAGGAGTGGGATGCGCGGTCACCTCATCAAACGAAACCCTTTACACAACTGCTCTTGAAGACACTTGTAGTATATTTACTGCAGAAATTTTTGCAATTCTCCTGGCCTTCAAAATAATAAACGCAAGAAATAAAAAAGTCGCTATCTGTACAGACTCTCTCTCCTCAATCCAAGAAATTAGGAAAGCCAACACAAAACACCCTCTAATACAAAAAATCCACGAAAGATACGAGACACTATTTTCTCAAAACACAACGGTCACGATAATTTGGACCCCATCACATATTCGAATCACTGGAAATGAAACAGCTGACAACGCCGCTAAGCTGGCTACAACCAAAACCCAAAAAACAAACTTACAAATCCATGACGACCTAAAATCGCTGTTTAAAAAACATCTCAGAGACTCCTGGCAATCATACTGGGACACAATACACTCCACCCTTCATGAAATACAATCTAGTCTAAAATATCACCAAGACTCCACACTCTCCAGAAAGGAAAAAGTAATTATAAGAAGATTGCGCATTGGACATACACGCTATACTCATGGATACTTGATGACAAAAGAAGATCGTCCCCTGTGCCAGTTATGTTCTGTTCATCTAACTGTTAAACACATCTTAGTGGAATGTCCCCAATACCATATCTACCAGCAGAAACACAATATAAAAAAACCACTAAGTGATATCTTGAAGTTTAGTGAAGTGAATACAGTGCTATCCTACCTAAAAGACATAAATTTAATAAATCATATCTAATATGTTTTACCTAAAAAGTATCGAATATCATAACTGTTTTATCTAAAATGTACGAAATACTGTAACTGTGTCAATGGCCTCAGCAGTCGAGACCCGTTAATTTAAATAAAAAAAAAAACGTTTTCAAATACTGAATACACTGATATTATTTTTGTTTATGGCTTTTGCAATGGTAATGGTAGGGCTGCCACAAGGGAGTATGAAAGGCGAATACCTGAACGCCTAATACCCAATCATTAAACGTTTTTAATTTCTTGAAAACAATGGTACTTTTCCTAAAACAAAATCAGAACGAAATGTAGATCCTGTTTTAAAAAACAATATACTGGATACTGTGGACTTAAATCCAAAAATAAGTACCAGAAAAGTAGGAGTACAATAATTAGGTGTTTCCCAAACCAAAGTGAGTATAGTGTTTCGAAAAAAATAACTTTCATCCGTACCACATACAATTAGTTCAACGGTTACATCCTGGAGATGAAATCCACCGCATAGCATTTTTAAGGTGGGTTGCAAATCACCGACTTGTAATATACAGAACTTTATTAACTGATGAAGCACAATTTACCAGAGATGGAATTAATAATTCGCGAAATTCGCACGTAAGGGCCGAAGAAAATCCTCATGCGATTCGAGAATATCGCTCTCAACAAAGATTCTCTGTAAATGTCTGGATCGGAGTAATCAACACTCATTTAATAGGACCTCATTTTTTTGATGGTCCACTAACAGGGCATGTTTATTTAAATTTTTGTAGAATATCTTACCCAATCTACTCGCTAATGTAGGCCTACGAGGGATCTACTTTCAGCATGATGGTGCATCACCTCATTTTGCCGTTGCTGTACGCCAGCATTTAGATACCATTTATGGAAACCGATGGATAGGACGCGGGGGTCCTATTCCATGGGCACCAAGATCACCAGACTATAACCCTGTTGATTATTACATTTGGGGTCGATTAAAAGAGCTGGTCTACGAAGAAAATATAAATACCTACGCGGCAACAGCTCATTGACAGAATTATTCACTATTGCAATATTATCAGAAATGACCAACTGACAATCAGAAAGTTCATTACACATTTAAACATTCGTCAATGAAAGTGTATTGAGGCAGATGGATTTCATTTTGAACATCTTTTTTAATCGTAATGTTTATTAGATTGTTTTTTAATTTGTTCCACATTGTTACACATTAAGTTAAAACTGTTTTATTGTTTGGTTATTGTTATTTATTTTATTTTTTAATTTATGAATAAACATTTCCTGGGCTTGTCATTCCGATTAAAATAATTAGACATGATTTTTCCTCAAACAGATAAGAAAATTAGATTATGACAAACATTTTTTATCTGTTTTTTGTCTATTACCGGTGGAAAAAGTTACATACAGGGTGAATTATTGAGATGGACCAGATATGCCAGATTTTTAAGTCCGGCCCTGTAAATCAATTCAAATTATGGTGAATTAATACAGTTTCCTGTAAAATTGTCGTATTTAGTAAAGCGTTTTAACAACAGATGTCGAAGAATAAAAATATATTATTCTACGCTTCACAACTAGTTTTGAAAAATATTTTTCAAAAACAGTAACCGTTCAACGAAGAAGAAACAACTACTTCCCGGGCTACATGCCCCGACAGATATTGAATTACACTTCTAAGTCAAACGGGGTTGGTAAATCTACAAGATTTAAACCAACCATTCTGGTTTGCAACTAGAAGGGATAACACATACAAGGTATATGTTATCGTCCGAGAGTTAATCTCGGACTGAAATGTGACTATAATCAACAACGGTACATATTGTCCAGTTACGGAAATATTTTTGTTGCGAAAATAGCGACATCTCACCTCTAAGTCACAAACCACGTGATTTGTTGTCTCGTTCGAATTTTGGTTTGTGACTTAGAGGTGAGATGTCGCTATTTTCGCAACAAAAATATTTCCGTAACTGGACAATATGTACCGTTGTTGATTATAGTCACATTTCAGTCCGAGATTAACTCTCGGACGATAACATATACCTTGTATGTGTTATCCCTTCTAGTTGCAAACCAGAATGGTTGGTTTAAATCTTGTAGATTTACCAACCCCGTTTGACTTAGAAGTGTAATTCAATGTCTGTCGGGGCATGTAGCCCGGGAAGTAGTTGTTTCTTCTTCGTTGAACGGTCACTGTTTTTGAAAAATATTTTTCAAAACTAGTTGTGAAGCGTAGAATAATATATTTTTATTCTTCGACATCTCAAATTATGGTATTTACCATACTGGAGCACAGTGTGAGTCGTTTCTGTTTATTTTAAAGATTTCTTTTTAATAACTAAACATTATTATAAAGTAAGATATTTCATTATTGCCAATTTTCAATTTGACTCTAAAATGAATCTTTAATTGGAAATATGAGGTAAGTGTAACAAAAAATTCAAATAACCAGGTCTAACTGTCTATTTATGCCATTTGAAAAAAATTCTATCAGATTTTAGAAAAATCATAGTGAAGTGTTGAATATGAAGCAATCTCACAAACTTTCACGAAGACGGTCCTGGATTTTTTTAAATTCTGAATATGTCAGTTATTTGCCAGACACCAATAATCACTTTCACCAAAAGATAAGACAAATCGACTTAATCATTGAAAAGATATGACGAAACATTGTTTTGGTGAAGATCTCCCCTAACGTGCCTCTACTAATGGTAGAAGTATGTACAGTTCCTCGTAACTCTCCCTGTATAGTATTTTTGTAGCAATAGATAGCAATAGCTCTAGCAAAATTGAGCAGCACTTTTTGAGATAACCAATGAGGTACATAATAACTAATGATACGGTTCGTAAAGAATTTAAGTCATTCATGAAGTTTGTTTCTCCAAGTCGATTTTAGGTTTCCACAATTTAATAATCTCTTGTAGATATTTATTTACTAATGTAAAATATGTATGAAGTGAGCGACGTATTTATTTCTTTGAACTAAACTTTTACCACAAATTTAAACAGTAATTTTATTTCTTTTCGGAATAGTATAAAAGACTCAGAATTGTCAAATTTTCATTGAAAATGAACACTCGATTCATCCCAAAATATTTTAATCGATAGCTGTAATTGAAGCACAAAAAGTTATTGGTTGGATTTATGGATGGCTACCTTGTATAAATAATTATCTAGGCACTTTTAACAGTAATTTATAACTGTGGTATTATGATGGAATATATACAATATCAAAGTGTGTAAAACGAAAACAAACTATTTTGAATATTACTGGAATTAGTGATAACAATAGCTGTTAATGATGTTTTCTGCCGGATCATGTAATTAGTACTAAAAATAAATGCTCAGTTGTTTGATTTTAATTTTACGTTGTACTAATAATCTAAAGTACAGTATTCCGCACAGCTGTCAAAAATCAGATTTTCGTTTATTATTTTAAACTTGTTAAATAGTTTTCCGTTTATGAATACAGAGCAGTAGCATATTTATATTTAACGTATTATTTATTTTGGTCAATAACTCTTGAAAGGGCGATCTACAGATTTTTACAGCTTTCGTATTTTCAAGACGTCAAGCGCCGTGAGGTATGCATTAAGGTGGATCGAAAAATATAGTGAAATTATAAAAGTTTTTTATTGCTATCGGCCCGATCGGCAAAAGTTGCTAAACCCATTTATGCGTGTTTTTGAAGAAAACATTTTTTTATTTTTTTAGTTCTTGAGGTGCCCCCACCCACATTTAAAAAAGATAATTTTATTTATTTTTTAATTTTTTTGCCCTATTAGAAAAAGTTTTAGTCACGTCTAAAAAGCACCTAGATAAAAACTTAGGCATGTATGAGCATTTTTTTAGGTGCCCCAAATAAAAATCGAGTTTTTAAATTGTCCTATTTTACTAAGTTTGTTACATTATTATGAAAATAAACGAAAAAATCATTATTCTAACTGATATAATGAACTAAATACGAATATGTTAAAATCAAATAATAGAATAAAACATAAAATAATCATTTGAATCTAAACTCTGCTTTTGTATTAAAATTTTTCATTATGGTTCTTGACTCAAGCCTGGATCTTATAAATCCATCTCTTGTCCACAAACAAGCGAAGCAGCCTCGGTTACCAATTTTACACACCGTTCGGTTCCTTGTGTGTGGCATGGAAAGCTAGATAAATATGGAAATTTCGTTGATATGTTGTCATCTGATACAAAACTTTCTAAGTCTTCATCCAAGATGTCTTCTAAAACTGGAGGATCTAATCTCTCGTTTATTTCAGCCCAATTAATTAAATCTTTGTAATCTTTGGCTTCCATATTTATTTTGGGCACACGAAAATTTCTGACAGAAGAATTTCGATTCATCTGTCTAGCAGAAATTATTCTACAGACAGCTAATCTTTGAATAGTAATTCTATCGTCATACAACATAGCTAGGAGCAAATTCTCCATGCTCCATTTCTTTGAACGTCAACGTCAACTGTTTTCCTAAGCCAATCCGGCATATATCTTAAGCATACGATCAACTTCCATAAGTGTTTAGGACCTTCGATGCACAATGGCTTAACTTTGATAATAAACCATATTGGGTCTTATACTTTCATAATATAAGTACCAAGTTTTCGGAAGGCTTTTCAGTTGCCACATAAAGACGAAGGATTCGGTTTGCACTCGTCAGCCATCTAGAATGCACCACCGGTCCAGGTTGAATAGCAGCTAAATCTTGACAGCATTCTCCTGAGGACACAGCTTTCATAATACCCAACAAATATCGCTGATCTGTACTCAAAATATTCCTATCTACATCTGGAAATGGATTTGCCTCGATCTTCTCGAACTTAGTGACAGGAAGCGTGTGACAAGTTTGTAGTGATTTACCTACAGCACCAGAAAATGCTTTAGGTCCCTGAGTTACACCGTCAAGCTGAACCAAAAGATGACGTAAAGGCAGTTCGTTAAGATGTAACATACAAATAAACCATTGAAGGGGACGACTCAGCTGGGCTTCTAGAAGAGTTATTACACCTGCTTTTGTACCAGTATTAACGACCGTTCCATCGCATCCGACTGCAATCAGTGAATCAGTTGATATTCCTTTATCGTTGAAAAACGTTAATATTTCATTTCTAATGTTAGTCGCAGATCCAGACGGAACAGCTATATGCCCAAGGTAAATAGAATTTGGTTCTTGTAAGAAATATGTTCTTCTTTGACAGTACTACCGTAATACTTATCGCCTTTTTTAGTTGGTGTTCTAGTATTATCCTTTCGTCCGTCGAAATAGAGACCTTCCACTGTTGCAGCTACATTTGCTTGTAGTTCTTCCCTGTGCTTCTGACGTTCTCTGCGATCTTTATTTCTATCAATAACTTTACTGGTATCCGTTTCATTGACAAGGCCAAGGTCCTGGAGAAAAGCGGAGGAAAGAGAAGCTGCTGCTCTGTCTGAGACTCCTCGACGGTCACATTCTCTGGCAAAGGTAGAAAGTTTATGTCTCATTTGATCTCTTGAAGATCCACCAGAAAAAGAAGAAGAGGGTTGTGGATCAAAGTTCTGGGACTTGCTGGACGTGTCTATTTCTTCTCTTTCCTCTTCTACTTCTTCTCTTTCTTCTTCTTCTTCTTTTTCCGATGAGATGTTTCCATACTCTTCACAATCACTGATTTCCTTTGAACTAGATTGTTGCAAATATGCTTTCGGGTGGTCAATGTCATCTCACAAATGCTTAAATTATTTTTTTTAAAGTAAAATCCTTGTCTGACTGTTTAAAACATCATGCCACCAAGGCCGTAAAAAAATTTTTAAAAATGATTATTTTTTTAGCTCTAATAGGGATTTTCAAAGAAATTTTATTTTAAAACTAAATAAAATCTCAATCTAAGCCAAAATTTAGAGTTTTAAATAGAACCATAAGCAATGAAAAACATCAAAATGTCAATAAAAAAAAAAATAAAAGAGGCGGATTTAAAAAAAATTTGAGTGGGTTGAGTGGGGTTTTGAAAAATTTTTTGTTTTGTTTTTTCTTCTCCCATGAGAGTTTAGCAACTTTTGCGACCTAGGCCGATCTAAAAAAAAAAACATAAAATATATTCGATCCACCTTAGTATGCATGCTGCACCTTATTTAGACCACTAGAAGTTATTGATGTGTAACATTTTCCCGCTCGGCTCCCTGCTATTTGTGGTTTCGTGAAATGGAACGGAAGTGTGTAACAGAAAGCCAAAAAATTTAATAAAGCTACATAATGAGATATTAAATAATTTATTAATTATTAATTATTAATTATTAAACTAATTAATTAATGATTAATAATTAATAAATTATTTAATATCTCATTATTTAGCTTTATTGAATCTTGAGGTTAATTTCTGTCACTGTTCACTGGAGAAGATTCCGTATTTTTTTAAATGATGAACTCAAGCTCGAAATTAATACGGATCGAAATGTTCCAACAACTATAAGTGGTACTGTCATCGACGAAGTTTTTCAACGTTTTTTGAAATCACAAGTATACGTCTGATATTTTAGTTATCGTAAGTCTCCGCTCTCCCCCCAAATAGAACAAAAATAAAGAATATATGTAATAAAAAATTGTATTACACCTCGTTTTAATTAAATAAAATACAATTTTCATTAAAAAAATGATTCTTTGTTGCCAAAAATTATTTCAAATAATATCAATATCATTTTTTTCAAGATTTTAATGTTTCTTATTACCAAGGTGAGATGCCAGATGTTACACATCATATTTATGCGACTACTGTGAGGCTCGCTCTCTTTTTTGTTTTGTTGATGGAAGCTCTAAGTCATATCTGATGTAGGTCAAACTCATTACCCAAAACTTACAGAAACAGACATATTTATCCATCTATTGAAAATCATGCAATAATATCTATGTTCTGCTGGTAAATATGGTATATGAAGAGTTAAATTACCAAGATGATATAAATTGCCTTGAAGGTGAAGACAATATCTGCAAAGCAAGAGATAAATATTCACGCTAAACACAAGAACTAGTGATTTTCTGTAAAGGTTAAGTTGTTGAATGGATACCACTAGCAATAGACGCGACATATAGCACTGGCAAAATTTGTAATGCAAACTGTATATGTGTATAAAAATAACTTCCTCTCTATTTTTTAAAGGGTAAACTGATATTCGACTACCCTTTTTTATTTATTTTTATCAGAATGCTGCTTTCCTCTAAGTTATTTAGTCATTTTTTAGTTTATTAAATTGGTACTTCACCCATTTATATGTGTGGATATAGTTTCAAATTATATTTATGCTATTAGATTTGCATGGATTTCAATTATCTTATCTCATCGAATATTATTTCCTAGTGTTATATCACGTATATACAGGGTGATTGATTAGTGCGATAAAGCTCAATGGGTCTGTTATCATAAAATATACCAAAAAAAGTTAATTATAGAAATTGTAGGCATATTTAAGCTTCATATTTCAAAATTATTCACAATGTTACAGGGTGTTCGATAACTCGGTGACAGATCAAAGTTATGTTTTTTTTTAAATAAACACCCTATATTTTACTTTTAAACTGAAATCTGCTTCACTTCCACATAACAAAAATATCAATTTTCCGCCAAAATTGTAGCAAGTTCATCGCTCTATATAATTGGATAGGAGGAAAAAAATAATCTATTGAAGCCAAAGATTTTTAATCATTATCAAAATTTACAAACACTAATGATTTCGCAAATATTTATTGATTATATGGTGAGTCAGTACATAATTTTCTCAATAATTTTAAATGGATCACCCTGTATTTTATACCATTGTCGACTTCTATATTTTTGTCAAGCATTTCCCATTTCCAATCTTATTAGTTTTTGAGATATTTTAATTTTTTTATGGATAGTAGTAATTTGGTATGTAATAGTTTACTTACCAGATGTTTGTATGCAGTTGAAGGTTTAAAAAAAACTATAATTATGGAGAAATAGGCAACACTCGAAGAAACAACTCTATTTCTACCAAAATAAACAAGGTCTGGTAAACTATTACATACCTAAATGATACTTTGCATGGAAAAATAAAAATATCTCAAAAACTAATTACTTGAGGCATGGAAAATGCTTGATAAAAATAAAAGTATGGTAATAGTATTCTTTGACAATTATGTAAAATACAGGGTGATCTATTTGATCCAATTATACACAGTGTTGAGCTTGCTACGATTTTGACGGAAAATTGGTTATAACTTTTAAAATACCCTTTATAACAAATTACAACCTTTATTTTTGTTATAGGGAAGTGAAGCAGATTTCAGTATTTAAGTAAAATATGGGGTGCTTCATTTGAAAAAACATAACTTTGATCTGTCACCGAGTTATGCAACACCCTGTAACATTGTACCTAATTTTGAAAGATGAAACTTAAAGCTGCGGACACTTTTTATAATTAATTTTTTTTTGGTATCATGATAACTAACATACCTTATACAGATTGCGAAAATCCCTTTCTTACAATGCGACTTATACAAGTACGACAAGGAAAATATGAGCAGAACTACGTGAAAGAGATAGAAGACTTGTTAGCCCAGCGATCTGTCCCTTCTACCAAAATAGTTGGGCGTGTGTTCATCGCCCCACTATTTCAACCGCTGTTGCCAGAAGCTCAGATTAATTTGTACAAATGATATTTTTGTCTCGTTATCGTTAAGTTTTTTCGAGCTCATGCACTATTAGGTGAAATTAAACACTTTCATCCGGCAACAGTGTCCTTTACATAGAGAACTCACATTTAAACTTATGTGATCTTTTCGCTACAAATCTTTCACTCGTTGGTAGCGCACGCCGTTGTATTTGAAAATAAAACATTTTACAATGCCCACATTAAAATACGAAACCTGCGAAAGAGTGTAAAATATAAAATGGTATTTTGGAGGTCATTCGGCTGATGCAATAGTTAATTTGTTTATTGTGGCATTTGAAAATCGCCCAATTTCTCCACGAACAACAGTTTTGAACATAGTTAATAATTTCGAGAAATATGGATGTGTTTCATACTGTAGAAAATGCCAAGCGCCGGAAGATCCAATCGAACGTCCGATAAACGACGAAAGGCAAACTAGAGAATTGAATGTTTGTTTAGCGGTTGAAACAGGACAACCATGTTCTTCAAGACAAATTGCTGAAGAGGTCAACATGGATAAGAGAACTGTACAGAATATTTTATTCCGCCAAATATTTAGACTTATTACAAAATCATGTAATTCCTGCAGTTCTCCTTATACCCGATGCTGATCTCAACAGAATTTGGTTTCAACAAGATGGTTGTCCAGTCCATAATTCCAGGAAAGTAACGGAATTTTTAAGGTTTACATTCCCGTGCAGAATTATTAGTACTAATGGTACAATTAAATGGCCTCCAAGATAACCTGAACTAGCTCCAAATGATTTTTTCTTTGGGGATTTTTGAAAAGTAGCATTTATCAACATGAATTTGAAAGAGCTAATAATTTAAATGAATTGAGGGTGAAAATACAGCACGTTTGTGCCAGCATTACGCCAAATAATCTTAGAGATATGAGATCAAATCTTTATGACAGATTTGGTTATTGCCTGGCACAGCAAGGTGGTTTATTTGAGCACTTAATTCATTAAAATTATGTTCACCTTTAGAACGGATTTTTAGTTTAATTTTTTCAAGAAGTTCATATTTTATGTTTAGAATAAGTACTTATTTTATTTTTTCAATTCAATTTATTAATGGAATGGACCTTTAGTTTTTTATACCCAATTACTTTATTATTTTTATCTCAAGAAAAAATGTTTTATTTTCAAGTTACAATGGCTAAAATAATATCCCATTGTAGTTAGAAATTAATTATCAGCTTGGTCAGAAACGATCAAGTTGACAAAAATGAATTTTAAGATGTGTATTTTTTAATTTCTTCAACAACCTCACTCCTTCCATGTTGGGCAAGTACTGAACCACAGTGAACCTGTGAACCTACTCACAGAGTGGGGAAAGTCAGTCATTGCTGCAGCGGTGCCAGTTTAGAATGTTTGGTTCTTTCAAAGTAATAAATAACTCATTTTGCATTTGACTTTTAACACCGGATAACGGTGTATTTAGTGGGAGAATATCGAGATTGGTAATAATATTGACTTTTGAAAAATAAGTGAGATCAACACAAATAAGAATAAAATAATGGAGTTCAAGAAAAAATTTGGACAAATTACAATCTGCAATAAATAAAATCCGTACACTGCTTTCGATTTAACAATTATTGGTATTTAACATTGTTGCCGCTTGAAATGCCGTTGAAAATTTTAAAAGAACGATAGACAAAAATTAGGAATAATTTTTACAGATAAGTACATTTGGCAACACAACAGTTAAAATAAATAGGTGGTGACTGAATACACGCCCAACTGTTTTGGTAGAGGGTTCTGATCGCTGGGCTAACAAGTCTTCTCTCTCTTTCACGTAGTTTTGCTCATATTTTCCTTGTCCTACTTGTATAAGTCGCATTGTAAGAAAGGGATTTTCGCAATCTATATATACTGAGCTTTATCACACTAATCAATCACCCTGTATACGATGTAATGAACATGTCGAGAACTTTTGATGAGCATCTGAAAAATTCAACTGAAGTATTTGACAGGATAAGGAATGCCAATTTAAATGATAACAAATGTTCACTGCTTCAGGAGGCCTGTATATCTGAGACATATCGTTTCCGCAGAAAACATTAAAACCGATCCGAAATTGTAGGCTGGCCTAAATTAAGGGATAAAAAGGGAAAAGAAGTTTTTTTGTTCTTTGTTCATATTACCGAAAATTTGTAAAGGAATTTGGCCGAATTGCTAAACCGCTTCATCGACTAACTGGAAACAATATTTAATTTAACTGAACGCCGGATTGTCAAAATGCTTTCGTAAAGTTGAAAAAACGAATAACCACAAAAGCACCCATTTTACCCTACCCACGGAAGGAAAGAATATTTATTTTTGATTGTGATGCATCCCAACACGGCGTAGGTGTGTAGAGCAGGCGTAGGTGTGTAGAACAAGAAGGCGAGAAAAAAGTGATTACGTAGTTCAGTAAAACCAGTCAAAAAAAGACAATGACTCGAAAGTTATAGGAGAATGGATTGAACATGAAATGACAAGAGGTAGCCGGATATGGTGGAAGCATAAAAGGGTACTGGGAGCAATGGGATATCATGTATCTTCACCGTGGACTATTGCGTCGGAGATAGGAAAGCCACAATGGAGTACATGTAGTTCACCAATTGGTACTGTTTGGGAAAGTTATTATTGGTCAACTGTCGACGAGACGTAGAAGATTGGTGCAAGGAATGTGACCTGTGTCATAGTTTGAAGCTGCATACTACAAAGACAAGCTTCTCGAATGGTGACCCCAAGCGTAGAAAAGGGTTGTGCCAGGAACGGCAACGAAAGTGGGAAGGCACCTATACCGTTCTCAAGAAAATCAACGACCTAATCCTAATCCTAATCCTGAAGGAGTAGGCCCAAATTGATCCATATCGAGATGTTAGCTCCCTACAGCGGACCCAATCCACGTAGCTAGCTTCAGCCCGACTCCAGCAGTCAGGTTTTTCGAGATAACTAGATAGAAGGGAGCAATGTTACGTCGGACCTGTACTGGCTAATATGTGAAGGTCCATAAAGAAGAAGAAGACAAACATCTGGAATCATCGAGAAATGTCATCGAAAAGTGTAAAAAGCGTGACAGTTGACGTTAGTTTTTAGTTTTTGAAGTATTAGAGATTAGAGTTCTGTGTTCTAGAAGTAAGTACTGGAGCCACGTACCAAAGCAAAATCACAGATCCTGGTCACAAACCCCCAGGAGTCGCTAACTAACGAGATATTAAACCTCAGCAGGGGTCAAATAAGGAAAGTGACGGGATCACACACCGGTCACGGTACCCTAAGGAAACACATGCATACAATTGGCATATACAGGAATGAACCTATCTGTCGGTTCTGTTTGGAGATATAAACTCCTAGGAATGGAGCGCCCAAGGAAGGATTTTTCCAAGAAAGTTCTAGTGAAAAGTATGTTAACCTTCATAATGACAACTAGTCTCTTCACATAAACGATACAGCCCAGAGTACAAAAAGTTTAAAGGCTGTGGTGCTGAGTACTCCAAGCCTCTGACTGAAGATAGGGGGCGTCCATAAATTACGTGAGGCATTTTTGAGAATTTTTTTAAACCCCCGTTCCCCCCTGGTGAGATGTAGTAATATTTTTCTCGACCCCCTCCCCCCATTCCTAATCTCACGTGAGATTTTTCAAAATTTGTGTATTGGGTGTAAAAGCGATGACTTTATAAAAAAACAATTTGCTTAATTACTTCTATTTAAAACTATCAAAGACTAGTATTTGTAAATATGACCGTAATCTAAAATCACAGTTATAAAATTAGATAATAAATACCTAAACGAAAATTAATAAGAGATTTATTCTAATTCAGTCATGGAGACTCGTGCACGGTCACAAGAATGAGTATTGGAACCAACATATCCAAGTGACCTTCAGTGAAACATCTGCTTCTTCAGCTTAGCTTTTATTTAGCCACTCTAAACCGCCCTAATAACACGGAAACATCTCAAAAATATTCCAGAAACATCCTTCTGGGACAATAGAAACATACATCTCTAGGATGTTTCTGGAAACAGCCGAGTCATCATTTTCAACGTTCTACAAACATCCCAGTAGGATGTTTCTAATATGACATAGGATGTACTAGGTTCATTCGGGGTACTTTGTTTAGAAAATCTCAGAAACGTTTCTAAAAATACACTGGAAGTGAAATCACTAGGTGCAAATAAAACATTTCAATATTTCTCAAAACAAGAGCAATTTATTACAAATTTCTAACAATATTTTCCATAAATCACATGTTACATTTTCTACTAGGTATAGGAAGTGTATTATAAAGCATGGTAAACAAGTATTAGCAACCATGGCATGGTTGCTCTGACTTGTCTACCAATGCTTTATTTCCCTATACCCAATAGAAAATGTTACATAGGGTAATATGATAGCAGTTAATTTACTTATGTTTTAGTTCCATCCTCAATCGTCTTTCTTTTGCTCTTCTCAGCCAATCACCAATTTTCAATTCGATTTTCGTTTTTCAACCGTTTGAAGCGCTGACTATATTTATTTAATAATTTTCTTTTTTTCTGACTATCCATTTTACTATCCAATATAAATACTCACGTTATAAATAAGCCACAACACTCACAAGGTTACCGCTTATTTTTACCACAAAAACTCAACCACAGCGTGCTGTGAACTCAACACTTCTACTTCTAACCTTACTTTTTGCAAATTAGGTCTTCTTCTTTTTCTTCTAATCTTCTTTTACCTCTTTGAATGTTGAAGCCTTAGAAGGTTGAAGCAGGGGGATATCACAAATACGCCAGTCATAATATTTTAATAGGCATGTATAGATTTAATAAACATTGTTAAAGTTTAAAGACAATTAACAATTATTGGCAAATATGTACGAGTTGTATATTTTGTAATGAAAATCATGTTTATGTACCATGAGAAACATTCTAGGGACATCCCAAGGATGTTACATTTTATCAATCGCATTTATGTACCAATAGAAACATTCTAGGAACATCCCACCTAGGTCGGAAGCATTGGGACACTAGTAGTACTTTAATGGTATGTCCTAGGTAAATACTGTGTTATTAGGGCGTTGCTGCCTGCGCGCAGAAGCCCAGTAGCTCGTCTTGTTACAATCCGCGAGGGTTGCTAAACATGATTGTGTCAGATTTTATTCAAGACACGTTTTTTATTTTAATTTAACTTAACTTTGAAGCAATTTTACATCGTTTTCTTCTAGACAGAAATTACGTGATATTTGCCAAGACCCCCCTCTTCTCCAAGTGAGATTTGGTAAGATTAGCCCCCCCCTGAACACCTCACGTAATTTATGGATGTCCCTATACCATACAAATCAATCGCGTCTAGTCATTATATTTTTATATACATGCATAAGACAACCCATTGTCCATTTGCTTTGCATTTATGGATTCATCAAGAAAGAATTACTACGTTTTCATGCAGAATTCAATTCGAATTGAATACACTTTCCGTATTAAAAACCTCATGAAAACAGGTATTGAAATCGAATTGAGTTTCAAGGTCGATACTGCTTTTTTGGGATCGTATCGAGATCGAGAAGTCGAAATACGACATGAAAACCGAGATCGTATTGAAACATGCGCATTCTGTGACATTCGCTGTCAAATTTATGCTAGCTGTAAGCCATATAACCTTAAAACCACTCAAAACATTTTAGTTTATTCTAGCTTTCTTGGTTTTCTTGGTTCTCGGTTTTTTGATATTTTGTTATGGAAAGTACTTTTAATATGTCGTGCTCGTCATCTTCTAGAAATGTGTGGAAAGATGCAGAAGTGAAGTGCTTGCTGGAAATATTCCAGGAAGAAAATGTTTTGAAGTTGTTCGATGGAAAGTGATACAAAAACGCTGAAATTTACAAAATGGTCGAACAAAAAATGATAGAAAGAGGCTATATATCTAAATCTACTGAGCAAATAAAAAATAAATGGGAAGCTCTAAAGACCCAATACAATTGTATTAAAAACTGTTTTGGGCTACTTGAATCTGTTTCTGAAATACAGATCGAAGAAACACCACATACAAGTAGATCAAGAGCCTCAATTAAAAAAACTTACAACTCTAGCAGAAGCAAGGGTAAAGAAAATGATTTTTTTGAGAAACAAATGACCCTAATGACAGAGTTTTTTAAAATGCAAGAGAAATCCCAGGAAAAGGCAGCAAAAGCTAGATCTGATTATTTAAACTATATTTTACAAACATTTTCAAGTACAGTGGAAAATATTCTCAGAACCCCCTTCCCTACTATGGCAACGAACCCTTACATGGTTTAATCTTTTCGTTTTTCATTTCACACAAGACCACGAGGTTCTTCAAGTAGTTCTGATGAAGAATATGAAAAAATAATTGCCAAAAATACTAAAAAATGATTTTTGAGGTACGATATGTTTTACATGTACTTTAGACTAAAAATGTTTAAAAACAAAAGACGCTGTTTGAAATAGTTATTGTTTTATTTTAAAATTAAAAAATAAACCAAACCAAACATATTATTTTTTAACAAAATACGTAACTAGTTAAAGTAAATTTGATCTTCTTAAGGGAAATTTCAACATGAAATATCGAAGATTGTCCCTTATAGTACCCCCTTGGAGACAGTCATGCTCCCTAGCCTTCTTGGGCTGTGGAAATAGTATTTCCGCTTCTTGAATTGCATCTGGCCAGTTTTCAATAAATTTATCTTTATTGCATTCAACAATATTATGTAAAATTAAGCAAGTATAGATGACTTGGGGAGCAAATTTGTAACAAATGTCAATTCTTTTTAAAAGCCATCTAAACCTTGCTTTTAAACGACCAAATGCGTTCTCAACAACAACTCTACTTCGGCTTAGGTAGACATTGAAGGACTCCTCCTCTCTTGAGTTTATTCCCTTGTACGGTTTCATTAGCCACGGAAGGAGTGGGTATGCAGGATCCCCAAGTAAAATGCAAGGTGTGTGAGCACATTTTTCACTTTTATCTGCAAATTTGGCATAAAATGGTCAATTTAATACTAATTGGAGTCTTTTAAAACTGACAGCTTCCAGGGTTTTTGCATGTGGCATATCTGAACCTACAAAAAATAAGGGAACTTTTTAATATGTTTGGTCAATAAAAATGGCATCACTTTTATTTCCAGATAAATTTACCCGACCATTGTTGAGGTCAGCAATGGTATTCTAAACTTTTTATTTCCTAAATAAAAAAATCTTTTTCTGGAGATAAAAAAACTACTATACTCTAACAAAAATCTGTAGATAGGTCACTGACTTGACGGTTCGTATGCGGCTACGAGTCAAACGGACGAACTTGCGAAAGAGAAGGACACTCAGGTCAGTGTACTACCTACAGATTTTTGTTGGAGTATACTTCTTTACAGAACAATTAAAATTGAAGAATTCCTACCTATATAAATTATCAACGATAGCCAAGAAATTGTTTCTATTTAGAAAATCTCTGTAGCCTATCTTGGGTGGTACCATCTATGGTTCCTACTACATTTGGGATGCCACATTTTCTCAAATCCACTCATAACCTGTTTTGCGTTAGTCTCATTCGGCATCTGAAGGTATTCTTCCCTGAATTCTCTAATTATTGCCTCACAAAACGCATATAGACATTTATGCACTATGCACTTATGTGTACCAAACTGGTTAGCAATAACCCTGTACTCAGCACATGATGCTAAAGTATACAATGCTATAGCACATTTTTTCTCCACAGTTAAAGGTTCTCTAACGATGTTCAATTCTAAACATAAATACTATTTCAGTCGAAAACATATCAAATTAAATGATGTTTTAGATAAACGAAAATTACTGATGAAATCTTCTTCAGTGAAATGTAATTTCACAATTCTCTCCCACCAGTCAAGACTCCTTTCTTTGCGGCAACAACATTTCTTTCTTTATGATCTAATAATTCGTCCATTATTTTTCATAAAATTCACAGAGCTCAAATTGATTTGGTGCATGAATCTTCATAAAAAAAATACACCAATGAGGCAATTAAACCAAAAGTTACAGTTAAAAGAGCAACAGTTTTGACGTTTTGAATATTGATCATTATGACTACTAAAAAAATCCCAGAAATCAATCAAAAACACGACGGCATTTGATACTATTGACAGATAAAATGTCAAATCTCAAATCGATTTGAAGTGTAATTGAATCGTGATTGAATCCCTATCATGGAAACAGAGATCGGTATTGGATTCGAAATGAATTCAATACTCCATGAAAACGTAGTAATATAATTTTCCTTAAGGTAAAACACAAAAATTAATTACTACTTTGTTTCAGTAATCTTTTTGTTTTTTTCTTTATATTTCATTACGCTTTCAAACAGTATCGTCCTTGTTTATCATACTTTCGAGTTTAAAGAATACAATGTTGACTAAAACTATGACATAAAATTAATTAACATAACTTAAACCATTCTATCATTTCCATTTCGTAGTTTTAAATGCACCCCAAACAAAGAAAATAATTGCTTGTTTTACGTGACATTTATTTTAAATTTCTAACCATCAGAATGTAAATTATGGGAATTAGTGCCTGAACAACTCAAGACTACAGTAATTTGTATTATTTTATGCTTTAAAATTCGTTTCTAATTTGCAATCTTGATTCTTATTCTTTTAAATATGATTTTAACATTTTATATTCGGTAGCTGTATAAAATAGAATTATAACAGCTAAATATTTTATTGTATTTGATTTTGTATTCGAAAACCTTGTTTCTTGACGCTTCGAGCCATTTTAAAGAGAAAGGGAGGGTTAGGAAGTGTGGGATTCAGTTCAATCTTGTGACCTTCATCTACCTAATATAGTTGTATTGTACCCGTCAGCTGTCACTGATGACTCAATCTGTCTACTTTTTAAATTTAACTGACATGTTGGGGTGGAGTGGTATATTTATAGAGTTGGAAATAGATGGAAAAAGAGGCGAGGCATTCTCAGTTGGGGAAAAACAGTGAAGTGCTTGACGGATACGCAATGATTTCCATGTCAGTGGTAATAGGTGTTCGAGATAAATACTGTGATTATCGAAACATGACCGCCAAGGTGGACTTCGGCCGTGCTTGCTTCGAGACTTGCTCAAGAAAGGACTGGACCTGACTTGAGCAGTACTTGGATTGATTTTTAAACAGTTACTAATTTTAGATAAAATTATTTGGGTTTATTTTTCTGGTTTCGTAGTTAAGTATATAAACACAGCGAGTGACTAATTATATTACGGATTATGGCACATATTGACGATGTAAATGAGTTTTTGGAATTTATTATTTGAGGTGGAGACAGGTTAGAAAACCATAGATTGCAGAAAATCCTCTTGATGCAGTCAGAGATAACGAATTTCGCGATCGATATAGATTTTCAAAGGATTGTGTAAAATATAATATCCTGCTCCATATTGAGAACTTATAGGCGAGGCTCACCAATTCTCTCATATTATGAATATCCATGAAGTTCCACATTTATTGCATAGGTATAGCTGGAGCAATACGTATGGTGATGCAAAACGTTGCCGGCAAAACGCACCTCCATTCAGAGTTGATTCATTCCGCTTTACTTCACGCTTTAAAAAAATAAAACAGATCGAAGTTTTGGCGGCAACATTTGTGTCATATTTATTGCTGCTGCTATAAAATAATATTTATTGCACCACATTTTTGTAATCCCACAAGCTGTATTGGACATTTTCGTTAGTGGCACCCACAAAATAACTATAAAATAATATATTTGATCAAAAGTCAGCTGAGCATTCATTGCTCATACTTGGTCCAGAGTAGTAGAGAAGTCTTGTTTGTATGACTCGAATCGTGCTCAATACTCGACGTGTACTTAGCGAAGTTGTATCAGATTGGGATTCAGTTATAATTAATTCTATTTAGTTAATGAGGAAACTCTCAGAGACAAGTAGCTCCTTTAGACCGATTTCCCGGAGGAATTTTAGAATATCTGCGGACTTAAGTTTAGGTAAGTGTCCCTCTTCTATTCAGAGGTTTCTTCTTCCATACCACATAATCTATATTCTTCTTCCTCCACTATTTTGAGCTTTTTCAGGTGCCCATTCAGGCGACAATGTCCCTTTAGGGAGGGAGTTTTACTCTGGCCTATTTGTTCTCAACAGGTTATAGTCACCCAAAAGTATCTTTGATTGTCTAAGCCCTACTAGATCTTCCCAATGGTCAGCTCTTCTCTTTTGTTCAGTTTTGCCTATTTCTTCCAATAATTCATTGGAGTTAATATACCGCAAAAGCGTTCCGGCCTCCAAAAGGGTGTTTCAGTACCCCTTTCTTTGCTAGTTCATCTGCTATTTCATTTTCTTCTATTTCAGTGTGACCTACCATCCACAGTAAGGTGACGACGCCTAGTTCATTGAGTTTGCCTAGGAATTCCCATACCATGTTGAAACTGATTACAGAAGAACTCGGGGCTTTAATGGCTGCTTAACTGCCCGTCACTTTCCTATGGCGTGAATTTCCGCTTAAAAGATACTCGGGGTTTTTCCCAAGCTTGTGGAGTGCTTGGTTCCTGGCCCGTACACTCCTATCCCAGTTCCCTTCATAGCCGTCTGTGTACCATTGAATGGCATTCTTTCCAGGTCTGGTGATGGTATTTGGATCCCATTCCTTCTTGTTGCTTAATTTCGTATCGAATTTCATTTTTACTTTTTCATCATACCATCTTGTGGTATGTCCCAGGTTTTCTTGGATATAGAGTATAGAAGTTACTAAATTGAACAAAATATCATTTTCTTTTACGTGACGTTATGCTCCTTCTTGGGAACTTAGGTATAAAAAGTATCTATTTCAACATGATAATAACTCTTGTCTACTCCTACCAGTCCATCACTAACGTACATGTTGCCATAGTTGAAATAAATAAAACCAAAAAACATTTGAAATCAAATTGTGCACGTCGAAAATTACAAGATTCCTCACCCACCAGAATGCCAGACAAAGGTTCATATTAAACATTCGACAATCGAACCGTCGTTTTATAAAACACCTAGGCATTGGAGAATCGGGCTAGACAGCAAAATTATTGAAGGTTAAAGCCAATATGCTCTCTGTACAAGTCCTAACCTGAATTTGCAGTCAACCTTTACTGCATAACCTGATCAGTTACCAAAGTTTTCTTTCACCAACCTGGTTGCGTTGTCATGATGCTTTAATTTCGATTTATTATTTGAAAGATTTCTAGTCTGTTACTGGAATTGCCGCATGAAATATGAGCAAGTGTCCATCATTTGTTCATGATTAACCCATTGTCATTCACGATGTTCCATTATTTTATTCCTGTTTAGTATTCAACATGTCAAAATGTATATCACTTGTAATTTATTCTATATTATACTACAACAAATCAGCTAGGAAAATTCATATTTTTCGGATTCTTAATGACATTAATTTTACCTTGTGAGACTTGTAGCTTTATAAACAATTGCAGTCTCTCAACATATAGATATAGTAATAGTCGAATATAGGGAGGCAGCACTTCATTTATAATTCTCTTTCATTTTGTGTCTTATCTGATCCGGATGCTTTCTAGCAAAATAATTAATTCTGTCTTGTTGACCATACAATTTTTGAAGATAAGCGAACCATGATGTTTCACGGTGCCCATCTAATTTGTTTGTGATATATTTGGTCAATGGAATCTTAAAATACAAACATCAGATGTCGCCTCCAGCTCGTATCTACAGTACATGTCAAGGTCAAATGTTGATGGTTACTTATTTCCTATCAAATTTCTAATATTCTGTATTATTGAATGAAATTTTGGCTTTTTTGATTAAAATTTTTTCTTTGGTGTATAGTATAGAGCTGAACATTTTGAATCGTTCTCCAATATGTACCGGGTAGATGACTTATACTACAGCTATGGATTTTTTTTTCAAACAAAGGTCTCTACAAAAAACATACCTAACTCCGTAACAAAAATGAACAAAATTCAAGGTATTTTTGGCTCAAGAAGTTTTAGCCTATTTTGTCAAATAGGTTTTGTTAGCAAGTGGAAAGCTTGGTATAAAACAAGCCATAGCTCTGATCGATTTTTATATGGTTAAAGTCTTAACCCTCATTGACTCATTCATTCGTTTGGGTTGTGCTCAACATCCCAGGCACTTGAACTGAATCTTTGTACCGTTTCCCATGTTATCTACTCCCATTACAGAAGCTTCGTGTCTTCTATATAGGCCACTAGTTTGACTGGAGGGTTTTCCAGTAGTTGTAATGGTTGTATTATTTCCTCTCCAAAGTGCTTCCTTGTAAGTTCTCACAGAAGCATAGTTAGGCTAACTTGATTTTCCCATTTTGTGCAGATGTTTCCTCAGGTTACACTGTCCAGTGACCAGGTCGGTAACTGTCTTCAAATGTCTGTTACGTTTGAGAGTTCCTTGTATACCTTGTTCAGTAAACTCTTTGTATGGAGGTGACCTTGTGTCACCCTCCATTTGAATTGGTGCTCCTCATCTAGCCAGTTCTCGATTTCCCCTCTCATGCAATCCTTTGTGATTCCACAAAATGGTTCAGGACCTATAAAGTTCCCTTCCTTTGCTAATTGGTTTAACAATTTATTATTTGCGATCCCTTTATGTGCCAGTACCCATACTAGAGATACTGTGTTGTCTCTTGCCAGCCCATTGAGGAAATATTTACAAGTTTTTCACCAGTCTACACCTAATTGTTTGATTGCTGATAGTTTACGGCAGAGTCTGGCTGTCAGTGAATATTTTAATTTTTTGTCCGGTTTATACTTTTTAGATGTCTTCATCTATACAAGCTATAGCCGCAATCATCTCTGCGTGAAACACAGACGTATATCGACCAAGACTAAAGAGGCTAGGTCCTCCTATGCCAGCCCCAGTACCATGGTTTTTTTTTGAATTATCGGTGAACCAGATGATTCCTCCAGAATTACCTGGGTGTATCACCTGTTCCCTAGAAGGGATGATGATGTTAACTCGCTCAGTGAATATGTTCTCCGGTATCATGCTATCCAAATTCATGTGAAATATGGGTTCTTCTAGTATTGTCCCAGTTGTATCAGTGTGTCCTTCTCGAACATTGATCGGAGACCATAAGTCTCCCGATTTCAGCCTAGGAATTGCCATCATCGTCCCGCCCTTACAAAAAGTTCCAAACGAGAAAGGCCAAAAAGGGCTTCCATTGATGCCGTCCCCATGCTGTCCATCGCCCCGGTAATACCAAGGAGGGATTGTCTTTGGATTGCTGTTAATATATTCACTGCGGAGAAGACTTCTATCTTCCTCCACCAGACCATCGTTCCATAGGTGATCGTTGGCCTTATCACAATTGTGTAAAGACAGTGAATTGTCCAGAACTCTTCTGCATTGCCAGAAAAGCCTAGTCGCCCTGGTAGTAATTTTTTCCAGGTGTGTCCTCAACAGTATATTAATTTATTTATAAACTGTTTAATTTTTCATATATATTGTGTTTTCTCGGTAAATTATTATTTAAAGATAGGGAAATTCCAATTTACACAACTGCTTGAAAATATCAGATGATTCCTCGAGCTGCAACTGCGTGTGTGTAGAGTTTCTATCTAATTTCTTCGTTACTCAGATAATACAACCTATTACACAGGTTTCCTCTAGTTATTAGGATTGGTTGGGTGGTAGTAAATAGACATCTTTCAAGCCATAAGTATATTGGTGAATATAATATATATACACTGTGTTCATTTGAAAAGGACCCACCCTTAATATTTCAAAAATGACACATATTAGAAAGAAATGCCGAAACACGTCAACTTTTAACTTGAGGGGGACACTTTTTGGCGCTAATGTCATAAACGTCAGATTCACCCCCTCCCTACTGGAGATACCCCTTACATTTTTTTAAATGGCATCAGGTATCAAGTGATACCTCATTTGAAAGGTCTGGTAAATCTCTATTCAATCATTTTGTTTTGCCTTTGATACCAGCCTTCCATTGTTATTTAATCGTTGTTTAAAATTGGCTCTCTTTCAACTTTTCGTATGCCCCCGTATTAGGTTATGACCGAAAGACTCTTTAAAGAATACAAAATTTACAAATAAGTAAAAAGACAACTGATAACAAGAAAAAACTGCTATTTAATCATGTCTTCAAAGTGACCACCGTTAAAATTCAGGCAATAAATATATATATATATATTAAGTAGGTACAGTACATTGGTGATAAGTGCATATAAGTTGGGAGGTGATGGGCTAAACCTGCACACTGAATAACACTAATTCTATAGATTACGATCACTCTAACTCACGTGTCAGTATACAGATACATTCAAACACAAACGGAACATAGGGAGTTAGAGTATTCTCCGATCTAAATAGTCCACCAACAAAACATTTCTATAAGTTCACTTCAATGAATATCAAGTATTGATCTGGACAGCTGGATTCAGAACCACTGTAAGAAAGCCCGCCCTTTCTTCTTCCAAAATTTGTTAGTTATGTGCGAGGTGTGTGCGAACTGCGATTTAGTATTGAATAATTATTTGATGGGGGTAGTAAACGTCGCTACATATTCAAACAATATGCTTACGTTTCATGTTGTTAAAATCGAAAATTAATTGTTAAATTCTCTTTAACCATAACGGCTTTCAAAATAAAAATAAATTCGTAAATAAAACAAAATAGGATTCTTTAAATTGAACACTTTCACCTACCGACTGCTGTTTACTGACTGTCTGACGCTAATTAAGGACCGCCCACAGTTGAGAATACGGATTGGTGGGAATTGTACGATATGTTATAGGTGTCCAAATAAACGATTGTAATAATCGTGTTTTTAATCTGTTGAAGCTGGATGTTGGTCGACTAATTCAAAAGCAGTTCTGATACAATGCTTAAAATCCCTATGCTCCGTTTGTGTTTGAATGTATCTGTATACCTACTTATGGATCAGGGCAAATATATCAAACAGGGTGTTGCATGTATTTGGATAAATTTATGTCACCTGTTATGATTTTTAGTAAGTCTTCTGAGAAGAATTGAGTTGTATTCTTTGTTTAACTGAAGAGCTGGAAGTGTATATTTTTACAAAATATCATCCCTTGTGACCAGGATGGGGAGCTGTACTGTTTACATTTAAATAAATTTCACTTATCAAAAAAATTATGTTATTTTCGTGAAGAGATGCTAATTACTAAATTGAAATCTCGCGAAATAACCTGGTAGGTATAGAAGCAATGTATTCATAAAAAATTCTTTTGTTTTCATCGAGTGACATGCTTGAATGTGGGTGTGAACAGAAAAGAAAGTTAACTGAAAGAGAAGTGAGTAGAGGAAAATAGGTTCATAATTTTAATTACTTATTTAATGTGGTTAATTGAAACCTCGAGTGAGTTGCATAGGATAAATATAGCATTTACACAAAAGTAAACATGAATACGCATGTTTTTAGCTAATTTTCCGTCCAGACAACAGTATAACCAAACTTGTCGAGAGAGATGATGAAAATTAGAAAGGTTGTTGACAAACTACTTATTTTACTGGAAACTTGATTATAACCAACCAATGATGAGAAACGAGTAGAAACCAAGCAGTTCGATCATTATCCTTTTTATTTTCTGACATTCCAGCTATTTTTATTACTAACTGTGGGTGCCAAGTAAACTTCTGCCTTCACGTCGCATCGCACGTTGACACTCGACAATTTTAAATGTAAGCTTGTTATTCCGAGTTAGTTATTGTAGTAGCAAGATATATAATTTTTGTTTTACTTGGCACCGAAATTTTTTTTTTTATTAGTAATATGCATCGACCACGGATGTCATTATCGTCGGTAACGGTTACAAAAAAGAAAATATGATTTATATGTGAATGGGATCTTACAATTACATGAGAACATCAGTTGATTTAAGCAACGCCTTTAAATTTTATACATTACATTAGGGCCCAAAAATCTCCACTAATGTCACTACCGCTGCTCCAGCCTTATCTTAAAACTTTGAGGCATCAGTGTAGATCTGGAGATAATTGAGGAACTTTGCTAGTATGCTCTTGATACTAACCTTTACCGTGTTGCTGTTTATAGAATATTTATCAAGGAATGAAAGGCTGGTGATTCAAGCTGGAGTTTTCATTTGCCAGGGAGGAGTGGAATCGTTGGAGTAGCATTCTGGAAGTGAGTAGTTCAACTTTTTTAGGTATATTTTGATTTGTATAGAACGGTTTGGAAGGTCTGGGTTTTGGTTTTGGTTTTGAAAAAGTTTTCTGTAACGCAATTGTGACGTGTAGGGTTCGAGATGTTCTGCCTTATTTTGGCCGCGTACACTAGGTACATTCTCAAGTCTTCTAGCGTGGTTTATCGTCTTCGCTCTAAAGGCTTTCAGTGGGTATAGTTCGGAATGCGTCTGTTATGATTCGTAAAGTCATTCTATAAATAATGCTGTTTAACCGGCTCAGGAGTGATTTACTCGCTGTTGTGTAGACAATTGAACCGTAGTCTAGTTTGGACCTGATGTCTAGTGTGCAGAGTTTCTCGATCAATAACCCAATTTTTGTTAACCAACATTTCCAAAAGGTTGAGCCTCTTTTGACATGCTGGGAGAAGGTTGTTTATGTGGGATTTCCAGTTGAGAGATTCGTCGAAGGACATCCCTAAAAAATTAAGAGATATCTTGTCTGGTAAATGTCTTTCATATAAAAGTAGAACTCTAGAATTATCTTTAAAAAAAATTATGAATTTTGTTTTATTTGTTGAAAATGTTTTTGTCTGTCCAGTATTCTAAACGGAATATGAATGGTATGGTCAATTAGTAACCACACAATAAACAATAATTTCTTAATCACATTAAACAGAACAGCTTATAAATATTGAATTGTTTTATAAAACATTCCTTTTTTCTTTATTAGTTTACTTTGTTCTTTGAAGTCGGCTAATTTGTTAAAAGATAATTATTCAAATGTAGTTCTGTGATTACATTACATTTTCTCTATTTATTATTATAAAACAGTATGGCATACTTTCGTTTAAATTTTAACGTTGGATAGTTTTGTTTACAAGATTGTTAGTGTAGACGATTAACACGTTTTGCTGTTGCTCATTATCTTATTACCGTCAAAGGTTGATCTCACTTCCTGAACATTTCAAACTGATACTATCTTCTCTCACTTATCTTATTTGCCAGTACTTATATGTTCAATTTCTTTTATGATCTAGTATCAAAATGATTTATTCTTTAGAAACTATTTTAAACTTGGAAAAAGTACAATAAAATGAAAATGTATCTACAGATACAAAATAACAATAGTATATTGTGCAACTAGTGGGGAAAGTTCAACTTTTCTCACGAGTGTGGAAGTTTGTAGCACGAGCCCAAAGGGCGAGTGTCGCAAACACACGAGTGAGAAAAGTACATGTTGCACACTATACTTTTTCTACAACTGCACAAATTTAAAGAATACAAGTAAAGTAACTTAATATTAATTTTTATGGTTAGTAAGACAAAAAGAAAAGGTGAGCGGTCGTCGGACCGCCGATAGAAGCTTGCTTCTTATGCACAATAGAATGACCATTTTTGACCATTTTTCAAATATTTTGGCAATTTTTGACAATAATTGACCATTTTTTCAAAATTTTTGACAATTTTTGGCTATTTTCTTGAATTTTAACAATTATTGATCATTTTTGACAATTTTTCAAAAATGTTGACCATTTTAGACCATTTTCCAAATTTTAACAATTATTGACCATTTTTGACAATTTTTGACCATTTTTGACAGCTTCTGACAATTATTGACCATTATTGACAATTTTTCAAAAACTTTGACCATTTTTCAAAAAGTTTGACAATTTTTTACAATTATTGACCATTTTTGACAGTTTTTTATAATTATTGACCATTTTTTCTAAATTTTGACAATTTTTGACCATTTTTGACAATTTTTGACTATTTTTACAAATTTTAACAATTATTGACCAATTTTGACAGTTTTGACAATTATGGATCATTTTTGACAATTTTTAACAATTAATGACCATTTTGACAGTTTTTTATAATTATCGACCATTTTTTCAAAATTTTGAAAATTTTTGACCACTTTTGACCATTTTTCGAAAATTTTGACAATTTTTGACAATTGACCATTTTTTCAAAATTTTTGACCATATTTTCAAACCTTAACAATTATTGACCATTTTTGACAATTATTGATCAATATTGACAATTTTTCAAAAATTTTGACCATTTTTCCAAATTTTAACAATTATTGACCATTTTTGCAAATTTTTGAGCATTTTTGACAGGTTCTGACAATTATTGACCATTTTTGACAATTTTTCAAAAATTTAGACAATTTTTAACAATTAATGACCATTTTGACAGTTTTTTATAATTATTGACCATTTTTTCAAAATTTTGACAATTTTTAACCATTTTTCGAAAATTTTGACAAAATTTTTGACCATATTTTCAAATTTTAATAATTATTGACCATTTTTGAGCATTTTTGACAGGTTCTGACAATTAATGACCATTTTTGACAACTTTTCAAAAATTTTTAAAATTTTTAACAATTATTGACCATTTTTGACAGTCTTTCATAATTATTGACCATTTTTTCAAAATTTTTACAGTTTTTGACAATTTTTGACAATTATTAACCATTTTTTCAAATTTTTGACAATTTTTGAAAATATTTGGCAATTATTAACCATTTTTTCAAAACTTTGACAGTTTTTGACAATTATTGACCATTTTTCCAAATTTTTGACAAGTTTTGACCATATTTCAAAATTTTTGACAATTTTTTAAAATTTTTTACATATTTTCTAATATAATCTGACAGTTTTGTGACAACTAAGTAGGTATTTAAAGATGACAGTAGCCTACTAAGTTTTTGTCGATTTTATTTGATTCTCCATATAAATATATGTGGCGTGGGCAAAGTGCCGTGAGAAATATTATTTCTCACAGTATGAGCAATATTTGGTTTTGAAATCAAGTAAGGTATAAGAAATACGTCACTTTTCATAGCAGTTGTAGAAAAAAATAATTTGGTACATGTTTCATTCAATTAAAATTAACGTGTCTCGGCATCTAGTGGCCACTGACACGGGATCTGTTATACAATTAATTACGTGATAAAAGTTAAATTAAATTAAACAGTCGACAGTCTTTAGGGAACTGAATCACATCACTAAACTGGTTAGGTAGTCCGAGAACGTTTTTGAGAGTTCCACTGAGCTTGTATTTGCGACGAGTTTGGCTGTAGTGTGTGCAATCTAAAAGGATATGCTCAATTGTAAGTCTTGCACTATCACAGAATTCACAGGTAGGATGATTTTGTGAAGACATCAGATAACCATGGGTTAGCCGGGTGTGACCTATTCTGAGTCTTCTTATAATCTTTCATCCCCTCTTGTCAATGGAGGCATCTTCTGAGCGGTAACTGTAGGTTGGGTTGTACGTAGTTTTTTGTTGTGTGTATTCCAATGTGTTTGCCATGTTTGTATCATCGTTTATCGAGCTGCTGATTTTAAATCTTGATGGAGTTGAATTTGCTCTACTGGCGAGTCCGAGGAACAAGTTTGTTTCGCTGCTTGGTCTGCACATTCGTTACCAGTAATTCCTACATGGGAAGGGATCCAGATGATATTCACAGAGATACCTCTAGTATGATGGGGGTGGCAGGTGTCAAGGATATCTTGTACCAAGGGATGTTGTGAGTAGTTGTTTCTGATGGAGTATATTGATCAAAGGGAGTCTGTACATATGGCAAGTTTACTGTTATCCTGTACTGGAACCCTCAAAGATTGTTGTATTCCGTATAGTTCAGCTGTGTGTATACTGCATAAGTCAGGAAGTTTGTATGTTGCCATTGTTGTATCTCTTGTAGTAACAGCACATCCAGTACCATTAACTTCTTTGGAGGCGTCAGTGTAAAGGATTTTGTCGAACTTCTGATGATTTATTAGTTCACTGAATTTTTGTCTAAAGACTATGTTAGGCGTTTCGTATTTGTTGTAGTTGCTTAGGCTTGTGTTCAATAGCGGCGGTTTTTTGGTCCATGGAGGAGTTTTAGAATGTTCTATGTGAGTTGTAACTGTAAGGTTAGTGTTTCTTAAGATAGAATATAACATTTGTGGACATGAGAGCGGTGTTCTGGGTCTGATTTCAGGAGCTGGTTATATAGAATCAATTAATTTGTATACTGGGTTTTCTGGGTAGGCAGATATCCTGAAAAAATAGGATAGAAGTTGGTATTCTCGTCGTATGGGAAGAGGTGGTTCAGAAGATTCAATGTAGATGCTTTCAGTTGGGCTGGATCTAAAGGTGCCTAGACATATTCGTAATGCTGTGGTTGGGATTGTGTCAAGAGATTTGAGGTACGTTTTGCAGGCGCTCATATAGAGAATGCTTCCATAATCTAGTTTGGAGCGGATCAGTGATCTATAAAACCTTATTAATATTTCCTCTTCTGCTCCCCATTGGTGATGTGCTAACGATTTTAAGATGTTCATCCGATTTAAACAATTAGCTTTAGTCTCCTGAATATGTTGCCTCCATGTGAACTTTTTATCGAAAATTACTCCTAAGAATTTGTGTTGATCAGCCGCATGTAGCGGATCCCCATTGAGATTTAATTGTGGAGGAAGAGGATTGAGTCTTTTGCTGAAATGGATTATTTTGGATTTGGTTGTTGAAAAGTGAAAACCGGATTTAAGAGACCAATGGTGGATGCTATCTAGAGCCTTCTGAAGTAAGGTACAAGCACTAGCCGTGACTTTGCCTTGGCAGTAGAGAATTAGATCGTCGGCATATAGTGCATATTTGACAGGTGGAATTATTGAGGAACAGATATCGTTGATACTCATCAGGAATAGAGTTGTGCTAAGAACCGAGCCTTGTGGTACTCCATTTTCTGTGGTGTGCAATGTAGACGTTTGTCCATTTGTAACAACTTTGAAAGATCTGTTGGTTAAGAAGTTTTGTAGGAAGAAGAGAATGTTTCCAGTTAAGTTGAAGTCTGTGAGTTTTTCGAAAATGGAAGTTTTACAAATCGTGTCGAAGGCGCTGTCAATATCTAGACTCAAGGCAATTATGTCATTTTTACTTCCAAAGGCTTGTGAAATATCTGTGTGTAGGGTAACCAGGTTATCCAATGTGCATCTATTTGATCTAAAGCCTGCCTGTGCTGTAATTAAAAAGTTGTGCGATTCTAAGTACCAATGTAGGCGTCTATTAACCATATTCTCGAGAATTTTACACAGTGTGCAGGTAAGTGAAATAGGCCTAAAAGAATTTGGAAGGTTGGTATTAGAGTCATTCTTTTTGATTGGTATAATGATTGATTCTCTCCATAGAGCCGGAAATGATTGGCTGCACCATATATTATTGTAGGTCCTGCAGCTGTGTTATTTAGTAACGGTATGACTGAATTTAATTCGGAAAGAGTGAGAGGAAAATTAAGAGGGTTGAGGTTGTAAGAAATTTGTTTAGGTTGTAAGTTATTTGTTGAATTTGGAGGTTCAGGATTAGATATTGTTTTATTTTGAAAGTGTTGGGCAATTTGTTGGTCATTGGTGATAACTCGACCTTCATGGGTTGGGCCAGATATTTTGAAGCTAGTGTTTCTTCCTTTCATCTGTCTTATCTTGGTCCAGATTTGAGATGGAGAGGTGTCAGAGGTGATTGTGCTTGTGAATTTGTTCCACGACTCTCGTTTACTTTGTTTTAAAACCCTTTTTGATTTCGCTCTCATTCTTTTTAGGTTTATTAAGTCTGAATCATTTCTCGTTCCTCGGTATTTGTTAAGCGCCTTTTTGCATTCCTTCACTGCAATGTTACAGGATTCATTCCACCAGGGAACAGTTCGTTTTGGAGGGTTGCCGTAGTAGTTTCCTATACATCTGTTGGCTGCATAAATTATGGAGTTAGTAAATTGACCTGCAGCTTCATCTACATCATTATAATAGTTGATAATTTCTGTAATTTCCGTTAGCGTTTGGCTATAAAGTTCCCAGTTTGTTTTTGCGATTTTCCACTTTCCTTTAATGTTGACTTGATTTGTTTCGTTGTCAGAGATTAGGATAGGAAAATTGTTACTATCATAGAGGCTGTCGAGCCTGCGCAATGTTAGTAAGGGCGCTGTTCCTGGATCTGAAATGCTGAGGTCTGTTGAATGATCCGGATTGTACGTTGAAATATGTGCTGCTGCCAGTGTTTAGTAGGTTAGGGTTCCAATTGTTAATAACGGTTTCAATCATTTTGCCACGGCCGAATGTACGTTCTGAGCCCCACATTTTGTTGTGAGAATTAAAATCACCTACCAATATAAAGGGTATAGGAAGTTGTCTTATGGGATCAATTATATCTGTGTCTCTTACAATGTAGTTTGGAGGGATATAGACACTGCAAATTACAATTTTGTTAGGGCACCATGCGGTTATGGTGACTGTTCTAAGTTTGTATTTAAGTGCAGTTTTTGGTGAAAAATGTCACTAGAGACAAAAACTGAGGATCCGCCAGTAGCACGTAAATGAGTAGTTCTAATAAAATGATGACCAACGTAGCTTCTTAAGTGAGGGTTGTGAAACTTGGTGAAATTAGTTTCTTGTGTGCAAAGAAAGTCTGGTGAGAAATCAGATATAAGCTGTAGTAATCGTTCCAAGCGGGGGTAAAAACCGTCGCAGTTCCACTGTATTAAAGAGAGGGGCATGGTATAAATAATATAGTATGATGATTTATGTGACTGTTGTGAGCCTTCGGAACTGTACTCTTCATCGCTTGGTTCGTTAGACATATCAAAACTCTCAATTTCTTTAGTGTCGGATTTAAGCTTCTTCTTAATCTTGTTTGTTATACGGGTGAATCTATTCTTTATGGATCTATCTGTTAGGCCAGGGTAAATTAGATTCAGGTTTGAGACTAGACCAATAATGTCATCTGTGTGTTTCAGAGCTTCCAGGCACGGATCAGAGTTACCAAAAGTATTTTCTAAGAAGTCATAAAAGTTTTCTATGGGTAGTATGAAGGCGACTGGCGTTTTCTGATAGGAATGAGACAAATTTGGCGTTTAATGGGATATGAACGTTTTCTAGTGTTTTTTTTACAGAATATTTTGGGGTAAAGTCATAAGTCCTTAAAATTGAATTTAGTTTTCTCGCCAATTTAGTATTTGGTACATTAGTGTAAGAAACAACTGGTCGTATTGGCATAGAGTCTTTATGTAATTTCACTGTTCCATACAACTTTGGTGATTGGGGATTGTTTTCAATGAGACTCTTCTTCTCAGCTTCATTAAACAAGGAATTAGCTAACCTTATTTCTGTGTTAACATTGTATGAAAAAGTTTTTGTTGAATTATTACTCATTTCACTTATATCTTCTGATATTAAGAAATAAATAATTTTATTATCATAGTCTATTATTATATCTTCTGATATTAAGAAATAAATAATTTTATTATCATAGTCTTCGCGCTTAATGCTTACAGTTGTATTTCCCTTATCAGATTTTGTAACGATTAAATTGTCATTAGACATTTTTTGTTGAATGTTTTTTAAAATAATAGTTTATTTTTTCGTTTTGTTATTATTACTAGTACCTGGTGTTTGCTTTAAATTTTTAATCATAGCAGCAACTTGCATTTTTTTCAATTTATAAAATTTGATTGCGAGTGAAGAGCGATTTCAGTTTCAGTGGCTAGAATTTATTTAATGTCATTTGTATAATTGGGACTTATGCACTTATGCAGTATTCGAGGCTTCTATTAAGGAAAGCTAATTCATCGTCAGTGAAAGTTGTATCTGGCAAATTTACAAAACGAGCTGAGAAATTATGAGTACTCACATGATTTACAGATTCGTATCTATGTTGGTTTATAATAAACTGGTTTAAATTTCTAGACTGTAATAGTATATTATGCAATGAGCACAAAATGGCCATTTTGTTGCGAGTTGCATACTATACTTTTTCTATGACAACATATCATAACATAACATCATAACATACGATTTTGTCTTTTGATCTACCTTCCATTCCAAAAAAACGTTATAAGCGCGTTGATACATACTCTTCGACGTTTCCGGTAATAAATTCAGTGTTGTTACCTTCGCTGCTTCTATTATATTCGGAGGTGTCAAATCTAAGTCAATATCACTATCAGTTTCCATTTTAATTAATAGTTTTTATAGAAAACAACTATGAAATTACTCGTTACCTACTAAAACTTTGACAGAAACGATCTGCTGACATTTCATCAATTTGTCGCTGGATGTCATAATTTGACAAGCCGTAGTCGTCTTGATTTTAGAGTGAACCTATACCTAACACGAAATATTCCATTTCGCATTTGTTGCTTAGCAACTTGCCTAGCAACCGATGCAAAAATGAAATTCTGTACAAAAAGTGCTTGTTTATGATTGAAGTTACGGTTATAAAATAAACATTTATCGAGGTTGTCGTAGAAAAAAGATATTTGTTATGTATAATGGTATTGACATTTTCTATGATTTTGTCATCTAAACTGTCAAACTCCAAGGAATGCATTTCATGGTTCAGCTCTTGTAACCCTTCAGGTATACGTCAAGTTTGGAGCGAATTATATACTGTCGTTTTATCTCTTCTCTTATCCATATCTTTCCTGCTATTACTAATAAGCTGAACATATTTTGGAATAAATTGATGTTTAAGGCATTGTTTATTAAACCATATATTGTGGGATGTTTATTTTTCTTTAAAACTAGTTTTTTGTATAACTACCCATGGGAAGTCCAATAAGTCCAATCCTCGCTGAGTTGTTAATGAAAAATTTAGAAAATACTATATTTAAATTACAAATTTCAAAACATGTTTATTTTTGGTACAGATACGTTGATGACGTTGTTGCATGTTTTGTAGGAACCTTCAGACAATTAGACACATTCTTCAAATTTATAAATCAGTTACATCCAAATATAAAATTTTCAGTTGAAAATGAAGAAAATTCATCAATTAACTTTTTAGATTTAACGATAACTAGAGATGGTAACAAATTGGAATACTCCATTAATAGAAAACCTACGCATACTAATGCCACAATACCATCCGAGTCAAATCATCCAATGACACAAAAATTATCAGCATATAATTCGATGATACAAAGAGCACATTTACGATTCCACTGTTCAAAGATAACTTTATGAAAGAAATTAAAATTATTAAAGATATTGCAATATCAAACGATTACACTTACAACATGATCGACAAAATGTTAGCTAGGAAAAAATACGAAAAAGCAATTGAATCAATTTTTCCTAAACAAATTAAGGAAACCAACTACCAACCTTTAACCTATTTCGGCAACATTTCTAATAAAATTTGAAAAATAATTTCAAATATTGACAAGTCTACAATTGCCTTTCGATCTTATAACAATGTTGGTTTGATTTTATTGAATGCCAAAGATAATACAAACTTTTTACAAAAGTCTGGGGTCTATAAACTTAACTGCTCTCACTGTAATGCCATGTACATAGATAGATAGATAAATATGGGGCTTAAGTTCTTCTAATAGCCTCTCCACTACGACCTTTGCAGATCTATTGAGTATGCCCTCCTGTTATTCCAGAGTTCCTTGTCTAGACCCGTCCTTATTACTAGACGGATGGCAAACCTCAGGTCCTCCATATATTGGGCAGGTTGTGGTTTTTCCTCCCCTATAGTTGAAAACCTCAGCCTAGTCAGGCCTTCGCAGTAGCACAGTATGTGTAATGGGGTTTCCTCATTTTCTTGGCAAAACCTACATATGGTTGTTTCTGCCAATCCGATGTTGTTCATGTGTTTGTCAAGTCTACAATGCCCTGTCAGGAGTCCAACCAGGATCCCGATTGTTTTCCTATTCTGGCTCAGTAGATACTCCGTGAATTTTGGCGAGGGTTCCTTGATTAACTCTTTGGCCTGCTTCATTTTTGCGCCTTGTTCCACCATTCTCGAGACTGATTTTTTATCCAAGTGCTGCTATTTGTTTTTTGCCTCGCCTTCGCTATGCCACAGAAAGGTTCTGGGCTAATGGGAGCACAACGTGTCCCTTCTCGGGCTAGTGAGTCTGCCTCTTCATTGCCCTTGTGATCTGAGTGGCCTGGTACCCAGGCTGCGGACAATCTATTACGACTTCCCATCTCTTGTAGCGACTCCAAGCAGTCCCAAACAAGTTTGGAATTTGTCTGCATGGAGCTGATTGCTTTTATAGCCGCTTGGCTGTCGGAGCATATGGCAATGGTCTTTTCCTCAAACTCTTGCCTTAATAGCTCCCCTGCACAGTGCTGTATTGTTGCAACTTCTACCTGGAATATCGTCACATGTTTACCTAAGCTCAGTGAGACTTTTATCTTTGGCTTGGCTATATATATTCCTGCTCCTACACCTTTCTCGGTTTTTGAGCCATCTGTGTAGCAAGCCATTTCTGCATTAATTGGAGGTCCTTCCTTCCATGCCTCTCTGTCTGTTATGACTGTTTTGAAGTTTTTCCCGAAGCTATACTTGGGAATCATCTCGTCCGATGGCATTCCCATTATGGGGTCGATATCCAACTCATTGTATAGCTCGTTATATACCTTACCGTGTAGCCTACTAATGGGTGCTTGCCCTCTGGTCAATCTATTATGGATTGACCTGGCTTCGCCTTGTATGTAGACATGGAGTGTCGGCAGGTTCAGCAAGACTTCTAGTGCGACTGTTGGGGTTGTCCTCATGGCTCCCGTGGCAGCCAGGCAGGCTTGCCTTTGGATGCCACTTAGCTTTTGGATCGCCCCAGCCTGCCGAGTCTTAGTCCATCATACCACCGAGCCATATAGTCTGATGACTCTTGTATATAGCCATATGATCATTTTTGGTTGTAGCCCCCAGTTCTTTCCGCACATTCTTCTACACAGATTGAGGGCTATCGTACCTTTTTGTATTATTTTCTGTAGGTGTTGATTCCATGTCAACTTGTGGTCAAATATGACTCCAAAGTATTGCCCCTTGGGCAATTGGAATTTCCACCCTATTGAGAACTGGTCACTTCAGTCCTCTCAGTACATAGGTCAGACTCAAAGAAATTTAGAAATAAGATATAGTAAACACCTCAGTTGCTATAGGAATAAACATCCAGACAAGTCAAACTATGCAAAACACTTGCTTGAGGAAAATCATACTCCAACATTATATAAACGCATGGAACTTTTACATGACTGTCAAAATTATTTAAATTCAAATTTTCTAGAAGCATTAGAAATTAAGAAGCACATCCTTAATCCTGACTATAACTTGATGAATGAATAACTAGATATATTTATTCTCCACTTTTAGATTGTTTATTGAATACCTAATATTATTTTTAATTAGTTTTAAGGATATTTCATTGAATTTTATAGAAATACATCAAGACAACATCAAATCCTCAAGCAATAGGTCAAAATAGAATGACGTCATATATAATCGATTCCATGCCTTTGATAGCTGTTATAATGATTTTATCCTAGTTACTGTTGTATTTTTTTCATTTCTACATATTGTCATTCCATCACTGTCATCCTTCTGATGATGCGAACTTATGTTCGTGAAACCGGCCAAGGACCAAAACAAATAATATAGTATTGTGGAATTTTTAATTATATTTGGTTTTACTTAATTTGATGCAGTTCCACATTGTAAGGGTTGAAACAATTGAATTGTTACAATTAAATATACCAAATATTTTTCTAGTGAGAATCGATTTGAAGTGGATTTTTTCAGGAAAGTATTCAGGTCTGGTGAGGAAACATTTTATCCGAAATGTGTACAATTTTGTTTTGTGAATAGCACATCTATTTGGATTTTATCTTATTCGTGTTTTATTTTTCGAGAAATGGTTAATACTACCGAATAAGTAAAACATGTTGCTCAATCAGCTATTTCTATATCAACTTGCTCTCCTTTCTCCTACTACTGTTGTAGAGCATAAAATCAACAGCTTCTAGAACAATCTCAGTATGGTACTTGCGTACTTATAGTATTAAGTGTAAGCTTTTGACCAGCAATCTAATTTGTTGACTACTTCTAATGATGCAATTTGATATTATGCTTGCACTTATCCAAACTAGTTTATGGATCTCTTATACCAAATTTATTGTTAGTATTAAGTACCTAATTATGGACAGTTATCATGAAAACTTCTGAGTCGATCTGAGTTGGGAGGTATGGTGATGTGAATTAGGATTTAGATAACTGTTTATGTGTGTAGGCTTACAATATACGGAATTTGAGAAACCACTTATAGGGTTTTTTGTGATAAGGATATCAAGAAAAGGTAAACATAAATTATCCTCCACTGTAAACTGTATCCTAGGATGTATACCGTTCAGATGGATTCGGAAAGAATCCAATGCGTCCCTTCCATGAGGCCAGATAACAAAAGTGTCATCAACGTAACGTAACCAACAGGTGGGCTCAAGTTCAAAAGAATTAATGACGATTTGTTCAAAATTGTCCATGAAAATTTCGGCGATAACTGGTGAAAGAGGAGATCCCATTGAGGCTCTGGTATAACACTAGTGGTTCTAGAGTTCGTCATTTAACTCTATATGTAAAATAATAAATAATCAAATGTTAATTCAAACATAGGATAATTGGTTACTGTTTCTTGTATTTTATCCATACTTTTCACATAAATATATACTTCTGAGACTATTATACAAGCCTTTCATCAGGAAATAAACACCTTCGATTTATGCCTTACGAGGAAAATAGTCACATAGACATTTCCAGTTTTCTATGAATAAAGAAAAAAACTACATGTTGGAAACATCACAAAATTTTCTTTTGCAACGTTATCGTCTTTTTATTGTTAATAACCTCATAGTCAGTAAACATATGGCCTGAACAATAATAACCCAAATTCATAAATTTGGTGATCAATGAAACATGACTACTACAGTTAAGATAGAGAGTTTAAAATATAGTATACCTTTGCTAGTTGACTAAAGTAATGTTTATTATAAAATATTATTTTGAATAAACTAATCATTACAACATTGAAACCAATTAATTAAGCGACCCCATATCCATGCTCTACAAAATCGTCTAATATGTGTTTTATGGGAGACACCAGACAAGGTATTGCTTATAATGATTCCGGACATGCCTTATTTGTGTAACAAAGTATATGAAATTTCACTTAAGACTAAATAAACAATTCTCCATGAGGAATAAATATTACAAACATTTATAGCTTAGTTCTGAAGATTTGAGTCCATTAGTTGGTTCTTCGGAGGATGAGCATTTTCATATTGTCTAGTTTCCAAGTTTCGCTTGTCTCCCAAATTCACTGAAGGGTATGAGCAACAGTATAATGACAGTTTAATATTGAAGCCTTTTGAGAATTACGGGACTTTTATTACGCCATTAAGGACCAGCCAACAATAATGAGAATTAATGATTTAAAATGTTGCAATAAACTCAACTTTAATCGAAATGAAAAATTCCTACATTCGTCAATGAATCAATTATTTAATTGTATAGGTAAAAGCAGTAAATTCACTGTGAGCAAATTTAACGGAACGACAGTTTTTGAAGAACATTCTAACCAATAAATGATTAAGTCAAAGGTGTAATTTGTTATATGAAAGAGTCACTTCAATCTAATCTGGGAATATTGTAAAATTACTTTTTTTAATTGTTAATTCCAAAAGTAATAAAAGCAAAACTGTTAAAAGTACCCTTAGATGAAAAATTTTTGTATGGGAAGGTCTTCTAGCATGAGCCCATTCTAACAAAGCTTTCTTAAAAATGAATGAAAATTTCATTTAAATTTTTTTCTCCCCGGGACAGACACATGACCTCCCAAATACGACAAATCTCAACCATTTGGAAATCAGACACACAGGAGAATGAAAAACAAATTTTCCCATTTAAAAGATCTTGACTCAACTCTCTTTGCAATCTTAGTAAAATGCCAATGCTCAATTTTCTTCTTGTCTTAAATGTCCAGAAGCTTTAATGTGCTAGTTTCCGTAAACTAATCGAACTTTTGATTATTTACATTTGCAACCAAATGTATTTGTATAGAGTTCCACTAAGAACTTCCATTTTTCGTAATAAAAGTAGCTTTTGTAATTTTAAACAAATGTTTTATTTTTTTGTACTAAAGATGGGGGGTAAAATTTATAGGATTAAGTGCTCATGTAATTTTCCAGATTGTGCATAGCCCTTTATATTAAAAATTTTCTACTGAAAATGTCCTTACTTTTTGTGCTCTTTGTGAAGTTAAAAATTGGAGCTCACCCTTTTTGGTTCGATCTCCTCTTTTATGCTAATGATAAAAATTGACCATAACATCAAAGGACGGCTTAATTGAAGTTTATACGCCAATTAACTTGCTTCAAAAACCACTAAGTAGGTACACACCGAAGCCACTGAAAATGAGAATCTACCTACTTATACGTTAAAAGTTTGCGGTAAATCTTAACACGAATATAGTTATTGATCAGTACCCCTATTACTTAAAGCATTGTTTTATCTATATTAATAAACAATGTTTAAAGTAACCATTTTAAACTATTCAAGTAAATCCATAATATTTGAGTTTCATTTTGCAATGATAAATAACCATTCAAAAGTTTATATTTGACTGTAGTACATTTTGTTTATTGTAAATATTGTTTGTTATTAATTATAATTTTTTCTTTTTGATTCACGTAAATCGTTTAAATAGCCTTAATTGATTCCATTTTATTAACATATAGCTTATTCATATTCCATTTCATATTTAAATTGCAATTCTCGGGGGATTTTTAACAAAAAAGTTAGGGATATTTTTCAAACAAAATTTATAATTGAGAACGTACCCACATGATACGGCGCACCCTAATTTAATACACTAAACAATATGATTTTTTGTTGAGAACTCGAGGAGAGGTTTGTTTACCGAATTTTGAAGTTTTTGTGATCAAGGTTTTATTCTTGAAAAACGCAGTTATCACGCCCTCTCCTGCCGAAGGCTGGAGATCCAAATGGTAATTGTAGCTTTTGAAACTGCAGCACGAAGGATTTCTGCAGACGAGTGGTCGAACCATCTCCTTAAATCTTTTAGCCATGAGTTCTGGCGTCTTCCTACTGATCTTTCTTGGACATTTTTTTTCCTTGATGGTGTTCAGTAGTTCTTTTTGTTTGTGCATGCGTTGAAATACTTCATCGTTGGTGATCCTTTGTAACCATGAAATTCGCAGCATCCGTCTATACACATACATTTCAAAGGCTTCTATCTCTATCTATTCTCTTTTCAATCTGTGAATTTAGTGTCCAGCTTTCACATCCATAGAGTAGGACAGAAAAGACGTAGCATCTGATCATTCGAGTTCTGAGTTCCAAACTAAGGTCCAGCCTTGTAAAAAATGATTTCATACTAATGAAGGATTTTCTCGCTTGCTCAATCCTTGAAAGTATTTCCCTTTTCGGGTTGCACTGGCTATGGATGTTAGTTCCAAGAAATTCTTCTCAGGCAGTCCAAGCTCCTATTGAGGGGATGGACTGGTGGACATGCTAGAGCTGCTCTAGAACTACCAAGGAGTAGCTTAAAGAAGATAGCAGGACTCCTAACAGGAGGAGGACACCTCTGTAACCTAGGTTTGGAGGAAAGTCCCCTATGTAGGGGTTGCGGCATGGCTGACGAAACGTCGGACCATGTTCTCCTCGTATGTCCACATGGGGCTGTGCTACGCAGGCGAATCTTCGGAGTCCCTGTTATGGCCCCCGGGATCATAAGCAGGCATCCACTGAAGAGGATTGGGTCCTTCATCGAGGGACTCGGCTTCATGGATGCATAAATAGCAGAAATGGCACAATGGACCCGCCAGTGGCCTCAGTGCCGGAACCTTGGCTTGAATTTTCCTTGGCCAAGATTCGCCTGACTAAATTAGTAGTAGTAGTAGTAGTACCAGATATTTTATTGAGGTCACTTGTTCGATTGTTTGTCCCTTGACACGCAGGTGTGCATTTATTGGAGTCTTAGAAAAAACCAATAGTTTGGTCTTGGAGACATTGAGATGCAATCCAAGAATCTCACTATAGTGAACTACGGAATATATGATGCTTTGTAGTTCTTGTATCGTCGGCGTACCTGATATTGTTTATTGGGGTTCCATTGATCTTGATTCCGCCCTGGACTCCATCCAGTGCTTCTCTAAATATGGTTTCCGAGTACAGATTAAACAGGAGTGGAGAAAAGACACAACCCTGTCGAACACTCCGTCTGATCTGCATATCTTCCGATGTTGGATCACATACAGAACGGTAATTAATCGTCTACAATCTACATTGTCTCAAAAGAGCTGTTCGTTCCTACGATCCCCCACCGCAAACCCTTGATGAGTTGAGCCATTTTGCCTGATGTTTGGGATCACTTATCACAACAGGTCATTAAGTATGCCTAGACGTATAGCAGAAATTATAAACAATCAAGGTCACCATGTGGAATATTAGTATTTTTCACATTGGACTTAATAATTTTTGTTTCGTCTTTGTTACGAATTTCAACTGTTGTTTTAGGATGTACGAATTCATTTTGAAGTAGGTATTATAACTCTAAGTAATAATTTTTTTTTCAATAAACTTCCTTCGAACTCTTTTTCAATATCTCTAACTTTTTTCCATGTGTGTACTTCTAAAAAGTACGTTTTTTCTTGACTTTAGCGGCAGTGAGGGTTACGTCGATATTAGATCCAGTTCCAATTTTAAATTTAATCATTATATTGCATTTTTATTAATGCATTGATTAAGTTAATATTTTACTTGCTGTTATTTTTTCTCAATTCTGATTAAACTTCAACAATTAATAAAGTCAACAGCAATTCAATTATATATTCATTAAAACAGAAATTGAATTAATTTTACTAAGATTAGAAAAGTATCAGTTTGTTAATCACACCTATCTTTATTTTAGTACTCAATAATTTTGACATTTATGGTTACCAGCATAACTTTATTGTAGTTTCCTGAAAATGACAACGTACGAGGGTTGTCTTTTGAGTGTTGCATATAACAACATAGCTGGCGCCTGTCAACGAATATCAAATGTCAAAATTATCTGTCATGTTTAGTTAACTTAACGCCTAAGTCTGAGACCGCTTTGTTTAAAGCTGTACCTAAACTGAATTTTCAAAGTAGATGAGTCAGCCGAAAAATGGAATTAAGCCGAGAAAACTCAATAATTTCTTACAATTTTCGAAGACAGTTGTCTCAACAGGAATGCCTTGCCGAGTTGTTTTCTGTTTTCGGCAATGAAGCACCACATCAGTCGATAATTTATCGTTGGTATGGAGAATTTAAACGTAGACAGATCAATTTTAGAGACGATCCATGAATAGATCCACCAACAACGGCAGTCACCCAGGAAAACGTCGATGCTGTACGTAAGCTGATCCAAGAAGATCGACATGTCACGTAATGAGAAGACCTCAATTCAAAAAATTTTACATGATGAATTATCTGTTAAAAAAATAGTTTCTCGTTGACGGAAGAACAGAAAGCAATAAGGGGCAACTGGTGTTAAAAAACTCTAAACCGAGATTTAACGCAGGAGAGTCAAAAAATTTATACAGTACTGTCAGTGGTGATGAATCCTGGATTTACTTTTATGAACCCGAAAATAAACGTCAGTCGCTTGTTTGGGTGTTCCAAGATGAACCAAAACCGAAGAAAATTATCCGTTCTCGAAGTGTTTCCAAAAAGATGGTGACGACATTTGTCTCGAAAGCGGCTCATGCAGCAACAATTCCTCTGCAAGATCGAAGAACTGTTATTGCTGATTGGTACATATCGATTTGTTTGCCGGAAGTAATTGGTAGGTTTCGAAAAACTAACTTCTAGCGACGAATAATTCTCCACCAAGATAATGCAAGTTCCCACACAGCTCGAAAAACAACTGAGTTTTTAAAGCAAGAAAACATCGAATTTTTGGACCATCCTCCATACAGTCCTGACCTAATTTCTGACGACTTTTAAACTTTTCCAAAAATTAAGAATGAACTGCGTGGTCAAAGGTTCCAGTCCCCCAGAAGATGCAGTCAACGCCTTCAAAAACTCTATTTGAATGCACCAGCAAGCGAATGGAAAACCTGCTTCCAGAACTGGTTCCAAACGATGCAAAAATGCATTTCTCTTCGTGGAGAATACTTTGATAAACAATAGTGTTTAAAAGTTATCTACTGTTTTTTTCCAGCTTTATATGCAAAATATAAAAAACAACCCTCGTAGTACTATTGCTTCTTGCTGCACACACATTAATTTCGGGTTGTACGGTTATACATTCTGAATATTGAACTTAAGTGAAACGTGTGATGTAGGTCTTATGAAATATGGAATTTTTTAGGTTTACGTTAGATCAATGGGTCCCAAACTTTTTTTCTCTTAGACCACTTTCAAAATTTTGCTGGTTCCGGTGGACCCTCTGCAGCTACGTTTCTCCCATATTCCCAAAACTCGACAAAAAATGTGAAGATTAGATCTTACCATGGAAATTTGCGTTGCGGCTGAGTTCCAACCAACAGTTTTCGAAAGAAGTGGGGAGAATTGATTGGTTAATTATTTAATTGACTGTGCTGTGAGTGGATGTCAAAAAAGTGAAGTTGCATTGGCCATCTTTACTTTTTTGAAATCTACTCACAGCACAGGAAACCAATAAATTCTCACTTATTTTATTTAGAAAACTTTCCCATTCGGAGTGGCAAAAAATAAAAATAGAATATTTTCTTGTGTTGTATTTATTCAAATATATAATTATTACACTATTAATTATTATTGTTATAACAGTCGTAATTAAAATTGAACATTAATAATGTAACATATCTTCTACAATGATAATCACCAAATAGTCATAATTTTAATGGGAGGGATGTACTTGATTAATTGACAGCAAATTATCAATATTTGGCTTCAGTTTTGTTTCAGTTTGAATAACCGCAAATCTCCTCATTCTGTGATATTCAATCTGCTTCTTTTTTTTTGTTAAGAGGTTTGTAACGACATTAAAACTTTTTTCGGCGCGATATGACGGGGGAAACGATATCAGAAGCTTTCTCGCAATTCCCCACAGTCAAGGATATTTTTCGGGTATTTCTGCTTGCAGTCAAAATGTTTGATACCCTCTTTTAAATTTCACCTTCAGCTCCTCATTAGTGCTAAACTCGAGTAGCTCCTCTTGTAATACCACATTTTCCACTTCCTTTTCATCAAATAGATTTATGATCCATGGTGGTGTTTCCATCGTTAGAATATCTTCTGATTTTCATGTCATCATGCAGGGCAATTAAATGTTGAACGTATGTCTGAATATCCTCATCAAAGCATTCCACCTGTGACAAGTTTGAAAACTGGGAAAATTCGCACCGACTAATATTTTGCTTCATAAATTTCAATTTTCCAAAAAAAGCTGAAATTACATTCTTCTTTGTTTTTATTAATTTGAGGCAATCCCCTTGTAATTGTAAGTTAATGTCATTAAATTTTTTGAACAAATCTGTCCAATACGCGATGTCTGCTTTCAAATTTATCAGGTTTTCTTTTAAATCTGGATCTTTACTTTCCAGAAACTGTAAAACTGATTCAAAAAGTGATTCGAATCTTGTTAAACATCGTACTTCGGTATGTGAGAGCAATCGTTGGAAGTCTTCATCATTTTCACTGCACAATTGTGCAAATAAACGCGTATTCAATATATTGCTTCCTATTTTGTTAACTGCATTAATCACAAATTGAAGCGATTGGTGCAATCTATCACTCCAATTTTTCGCTATTAGGTGTTGTCGGTGGATGACACAGTGAATTGCAGTTACCTTTGAAATAATTCTTTTAAGATGTATAAACCCACGATACCGCCCAACCATGGCAGGAGCTCCATCTGCTGCTACCGAAATAACGTTTGTGAATGGAATCGATTTTTCCTTAAAAAAATAACTCACGACATTAAATATTGATTCACCTTTAGTGTTCGTCTTCAAAGTTTTCGCGAATAGTAGATCTGGACAGCTGGATTCAGAATCGCTGTAAGAAAGCCCGCCCATTCTCCTTCCAAAATTTGTTGGTTATGTGCGAATGCGAACTGCGATTTAGTATTGAATAACTATTTGAATGGGGGTAGTAAACGTCGCTACATATTGAAACAATATGCTTACGTTTTATGTTGTTAAAATCGAAAATTAATTGTTAAATTCTCTTTAACAATTAATGTTTCGAGTTAAGATAATATGTTTTGATTTCTTTTGGCCATAACGGCTTTCAAAATAAAAATAAATTCGTAAATAAAACAAAATAGGATTCTTTAAATTGAAACTATGGGCTTGAACACTCTCACCGATCGACTGCTGTTTATATCTGACGCTAATTAAGGACCGCCCACAGTTGAGAATACGGAGTGGTGGGAATTGTACGATATGTTATAGGTGTCCAAATAAACGATTGTAATAATCGTGTTTTTAATCTGTTGAAGCTAGATGTTGGTCGACTAGTTCAAAAGCAGTTCTGATTCAATGCTTAAAATCCCTATGTTCCGTTTGTGTTTGAATGTATCTGTATATGTGAAGACACGTATTATTCCACCACCAAATAGTCGTGTGATAAAAAAATTACTAATAAAGTAGAGACATAAAGTTCAACCTTTCTCGGCTCTCTGTTCTTTTATGGAAGTATCTAATAATGGCTCTGCTCAGTATTTAATTTTAAATACGTACCTACTACACGCAAACATTACAAATATACTTATTACAACATAAATATATCTCCTATCGCAGGTGGGTTGGAAGAGATTTCTTTTAGGAATAATTCTCACCTTTGGTACCTACTTTTTTTTGTAATTTGTCCATTTTTTGTTTAAAATAAATTGTAAAATAAATAAATAAATAATAAAAAAATAAAAGTATGTATAACAAATAGGCAGGTAGGTAAGTACTTACTTTCTCTGACACTGGCAAACAGTAACATAGATTCACTTTACTTTACTTTTCTTTTCGAATTTCCGGAAACAAATGAGTAACGTTTATCATTGGCATTCGTATTTATATTGGTGAAGAATCAAACAAGTGCATGCAAGATTGCAAGCACACACACCATAAGTCGTATTTCGACCTTTTGCACGTCTGAACAAGCGTTGCTGACGACGACGGCAACGGTGCTTTGCAAGTCACGACACGTTGTACTGAATATGGAATATACAAGTTTTCACAAGTAACAGTCGCTGAGCTTCTTAAAATATTATCTGCCTCCATTGATAGGTGAAGTCAAGTTCTACACTATCGAAACCAGATAAATTTTGATGGACGAATTGTGAACCCCCATTTTTTTGTCGCGCCAACGTAGACCTCCCGTGGACCCCTCGGGGTCCACCTGGACCACTTTGGGAATCAATCCTTCAGATTATAGAACACAAAATTATATAGAGCTAATTTACAAAAAAAACTAAATGAAAGTTGATAATTTATTAGTGTATCACAAAAAAATGAACAGCCATTATTGTTTGGAAAAATGAACTTCACGTTATAGAATTATTTGTCAGGATGTCAGGGTTAATTTGGAGTTGACTAGAATTGAACATAAGCAATTTACCGAATAATCCTCTAGTAATAATAATCTAGTCATTCGCAAGAGTGTTAATTTCAAATATCTGGTTGTTATACTTACAAAGAAACAAACGAGGCGGAAATATCCTTTTTAGTTATACAAGCGCAAAAGGTTATATCTTGCTTGAATAGTATTCTTTGGTAAAAGGTATGACGAAATAAGAGAAATCGGATTTTCTTTTAGTGGAAAATTGGAGTGAGAAATAAACAAGTGATTTAGAGAGGTAAAAATGATTTAAGTAGAAATAAAACGGGAAATTATTTTTTGTTTTAAGGTCCCTTTGGATACTATGGAGTTGAATAATGAAATCCCCTTTAACTAATTGTACAGGCTTTCTTTCCATATTTTTTGTTTCCATATTCAAGGTACAGTAATTTCAAATTGCTTACAGTATTCCTAGTCGAAAATCCTGTATATAACTTTTTTATATTATTGTTTGAGGTATTGGTTAATATAATTAAACAAATATCGTCTCCTCTCACCTACAATACTTCCCTAAAAACACTACCCAAACACTTCAGTAATTCCATTTTAATCCAAACCCGCTTTCTGGAGATAATATATACCTACAGATGCTTCCAAAACATCTACACATGTTGGAGCAGCAGTTGTCTACAACAATGTAAAGCACGGACTGCGTCTACCAGCAATCTGCAGTTTTTTCACAGGAGAAAATCTAGCTGTTCTCCACCCTCTAGAGATATCTCTCACCATAAATGAGGATACTTTGATAACCACCGAATCACTCAATGTTATAGAAAACCTCCAAGTCATTTATACAAAAAACGAAATGGTGCAGAAAATCAAATCAATACTATCTCAACTCCAAACCAAAGGCAAAATCACAGAATTTCTCTGGATGCCATCTCACACAGGTATTAAAGGAAATGAGGATTCAGGCGAAACTGCCGGAAACTTTTCTACCAATCCCGCAGGACCATTGATAAATATAGTTCCGAGAGAATACCATAAACACTTGATAAAAAAATATTTACAAGCTTTAGACCTTTTGGTCAATACTTCTCTATGTATTACCCCAAATTGACAAACATCCAATGACGCAAGTGGTTGATGCAGTGTATGTGAAAATAAAAAAAATAAAAAAAGCATCGTCTAAATAAATTTTATGTTATACTCTTTCATTTTACAAAACAGTGACCGTTTAACGTTAAAGAAACATCTACTCTAGCATAGAATGGGAAAAACCACTAATTTTCAAACACAGAATAATCCTGATATCCATGCCTAAAAACTACCATATGAAGTAATTATATTTTTATTTGTTTTACAATATGAATAATGCAATAAATTATTTAATTTTCATTTCAAACATACAATTTTACGCGCCATTTGTAAAGGCTGCTTTCATTGGTGTAATGCAGTATGACGTTCTAGCCCTTAACCCGACCAATCATATAAGTTCTATCATAGTAAATCCGTTGTGAAATGACATTTTTATCATTAGTTGATACGTTGTATTGTAGTGAAAAAAGAGCTCAGATGTACAAAAGCCAATGATGAGTAACTTTGACAACACTGCACTACGGTGTCCAGAGGATATACATATAATAGAAGCAGACAGAGACATATAATGTTATGGGTTAGTACGTCATAGCACCGCCCTCTTGTTCCGGAAATTTTTCAGTTTTGAATTGATATGTTGATTTCAAAAATCCAGGAAATCTATTTAATACGTTTTTGACACATGATATTGTCTGCACACTGAGCCAATATCATTATTAATTGATTGAAATATATTTGAAAGGATTTGATCATTTAGTGGTCTTCCCCACACTTCAACGAAAAATGAGATTCTGTTATCTCCTTTGGTTTGCGGTACAAAGGGGTATGATCACTTACAGACCGGCTTAAGTAGTTGAGATTAAGATTAATATGGGGCTTATGTGCTTCTGATAACGTCTTCACTACGGCCTTTGCAGATCTATTGTGTGTGCCCTCATGTTATGCTAGAGTTTCTTGTCTAGACCATTTCCTAATATTGGACTCCGTAGGCCAAAGCTCAGGTCCTCGATATATTTAGACTGTGTTTTTTTCTCCCCTATCGTCGAAAACTTTAGCCGGACCAGGCCTTCACAGTAGTACAGCATATCTGCTAAGAGTTCCTCATATTCTTGGCAAAACCTGCATATAGTTGTGTCTGCCAATCAGATGATGTTCATGTGTTTGTTGAGTCTACAGTGCCCTGTCAAGAAACCATCCAGGATCCTGGCTAATCACCTTTTCTGGCTAAGTAGGTACTTTTGTCGATTATTCTTTGATGAACTCTTTCGTCTGTATCACTCCAGGGCCTTGTCCCACCATTCTCGAGATTGCTTTTTTGCAGCGTATTCGCTATACCACAGAAATATTTAGGACCAAAGATAGCACATTATGTTCCTTCTAGGACTAGTAAATTTGCCTCTCTATTGCCCTTCTAATCTGATTGAAAAGTCTCAGAGATTAGTACTTCCTTTAGGATATCCGCAGGCTTTAGTTTAGGCAAGTGTCTTTATTTTATCCAGTTGCCTTTCAGATTTTTTGTCCTAGGAATCTGTATTGCAATCCGCAAGTATGCGAATGAAGATTTCTTCTTCCATTCCACAGAATCTACATTATTCTTGCTCCACTAGTTTGAGCTTTTTCAAGGTGCCCATTGAGGCGACAGTGTCCTGTCAGCTCTTAGTCCAGTTTTCCTATGGCTCAGGCATTCATTTCCTTTTATTCAAGTGTGTCCTCAGTGAGGTGACGGTATTGTTAGCGCCTAGTTTATTTAGTTTTTCTAGGCATTCCCTTACCATTTTAGAACTGATTACAAAAGAACTCAGTGCTTTCATAGCTGCTTGACTATCCGACATGATCATAATCCTTTGCCTTCTACATCTTTTATCAATATTGAACACTCCTATCCTAGTCCTTTTTATTGCTTTTGAACCATCTGTATTCCATTTAATGGAATTCTTTCCAAGTCTGGTGATGGTGCTTCGATCCCATCCCTTCTTGTTACTGAATTTCATATCGACTTTCTTCGGAAAGTTATTTTTTATCATACCATCCTGTGGCATGTCCCAGGATTTCTAATTTCTGAAAAGCCAGGAAGTGATTTTTCTTTAACGATGCCTTCTCTACTTAGTCTGTATCTTGTTCTTTCCGCAACACTTTCATATGTAGTGACATGAAGCTGAGAATCACTTTCATTGCTGCCGTTGGGGAAGTTTTCATTGATCCTGTAATGCATATACATGCTAGTCTTTGAATTCTGGAGAGGTTGTCTCTCGTCGTCAATAGGCTAGTCCTACTACTCCACGCAATGGTTCCATAAGTGATGATTGGTCTCACTATGGCTGTGTACATCCAGATCAGGAACCTTGGGCTATAGCTAAATTTTTCCCTGTCAGGTTTCAGCCCACTATTAAAGTCATTTTCGCTTTGTATGCAAACTCCTTTTCGTATTTGTTCAAGAGGAGTTTACTGTCTAGGGTCAGACCTAGATACTTGACTTTTTGTCTCCATTCAACCTCGCTTCAAGTTTAACGGTTTTGAGGATGATTTTTTTGTAGTGAAGACTATTAAAATGGTTTTGGTGGGGTTGAGGTTTAGTCCCATCTGCCCATACCAGCTATTTGTATAGGTCAATCCCATTTGTTGTTTTATACAACAATTTAATGTTTCGTTTAATGCAATTCAGATATTAATATTTATTCTGTAATTAATAATTGTCTTTTAATTTTGAAGTAGGTACCAAGTAAAACATAGAAATCATACACCTTGCAACTATAATAGCTAACTTGGAACAACAAAATTGCCGACGAATTGTTGGGAGGTGTAATTGATGAGTTAGTGAGCTGTGCGCAGACAGATGTTAACTTGACACTGACTTTAAAATTATAAAACAATCGAAATTAATAATTACATAATAAACAATACGTTATTTTTACAATATTATTTTTTTTAATAAGTCGTCTAATGTTGACTTAGTTAAAAATCCTCACTAAAATAACTACTTGGGAAATTCAAGTTACTCATTGCGATTGTATTGAAATTTCAATAACGACTGCTAGAAAAAGACTGCCTTATTTATTGATTGAAAACTGAAAAGAGGGATTTCAACTAATAATATTTTCATTATGTATGCGGTTCTTTGTGGAAAGCTTGCGGTTTTATTCAAAACGTGATTCATGTACACTGTACAGCATTAATCAACAATTACATCGCATGCTATAATACAATACATGCATTTTTCTTATTTCGTGGCTACCAGAGACAAACGAAAAATATTGTTATAGTGAAAACATGTTAGAACGTGTGCTTGTGTCTTAAAAAGACCAGAAATTTATTGAGTGGCTGAAGTAAAACGAACTTAGACACTCCAACCTACTTTTTCATAAAAATTTTATATGCATATTTTATTCTAGTTCCTTTTGGTTGTCGTCCGACCTGCGACTTCCAACAATTCGTCTTCATATTTATCTAATCTCACTAGATCTGACACATTCTTTCCATTATTTTAGTACCTGGATATAAATTCACTATTTGTTTTCCATTATCCTCAAAGATTGTTCCATTTTTTTCATATCAAATTACTTGAATACGTATATAAGATATCGACTAATTTTACATAATAAATATGAACTATCTAATTTTGCATAGTACGTAGGAGTGCTACCAAGTTTTCTTTGTTATATTATTCTCTAAGAAATTAGTACTTACATAATAAGTGGAAGAGTCTGTTGAGCGAGATTTTGGAACGACACTCACAATATCCAATTTACTGTTATATCTACCTCTAAAATTTAATTTTGACTTTTATAGGGATTCCAAAGATACTTACTTGGTTCAACACATTTGTTTAACATTGTATTTATATGAAAATAGGTTTTCTAAATTATGTTAAAATTTTTAGAAAGGAAAGTTCACATTATAAACGTTTAATTAAGAAAGCAGTATAAAAATAAGGAGCTCTCCTGGTTCAGCTGTTTATTTAGGACTGTTTTTTCCTTTTTGGGATCCGGTCTTATGCCGGGAGCACTGCAGTTGGCTTATTGTACTCTACTCCCACATTTAGTCCTCCCACCCAGTTATCCCTGTACCTTCGAGTAGACGATATAGGTCCACTGGATGTGTGCCATATGTTTCAGGTAGAACGTTGGCTTCTCCGAAAATTGTGTGTCTCCTTGTCACAGTCAGATAAGATATGGGTTACGGTCTCGGTCTCCATGCCACAAAGTCTGCAGCTGAGATTCCCGTTATATAGCCCTATTTTATGCAGGTGATCTTTTACCTGGACACGGCCCGTTAGATAACCTGTAATGATTCTTAGCTGATTCCTACTGATATTCAGTAGTTCTTTGGCCCGTTTAACACATGTGTCACCTATGAAGGTCTTACTGTTTGCGGCTATTTAAAGCTGCAAGGGCTGCCTGGCTGTCAGTTAATGTCATAACCTATGAGTATCAGTCCTGTGTGTGTTAATTCTGACACATTGTAGGATAGCATTAATGTCCGCCTGAAATACAGAGGTATGTTTTCCTAGTGAGAAGGAACATCTTGTGTTCCTCATTTCACTATAAGCTTCTGTTTCTGTCCCTTACCCAGCCTTTGACCCGTCTGTATACAAGGTCTCACCTCGGGGAAATTCCAGACTCCTTGGGTCTTGCCAGTCCTTTCTGTGAGGTATCTCTACCTCATATTTAGGGCCGGGGAGAAGTTTAGTGGCCATATAGCCTGTTTTCATATCTAAAATGCCTTCCTTACGATATCCTTGGTGGATATGTGTCCTGATCTAACTGTTTTGTTTTTTGTAGCCTCAATAACCCCATCCTTACTTCTCCCATTATCATCAAGTGTAATGGAGGAAGGCCAAATAAGGCTTCTAGTGCTGCTGATGGCGTACTTCTCACGCACCCTGCAATACTGAGTCAAGCAAGTGTTTGCACTTTGCCTAGTCTCATCATTGCATTATGTTGTGTCGTCTTTGTCCACCATACCAAAGACGCATATGTTTTTATGGGTTTAACCACTACACTCTACACTGTATATCCAGTGTATCATGCGTGGACTCAAGTTCGCCTTGCCATTATTAATGTGGTCTACGATCTACTTTTTCCAGTTGTTTGGTCCATGTTAATCTCGAGTCAATAATCACCCCGAGATTTTAACATCTATCGCCATTCGAATCTCCGTGCCTTGAAGGGATAGTGGTCCTAATCCCACTAGGTCCTTTCTTTTGATATAAGGCACTTTTTTTGATTTGGTGGGACTTATATTTAAACCCACCTCTTCGGTCCATTCTGTTACTATGCTCAGAGCCTGTTGCATGCGTTCTCTGACTGTAGTGTTGAATTTGCCTTGTGATATGATGACCAGATCATTCGCATATCCCAAGACAGTATAGTGTTCCTCTTTGAGTCTCCTTATCAGTCCGTCCATTACAAGGTTCCATATTAAAGGAGATAGGACTCCTCCTTGAGGACATCCCTTCAAAACCCGGGCTGATAATGTTTCACCCATCAAGATTGAAAAGATAATTCGATTCACTTCGTGAGAGGTGTTGTCATCTATCTCTTGTACTAAGTGATGGAGTCCTGTCTCTGTGGATACTCCCGGTCTGTTTGCATATTGATCCAGGTCGATCGGTCTTTCTACCAACGACCCTCCTATAATGTGCATGTCTACTAGTTTTTCCAATGTCTTCAGTATATAGGTTTAGGAATAAAGACCACCTTCACTTTCCTCCAGACCTTTGGTGTGTACCCTAGTCCAATGCTTGCTCTGAGGATCGTACACAGGCTACTGAGTATGCTGTTTGCCTTTTGTAAAAAGTCTGTTGAGCGAGATTTTTGAACGACACTCACAATATCCAATTTACTATTATATCTGCCTCCAAAATTTCATTTTGTCGTTTATAAGAATTCCAAAAAAATGAAAACATTTGTTTAACACTATATTAACATGAAAAAGGGTTTTCTAAATTATGTTAAGAGTTTCAGAAAGGAAAATTCACATTATAAACGTTTAATTAAGAAAGCAGTATAAAGATAAGGAGATCTCCTGGTTCATCTGTTCATTTAGGACTTTATATTGAGTATCTCTAAGATATTTATGAATTTTTAGGTCTTCTATAAAATAAAGTTCTTGTTTCCCATTACAAATACGATAGTTTTCTGAGATTGTATTCGATGTTGGTGAATGTCGGGTTGAGTTATTCTACACGCTCCCAAATGTAATACGTAAAGCACATTTCACAATATTTCGTTGACTCGGCATCTGGCCTCATTGTACAGTAAACAGTAACAGATCTGTAATCGGTAAAATTTAGATACTAAAACAAAAATTAAATTTATTTTATGAAAAAATATCACTGACTTTTTAAAAACAAATTTAACTTTTATTTATTAATTGAAATTAAGCAAATTAAAATGTTGAAACATACAGGGAGTCCCACCGTATACGCTTTGATTTATTTCATCCAATTGGCAAATGTTATCAAATAAAAAAGATGTAGTTTAATAATGGAAACATTTTCAAAATATTTTGTACTAAACAGGATATATGAAAAACTGTGGAAGGTATCAAAGATACATTTTTTAAATAATAACTGATATGAAATTGAAATAGAATCGAAAAGGAGCGAGGTGAGTAGTACCTGAACTATGACTGTAAATAAAACAAAAAAGCTGGCAGTAAATAAAAAAATCCTCGTTTCGACTTTAATTAACCGCTTTTTTATACAATCTAGGGTTGGTATCATTTGTTCTTGGTATAGGACATTTATCGTTCTTCAGATTATATCCTTTTGCATTTGGTCAACACATTTACATGTTTCTTTTGCTGCATCGGTTATACTATAACGCCGATGTTTCGATGATTCAAACACATTTTTCACAATTCGCTTCGCATCGGGCGTTAAATGCATATAGTTTTAAACTAGGAATGAAATGTTTATTACAAACTAAAACTATAAGACAATATTAAATATATGGTTATACCGATATACCTACTTTCTATCATATCTATAAATATGTTAATCCCATTATATGTAAATATAAAAAGGGCATTGGAAATAAAGTAGGTAGGTGCAGTACAGGTCAGACAAAGGAAAACAATCTATGCTCTTTTTATATTTACACAATCAGATTATAGTAATTATGCGCCAAGGTAGAAGAGTGAGTTATTATTGTCGAGGTCCATTAATACACTTTTCTACCTGCATTTTTTTCATTACTGGTATTTTATTTTTTTAATATTAGTTTTGAAAACTAATAAAAATCGAATATGAATTTCAGAATTTTCTTAAAAATCAAATCATTCATACTTCTTTCAAATGTAAAACACAAACGTCAGTTTATAATATTTTCATATTATGAGGGCCGTTCGGTTATGGTACTCCATTGACTTAGTACACTCCTCCCTTCTTTAAACCGTTCGGTTATTACAGAACGAGTAAAAGGAGCAGTCTTTAAATCGTTCGTTTACTGTGGAGTGGTATGAAAAGAGTTTGTACCACCTCGGCGAGGTGGGGTTTTAGGAGTGAATATGCGCATTTCGATTACCAGCCAAAAAATAAAATTCATACGCATTTTTGGTTACAGAGTCTACAATTGCGAAGTAATAATTATCCATATTTTATAAAAATACTAAAATATAACCACATAAATATTACACCGAATGATATTTGTTTGAGTTTGACGTTTGATAGATGTCCCTCGTTTGACAGTTTGGGAGTTCGGTAACAAATTATCCTTTTACTCTACGAGAAATCTGCTTCTGCTCCACTCCTATCATTCTCCATTTCGGAATTAATTGCCGAACGGCCTTTTTTTGTATTTGCATGATTTAACCTCACATTCTGTCAAATGGATTGAGATTTAGTTATAATCAAGTAGGCTCTGTATTTTTCTACCTTGGTTAATAATGAACAACTTTACTACCTCAACAAAAGTCAATAAAGTTAGGTTTAGAGGCTAGTAGTGAAAAAAAATATTTATAGATAAGGTGGTCAACCATTTATCGTGAAAAATACTTAAATAAAAATTCAGCACAAATAAATAATAGAACAATTGAATAAATTAAAAAATTAGTCTCAAATATTATTTTACAAGCCAAATATTTCAATAGATATCGAAGAATAAATAAATTAGCCAAACGCTTTACAACAGAGTTTTGAAAAATGTTTTTCAAAAACAGTGACCGTTCAACTAAGAAGCAACAACTACTTTCCGGGCTATATGCCCCGACAGACATTGAATTACACTTTTCAAAACTTTCAAAACTGTAAAACGTTTGAATAATATATTTATTCTTCAATATCTACTGGTAACACGCTTTACTAAATACGACAATTTCACAGGAAACTGTAATAATACTTGATTGTTTCAAGCTATTTTCGAATTTTGGTTTGTGGTTGGAGGTGAAGATGTTGCTATCCTCACAACTTTAACATTTCCGTTACTGGAAGACATGTATTCTTTGTTATTTTAGTGTCAGATTCAGTCTGGGATTCGCTCTCGTACGAGATTAGATTAGATTTGATGAGGTGGCTAATCAGCCTATTCCACTGCGACATTTTCAGATCTATTGTGGTCCTCTGAATCAAGATTACTCTTTTTAAGTAGCCAATCAGCCTCGAGACTGAATTTTTCATGTAGTTTCTTGCCGGTGGCTTCCCATCGCCTAGTACAAGAAACCGCACATTCGCCAGGCAATCGCACTGCCATAGGATGTGCTCTGCAGTTTCTTCCTCTAGGTAGCAGAATCTGCTTCGTTTGTCAACCCCATTAGGTTTGCGTGCCTGTTAACATATCTACTACGGCTTTCACAGTTTTCCTATCTTGGCTTATTAGGTCTGCCGTAAAAGTTGGCGAATGTCCTCTAATGAACTGTTTCGCCTGTCTCTGTCCTGATGAGGTTGTATGTATGTATGTATGTAAATTGGGGTGACATTCACTGAGACCCAAAAGATCTATTGTGCCCCCTTACTTCTACTTAGTTCCTGAGGAAAGTCTCAGAGACTATTAGCTCCTTCAGTCATATTTCCCGGAGGAATTTTAGGATATCTGCAGGCTTTAACTTAGGTAAATGTCCCTCTTCTATCCAGTAATCTCCAAGGTGTTGTGCCCTAGGATTCTGAATTGCTGTGCAGTTCGAAAGTATGTGGATGGAGGTTTCTTCTTCCATACCACAGAATCTACATTCTTCTTCCTCCACTATTTTGAGCTTTTTCAGGTGCCCATTTAGGCGACAATGTCCCGTAAGGATGCGTGTTAAAACTCTTAGTGCAGTTTTACTTTGACTTATGCATTCATTTGATCTCAACAGGTTGTAGTTACCCAGAAGAATCTTTGATTGCCTAAGTCCTACCAATGGTCAGATCTTCTCTTTTCTTCGGCTTTGCCTATTTTTCCCAATATTACATTGGAGCTGATACCGCAAAAGGGTTCCGGCCCCCAAAAGGGTGTTCCAGTCCCCCTCTTTGCTAGTTCATATGCTATTTCATTTCCTTCTATCCCAGTGTGTCCTGGAATCCACAGTAAGGTGACTATATTGTTCTCGCCTAGTTCATTTAGTTTGCCTAGGCATTCCCACACCATTTTGGAACCGATAACACAAGAGCTCAGTGCTTTAATGGCTGCTTGACTATCCGACATTATGATAATCCTTTGCTTTCTATATCCTTTATCAATATTGAATTGGGCACACTTTCTTATTGCGTGAATTTCCGCTTGAAAGATACTCGGGGTTGCCATCCTGGTGAGGTTACCCACCATTCTAGAGATTTCTGTGCCACCCACTTCCTTGCGGCCACTTTGCGACCGACTTTGCGACGCCGCCGAAGGGTTCCGGTCCAATTAATGGCATTGATGAGTCTTGTCTAGCCGTTTCATCCGACATTCGTTGCCCTTATGACCCTCGTGCCCTGGTACCCAGGCTACCATGACCTTGCAATGGTCTCCTAGTGCGTTTAAGGCACCTATGCAATCCCATACTAGCTTAGAATTGACCTCTATGGAATCGAGTGCCTTCAGTGCAGCTTGATGTCTCGGACGAATAGCGTCTACCTTGTACTGATGATGTGAAAATACGCCGAAACTGGTCTGCAAGTTATGTTGTCCCTTCTAATTACAAACCAGAATTGTTGGTTAAATCTTGTAGATCATACCGGCCCCGTTTGACTTAGAACTGTAATTCAATGTCTGTCGGGGCATATAGCCATCTTAGTTGAACGGTCACTGTTTTTAAAAATATTTTTCAAAACATTGTTGTGAAGCGTTAGAATAATATATTTATTCTTCGATATCTATTGGTAACACGCCTTACTGAATACGAAAATTTTACAGGAAACTGTAATAATACCAAATATTTCAGTTGTAAAATAATCATACTATTAGACATTATATTTTCGTTTTTTGAAGAAACGAGTACGATACTGTGCTATTGTTATCGGATTAACCTACTGTGGGTTTTGGAATTGAATTAATCATGCTGGCATAAGTCAAGACGAATTATCTTGATATGAAGTAGGTATACCTGATAATTTAATTTACAGATTTCTGACTTTCTCGAATGCGGAGTTTTTGTTTTGACCTTCATAAGATACAAACCTATATTATTTTATATATTGAAGGAAAACATTGCTAGCGTACTGTTATATTAGCAGGATTGTCTCAAATGCCTTCATCTATGAGGATTAATACGAGGGTTGTCCTTAAGAGTTGCAAATAACAACATAGTTGGAGCCTGTCAACAAATATCGAATGTAAAAATAAACTGTTATGTTGAGTTAACTTAACGCCAAAGTTTCAGACCACTTCTTTTAAAGCTGTACCTAAACTAAATGTTTAAAGTTGATTAGTCGAAAAATGGAATTCAGCCAAGAAAATTTTCGCGCAATAATTTTTTACAATTTTCGAAGACAGTTGTCTCATCAAGAATGCCTTGCCGAGTCGGTTTCTGTTTTTGGCAATGAAGCACCACCTCAGTCGACAATTTCTCGTATGAAAAATTTAAACATGGACGGATTGATCTTAGCGACAATCTAAGAACAGGTCTACCAACAACGGCAGTCATCAACGTCGATGCTGTACGACATGTCACATATCGTAAAATTGAAGTTTCATCGGGCATTTCAAAGAGCACAATTAAAAAAATTTTACATAAAGAATTACCCGTAAAAAATTAGTTTCTCGTTGGATACGAGCATCTGCTGACGAAAGAACGGAAAGCAATTGGTGTCGAAAAACTCTCAGCTGGTTTAATGCAGGAAACTCAAAAACTATTATCAGCATTGTCAGTGGTGAAGAATCCTGGATTTCCTTTAGTGAACCCTGAAATAAATGTCAGTCGGCTGGGTGTTCCAAGATGAACCAAAACCGACGAAGGTTATCTGTTCTCGAAGTGTTTCCAAAAAGATGGTGACGACATTTACCTCAAGTAGCAACAATTCTTCTGCAAGGTTAAAGAACTGTTACTGCTGATTGGTGCATCGATTTGTTTGTCGGAAGTAATTGCTGAGTTTAGGAAAACCAACCCCCAGAGACGAATGATCCTCCACCAGGACAATGCAAGTTCCCACACAGCTCGAAAAACAATTGAGTTTTTAAAGCAAGAAAACATCGAATTGCTGGACCATCCTCCATACAGTCCTCCTACAGACCTAAGTCCTAACGATTTTTTTACTCTTCCAAAAATTAAGAATGTTTTAGTCCCCAGAAGATGCAGTCAACGCCTTCAAAAACTCTATTTTGAATGTACCAACAAGCGAGTGGAATAACTGCTTCCAGAATTGGTTCCAAAGGATGCAAAAATGCATTTCTCTTCGTGGAGAATACTTTGAAAAACAATAGTGTTTACTGTATTTTTTTAGCTCTTTATGCAAAATATAAAAGACAACCCTCGTGCTGTTTATCCAGACTGCAAAAAACGAAACAAAAAAATACCTACTGAGTAATATAAATATCTGAACTGCTTAAAAATATTACACTCATATTATTTGTGAATTTATTATACTAATACTGACTAATTATTTACTAAAACTCAAATTTTACGTTATACATACTGATTCGCAAGCCCTTAAAGTAAAATGCGACATTGCTCGAATCAACTGCCCACGTACTTTGTTAATAACGTAAATGAAACCTAAACAGAGATTAGATAGTGTAAGCTAGCCTATGTTTTTAATTATCAATGAACTACTCTGTAGGTACGTAGCGGCTTAACTAAACAAATGACAGTGTACGAGATTGCGTTTTGTGTGATCAAAGGTCGTATATTTTGCTTACAATATTTTAGAATCACAACGTGCGGGTTGGCGGAAAACACATAAACGTTAATCTAGGTTTACGCTTGCTCCGGTTATGATTGATGCTTTCCCTCTGTGAATTTATGTATTGCATCCACTTTTTATCTGGTTTTCATAAATATATCAAGACACTAAAAGAGAGCTTTCCGAAGTACACCATATCATTTTACAATTTCATTTTAAAAGCATATGGTGTTATGTTTCCCAGGAGTTGACGGGAAAATTTGAAAATTGAGATTGGAAGGAATGCTTTTGGAGTGATAGATTTCTATGAAGGAATCTACTTCTAATACTGTAAAAGTTATTCTAATTTGTTTTCACTACTTCCACAAAAGTATTAAGAAAACGCTACTACCATGACCTCATTGAATGTAGTTAGAATGACTAAATTATTTATATTCAGATTATTTATTTTTAGTTAAAAAAGTTTATAATCATTGAAAAAGTATGGTGAGAGCGCATGAGGTAGCTACAAGATTTTTCTTAATTAATACTTTTCGGGTAACATGATATGATTGAAAAAAGTGCTTACCAGTTAGGTGGAGTTTGATAGAAAGGCAATTTAAAGTAAGTTTTTTATTATTATTTAAATGTTAAGGAGAGTACAAATAATACAGATAATCATTATTTTAATAATTTATTCTGAATTAGTACGCTTAGAAAAGAAATTAATTGTCAAAACACTGCTCCAGATAACCAGCTGGGTTGAATATTGGTGAAAATTCAATTATCTGATATCTACTCTCTTAATAAGAAAGGCGTGAGTCAACTTAACCGTTTTTAAATAATTAATAAAATTATACTTACTTGAAATAATTAAAACGAAATAAAAAAGTTGCCACTTATTGAAATTTTGTTAATGGTAATAAAAAAGTTAGGAGAAACCTTTACTCAAATTAAATAGTTGGCGAGAGATATCGACCGTTATACATTGAATTTCAGTAATTTTATTAAATTTAAGTGAAAATTGGTAAAAGGAATCCAAACTGTGAATACATAAATATTACTTAAGACACACAACTTTCTTTTCTTGGCTCAAGTAAACAAAAAAATAACGAATATTTAACACGTTTTTTCAATATTCAAAATGTGAAGCGCACGTGATACATACAGTGCACGTTCTTTTTAATTTCACTTTCTGTTTTCATAGTCAATAACTTTAATTTGTCTGACATTATTCGTTTTCATCTTAAACCATTACCAATACTGTTTTGATTTCTGTACAAACTAGTAAAGAGTACTTAACGAACTTTTGGTGTTATAGTGAACTTAAAGATGTTTTTATTTAGCTTGCCCTGGTTGTTGTTTGGGCCAAATTTAATAATTGAAATTTTACCCCCTTCCTGTTGACAGATTGATCTGAAATTTTGTACACACCTTTAGTTCTAATGACTATACAATTATCTATATTCATAATCTTTGTAAATCGAAGATGGCCGCCTCCACAAAAAGGCGGATTACATTTTTTTCTTTGATCCCCTCAATATGGATATCAAATGAAAGAGTGTGACTATACCTTGTTTTTAAACTAACAGAAGCGATTTTAATTTAAGTTCGATATCAAGGCTTTTGTTTACTTCTAGTTTATACTATACCTAAGCCTCAAATGTAAATGAAGAATAATTTAAGCATACAATTGCATTTTCTACATACTTATTTATCCTCAAATTATTAACAAATTTTACATAAACTATTTATTATAACCTTACATTTTTTTCACAATAATGTGACATTTGACTGCTACTTTCGATATTTAGACATGCCTTGATACCTCATTGGCCACGACAACTGCGATCAGTACAATAAATATTTCACGTAATTATCAATTAGTTCAAAACGTCTGAACACGACCCTTTCGGAACACACTCCCAATCTTGTTACTATTAGGGCCGGTATTATAAACATATATTGAAGTTATCTTTGAATTTAACAATCAAGTTAACTTCAGGTTTTAAAACGTCAGTTTTATAAAAGTTTCAGTTTTAAAATAAAAACAAGAGACGAGCAAAATTCAAAGAAAACAAAGTAAAAACTCAATCAAAATATTCACAATATAATTAATGAGGTTATAAATGCCAAATCGTTGACAGAACCGATAGAACAGAACAACTATCAAAACTCGAAAACCAGGTTTTTCCACTTTTATCTATATCCCTTCCTCCCGACAAAGTTAACTTCACCATTTTGAAGTTAACTATGCCATGTGACGTCATTCTACAAGTTAACTTCTAGTTATATGTCAAAATCGTTTTATAATACCCACACTTAGTGGTGTATTTGAGGTTTCCTGAAATGCTCCTCCTAGTTCAAAAACAAGGTATAGTAGAATACAGTACTTCATAGACAAACCAAATTCAAAATGGTGGATTTCATATTTGTTGTATGCGATCACGGCGCTTTCTGCTACATTACTGAAATTGTTTGGCTTCAGTTTCGTCGAGCCCAAAGTACCAAACAGATGTACCGTCAGTTCGGATCGACTTTGGAAGAGACGGCGTACACTTCGTTCACCCTAAAGCCATACAGTTTCCAGCAATTTTTAATTATGGGACGGTTGAAAAAAGTATGTTGTCCTTAATTTTGTCATGTGTTTCGACTATTCACAAAATATAAGACATCACTGTTGACCACGCAGCTGTGTATTTAAGCTCGAAACTGTGTGAGGAAGGACAAACATACGTGGCCATAAGTCGAGTAAAGTCTTTGAAAGAATCATGTATTGAGAAGTTAGAATGCAACAAATTGTCAGGAAAGAAAAATTGTAATAATGAGGCCCTATAGTTTATAACAGAAAGGTATAGAGTAATAAAACCTCATTAGGTATGCAAAGGGAGCACAGAGTGACCCAACGAATATTTAAGCCACTTTCATAGTTTGGCATTGATTTCATTGTAAAATTCTTTCTTTTTATCAAGTGCAGGTAGTACCACCCGGGTTGGGGTCAATATATGGGCTTAGCCTATTGTTATCCATTCACAAACACTGAAAATAGTGTGCCAAAGGCGTGCCGGTAGGATACTCGTAAAAAGGAAAGAATTTTATTTCAACAGAATAAAAATTAGGCATTATGTACATAGTATTAGGTACACTTATTTTTTATTGAACATTATACAAAAAATACATTATACAGAAATTAAATTATAAAAAATCATAATATTCTTCGTAATCTGAGGAACTGTCATCTCCTCTTGACGTTATAATTAACGGGTCGACGGCCCGATCGATCAAGTAGTCAAGATCCCACATTTTCTCCTCTTGTTTAATGACATGCTGGACTGCTTTTCGCCAGTTCTCTGGTGTCACCTCCTTAATGGCTTGATCAAACAGTAGCTTAACGTCTTTCATTTTGAATGTCGTGTTGTGTCTTGCTACAAATCCTTTCACTTGCGCCCATATAAGTTCTATAGGATTTAGTTCGCAATGATATGGCGGTGTGCGCAGCACAGTTACACTATATCTTCCACGGAGTATTTCATAAAACGATGTTTGTGTAAATTTGCTATAGCTAATAGTTCTTTTTTATCAAATTATCTTCAAATTCAATACTTTTGGTGGTTAACCAGTCAATAATTTCTTGTTTTCTCCAAGATGAAGTTGGAGTCTTCTCTATGCGTTGAGAATGATAAAAATAGTCTTCAAAAACATCCGAATCCATGTCCTCGTGGTAATCTCCCGTATGGCCGACTGAAAGGTTAGCACACCTTCTTTTAAAAATCCCTCTTCGCTTCCAATATGGACGATTATTAGTCTTTTCACTTTACCTGAAGGCACCTTAATACCCGTTGACAGGCCTTCCATGAAAGCTTGGCGAGCACTGGTTATATTTTTGACTTGCCACATTTTTGGTACTGTATAACCTTCATTGATCCACGTCTCATCAAGATAAAAGATTTTCTTCTGCTCTGTTCTGTACTGCTTTATACTTCTTAAGTATTTTCGTCGCCAGCAAACAATTTCATCGCTTTCCAGTAAAAGTGCTTTACGGTTATGCTTTTCCCAGGCAAAATCCATATTTCTTAAAGTGGTCCATAAAAGTTTTTTAGTTATCAACGGAATACTGTCATCCTGGCCAAGCTCCATTAAAATCTTATCTAGGGTGGGTATTTCTTTTTTAAAATAAAAAGAGTGAACTTTTCTTCGAATTACACTTTTGGTGTCTTCACCAAGGACTTTTACTGGTCTGCCTGGACTTTTCTTGGGAGGCTCCACTTGCCTGCTATCTTTCTCCCCCGCAATAATTTAAAATCGGTGGACTTTCCAACTCCAGTCATTCGGGAACATCGGTCGACAGTTTCTTGTACAGTAAATTTCGGGTAATCGTATTTTATGCAATCGTGTACATTTAAAATAATAAGTTTTCCATTCACTGATAGTGGAGAATTATTGGAACATCTTTTCGTTGGTGTAAGTGTCGCCATTTTATTACTAATCTTATAATACTGTGAACACTATTTACGGCTTAACAGCAAATACTGTTGCGTTAAACTAAACAAATATACTTATAAAGGTCTAAAAATTTTGGGTAAGGCACCTTGCGGCGCATGGTTGAGCCGAATCTGAAACAGGGTTGGAATTAGGCAGAGGCACTAATCGAAGGTTAAACGGTACCTGTTAAACGCAAAAGGTAACTGTATAATCTACTACCTAAGTAATCCCTACACAATATTTCGATATTGACACTTCAGGCCAGAAAACATACTTTTCCTAATTCTCTTACGCAATTACTTGAAATTTTAATATTACAAACAATACTATTTCAAGACCTACGCCTGGCCGACACCGAAATTGAGCCGAACTGGACGGAATTCCCCATTTTATTACACTATAACTTTCTGAAATAGACTATAAATGAACTAAATAGAATGTGAAATATTAAGTAACGATATAAAAACTTGAAAATAAAATAAGTGAAAAATTTTTTCAAAGGATTTTATTGGAAATAAAGATAATAATAATGTCGAAAATGTACTGAACGCAAAAAATAATTCGATAGATCTTAGACCACTCTCCTCATGAATCTAGGGCATTGAGCAGCGTATAGCATTCATAATGATATGGGCGGTTGACTGTTGATAAAAATTCCACGCACTCCACGATTTTATTCTTCTGTCTGTACAATCCTCTAGATTGATAAGGATAATGGTGTGTTCACTAGAACCTAAGACTTATCGAATTATTTTTTAGCGTTCATCACATTATCCACAACATTATTATCTTTATTTCCAATAAAAAAGATAAATTAAAAAACATTTTCACTCCTTTTATTGGATTATGATTCTAGTTCAACGGAAATCGATGACTTATTCAATAATGTTTGCTGAAATTATGGGTATTTATAACCTCGTAGTGAAACATTTCGCGCGAAATATTAATTACATCCTCGTACATTTAATAATGGATTAAGAGCGTTCGCAATAAAAGTAATATCCAATTAAGGACATAAATGGATCCTTACACTATGGGTTGAAATATTGGGGAAAGGGAAAACGGATAATCACCGTTTTTTCCTAAAATAATACTAGGAGAAAGATTTCTGGGAAAAAATATTTCTAAGCATAAAAAATGTGGAATATATCTTGAGAATAGGCAATTGACCTTTATTTCTACACAGATGAAATATATTCGCTGTTTCTAACCGATCCGAATGAGAGTCATGCTCACCTATACTCCTATATTTTTCATCCAAATATGAATAAAATATTTATGAAATGTGGGATCATACTGAAAGTATACCTATCGGTACCTTATTTCTGACGTATTTATACCTCTCCCTGACATATCATATCTTGCCAACGTTGACTTTTACTTCACTTTTGTAACAACAAAACTAAAACACCGGTAAGACAATTACCGTTTCGATTTACTTTAAGTATTTTTTTTCCAGCGAACTGACTCTGTTTTATGTTTGCCAAGTTGAGTATTTTTTTTAATTTGTTGAAATTTTGTTAGATTTGTGGTGAAATTAAATTAAGTTTTTAAATTCTAGGAAGAAATTTGACACCATTATTCAAGAATACTTTTCATCGTTATTTTTGGTATCCTGTCGGAAAATGAGACAAAGTGTGGGTTTCTCACATCTGTAGTTTCCTATGTGTGGGGCTTTTACTGTATGGTCACGAAGATTTCATTGTATGAATGAGAAGGAATTCATCTGAGAACTGACCATTATTTTTTTACTGTTTTTGAATATATTAAAAATATTATCAATGAATCGACCAACGACCAACTAAACGATAAAAAACCGATTTCATTCTTTGAGAATCTACCTGTACCAAAACAACTTCAAAGCTTTCATTTGCCCATTAGATTGGAAGATTCTGACTTTTTCTATCGCTTAACTTTTTTCTCCATCACTTAAGAATACCGACCTTTCAACGACCACTCCGCCCACTCCGCTTCCTCAATCAAATTCCTCTTTTCAATACCTCTCGCCAAATTTAATAAACGCGAGTCGCCTAACATACTTATTAAGAAAGCATTCTTGGAAATATTACAAAAAACGGCATAATATGATGTAATTCTCTATATAAATCCCTCGAAAACTTCTGTTGGTGTTGGCTGCTCAGTAACAACCAACCACGAACTAATAGGTTCCTATGGGTTGCCCTCAACATGAAGTGTTCACACTGGTGAGCTGTATAGCATTTTCCAAGCCTTTAGACATATCTCTTCTCCTGTTAAACACGTTGCCATTTGTACCGATTGCCTTTCTTCTATCAGTTCACTCAATACCATCTTTACTGATCATCCGATAGTCCAGAACATCCATGAAATCTATTAAAGTCTCTCAGCTCGTGATGTAATCTGGCTCCCATCTGACATTGGAATTACTAGCAATGAAAATGCGGACCACCATGCCAGAGAAACCACCTCTTCCATCACCACAAGAACGTTTCAGCTCCCGGAAAACTTCAAACTTGTATTCAAGAAATCAGTCAAAGAATCCTGGAAAAATTTGCACAACAGCAAAACAGATCTGTACGAAAACCAACCTTATATTAGATTGAATTTAGTGTTTGGACCCTTTCTTTGTGGAATCTACTCATATTATTATTTTAAATGAAACTAAGTGTTTCTAATTAATTCCACTATTTAATAAAAAAATTAATGAAAATTCAAAAAAATTATTGATATATCATCGTCAGAATGACAGAAGTTACATTTTATGTGATGCCTACATGTTGTTTAATATTTTGGATAGACCAAATAGTGAGTGACCTATCTTGTGATTGACTTAATATATATATTGTTGCGAGGTCGCCAACTCAAAGCCGGCCCTGTCCCTCGACTGTAAATTTTGGTGGCTGCGCTCCTTTCGAGAACATTATCGAAAATACACTTTGTGTACGCTTAGGTCGAGCGCAGAAAATACTAGGACTTTCCAGAACTGATAAGGACTATATATAAGCGGGTTCTTGAGTGCGTAAACAGTTAGTTAGTTCGAAATTATTGAACGGACAGTAAAGAGCTAGTTACAGAAGTTCTCAGTAATCGAACAGTGAATGAAATAGTGAAGATAAATAGTGTAATAGTCAAGTGGTGAAAATAAATTAGAACTAATATACCGAGTGTAAATAAATTAGTAGACATTAAGTAGAGTGTGTATATAAATTAAGTTTAATACAGTGTGTGTTTCTTCAAATAAATAGATAGTAATTAGTCATAGTAGTGTGTATAATTTTATCCCACAAATAAAAACTATTTAAATCAATAACAAAAACATTACAATATGAATAGAAAAAATAATGAGATATGATATTACAAATATTAGAGCTTAGGTATTATTAGCCCTATGGGGATATCCTGGATATCTTTTTCCCATTTAAGATCAGTATAACGGTAACAATTGTAAAGATCAGCAGATATAGTTTTCCTATATCATTGCACAGTTATACTTATCTTAAATTGGAAAAAGATATCCAGGATATCCCCATAGGGCTTATAATACCTAAGCTTTAATATTTGTAATATTATATCTTCTTCTTTTTTCTATTCATATATATTAATTCAATCACAAGATAGGTCACTCACTATTTGGTCTAGCCAAAATATTAAACATCGAGTAGCTATCACATAAAATGAAACTTCTGTCATTCTGATGATGATATGTCAATATCGAAATAATTATCAATATCTTAGACTTAGATAATTTTTTCATTAAATAGTGGAATTAATTAGAAACAGTTAGTTTCGGGGCTGGGCTTCTTAACCAAGAGAGAAGCTACTATTATCAGAAAATTGCGGATCAACCATACTAAACATACTCGCGGTTACCTGATGTCTTCTGAAAACCTTCCGGTCTGCCGTTATTGCAATAGGGATTTAAACGTTAAACATGTTTTCACTGACTGCCAGATATACATCGATACAAACCTCAAAGAATTACTAAACTGCACCGCTGAAATTTTGATGGTATTGAAATTCCACAAAGTAGTTAACCTTTATCTCAAAATTTGGAAACATTATTGATTTAATATACAGCGTGGGCCACAGAAAAGGAAACACGTCGATTTTTGTTATGAGAGGGACACATTTTTACGATACAGGCATCTGTCATTTGTCAACCCCCTCCCTTCCACTTCACCAACCCCTTATTTTTAAATAGGGAATATACCATGTGCGGCACATCATTAGAATGGCATTTGGTTGGAGCATTCGGACATAATGATCGTCCACGATTTTTTTCGATATTTATACCATCTTTGCAAAAAAAGTCTTAATTAATTTAAAGTACAACACCTCTTACAAATGAAACGCAGCGCCCATGGTTTGATAATGTGTGATAATGTGAATTTTTTCTGCCTGTATCGTAAAAATGTGTCCTCCTTAGAACAAAAAGGGACGTGTTTCCTAATTTCCTTAAAATCGAAGGAATACTGCCAAATATCGGGGTGTATTGTATGTCGGTAATGCGGAGTTCCACAGGGACTAGTGGAAGCCCGGGTCCTGATGGAATACTCTACTTACGGAAACTACAGTATTCACTGGGATGAGCTTTATTGTATACTTAACTATTTACACTAGTTTTACATATGTGTTACTTAAGATGATCATGTAACTGGTATAACATAGTTTTAGTTCTGATATCGATGAAATACATTTTAATATAACTAAATGTATCTGAATGTATGTGAATAGATCGGAATCTCTGCGATCGTTTCTGAATGTTTATTATGAATTATTCTGAATTGTTCGCTTATCTACTTCATCAGCATATATACGTACTGCCCTAGATCAACTATCCAGTTACGTGATAGTTGTCTGGCCTTTCACTGTCACGTTCGTGACCTCGCGTGATATAACAAATAACTAAATAGATTGTTTTTATAAACATAAATACCTAAAGTGAATTAATTAATAATAGATAATTTCAATGAATTTAATTCTTTATGTAATGCCCAAAATACATCACAACACAGAACTGTTTTCTGTGGCCCACTCTGTATATAGCTGTCGAGGCACTTAAATTCTAATAAAAAAAATATTTATATTCATGACTACATCTATCTAATTACTTAAAAAAGTGTCATCATTTTTTCTTCCAAATAAGGAAGCTCCGAAGATTTTTCCGAACATTTTCTCATTGTGTTTAGGAAGAATAAAGACTTCGAGATATTAGACGACCTAATCATATTGAATTTCGGATTAATGTCGGCTTGGGAACTTCGCAAGGTCCATTAAATTCTTATCAGCCGTCGAGGGGATTGATGTATACACTGTATCGCGCTTAGAATGTAGACAGCCCGAAATGTTTCTTATTTTTGGGAACGAATTGAATTTTATTATTGTGGATTTCAATGGGGTGTTAACATTTAAATCTAGACTATCTAAACTAATATTATGAAGGGGAAATTTTTTATTTTTGTACATTTGTAATGGATATTTATATAATATAGTCTTTATCAATTCTGGAAAATTCTTGAATTTTCCACGCTCCTCATATGAGTAAACAAAACGACCTTCCTAGGATGTTCTAGAAAGCGCATTCGCCAAAATTTATAGTTGAGTGTCAGAGCCGGCTTTGAGTTGGTGAGTTCGCAATATTACTTTTGAAAAAATCAATGATATGCACACCGTGTAACAATCAAACTAACTGGCGGATGAATTGGCCAAACAAGGCTCATCAATGTCATTCATTGGACCGGAACCCTTCTGCGGCGTCGCAAAGTCTACAATAAATATGGCCACATTCTCTGGAATGGTGTGTAATCTCATCAGGACAGAGACAGGCGAAACAGTTCATTAGAGGACATTCGCCAACTTTTACGGCAGACCTAATGAGCAAATATAGGAAAACTGTCAAAGCCGTAGTAGGAATGTTAACAGACACGCAAAGCTAATGGGGTTGACAGACGAAGTCATGTGCAGATTCTGTTACCTAAAAGAGGAAACTGCAGAGCACATCCTATGCCAGTGCGACTGCCTGGCGAAGGTGCAGTTTCTTGTACTAGGCGATGAGAAGCCACCGGCAAGAAATTACATGTATGATTCAGTCTCGAGGCTGATTGGTTATTTAAAAAGAGTCGTTGGGGTGGATAATGTAATCTAGATTCAGAGGACCACAATAGATCTGAAAAGGTCGCAGTGGAATAGGCCGACTAGACACCTCATCAAATCTACTTAATCTAACAATCAAACTGTAAAAGGTTCCGTTTTGTGTGTTTTTTGTATAATTTTCCTAATATTAATTTTTATTTTGATGTTAATTAGTTCCATAATTTGTACGAATAAATCTTAATTTAGCTGTACAAGGTGTTTAACTTAGTTGGTTTAGTCAATATAGATGTTTATTTGGTGGAGTTGTGGTTGTCTGTGCCTTATTTTTAACATATTCCCAAATATGAAGGCTATCAGTGTCGCATCTGGGACAAATTTCTATTCATTTCGCGAAAACCTCTCCCCGTATCTCTTTCGGTTGGTACAAAGTATTATAGTAAAATAAAAAAAAAATTACAAACATTTTGGAAATTTGTACCCAGTAGTTTTTAAATGAAAGTACAGTAGGAATGTATTTGTTGCTACTTTAACTGAAAGTCTCAGAATATTTATACCGACAAAAATTCGGCAGTCTTGGACACCAAAATTTACTAAAAGGGATTAACATGTTATCATATATAATATGCAAACAGTCGACAACTACTCAGCAAGTGGATTATGAAATGTCTTTTAGCGCCAAAACTAAAATGACAATATCTCTGAAACTAATAACTCAAGGTATGGAAATGCTAGATAAAAATAAAAGTATGGTAATAGTACTCTTCAACAATGATATAAAATACAGGGTGATCCATTGAAAATGACTGAAAAAATAATGTACTTGAGTTTTGACTCACCATGTATTTAATTTAATGAGTATTTGCAAAACCATTCGTGTTAGTAAATTTTGAAAATTATTTGAAATCTCTGGCTTCAATAGATTATTATTATTTACTCCTATACATTTATACAGGGCGTTGAACTTATTACGATTTTGACGGAAAATCTCACTTAGACATGTATCATTTAATTTTATCTGCTATATAATTTATTTTACCTTACACATTTTTTAGTCCTTAAAAATGATGAAAAATAATGTTACTAAATGGTGGATAAAGTTATTATTTCTGGGAAGAGAAAAAATAAGCTTCTTTGTGATACGTCACTCGACTTAGGTTGGCATTCCAAAAAATTCAAGATGGTGGCCGGACTCTAAACGCTGACGTCAAAAATATTTGACATTTGCTCTAAAATATGCAGAATAACGTCTCATTCATCGTCCTAGAATTTTATAACTTTCCCTTCATGCGTTTCAAAGCTACTCCCTTGGTGCGAGACTTTTAAGCATGGTATGATGAAAACGTATAACTTTTCAAAGAAATTCGTTACAGAATTAAGCAACAAGAAGGAATGGGATCCAAATACCATTACCAGACTTGGAAAGAGTGCCATTCAATAGTACACAGGCGGCTCAAATGCAAAGGAAGGAACTGGGATAGGAGTGTACGGGCCAGAAACCAAACATTCTAAAAGCTTGGGAAAAACCCCGATTATCTTTCAAGCGGAAATTCACGCCATAGGAAAGTGTGCCCAGTTCAATATTGATAAAGGATATAGAAGGCAAATGATTATCATAATGTCGGATAGTCAAGCAGCCATTAAAGCACTGAGCTCTTGTGTTATCAGTTCCAAAATGGTGTGGGAATGCCTAGGCAAACTGAATGAACTAGGCGAGAACAATATAGTCACCTTACTGTGGATTCCAGGACACACTGGGATAGAATGAAATGAAATAGCAGATGAACTAGCACTGGAACACCCTTTCGGGGCCGGAACCCTTTTGAGGTATCAGCTCCAATGTAATATTGGAAGAAATAGGCAAAGCCGAAAAAAAGAGAAGATCTGACCATTGGAAAGATTTAGAAGGACCTAGACCATCAAAGATTCTTCTGGGTGACTACAACCTGTACTATGAGTTTTAACAGAGATCCTCATGGGGCATTGTCGCCTGAATGGGCACTTGAAAAAGCTCAAAATAGTGGAGGAAGAAGAATGTAGATTCTGTGGCATGGAAGAAGAAACCCCCATACTCATACTTGCGAATTGCACAGCAATTCAGAATCCTAGGGCACAACACCTTGGAGATTACTGGATAGAAAAGGGACATTTACCTAAGTTCAAGCCTGCAGATATCCTAAAATTCCTCCGGGAAATAGGACTTTTCCCAGGAACTAAGTAGAAGTAAGGGGGCATCTTTTAGGTCTCAGTGAATGTCATCCCAATTTACATACATACATACATACCACATATTCTCTACAAGTATATAGCAGATTTTCCAAAATGCTCATCTTCATTCTATACGCAGGAGATATCGCATAATTAGATCGTATGAGGTAACTATATAACTTCTCCATTTTATATTGATTGAATCTATTTTAAGATAAGCTTTTCTGGATAAAATATCAATCGTAACCGAATTCTCATAGTCTGATTGAAAAGCTGTTTCAAGTTTTCATATCAAGTTTATATTTTAAATCCGTTGATGGAATACCTTTCGATTATATATTGCCCTGTGATGAAGTTGATCTTACCGATCTATCAATTATTTCGTTTCCCTTAATCTCTATATGAGCAATATGAGCAATAAAAAGTATTTTATTTCCCCTTTCAGCTCGTAATGTTCTTTTAAAATTTCAACTTCAAAGTAAGATAATAAACCTCCAGTAATGAGTTTGTGTCTTATTGCTATTGCTTTTAGAAACAGTTTCTCAGTTGTCTTCTGCATTTAAGAAGATATTGCATTTGGGAGTATACTTGAGGAGACAAAGGTGAATAGGCATGATGACTGATTTTGAAAGACTGCCCCACGATGTTTGTACGCATAAACTTCATCCAAAATATGTTTTTTCTTGAACAAACAAGAGTTTTAAAGGAGAAATTCACGTTTTTAAAATACAAATCAATCAATAGTGATGGCGTCTCTATGACATCACACATGTGCAAATACTTCAAAAATATTCAACAGTTTGCAAATTAAAAATTTATTTGATTACTCATTTGAATTATTTTGTCTGATAGACATGAATTATATAATGAGTAAATATCATTTACACGATGCAAAACCAGAAAATACGATAAAAATTCGAACGATATACAAAAGGTTGACGTCAAACGTTTGTGATCGGTGTTTTAGCTAAGATGGCGGATTGTCATAATTTGTATTTATATTTTTACTAAAATAAATATAATCACAATTGTAATGTAAAAATAAGTGATTGTTTTAGAATCTTCGTAATCCATGCGATTATTTCAAATGATTACTGTCATCATACCTATTGTATAACTTTTATTACCTGCACTGACAACTTTAATACAAAACTTATCTGTCATAGAACCATATAAAATAGAAACAATTCCTAGGTCTGTTCTCCATTCATTATTTGGCTTTTGGTTTGTTTATATACAATCTCCTCAATATATTTTTAGGTATTTCATGGTAGGTATATTTAGTCCAAAATGTATCGTTCAAGGGATATTTTTTATCTTCCACACTTTTCAACAAAGACAACATATTTTCCGAATTCGTTTGTTTGAAGGTATTTTTGTTTTGTTATGGCGTCTGGCATTTTATTTTACAATTAGATTTTAAATAATGGCTGAGGTTCAGTTCTTTTTCTTACGGTATAATATCCCCTTGATATATACTTGTCAAAAGTAAAGATAAGGTCTGATCTGTGTGAGTATTCTCAAAAAAAATATTATCAATACTGAAGTAGATAATCTTGAATCTATTGGGATATTTCTTTCAGAATTAATTAAAGCTGACGAACAGTCATACGTGAAATACTACAAATCATTTATTGTATCCATTAGTACATTCTCATGTTTATTATTTAATTCTTAACCGCAAGAGATATTATGGAAGTTGAAGTAGTGCGACGTATGAATGCTTTAGGGAGATGATTGAAAAATTGATTTGAGCTTCTCAAGCGTGTAGATGTTCTTGGGTTAATGTAGAGAGTGATAATATAGATTCAGTTTCCAATAAATCAATCGAAATACTGTATAAAGAGATAATAAGCTTCACATTTGCATGAAACATATTTTCATTTTTTCTTCTTAGTGTTGTATTATTCACATTTAATTTAATTTAATTCAGGCTTCCTAAAGCAAAGCTACTTAGATCTCATTATAAAAATAAAGGAGCTTATATAGGCAAAATCCATAATTATTAATAAATGGATGAAAATTGAATTAACTTATTACAAATATACTTGCACAACATAAAATTTATAATTAAACATTGTAATCACACAACATTAAATCGTTAATAGCTTCAACTAAGTGCTTTTTCTTTTTCCCGTTTTAAAACTTTGTCTTTTATTACTTAATACCAATTTGTACATTGAAGATGAACGCTTTACATCGACAGATACAGATTTTTAAGAGAGGATAAGTCTGGTTGAATTTGTAATTCTTCGAAAAACTGGGATAATTAACTCAATACAGAGTGTCCTCTTTCTTTTTTGAACTGCTTGAAATAACCCGCAGAGGTGTTTGTGGGTAGGAGAGAAAGAATAAAACCGATTTGCCGCACAGTTTATATTATGCGAAATCTGCTTCTAAAAAAACATCCAAGTATGTCGGATCTATGCTGTTAAAACTTAGAAGTCATCTTCCTGAACAAACTCACGAATCGTATAAAACTTTCAAAAATGTGTCTTCTTTACCAGCATACACCACAGAATTAAACTCTTTCTTAATAGATAAGCACTAAGTCTCCATCAACTCAATTTTGGTTGTACCGTTTATGTGAAGAGACCAATAGCCCTTATCAGGCTCAACAGTCTTTCCACTAGGTCCTTCTTGGAGAAATTTTCCCTAGGATACTCTAGTCCTAGGAGTCTATATCTCAAATGGAACAGTGCTTGACATTCGAAAATAATATGTGAGGCTGTTTCCTCCTCTTCCATGCACAACCGACAGATAGGTTCCTCCCTATATATGCAAATTGTATGCATTTGGGTACACTGATCGGTGAGTAATCATCAGTCATTTTCCTTATCTGACCTCAGCTGAGGTTTAATTTTTCGTTAGTCAGCGACTCCGAGGGTTTTTTGACCAGGAGTTTGCTGTGTTCCTGCATTGGCACGTGGCTCCAGTACGTCTGATGTTTAGTTTGAATCCACCGGCCAAAATGTTATCACTCCTTATTACAACAAGACCTAGAACAAAATGGCTGGATGCAGTAAAAGATGATCTGAAAAAAGTGAGAGTACAGAATTGGCAAAGCGAAACATTAAATAGAAGAAAATGGAGAGAAAAAGTGAAAAAAATTGAAGTCAAGGGCCACTAAGGGCCTGCAGAACTGATATATATTACAACAAGCGAGTTTATGATAAAGTACGACCAGAGATCTAAGAAGGTCGTAAGTCTATATAAGCCGACGACCCTCATTATTACATATTGTTCGAAATATAGATAAGCAATAAAAGTGTGTGTCCCTTAAAAGATTCCCATGAAATATCTCATAAAATAGTTTGGTATTTTAATAATAGTAGGATCTCCATTATTTTTGGCTTTTGTTGACAGTTGTGTATTTAAATTTATTTGATGATAAAAAATCTAAAGTTGATCTAGAACCCTTGGTAAGGATGTGTTTAAATGTGTGTAAAAAATAAAATTTACTTACCTGGCCACCGGACTTTCAGTACTAATGGGCTATAGCGATAATGGTCTATTTACTGTTACAATATGAATTACCTACCAGATTTGGAAAACAAATGTTTTAAGAATTTACCTAATATTTCGTTGTGTCAGTTGTGTCTATTTTAAAGTGTCTATTCGATTTTTGTGTCGTGAAAAATGTGGCGTCCAAGGACTTATCCTGAAGCTATTACTTCAACTGGTGGTCGTAGTACCACTAGTCTACAAATTTTACACCCTCATTGGAAACAAATTATATTAAATGTTTATACTTCCGAAACGATGAAATAAAACAATTTAATTTGGTTAAATCTTAATTATATTTGGACTAACGTTCAATTTAAACTTGTGACGCGTTTCGCTAACACAGTAGCTTTATCAAACGAGTGAAGGTAGCTCATCTATTCAATTCAAGTTTATACTTCCCCTCCGGACCGTGGAATGTCCAAGGATCAAACTGCGCAAGAAAGTGCTTCTGTAACAAAAACACCGATTCCACAGTGTTTAAAATAGTGAGTAACCCTATTTTCAAAAGTAATGTTGCGAGGCCACCAACTCAAAGCCGGCCCTGTCCCTCGACTGTAAATTTTGGTGGCTACGCCGGGATTCTCCCTGCGCCGGCATGGACTCGAACATTCTGGAATAAGGTTTTGTTTGTGCATAGCACGAGCACGTAATGTACTAGAGCTTTCCAGAACTGATGCGGACTATATATACGCGTGATTTTTTAGTGCGTAGACAGTTAGTTAGTACGAGAGAATTAGTGAAACGGACAGTAAATAGTTAGTTCACAGAAGTTCTAAGTAATCGGACAGTGAATAAAATAGTGAAGACAAATAGTGTAATATTCGAGTGGTGAAAATAAATTAGAACTATTATACCGAGTGTAAATAAATTAACAGACATTAAGTAAAGTGTGTATATAAATTAAGTTTAATACAGTGTGTGTTCCTTTTAATAAATCAGTAGATAGTAATTAGCCATGGTGTGTATAGTTTTATCCCACAAATAAAAACTATTTAAATAAATAACAAAAACATTACAGTAAGAAATGAAAAGATTCTGGTGGTTCAAGGAAACTAGATGGCTGTGGTGTAGATATAATTCGAAGAACAATATATGCCTTGTATAAAGAGCAAATTGTGCCTACACTGAACGTTTTAATGCAACGGCTTAAAAAGAATGAAACTGGTTTCCAGTGTTGCAAAGTCACTTTAAGGAAGTCTCTTTTACAAAAGGGATTAAAATTGAATAAACTCACTAGTAGCAGAAAAATCATAATGGTATCTGTGCGCCTTAAGAAGTGGAGATTTGAATATTTATTGGCAATAAACGAATTTAGAGAATATGGTAAAACAGTAATACTGGAGTCTATCACGAAGATATGAATGCTGATGTTTTTGAGGACAATTTTTCACAAATGATAACTCTAATTCTGCCCAACTCGGTAATTGTTTTGGACAACGCTCCTTATCATTCAAGGAGATGTGAGAAATTGTATACCATCACTTGGAAAAAAGCGGAGATCATTCAGTGGCTATTAGATAAAGAAATCACATTTGAAGATATGTTAAAAAAAGAACTGCTGGCAATTGTAAATATACATGAACATCGTTTCCCAACGAAATGGCAAAATACCGGAATATTATAATACTTCGACTTCCTCCTTGCCATTGCGATCTAAACCCTATAGAGTTAATATGGTGAAAGGATTAGTGGCAAGGAAAAATACCACATATAAAATGAAAGATGTCCGAGCACATTTTGAAGAAGCACTGGAACAAGTTAATGCAGAGAGATGGCGAAACTGCAGAGAACATGTAATCGAAGGAAGAGCAGCAAAGGTGGAACAAACCATAGAGCCAATAGTTATAAAGTTCGGACCAGATGAACATTCATCAGATTATTCATTTTCCGTTAACTAATATTTCGTTTTCGAATAATGTTAATAACCCCGAGTTGTAAATAAGTTCTATAGTTTTAGTAACACATAATATAAAAATGATTGATTATTATAAATATTATTATAATTGACTCTGTAATGAACGTATTATTATTTATTGATATTGTAGTTTATGGCTAGTCTTTGTAGCAATCATGTTTTTCATTTAATATTATACCTACTGACAGCCCTACCTAAAGGCTGCAATTAGAAGCGACCCGAAGATGGAATTTCTATTGTATACCGGCGTTGTACAAGGCAGAATAAAGATATGAATTATAATGTAAATCGACATCGAAGGTGCTTTTTACAACACATCGATGTCATTAATAAACAGATCCCTTAAAAAAAGAGGGATTAGCAGCCCCAAATGCAAATGGACAGGATCCATGCTCGAGCATAGGAGAATAACAGCACATAAGCATGATAACACATACACCGTTAGGACAACTAAATGATGTCCTCGAGGTGGAGTACTTTCACCACTTTTATGAAACCTAAATGTGGATGACTTGATCTGTAGGTTGAATGATCAAGGCATATGGACGCAGGGCTTTGCGGAAGACATAGTGATTGTTACCAATGGTGTAGTTATGAATGTCCTACAAGAAGCACTACGAATTGTGGAGGAATGATGCCTTAAAGAGGACCTTTCAGTTAATCCAAAAAAAAAACAATCTAGCTTCTTTTACGAATAGAAGAGTTCTCCCGCAGGGTAGAGTACTGATGTTCGGAGAAGAACTAGAAATTTACCCCTTCTTAGGCTGAAATCGGGAGACTTATGGTCCCCGAACAATGTTCGAGAAGAACATACTGATACAACTGGGACAATACTAGATGAACCCATATTTCACATGAGTTTTGATAGCATGACAGCCGAAAATATATTCAGTGAGCGAGTGAACATAATCATCCTATCTAGGGTGATGCACCCAGGTAATTCTGGAGAAATCATCTGGTTCACCGATGGCTCCAAAACAAACCATGGTACTGGGGCTGGTGTAAAAGGACCTTGAAAGATAATGTTTTTTAGCCTTGGTCGATATACGACTGTGTTTCAAGCAGAGACGATTGCCGCGATGACCTGTATTGATGAAAACATCAGAAGAGGATATACCAGACAGAAAATTAAAATATTCTCTGACAGCCAGGCTCTGCTTGAAGCTATCAGTAATCCACCAACTAGGTCTAGACTGGTGAAAAACTGCAAAGAATCCTTTAACAGGCTGGCAAGAGACAACAAAGTCTCTCTAATATGGGTGCCGACACATGAGGGGATTGCAGGTAATGAAATGGCGGACCAGTTAGCTAAAGAAGGCTCTAAAGGAGACTTGATAGGTCCGGAACTGTTTTGTGGAATCACAAAAGATTGCATAAGAGGGGAAATCTGGAACTGGCTGGATAGGGAACACCAACTCAAATGGAGGTTGACACAAGGGCACCTCCATACAAAGAGTTTACTGAACAAGGTAGACAAGGAACTCTCAACCACGCTATTGAAACTGGGTAAGAGATATTTAAAGACAGTTACCGACCTGGTGACTGGACACTGCACCCTGAGGAAACATTTGCACAAAATGGGCAAAGTTAGTGAACCTATGTGCAGAAAATGTGAACTTGATGATGAAACACCTACTCACTCACTCTGCTTCTGCGAGAACTTACAAGTACTTAGACGGAAGCACTTTGGAGAGGAATTAATACAACCATCACAACTACTGAAAATCCCTCCAGTCAAATTAGTGGCCTTTATAGAAGACACGAAGCTTCTAGAATGGAAGAAGATAACATGGGAAATGGTCGTTTTAAAATTCTGGAGTTTTAGTGCCCACCCGGTAAGGGTTTTGCATGTTAAATTAGGTTTTATTACTCTCTGTCTATTTCTAACAAATTGTATAGATAAAGTTGTGATTTTGAACCTTTTTTGTTAACTTATAGCCATGGATGTCCCCGTAATCGAATATCAGGATTTAAAGGTAAAATGTGTGACTGATTAGCACCAAACATATTGAATATGGCACGAAATGATACAGTCAAGTGAATCACCACGTCGTCTGCGCTCACTAAAAGGAGTTAGTTAGGCTGAAGCAAGGCGCTGTTCATAGCTGTAATATTCCATAAGAGGACAAACGTAGGCCGTGTATAACTTAATAAATGTTGATCGCGACAGTTTACCAAAAAATTAATATGTTAAGAATATTTTAGAGTTGCTCTTCTTACACACTGAGGGAACATGCTCAGACCAGGACATCTTCGAACTTCCAATCGCAACTGGATATTGAATCTTTTATTGTAATGTTATCAACTTTGTTCTGCAGAAATGCTCGATAAATTTCAGATTGAATAAATTATAAAGCTTTTTATATTCTTTTTAGCTTGTTCGAGAAAAATTTAGTAGCAGTATGTATTGTATGTTAAGTTTTTCGGCTAATACGTTCAACCGATTTAAAATTGGACCCTTTTTTTCTCTAACAAATCCCAATAAACTTTTTCTGTTGTTAATTTAGGAATAATTCACTAGGCACGTTATTGGAAAAGCGTACATTTTAACGGTATCACCCATTCGTTTCATATTAATCCACGAAAGCACGACGAGAATTTATTAGTATTTGTTTGTGTTTATGTCCGCAGTTTTGCCGCTTTTAGAAGAGGGTTTAAAAGGTCAGAATCATCCCTCAGGTGAATTAAACATGATTTGGTGCCTGAACCGGCGGCTTAAATATGTTTTAATAGAATAGAAAAAGTAAATTCAACAGCTTTCTCAGATTTATACGTTAATATAACTAAGTATACTCAACATAATAGTAGATTTATGAAAACGAAGGTTTACTTTAAGAGAAACTTGACTTCACTATGCATATAATTCACTTCTTATACCGAAACCTTATTGCTCTATTGGCTTTCAATTTTCCGTTACTAAAATAATATTTGATACCTTTCCGAAGCTGCCGATGTGTCTTGTTATTTTAGCATATTCAAGTCAGCACCAGAGAGATGGTCTTCAAGTGTTTTTTATCAAAATTCGATCCTTTCTACATGCAGGAGTGCGGCATTCAAGTGACTAAAATTATAAAATCCAAATGAAAAAAAGTTAATCGGAATGATAGACAAGTTTCTTCACTTCCACTTGGTTTTTATATTCAGCTATAGTGTTGAAAATATGACTTTAATAGTTTTTTGGCTTTAACACTATATCCGTTTTTCTCTAAAACCGACCCTGTAGGGCAATGCTGATACAAAAAGACATTTGATTGGACAGAAATATTGGAAATAGGGGTTTTTGGGCAGGAGAAATCCATTTCTGCTATAAATTTATTACAAAAATGAACGACGGTTTTAGTACAAAATTCAGTGAAAAGTATGAAAAAGTTATGAAAATAGACGAGATAAAACTTGAAAAATGTGGGATTTTGGATACGTCCAGATTATTTTTACTATCTATTGGTTGAATAAATTATCGATAGGAATGGTTGCTGTACAATAGTACGATTTACTCTTGTTTATACAGGAATTATTCAAATACTTTTATGACCAAGCAACGTATGCGTTATGAGGTCCGGATTTTTTTAAAAATTATATGTAGTTCTTTTGGAACCCGTTTCATAATATCAAAATTTTGTTAAAGAGATCATTTTTTGAACTCCGAATCTATTCAACCGATCTTTGCAAAATTGGTATTTGTGAAAAGAGCTCGATTCACATAACCGTTGAGAAGAAATGTAGCTTCATCAGAAAATAGAACTTTTTTTGAAAGCTTCGGGTCTCTGTTATTTTTGTCCATAAGGATTTCACAAAATGCAACTCGTCTATTAGTTCTTGCAGTAAATTTACTTTTAGTTCTTTTTTAGCGTTCTAAGAACTGTTTGATGCCCAACCTCATTGTCTAACGCTACTTGCCTTGAACAGGTGTAGGGATTATATTCAAAGTCTAGCAGAACATCTAGTTTCTTGTTTTCAGATATTGGTTTTCTACTACCTTTAGGGAGGTCTTTTACATGACCCGTTTCTCTCAATTTTTCCTCAAGTTTGCACTCTGTGGACTGTATAATTGGTTCATGGTTGGGATATTTATTATTAAATAACGTACGTATTCCAATTCATTCCGTTTCAGACAGCTCCATGTTGATTAAAGAGTCAAAAAGTTTTTGATACCTTCTACTACAATGTCATTAACCACTTGACAATAACAAGTATGTAGAACGTCACTAAAATAATTTTGATAAAGTAACTATTTAAAAAATGGTGAAAAGTAGTTTAGACATATTTTCATCATCAGTGACCAGTTATCAGATTTATTGTTGGGTATTAACAAATACAACATAACAATACGTAATAATTTGAGAAGTCTGTTCGAATGTCACTAATACTAGGTACTTTTGACAATATAAAGGAATCAAAAACTTATATATTGATATGGTTGAATAGTTATTTGAAAACCTTTGTTACATGCAAAGAAATACTTTTCTATTAAAAAATTTATTGATGACGTTATCACGCTCACATAAATGACGTTAAAAATAAAAAGGTGATCTGACGAAGCGCCCATTTGAAATTAAGATCGACGGGTTTCAGAATGTTCCCCTAAAATCATCGATTTATGAAATAAAGAATTTATTCCTCCCATTTGGACGATACTGTGAATATACAATTTATTTAAACTAATTTCTTATAGATGTTACTAAATTAAACAAAATAATAATATTATATTGTTCTGCTCCTTATTAGGGTTACCCGTGGATATCTTGTCCGTAAAGTTGTAACCTTTACCCAAGATGTCAATTGTTACTAGTGATTTTAAAAGAAAACGTTTGGGAAAAAATTGTCAATAACTACAAGTTATTACTAAAATATAATTCCCACAGTATACCGAAGTGAACTATCTGCATGATATTGCATCCCATCTATTTAATGCCACGAAAAATATACATTTACCTTTTTTTTTTTGAAATACTGTAGTGGAAAAAAAACAAATAATCGCTGCTTATATAAGGCGTTATCGCCGATGGTTACTCAGGCTAAATAAAAGCATTACCTGAAGCGGTTAAATTATATCTGCAGGAAAATAATTGAAAGCTATACTTCAAGGAATAGTATAGGGTTCTTTGTATATTGTTCCCTTGGTCATATGATTATGTCATATCCGTGAATAGGCGCCACCGAGTTTTAGAACCTATAATGCAGAAGGCGATCGTAAAAGAAATGTTATAAAGTAGCCAAAAAAAAAAAATATATATATATATAATCGCTTGATTTTTATTTCTTGGGTATGGTTAGGTATTTTATATTTTATAAAATAAAAATGTTTTTTCGACGTTTCGCTTTCGTTTGAAAATACCTAACCATACCCAAGAAATAAAAATCAAGCGATTATTATAATAATGGTTAAAGAATATAAAATAATATATATATATATATATATATATATATATATATATAGATAGATACAAATAACGTATAAATAAATAGTCCAACTAGTATAGGCCAATCATTTATTGCTATAGTCCATTTAATAACCAGGAGGAGTAATTTCAGAAGCCTTACCCACACTACTTAAAGTTACCAGATTAGTTACTAAAGAGCGTGTTCCACATTAGTCGTGTTCAGAATTTATGAAATATGCCTTAATTGACTTGACGCGGAAACTAGCCAATCATAGATAACCCTTATGTACTGAAAATGAATCTTAAGATGTCGGGTTGAGATGAGATGTAAACAAACAGGGTATTCTATAACCTGTAAAACTTATGCAGTTTGGTTGTTTTGTATTTGATATTACTGAGAGAGTGAAGTTGATCGTTTTATTGTAGTTAGATTAAAGGTTTCTTTTTGAAATTATATTGTATTGTAACTATATTTATTTTATAATTGCAGTAATGCACGTAAATGTTAAGATATCACTTTCGTATATTCTGGCATATTGGTGAACATATTCGGCAAATTAAAGGTGAAAATGTTTTTAAAACTGGTCATAAGTATCATTTAATGTGGAACTTACTTCAATGAGAAAATAATCAAATACTTATGTATGGGATCTTTTACAATTTCACAACCTCCACATGAAATCACCATCATACTAAATGAGACCTGGACTTGTTAACGTTATTGTATATAGAGCCATCATTAATAAAATCCGAATTTTGCTCTTAGTTTTGATAAGGTTTTTCATCCAATGAATAAAATGGTTCCAGTAAAGTTATTGCTAATTAAATGCCAATTTATTGTTAACGCTTTATTTATTAAAAAATATTCTACAACTTTTGCTTCACAACAACTATATTACAATATCAAATATTAACAATATTTCATAATAGAATAAGTTCCTTGAGTATATTCCAAAGTTATACACAATACAAATTCATATGATAAATGTGATGTATAAAATCTGGATACCAAACATAGTAGTAAAAATATATACTAGGTACTTGTACAAAAGAACTATCGAGACACAACAAAGTTTCTGGGAAGAATATAAAGTTTGGGGTAATTCACGTAGGTACATTTAATTGAAAGGTATATTATATATTTCCCAGCTATTTCAATAGTTCTTTTGTACAAGTAGTATATATTTGTACTACTATGTTTGGTAGGATACATCTAAACCAATGAATCAGATTTTATACATCAGATTTATCATATGAATTCGTATTGTGTAAAACTTTGGAATATACATAAGGAACTTATACATGTGAGACTACAGTAAAATGCACGCGGACGTCTCCACCGATCGGTTAAGGCAATTTATACGATTTGGCGGGTAATTCGGATTGAAAATGACATCTGTTCAGAATGAGAGGCACTGAAAGACCTACCTACTACCTAGTTATTACAGAAGCATAATTTAAAATAACTTTGCTAATTTAGAATAATAATTGTTTTGTAAAATCATATTTATTAAAAATCTTAGGAAAACACTTAGAATCGCCAACTTTATTTTGCCTATTGCATAGATGAGATGAAATATAAAACTTTCCTAACGAAAAACAAATTGCTAGCCTACCTTACCAACCATTCTGAACAGATGTAATTTTCAATTCGAATTACCCACCAAATCATATAAATGCATTAACCAATCGGGACAGACATCCACATACATTTTACTGTAGTCTATACATCTGTATCAGAAGATTCCGTTTCATCTGAGCTTCCAGTGTTGGCAGATATTATCAGAGGCTCTATCATGTCATCCATTATTCCATCCATTGTGGACATTTTTTGCTCTTCCTTAATAACATGCTGTATACATTTCTGCCAATTTGTAGGAGTTACATTTTCAATTGCTCTCAATAATAGGCTTTTGACGTCTGCCAACTTGAAAGTTGTGTTTTTAGCTGCCACCTCATTCTTTATTTGTGCCCATATCAATTCTATGGGATTTAACTCACAATGGTATCGTGGCAGCCGTAACACAATTTTATTGGATTCTTTGGCCATTTCATCGACAACATACAAATTATGGTTATCTTTATGTTGTCGGATTAGGTATAAGAGTTCACATCTCTTCATATTTACATCAAATGGTATATTTTTAGTTTTTATCCATTCCTGCATTTCAGCTTTTCTTGAGGATGAGGAAGGAATCTTCTCAAGTTTTCGCCTATGATATGATGCATTATCCATCACCATCACAGCATTATCAGGCAACTTTGTCAAAAAAGTAATGAACCAATTCTCAAATACTTCTGAGTTCATTTCTTCATGGTAATCTTCCATTTTTTTGCCTTCAAAAACTAATAATACATTTTCTACAAAACCTTTTTCAGAACCAGCATGTAGAATTATAAGTCGTCTCCCCTTTCCTGTAGGAGTTTTCAGGCCAGTGGATAAACCTTCGGTAAACGCCTGACGACTACTGGTTACATTCTGGTCCACCCATGTTTTTCCCCTACTATGACCTTCATTAGTCCAAGTTTCATCTAAGTAAAAGATTGGCCTGTTTTCTTTTCTATATTTTGTATGGATCTTAAATAGTTCAACCTCCATCTACAGATATCATCACGTTCTATTAATACACTTTTACGATTTTTCTTCAAATATCTAAAAATATATTATTATATAATAAATAAACATTTGACTCTTTGAAGTTACACACTTACTTGAAGTTAATTTGTTTCAAGAAAGTATATAAAGATGACCGGGACAATTGTAGCAAATCTGAACGTTTCTTCAAAGCTAGTGAAATTTTATCCACTGTAGGTAACTCATTTTTGAAAAAAAAAATCATGTACTATTCTTCGAACTGAATTTTTATACCCTTCATAACAATTTTTGAGAAGTCCCACTATTTTTTGGGCTGGTAATTGTTCCACTACTACGGTATTCCTTCAATAGTCTGTAAACTGTTGACTTTGCTACTCCTGTAAGAAAAATGTTTAGCATTTAATACTATTGTTAATTTGAAAGTTATAATGATAACTTACCGGCTGCTTGAGAAACTTTGGATATAACATCAATAGTTTTAGTATTTGGCTTTTCATCCAATATTTGTTTATACATATTTATTATATATTGTTTTTCTGACATTCCTAAATGGCCTAGACTTAGCCGTTTTCGTGGTTTTGGCGGACTACGCAAATAACTAGTACTTGGAGTAGAAGGATCCATAATCGCAGAAATTCAACAAACAGGAGTTCTTAAAAAAACTGTTTTAACGAAATAGAGTGGAAAACTAAGTGAAAATTATGAAATAATGAGGGAACGGATACGATGATAAAAACAAATATAAATATTATATATGTCAGAACTGTCAATTATCACGAGATGTCAATGCTAAAAAGTGCTGTTTGAAACCGGTTGCAATCTGACCAATCAGAGATCTACAGAATTGCCAACTTAAATTCAAATTACTCCTCCTGGTTTTTAAATAAGGTATAAATAAGGCAATCGGCAATACGACGATCCTGTTACAAGTAAATACGAGAAATAAGTTAAAAATAAGTCAAAATTGAGTCAAAATTGAGTCAAAATTGAGTCAAAATTGAGTCAAAATTGAGTCAAAATTGAGTCAAAATTGAGTCAAAATTAAATCAAAAATAAGTCAAAATATGTTACAAATATCTGTTATCAAAAGAAAATATCGTAGGTATAAAACAAGAGAATAATCGTTTAGTAGGTGATCCAGGTGTAGCCGAGTATGATCATACGAGCTTTACATATACCCTAAACCTACCTATAAATGCCAAAAGCCGAATAATGATCTACAACATGATACTACCGCAATTATCAAAGCTTTGAATTGAAATTGAAATTTCAGTCCAAATCAAGCTGCAAATATACAATTTTACTAACGTCCAAATTGAAATTATTTGATGTAACTAATAATCACTTAAAACTCGCGATAGATACTGAGAATCATAAAACGATAATAAAACGTAAAACCAAGTTCTTCCTTTTTTTGTACTTAGCTTGCACGAATTTGGGGTCCAGCCAAACCATCCGTAAGGTCACACTCGGGAGTAGAAATCTGGTAAATTTCCAGGAATCGTCTCGGCTGGGAAGATTCTCTGATAACATACAACAGGTCGAACCAGGTGTGAAATCTGGGACAAAATCCAATCCAGACAACCAAAAGGGTCTCAAATTAAATACCAAAAATAGAAGGGAAAGTAAAGCGTAGAACTGAGGAACACAAAAAGAAACCCTACAACAAGGAGAGAAAAAAATAATCAATCTCACCATCTAGAAAGTTGTAGTTTTGTGAAAACTAAAAATAACTTACCTCAATTATTTATCAATGAGGGTTCGCAAAATTCCTATTTCCAACCCCGTGAAACCATCAATGGACAACCTCCACCAATATGATTACAAAATGGCGAATTCTTGCAGGTGTTGAAAGGAGTTTGATTCGATCTTAATGAATCGTGGTTCCGGTGTAAAATATTCCCTTAACGGCGGAAAAACGACTTCCAAACAAACTACTCAAAATAGTCGGATTTCCAAGCAATTGATGCAAATTTATATCCCCTAATTATGGTACCTAATCGAAAATTAAACTAAGAAAATAACTCGCACTAAGCATCGAACCTCTCGATCTCCAAACTGTACACCTTTTCCACGTTGCCATAAAAAAGATGGATTCAAAACAGTCATACCACAATATCCAATAATATAAAATTCGAAATATCCAAAAATCTGTTAATAAAAACAATTAAAATCTAGCTATTAAATTATTCCAGTTGGCAACAGCATTATACATAATATACAGATACATTCAAACACAAACGGAACATAGGGATTTAATGTATTGTCCGATCTAAATAGTCCACCAACAAAACATTTCTATAAGTTCACTTCAATGAATATCAAGTATTGATCTGGACAGCTGGATTCAGAACCAATGCTAGAAACTCCGCCCCTCCTCCTTCCAAAATTTGTTAGTTATGTGTGAGGTGTGCGAACTGTGATTTAGTATTGAATAATTATTTGATGGGGGTAGTAAACGTCGCTACATATTGAAACAATATGCTTACGTTTTATGCTGTTAAAATCGAAAATTAATTGTTAAATTCTCTTTAACAATTAATGTTTCGAGTTAAGATAATATGTTTTGATTTCTTTTGGCAATAACGGCTTTCAAAATAAAAATAAATTCGTAAATAAAATAAAATAGGATTCTTTAAATTGAAACAAAGCAACTCTGTCATCTCCGACTGCTGTTTACTGACTGTCTACTAACGCTAGTTACGCCGCCCACAGTTGAGAATACGGAGTGGTGGGAATTGTACGATATGTTATAGGTGTCCAAATAAACGATTGTAATAATCGTGTTTTTAATCTGTTGAGGTTGGATGTTGGTCGACTAGTTCAAAAGCAGTTCTGATACAATGCTTAAAATCCCTATGTTCCGTTTGTGTTTGAATGTATCTGTATACACGTGAACAAGAAATACCGTTCTAGTAGCGAAAAAATTTCATTAGATTCGTAGATTAATACCAGCCGTTCAGAAGAGACACGAGTTCTACCGATAACCGAAGCATTTTTAGATTTATTAGTTATACAGAGTGTCCAAAATATTAATTTATACGATAACAGCAGTCGACATAAGTCAACAAGTGAATGCATAATAAGAAAAAATTTAGACCTACAGGAATTGATGTGCCATGTTATTTTTATTGTCTTTCTGGTTTTATCAAAATTCAAATTTGAATATTATTCAATTATTCTTAAATTAGAGGAGATATTTAAGAAATAAAGTACGTAACGATTTTATTTGAAAGTCAGGCCAGCATTTATTTTACAAAAGAGTGACCAGTTACCATGAAGAAGCAGCTAATCTCCAGACTATATCCACCGAAGAGCATGGAATTACATTTATCGAAAAACGGAATTCTGTTATCTCATTTAGTTTGGAATTAGAAAAGGTATCAGCACTCACAGACCGGTTTCGGCGTATTTTTGCTATCATGGCTTCTGAAATATTTTAAACCTTGAATTACCATTTTATATTTATATATCGCGGAAAGCACAGCCAAGCATACTTTCCATGTTGAAGATTGGAAAACTTCATCTTGTCGATTTCTAACAGTGAATTGAAAAAAATTAAAGTGATTATTGAAAAGGGGATCTAAATTCAGAGTATGTAAAGTTGTCACAGCAGAATGAAGGGAGAGGAAAGGACTTTTAATCTCGCTCTCCTTGAAACGTTACCCAGAATAGTACATCAGGTTTAACATACGGTTGTGAATAAAAAAAAGGAAAGACTCCAAAGAAGAAGATACAAAAATAAGTGAGAAACATAAGTTTAGCAAATTTTTCAACTCATAGAAAAGTGGTGGAGACACATAAAACGAATGAGTGGCAAACTACAAATTAAACAAGTATATATGATTCTCCTACAGACGTTATTCATATGAATTTTGCCAAGGCTTTTGAACGGGTTCCAACGAGTAGATTATTAGAGGAGATGTGCCATATATGGAATACCATTTTGTTTTTGCTTTGTAATTTTTTTATTTTTTTAAAATAAATTATGTTTTTTTTAATATAGTTCATTGTTTTAGTTATCAGGTTTAAATATTAGAAATGAGAAAACTCGTATATCGGGATCCTCACAAAATAATCTTTAAAAAGGGGAAATTTTGTACCTAATGCGGAATATGTACCTAATATGGTATACAGATACATTCAAACACAAACGGAACATAGGGATTTTAAGCATTGCATCAGAACTACTTTTGAACTAGTCGACCAACATCTAGCTTCAACAGATTAAAAACACGATTATTACAATCGTTTATTTGGACACCTTGTAACATGTCTATCGACCTGTTTCGATTTTACAGAATAAATCCTTTTAATTAGCGCTCGTCGTCACTAGCCACATTCAATTATAGTTCTGTGATCCCAAACTCTTCTACCCCGAACGTAAGACAATTGACGTTTGCCAACGGACGCTTCCATTTTTTGCACAACGCCACGTTAAACACCCCTTTTTGTTAACGACCGCCGAAGGGGACAGATTATCTTTCGCTATCTTTCATATCTTAAGTATCTATCTTAGGAATTTTGCTGTGGTAAGTTCAAAATCACAATTCATAATTAATAAGCTTCTTCTAAAGTACTGTCTGATATAATTTTCGTATGCATTCTTTATTTTTTTACAGAGATAGACGAAATTAAATTCAACACGTGGTCATAAACTGTTCTTTTATACTAATATGGTAGTTTTAAGCCAAATATTCTTTTATAATTCAGTTTTACTTTCATACAAACATTTTCAAGCTTTTTCAGTTGCGAAATAACTCTTTTAATTATAAAATAACACTTTTATAAATCGTTAACCTATAAAATATTCTTTCGTAACGCCAGTGCCGGTTTCATATATTTCCTAAGCACGATATTTTTTCATATAACTAAATAAATAACTTTTTGCTATCATTAGTTTCTTTCGGATCATTAGTATATTTTTTTATTTAGCCGATAATTGCTATTTTTACTGTTTTAACATGGGACATATAATGTTGGAAAGCTTTCAGTAAATTAATTCAATTTTTTGACTTTCAAATAACTGCCTTCCTTTTCTTTAACCTGAAAAGCTGACCAACATAATGTGCCATAACATTCAAGTTCCTACATATCCCTGATCCACTTGTACTTCTAGGTGAGCACAGCCCCTAGGCTAGGATAGAACCCAAGAATATAACCCTAGGCTAGGATATAACTCAAGAATATAACCCTAGGCTAGGATATAACCCAAGAATTTAACGCCGAGAATATAACCCTAGGCTAGAATATAACGCCGAGGATATAAACCGAAGAATTTAACCGGAGAATATAACCCCAAGAATATAGCCAAGGATAGAACCCCCAAACTACCTCCCTAGAACAGAACTCATCAGTTCGGATCAAGACCTGACTTCTTCTCCAGGAAACCACTTCATCTAAGCTAAGTACCTATAAAAGTACAAATTCCTCTATTAAATTCCGTTATTCATTTCCTGTGGCAGAATAAATTAAAATTTTGTTTTTAATTCTTTTTTTATTAAAATCCTCAACTATAAAAGTTGAGGGAGATATCGCCCGGGGTAACTTTTTTATTTTTTAACTTTCATTTAAATTTTACAAGGCGTTTCTACCTTTTCCGCCTTAGTTTTCTTAGTCCTTTTTATCGTTAAAAAGGTAGTGGCGCCCTCAATTTTTACAACCCTTCTGTTATCCTTGTGCAGCATAAACTTGGGGTCGAATCACCCTTGAGAGGAGTCTCTAGCCGGAGCCCTTCGAGCTGGTGCCCTGTGAGGTACAACTTTTACCGTTACAAATTGGCGCCTTTACCGTTACAACCTATATATCGTACAATTCCCACCACTCCGTATTCTCAACGGTGGGCGGTCCTTAATTAGCGTCAGACAGTCAGTCAGTCAGTCGATCGGTGAGAGTGCTCAAGCCCATAATTTTGTTTCAATTTAAAGAATCCTATTTTGTTTTATTTACGAATTTATTTTTATTTTGAAAGCTGTTATTGCCAAAAGAAATCAAAACATATTATCTTAACTCGAAACATTAATTGTTAAAGAGAATTTAACAATTAATTTTCGATTTTAACAACATAAAACGTAAGCATATTGTTTCAATATGTAGCGTCGTTTACTACCCCCATCAAATAATTATTCAATACTAAATCGCAGTTTGCACTTCGCACACACCCCGCACATAACTAACAAATTTTGGAAGGAGAAGGGGCGGGCCTTTTTACAGTGATTTTGAATCCAGCTGTCCAGATCAATACTTGATATTCACTGAAGTGAACTTATAGAAATCTTTTGTTGGTGGACTATTTAGATCGGCGAATACGCTAAATCCCTATGTTGCGTTTTTATTTGGATGTATCTGTATACTATGATCCTAATATTGAATTGGGTAATGCGGTTTAAAATAAAACAATATACGTTTTCAAACAACATTTTTTTATTTTAAAAATCATAATTAATGAAACAAAGGTTAATTTCCTTTGAACTTTAAACAAGAAAAACATAAAAAATAAAACAAATAAAATTGAGATTCTAAATTTTTAAACTAGGTATCGGAAAGTTTCGATACTCAATAGATGCATATTGGCAAAAGAAACTAATTGTCTTTGCAATACTCGCAAATGAAAATATCAGTTTCACATCCCGTACATTCAATATGGCACCACTCTTTGTAGAAAATGCATTCAAACCACTTCTCTCTTTTTCTATTATCCAAAAACTGTCCATCGCAATAGAAAGAAGTAGCATTATCTTGCTGTGGTTTGTCTGCTTCAAGGTCCTCCGTGTCATCATCCTCAGAAGAATTGTCATTAAAATTAACGGATTCGGACTCTGAGGAAGAATCTTGATTGATCGCCCTCTTTTTTGAAGCACTTCTTTGACCTGGATGAGGACCACTACAGGATGGTCGATTTATGTTGATTCCGCTAACACTTTATGCTTCACTGATTTGACTTTTTTTGGAGAGACTGATTTTACTGAAGCTTCTAAGTCATCTTTAAATGGAGATGAAGTTATAATTGGGGCATTTCCAGGCGCCCTTTCTCTTCGAGCCCCCTTCTTTGCTGTGAAGGTTGGTACCGGTGAAATAAAGGAAATCGCTATCTGTGAAGACATGACGATTTGGAGGAAATATTTCCGTTTTTTTAAAACCATTAACGGCAATTGCCCCAGTTTGCACCTTTAGGTATGCGTTTCCAAATAGTTCGGAAATGTCAAAGTGTGTGACTGCTCTTTAATTCTATCCTAAATATATTCTTAACTCCTCACTTAAATGGGCTTTCCATGGTCCCATTAACGTTTTATCGAATGGTTGCATGTTGTGTGTAAAATGAAGGGGCAAGCACACTATTTGAACAAAATTCTGTCTTACCAAATTTATAATTTCCAAATTGCAACAATGCGTATGATGTCCGTCTAACACTAGCAACACAGGGTCGATTTGTGATGGTTTCACCTTTTCTATGAAATGTAGGAACCACTGAGTAAAAATGTAGGTTTGAATCCATCCGCTAGAGTGACAAACAATTTTTGAGCCAGTAGGAGCGCCCTTTTCCAATAGAGCATTGGCGTTTCTTCTGGGGAAGATTAGAAATGGTGGAAGAAAAGTTCCTCCTGCACTCATACACAAGACTGCCGTAACTAAAGAACCTCTTTCTGCAAATGTTAAGGCTCCTACCTGCTTTGTTCTTGTAAGTGCAAGAACATGTTGGACTTTGGACTGAACAATAGATACACCAGTCTCATCCACGTTGAATACTCTGTCAGCTGGATCTTTGTGTTTTTCAAATTCTGCCTCTAGAATATTGAAAAAGTGAGTCACGTTTTCTTTATTAAAGCCTTTGGCTCTATGGATGGATATCCCAGTTGGCTTTCTGATGGAAATTCTGTCCTTATGTCGCCTCAGGAACAAATCCAGCCATTTTCTTCCAGCGCTTTCATTATGTTTGGAAAATGGGTTTGGTAATTTGTTCAATGTAACCAGCTGATAAGCCATCCTTTTAACATCACTTCGTGTTAATCCATAAAACTTTTTTTCCATCAGAAGCAAATAATCTACCAATTGCTCCGCTAACTGTTGTGGTGAAAACGCGGATCTTCCCTAATTTTGTTTCAACAGCCTGGACAGGTGTTGCATTTCGTTTGGTTGATAGACGGAATAATGTAGTGCGTGGAACATTAAATATAACTGACGCTTTTTTGTACCCCATCTCGTGACTTCGCACAGCTTCGATAGCACGAACCATGTCTTTTTTTCTTCATTTTTTACGACCCATGGTATTTTCTGTAAGAAAAGGTTAATAATGAATTTTTGGATAATTTTATCAGGAAGCAGTTTTTTTTCATCAAATTCAAATAAAAAAGGTGTGTACCCAATATGGAATATTCCAAAATTGGAACATCGTAATATTTCATATAAGGTACCCGGTCATCTTTCTTTTTGATGACCAAATTCACGTGTTTACAAGAAGCTAATCTTATATTGCGATATGAGAAACTAAAACTTATCTCATACAAACATACAAGACACAATCAAACATCCCTGTGTTTATTCTAACTTGTATGTGTATCAAAACTTCGAATACATACCTACCTCAAATAATTTATGATGTGGCATAAAAACAAATCGCACTCCGAAATAATAACATGTGCGTTCAACGGTTTATAAACGACTGTCATTAATCACATCTAGCCGGCAGAACGGATAGATAATGGTGTTGCGATGTTGTCATTTTTGGTTTCTTCAATTTTAGGGTATTCCATATAAACCACCTCAGGTCAATTTTGTGTGCGCGTCCATACTACATTTTTCTTAAGTGTTCCGCAAGGATCTGATCTGGGACCATTGCTATTTCTGTTATATTCAGCTGACTTCCCTGGACATATAAAAAATAACTGTTCGTCTTACGCAGATGATGCTAAAATATATGCAAATCCTACAACAAATCACCCGTCTCTTCAATCAGACTTAATGGTGTTCAGACTGGTTATTACCGCTAAATATAGATAAGTGTGTCGTCCTACATATAGGTGAAAACAATCTGAATCTATCTTACTACATAAACAATCATGTGTTAGTGACCGTATCATCGCAATGTGACCTCGATGTTATTATAAACAAGGAGTTGTCCTGGTCTGAGTATATTCTGTGAAAGATGGGCAGCTCTCTAATATTCTCGATATATAAATTTTTTGGTAAAGTGTCACCGTCAACATTTCATTCATTCATTCATATATTTGGGTTGTGCTCATCAGCCCAGGCACTTGAACTAAATCTTTGTACCATTTCCCATGTTATCTACTTCCATTCCAGAGGCTTCGTGTCTTCTATAAAGGCCACTAGTTTGACTAGAGGGATTTTCAGTAGTTGTGATGGTTGTATAAATTCCTCTCCAAAGTGCTTCCGTCTAAGTTCTTGTAAGTCCTCACAGAAGCAGAGTATGTGTTTCATCATAAAGTTCACATTTTCTGCACATAGGTTCACTAACTTTGCCCATATTGTACAGATGTTTCCTCAAGGTGCAGTGTCCAGTCACCAGGTCGGTAACTGTCTTCAAATGTCTCTTACCCAGTTTCAGTAGCCTGGATGAGAGTTCCTTGTCTACCTTGTTCAGTAAACTCTTGGTATGAAGGTACCCTTGTGTCACCCTCCATTTGAATTGGTGTTCCCTATCTAGCCAGTTCCCGATTTCCCCTCTTATGCAATCTTTTGTGATTCCACAAAACGGTTCTGGACCTATGAAGTCTCCTTTAGAGCCTTCTTCAGCTAACTGGTCCGCCATTTCATTACCTGCAATCCCCTCATGTGCCGGCACCCATATTAGAGACACTTTGTTGTCTTTTGCCAGCCTGTTGAGGGATTCTTTGCAGTTTTTCACCAGTCTAGACTTAGTTGTTGGATTACTGATAGCCTTAAGCAGAGCCTGGCTGTCAGTGAGTATTTCAATTTTTTGTCCGGTATATCCTCTTCTGATGTTTTCATCAATACAGGCTATAGCGGCATTCGTCTCTGCTTAAAACACAGTCGTATATCGAACTAAACTATCGAACTAAAGAACATTATCTTTCTAGGTCCTTTTATACCAGCCCCAGTGACATGGTTTGTTTTGGAGCCATCGGTGAACCAGATGATTTCTCCAGAATTACCTGGGTGCATCACCTGTTCCCTGGATGGGATGATGATATTCACTCGCTCAGTGAATATATTCTCTGATGTCATGCTATCAAAACTCATGTGAAATATGGGTTCATCTAGTAATGTCCCAGTTGTATCAGTGTGTCCTTCTCGAACATTGTTCGGGGACCATAAGTCTCCCGATTTCAGCCTAAGAATTGCCATCATTGCTTCCGCCCTTATAAAAAGTTCTAGAGGAGGAAGTCCATTAAGGGCTTCCATTGATGCCGTCCCCGTGCTGTTCATTGCCCCGGTAATACCAAGAAGAGCTTGTCTTTGGATTGCAGTTAACATATTAACTGCAGAGGTCACTTCTGTCCTCCCCCACCAGACTATTGTTCCATAGGTGATCGTTGGCCTTATCACAGTTGTGTAGAGCCAGTGAACCACCTCAGGTCGTATTCCCCAGGTTTTGCCCATAACTCTTCTACATTGCCAGAAAAGCCTAGTCGCCCTGGTAGTAATTTTTTTCAGGTGTGCCTTCCAATTCAGTTTCGAATCAAGGGTCATTCCCAGATATTTGACTTCTTTGGATATTTCTAGTTCTTCTCCGAACAACAGTACTCTACGCTGCGGGAGAACTCTTCTATTCGTAAAAGCAACTAGTTTTTTTTTTGGATTAACTGAAGGGTCCTCTGTAAGGCACCATTCTTCCACAATTCGCAGTGCTTCCTGTAGGACATTCATAACCACCTCCGGGAATTTCCTATTGGTGACAATCACTATGTCGTCCGCAAAATCCTGCATCCATATGCCTTGATCATTCAACCTACAGATCAAGTCATCCACAACTAGGCTCCACACAAGTGGTGAAAGTACTCCACCTTGAGGACATCCTTTAGTTTTCCTAACGGTGTATGTTTTATCATGCATATGTGCTGTTATTCTCCTATGCTCAAGCATGGATTCTATCCATTTGCATGTGGTACTGTTAATCCCTCTGTTTTTAAGGGATCTGTTAATTGATGACATCGATGTGTTGTCAAAAGCACCTTCGATGTCTAGAAATGCTGCAAGGGCTACTTCCTTATGATTCAGGCTCCTTTCGAGACCTGAGACCAAATTATGCAGGGCAGCTTCACCTGATTTCCCTGCCTGATAAGCCCATTGTAGTCTCTGTAGAGGGATGCTCTTAAGCGCTCCTTCTTGTAAATACATAAGTAAGACTTTTTCCATGGTTTTCACCATGAATGATGTCAGACTGATTGGTCGGTAGGATTTAGCCTGGGTGTACGTTTCTTTTCCTGGATTAGGAATAAACACCACTTTAGACTCTCCCATGCAATTGGTATATACTCAGAGCATGGCTGCTTCGAAGTATCAGAACTAAAGGACCCATTATGATGTCTAGTCCCTCTTGCAGAAGCTTGGGGAATATGTCATCTGGTCCTGGAGTTTTGTAGGGGTCAAATGAGTTTACAGCCCATCTGATGAGATGGGGTCTGAATATCTTATTCGTGAGTTCCCTGTCCTCTTTGGTTGCCTTTGTTTTGGCAACCGGCCTGTTGTCATAGCTTGACTCTATCTTTACCGAACCTGGAAAGTGCACACTGAGGAGATGCTCTAGAGTCTCTGCCTCAGTATTTGAAAACTTTCCGCTCGGCAACTGAATAGAACCAAGTTTATCCCAAGTATCCCTTTTGAGGATCCTGTTAATTCTGACGCTGTCAGGGACACCTTGCATGTCCTCACAGAATTCTCTCCAGGACTTCTCCTTGGATTATTTTATTTTTGTATTGTATGTACCTAGTTTAGCTTTATACGCTTCCCAGTTACCCGTTTTTGTCGCTTTGTTGAAAAAGCGTCTTGTTTCTTTCCTTAGCGATGTCAGCTCTTTATTCCTCCATATGGCTTGTCTAGAAGAGCGACTCTCCTTTATCGGACAGTTGCTATGATAAGAGGTCAGTGTACACTGTTGCAGCCATACGGCTGCTCCCTCTAAATCCTCAGCAGTTTTTGGTCTGCCTAGGTGTGAACGGATTTTAGAAAGCAGGTCATCTTTGTAAGATACCCAGTCAGTGCTTTCATCCAGCGATCAACCTTCAGCCCTGGATTCTGTTTCTCGAGCCCCCTCAACCCCACTCTCAGATCCTCTTTCTTAGCCTCAGGAAGTAGGGCGAGGACTCGTTGCTGCTTTGGAAGTTCATCACTCTTGATGAGCTTCCAGTTGGTTTTCTGTGACAAATAGTTCCTCGTTATAATGAAGGACTCCTCATTGTCACAGATTAGCCCGTAGTAGCCGTCCATGTATCGACTGGCTTCAAACCTAGGCGCCTTCTGCACCTCGTCGATTATGTCAGTTAGGTTCTCTTTGATAGACCCCACCTGATCTTCAGAGACTACTGTCTCTGGGGAATTTTTTGGGACCACAGCCGACTTGATCCCTTTGAGGGCCATGCTGTATTTAATACCAGTTTAAATACCGGTACCAGTGGTACGTTTGGCCCTCTTATCTTTCTTTTCCTCATGAGTGCTCCTGGCTGACACAGTTCGCTTAACGCCGTTTGTCTGCTGGTTTACACCCTGTTTTGATGTTGAGGGACTCGGCAGCACCACATTTTTGGTGTCAATACCTCGTTCCCTCATTTTTTTCAGCTTATTACGCTGGGCACCTGAAAGTTTCCCGAACGAAGCTTTTCTTGCCACAGGATTCACTATAACGTCTCCTGGTGGCGTGGTTTGATCTTGGGCTCCAGAAGTGCCTGGCTGCGTTGGAGACACTTCTGTCTCCATTGCTGCCGGATCTTCCAAATCCCTTTTACTAGGAGACTCTATAGGCTCCGTAATAGGTTTTTGTTTGTCTTGGTCCATATTTGTTCCCACAAGTATAGGAGAAAGGAGGTCAGTACCTGCAGAGCTCCTTGTACAGGTACAAGGCTAAATGCAACGGGGTGCGCCAGCTGCCCCGAGGTTAGTGGTCTCGTGGCCGAATATCCCACGGCCATCCATCCCTTCAGCGACCACTTAACGTTAGGATTTGGGAGGTTATTATAGTGGTCCTCATCCACACAGGCCAGGCAATCAAGCCAAGCCCACCGATCCACATAGTTCGGCATGCCCCTCACAGGTCTTACCCTAGTAAAGGGGTAGTTGCTCTGCTATGTAGTTTGCGGTATGCGTCACGAGCTTGTCAGCGAGGGTATTCGGTTGGCAATGTTGGGCGTTTATAGCCCTCATCCTTCCTTATTCCCCAGAATGCAGACAACGTGGTGACTTGATTGTATCATTTCGAGCTATATTTAACATGTTTGGTGCTAATCTGTAACATATTTTTATTAAATCCTGATATACAATTACGAGGGACATCCATATAAGTTAAAAAAAGGAATGTTTAAAACTAGAAATAGACAGAATTTTCTCTCTAACCAAATATTTTCATACTGGAATAATTTACCCAGCAATGTGTCCTGTTAGTGCTTTTAAAAACCAGGTAGACCAATTTGTTCAGCTTTATTAACTATACAGGGTGTCCCAGACTAATTTATCCAGGCTATATCTCTTAAACGAATAGAGATTTTTGAATGGGACAAAAACTGATCTATTCCATTTCTAATACACTTTAATATGACCTAGAGAAAATCATCCCCCAAATATGCATCTCTTAGTTTTTTTAAAATTTTGGATGTGGTCTTCCATCGTTTATTCAACAAATATTTAAAAAATAAAATGGGTTCGTAAGTAATCAAGAAACAAGCAACAAGACGGAGGCCCTCCACACAATGCGAGAATCGTTAGCGACCACCTACAAAACCGTTTCGATAACCACTAGATAGCAAACAACTCTCCAGAAATTATGTGGGCCGCACGTTCACCTGATTTGTCACCTCTTGACTCTTTCTTTTGGGGAGCGATAAAAGATATTGTTTATCAATCAGAACCGCAAAATGTAGACGAATTAAAAGAAAACATAAGACAAGCATGTCGCCAAATTAATCCTGCAATGATTCAAGCCACATGTGCCAGAGGATTTCTGGCACGATTCGAAATTTGTGTTGCAGCAGGTGGACTACAACACAGATCACCTACCTATAGATAGGCATCTGACCCGTGGCGCTTCATGTGGCGAATTAATTGTACTGGTGGCGCCACCTTGAGAGCCTGAGCAGTAGCTCTAGCACCTTTGACATGGTTGTGATCTTCGCTAACAGCAGAAAAAGGAGATTCCTGTAATTTTGCAGTTTTTGGCGGCATATTCAAAATTACTATAATTTTACTTTTATTGCAAAATGGCATTTATTGTCCATTTTTTGATATTTCATTTAAATCAATTCAACATTTCATTGATATTACAATAATAATAATCAAATAGTCAAGTTAAATTGAATGAAATATAAATAAATGGACCATATAATGCCTGAAGTGGAAAAAATAAAGCAATAATCATCAAGTTTATATATTGTATTCAATATAAAAAAGTACACAATAAATAAAACGTTTTTTAAAATCTTTGAATGACAAACGGGAAGAACAATTAATGTTAGGAGTTTAACAACAAAGCAATAAACTGAGTAAATAACTTTGAATAATCTCAGCATGCGATGTAAGGTAAAACGATTTTTTAAAGTAAGAAGTCTTGATAAGTTTACAATTTGTTAATAGTGATCAACGACGCAAAGTAGAACAAATAGTGAAACAGTGACCCTCTCACCCTTAATATTGAAAAACAGAAAAAGAAGCATATTCTGGAATGCAAAAATAATTAAATATAATATAGTGAAGTTAAAAAGACACAAACATTTAATAAAAATCAATAATCATTAAAATAAATACTAAAATAAAAAGCGAGGAGATGGTAGAATTGTTTTCAAACAAATAACTTTTAGTAATACACAAATATGAGAAGATAATTACAAAATGGGCTAAGAAGGAAAATTAAACTAAAAATACCAACAAAATAATGAATATACAAGGAACATAAAAAAGAAACTGACATGTGTTTTGTATGATGTTGATAAAAGACCAATCATCAAGCTGATCTATTTCAAAATAACTCATAATGATCTCTTTTCCGGTCTCTTACGGCGTTTAAGATATTTATTATGGGCCAATTGAAATGGACCATCTCTGTTAGTCACTCTCATGTCATTACCTTTCAAAACCCCTTTAAGATTTTTTATGAGGGTCACTGTCTTATGAAAATCTTTGCTGCACCGGCTTCTGCAAATAAAGATAGTAATATGAGGAAACTGAAAAATGTATTTCAAAAATATTTATAAAGAATAACATTTTTTCATACAAATCAAAAAATAGCTTATTTTAAAAAAACATGAAGCACATTTCTACAGTTTGCTAATAACACTGTTAACTAAAATGTGCACACCATTTAAAAAACTTAGTTTACAAGATCATGACCGTCATTACTTCTATATAATTTATTAGCTAGCTACATTTGGATATTTTTAATTAGCTGAAACACACAATACATATGATTGTAAACATTTACATATTTGTTTCTCGAAACTGCTTACCTTCGAAAAATGCTTGGACCTTTCTTCGGGAAATCCTTTTTTTGTTCCTTTCAGTACCTGTAGACAATTTATTCATTTACTAATATAATACTATAAAATATGTATTTTATTAGTTTTTGATGGGAATTAAACAAACCAAATAATATAACAAAAGGAACATACAGAAGATATACTATTTTATACATACCATCATTTGATAATTGCTCGATACTCTCCAATTCATCCACCTCTAACTCCTTACTCGTGGATTGAATAGCTATAACATAAAAATTAGGAGTTAAATAAACCAAATAATATAACAAAAGGAACAGACAGATGATATTTTATTTTATTTTATATATACCATTATCTGATAATGGCTTAATGCCCTTCAATCCTTCCTCCTCAAACCCCTTGCTCGTGGATAGAATAGCTATAACATAAAAATTAGGTGTTTATTTTTTCTTAGGTACACTATACGATTGCCAAAATTATAGCTAATGAGTTGCATAAAACTCACCATTAATTAATTTCCGTATATAAGTTTTTGTTGGTGTTTACACCTTCCCAACTGGTGAATAAGCTGCTGATGTGGAGGGCATTTCCATCATATCTACAGAATCTTTATATATAAGTAAATTTTTTTTCAAACTCTAGAAAATAAATATCTTTAATTTTCTCGGGAGTTGTTTCCTGTGAGGGCACCATAGTGGGGAACAAAAAATCGGAATCCCCCTTTGGATTGTAATCTAAAAAACATCACATTTAATAACATTCAATAAATATATGTACAAAAAGAATTACATACCAGGAAAAAACAGGGATGGCAAAGAAAACCTTTTCAATAGTTTGCCTTCGACTACTTCTACTTTTAAAAAGCAGGCCTGACCAAAATGACGAAGGCATATTCTCCAATGTTTTCGCCTCCAAAGATTGGTTTCCACTTCTTTCCAGCCAAACTGAACGTTCTTCTTCGAGGCTGGGAAGTATAAGGCTGTATAAAAGAATAACTACTTCAATATTTTGTCACTTTTTAGTTAATGAAACATGTTTTATTTTATAAAAATATAATGCTTACCGGGTACACCCCACATTACAGTCCTTCACTATACATTGTCTGTGTAAAGTCCACACTAAACAATAAACTAAACACACCCTGTCGACCTGAACAAAATATATATATATATATATATATATATATATATATATATATATATATATATATATATTGAAGAAAAACAATTTTTTTAAACTGAACTGAACTGAACTAACCCAGAAATAAAACTAATCGTCGTAATCGTGGTTGTTAATTGTTATTAGGTTAAGTTATTAGTGGTGACATATGTGGAAGAATCTGGAATTACTACCAGAGACACTACTAACGGCGTTACAGTACTCATTAAATCCGCAATTTTAGAAGTGCTCTGGCTCTCCAGGTGGCAGTACCATCGCGCGCTCAGAGTGCCCATACCCTGGACTACAATTCGAACATCTAATGAAAATAATATTAATTAGTTAATTGTTATTTTTATTTATTTTTTTCATGTAATTTTTATTACATTTATTTTTATTGTTCCTTTAAGCTTTAAGACTTTCTTGATTAATTTAACAAAAATAAAAAATAAACTTATATATTCTTGATTACTTATGAACCCATTTTATTTTTGAAAAATTTGTTGAATAGACGATGGAAGACCACATCCAAAATTATAAAAAAATGTACAGGGTGCTATTAAAAACTTTAAAGTTAGGAGTTGTAACTAAGGGATGAATATTTAGGGGATGATTTTTTCTACGCCATATGAAAGTGTATTCGAAATGGAATAGAATAGATCAGTTTTTGTCCCATTTGAAAATCACTATTCGTTTAAGAAACATAGCCTGGATAAATTAGTCTGGGACACCCTGTATATATGTATTTATGTTTTTTTTTTTCATTCTACAAAAGCTATCGCCTATATATAGCATATGCTACTGCAATATTGTTTATCATATGAGCTTTATAGAACTTCGGTTTTCAGCTCATAATAATAATAATAATAATGAAGGCTCCCTTGCCAACCTCTACTTTTCAAACAATAAAATTCCTGTGTATGTTGAAGTATATCGCTAATTTAGGTTATTATTCGCGGACAAAAAATTGCAATGGAGTGGAATAGATTTCATTTTCGAAATAAAAAAATTGTCTTTATATTGACATATCTGATTGTCTTCCGCGGCAGGAGAAAAAGAAGGAAGAAACACGTGCGGGAACATTAGGTAAGAAGCTAAAAATTAATAAAGCGAGCTGAAATGAGACTTCAAGTTTTACAAAATATTAGTAGTGAATAAGGAGCACTATTGAACAAAATAAGACATAACATTCACAATGGTATATTTTTCAATAATTTAAATAGAAGAAATATGTGTGAAATTTAATAATGGTTTTATCATGTAGATAAAGATAAAGTAAAAAGGATACAATCTTCTCAAAATGTCGTCAGCTGATGATCGATTCCGAGTAAGTCATCAGTTTTTATGGAATGGATGGAAGGACGAATTCAAATGCAATTTCTGGAATTAATCGATGTTTTGAACAAACGTTACGAATCTTTTTTGATAAATATAAACCTACTATCCAATCCCCAAAACATTTTACATGAGGAAACGTTTAATTTTATTGTTAAAATATTGCTTTTTGTCTATTGTATGTTTATGGAGTACTTTTTAGAGTGTGCCAGTATCTCTATTGTAATATAGGGGTGATAAAATGGCAGTGATATCGTAATATCCAGTTGGTGAATGGGAATGTTTCACATAAATCATCCCTTGTCAAATAAATTACTACGACTTTGCGTGAACTGTACATTACCAATTGTGCGAAAGCTTCACTAGCAGACAAAAGAGCTTATTAAGCAGCAATTGCTAAAATTAATGTTCCTCGTTCGTATAGGTTTCTAAAACAGTCAAGAATTTCACAAAGAAATAAAACCTGTATGTTAAAAAAATGCAATTTCAATAAACAGCAAACATTGTATGATGATTCTGAATTTAATAAAATGTTTAATAAGGAAGGTTTTTCAATACAATTTTGTAGGAAATATTCTTATCTCAGTTTTCTCATTATTGTTAAAATTGAATGAATTTCTATATTACTGTTCGCTAAGTCCCATCAATAAATTTAATCTCTCATTGAAAATATTGAATATTATAAATTCTTCGTTCCTAGTAATTTTTCTAATGAATACTCAGACAAAGACTGGAAAACAGTTCAATAACCGGTGACCCAACAAACTTGAATAACTATATGTAGACCTATATCAGTAATTAACAATTTCGGAAAAATATTTGAGCAAGCTAATGCATTTCCTTAATAAAATAACATAATAACAGATAAACAGTATGGTTTTATCAAAAATTATAATACTGAAAATGTTATAATTGACCTTCCTATAACATCGGTGGGTGCGTTGGACGATTCATTTAAATGTATAGCAGTCTTTTCAGATTTAGCCAAGGCTTTCGACACTGTTGAGAATGAAAAACTACTAAACAAATTATGGCAGGTACAGCTCTTAAACTCATGGAAAATTAACATGAACAGTATCTCAAAAATTAACAATTTCAAAGGACAATTGATTTGCTATGCTGATGATGCTGACCTAATATTCTCTGAAAAATCATGATTTAGTGAAAGAGAAGGCTGAAGCAAATTTAAATAGAATCTATTGGTGGCTTATGAATAATTTACTAACTCTAAATGTTGAAAAAACTGAATATATTACTTTTTCACGATAACAAATCAACCTACAAACATATGTTTACAAAAAATAATGCATCACACTAACTGCTCTAAAATACAAAATTGCAAATGCAAGAGTTTAACAACATGTTCGTCAATAAGATACCTTGGAAGAATAATAAATCAATATTTAAAATGGACGGAACACATAACATAATATTGCGAAAAGAATAAGAGTTTTAATTAGAAAATTTTATCAGCTAAGGGAAGTTATATCGGAAAAAAATCTAATTATACTGTATAATGCTTTTGCAGAGTCAATAAATTAGATACTGCATAATAGCTTGGGGTGGAGCATTTAAAACGACATTAAGTATATGGCAAACTGCACAAAATTTACTTCTGAAAATAATCTTCAGAAAAAGCAGATTACACTCTACTCTTTTATTATACAGAGAATCAAAAATTTTCAATATTCAACCTATATCTTACATATCAATGCTTACTTCAATCATACCATGAAAAAAATAAACCTCTAGCTTATGGGGGTATTAGAAAAACAATACAAACTTTAACGTTAAAACTGCATTAATTAAAAAATCTGTCGTAAAAAACTCATTTATATATTTTGCACCAAGATTATATAGCCAATTGCCTCCAAACTTGAAAACAATAAAAACATATGAAGTTTATAAAAAAGAAGTCAGACAGTATCTAGTAAGTCATCCTGAAATATTAAACATATAAGTAATGGTTTCCTAATTACTTTATTACTTTATTACTATTACCATAAAAATTTATTATTAAAATTCATAAATGTTAAAAATTAATCTCGCATATTTGTTAAATATATAGGTGAATGTATGAAAGGAATTTTTGTGGGGAAGTGGCAATAATACCAGAGTGTACTCTTTTGAGCTTTCGAATATCATAGTATTCATTTTCAAGTGAGATTATTAGTAGAATATTATGTATATAATTGTTCAAATCAATCAAAAATATTCCAAATTTTATATTTTATATTGTTTTTTGAGTTTTATATATACCAAAGTTAAAATTTATTACTTTTTTCACCTAGAAATTCCTTGAAAATTAATACTATGATATTCGAAAGCTCGGAAATAAATTCTTAAAAGAATACACTCTGGTATTATTGCCAGATCCCCACAAAAATTCCTTTTATAGAAATACTTGGCAAATATTTCTTCTTAAATTGGTGAATATACAGGGTGTTCCGGTACTTGATGCAAAACATTCGGGAGTGAGTAGATGACGTGAAAATAATACTGTGACATAAAAGTTATAGGCCTTTAAAGTTGCGAAATCAGAACTTAAATTTAAGTATATTTTCTAAATTATACATTGGAACATTATGAATTTTTAATGGATGATTACGTATGTCCATGTAGTGTGCTTGACGGAATAAATAATTCTACACTACTATCTAGGGGCCAGGGGCGGCTCATGCCCAATGGTTAATAATCCGTAACTTTTACAGGGACAACCTGTACAATCTAAAGATAGCAAAAATGAATTTTTCAATCGATTTTTCAACAAAAAGGTACTCTTTGCTTAACTTGATAACATTTATGGTTTAGGAGATATGTAGATTCTTAGATCGTTGTACATGCCAAGGAAACCGTTCGCCATAAAGAGACATTCTGAAGAAAATTATCATAAATTGTACAGTTTGGCAAATTCACCTGAAAGTGTGAGATTCTTACTGCATGCGCGTACCGTAGAGTGGAAAAACGCATGCTTGTTTGAAGGTACAATCGGAGGAACAAATATTAGGTAGTAACTTCAACTTATGTGAAAGAAGTTCAGTAGTTATTTATTATAACTAGAACCAGAGACAACCAAGAGACGGCCAAGTACATGAGCATTATTGTTTGATTGACGAATAAAATAGTCCTGCTAGCTCTATCCTTGTTCAGCTTATAAGTTTAGGACATATCATATCTTTGTCTTACCTTCGCAAAGTAAGCGCAGATAGTAGTAGGAGCATGGTATTTTTGACTTAACGGCAAACCTTAGAACATGAAGTTTGTTTGATGCTCTAAGCGGTGAACGTCATGATCTGTGGTGAACGTGACACGAGACGTGCCAAAGTCTTCAGCCGCCATTATTGTTTTGATGTGTTTGCTTAACTTTGTTTTATACTAAATCTAGTATAATTTTACCAATTAACGTACTTATTTATTAACTGTGTAACAGTGGGTTGTTTTACAATTATTTTAGACTTTTGTTTGGGGATTAGTTTGTGTTTTCTATCGCTATCGATAGCTATTGAAGTTAAAGACGCGGTTACATTTTTATGTTTTTATTATTTTTATTCGGTATGGCTACAGTACGACGTTGTATCGCTTGTGAAAGCAGTGCAGATGATGCAGAGAAACTGCATAATTTTCCTCTTAATGATGAGAGATAAGTTTTTAACATATTAAAGTCATTTTTATCTGGCTCCTACATATTGCAGATGAAGCAGTTCTAGTTGATGACCCACCTATTCCTAGTTGCTCCAAGCAACAGAATCAAGAGGTGGACCTCAATAATGTTTATATGTATAATAACTTTTTAGCAGTATTTTGTTTAGCTCATAACCACTTTTTGTATTTTTCAATAAACTATGTTTTTTAGTTTTGTGTTTTTAATGGAAGAAATGAAAAAATGAAACAAAAATAAACGAAAGAAGGCTTGCGCGCGTATTTTTGAATATTCCGATAATCGCGAGCGCCATCTCCACTCACTGTACAGACCAGCGCCGGATTTAGACTTCGGCGTCCCATAGGCAGAGCATGTGGTGGAGGCCCTCAAATCGTTTGTGGTTAACTGTTTAAAGTTTCTATTAAGGTCAAGGTAAAGAAGAAAGCAACTAAATAAGTTGGCTACCACAAAATTTATTCAAAATTAAACTAGAAAACAACTAAAATAATTTTAGTTTACCTACAAGCTAAATTATTTTTCGTCTGATTTTCACATCAATAAACGTATCGATAATATCGTCGAAGTCTGTTTCCCTCAAAACATCACTCTCTAAACTAAGGAGAATTAAAACATTTAATCTGTCCTCGGTCATGGAACTTCGGAGTTTATTTTTTATAAGCTTCAGTATTGAGGAGGATCTTTCAGCCGTACAATTTGTCACCATTAGTGTGAGATAAATTCTCAGAACTACCTCAATGTTGGGAAAGCACTCTTTAACATTGTTTTTACACAACAATTCATACATCCATCTCTCATAGCTAATCTCTTCACTTCTCTTCTGTTAAAATTCTTCATACTGAACTATAAATACTTTGAAATGTATGAATTCGTTGCCAAGAGAATTATCTACGTCGTCGCAGTAGGTTTTCACCAAGTTTTGACTGGCAGACAAAATTTCTTGATCAGAAATAGCAGTTAAATTTTTCAAAAATCCAAATCGTGCATTTAGAAGTGAGTACGCGTCCATTCTCTTCTGAAGAGCGGTCATGAGCTGGTCGACAACTGGGATGTAGCTTTGAGTCCCAAATTTGTCCGAGGGTGATAACTGAACTTCCGAAGCTTGCGGGCAATCTAAAGTGGACAACCGGACGTTTCTTTTTGTTTTTCTCCTTTTTTCTTCTTCATAGTTTCGGCAATCAACTAACTTGAAAGCTTTTATTTCATATTCATTAAAACTGTCTCTTTTATTTTCAATGGTTGCTTTTAATGAAGTAAGCAGTGCTGCAGCAGTATTCAAGTCCAACCTAGGATTTTGTGGGCTTTCGCTGACTTTGTTTATAATAATATGTTCCAAAATATAATCCCAAAAAACTGTATATATGGCTGTTTCTAACTTTGCCATCCTATCATGCAAACCGACAGCTGTTGCTCTTGATTTAGCTGCGTCTTCTTCGTCGTCAATAATTTCTTCAAGGGCATTTATAAAACCTTTATAGCCCCGCAAGAGCTCTTTAGTGGCTTCAACTCGACATGTCCAGCGAGTTGTTGTCGTTCTTTTCGGCACAAGAATAGGTTGGTCAGTTTACGCTTCTTTTAAACAGCGACTAACTGTATTGTACCTGTTAGTTGAAGCTGTAAAATATACATACAGCTCTTCTAAAAAATCAAAGAAACTTATTGCTCTGAGACAACAACTGGCCGCCGATTGTATGACAAGATTAAGCGAATGGCCAACGCACGGCACCCAAGCTGCTAGGCTATTTTCTTCTTGTATTAATGCTTGTAGGCCATTATATCTGCCACTCATTGCAGAAGCATTGTCGTACGACTGTCCACGAATGTTCTTCAGGTCCAGCTCGTTTTGGTTTTTTGGAAAATTAATCAAGCCCTCATACATATCCTTCGCCTTATGACTCTGGTTAGGCATAAAAATAAGAAAACGCTCAACAGGAGCGTGCCCTTCAATAAACCGAACCACTAACGTCAATTGGTAAACATGGCCTTCGACAGGACTCGAGTCCAGAGAAACTGAAAAATATTTTGCAGTTTTCACTCCATCAATAATTTTTTTTAAAACGACTTTTCCTAAATTTCTAGCAGTTCCTCACAAATCGTGGATGGCAAGTAGTTTCTGTGACCGCTTCCGCGGTTGCCATGTTCTTCTAAATGTTTAAAAAAAAACATCGTAGTCAGCTGAAAGTTATAATATTCCAAGGTAGTTGCCCTTGTTGGGAGATCCGAGAGTTTCGTTCTTCCCTCTAAATGCCAATCCCCTTTTGCTGAGAAAAGCTATGACTCGCAACACTCTTTTAAGAACTTTTCGCCAATACTTAACACCTTTTTCCATTTGCTCCGCCAGTTCTCGATCTATATGCGACCAATTAGTTGGGATCGCCCAGTATAATCGATTTAAGCCTTTCGTCGTTTTTCGTCTAACTATTTGTAACAAAACTCAGTATTTTTTAGTTTCTTTTGAGCCTTTATTGATTTAATTTAATTTAATTTTTTTTGTGGTGTGGTGGCGGCCCCCTTGTGGTGGCGGCCCATAGGCAACTGCCTATGTTGCCTGTACTTAAATCCGGCACTGGTATAGACCAGTGGAACAATTAATTACTGTAGAACAAAAACTTCACATGTACTTGGCCGTCTCTTGGTTGTCTCTGCTAGAACTTGGATTATATGCAAAATGTCATTGTCATTTTAAACTGAAGTAACTTCAACATTGCAATGTTTTTCAATTGTACCTGGATTAAGAAAAAAGAGCTATTAGCAGATAATGGCTCCTTAAATTTACCTGATCAATAATTAACTATAATTAATAATAATTTGTAACCTAGGTATATTTAGAAAAACTTTTAATGAAATCCTTGTTTTTATTTGCATGTATAAAAGCATAGTTTATCTATTTTTGATGCATATTTAAACCATTCGTTAGTTATATAATAAAAAAAATAATGTTATAGTAGTATACAGGGAGAAACACGGTTTTCATTTATAAATTGAGAAATCAATTTTTTGAACACTGCTTAAACTGACACCCGTTGCCAATACGGCACGCACCTGAACTTTTTTAAAGTCTTTTAATGGTTGATTACTTACAGCCTCTTTTCTAATAAAATCAATAACATTAGCTAAGTATAACTTCCCGTATTTGACTATTTAAAATTTTGCCTTTGTGACTTGATTGAAACTCCATTATTTTATTAATTATTTTTCCTAGACTGTATGTAGATGAATTTCTCCTGCACAGTATGTCCGCACGACGAATGCGCATCGTGGGCTTGAACGTTTTCAAACTTCCAGGTGCTTGTGTCCTAATGTAATTATTTATTGAAAATACTTGCATGAGGTATTAAAATATAATCAAACATTTCTAATGGATGATGAAATAAAACAATTTAAATTTGTTTAAATCTCCATTTTATTTTGAACTGATGTTCAATTTAAAATTAGTGACGCGTTTCGCTACACAGTAGCTTTTTCAAACTAGTGAAGATACAAGAATATTACAAAGGTATTGAAAAAGAGCACCTGGAAAATTTATCCACAACCATCACATCTTCTAGGTAAAAAGGTTTAATAAGGGAGAATGATTGATATCTATTTGGTGGTTAAGCAGATTTCTAATTGAACTGCATACTGTCGAACATCCTGTTACTTACATAAGGAATTAATTGAAATGTAGAAAAATTTAGTTGGTTAGCCTACAACTTATCAAATAAAAACAGAGAAAATATAATAAATGTTCAAACCTTGCACTTCTTCACAAATCCGGAGTCTACGGAGGATATTTCTTTGAACTTGAAATACCATTCCAAGATTCTGCCTTATAGCGTCACAATAGAAATTTATTCTATCGATCATTTCGTTCCTTGTGTTTACCGGTGTTGCATATACCAAGCTTTCAAGAAATCCCCAAAGAAATTAATCCATTGGATTTAATTCAGGGGAACGTGGTGGCCATGCAAATGGACCTCCCCGACCAATCTACCTATTAGGAAAACTGTTATTAAGATGATATCTTACATCATTTAGGAAGTGGGAGGGGCTCCATCGTGCATGAACAACAAGTATCTGCGAATATTTAGAGGAATATCACATAACATGGGTGGCAAATCATTTTGGAGAAATTCTAAGTATCGCTGACCATACAGGTTATTATCAAAAAAATATGGACCTACTAAATTATTACCCACTATTCCTGCCCACACATTAACATAAAATCGATGTTGATTCTTTGTTTGAATTGTACTGTGAGGATTTTCATCTGCCCATAAATGTAAATTATGGGAATTAATAAAACCGTCTCGTGTGAAACCATCTTCATCAGTAAACAGTACTTTTCCAACAAATGTATTATCAACTCGTTGTTTATCTAGAAACCAACGAGCGTAGGCCAGTCTTGCTGGATAATCCTCTACTTCCATGGCATGCACTTTCTGGATGTGAAAGGGGTGAAGAAGTTGCTCCTAGAGAATCCTATGAATAGTTGTCGATGATACGTTGAATTGTAGTGATATTTTGCGTACGCTAGTTGTGGGATCAGAATCAACTTCATCGAATGCATTTTGGTCTGAAGCTGGTGTTCGTATAGTTCGTTGTTGACCTTCGCCACCTTTTTTGGTAGGACACTTCCTAAAATATTATTTTATAAAAAATGGAAACTAGTTTATTTAATTAATTAATTTATGTAGACAAACCTGTTTCCCGTAAGCTGCGATCAACCCTAACAAAAGTTCTACAGTCGGGTATAATTCTGCCCGGAAAGCGTTCAGTATACAACCTTCTGGCTTATTTATGACGAATTACCAGAAGCCAAACCATACATCAAATTCATGTCGGCATATTCACTAAAGGTAAATTCTACCATATTGAAACTTTAAATACGATGTGATAATCATTGATGACAGGTTTTGAAAAGATTGACAGCAAATTGACATTAAAAAATTAGGTCGCTTGCAATTTTTAATTGAATATCACGTAGTAGCTTATTTGACAGTAGCCTACTAGATTCATTATGCCAGTAATATGATCTTCGATAGTATGTAGTACAAATGTTTATTTATTTATTCATTAGTTCTCCAAGAAATGTTTGATTGTGTTCTAATACATCATGTAAGTATTTTCCATAAATAATTTCCATTTTGTGATAATTTTTTTCAGAATGTCTCTTTATGGCGAACGGTTTCCTGCTTGGCATGTACAACGATCTAAAAATCTACATATCTCCTAAACCATAAATTTTATCGAGTTAAACAAAGAGTACCTTTTTGTTAAACAATCGATTGAAAAATTAACTCTTTAGATTGTACAGGTTGTCCCTGTAAAAGTTACGGATTGTTAATCATTGGACATGAGCCGCCCCTGGCCCTTAGATAGTAGTGTAGAATTATTTATTCCGTCAAACACACTAATGGACATACGTAATCATCCATTGAAAATTCATAATGTTCCAATGTATAATTTAGAAAATATACTTAAATATAAGTTCTGATTTCGCAACTTAAAGTCCTATAACTCAGAAACGAGGGGTCGTTTCAGAAATTTTTTTTCGTGTCACAGCATTATTTTCACGTCATCTACTCACTCCCGAATTTTTTGCATCAAGTCCCGGAACACCCTGTATATATACAATCTTCACTTGATTTTTTTTCTTGGGTATGGTTAATATTTTAATGGTATAAATAAATTAAAATTTTTTTGACGTATCGCTTTCGTTTGATAACTTTTCCAAAATATTTATTATAATAAACATAATGGAGTAAAATATTTACTATTTTTACTATAGAATTTGGTAAGTTATATATAAGTGAATGGGAAAAACAATAATTAAACATATGGAATATAAATTGAAATGATACAAGTACTTACTTCAGAACTAAATTTACGATATTTGAATAATAGGTGAAAAAAGTGTAGTTATTGATAATTAATTTGTTATTTTATGTCCAGTAAAAAAGACCGTGAATTGACTATTTGTGCTAGAAGGCCCCGATCAGGCTGATAAAGTCAATTTGGGCATGAGGAATCGAATGAACATATTCGGGGCGGACTCATCGCCCGGGAAATAGTGAAAATCGCGGAAAAACTGTTCGGAATTCATGTTTTTCGCAATTATTTCGATAACTATAAACAATAGCGAAAAAAGTTTCAAATAAATGTTGTAGAGCGTGAAATTTTACATCGAAGTGTACCTTCACGCGTGAAAATTAATTCAGTATTTGAGAGTTTTCCTACCGTTTACGAAGCAGCCTGAAAACTGTCAAGCATTTACATTTACATTATTTACCGTACAGTTAAAATCTTGCTCTATTTCGTAATAATAAAGTACTTATCATAATAAACTAAAATACCGAAAGTATTCATCACCCAATTTTTTGGTTCATTTCTCGCAATGTCAAAAATAAATTTTGATAATGTGCAATGTGCATGCATACGCGGTGCAGAAACTATTGCACTGCCGACCATTACGTTCGAAGCGAAAAGGACGCGAGGGGAAAGGAGGTGGGTGCGCAGTAGCGCACTGCGCAGGTCAGCTGTTCTCGCTTGGGAATTCCCGGGCAGTTTTCAGGCTGCTTCGTAAACGGTAGGAAAACTCTCAAATACTGAATGAATTTTCACGCGTGAGGGTACATTTCGATGTAAAATTCACGCTCTACAACTTTTTTCGCTATTGTTTATGGTTATTGAAATATTTGCGAAAAAGATGAATACCGAACAGTTTTTCCGCGATTTTCACTATTTCCCGGGCGATGAGTCCGCCCCGAATATGTTCATTCGATTCCTCATGCCCAAATTGACTTTATCAACCTGATCGGGGCCTTCTAGCACAAAAAGTCAATCCACGGTCTTTTTTACTGGATGATAAATTTGATATCTTGTTTATCGTTCACAGAATTTTTTTCTTTTTTTATATGTATCATTTCTTTGATTGTCAGTTTCCGATAATTAGAGTCTTGTGTTAGTATTTTTGTTTTTTTTTAAATTAAATTCATGTATTTCTGTTGTTTCGTGTTTATGTAGAGCTGTACAAGCATTTTTTGTATATTTGTGGCAGTTGAGACGATTTTCTAGATGTTGAGTTGTCAAACCTATACATTTTTTTGGACAGTTTAAACATGGTATAGAATATATAACATTAGATTTTTTATTAGTTTTAGTTGGACTTTTAAGTTTCGTAAATAATGATGATAAAGTATTTTGAGCTTTATGACACACGTTAATGTTATGTATAGACAATATGAATTTTAGTTTTTCTGAGAGTTCGTTTGTATAAGGCATTGCTATGTATCTGTTTTGACTAAATTTAGTTTTTGTGTGGTTATTTTTAGTGTTATTGTAGAATTTGTAGGTGCGTTCTTTGAAAATTCTTTCTATATTGTTTATTGGGTAGTTGTTATTTTTTAAGGTGTCAGTTTAATAGCTCTATCGGTTAATCCAATAATTACACTGTTTTTTTTAGCATTAGTATGATTAGTAGAATTGTGATTTAGATATCGGCCGGACCATTTTTCTTTTTTATATAGTTTAGTTTTTATTGTGTTGTTATTAGTTCTAATTAATGTCAAGTCTAAAAAATATATTGTATTATTCTCTTCAGTTTCAACGGTAAATTGGAGTTTTGGATGGAAATTATTAAATGCAGTTAAAATATCATTGATCTTGTTTGATTGAATTGCAGTTATACAATCGTCAACATGGCGTTTATAAAATAATACACTGAAATTCAAATTATTCAGTACGTTTTCTTCAAGATGTTCCATTATTAATTGTGCTAAAGTTGAGAATATAGGAGAACCCATTGTCCAACCCTCTAATTGTTGGAAAAATTTATTTTGGTATTGAAAATAATGATTTTTTGAATCAATAAAATTGCTTATTTAAAATCATTGTATGATAAAGTGATGTTTTCTTTTAGTGAGTTCCATTTTAATTTGAAAATATCTGTTATCAATACATTTGGGATATTAGTGAACATTTAAATATCATCTAGTGATATCATTTTATAATCATTAGGTATGTTTGTTTTCTCTATAAATTGTTTGGAGGAGAATGAATCTTTTATATAATAATTAATATTTCCAGTTATATTTGATAGACAATTGGAGAAGTATTTTGATAAATCATAGAAGGGAGATTGAATATACGATACCTACTATTGGTCGTATATTTTTGGAGGTAAAGCGTTGTTAATTTGTAGTTTTTTAGCTTCAATTTTATTAATAGAGTTGTTATTGAGTAAGTTTTTAATGAATTTATTGGTTTTATCTTGAAATTATTTTGTTTGGTCAGATCTTATTGGTTTGTAAACTTTTTTGTCATTTACCATTATGTTAAGTTTTTGTCATAATCGTCAGTATTCATTACTTAACATCTAGAAAATCGTCTCAACAGCCACAAATATATAAAAAATGGTTCTACAGCCCACGATAAGCACGAAAGGACAGAAAGACATGAATTTGATTTCAAAAATACTAGCACAAGACTCTAATTATCAGAAACTTACAATTAAGGAAATGATACATATAAAAAATGAAAAAAAAATACTATGAATTATAAACAATATATCAAAAGAGTCAAATTTATCATAATTTAATAAAATAACAAATTAATTATCAATAACTACACATTTTTTTTACCTATTATTCAAATATCGTAAATTTAGTACTGAAGTAAGTAGGTACCATTTTAATTTATCTTCCATATGTTTGATTATTGCTTTTTTTTCCATTCACTTCTACATACTTAACCAAATTCTATAGTAACAATTGTAAATATTTTACTTCATTATGACATTTTTTATAATAAATATTTTGAAGAAGCTTTCGAACGAAAGCGAAACGTTAGTGAGATTATAGGTAAAATATTTTGAAAAATGTAATAACATTTGTATATAAAAATTAAAAAACAATATAAAATATAAAAATATAAATATAAAATATTATTTCATTGACGTATAAATTTAATTCAATTATTTAAAAATTCTCCATAGTAATTCGTTTTTTTTTAAATTTTGTTTTTCCAAATCCAAAAGATATGCATATATTATACTTAAATTTGATTCAATTGTTTAAAATTTTTTTTCAAAAATGGTGCCTTGATTTTAGTTGGTACTGGTTGTGTTGGTAGTAATGTATTTTGTTAAAAAAAGTTTAATATTTTAGAGCTGATGACGTTTTCATTTCAATTTGTGAAAAACTTGGTCAGTTACTGGTTTTATGTAGTTAGAAATGGAACGAACAAGACTGATTTTGTCATTTTTAGCAAATTTAGTAATATATATATATATATATATATATATATATATATATATATATATATATATATATATATATATATATATATATATATATATAGTTATAGTAGATATTTGCCGAATAATAATATACAAGGACAGGAATATTGGGGAAGCGGCAAAATTGTAAAATGAGTTTACACTATTTTCCAAGCTTTCGGAATATCTTTATTTCCATTTTCAAGGTGTGCATTCGAGATTGTATTAAAAGTTGTTTTAAATGGTAAATACATCTAATAATAATTTTGATTTGAATTTTTTTAAAAATAAATGTCAAAATGATGTCAAACAAAATCGTTTGCTTATAGATTGTCGATCTTGTATTATCTGGATTACTGGTAGTACATTGAGGTTTTCTCTTCTAGATTATTATTAGATGTATTTACCATTCAAGACAACTTGTAATACAATCTCGAATGCTGTCCTTGAGAATGGAAATAAAGATATTCCGAAAGCTTGGAAAATAGTATAAAGAGTATTCATTTTACAATTTTGCCGCTTCCCCAATATTCCTGTCGTTGTATATATATATATATATATATATATATAATCTAAACCTAACTACCCGAAGGTGTAAGGTGTGAAAGTTTGGCCTAATCATTGTGTATAAGATCTCTCCATTTGTTTTTGTTTCTTGCTTTGATTCGTGTTTCCGCTACAGATATGCCTTTGTTTTTCAAAGCTTTTTCTATGCTATCGTTCCATGTTTTCCTTGGTCTTCCCCTGGTTCTGCTTTCATGTCTTTTTGCCTCCCATATCTGTTTTACTGGCATTTTATTGCTTAATTTAGTTAGGTATCCAAACCATTTTAATTGTCGATCTTGTATTATCTGGATTACTGGTAGTACATTGAGGTTTTCTCTTATTGTTGAATTTCGTATTCTGTCTCTCCTTGTAATTCCTGCGACCTTCCGTAAGTATTTCATCTCCATACTCTGTAATTTGCTTCCCATCCTCTTCGTCAGCTTTCGCATCTAAAAGTTAATATAGGGAAAAATATAGTTCTATATACAGTCATTTTCGTTTTAACAGAGATTACTTTCTTTCCAATGAACGAGTTTTTAAGACTATGGTACACCTTTGATGCATTTTCTATTCTTGTGTTTATTTCTATGTCATGGTTCCCTTTATTATTGATGTTTACTCCTAGGTATTTGAAATTTTCTACTTGTTCTAGATGTTTTCCGTTAAAATTTACATTTATTTGGGTATTTTCTTTTCCTGTCACCACTACTTTTGTCTTCTCTCCGTTTATTTTTAGGTTTTTATTTTCCAGCTTCGCGTTCCAAATGTCCAAGTTCCTTTGTAAATCCTGTTCGTTTTTTGCGAATATTGCAAGGTCATCTGCAAAAGCGCATTCACGTAGATGAACGGGCTGCAGATGTCTGTGTCCAATATACAGTTTTTTAGTATGTTCTCTTGTGTCTTTCATCACATCATCCAATATTAAGTTGAATAACAATGGGCTTAATACTCCTCCTTGTCTTAGACCACTATTAATTTTAAATTCCTTTGACACCATGTTGTCTGTTCTTACATATATTGTATTGTCGTCATGTAGGCTCATTATTGCATTCACTAATTGTTTATCTGAGTATCTTTTATTTAATGCTTCTTTAATCATATTTCTTGGCACTCTGTCAAACGCCTTTTCTAGATCAACGAATCCCTGGTATATTTCCAAATTTCTTTCTATTGCTTTCTGTGTCACTTGTTTAATCGTAAAAATATGGTCGTTGATGATACGCCCTTTCCTAAATCCACTTTGTGATTGTTCTAAAAATTTTTCGGTTTGCACTGTAAGTTTCTTTTCTAATATCCGTTCGTAGGCTTTGGAGGGAATACTTAACAGTGTAATACCTCTGTAGTTTGAACAATCTCTTTTGTCGCCCTTTTTGTGTATAGGAACTATTATACCGGTCTTCTAGTCTCGTGGCACAACTCCTTCTTTCCATACTTTGTTTGAAATTTGTGTTAAAACCTCCAATCCTTTCTCCCCCATGCTCTTCATCATTTCAGTTGTGATTTGATCGTGACCTGCTGATTTGCCTTTTTTTAACCCCTTTGTGACTTCCACGACTTCCTTATTTGATATTTCTCCTTCTTCTTGTTCATATTGACCTTGTTTTTCTAATTCTTCTTCATTTTGAATCTGCAGGTTTAACAATTCGTTCAAATATTGCCTCCATCTGTCCATTATTTCATTTTCCTCCGTCAGGATATTGCTTTCTTTATCCATTATTTGTTTAATACTAGTCTGTTTGCCTCCCGTTCTTGCGTTTTTTAAAACTCTGTAAAACAACTTTTGGTTTGTGTTATAGTCATCTTCCATTTTTGTTCCAAACTGCTCCCATGATTGCCTCTTCGCCTCCGTTATTAAATCTTTCACTTTTTCGCTTTGTTCCTTGAAAATATTATATGAGCCTTGTGTACCTTTCTCTAAATATTTCTTCCATTTTAATTTTTTCTCTCCAACTTCTCTTCCAACCTCTTCTGTCCACCATGAAGTCAGTTTCGTGTGTCTATTCCTGCAGATTTTTGTCACACCACATATATCCTTTGCAGCTTGAATTCGTGCGTTTTTATACCAAATCCAAACCTGTTCTATATTATTTCTCTGATCGTTTTCTGTTTCATGGAGTATTTTACTTACTTCTTCTTTGTATTTACTTGCTACTTTTTTATTGGCTAGCCTATATGTCTTTATCGCTTCCTGCGTTTTGCCTTTGGATGCTGGGAATTGTCCTCTGTTGTTGTTTGTGTTGTTTTGGACTCACATCTTCGCTTTTATTTCTACAAGGTAGTGGTCGCTGCCTATTTCTGGTCCCCTTTTGGTCCTAACATCCATTATTTCTCTTCCGTATCTCCTGTCAATCACCGCATAGTCTATAATCGATTTTTCATTTCTGCTTTTTACCTCTCTAGTGAACTTATGGATATCTTTGTGTTTGAAAAATCCATTCATAACCAGCATGTTATTCTGAATACAGAAATCAATTATCCTGTTGCCGTTGTTATTTCTCACATTTTCGCCGAATTTTCCTATAACATCTCTCGATTTTTCATCCTGTACCCCGACTCTTCCATTGAGATCTCCTAGTATCAGTCTTTTTCCCCTTAAGTCTTCAATTACTTCTGTTACTTCTCTCCAGAATTGATCCTTCTTGTTCGCTACTTCGTCTTCATTTGGGCCATATAATATTAAAATATTTAGTTTTTCTTCTTTTTCCATTTTTAAATCTACGTACAATATTCTGTGGGATATGTACTCCCATTTGTTCACATATTTCGTGCATCTGCTGTTTATTATACATCCGACACCTCCTTTAGCCCTATCTTCCTCCTTTACTCCACTTAATATCATGAGATGCCCATTTTTTTATTCCTCCGTATGTTTCCCTTTTTTTGTTTCCGTTATCGCTAGAATATTCAAGTCTAGCTTTTAAAATTCTTCTGTTAACTCGTTTCCTTTCCCATTTGAACTTTTCATGTTCCAGTTTGCTATTTTGAGTATTCTCATATCCTTTTTCTTCGCATTTGTCGTCTCTTCTCTTTCCTGTGCTTTGTTATTTTTTATTGTTGGTTTCTTGCTGACATTTGAGTTATTCTGCTTCTGCTCTTGTCGTACTTTTCCAGCCCTTGAGTTTGGCTGTTCCAGTTCCATGTTTCTCCGTTTATTATTATTTTCTGGTACCCCACTTTGGTAGTTTTTCCTTTTGCAGCTTCCTCTTTAGTAATATTCATTTTTTTTTAAATATTTGAAAGTCTTACATAGTAATAGTTTGTTAAGATGAGTTTCAATGTTTATTAAACGAATGTCCGTTCTCAAAGGAATTAACCCACTTACTAGTAAGTTTTGTTATAAAAAAAATTGTATCCAAATTGTAACAAAGGATTTTATACTTTCAGCCTCGAAAATGATAATAAACATTACCGAAAGCTTGAATTAGTAGAAAGGAGTCTTCTTTACCAACCATGATTAATTTTGGCTGTACCTACCCCATAAAAAATTTGGTAGTTTATTTTTCAACTAGTCAGCCGTAACTATTTACCCTTCTTCTTCTTTTTAATAGAGATGGGTTTCTACGAGGAAATCTCTGTACAATATTCTTACCAAATTGTGAGAGATATGAAACAATGGATAAAACTGAAGAACAAGTACAATGGAATGATTAACAGGGAGCTTTTCTTACTGAATTGCGGAAAAAGTGGAACTATGCCCTCACATGTGACAAATAACACCAAAAATATAGAATTGTTAATTATCACGGACAATGCAAAACAAGGACAGCAAGGAAAACATCTTATTAATAGGGTGAGAAATAAACTTCTAAATTATGAGATTCAAAATACTCATAGGACTGTCAATACTATTAAATAAAAGAATTCCAAAACTGGAGGAAAAAATTGAAGAAACTTTACCTTAAGACATTTTTAACTAATTTGTACCGGGTGGCCAGATAAGTGCTGTATCTCGGGAACTATTCATCGCAGAGACTTGCGGTAAAAAATGTTATAACTAAAGTGGCCAAGAGAAAATCCTGGAAATTAGTTCCAGGTTTCCAAGATGAACGACAGAGGGCGTAACCTCCACTGAAACTTTTAAAATGATTTTTCACTGAAATACACCTAGTAAATGTACCAAAAAAATATATGCTTTTTAAAACTAAGCTTCATTTGAGTATTTTTTGTTTGACACTTTTTGACGTTTTTATTAAAATGAAGTGGTGAGGGGTGATTTATTGTTTTTTTAAATAAACAACTGTAACTCCTAAACGACAGAACGGATTTCGACAAACTTGGTCTCGTTGGAAAAAGCATTCATTGCTCTATCAAACCCAGCTTATCTGTGATATGTCTGATTTTTAGTTATGCCGCTAGGGCGCGTTTATCAATATAATAATAGAAAATTGTAAAGTTCTATGAAAAACTGAATGCAATAATATTACTTTTTTTCCATAAAAATGTAGTTAAATGATACCTGAATAGGCTAGTGAAAACCGTATCTCGATATCTTATTCCTATCCTAAAATATCGGAGAAAGAAAATGTTGTTATCATATAATTTTAAAATGACGCTATTACACCGGTATTTATTCTTTTTTATTTGACTTTTTCCAAGAATCAATGATAAGATTTATTCCTGTCTGAATAGCCAACGAGTGAACACCGTTAACTGCTACTCTGGCAACTTTTTACGTTTTTCAACGTGTTTACTTTGATATCATCAATAGTTCTTTGTGATAATACAGTGTAAATAATAATCAACCTGTGATAATTAACAATCAATTAGTGTTATGGTTTTATAAACTGCAAATTCTTACTACTAGTTAGTTGGACCAATAAATTCTCCAGTGGCGTAGCGTTACAATCATCAGGTAACTGATATATTCCTTTTATATTATCCACAGAGTCCTACCAGTACGTCTGTCGCATTAATAAAATTATTGTGAAGTGGTTTTGGCAACCAGGACCATTCACAAAAATGAACTCCAATAACAACCAAAATCAAATGTCTTCATCACAACCTATCACAACTAACCACACCAAATCTTATGTTGCTGCAACCCTAACTAAACCTCCTCCTCCTCCTCCTACTTTTCCAAATAGGGATCAAGCCATTATCTTTCATGCTATACCCAACGTTCTCTTTGAGTATGTAAAAGCTGTAGGAGATATTGTTACCCCCAAAAATATTACCTTTGCGTCACGAATCTCAAATAACCGTATTTGTATTTACTTATCCTCGAGTAGTATCGTCAATGACCTTCTCAGTACCCATCAGAGCATTTCCATTAACTCCACAACTATCCCCATCCGAAGACTTATTACACCGGCAAAACGTATTCTCATATCCAATGTATCTCCCACCATTCCTCACTCCATAATTGAAAAAGCTCTTAAAGATATTGGACTACAGTTAACTTCCCCTATTTCGTTTGTGAAATGCGGCGCACTAGGTGATGAATACGCTCACATTATGAGTTTCCGTAGAGTTTCTTACGCTACCCCTGACAATGAAAACTTCTCCGTACAAACATCTCTCTTAATTACCCATGATAATACACAATATAGAATATTTATATCATCCGATAAGCTTGAATGTTTCTTATGCAAACAAGCAGGACATACTGCCGACTCCTGCACCAATGCTCCTACTTCCTTAACTCAAGATGACCTACCACCTTCCGCCAGCTCTATGTCACAGTCTACGGTAAATACTCCCCCCGATAGTGCTCCTAGATAACTCACATTACCAAATGCTCCGAAAGAAACTGAGATAATACAATTGCCAACCCCTCTAACTCATGGACAAAAAAGGGCCATATCAACTGATAGCAATGTTGATACCCCTCTCCAACTCACACCGGAAATCACACCTGAATCAACAATAAATCAAATGCTTCCCCCTTCACTTACTAATCCTGATACCTCTTCTAAACATCTAACGAAAAAATCCAAAACAATCTCTGATCATTATAAATTAACACCCAGCACTCAAAAGGCAATACACGCTATTTACGAAAAAAATCCCTCAGATCTCACTCTTACAGAAACCCAGTTCACAGCTTTCTTAGAAAATACACATGGAAATATAGACCCTCTCAAGGAAGCTCTAGTATTCACCTCAAACACCCAAGGGTTACTAAATGACATATCGCTTCTTTATTCCGAAACGAAGGAAAGGTCCCTCAAAAACCGCCTTACAAGAATTAGGAAAAAAATTAAACAACAAATAAATCCTGAAGACTCTGATAATATAAGCGTTTCCTCCGAATATCAAACTGACGAAGAATACAATACGCCACAATCCGAATACCTGCAAAAATCCTCACAGCCACCCTTATCACCTCTAAGTCAAGAGCCACCTTCAAACTAATTCAATGGAACTGCGATGGATTCTTCCTTCGATTAGAAAGAATCCAGCAACTAGTTGTTGATGAACAGCCTGAAATAATATGCCTTCAAGAAACCAACACCAAAATATCCAAGCTCCCCAAATTAAAAAACTTTGAAGGATATCACTTTATCCGCACCGACTGTATTCGTGCCAGTGGCGGCACATCAATCTTTATTTTAAGCGAACTATTCTCGTCACACCTTCCACTCACAACAGATCTTGAAGCTATTGCCATAACCACTTGGTGCCCTAATAAGCTCACTATTTGCAGCATATATATTCCACCTAACTACCCACTTAAAGATACAGAGCTATTAAACCTTATCTACCAACTTCCCTCCCCATATATTCTAGTAGGTGATTTCAATGCCCACAACACCATGTGGGGATCCAACTATACATTTGGTAAAGGTAAAACTATTGAAAGAGTAATTAATTAATTGCACAGGTTCCTGTCTATTGAATACAGGCTCCAGTACACATTTTAACTTTTCATCCGGAACTCTCTCCCCAATAGATCTGAGCTTCAGTGACCCTAAATCAGCTACTCTACTAACTTGGCAAATTGCCGATGACCTTTACGACAGCAATCACTATCCTATCGTCTTATCGTCCAATAAACCAAATACTGAACAAAGTTCAACCAGGACCTACTGGCGCCTAAACAATGCTGACTGGACCAGTTACACAACTGAAACAGATATCACTTTATCCACCCTCTCGTTCTCCGACAATACAGACAATAACTTGTCGTTAATTACAAGCGCCTTACTTTCAGCTGCCAACACGCACATTGGCAAAAATGTTATTTCACACAAACGAAAAACAGTTCCCTGGTGGAATACCTCATGTCAAATTACTGTAGATGAACAAAAGTTGGCACTTAAAAATTACCGAATAAACAAGAGCCAAGAAAATCTCTTAAAACTGAAAAAAGCCAGAGCCAAGACTCGATATACCATAAAACAAAGTAAAAAATCTTCTTGGAGAAACTATGTGTCCTCAATCAACGAAAATACTAATCCCACTGTTCTATGGAAAAAAATTAGACAAATTCAAGGAAACAATAACAGTCTCAAAATAACCAATCTTATCTCTAACAACACTGTAATTAGTGAGAATCAAGAAATTGGTGAAACTTTGAGAAATTCAGAAGCAAAATCAACCCCAACCTACATGAACCATTGATTGCCACACCTCCTATATCTTCTACCATAACAACTCAAGACATCACTTATCTAAACTCTCCATTCTCTCACACAGAACTAACTTCGGCCATTCAATCCTCCAAGAACAATGCTTCTGGTCCTGACGATATTCCCTATATCTTTATAAAAAAACTATCTTTGGAAGGCCAACGAAAACTTCTTGAAATGTACAACTTAATCTGGACTTCCAACACTTTCCCCAACCAGTGGCGTACCTCAGTTGTAATTCCCATTAAAAAACCAAATCAAGTGGTTACCCAGTGCATACAGACCAATATCATTAACATGTACCATGTGCAAGATCTTTGAAAAAATGATTAATAAAAGGCTTTTATGGTACTTTGACAAACATAATATAATCTCTAAAGAGCAGTCAGGCTTCCGAAGAAATCGCTCAGTCCATGACAACCAAGTACTTCTTCAAAGTCATATTTCCGATGCATTGAACAAGAAACAAGAATGTATTGCCGCTGTTTTTGACATTGAAGGTGCCTTTGACACCATTAGCAGATACTCTATAATGAACAAACTTACCCTTCATAACATCAATGGCAACATATTTCAGTTTATCCAGAATTTCCTATCATCAAGATCGTACAGAGTCTCAGTTAATGGCATTTTCTCATCACCTTACATTCAATCGGATGGGGTTCCACAGGGCTCGGTGTTAAGCCCTACACTATTCAACTTAGCGATAAATGATTTATGCTGTAATCTCCCTTCACCCATTAGACACGTGCTATATGCAGATGACCTAGTAATATACTGCCACGGACGTTCTGTCTCTACCACATCGAAACTAATTCAATCTGCTGTCGATACCCTTGGCAACAGAACTAACCACCTAGGTGTATCTTTATCCTACACAAAATCCAAAATCATCAAATTTAGCCGACGTCGTCCCTCCCCATCTCCTCATATTATGATTAACAACATATGTATCCCTCTAATTGGCCACTGCAAAATACTCGGTATTACATATGACTCACGACTTACATGGAAACAACATCTACTTGAATTAAAAGGTGAGTGCAATAAGAGGCTCAACATAATTAAAACCCTCTCACATTGTTATTGGGGTGCCGACGAAAATTCCCTCCTTAAAATATATATCACTTATACGCTCCAAACTAGATTATGGTTGCTTCATATATATGTCAGCTTCCAAAACATACCTTGACCTCTTAAACCCAATACATAATACAGCTCTACGTCTCTGCCTAGGAGCCTTTCGATCCAGCCCTGTTGAAAACCTCTATTGTGAAGCCAATGAACCTCCCCTTTGGTTAAGACGACAACAGCTACTACTCACTTACGCAGCCTCCGTATCCTCGAACCCCCGTAATCCTGTATACCCCCTTTTTACATCACCGACATCCATATCACACTACGTACATCCATTATTATCTATTAAACCCATTCCATTAGCGCTTGCACAGCTGCATAATGACATTAACTTACTGCAAACAACTCCTCTCCCACTTCCCCAGACTCCTCCTTGGGTCATTACCATTCCTCAGCTCAACACATCACTTACACGATACGACAAACATATCTCCAAGAGAACTCATAATGAAAGCTTTTAATAACATCATACTAACAAATAAATTCGATCTACTTCTATATACTGATGCCTCAAAAAATGAAACAGGAGTGGGCTGCTCTGTTACAACGTCCCATTCTCATATTAATTCCTCCCTTATCCCTCTTTTATGCAGCGTTCATACTGGCGAATTATTTAGCATACTTCAAGCCCTCAAATATATCACTTCAACGAATAAGCATGTAGCTATATGCACAGACTATCCAAAATATATTCACCCAACACCCAATTGCCCAAAATATCCAAGATACTTACCACCAGCTTAACACTTCCCAAAATATATCAGTTACTATAATTTGGCTACCATCACACATTGGTATAGCAGGCAATGAACTCGCAGATCATTACGCTAAAATTGCCTCAACATCCACTGAAATTACTGGCAATATCCAAATATGTAACGACTTGAAGGCACACATCAAAAAACGAATGAAAATTATATGGCAACAGCACTGGAACACAAACCGTTCATTTTTACACGAAATACAACCGTCAATCAATATCCATCTTCCTGCTCCTACAGTACTTTCAAGGCGAGATCTAGTCATAATAGAAGACTACGCATCGGACATTCTAAGTTAACGCATGGATACCTAATGACATCCAGCAACCGAACCTATTGTCAAGTCTGTAAAACGCATTGACAATAAAACACTTTTTGACTGAATGTCACCAATTCTCAGCCAGGAGACAACATTATCACCTCTCATCAAGCCTACGATATATGGTAAATAATCCTGAGCAAATTATCAACCTACTACAATTTCTCAAAGATGTGCAGCTTTACATCAAAATTTAATCAAACCTTCATATATATATATGTATATAATCTTATTGTTCTTTATATAGCAATGTAATCGTTTTGTGCAAGTGGCCATAGTAGCCGAGCACGTTAATTTTAAATAAAAAAAAAAATGATAAGATTCCATGATTTTATAATTTTTGAATAATAAGCCGATTTTCATATAAAACTAATGCCTCCTTAAATGCTGGAACTGTCTTCCATCACACTCAATGCATTGTTGGAGCACCTCATGAGTGGACATTACAGCAGCTTTAATTTCTGCTCTTGACAGGCTACGAACGGCCTCTTGTATTCGTATTTTAATTTCTTCTCTCGTTGTTGGTGGAATTTGGTAGAAAATATCTTTTAACCGACCCCATACATAGAAGTCCAAACATGTTAAGTCTGGGGATCGTGGTGACCTAGGAAATTTACGAAGAATCTTTAAAAAGAAAAATTCAACTAATTAAAAAAAGCTAATATCAAGAAATTGAATGCATTAAAAACTTCCAAATTACAGACAATTAAAGTACAGGATAATTGGTTAAAAAATTCAACATCGATTGACATTCTTATGGATATAAAATTTTTTTTGTCTCTTGGTCACAAATTTGCGATTGAACCTAATATCAGTGATATTTCTGTGCACAGGCTGTTGGCCAATATTGAATTTTTGATTAATGGTTTCAATAGTGAAAAACAAAATTTATTCAGAACAAAAGTAACCAATATACTGACAAATTCCATTCGTAAAGGAAAAACACAGAACACTTTTTTCAGATATCTAATGGAAAGAAGTAAAATTTTTAAGAAATAACACTGACTTAATTGTGACTAGAGATGATAAGGTAATGTTACCGTTTTAATGTGTAAAAATGATTATTTAAGATTATCTTCAAACCTTCTAAGTGATGACAAATACTAAAAAGAAATCGAAATAAATCCCATATCCACTATAACACAAAAAGTATGCTTTAACTTCAAAGGATAAAAACAAATTCACTTCACATTAATTAGGGAAATTGAGATCAACTGCAGCCCTTACAGCGATATATTAGGGTTTACCTAAGATTCACAAAACTACTGTAAGTTTAAGACCAATTATATCATCCATTGATCACCTATTGGAGGTGTTTCGCAATTCGTGACTGATACTTTGATAATGGCGTATCAATATTTTATCCAGGATTCTTTTTGTTTTACTGAATTCATACAGGAAAAACAATTACCACCTGCCTATATTTTTATTAGCTTAGATGTTGTGTCACTTTTCACCAATATTCCCATTGATTTAGTTAAAAGTAGTATCAGAAAACATTGGCCATCTATTCAAAATAACTGTAAACTAACACTTGACAATTTTTTTGAATTTGTTGATTTAATAGATAAAGATACTTTTAATGATAAATTATGTAAACAAATTTTTGGTACATCAATCGGCAGTTCTGTATCACCCATTTACGCACAATATGTGATGGATGATTTGCTTGACGAATGTATTCCACAGTTGCCTTTTCAAGTCCCTTTTATGAAAAAATATGTTGATGATTTAATTTGTGCAGTTCCCAGTCATGGCGTAAACACCATCCTACAAATTTTTAATAAGTATAATCCACATAAATATACAATTTACTGTTGGGGTTGAAAATAATTGTGTTCCTTTTTTGGACACAAAACTAATAAGAACCGAAAACAATAAGGTTATTTTAGATTGGTACAGAAAGCCTACAACTCATATCATTAAGAAAAAATCAAACTCAATTTAGTGTTGGCCATGAAGAATAGAATAACACGAATTTTTCATCCTTCCTTATTAAACAAAAATTTGAACATTTTGTATAAAATATTTCTAAGCAATAGTTATCCAAAATACCTCTTAAACAAACAGTTATTTAATATAATTGTTGAGCCTATCATTAATTAGGTGCATAATGGGAGGATGCAACAACCCCCAGAGGATGATAAAATAAGTTATAAATATGGTTCGATTCCATTCATAAAAAAACTTTCAGATAAAATTTACAAAGTGTTTAGGAAAGAAAATATAAAAATAGCGAATAGGAATGTCGTTAAAGTTGGTGACATTTTCTCGAGAGTGAAACAAAAGGAAAACAAAGATTTGCAAACTAATGTAGTTTATAATATGGCTTGCTTTAATTGCGAATCTAGTTATACGGGGCAAACTTCACGTACTCTAAAGCATCGCATAACTCAGCATCGCAGTGATTGCAACAGACAAAAAAGATCATGTGCTTGAACTGAACATGTCATTGATACGGGTCATAAGATGAACTATGGGGGAGCTAAAATACTTGACGTTGAAATGAATAAGACCAAACGTGAGTTCATTGAAATGATTCATATTAAACTGAGCCAACCATCTATTAACAAAAAAACTGAAATTTCCACTGTCAGTCATATTTACACTTATTTACTCACTCTTCATGAAAAACAATTTGATGTCGCGAACCTGACATCATCTAATTCTGATGAGGGTTGCATTAGCAGTTTTTAGCTCGAAGATTGAAATAATACAACCTTATGTCCTTAACATTTAAATTTTATTTAATTGGTAATAAATTTTGTTTAAACAGAATATACAACATTAACAGCTCCCTAAAAATGTAACCATGTCACATGCATAACACATTTTTTTGTTTGTTTGTTTTTTAATAATGGTTGACAGACAGTTGTTTTAATGAAACCTTCAAAAATTTTCTTTCAAAACATCTAAAACTTAATTAATTATAAAAAGGTAACTAGCAACTACCTATCGTGTTGTATTCACTTGTTTGCATTTTCGAGAGTTGAGTTTCAATTCAACAAATATATACTTCAAATTAACTAAACTGTCAATTCACTTTGACAACTCATAGTTCCTGATGTGATAGGTTAGTGACTTATAGTTGACTAAGTGAATTTCCTAATTTTTAATTTTCTCCAGTAGGACTTTTGCAATTGATAACTGCTAAAAGGGGCTGGATAAAATTAGTACATAAGTAGGGAATGTTATGGAGATATCTAAATCTAATAATAACACATGAAATAGATATGTTTTTTCTTTTTTTCCAATATTTGAATTTAAATATAACAAAAATTAATTTTTATTTTTAAAAATGGTGCCTTGATTTCAGTTGGTACTGGTTGTGTTGGTAGTAATGTATTTCTCTTAAAAAAATTATTTTATATTTTCGAGCTGATGACTTTTTCATTTCAATTTGTGAAAAACTTGGTCAGTTACTGGTTTTGTGTAGTTAGAAATGGAACCGACAAGACTGATTTTGTCATTTTTAACAATTTTAGTAATATTAATTTTTTCTAAAATATGTGAAAGTTTTAGTAATAGTTTGTTAAGATGAGTTTCCATCTTTATTAAACGAATGCCCGCTCTCAAAGGAATTAACTCACTTACTGGTAAGTTTTGGTAAAAATATTTTTTATCCAAATTGTAACAAAGTATAGATGTCAAAGATAATGTTTAATACCAATAGAACGCCTTACAAAGTTTTTGAAAAATATTTGTCAAAGCAAAGAAGCAACAACTACTTTTCGGGCTATATGCCCCGACAGACATTGAATTACACTTCTAAGTCAAACGGGGTTGGTAATCTGCAAGATATAACCAACCATTCTGGTTTGTAATTAGAAGGGACAACATAACTGGTAGACCGGTTTCGGCGTATTTGCGCCTCATCAGAACAAGGTAGATGCTATTCATCCAGAAGCCCTGAGAGCATAATTCTGGACGGATGCGGCGCAAATACGCCGAGACCGGTCTACAAGTTGTTCCTTCTAATCACAAACAAGAATGGTTGGTTCTATCTTGCAGATATACCAGCCCCGTTTAATTTAGAAGTGCAATTCAATGTCTGTCGGGGCATATAGCCCGAGAAGTAGTTGTTGCTTCTTAGTAAACGGTCTGTTCTTTGAAAAATATTTTTGAAAAACTTTGTAAGGCGTTATAATAGTATTGAACTATTATCTTTGACATCTGTTGATAACACGCTTTACTAAAATATGACAAGTTTTTTTATAGGTAACTGTAATTAACTAAATAATCACAAAACCGAGATAGTTTTTTGTCAATATCGAATTTTGGTTTGTAGTTAGATGTGGGGATGTCGCTATTATCGCATTCTTACCATTTCCTTTACTGAGTTTAATGTATTGATTGTGTTGCCTCCAGTCCAGGATTATGCTCTCAGGGCTTCTGGACGGATAGAATCTACCTTGTACTTATAAGGCGCAAATTCGCCGAAACCGGTCTACAAGTGATGTCCCTTCTAATTACACACCAGAATGGTTGGTTATATCTTGCAGATTTAACTTAGAAGTGTAATTCAATGTCTGTCGGATAAAATGATGCAATGACGGCTAAAAATGCACGATTTATCTATATAAACCATAGAGATTGCTCCAGTGCTTTTAATGTTATATTAAAAAAAAACTAAAAAAAGTACGTTTATTTCGTTTTCAATGTTTATAACAAACTACTGGAAAACATTTGCGTCTCGAAAATACATCAAAATTATACTACTTAATGTCTTTTATATGATGGCACAATCCGTTATCCACTAGGATTTTTGTCAGAAATATTTACCTCTTGCTTGGCCTATTCGTATTATACGTTCTTAAAATTCGTGTTCTGCTCAATTTTGTATCTCTCGTCATGTTGAGAATATTATGGACATAATCAAAATTTCACAAAGTCTAATAAATCAGAATTAACCGAAAATACAAATGTAAGTAATTGACAAAAATTGTTGTTTTAAAATGTATTTATCGATACTCTCATGAAAGCCGAACCAAGTAATACTTAAGTACACGTGTCCGACTGTTTATCTCAATTTTCACGAACCCCAGACGTTTTCATATTTCTCACCAAGGAAACGAGTTGATTTACGATTACTATCTACTTATGAATTTTGTGCTTTTATAAAAGGTCTCAAGTTGAGTAAAAATCATTCAAGGTATTCTGTTATTATTGTTTGTGTTTCAAAATTGTGGTTCAGATTAGTGTTCCGAGGAATTATTGTTACTGTTAGACATTTTGAATTTGTGGGTGATTAAACTGCAAGTTATTCAGGTGAGCTTTTTCACTGAGTGTTCTTTCTTCATTGTTTCATGTATCTATATTAATGCCGTAATTATTGATTGTTATTTACCTGTTGAATTTATTGAATATAAAATATCTGAGCTTTGATAGTGATTGAATAATAATTCGTTCTCACATAACAAATGTATCTGGAGCGGGCAAATGCGTGTTTAATCCTTTTGTCAATTGCACCACTCAGATTCGACCATGGGTCAAGCTCTAGTAGCTGGAGCGAGCATGTCGCGAGTCAGCCCTTCATGTTCATTGCACCACTCAATACTAGTAGAATGTGTAGCGTAATGCGAGTTTAATCCCTTCACGCTAAAGGGTACACCGAGACAAAAATTTCATCCTCACAGCAAGTTTTTTCGCTATTCCAGCCAAAAAATCTATTTAAATGAGAGATATGTGCTATGGCAGTAAAGATTGCTTTACTAAAATCTCTTTAGTGTAGTAGTAAAGTATTTTTATAAAGTACCTTTACTAAACCAAAAGATGAGTTTTACGAAAGTAGCAGAGTATTATTGTAGAAATGGTAAAATTCTTTACTGATATCAAAAAGTGATTTGGTTCTCCTAGGAATCTAAGCCAGCTGTTTTAGATGATGATTATTTTAGATTACTGAGGTCGGGTTTTGGTCTAGACAAGATTTTATTCTTCTACTGGAAGAATACATCTTCTTTAGATGCTAGTCATTTGTTTGCTATCGCGGCAATATTCATTAGTTCTTAGAAAAATCCTTATTAAACGCAGAAACATTATATTCCCAATGCAGGCAACTTTTATTTCCCGCATTTGATAATGCTTATGATGTTACAGAAGTATGTCTTTCCAGGAATTTTTTTATTTCAAATTATGCTTGAAATTAAATTAAATATATTTATGCAGTGGGATGGTTCAAATATTATATAGGTACCGCGAAATCTCTATGGCAAAAAATATTTGCTGGAAATACATAACACTGTATCAAACCAATTATGCCTATGTATACAAGGAGGGTTAAAATAACACAACAAAATGTGGAAAAAAATCAACTTTATTTTTAATATTGTTATTGCACATATAGCCTTTAAGAAATAAATTTTTTTTCTAATTATAAAAACAATATTTAACAGATTAAACACATATATGAATGATGTAGTTTTGATATTAGTTATAACTAATTCTAAACAAGTAGGTATATAAAAAAAAATGGGGTGGACAAACATAGGTGTGTAGAAAAACAGAGAAATATTTCGGTTTTTTGTAACAGGACTGTAATAAATTGATACATTATAAAATCAACTTTATTTTTAATATTGCCCAGCCTCTGAAAAATAAAAGTTTTTTCTGAATATAAAAAAAAACATTTAAAAACCTAAAAAAACTTGACACATATGTATGATCTAGTTTTGATAACTAATTCTTAAGTATCCAATCAATTGGATGGATAAACATGTAGATAAACAGAATAAATAAATATTACACAGGGTGTAAAGCGTAATGGAGCAAAATAAGATTAACATTTTGGTAACATTTCATCTAAAAATATTCAGTGAATGGGCAACTTGATTCACCTTTAAAACTATGCAATTTATAATGTTACAAAATATAAATCGTTTAGGGAGACAAGAATAAAAGTGTCCAGTGAACCAAGGTCTTCAAAAAAAACAAAAATTAAATGGCCAGTTTTTGTTAATTGAAACCCAAATAAGTGTTTATTAAAATCAACAGTAGATAATTCTTCACAAATAAACAATATATTATCATTTCTATCATCTTTTATAAAAATATATTAGTATACATGCATATACTTACAGTCAAAATTGTCGATGAACTCTCCAAGCCCCCCAAGTTGATAAAAGGTTTTTAAATTCCATAGCACATGTGGAAAAACGCGAAAGTGTAACTTCATCCCACCAACAATGACATGAAAATGATTATAATATTGCCGCGGAACTACTGAGTTGCTGCGCGTCGTTTTCGCGCACATCCAATTATAGCACTCCTTTACAAATTGCCGATCCATGATTGGTCAAACGACCACCGTTGTAAATAACGGACATTCAAATTGCAAATAAATATCTACTAGACCAAGGGTTTTTTTTTCTGTTTTAGCAAAGAAAAATGCTATTTTTGGAAATAAAAATGTATATATATATTTTAACAGTGATAGCAAAGAGCTTATTTATAACGGAAAGATATATTTCTACGGTAGTGAAGTAATGTTTACTAAAAGAGAAGATTCCTGGTATAGGAAAGAATGTTTTGTATTTCTAATAAGTATCTTATAGTTTCTGTATAGAGATAATAGAAAAGTTGATTTTACTGACTCAGTTAATCAGTTTTATTACCACAATGAAAATTCTCCTTGTCTTAGCCAGAAAAAGTTTAGGAAAGAACGCTTTGCTGGGAATTTTCTCAGTGTAGTCCTGAAAGGGGTCATGGTGGCGCGTTTAATCCCTCCATGTACCATAAAGTAAAACTTCTAGGTACTAGGCCTCGTTGGTAGATAAATTAGTGATAGAACACAATACGAGTTAAATCCATTTGTGTTCGGTGATTGATCGAATAATTATTTAACTAATCAGTAGAGATAATGAAGGCAGACACTAACACATATTTTCTTTGTTATAGGTAAGCCCGACTATGCGCACATGGTAGTGCCTCGACCAATCCACTAAGACCTTTCCAATTAAGTAAAATTTTTGTTCTTAATTCTTATTTTGTTTTAAATAATATTATTATATCATTTGGTTCTTATATCTAATTCTCTATTTCATTAATTGCCCCCACTTTCTTCCACATGGACGCACGCGCAGTACCGAAGTCATACTCTTCGACGTCACAACCAATAGTAATGGGATTACCAGAGCTTCAAATAATTTGGATTTTTCGGCATGTTGAATGCGTTATAGTGGTTGTCTGTGACAACAAAAAATAGTTTTTTTCATGCCAGTCGTTTTCATGCAATATATTCTTTTGATTTATAGCACATTTTTGCTAATTTAAATTTTAGTAAAGTTCCCTATTATAATTGAAAGTCTATATTTTTCCAATTTTTTTAGTACTCTGTTTTTCTTATCTTATCTTATGTTTTCATATCTATTTCCGATATTTCAACATAATTCCTGTGTAAATAAAAATAATTGCTGTTTATGTAGAAAGTCATCGATGCATTATTTAGTTTCGTTTTTAAAAATTGGGGCCGTCTTATTCAAGCCGTAAACTTTTTTTATTTGATAAGTATATGTACCTTCTATTCCATTTATGAACTATTGTTTTGGGCCTATAATATATTATTTAATTTCTATTTTCCCGAAACATTTGACCTACTTCCTCTGAATTATCTATTATCTCTTGTGTATGGGACTTTTTTACGAAAAAAGGTTTTCTTCCATTGAAACAAATTTTGATAACGTAAATTGTTGATAATTCGATTTCTGCTAGGTTGTTTTTTCTCGATCCCACCTAAGAAAGTTTCCGATAACACTCCAGTAGAATCGCTTATTGTTTTTCTTTTGCTCGTCCTCTCTAATAACACCCATTCCAGCACCTTTGTCCCTTGCACCAGTTTCTACAATATCTTAGCTTTGTTATATAGTTCAACGCTTTCTTGCGGTTGGCCAAATAGTAATTGTCTTTTACAATCAAGTGTCTTGCATGATAACAGTTTATGTTCCACTGTCTCCGTTTTCCTACTGCATAATCTGCTTGTATAGACGTCGTTGTATAGTTTTAATTTGTACAGGAGTTCTTTCACGAGTGTGTGATGACCAGTCGTTATAATTCTCAGCGGATTCCTGCACAGTATGAACAGTTCTGCTGTACGTTTAGGGCATGACTGTCTCACATGATATGGATCTGCTGCCCTCACTAGTTCTCCTATTATTTTCTTTCACGCATTGCAAGGTCTGCATGAAATACAGAGTTGTGCGTAGCTATAGCTGTCACTTGTTTTTTTTAGTATACTATCACCTCAGTGCGATTTGCAGTTTTAAATACATCGGTGTACCATATCTGTTCATGTCTGATGGTACTGAGTTCTTTGTCAGTCAATTCCTTCCTGTCTATAATCGACACCTCAAATGGACTATTAAACGGATAACGTATGGTTTTATAGTCTGTTCTTATGCGTAGCACGTCCTTTGACAGAACGATATTCATGTGTCCTGTTGTTCATCAGCTTTTCTGGTTTATGGATACCTAGTCGTTCCTCTCCCTGTATTAGAAGGTGTAAAGGAGGTACTTCCAGTGCTGCCGTAGGAGTATTTTTTATGGCCCCCGTGATGCTCAGACATGCAAGTCTTTGTACCTTACTTAGTCTCATCATGGCAATTCCTTGCTCAGTCTTTGGAGACCACACCGAAAAAGCGTGTCATGGGGAGGCTTTACCTCTTTGTTGTATAGCTAATACAGCATGTTGGGTTTTAGAACCTCTTTTATCAAAAGGAGCGTCTGGCCACTACTAGTGTGCTCTCCGTTTTCTTATTACTTTTTCCAAAAGTTGGTTTCAGGTAAATTTTCGAAACAGTTGATACCCCAAGATACTTAATCTCCCTTAATTTCTACAGCTTCTTCTCGTAGTCTCAGAAATCCTAGTTCCTTCTTTTTTTTCGTACAAGTAAATGCCATTACTGCCGTTTCATTAGGACTAATATTCAGTTCCTCTAACCGTATCTATGTTGTTGCCTCTTGGATTCTATCCTTAACTGTATTATTGTATTTCCTCTGTGTCATAATGACTTGAATTAATTTATCAACAATCGTTCAAAAACTGTCCATTTCAAAACCTCCTATTTTAAAAATAGGACCCTTAAAACGTTTTGCTAAGGTATAAGTGAACTTCATTGTGAATATCTGTCACATTTTCACTCGCTTTCCTAGAAGAAGCCCTTCAAACATGTATAGCATATGATAATCATAAAAGTCAGCAAAAATACACGAATTTCCTAGAGTACAACAAAACAGAGGACCGCCTTCGGCTAGACAAAATTCTAATGGTCCTACTCAAAATCGTGTTAACAGTAGATATGAAAACTTTTCATCACAGCTGCATAAACCCCAGGAACGTAATTTTAATCCGAACAAAACTATTCCGTGAAATTATCAATCAACTCTTTGCCCTCGTAATATAAAACAACAAAACTACAATTTTCCAAGGAATGATTTCCAAAACAATACCCAAATTTTGGTAACTATAATATACTATAATTGTGTCTATCTATAACATTCTTCTACGCCCATGCAGTGGCTTACGTCACTCGGATAAAATGTTAAGATAACGCTCTGGAACGATAGAGAGGCTCCATTTTCGAGTAAAAGTGTTGGTAAAAGGAATACGTTTCAAAAGCGCAGATCGAAAAATTCAGATAGAAAATATCGAGGTAGAAATGCGGAAACTGTTGACAAAGTAACTCTCGGAATGGAAAATTCACGTAACAAAGACCACATACAGTGCCGAAAAATAAGTTTCTTTCGTAGTACTGAAGTCTGTTGATGAGATAAGGAATATTATTATTCCAATATCTTCGAGTTCACTGTTATGTGCAAGCTGGAATTATTAATAAGAATACTGTACTTATCTAATAATAATCTGGTCATTTTTGAATTTAATCAACCAAGTTGTAGGGTCATCTCCGGGATTTTTTATAACTACAGACATAACTTACTCTTTCGAAATTAGTTAGACATTTTTATTCGTTTTACTTTAGTGAAGATATTCCAGCGCAGATCGAAAAATTTTGATAGAAAATATCAAGGTGGAAATGCGGAATTTGTTGACAAAGTAACTCTCTAAATGAAAAATTCACGTAACAAAGTGCCGAAAAATAAGTTTCTTTTGTAGAATTGAAGGCTGTTGATGAGATGAGGGATATTATTATTCCAATGTCTTCGAGTGACTGTTAAGTGCAAGCTAGAATTATTAATAAGAATACTGTACTTATCTAATAATAATCTGGTCATTTTTGAATTTAATCAATCAAATCATAGGGTCATCTCCGGGGTTTTTATAACTACAGACAAAACTTTCTCTTTCGAAATTAGCTAGACATTTTTATTAGTTTCACTTTAGTGAAGATATTCCAGCGCAGATCGAAAAATTTTGATAAAAAATACCAGGGTGGAAATGCGGAAACTGTTGACAAAGTAACTCTCTAAATGAAAAATCACGTAACAAAGAGAGCACATACAGTGCTGAAAAAGAAGTTTCTTTTGTAGTACTGAAGTCTGTTGATGAGATAAGGAATATTATTATTCCAATGTCTTCGAGTTGACTGTTATGTGCATTCTAGAATAATTAATAAGAATACTGTACTTATATAATTATAATCTAATCATTTCCGTAATTTTTATAACTACAGACATATCATTATCTTAATGATAGAACGTCCAGGCATCCTACCGGCAGGACAGAGCGTCCTGCCGGTAGGACGTGTAAAATTTCTTACACGATTTCGAATATAACGGGTACTGCTAGAAGGACAGAAATAAGTTCAAATGAATCAGCGCGAAAAGTTGCCTATCTATTGTGAAAATTTCATCAAAATCGCTTCAGTAACAAAGAAGTTATTAGCGAGTGAAGGTTAAAACTTGTTGTCTCCTGAATGCATAGACGTGCGTGAAGAAGAGCTTTAAAATAGGCGACCGCGTGGCTACAAAAGCCACATTATTTGATTCCGATGCAGAAAATACTTGGAGTAAATCGATTTTAGGTAGCAATTATAAAAATGCAAATTGTTATGGAGTAATTCAAAAATTATTAGGAAACACCGCCTGCGTTTTATGGGATGTTGATAAAAGAAAAATGAACATTGAATTAGGATTTATTGAAGGTAATACCTACTATACTGATAAATCTAAAAATTTGTTCCGACTATACTTGACACTTTTTGCAGCATGTAGTACTCGTTGTCGTATAAATATCCAGCCCGATTCTATGGCTGCAGAAAGTATACAGCAGCCCTCTACTTCTAGAAATACCGAGGAAACCTTTATAAGTGAGTCATCAAATACTTCTTCTGAAACCGAAGGTGATTATGAAGATGTATATAATACACAACGTAATGTTTTATCAAGAGATGAAAATACTAGTAGTATTATTGCACATGAAACCATATGGGAGCTCGGGGAAGTAAGAATTGATCATTATAAAGATATAAAATTCAAGTCAAAACTAAATGTAGGTGATGTTGCTGCAATGAATGAATTATATTTTTGGCTAACGATGTTCCCTGGGGAAAATATTGACTTTTTCCTAGAAGCGACCAATTCTGACCTCATGCGAGAAGATACAAAGACCTTCTCTAAAACAGAATTTTTCAAAGTTATCGGACTTATATATGCCATGAGCACATTTGTATTACCAAATAGACGTGATAACTGGTCTACCAAAGGAGACAATAGCTTATTCCCTCCACCAGCTTTTGGAGTCCGTTTCAGTATGGGTTACCATAGATTTGAGCGTATACTACAAGCCTTTTGTTTCGTCACTGAAGACACTGCGGATACTGATAAATGGAAATGCATAAGACCTTTTGTCAATATGTTACAAACCAAATGGAATGACATTTTTTCTCCTGGTTATAAAGTCTGTATTGATGAATCCATGTTCTCTTGGTATGGAAGAGGTAATCACAATCCAGAGGGCTTACCAGCTGTTATCAAAATCAAAAATAAGTTATCAATGTCGTACGAATAAATTAACTTTTTTAATCTATTCATTGATTTTTAATTAATATTTTAAACTGTTGACAAAATTATTCCTGACGCCTATGAAAAATGTCGCGGTACTGCTGGAAGCTTATTGCGTCCTACTGGAAGGACATTTAAATTAAAAAAGAGCATCCTTCCGGCTGGACCAATTGGATTATCCAGCTGTCCTTCCGGAAGAGGCTTCCGGCAGGAGAGAGTGCTGGACGTTTTATCATTAATCTATAGTGAAGATATTCCAAGGACAGGGCAAGTGAAGCTATGTTCAGAGCATACATTAATTTCCCAATAGTACCGACCAGCCTAAACGATGCGGCATTTTGGAGGCGTGGCCAAATTCAAAATGTAAATCGACCTCTTCAGCAGCGTTCTTTACTTTCCTGGAGACCATAATATAAGTATATTTGATTACTCTCTATTTAAAATAATAATAACAGTGTTTGTTATAGTGTGTTATTGATGTTAATAATAAACAAATAAACTGCGATATTCACTGCCACTTAGGGTGTTCCGATTCCACATTTCCCCACTCCTGCTAAAAACCAGCTACCTCATCTAAACGTTATCTATGATCTGAACCATAAAACGAAAGTTTTTTCCCAGGAAAGGAAGCATAAATCTTCCCATCCCTGGGATAAGCATTTTTTCCCAACTTCCCGTAGAAGTTTGTAACGTTGCTTCGTTAACTTGTCAATAATAGGGATCCAGGAAAACAGGAAACTGTAGGAAACATTTAAAACATGTGTGCTGATTACACGCGGTAAAAGGAAAACATTCATACAAGCACACATACAGTAGAAACGGTGAAGCTTTTCCATCACGTGACTGTTACGTCAGCAATATTATTCATATGAATCAAATCAAAAATTCTGTCAACTCAATAGGAATAATCGTTATGACTAATATTCCAAAGGTCGACCTTTTACGAATTGGTAATTAAACCAGAAATTTAACTTTTTTAATTGTAAGTATTTATTTTATTTATATGGTTAACATCGACATATTTATTAAAACTATCGATATACTGGATGAATAACTTACAAAACCCAAAATTAATATTTGTCTTGAAAATACACTATCACGAAGAAAGCATCCTCTTTGGCTAGCAATATTTGTTCATTCTATTAATGCTTTTCTATTGTCTTCCTTTTTTATATTTAAACCCCAAATGTTTCAAAACACCAATAAAGAGGTATTTCCAACAGAAAGAATTTCCTTATTTTTTAGTTCGTCATTTATGGTTTTCACAGTAACATGTTTCTCTAAAAAAATAAAAAGTTTTAAATTATCATTATCTCAAACAAGACAAAAGATTTTTTTATTTACTTCATACTAAAGTTGAACACAAATTTTTGATATTCAGATTTTTCTATTATCTGTACCAAATAATGTATAAAGTAACCCCGTATATGTGACATCAAATAATTCAAATTAGAAAACTAAATTGTGAAAAACACTATCCACACTGAGACCGAACAAATTGGTAAACATTTACGGACAGTATACAACTTAGAAATCAGCACATGTAGAAGCTATAATTTATCATATTCAAATTAAAAATATGCACAACTTTCTGTATTCTAAAACTTTCATTTCCCACAACTTCTATAATCGAACTTACGTTAAATTACCTACTAGTTTTCTAAGATTTTCATATACCACACTATAAGCTGCTGGTGAAAAATCTCACTGTATAGATAATACTACATGCACTATGGTGTTGTTATCTTAATTATTAAGGTACTATGATCTCACTTCTCTTTTATTTGAAGTGTAAGCTGACTTTAATCTAAGGGCTAAGGACATTAGAAGGTGTTGTATTATTGTTTCACATGTTTGTTTACTTACTTTGTTCATACATGTTATTATATAAGGTATTCCGTACTGCCATTTTGGTTCCCTCGGGTAAATCCTCTGTTTTTAGTTTTAATCGTGGTGTTTGACTGAGTGACGTTGGGAAAGTTGGAATATGTTCCTTACTTTTTTTAAGGGAACCGTTTTCACAGATATTTTCAATGCAGTTGCCACTCTCTGAAATATAATATTAAATAGAAATGTCCTTAAATAGATGTTAACTATAGTATAATACCTCCTGAACAGATGAAATAGGTTGAAAGGGTCGGCCGTTGTTTTTTTTCATCTCAAAATATTCAATCAAATTTATAACAAACTCCTGTGCTCGTGAATTGAGCCATTTTCCAGGCATTTTCTGAAAATAACTATTGGTTAATATAGCGTTACAAGTACAATCAGACACTTGATTCATGCAAATTTGAAAATTCTACTGAGATTTTCAAATTTTAGAGAATTATAAACACTATTTACCAGCAATAAGTAGTAAAATAAGCATTGTAATACTCCCGTCTCACGGTATTTCAGGTGTTATGAAATGTCAAAAGTTTACAAGTTGTTAATGTAATAAATTAGTACTTACCAATGTTAAATGGAATAAAAAGTCAAATTAGTTCTCACAAGAATTGATTTTAACAATAAATACACTTTTTATCCAAAAATTCGCTAAAAATAAGACAGTAAACTAAGCATGCATAACCTCAAATACGGTAGTGTCAAATTCAACTTTTTGAACGATCAGTTATTCACGTTACGTCAATTATATCGTTGTCTCTTTTTACGATTACTACGGCAAATTTAAAGAAACTATTACGTATGTCTTGTATTTGGTCTTGTGAAGAACACAATCGATCGTAGTGTTACGCAAGCTACTGCATTAATACGCTCACTTAGTGCCCCCAGTGAAATCCCCGTATGAGACGACTATGGCTCCTCCGCCCAATTTTCGAGAAACATCCAGAATACCCACCGCACCCAGTGCATCCGCCAGAACGTCGAGCGAATTCTAGAAATACGACGCGCGAGTATAAATAGGCCACGAGCGTCGCTGCCAGGCAATTAGTCAATCAGTCAGTGTTGATACCGAAGGAAAGTAATCGCACCTCGATAAAGTGTTTATTAAGTGACTCTCATATAAATTATAATTAGTTTGTTTAGTGTATGACATAAATTATTAAATAAGGACTGAATTACATATAAATCTGTAAATATAAATTAATTGTAAATATAAATTAGAATAAACGTTAGAGTAGGTTGTTATGTTTGATTTATATTGATAGAAGAAGATATTATATAGAAAATATATGTTGCATAAATCGTAGATTGGATCACGTGATGGAAAAGCTTCACCGTTTCTACTGTATGTACAACGATTAATAGAGTTAACAGTGAGGAGGCTACGAAGCACCACACAAAGATGAGACGAAGATAATAAGAAAAACTGCGTATATGTGTTATATGCCATTCCATAGATGTATATTTTTGTCTCTTTTTAGTGTCGCTTTTTCGTTGTTCGAGGTTAATTTCCCAACGGTGATTAAGAAGTTTTCATTTAAAAAAAGTATTAATCATCATGTTTTACTGTTACGAATTTTAGAAATTCAACATTCACTATACTAGAGTATAAACCGAACTTTGCTACAATTTAACTATGTTTCTAAATTAACCTATAAAGCATGTTATCTATCTAATTTCAACATTGTAATAACCAAAGTGTTATTAGTGGACAACAATAACGCTTCATGCATATTAAAATTAAATGAAAATATAAAATTCGCTGGAAAATGATTTTATCCATAAACGTTAGGCTATGGATTGTGTAATTGAATATTTTATTAAAAATACGAAATAATATCGTGTTTTCGCACAGCTGAATAACAAAATATTTAATAAACATTTTTTTTTGAATGAACCATATGAATCTTTATAAACTATCTATTTTTTATAACGCTTTTATTAGTTTCAACTGAATGGAATCTTAAAACGTAACTATCATTGTATTCAAAACGTCAGATTGAATTTGAACTTTGCACACGCATCTAGAACCGATAACAATACAATAATTGAAAAAGTTTATTCCAGTATCTTGACCAGGATCATAAGGATTAACGATCAATTTATTTCATTCATGTATATTTACAGGGATATTGATTATAAATTACCCAATGTATATTCTTGTGATTATCGTAGATAGAGGTATACATTAAAATAAAACTTGTAGGATTGACGGTGAGTGGTCTTGATGTATCACGAAGAACACAGTAGCGTACTATAGCTAAGGGGTACAAAAAATATTAATTTTTTTTTCATTTTATCTTCCTAAAACCCATACTTTTCGGGATTCAAAAATATACTCCGGCTTAAACCGTTGATGTGTTATTAAACATTTAAAATGGGGGTTTTTCTACTCACCTGCCTTTTGGAAAATTAGTATCGTCAGATTCAGCAGCGAAATATTTTTGTACTCATTGTAAGTATTTTATTTTCAGTGCGCTCTTATTTTTCTGACATTGTTTATAGCCTACTTAATGATACGAGGGTTATTCGGAAACTAAAGTCCGAATCATTGTAGCTAGTCGAATGTCGCACATTGAAACGCGCATGCGTACCAACTCCCGGCATGCCTTGCTCGTCAAACGACGCCATTTGCATTGGTGCAGTGTGCTAAGTGCAGTGCTACTTCAAAATGTTTGAAACAATCGATCAGCCCGCCGAATGTGAAATACGGTCAGTGATTCGATTTTTGACAGCAAAGAACGTTTCAGCAGCGGAAATTCATAAGCAGATAAGCGACGTGTATGGCCCAATCCGATGAATAGCAGCAAAGTGCGTAAGTGGGTAAGAGCTTTCAAGGACGGACAGGAAAGTGTTCATGATGAACCGCGTCCAGGTCGACCATCAGTGATCACAGATGATTTGGTCAATGCCGTGGATGAAAAGATTCGTGTAGATCCCCGATTCACAATTTCAACTTCAGCATTGGAATTTCCGAATGTGCGTAGAACAACTTTGCGCAAAATCAGTTCAGAAAAGTTGAAATTTCGCAAATTGTGCGCACTCTGGGTTCCCAGGCTGCTTACTGAGGAACACAAACTACAAAGAATGGCTTGTGCTCTTGATTTTTTGGATCGATAATATAAAGAATATGATACATTTTTAGAGAAGATTGTCACAGGAGATGAGACGTGGGTTTCTCACAGAACCCCAGAGTCTAAACATAACTCAATGGAATAGCGACACACAACATCACCAGGTAAGAGTCAAGACCAAGCAGACAATCTCAACACGCAAGGTCATGGCAACCGTGTTTTGGGATAGACATGGGGTTTTCTTAGTTCAGTTTATATCTTAACTAAACTTAGACGTGCGATGCAGAATGAACGACGTGGTCTTCTGACTTCTGGAGTTTTGTTGCTGCATGACAATGCCAGACCCAAAATCTGATCGGATCCTTTGGATGGGAACAGTTTGACCACCCACTGTACAGTCCAGACTTGGCGCCGAGTGATTTTCACTTATTCCTCTACCTAAAATAGTTTCTCGGCGGCAAGAGCTTCGCCACAGATGACAAGATGGAAGAAGCAGTTCAAAACTGGTGTTCCTCACAGGCGGCAGACGTCTACGACTTAGGCATGCAGAAGCTTGTAGAACGTTATGACAAATATTTAAACAAATATGGAAACTATGTAGAAAAATAGAGATACATGTAAGGAATTTAAAAAATAAAGTTTTTTGAAAAAATCTGTAATGTGTTTTGTTTTATAAGTAAACGGACCTTAGTTTCCGAATCACCCTCGTAATGAACAATCACTAGTATCTACTTGAACTATTATTTTCGATGTCTGATTTCCAGATATATGTGTCAAATGGCATATTTGAAATCATGAAAATGTCAGTGCACTGGAACTAAAATACAATGTATGCAATAATATTTCATGGCTGAATTCGATGGTAGTAATTTTCCATAATGTTCAATACTCAACAACAGATTGAGTAGGAGGTATCATGTGGTGTATTGTTTGTAGAATTCCTAAAAGTATCTTTTACGAAGATAAAATTGAAAAGCAAAGTTTATTATATTTTGTATCTCTTAGATATGGTACGCCATTGTGTTAATCGTGATAAATCACAATGTATCACTCTCAATATCTCTCAATTTTTATATACAGGGTGTCAATTTTAAAACTTACAATGGGCTGTACCTCGTTAACGAAAAGAAATTTCAAAACAATTGCAAAACCCTTTCTAGTTAGGTTAGAGGTTAGGATAGAGAGGGGGAACTAAAATGACATGAGAGAGAACCCTCTATGCCCCACCAACCCCACCTACAAAAATTTAAATGGCAACCCCCTACTTGTGATACGTCATTAGAAATCCCGTAGAAAATGTTTTACAACGGTCTAAGTCATAATTATACAGGGTGTAACAATGAAGCAGAAAAATTTATTTGACAACAAAATGAAAAAGTGTTAAATGTCGAACTACAAAAATGTTAATTAATTTAGTAAATGTTCAAAATGATTTCCATTGTTTTGTAATCATTTTCAAACTCCATACGAACGTTGGCAAAAAATGTTGCTTTATTAATATCACGATATGCTTGACTAATTCTTCGTCGTAAATCGTCGATTGAGGTTGGTTTATTTTTATAAACAACCGACTTAAGGTGACTCCACAGAAAAAAATCAGTCTGGTGACCTAGGTGGCTACTCAATGGGATCTCTCCTTCCAATCCATCTATTTGGATAATTATTATTATAACCACTCCCTAACTGCTACTGCGTAATGGGGAGGTGCTCCGTCATGCTGGAAGTGCAACAAATTTTCATCTAGAGCTAGATTACAATCGCCGTCCTGTTGGTTCTCCAACTCATGAACAATTAAGGGCTCAATAGTGTTTTCCAGAATATCGAGGTACATTTCACCGTTTAAATTTCCCGGTATAAACAAGGGACCAATCACAGAATCTTCTAATACCCCTACCCAAACATTGAGTTTCTCAGGATACTGAGTGTGGTTTTCTCTAAACAGATGAACAGATGTGGATTTTCATCATTCCAATGTTTTGTTTATTTACAGGTTTTAGGTCTAGGTTCATTCTTTCAGTCATAATTTCACAAAACTGAATTCTTAGGTCTGGATCGTCATCTGACAATTCTTGAAAACATTGCATTTTATAAGGGTCTTACTCATGTGATAGTCCTGTTATTGCAGAGACATGGCGAGTTGATAAAGTAGGATATATTCCAAATTGTCCAAGGACTTCAATTTGAATTGCTTCATCGAGTACTCTTGCGGCATTCCTTCTTCTATTTGCCACTGAACCCGTCTCTCTAAATTTTGCGACACGTGACTTACATGTTTTTCAGGATGTCTTTCATTAAACAGGTTAGCTGTCTGCAAATAACTTTCGTTCTGGGAGCCAAATATTAAAATTATCTCCACACGTTCAGGTATACTGTAAGCCATCGTGATTATTGTAGTTAAATTAACGTACAAAACGTACCAAAATCTTTCGGACCAAACCTACAAATAATGAATCTATCCACGAATGACAATGACATTAAGGTAAGTATCAAATAAACCAATAATTTCAGTACAGAAAGGAAATGCAAAACAGAATAACAAAATGTGTTGTTTAAAAACTGCAAAGCAAACAAGTTTTTTTTGAAATACAATTAATAGAACATTTAACACTTAAATAGGGACCTTACTTGCACTTTCAAAGCTAAGTATCGTTCCACAATTAATTGTTATTTTTATTGTCGAATAAATTTTTCTGCTTTATTGTTACACCCTGTATAATTATGACTTAGACCGTCGGAAAGCATTTTCTACGGGCTTTCTAACGACTTATCACAAGTTGGGGGTTGCCATTTAAATTTTTGCCGGTGGGGTAGGAGGGCCATAGGGGGTTGATGGGGGTGCGTTCTCTTTCAAGTCATTTTAATTCTCCCTCTCTACCCTAGAAACGGTTTTGAAATTTTTTTGAAATCTCTTTTTGTTCACGAGGTACAGCCCATTGTAAGTTTTAAAATTGACACCCTGTAGACCCTGCGATAAGCACAAAAATATCATCAACACAAATATTTGAATTTATAAATACGTCACCTAATATGAAGGAACAAGCCAACATAGCGTTATTAACCTTACTAACACAAAAATTTAAAGACAGGTATGAAAAACAATATACACAATTCAAGCAATGGGCTGAAGACAACAAGATAAATAATTATTGTGAATAGGAGGAAAAATCATACTTATGCATTACACGGGAGTGAAGTGCCTTTTCCTCCCTTGGAAGTTTATTGTTACTACATACTGCGGGAGGAAAAGTGACACTTTCCTCATATTAATAAATATAGCTATTTTGTTCATCACTATAATATAATTTCAAACTCGATATTACCGAAATACACATGCCAATTATTAAATTGTATTTGTTTTGTTTGGATATGCAAGTTGATTAAATGGAACAGTAAACAGGATACATGAATAACATTCAATCGATTTTTTTTAAACAATAGCTGTACGACATTGGTAGCTAGTATTTGGAACTAGTAATTCTTGTAAATTCAACTTGAACGAACTAACAAAGTTTATTTTGTGAATCGTATGAAAACTGAGAATTCTCGCTGTCAATGTCTGTCATTGGGCATCGACCCAGCACTGTATTGGAACGCCTCTGATGCGATAATTACGGTGACGGTGACATATCACAGCTCTCAGGCATCTTATCAATGAGCACGAGGTATAATGTAGATATGCCGTCTTTCGGATGAGAAGTAAAACCGAGGACCCGAGTCCATGGATTTTGGGCTCGGTATATAAAAAAAAATAATAATAAAATTATCTGCACACTCTAGCTTCAGATCCCGGCTCTTCTACAATATTTTCAATGTTTATTTCACCGATTATACAGAGTGAGTTTTAAGTATTGAACGCCTCAATTATCTCGGAAACGGATTTCATGATTTTTCTAGATTTTGGTGTGCAAGGATCTTGAGTTATGGCCCATATTATGGTGGTATTAACATTGTTGACAGATCTTTCCTTTTTCCGAAATAATAATGACTTTTGTTATTTCAAATGGATCACCCTGTATATTTTTTGCATTTTGAAATCCTTAAGAAATACTCAATATTTTTCTTGTTCCCTATTCCCTATACCTAAATGCCATAATTTCGGAGTTATAGAGCTACATTTACAGTATCTCCGCCGAAGTTAAAATGATACATTTAGATGGTTATAGGGTATATTATGTAACTAATCCTTTAAAATTCAGAGGCCTCTTAAAAATAAGTTTCCAACGGACCTCTACAAATTTTTAGTTGAAGTGCTATTCTGCAAGTATACAATCTAGAGGACTGTTAAAAATTATTTATTTTAAAGGGCTCCTTTAAAATTTTAAGTAGAGAATCTGGCAACAGAGCTTAAGAAGCTATTTGACATTTAATAGCTAGGTTAGAGACAAAATTTAATAAAAAAGATCTTTCTTGCATACTTCTAGTCATTTATGAAATTAATCATTTTAAGTAGTTACAAAAATAGAAAAATATCACGGGCGCCGAGAACGACAAAAAAACAAAAGAAATATTTATTTATTTTATAGAAATATGTTATTTACAGAAGCTTTTTTATTTACATATTATATTATTTTTATATATTTTTGTAAAAGATAACTTTTTTTATTTTAAATAAATGTAGGTGTTTTATAACTAGGTATGTGTTAGTTTAATTAAATATGGGTTTTTAAAAAAGCACTTGCAATTTTATTTTTCATAAATCCAATAAGAACAGAAGTTTTTTTAATCGAAAAAAGGGTAAGGTATATTTTTAATATGGGATTCATATTTTTTTCTAAATTATTAAAATGCTGTTGCACAATCTCATTTCGAACTTGCTCTCCTCTTCTATGCTAGTTTTCATTCTCACCTTTTATAAAAGGCAAATCATGTTTATCATTATCTTCGTCTAAATCCAAAAATTTCCTCTTCTGGAATGTCATCTTTGTAAAATCGAGCTATGTTGTGTAAAACACCACAGGCATAAAATGTTTTTTCTGATTTTATAGGATCATAGTTTAAAACTCGGTGTTTTAATAAACATCTAAATCTAGACTTTAGTATTCCGTTTACTTTCTCAACAGTATTCCTAGCTCTTACCAAATGGTAATTATAATTACTCTCTGGAGTGTATTCTTCTGGATCTTCGAATGGAGTTGAAAGGAAAGGTGGATATCCAGAGTCGCTATAGTTTTCCATAGTAGGTAACCCGTATATTTGAAGCCTGCCAAATTGCCGAATCGTGAGTAGTTCCAGGAAATCTAGCATTCATACTTGAAATATTGTAATCACTATCTACTATGATCTGGCTGTTTATACTGCAATCCTTTTCTGCTGTAGTACGGAAGCGCAGGATATTGTTCTGGTAACGATATAATTGCAATATGTGAGCAATCTATGGTTCCCAAACACCTCGGAAGCATGGGCGTACGCAAAGAGGGGCAAGGGGGGCATTTGCCCCCCCCCCTAAATGTTGAAAATAATTCAATAATTTCCTAATTACTAAACAAAAGATAAAAGAATCAATCAATCAAGTTAAAAATTTAAACTCACACCTACCTACATAATATTATACAATACACTTATTCCTAACTATATTTTAATATTTATGATCAAAAATACAAAAGTATTGCTATATATAAAGACAACTTTATGGGAATCCTTGAAGGCATTCAGAAGACATTCAGAAGATGGCAATTCTGCAACTAGAAAGATGTCATTTCAGCTTTATAGTGCTTCAACAAGACCGGTATTTATTATTTCTCTGTATCTGATAGCAAAGTATTCTGCGCTTTTGGAACCTGTGGCCAATATCCTGCAATCTAAAAGTTAAGATTTATTGCAATGTTCAAATCATATTAAAAGATTATAAGATGTAATTAAACATCATCGCGAATCTGCAGAAGAAGTCATGAACAATATCTCAGCTGAAGCCAACACACATGCGGAAATCCTTGGAATAGAATTACAGGTGCCAAGGATAGTAGGGCGACAGCAAAATCGTAAGAATATTCCAGCTAGCAGCCCGCCAGAATACGGGAGAAGATATTTGTTAATACCTTATTTGGACTCTCTGATAATAATAATAATAATATCTTTGGAGCAACAGTTTTCCGATGGAAACCTACAAGCTTTCGAACTATTGTCACTACAACCGTTCGTTATGAACTTGTCATTGAGTGAATTTAGATACGCATCAAACAATTTTCAGAATTCTATCATTTAAACGGGCTTGACGATGAAGCCAAATTGTGGTACGATTCATGGAAAGACAAAAAAATTAATAAAGAGGAGTTGAAAAGTTTGGCAGTAGCAGAAGTGGTGGAGGAAGGATACTTTTTTTCCATCAACAAAAGCTGCTCTACATATTTTGTTAGCATTGCATTGTACAACAAGTACCGTAGAACACTCTTTTAGTACTCTACGCAAAGTAACACTTGGTTAAGGTCCACAATGACAGGCAATAGCGTTAGTGTACACCGGAAATTAGTTTCCCAAAAAAAAAAGAAACACATAGAAGAAGAGGTTTTGAGCAGATTTCCTAAAGATCCCAGACGTTTCGTTTTGCCTAATACCTAGATTAAGATAAAAAATAATATGTATAAAATAAATTCCACGCATGAAGCAAGATAGCGAGCAGGGTCATAGAGCCCACCTGCAATACAATGAATTGATGATAGACGGAATTGCGTATAATAGGAATGGTCTGGAGACTATCGAACAACAACATCAAGAAGATAATAAACGAACATACAGCGATCGCTCCCCGGAAAATGGAAAGAGCGAGCAACAATTACAGAAACTATCAAGAAACGAAGGAAAAAACTAGAGGAGATCCAAATGAGGGGAAAAATAAGTCGAACAACGCGATGAAACGGACAAAGAATAATACGGTAGGCACAACGGCATGTAAAGAAATTAATAAAAACAAGAAAAAAAATATAAACAAAAAGGAAAAGAAAAAACAGATGAGAATTGGCACTTGGAACGTAAAGACTATGCTGCAGCCAGGGAAAATGGAAGAGATAGCCAGAGAAATGAAAAAATATAAAATATAAATACTAGCACTACAAGAAACAAGATGGGCCGGTGAAGGGAAAATAAATAAGGATCAATATACATTATACTATTCGGGAGAAAAAAAGCAAGGGTAAAGGGGACTGCCTTTATGATCAGCAAACAAGCAGTACGACAGGTTATCCAATTTAATGCGATAGATGGAAGAATCTCACATATCAGAATTGAAAGTAAACAAGCCAACATAAGTATAATAACTGTGTATGCACCTACAGAACATGCCAGCGATGAAATAAAGGAAGATTTCTACGAAAAATTGGAAGAAATTTGTTGCGAGATTCCGCGTAATGACATAATGCTAATTCTGGGAGACTTCATTGCCAAAATAGGCCAAGAAGAGTATATCAAACAAGTCGCAGGGTCAGAGACAATTGATACCAGTACAAACAACAACGGAGAAAGGTTATGCAATCTAGCCATGACAACAAATACATATATCGTAAGCACAATGTACAAGCACAAGAGAGAACACAAGATCACATGGACATTCCCAGGGAGTAGAGATAGAAATCAGATAGACCACGTACTAATATCCAAAAAATGGAGACATACAATACAGGATACCAGAACTTACAGAGGAGCTAACGCAGATTCTGATCATTTCCTAGTAATAACAAAAATGAAGAACAAAATAATTAGATGGAGTAATAACAAACAATACAGAAAGCGATGGAATATACAGAAACTAATGACACCACATATAAAACAGACATACATTGACACAATACAAAGAAGTTTGTTGAACCGTCAGGAATACAACATTGAGCAAAGCTGGATGACTATCAAAAACAGTATTATACGAGCAGCCGAGAAAGTAATTGGACAAAAAAATTCCCGCGTCAACAAGGAATGGTTCGACGAAGAATGTGAACACAGAATCAAAATAAAAAACCGAACAAGACAAGAATGGCTAAAGACAGGAAGCCAGAATGAGTTAGAAAAATACAGAGAAAAAAGAAGAGAGGCGAATAAATGCTGCAAAAAGAAAAAAACAGTCTGGATAGCACAGTTAATGCAGGAGATTGAAACCAATAATAAAGACAATAAAAAATTATACAACTACATTAAATCACAAAACACTACAAAAAAGCATCTGCAAAAATAGACGACACAACGTGGGAAGAGTACTTTAGAACACTCTACAAAGAAGAGGCTATAGAAGAGGTCGAAGTGATAGTGGAAGAGGAAGAAGAAACTGAAGGCATACCGTCATTGGAAGAAACCTCTGAAATTGTAAAAAGTCTAAAAACAAGAAAATCCGCAGGTCCAGATGAAATCCCTAATGAACTGATTCAATGTGGAGGCGATTCCTTGGTAGAGGAAATTCACTTTCTAATAAGTACAATATGACAAGATGGAAAAATGCCGGAAGAATGGGAAGAAGGGCTTCTGGTACCCATATTTAAAAAATGTGACACTTCAATTTGCAGTAATTATAGGGGAATAATGTTGTTAAATACCTCATACAAAATACTCACATCGATCATCCGACAGCGATTAGAAAAATACACTGAGTCAGCAATTGGACAGTATCAGCAAGGGTTTAGAAAGGGTAGATCGACGATTGACGCAGCCCACATTCTCACTCTGACTGCAGAAAAATGCTACGAATATGACATTGACCTTCATATACTATTTATCGACTTCAAACAGGCGTTCGACAGCATAAGCAGACGGCAATTAGTACGCGAAATGAAGAAAATGAAAATACCTTCGAAACTAATTCAACTGTGTTTAATGACCATGGAGAATTCGAGGGCAAGAGTGTTAACACCCAGCAATGTTACAGATAAAATAAATATACAAAAAGGAGTTAGACAAGGTGACGCCCTTTCAACAACTCTAATCAATATTGCTCTGGAAGGCGCAATCAATGGCTTAGGAACCCAGAAGACTATAGCACAAAGCTTGGTACAACTGATAGCCTACGCGGATGATATAGCCCTAATCGCAAGAACTAAAAAAGCCCTAGAAGAAATAACACTAACTGGAAAACAAAGCTCGTAAAAGAGGTCTGCACATCAATCAAGATAAAACCAAATACCTACTAAGCTCCAGAAGTGGAAACTGCAATTTAAACAAAATCACGATAGGAGACAAAACTTATCAAAAAGTAGACAATTTCAAATACCTGGGGATTCATATTAACAACAAAACTGATAGAAGTATTGAAGTAACGCAAAGAATACAAGCAGGAAACAGAGTTTTTTGGAAATACCAACAAATCTTAAAGGATAAACATCTTAGCAAAAAAAACGAAAATAAACCTTTACAAAGCAGCTATTAGACCAGTAGTAACCTATGGGGCAGAAATCATGTGCCTAACCAAAAGGAACGAAGAGCAACTAAGAATTTACGAAAGAAAAATTATTAGGAGAATAATGGGACCAAAAAAGATTACATATGGAGAATACCGACAATTAACGAATTTGGAGCTTAAAAACATACTAACCGGAGAAGATATAATCACATTTATAAAATCACAGCGGTTCAGATGGTACGGGCACATCCAAAGAAGAGACCCAGAAAACGTATTAAACAAAGTTACAAACTGGGCCAGGCTATTTTAAGGGAATCCTTTAAAATTTTAAAGGAAATGTGGTTAGCGAATACCGATTTAATTTTAGCGCCGGTTGAACTTTTAACGGCCTCTATATTTTAGAGGAAGAGGTGAAGAATAGGCCCCTATAACTGCTACAATAACAACTTTGACGTTTCAATAAATTGGTGTTGTTAGTGTTTATTGAAAGACACATTTGATTGTATACCTATCTGAAAAAGAACGAATTGAAATTTTAATGATATTAGGATATGGTGATATGCGTAGAAGTCAACAATAAACGTGTAATATCTTCAATAATTCATATCCTAACCGTAATCCCATAAGAAAATCTACTGTCAGTAAATTAGTCAAAAAGTTTAACGAAACTGGTTCAGTAAAAAATTTATCCAAATCAGGGCGTAGCAAAAACTGTATCAACTGAAACCAAAATCCTTAGATGTTCGTGTCCTGTTAGAAGACGATCCACACTTGAGACTAGACAAATATCCAGGGAACTTGATATATCGAAAACATCCGTATTGAAAATTTTTCGTGAAAGTGAATGCTATCCCTACAAAATAATATTAGTTCAAGAGTTGTCAGATGATGATTTCGATAGACGTGGAAAGTTTACAGACATAATGATGGAAAAATGATACAATCAAAACGATCCAAGTTTTTTTAATAACGTTATGTTTTGAGATGAGGCCACTTTTTTATTAATGGAAACGTAAATCGGCTTAATTGTACATACTGGCCAGGTAGCAATCCTCGTTGGATGCGCGAATCCCACACCCAATATCCACAATAACCGAATATATGGGTTGGAATAATAGGCGACAAAATAATCGGTCCCTTTTTCATTGAGGGAAACTTAAATGGTCCGCCGTATTTAGATTTATTGAAAAATATTATTATACCTGAGTTGGCTCGGTTATTTCCAAGTAAGTATTTTCAATTACATTTTAATGTAGAAATTTCATTATTCGAAACTTTCAGACAATAACAATATCCCAAACGATAATATTTGGCTTTACCTCACTATGCGCGTATGGTGAGGCAATACCTAATCAATGCGTTTCGCAGAAGATGAATTGGAAGGCGTGGTTTTATCGAATGGCCCCCAACATGAATCATTTAGACTATTTCTTGTGGGGTCACTTAAAAAACACCGTGATAAAACAAAACCTGCCAATATTTAGGAATTAAAAGATGTAGGATTACCACAGAGATAAGAAGAATTGAGCAGTCAGGGATGTTGCAAAATGTATTGCAAAATTTTAGAAATAGAATGGCTTGTTGTCTTAAAGTAAACGGACGACATTTTGAACATCTGCTGTAATCGCTTTTACTGTATATTTTCTAAAATTCCTAATTTTTCTACTACTCAAATGCGGACATAACTCTAACATCAAACAAACATTTAAAGATTTGTCTTCAGTTGTTGTAGATTTTTTGCGTCATGATTTGGATAAATCTTTTACTACACTAGTTTCGTTAAACTTTTTACTAATTTATGACAGTAGACCTTGTTATGATATTTCTATTAGGATATAAATTACTGTAATGTTTTTATCTATTTAAATAGTTTTTACGGATGGGATGAAATTATACACACCACTTTGGCTAACTACTATTGATTTATTTATAAAAACACACACTGTATTAAACTTAATTTATCTTACACACTTTACTTAATGTCTACTAATTTATTTACACTCTAGCTCTAATTTATTTTTTACCACTTGAATATTACACTATTCATTATTTAATTCACTGTCCGATTACTTCTGTAAACTTAGTCTGTGATAACTTTGAACTCGCTTTTTACTAACTTTGTTTACTAACTGTCAACTCACTCAAAAACCCGCGTATATATAGTCTTTATCAATTCTCGAAAATTCTCGAACTTTCCACGCCTGTCATATGCGTAAACAAAGCGACCTCTCTAGAATGTTCTCGAAAGCGCCTTGGCCAAAATTTATAGTTGAGTGACAGGGCCGGTTTTAATTTGAAAATTCGTAACATTATTAAATATTATTCACATTTAGCCAGTTTATTCAATCATAGCCATCTAAATGTATTATTTCAACGTCGGTGAAGATAATGTAAATGTAGCTATTGCAACGAATTTATGGCATTTAGCAAAAATATTCAGTATTTCTAGAGGATTTCAATAGGAAAAAAATATATAGGCTGATCCATTGGACATAACAAAATTCGTTATTATTCCGGAAAAAAAGATCTGTCAACAATGTAAATACCTCCATAATACCGGCCATATCACAAGATCCTTGCACACCAAAATCTATAAAAATCGTGAGATCCGTTTCAGAGATAATTGAGGCGTTCCAACTCACTCTGTATAGTAAAATGACCTTCCTTGAAAAGAGTCCAATTTTATAACTTTTTTATCTGTAGAGCTTACATGAATCTTTCATATTATGGCAAAAATCAGGAGCACAGCATGTGATTGCTAGTGTATCCTAAAAATTATATCAGATTATGAATATTCAATGTTGATAGAATGTTTTAGAACTTAGAACAAATATTTTTTTTTCAATTGAGTGCTGTGGTATCAACAAACGAAAGTCTTATAGGTAATTGAAATAAGTTTTGTTTGTTCGCTTTTAGGTTATCTGTGGTAACAACATGGAAAAATGAAAATAAAAATATTTCAAAAAATATTTAATTTGACATTTACTAGATTCTCATACTAAATGGCAACATAGTCCAGTTATGACCTTCAACTACCTTTATACTGAATATAAATAAGTAGACCCATATTCGAGGTGTATATTGGAATGAGTTCCTGGATGAAATGGTTAGAAGTTAAAGCTGGAAAATTTCATAAAAAAAAACAAATAAGAATATTCGAACTTAAATCTAAATACTGAATTAGCTTCTATAACTTATCGAGTGAAATTTTATTCAAATAACCAGCCATAGAGAAATCTCACCGAAACAGCTCGAAGATAATTAAAAAATGTAACGAAGTTCTAAGGAAGGTACAAAGAAAAACAAAGTTTCTCTTCAAATACAAAATAATTTCCAGTAAAAGATTTTTTTTCAAAAAAGTTACTCAAATAATCTCACTTGTTATTTGTATCGGAAATATTTCATGAAATCTTATTAGTTATTATGGTAAAGTCCGGATATTTTCTGGCATCAGGTTGATTTTAAATTCAGATGTCACGAACGTCCAGAGCTAGGAGTAAAAATAAGGAAGCAATTATATTTTCTTTAAAAGGGCGATTTTCCGTTAAAAATCTGTATTTCATCGTTATTAATTTGTGAATGAATATTTCAAATCTGGAAGATACTAATTTTAGCCGAGAATTGTGTTGTTTTCAATTTGAAGCTTCGAATTTCGATGATTACCCAGGAGACCAGAGTGAATGGAATGGGTACAAAATAATCCCCAAAGCCACAATTACTATTCGCTAGACATTTAAAAATTTGGAACCTCTCATACATTTCTTAACAATGTTGAATAATCACATATCTGTATTCTGATATGATGAGGCTGCTACTTTACAGAAGAAAGCTTGCGATTCAATCAGTTTTTCAAAAATTAAACTATCTATAAAAGAGATTACAAACTGAGAGATACTGAAAAATATGTTGCCGAAAAGAACTCGAGTTTGGAGTCTTTAAATGCTATTAAAATTCTCAAGCCGAAGGAAATATTCATTTTTATTCTCTTCTGTTACGACAAGTGAACTGATTTAGGTAGGGCGCACAGCCTTGCAGGCAATAGCGTTCACGGATAACCGGATTACAACTGTGGAGGCGAGTTCAATAAAAATTCTAAACCACAAACCAAGTGAAGCCATAGCAAACACCACCTTTTGGATGGAAAAGACAAAACGTAGTTTTCATTTGGACACGGAGCGTTTGGTTCATTCACGAAAGAGGTCATTGGGGACAATAGTTACGGGAAATGTGGTAAGTAGGATGCTGGAGAGCAGATATCATTCGGAGACAATACCAGATTTTGCGAACAAGGTCATGTGAGTAAAAGCAGCAGAAAACAAAACAGCGAGGCCACTAAACTAGAGAAAATACAAAGAGTAAAGCAAGTCATTGAAGGTGCTGATACTAAGCCAACAATATGACAGTACTAGCAGTTTTTGAAGTGGGAGAGGAAAAGCTTTAACTGTTAGGTGATCAATAGGTGGCGGTTTTGGCGTGGATATTCCTGGACAGGGTCAAGGAATTCAACAACCTTCAATAATAAAGGGTCATAGCCGTATTAAAAGGAAATTGGGATTTCACGTAGGTTGGGACTAGATGTAATGAAGTTGGGTATTTACCTCATCTTCAGTCTATTGCAATCAGAAACATCTATAAAAAACTTGTAGAGTGTAACCTAAACATAGGACGGCGTTTATATTACTGGAATTTTCATTATAAAGTTCATCAATGAATGGGGACACATGTCCCAAAATATAATTGTCTCTTGTGGTGGTATAAAAACCAATCATACTTGGCACAAACTATTATTAGAATGACATTTGACATTTTCAGCCGAACTGGAAGTCAACAGCTGAGTTCCTTCCAAATGTATTGCCACCGTACATAGACAATAAATAGTAGGTTTACTCGCCTTCGGCACTTTAATGTAGCGCTGTTCCCGAAAAACGGTCGTAAAAAACACGTGCATCGTATATATTGGGGTCGCGCGATTTACTACCTTCATAGCTTGTTGATTTCTAGATGGAACGTTTCGTACAAATATATATATTTGTACCAAACGTTCCATCTAGAAATCAACAAGCTATATATATTTGTACCAAACGTTCCATCTAGAAATCAACAAGCTATATATATGTTTATATATATAACAATATACTCTATATATTAGGGATTCCGTCACAATTTGGGCTGGTTAGAAATTAAACTCTTTTTTACTACTTCCAAGCTATCATTAATATTCTCCTGTTCTGTTGAAACTTTCTTTTTGACAAGGCTAATTTCTTCTCTATTGGATATCACATACCTACTGCATGATCTTTATTGGTGGCAAAATAATGGATCTTGTAGTGTGTGCTAAACAATGTAGAAGAATAATGGTAACAAAAGAGATGTTTGGGTTCTATTACTAATATTCCAAATGAATTGATAATGGATATTTCAAAATTAAAATGGAACTCACTAAAAGAACACACCACTCTATCATACAATTAATTCAAAGAAGCAATTTTATTAATTCAAAAAAATAATTATTTTCAATACCAAAATAAATTTTTCCAACAATTAGACGGTTGCACAATGAGCTCTTCTATATCCCCAGCTTTAGCTCAATTGATAATGGAACATCTTGAAGAGAACGTACTAAATAATTTAAATTTTAATGTATTATTTTATAAACGCCATGTTGACGATTGTATAACTGCAATTCCATCAGACAAGATCAGTGCTATTTTAACTGCATTTAATAATTTCCATCCAAAACTCCAATTTACTGTTGAAACTGATGAAAATAATACAATAAATTTTTTAGACTTAACATTAATCAGAACTAATAAGAAAATAAAAACTAAACTATATAAAAAAGAAACATGGTCCGGCCGATATCTAAATTACAATTCTAATCATCCTTATTCTCAAAAAAACAGTGTAATTATTGGATTAACCGATAGAGCTATTAAACTGACTTCTCCAGAATACCGTCCTGAAATCTTTAGACACGTGAAAGACACCTTAAAAAATAACAACTACCCAATAAACAATATAGAAAAAATTTTCAAACAACGCACCTACAAATTCTACAATAACACTCAAAATAACCACACAAAAACTGAATTCAATCAAAACAGATACATAGCAATGCCTTATACAAACGAACTCTCAGAAAAACTAAAATTCATATTGTCTAAACATAACATTAACGTGTGTGATAAAGCTCAAAATACTTTGTCATCATTATTTACTACTTAAAAGTCCAACTAAAACCAATAAAAAATCTAATGTTATATATTCTATACCATGTTTAAACTGTCCAAAAAAATGTATAGGTTTGACAACTCAACATCTAGAAAATCGTCTCAGCTGCCACAAATATACAAAAAATGCTTCTACAGCTCTACATAAACACGAAACAACAGAAAAACATGAATTTAATTTCAAAAAAACAAAAATACTAACACAAGACTCTAATTATCAGAAACTGACAATTCAAGAAATGATACATTTAAAAAAGGAAAAAATTCTGTGAACGATAAACAAGATATCAAAAACTTGAATCAAATTTATCATAATTTAATAAAATAACAAATTAATTATCAATAACCACACTTTTTTTCACCTATTATTCAAATATCGTGAATTTAGTTCTGAAGTAAGTACTTGTATCATAACTTAATTCTAAAATAACAATTTGTATATTTTTTACTTCATTGTGACATATAAAATAAACATTTTGGAAAAGCTTTCAAACGAAAGCGAAACGTCAAAGATCGTTTAATTTTTCAATGTATTCACATTAACCATACCCAAGAAAAAAAAATCAAGCGATTATTATATATATATATATATATATATATATATATATCTATTTTGTTGATATGGAAAGTGGAATCATACAACACATACACCAAACAAGGGTTATTTCAGTATAAAATCTAAATAAAATATAAACAAATCCCCTTACAAATATTTACAGCCCAAACTTTAAACGGGAATCTTTATAACTTTTCTCTAATTTATTGAAATCCTATCACATAGTTTCAGAATTTTCAAAAGCTTTGCAAAAGTTTCTTGGCTCATCATAAATCTAAAAAGAAAGAACCTGAAAATTAAAAATTATTAGTTAGGTTATAAAATCTGACACTGGTAAAAATAGAAGAAGTACACTTATGAACATATCTAACAAAGTGTGAATCTAGATTTGTCAACTCGAACGGAAGAAAAGACATGACAACTGAAATTAAAACAGATGTCAAATAATTTTAAAATTTTTTAACTAAAAGATAAAAACAATAATAAATTATTTGGAGACAATAAAAATAAACTTTCATATCAGAAAAAGATCAAATTATAAAACAATCAAGTCAAATAACAGAAATAAAAAATTATTAAATGAATTTGATTGGTCTGCAAATATAGAAAAACTTAAAAATAAAGAGACATATGGATTCTGAAAATATTAAAAAAAAATTGAGACGTTGCTATTGATTAGAAACGGTTAGTTACAAAAAAATATACAGAATTGAGAGGTATAAGCTTTTTCATGTTTAAAAATTTATTTAAAATTAGACTACGTTGTGTTAAAAGTGAAACCATAAAGTGAATTTGTGTTACTAACCTTTCTTAACAAGTTCCTGTTAAAAACAGAGGTTAAATAATCTCTGTAAATATTAAATTCCTCAAATAAACCATGAGTGAAAATTCCGAGAGGTAAACAAAACTGAAAATCTTCCCAAGCCGAACCCGAAGCCATATCGAAGCCACTTCTACGAGAGACTCCAAGGCCCAGAAAGGTCTAAAACATAGAAAAGAAGTAATTATCCAATCTTCAAAAAGTAATACAAGATAAAAAGGTATTTCATAAACTATAAGTTAAATCATTAAACTTACGTGCGTGTGAATAAATCCAGAACTTAATATTTATTCCTCTTCGTTACGATTACAATATCGTCCATTTTGTATATAAAATCTGTTAAAAACAGATGTTCTATTTTGTCTTTGGTTTTTAGTGTTACATGTAAAAAGAGTTGCATAATTTTCATATATTTATTAGATATAAGAATTTCATTTAGTGTGAACGTTGAGCGAAAGATCATTTAGATAAGTGTTTTGAATTGTTTCTTATGTATTTATTTATCAATTCTATATAAATACGCCGTTCATTAAAAAATAAATTAAATAATATTTCATAAATTTCTAATATAAAGAGTTTTCTTCCTATTAAGTTGGCAAAACTGCTTCACAGTTGGATAGTTCCTATTATTCAAGGGCAAGGACACAGGACCGGCTTGAGGATATATTAAATAATAAAATAAAAAAAGAAACTTAATGAGCATTAGACCCATGAACCCAACCTGAGGTGAAGAGTCATCATAAAAGGTGAGTGATGTATGATATCACTAATATTTAAATTAAAATTCATATTAATTGGCGCCCAAATAAATATATTATAACAAATAAATTAAAATACATATCAACACTATAAATTAAAAATTCATATCAATATACATATATATATATATATATATACACATATGTCCAAAAGTTTGGAATATTGAAATATTTCTTTTTTTTTATTTTTACAGAAAAAAAATTCTGAATAATTAAACATCATTTTGCCACAACTCCCACCAATACTAAATAAATCTCAAAGCCAGATAAACAATATGCAAAAAATGATTTATTCTTTTGGAGTGAAAAATTTACAATGTACCACTTACATTTAAAATTAAATTAGTATAGAAAAATTTTTTTTTATTAAATTAATAATCAGTATTTCCTCCATTGGCCTGTATGCATGACTGTAGGCGATTTAGCATGCTGTCGATTAAATGGTCGAGCGGAATTCTCTCCCATTCTTCACGAGCAGCATCTTTTAGTTCTCGCAGTGTAATAGAAGGATTGTTTCGCTTTTTAATGCGTGTTTTGAGAATGTCCTAGGCATGTTCAATGACGTTCATGTCAGGGGAATTCAAGGGCCACCATATTGTGGATATTCTTTCTCTTTCCAGAAAATTTTGTACTGCTGCTGTTCGATGCGGAGGTGCGTTGTCATGCATAAACACAAATCTATAACCTACTGCCCCTCGGAATAGACGCACGACAGGATTTAAAACCTCCTCTATGTATATAGCACCAGTGAGTCTTCTCTCCAGAACCAGTAGAGGCGTCCGTGTGCCACTCATAATACCACCCCAAACCATAATACTCCCACCTTCAAATGGGACACGCGGTTGGGCTGTTTCTAGTCGGGCTTGTCGTCCTGAGGCCCTCCAAACTAGTGTTCTTCGCGAATCAGAAACCAAACCAATTTTTGATTCATCAGAGAACATCACGTTATTCCAGTTAGGACCATGATGTACCATTTCTCGAGCCCATTGCAACCTTACAATTTTGTGTTGATAGGTTAGTTTGGGAACACGTAAGGGTCTTCTACGATACAAATTTACTGCATTCAGTCTGCGTGTTATTGTTTGCCGTGAAATATTCAGTCCTTCAAGCCTAACAATATCTCTGGAGATACCACTTGTAGATTCCAGAAGATTTCTTCGAGCTATCAATGTTATCTGCCGGTCTTGTGCTGCTGTTGTACATCTATTTCTGCCACTTCTGGGGAGATCCTTCACGTCATTTGTGTCTTGGAATTTTTTTTGAATTTTCGATACATCACTTTGAATAAAGCCCTGTTGTAACGATGCAATTACTTTAGATCTGTCGATGGGATATCATGTTTCTAGGCATTTTTAAACGGCTCGAATGAAATTTAAACAAGAACTGAAATAATGTGTAAATACCAAAATCAGTTTAATGTGACCAAATTGCTACAAAAACAAATCAACTTTTTGATAATTTTCATTTAAAAACGCTCTAGAATAAATATCAACAACAGTTTTTAAACCACCATAGGCGTAGATATATTATTTGTACTTATTCCAAACTTTTGGACATAAATATGTGTATATACAATCGCTTGATTTTTATTTCTTGGGTTTGGTTATTGCATTTTTTAAATAAATTAAAAAGGTTTTTTTGACATTTCGCTTTCTTTTGAAAGCTTTTTCAAAATGTTTATTCTTTAAAATATCATAATGAAGTAAAAAATATATACAATTGTTATTTGGTTATGATTACAAGTATTTACTTCAGAAATAAATTTACGATATTTGAAAAATAGATGAAAAAAGTGTATTTATTGATAATTAAATTATGATAAATTTGACGATATCTTGTTTATCGTTCACAGAATTTTTTTCTTTTTTTATATATTATGTATCATTTCTTTAATTGTAAGTTTATGATAATTAGAGTCTTGTGTTAATATTTTTGTGTTTTTGAAATCAAATTCATGTTTTTCTGTCGTTTCGTATTTATGTAGAGCTGTAGAAGTATTTTTTGTATATTTGTGGCCGTTGAAACGATTTTCTAGATGTTTGTCTAGATTTTTTATTGGTTTTAGTTGGACTTTTAAGTTTAGTAAATAATGATGATAAAGAATTTTGAGCTTTATGACACACGTTAATGTTATGTTTAGACAATATGAATTTTAGTTTTTCCGATAGTTCGTTTGTATAAGGCATTGCTATGTATCTGTTTTGATTTAATTTAGTTGTTGTATGGTTATTTTGAGTGTTATTGTAGAATTTGTAGGTGCGTTGTTTTAAAATTCTTTCTATATTGTTTACCAGGTAGTTGTTATTTTTTAAGGTGTCTTTCACGTGTCTATAGATTTCAGGACGGTATTCTGGAGAAGTCAGTTTAATAGCTCTATCGGTTAATCCAATAATAACACTGTTTTTTTGAGCATTAGGATGATTGGAATTGTAATTAAGATATCGGCCGGACCGTGTTTCTTTTTTATATACTTTAGTTTTTATTTTGTTGTTAAGTCTAAAAAATTTATTGTATTATTTTCTTCAGTTTCAACAGTAAATTGGAGTTTTGGATGGAAATTATTAAATGCAGTTAAAATATCATTAATTTTGTCTGATGGAATTGCAGTTATACAATCGTCAACATAGCGTTTATAAAATAATACATTAAAATTTAAATTCTTTAGTACGTTCTCTTCAAGATGTATTGAGCTAAAGTTGAGGATATAGGTTTGACAACTCAACATCTAGAAAATCGTCTCAACGGCCACAAATATACAAAAAAAATGCTTCTACAGCTCTACATAAACACGAAACGACAGAAAAACATGAATTTGATTTCAAAAACACAAAAATATTAACACAAGACTCTAATTATCAGAAACTTACAATTAAAGAAATGATACATATAAAAAAGACAAAAATACAGTGAACGATAAACAAGATATCAAAAACTTGAGTCAAATTTATCATAATTTAATAAAATAACAAGATTATTATCAATAACTCCACTTTTTTCATCTATTTTTCAAATATCGTAAATTTATTTCTGAAGTTAATACTTGTAATCATAACCAAATAACAACTGTATATATTTTTTACTTCATTATGACATTTTAGAAAATCAACTTTTTGAAAAAGCTTTCAAACGAAAGCGAAACGTCAAAAAAACTAAACTTTTGCGTAGTTGTCAAAATGTGATATACTTAATTTCTTAGAATAATTAGAAATTAAAAAATATACAAAAAATTCAATCTACTCTTATAAATGAACAGATAGATACTTTACATTATCCATTTGTTAGATTGTCTTTTAGATAGCATATACTTACATACATATGTTACGCCGAATTTGTGTAATTGCTGATTTCGTGTATTGGGCACCTATTTTGCCTATTACGTGAAATAAGCAACTATGGCTTCTTCAATGATTTTCCTTCCCCTGCTCGATAAAAACTACAACTATGAAATCTCCTGGCGGTTAAAAGCAATGAACAATGTAATTCAGCTTGTCATGCTGGTTAAAACAGATCATTAATTAATTTATCGAGAAGGGTAAGGAAAATCATTGAAGATAATTGCCTATTACATGAAATAAGCAACTCTGCTGCTTATTTCGCGAATTCGGCAAAAATCTGCCCAATACACGAAATTGGCAATTACACAAATTCAGCGTAACATATGTATACTATAAGTGCTACATATCAAAATGAGGTTTCTCACTTGTTTATTTATATCAATTTCAATAATTTACTACTGACGATGAAAATGTAATTTGTGAAACTGGTCGAATAATTAATGTATTTCTGCAATTTGGATTTAATTGATATAATTAGAATGTATCCACTTATTTATGTCTCAATTTATTGATTAAATATTTCAGTAATGAACAAATACAAATAGATTTTTTAAAAATACGGTGAGAGCGCACGGGATACCGAATAGTAGAAGCTCTAAATAGTATTATACAAATCGTATGCTTCTATGTTAAACATATATAAGTCGTTTTATAGTAGTTTATTGTGAAAAGTAAGGCTTATTTTATTTTGAAACTTAGCAAGTGAGTTGATGAATACATGAAGTATTACAAAATGCATTTAAATTAACTACACATTATTTTTGTATTAGTTAATGTGATTTATTTATTAAAAGGGAAGAATATTTCATATCAATTTCAATTATTTGACACTTTTTGCATGATTTTTATCTATATGATAAATCAATTAACATTAAAAATATTGTGGTCAACGAAGACTAACTATAGAGATGGGAGAGTCTGATGAACTCAGTAATCCGAATTATTTAACAAGCTTATGGAAGTAATCAAATCAGAAGGAACTGAAAATAAAAGTATCTTGTCAGAAATAAAGAACGACAATAAAACTATTATTGATAAACTTTCACAAAACTTAATAAAGCTTGAAACTAAACAAGAAAAGATAGTAAATAGATGTTTATTTTTGGAGAGATCCATAAGGGAAAATGATATATTTATTTATGGTCTACTTTAACCAGATGCTGAAAAGTTAGTACAATATACCATAGCGAAAATTAAAGAACTCCTATATGTCGAAATCTCAAAACATGACATAAATAATATTTACCAATTAAAGGCTAATAATACTGATAATATTGAACCAATAAAAGTAGAACTTACAACATTTCTGAAGAAGAATTTTACAAAATTGTACCAAGCTCAAAGATATTTATTGCTAACGACTTATGCAAGGAGGATCAAGAAGACAGAAAAATTCTTACGAAACATCTTAAAGCTGTCAGAGCCCGACACTCATCTGCCGTTGTTAGAGGTAAATCGTTAATAGTAAATGGAGAAGAACACACTCTTCAACAATTAAAAGAATTTGAGGCAAATTGCAAGTTTAGTCTAGACGGCGGTTCCACATCTCCCAACACCGATTCACGTTATTGCGGTCTTCATTTCAATGTGCCAAGTTGTTCTGCTAACGAGAACGCAGTTCCATCTGTTAAAAGGGGTATCACATCACCTGCTGACAGTCTTGGAAGGTGAAAATACCAAATATTATAAAACCGATTCTAAATCTGGAGCCAAAAGTGACAGAATTACTAGGAATCGGAAAAATTCTAAAAATTGACGTTTATAAATAGATAAATGTGCGTTCCCAACTCTATCGATCACAGTTAATATTCTATAATTATAATATTGTATTATAGTTAGTATCCGATCCATTTTACAATTTAAATCCTTTTTCTATATTATTTATTGTTTTCTTCTAGCATAGCTGTTAATATTAATATTTGTGCATATTTATTTCAGTTTGTCATATCAACGCCAGATCAAATTTTCTTGCATTTAAAAACGCCGTTCATGACAGCTTTGACATTATCACGGTGTCTGAAACTTGCAGTGGGAGCACGAAACTCGATTACTCAACGAATTTTGGTAAGTCGATCAAAATGTCAGCCACGAAACTCGATTTTTCCTCTCGACTCGATTGAAATCACTCGACGACTCCTAAGCTGTCGACTTGATCGAATTATTAAATTTATGAGGTTATGTTTATTGTTTATTATGGGTCTGTGTGTTTTTTTGAATAAATTGACTTTTTAGAAATTCGGTAAGTCTAGTTTTCTTAGATAATATCAATTTGTGAATATATTAAATATTGTAGGTAATTATTAAAATTGTTCATGAAGGATTGCGGCAACATGAAAGGATCATTACGAGTAAATAATGATCAATTCACTTTACCTGAAAATAGGTTCACTGAGCTATTTGTTCACTGAGCTATTTCGCATAAGCAAAGTTTTAGCTTTACAACTTATAGAACTACTATACCCAATACTTCCGGATAGAACAAATATAAGAGGAATTAGTATTTAAAATATGGTACTGGTAACACTTCGATTTTTAGCAACTGGATCATACCAACGTTGCATAGGTGAAGAATATAATTTTGGAATGAACTAAACTACTGTTGGCAAATACATAAAATTAGGGGTAAATTCTATTCATGAATTTCAATATAATCAATGACAATCAATTTCCCAACACACGAGAAGAAAGAAATTAAATTAAAATGGCATTTTTAAATAGCTGGGTACTTCCAGGTACTATAGGTGCAATAGATGGTACCTACACATATTGCCATTCTAAAGCCCAAAGTAGATCCCCATCTTTATTTGAATAGGAAAGGTTTCCACTCAATAAATGTCCAAATTATATGTGACAATAAATTGAGAATAAGAAATGTTTTAAGCAACTTTGGAGGGGCCTCTCATGACAGTTTTATTTGGAGGCAATCTCAAATAAATGATTATTTGAATAATGTGACTCAAGCTGGTGAAAGATCTTGGCTTATTGGCGACTCTGGTTACTCTTTATCAGAGTATTTGATAACCCCATTTAGAAATCCTGAAAATCAAGCTGAAATACGGCTTAATAACATTGAAAGATGCTTTGGTGTGCTTAAAATGCGTTTCCAGTGCCTAGAGAGCATACTGCTCGGTATGATCCAGAGTTTTTATGCAAACTTGTAAAAGTTTGTGCAGTTCTACACAATATATGCATTGATGGAGAAGTAAATTTTGAAGATAATAGATATTATACAGAAGATGATGATGGTGAGGCTAATAATAATGGTAATCATATCCCAAATGTCAATAGAAATGCGATAAATTTAGGGCAAAAGATTGTGGACAACTATTTTATTTAATTTATATTATGTATTGATATTCTTCTTTACCCGTATACATGTATTATTCCTTTGTTCACTTTATCGACTAATTAAAATTCCTTATCAAGTTGTTCATATCTAGGTAGTAGCTTTGTTTAATACTTATTATTAAACAATGGTAGTAGTAACGTTTATGATGTAAATTTTGTAAAAAATATAAATAAAGTGTTTTATTACACAACATACGTAAACAAAAAAAAACAGTGGACTAAAAATGTTTTTAGTCGGGCTTAATGGTCGTCGTTAATTGGAATTTCTTTCTGACATTTCGCTAACACAAGTGGCTAGCTTCTTCAGAGGTACATCTATCTCAAATTTTGAAAACAGACATTTTAAGATGGAAGCACCTCTGAAGAAGCTAGCCACTTATGCTAGCGAAACGTCATAAATTCCAATCAACGGAATAAGCCCGATTAGAAACATTTTTAGTCCAAACAGTGGCCGCGAAAGACTAAATCACTTAAGAAAAGTGCAAGAGAAAGAGAAATATTTATATCAAAATAACTCAACATAAGTAAATGCATATATGTATTAAAACATTTGGATTTTCAAAAGTTATGAAAACTAACGAAAATTAAACAAAAACATCACTAAAAATTCAAATTTATTCATTAATTAATAACAAAAACAAAATGTTTCTTAACAAAAAATAAGCAGAACTAAATAAAAACTAATCCTATTGGAAGTACTTTGCACTCTACTGACATTTTGAGTAAACGATGTTAATTTAAGTTTTGGGTAATCTTTCAAGCAAAACCTTCTGTCTACGGTCTTATTGATGTATTTTAAAACAGATATTGTTTCTGCATACATACTGTCATATTTATTATGTTTATTTTTTATTTTATTTTTGTCTTGTGAAGGAATATAACTATGACCTAATTTTACTATTCCCAAACTAGTTTTATGTTGTTTGGGCATTTTGTTGTAGAGGCTTTTGTAGAACTACCAGTGGATGTAGCAAAGGCGCAAGCCTCAGTTTTGTTACATTCGCAGGTTCTTCCTCTTCTAAATTCTCATTGGTATTGCAAATATTTTGGGTCTCATGAATAAAAATGGAGCATTTTCTCAAAGTACAAAGTAAGAGCAAAAGTAAATGCATCGAAGCAAAATGTAGAAGAACAAGCATTTACTTCGTTTCGTATGAATAATGATTTGCTTTTGCTCCGTAGGAAATGCTCCGTTATTAGACCGTTTGCTACACTTTTTGACAAGTCTTCACAGGAATATATTGCACAGTAGGAAAATTTTGCACGGAGATTTGCGTTAGGATGTAGGCAACGAATAGGAAAGAATTTTACGAAAATCCGCCCTTAAGGGGGTTATATGTTTCAACTTACTTTACAAATTTTGTTGAAGAATGAGGTGAGCAGTTTCCTCCTGTCTTCGCATTCCATTCCTCCTAATGTTAATATCGACCTCATCGTTTTCTTCAATTTGCGTCATTATTTTGCTCAATTTCATCCAACTGAAAGTCTGGATAGCGCAATGTTGTGTAGGACAATGCGCACACTATTAGTTTAGGGATGTTTTCCAGCTTCAGTCGAACTTTATATTGCAGTATGGAAAATCTTTGTTTCAACCGTTCAAAGCAACGCTCAATACACACTCTTTCCCTTTTCACCAAATTATCATATCGTGTTTCTTGTGGTGTATTTGGATTTCGATAAGGAGTCATTAAACAGGGCTCAACTCCATACCCTTCATCTGCTAGGAGCAAAGCTCGTTGTGTATTGCGATGCATTAGGGCACAAATATCAGACCTTTTCCAGATTCTACTGTCATGTGTAGCACCGGGCCATTGCACATCTACACTTGTAAATTTGTCCTGTGCATCGCACGTTGCTTGTACATTGATGTTAGCAAAACCTTTCCTGTTTATGTTTTCATCTCCAAATTGGGAGGAAATGGGAGAAATACGGACATGTGTGCAATACAGAACTCCAACTGCTGCTGGAAACGTATAAACTTGCTGCCAAAGATGTTGGGCTTCACGTATTTCGTCATTGGTAGATGGAAACTTGATCCAAAGATGTGCTTTCTTCCAAATTTTTCCCAATACTTCAGCAATTGTTTTTGACACACTACTTTGGTGAATTCCAATTATTTCCGCCACGCCGCTTTGGTAACCTGGAACTGCGATATAAAGCAAAAATACTTCCATTTTCTGAAACGATGATAATGTTTCATAATTTTCATCACCAAAGAAATGGTTGGTTTCGTTGAAACGATAAAGGTGCCTAAAGTTATTCGGTGATGTTTGTCGCCGTCTCTTGTAGCGTTTTACAGCTCTTATATTATTTTAAGACGCCATTATTACCAAACACGTGTTTCTTCCCCGGTCGCGAAGTCTGTACTAAAGGTACCTTCATAGAAACGAAGTTTTTGCTACAGATCTTTAGCAAAAGCATGAATTTATTCATATAATCTGAAGTATTTGCTTTTACCGCAGCAAATGCTTTTACTACGGTTGTGAAGCAAAAGCTCCAAATTTTTAATCAAATACTTTGAAGGTTTTGCTTCATGAATTTGAAGTAAAAACATTTGCTACCTTTTATTCACGAGACCCATTATCATCATAATCTGGCAAACCCGAGTGCAAATTCAACAAAGTTCAAGAAGCATCTTCTTCTGTCTCTGTAAAGATCTCATTCATCCTTCTTTTTAACTAAAACAAATATAATATAAGGTACTTATAATCTTGTTTCAAGACTTTTGGTAAAAAAATGGGTAACATTGTTTTAAATTATTTATTAAATTAAAACTATTATTTGTAATGGTTTTTTTATACTTACACCAACTTCTTTCACAAGAATTCAAGAGCACGTAGCTCAATTTCATTCAGAACTTTTCCTACTCCTGGACCACCACCTGTCTTAACTTGGTCTTTTTTAATATCGCTTGCTTTTTTTTAAATTGTATTTAAAGTCCATCCAAGTCTGCAAATAAATAAAATGCATGAGATAAGTATAAAGAAAAATACCAACTCCTCTCTCCTTCTCCATCATAAAAATACGAATCCCATAGCCCACCACAAATGAGATACTTAAAAATAGTTTTTCAATTACTTTTTGCCATTTGTCAGGACTGTTTGTCCCATATCCCAAACTATTCAATTGTTGAGACAATTCTTCCCAAAATTGTTTCGTCTTTTGCTTCCCATTGCCTGCGTTTATACGCCCTGTTGGTATTTCGGGGTATATATCAAAGTAATGAAAAATAACTTCCCAGTGTTTTTCGTTTGGTTTGCACATGTTCCAGCTTCAACGCAAGCAAAACAACAAAGCATAGGTAACCAACAAAGAACAATTAATAACAAATGGCTCACTTGGCTCTAAAAAAAATACAACTATGAAGAGTATCAAGTTAGCTGTCGAACGATTTTTAGTGCCAATGGCATGGCCGCCGAGTATTCGATAGATATATGATCGTGTTTCATGCTCCCACAGTTGGTTTAATGCTAAGATTAACGACAAAGTTGCTTCATTACCTTGATAAAGGCTGTTTAGAATCGATATAATTAAAAAAAGGGGAGGGGGTGTTGCTATTTACATGAAGAATTTCTTCAAATGTAAATATATTTAAAACTTAGGTAAAACTGACTCGGAACAGTTGTGGGTGTCTGTTACTATGAACAATAAAAAATTCGCCATATGTTTTGTCTACAGACCTTCAGATTTTTCTTTTCAACAATTTGTAAATGAATTTGATAACTGTTTAAGTCAAATTGCTTCCGAATTTGATTATGTAATATGTGGAGGCGATTTCAATGTCAATTTGTTGGACCCGGAGAGCAATTCTTGTAAATTGCTAGAGCCTACCCAAGAATATTATGGTCTTGTTCAGGTAATAGACCAGCCTACAAGAGGCAGCAGATTGATTGATCTTATATTGTGTTCAGAGAATCTCATTATTAATAAAGTACCTACGTGATGTTTACTGCTCTCTTGCATCAGATCATTTGATTGTTTCATGTAGTCTAGGAGGATTCAAGAATAAAATTGAACCCTTTCTGTACACATTTCGTTATTTTAAACTCTTTAATGCTGAGAATTTTACTCGAGATCTGCACAATACTGAGTTCAATCAGTTGTTAGTAACTAATGGTATTGACCTAAAAGTAAATCTTCTCAATAGAAAAATGTTAAACTTTGAAGCATACGCACCTGTTAAGCAAGATAAAATAATAGAAAAGAAAGCTCCTTGGCTCACCGACACAGTGATACACATGATTAAACTGAGAGACAACGCGTTAAATAAATTTAAAAAGACAAAAGTCTTAGAACCTTTCATTCATTCATAAATTTGGGTTGTGCTCATCAGCCCAGGCACTTGAACTGAATCTTTGTACCATTTCCAATGTTATCTACTTCCATTCCAGAAGCTTCGTGTCTACTATAAAGGTCACTAGTTTGACTGGAGCGATTTTCAGTAGTTGTGATGGTTGTATAACTTCCTCTCCAAAGTGCTTCCGTCTAAGTTGTACTTGTAAGTTCTCGCAGATGCAGAGTATGTGAGTAGGTGTTTCATCATGAAGTTAACATTTTCTGCACATAGGTTCACTAACTTTGCCCATATTGTACAGATGTTTCCTCAAGGTCCAATGTCCAGTCACCAGGTCGGTAACTGTCTTCAAATGTCTCTTACCTAGTTTCAGTAGCCTGGTTGAGAGTTCCTTGTCTACCTTGTTCAGTAAACTCTTTGTATGAAGGTGCCCTTGTGTCACCCTCCATTGGTGTTCCCTATCTAGCCAGTTCCCGATTTTCCCTCTTATGCAATCTTTTGTGATTCCACAAAACGGTTCTGGACCTATGAAGTTTCCTTTAGAGCCTTCTTTAGCTAACTGGTCCGCCATTTCACTACCTGCAATCCCCTCATGTGCCGGCACCCATACTAGAGACACTTTGTTGTCTCTTGCCAGCCTGTTGAGGGATTCTTTGCAGTTTTTCACTAGTCTAGACCTAGTTGTAGGATTACTGATAGCCTTAAGCAGAGCCTGACTGTCAGTGAATATTTCAATTTTTTGTCCGGTATATCCTCTTCTGATGTTTTCATCAATACAGGCTATAGCGGCAATCGTCTCTGCTTGAAACACAGTCGTATATCGACCAAGGCTAAAGAACATTCTCTTTCTAGGTCCTTTTATACCAGCCCCAGTGCCATGGTTTGTTTTGGAGCCATCGGTGAGATGATTTCTCCAGAATTACCTGGGTGCATCACCTGTTCCCTAGATGGGATGATGATATTCACTCGCTCAGTGAATATATTCTCTGGTGTCATGCCATCAAAACTCATGTGAAATATGGGTTCGTCTAGTAATGTCCCAGTTGTATCAGTGTGACCTTCTGGAACATTATTCGGGGACCATAAGTTTCCCGATTTCAGCCTAAGAATTGCCATCATTGCCTCCGCCTTTATAAAAAGTTCTAGAGGAGGAAGTCCAATGAGGGCTTCCATTGATGCCGTCCCCGTACTGTTCATTGCCCCGGTAAAACCAAGAAGCAACTGTCTTTGGATTGCAGTTAACATATTAACTGCAGAGGATACTTCTGTCCTCCCCCACCAGACTATTGTTCCATAGGTGATCGTTGGCCTTATCACAGTTGTGTAGAGCCAGTGAACCACCTCAGGTCGCATTCCCCAGGTTTTGCCCATAACTCTTCTACATTGCCAGAAAAGCCTAGTCATCCTGGTAGTAATTTTTTCCAGATGTGCCTTACAATTCAGTTTGGAATCAATGGTCACTCCCAGATATTTGACTTCTTTGGATATTTCTAGTTCTTCTCCGAACAACAGTACTCTACACTGCGGGAGGACTCTTCTATTCGTAAGAGCAACTAGTTTTTTTTGGATTAACTGGAAGGTCCTCCATAAGGCACCATTCCTCCACAATTCGCAGTGCTTCCTGTAGGACATTCATAACCACCTCCGGGAATTTCCCATTGGTGACAAACACTATGTCGTCCGCAAAGCCCTGCTTCCATATGCATTGATCATTCAACCTACAGATCAAGTCATCCATAACTAGGTTCCACAAAAGTGGTGAAAGTACTCGACCTTGAGGACATCCTTTAGTTGTCCTAACGGTGTATGTTTTATCATGCATATGTGCTGTTATTCTCCTATGCTCAAGAATGGATCCTATCCATTTGCATGTGGTACTGTTGATCCCTATGTTTTTAAGGGATCTGTTAATTGACGACATCGATGTGTTGTCAAAAACACCTTCGATGTCTAGAAATGCTGCAAGGGCTATTTCCTTATGATTCAGGCTCCTTTCGAGACCTGAGACCAAATTATGCAGGGCAGCTTCATCTGATTTCCCTGCTTGATAAGCCCATTGTAGTCTATGTAGAGGGATGCTCTTAAGCGCTCCTTCTTGTAAATGCATTTGTAAGACTTTTTCCATGGTTTTCACCATGAATGATGTCAGACTGATTGGTCGGTAGGATTTAGCCTGGGTGTACGTTTCTTTTCCTAGTTTAGGAATAAACACCACCTTTGACTCTCTCCATGCAATTGGTATATACCCTAGAGCATGGCTGCTGCAAAGTATCAGAACTAAAGGACCCATTATGATGTCTAGTCCTTCTTGCAGAAGCTTGGGGAATATACCATCTCGTCCGGGAGTTTTGTAGGGGTCAAATGAGTTTACAGCCCATCTGATAAGATAGGATCTGAATATCTTATTCGTGAGTTCCCAGTCCTCTTTGGTTGCCTATGTTTTGGCAACCGGCCTGTTGTGATAGCTTGACTCTATCTCTACCGAACCTGGAAAGTGCACACTGAGGAGATGCTCTAGAGCCTCTGTCTCAGTATTTGGAAACTTTCCGCTCGGAAACTGAATAGAGCCAACTTTGTTAGAAGTATCCCTTTTGAGAATCCTGTTGATTCTGACGCTGTCAGGGACACCTTGCATGTCCTCACAAAATTCTCTCCATGACTTCCCCTTGGATTCATTTATTTTTGTATTGTATGTACCTATTAAGTCCAATGCTACCGGTTGTGACGGAATTAACATTACTATGCTTCTTCACTGTTGCCCATATATTCTTCCATATCTTACACACATAATCAATTTTTCGATTGCTAATTCAACATTTCCATCCTCATGGAAACAGTCGAGAGTAAAACCACTTCCTAAAAAAGAGAATCCATAAGATTATAATGATCTCAGACCGATAAGTGTTCTTCCCACACTGTCTAAGCTCCTTGAAAAAATTCTAGATGAACAAATATACGTCTCCACATAACTCAGTTTGATCTCTTACCAGCACATCGATCAGGATTTCGTCCAAATTACAGTTGCACGACTGCAATAATGCAGGTTTTAGATATCTACAGGTGAATCGATGACAATTAACTTTGCGTGTTGATACTGCTTGATTACTCTAAAGCTTTCGATCAAATTAATCACGCTTTACTTACTTCTGTGCGCCATCATTTAGGTTTCAATAAAAATGTTGCAAACTTATTTAAAATTAAGATCACAGAAAGTTAGTTTAGGTGAGAATACATCTAATGCTCTACACATTACTAGTGGAATGCCTCAAGGGTCTATTTTGAGTCCATTATTATTCTCAATTTACACTTCCCAATTTTATAAATATTTAAAATACATGAAAGAACCTTTTTATGCTGATGACACACAGTTGTATTTAAAGTTTTCAGAAACTGAAGTTGAAGATGCAAAATTTAAAATAAATGGGGACTTCAGAATCATATCTGAATTATCCAATAAGTTCTGTCTTTCTATAAATGCATATAAATCGAAGGCTATGTTATTTGGTCGCAAATTACCGAAAAACCGCTGTTCGATTTGAAAGATCTTCTTTGTTTCCCTTCAAACAGAGAAAATGAACTGTGTAACCATTCATTCCAGACACTTTCCGAAATGAAACACTGTATTTTAATTTCACTATGAACCTTTATTGATATATAAAACACTATTAACGTTTACATAACTATATACGATTCTTTATCATTCTCAAAAAATACCTCAGTTCTGATAAGAGAGGCCTTTTCCAACCTTAAACTTTTTTATTCCCATCGAAAGTTACTTAATAAACAAACAAAAATGCGGCTATGTGAAGGCTTAGTTCTTTCTCAACTTAACTACGCTGATATAATTTATGGACCAGCCTTAACCCAATCTCATAAAAAACTTCTTCAACGAATTAAAAATTCATGTGTCCGTCTAATTTGTGGTCTAAAGCGTCGAAATCCAACATCACAACATATGGCGAATATTGGATGATTGAACTTAAATAATAGAAGACTTATGCATGCTTGTGTTTGTTTCCATAAAATTATTATCAGCAAAAAGTCTACTTACTTATATGAAAAAATTAAAAAAAGATCTAAAATCCACAATATTAACGTTAGATTCAAAACTAATATAACTTTACCCAGACATAAAATAACATTGTTTTGAGTCAATTTTTCATATAATATAGCGAAACTATATAATATCATCCCACATAAATTGAAAAGCTTACCTTTGATAAATGTAAAGAAAAATTGAAAGAGTTGTTACTAATGCTTCAAATCTGGTGTATCTGGTGTATACTACATTTTACTTTCTAGCATTAAGTTGTTTTTCTTTATATTAGATTAGATTTGATGAGGTGGCTAATCGGCCTATTCCATTGCGACCTTTTCAGATCTATTGTGATCCTCTGACTCTGAATCAGCCTCGAAACCGAATCTTTCATGTAGTTTCTTGCCGGTGGCTTCTCATCGCCTAGTACAAAAAACCGCACATTCGCCAGGCAATCGCACTGGGATAGGATGTGCTCTGCAGTTTCCTCCTCTAGGTGACAGAATCTGCACATGGCTTCGTCTGTCAACCCCATTAGCTCTGCGTGCCTGTTAAGCTTACAGTGCCCCGTCAACACACCCACTACGGCTTTGACTGTTTCCCTATCTAATGAACTGTTTCGCCTGTCTTTGTCCTGGTGAGATTACCCACCATTCTAGAGATGTCTGTGCCACCCACTTCCTTGTGGACATATTTATTGTCGACTTTGCGACGGCGCAGGAGGGTTATGGTCCAATGAATGGCATTGATGAGCCTTGTCTGGCCGTTTCATCCGCCAATTCGTTTCCCTAATGACCCTCGTGCCCTGATACCCAGGCTACCATGACCTTGCAAGGGTCTCCAAGTGCGTTTAAGGCACCTGTGCAATCCCATATTAGCTTAGAATTGACCTAAATGGAATCGAGTGCCTGCAGTGCAGCTTGACTGTCGGTGAAGATGGCAACTGAACGGTATGTCCTTTCCTGCCCTTTAATTTCTTCCATGCAGTAGTGAATCGCCGTCACTTCCGCTTGGAAAGTTGTGACGTTCTTAGATAGGCTTATTGGAATACCTATCCTTTGTTTTAACCCTACAATTCCAGCTCCTACACCTACTTTTGTCTTGGAGCCGTCCGTATACCAGGTCGCCTCAGCCTGTATGGGTACACCTTTCTTCCAGTCTTCCCTACCTGGCATAGTTATTTGGAACTTATTATTAAAGCTATGTCTCATGGCCGTTGCGTCCATGGGTTGCCCCATTAAGACATCCGCTTTTAGCTCCTCGACAAGCTTTCGATGGTCAGCACCGTGCGTTTGGCTTATGTGTTGTTGACTTTCCAGTAATGTGTGCGTTACAGATCTGGCCTCGCCTTGAATAAAAATGTGTAGTGGAGGCAGATTCAGGAAGACTTCCATCGCAGTTGTGGGACTAAATTTTATGGCTCCCTTAATTCACAGGCAAGCAAGCCTTTGTGTGCTACTCAATAGCCTTATAGCTCCCGCAGTGTCTTTGTCCACCATACTACTGATCCATAGGCTACCATTGGTCTAGCAACCCTTGTGTAAAGCCATTGGGTCATTTTTGGGGTAAATCCCCCAGTTCTTCCCACACATTCTTCTGCATCTGCCGAGGGCAATGGTGGGTTATCTGTGTGGTCTTCTGAAGGTGAGTGTTCCATGAAAGTCTTTGATCAAAATGTACTCCTAGGTACTTTGTTTCTTTGGCAAATGGAATCACCTCTCCTCCTAACAGTATTGGCTTTAGGCCTTGTAGTGCCGTCTTTTTTGTGAAATTGATAATTTGTGTTTTCTGAGCATTGACTGCCAGTCTCTCTTGTATGCACCAATTATCAACTATATTTAAGGCTGTTTGCATTATTTCCGAAATCACCCCAGCAAATTTGCGATGTCGTCTGCGTATCCAAGACAGTAAAAATCTGCTGTGGGCAGTTCTGTAAGGAGGTCGTGTACTAATGCTGCCTATAGTAGAGGTGATAGCACTCCTCCTTGTGATGATCCTCCACCCGTCCTTGCCTTGATGGTAACTTGCCCCAGAGTAGAGCTTATTATCCTATCCTCCAGAGTTGCCTTTATCCATCGGCATATTGTTTTCGATGTCCCCCGTCTATTCATTGCAATAACCAATGAATTCGTGGTAACATTATTAAATGCTCCCTCGATGTCTAAGAAAGTGGCCATCGCCATCTCTTTGTCTTCTATTGGCTTTGAAATAAGCCTGTTTAGATCATCCAGCGCTAGATCCGTAGATTTGCCTGGTTGATAGGCATATTGACGATTGCTTAGGGGTTTATCCTTTAACACTTCATCTCTTATGTCCAGTAACCTTTATAATGTTTTTAGTAGAAAGGAGGATAGGCTTATTGGCCTGTATGACTTTGGCATCATACAGGCAGTGTTTTCCTTTAATTATCTTCACTTTATTTTAGAATATGTTATCTAGAATGAGTGGGAGAGTGGAAGAGCAGATCTTTCAGAGGACTCATTTGGTCTTCTGTAAATATCTGAACTCTGCCTTTTGGCTGCCACTATGGTTATACGATTTCTGATTTTTTTTGTAGTATTATGTGCAGTCAATAAAAGCCTTTATTTCTATTATTATTATTATTTCCAACTCAAGTGTACTCTTGCTCAGCTCTTGCTGGTAATGTTCACCTATCCCGAGCGTTTGTAAACGCAAATGGGATTAGGCAGAGCAGTTACATATTTAGAAATTTACGGACAGTGTGACAAGTATTCAAAACTGCAGCCTTCTGCAGATCGATATATGTGTTTTTGTGAAGACCTAGTTTGGTGAGGCTGTCTTGTAGAGTTTTGGGGATCAGTCCCGTAGATGAAACGATGACCGGCACCACCTCTACTTTCTCTGCCTGCCACATCTGTCCTACCTCAATTGCAAGATCGGTGTATTTTGCAATTTTCTCGTTGTATTTGTCTAACATATTGTTGTTATTGGGTACAGCAACATCCACCAGGAGAACCGAGTTAGCTTTTTTATCCACAACCACAATATCAGGCCGGTTATTCGTCACCCGTCTATCGGTGATATCGTAGTATAGTCTAAAATCAGCATTCTCTAGAACTGCATGCGGATGGTACTTGTAATAAGGCGTGTAAGTGTTAACTAATCCAAATTTGTTGGCCAACTTTTGATGGATGATGTTGCAAAGTTGATTGTGTCTGCGTTAGCTATGGCTGAACATCCCGACGTAATGTGTTGTATCGTCTCTGTTGTTTGTTGACACCTTCTGCACTTGTCCGACACGATGTTTGGATCTCTTATAACAAATTTCTTGTAATTGTTGGTATTAATATCTTGGTCTTGGATCGCCATCATAAATCCTTCTGTTTCTGGAAACAATGTTCCATCAGAGAGCCACTTATTTGATGCTTCCTTGTCGATATATGGTTGATTGAGGTCGTGATGATGTCGACCATGAAGCGCTTTCTGGGCCGACTCCGCCTGTTTGTCAGAGTCTGTAACGATTTCAAGTTTTTTATCAGGGTTTACAAGATCTAAGGGGGAATAGTTTTTATCTGCTTTCGCGACCAGCTCATGCAATTTAGATGTTTGAGCCTTGCCAATGAAGAACTTTTGGAGTTTAGATATTTGATTATAATGTAAATTAACTATGTCCGTTAAAGCTCTCCCTCCCTCTTTTCTTGGTAATGTGGTCCTAATAACTGATGATGTCGGGTGGTGACATTTGTGTTTGGTCATCATGGTTCGCGTTGTTCTTTGAATATCTTCCAGTTCTGTTTTTGTCCACTTCAGAATTCCAAATGAGTATGTCAGGATCGGTATGGCGTAGGTGTTAATTGCTTTGGCGAGATTTCCTGCGTTCAACTGGGATTTCAATAAAGCAGTTATCCTTTGAGTGAGCTGTCCTCGAATTTTGGTTTTTGCTTGCTTCTGGTCTAGTAGCTTAGCTTGCTGAAATCCTAGATGTTTGTAGGTTTCACCATTTTGCATGGCATTTATAATGTTCCCATTAGGTAGTAACACATCTCCGTTAACGATTTTACCCTTCTCGATATTCAAGGTTTTGCACTTGTCTAATCCAAATCCCATTTGTATATCACTGGAAAATTTTTCAGTGATATTAAGTAAATGTTGAATTTGACGCTGGTTTGATGCGTATATTTTGATGTCATCCATGTATAAAAGGTGGGAAACAGTGCAGCTAGTGTTCCTGTTGGCTTTGATTTTGAAGCCGTAATCCGTATCGTTAAGTAGCTTGGAAAGTGGATTCATTGCCAAACAAAACCAAAGTGGACTCAGGGAGTCGCCCTGGAAGATCCCCCTACGGATAGAAATTTCATCAGTTTCGAGGTATTGACCATTTATATGTCGTTCGTTCGCCAGTGCTTCATCGATGATTCAAGAAAAGTAACAAGAGTGGGGTGTACTTTGTAAATTTGCAAAACTTTAACAAGCCAGGAATGTGGAACGCTATCAAATGCTTTCCTATAATCTACGAAAGCCGTGTAGATGTTGCGCTGTTCCTTCTGCGCCTGTTTTAGTATTACCGAATCGATGATGAGTTGTTCTTTGCAGCCTTGGTGATCTCGTCTGCACCCTTTCTGTTCTTCCGACAAGATGTTGTTATGATCCGCATGTCTGTAAATACGGTTAGTAATGCAAGACGTTAATATTTTATATATAGTTGGAAGGCATGTTATAGGTCTATACTGCGTAGGATCGTGAGTTTGATGCGTTTTGGGAAGCAAGTGGGTCGAACCCAGTGTCAGAAATGGTGGAGTATCTTCTGGATGTTGCAGAATATGTGAAAATGATGTTGCCGTTGCTTCATGCAGACTGTCAAACTTCTTATGCCAGAAGTTTTGGACATTGTCAACTCCTGGTGTCTTCCAACTACTGGTGCCCTTTATAGCTTCGGTTACCTCGCTTGTTGTCAAGTTAACGAAAGGCATTGGTTCAATGTTAATTTTTTCCTCCTCAGTTCTTATCCAGTGAGCGTTGGATTTATGTTCGATAGGGTTCGACCATAAAGAAGACCAGTACTCCGTTATTATTATTATTATTATTATTATTATTTATCTGAATAATAAATGGATAACAACATTTTGTTATGCTTAACTCATACAGCACATAAATTCAAACACTAAATTTGCCTTCATTTTAAAAATATGATGTGAGCGCACGAAATATGGATTTTGTTCTATTTTTATTGGTTTCCCTCAATTTACGACTACTGTCTACATTAAAATGTAATTGCTTCATATGCATCGAAATATCGATCTAAATTGCTTAGTTAATATTTTTTGTTGAGTAAAGAGCACAAAAGTAAAAATGTTTGGAATTTAAATTTATGGTGAGAGCGTACGGAATACTGATTAATATATTTGTGATTTACAGTTCACTCTGATTTTTTACAGTTTCAATAAAAATGGTGTCTTTTAAGTTTTGCATATAACAACATAGTTGGCGACTGTCAACAAATATCAAAAATCAAAATTAACTGACCTGTTTAGTTAACTTAACGCCTAAGTTTCATACCGCTTCGTTCAAAGCTGTACCTAAACTGAATTTTTAAAGTTGAAGAGTCAGTCGAAAACTAGATTTAAGCAGAGAAAATTTTCGCGCAATAATTTTCGAAGGCAGTTGTCTCAACAAGAATGACTTGGCGAGTTGGATTCTGTTTTCGACAATGAACCTCCTCATCAGTCGACAATTTTTCGTTGGTATGGAGAATTTAAATGTGGACGTATTAATCAGATCCAAGAACAGGCCCAGCAACAACGGCAGTCACCAAGGAAAACATCGATGTTGAACGTAAACTGATCCAAAAAGATAGACATGTCACATATCGTGAAGTTAAAGCATCATTGGGCAATTCAAAAAGATTTACATAAAGAATTATCGGGGGTAACACCACGAATAATTCCACTCGTTCTTCGAACTCGTGGAATTATTAACAACAAGCTTTCATGGAAATTATCGGTAATTTTTAAGCACAAGCGGTATTTAGGGAGAATATTTCTCAAATAAAAATACAAATTACTGTATATCTCCACTATATTCAGATAGATAATGTAAGGTATCTAACTTAAAAATCTCAATAAAAACAAATTATTTATTTATTGAAACAGTAACGTAATACATTTTTGTCAATTTCCCGTTCTATTATATCTCCGAATCATTCATGACCTCTAAGAAACTCTTGACATTTCACGTTTATTATTTTAACGTTGTCTGATAATGGTTGTCATAGCAACTTGGAATTATCGCTGGGTTGTCATGGCAACGTGGAATTTCCGCTGAATTTCCATTTAATAATTTAGCATTCTTTACATTGATACAACATGTGTGAGTGAAATATTATTTAAGAAAAAATTGTTTCCTGTTGGATACCGCATCTGTTGACGGAAGAACAGAAAGCAATTAGGGTCAATTGGTGTCAAAAAACTTTAAGCCGGTTCAAAGCAGGAAACTAGAGGCTGAAAATAAACGTCAGTCGGCTGTTTGGGTTTTCCAAGATGAACCAAAACCGACAAAAGTTATCTGTTCTGGAAGTGTTTCCAAAAAGATGGTGGCGACATTTGTCACAAAAAACGGGTCATGTACCAATAATTTCTCTACAATGTCAAAAAACTGTTACTGATGAGTGTCGAGTGTAAAGAATCCACCAATATGAACGCAAATGTTGTCAGGTAGGTTTATTGCATTGACGGGGCGTGATGGAAATTTGGACAGAGTATAGTACTGATAAGATTATTACAAATAAATCCCATTTAATATTTTTTTATTGTCCAAGAAGCATAATAATTGTGAAACTCGAAATTTGTGTGAATAAAAATTATCAAAATAGCTGCAAGCCCAACCAAATTTCAAATATTTTCTGATAATCAACTGCTATTTGAGTTATCTTCTTCACCAGGCATTAAATTCTTTTAGTTTTAGTGTTGGTAGTGTAAACAGTGTGCAGTGCTATTGGTTCATGAATGAAAACCAGCTATTGGCATTGGCATTTCTATATGAAGACTACACTGGAAAAACGATCTAAGTCACATTGTTTCACTTTTGTGAGAAGATGAATTTAAAACATTGAATATTGTACCATTAAAAATAATAAAATATAGCAGGTTGTTTGAAAATTTTTTTATGAATTAGATGTGTAGGCAGTAACTCTTTAGCATAAAAAACCAAAAAAAAACATCGGAAAAAATTTTTGTTCAATTAAATAAAATTTGTATTCTCTTTGTTGCCTGGAAAAGTGATCCAAGTCCATAAGCATTCCGTGTTTAGTTACTCCAAGGGTTACTCGTGCTGAAAATTAAATTAAAGTAATGTCTCAATTTTTATTACTTTTATAGTTCTATTGAAATTAGTAATTAAGGAAGGGGATGGGGGGTGAAAAGAGAGTTGAAATGTGGAAATTATTTTTGTTTCCAAATTTTCTCCTAGTTTCATGGAGTTTGTTTGAGGAGTTGTCATTCTCACATCAAGTCATATGTTAGTATACGAAAAAGTTTAGGGGTGGAGGCTAGTGATAGGGGTGAATAGGGATGTAGAAAAAAATCTAGTCTTAGCTCATTTCCAATATTTTTGGAGACGAGGAATTCGAATTTATCATTAATTTCAATCAAATTTGAGTAGTGTTTTTGACGGGAACAAGAGCAATGAAGTTTTTTTTTTCGGGTCAAGATGGAAAACTCATCAATGGGTCCAGAACCCAAAAAGTGTTGGACCCATACTCAAGGGGATGCCTACCAACCAAACCCACCTCAAACTCGCCGTTACCCCCTGCCTCGGAATCACTACCCTAGCATACTTTGAGACAGGCGGCGGTCCCTCGCACACTCTCCGCTCACACCGTCGTCTTCTTTTTTTTTTTATTCGGTTATTTAACGTCGGTCTATTTCTGCGACTTAGGCTAATCACCGACGCCGGGAGCACTCTACCCCTAACCGGAAATTTTGCCGAATCCACTAGTGTTCCAACCAGTGGTAGGGATCTTTATCGAGCCCAACATCCATGGACTCGGGACCTCAGTTTCACATCTCATCCGAAAGACGGCATATCTACATTATACCTCGTGCTCATTGGTATAATGCCTGCGAGCTGTGATATGCTACTGACCCTAGTAATCTAAGGAGTTTCGCTGCAGGCTGTACGGGCTCTACGACGGTGTTTCCCCAGTGGTCACTCATCCAAGTACTAACCTCGCTCGACCTTGCTTGGTTATAATTATCGCATCCGAAGCGTTCCACTACAAAGCTGGGTCGACGCCCCTATTGAGACTTCTTACGTGTTTTTGTCTGTATTTGAGTGGTAGAGCATGGAAAATGGTCGAATTGCAAGCTAGTTCTAGTTTTCAGGTTAATTTAAGTGATTTTGTCAATTATCAAGTTATCTTGTGATCTTTATAGAACAATTGAGGAGTTTTGAGTGATTCCGAGTTCCATTGACCCTTTGGGAGAGTTGTAACGTGAGATTCGTCTTCTCCCTACTATCACTCCTATCTCTCATGCCATATCGATTCCTTCTCTCCCCCTAACCATGCTCTCTACTACGCCTCTCACCTCCATCCATTCCTTCTTCCCACTCAACATTATCTCCACCATGTTCTCCCAGTACACCGCATCCCCTAGTTTCCTCTCCAACTTCTTCAGCACTTCCTCGTTCCTCCTGCATCTAAACAAATGCCCCTCACCATCCTCCACTTCACACCTCTCGCACACTCCAGTCTCTCTTTTCCCAATCTTGTGGAGGTACCTTACTCTCGACCCATGTCCGTTGAACACCTGTGTCAAGAAGTGGTTCACCTCCCTGAATTTCCGGTCCATCCAATCTCTCCTATTCCCAATCGCTATTTTTAGCGCGCCCTCATACACCTCCTACCTTCTCTCCATTTCCTCCTCCATCCATCCCTGTACTTCCTCGCTGGTCGCACGCCTCCAGCGTTTGTTCCTGGCTCTAGCCATCACGTCAAATGGGTAGGACCTTGCCAGCACCGCTGCAACCAGTCCACCTACTGTCCTGTACCCCTGCACCACCCTCAGCAGTATCCCTCTCTGCACCCGCAGGAGTGGCCTAACCATCGCATTTACCATCGCTCTTCCACCCCACACCTCCGCACCGTACATCATACTCTGCTCTACCGTCCTACCAATTACCCTCCTCTTCCACTCTCCCGGCCCTTTCACATTACACATCAATCTCCCCAGCCATGATGCCCACACTTTCCCCTTCTCTGTCGCCTTTAGCATATGAGTTTTGAAGGATAACTGACTATCCAACCACACCCCTAGGTATTTCACAGTCTTCTTCATACGAATTTTCCTCCCCTTCACCATCTCCCCCACTTCCCTCGTATTGCTCAATGAAGTTAAATTCGTATTACTCACCATATCTGCATCGTCTAAATGGGCATTGTTTGACGCACAAGGCAAATTGGTAGAGTAATCATGCAGAGATTCATCCACGAACCTTTTTAAAGAGTGTAACTGCTTATACTTAAGTTTGGGCAGAGGAATTAGGTTAGCATGAAGTCGTTGTGGTACTCAATGACTCCTCTGTACTTTTGGTGGAGTAGTAACAAAACTTTTGACATAGCTCCGTTATAGCTATCTCTCGCTTCCACGGTTAGAGGATGTTGGGTACTTATGACTAACTCCTTTATTGGTCTTGTTGGAATGGGAGATTTATTTTCATACATCTGTAGAAACTTTGTCCAGCCTTGAAATAAATTCGACTGACACTCGATGCCAGTAGAAGAGTTCGGTTTAAGTATGATTTCTAATTAACTTTGCGGCGTCACTAACTGGCCCACGCACTATTTTCTCTTTACTAGTTTTTAAAACATTTAGCGGCACATCACTATCATCATTGGAATTTGCCATGATAAACAACAATAATTCCTGGGTATTTTTCAGCCATCCACGAAGAACTGCCTGATTGAACGGTTTCTAGACGTTCGTATAGTAAGCGTCGGTTTGTTTACAAACATAAAATAAAATATGCGCAGTGGACTTAGATCAGTCTTTCGTGGATTCAGGTGGACTTGGATCATTCTTCCGAAGTATGACAATTTTAATTGCTTGTATTAGTGGACTTAGATCGTTATTCCAGTGGTGCATTATTAATATTTTGGAAGGGTCACTTAACTAAAATGGCAGGGTTATCTCAGTTTCCATTTTTCTGGAAGTTTTCACGTGTAGTCTTCATATGTCTATCTTGTTCGACGATTCTCTACGTCTCTGAATGAAGAACATTTCTATTAAGTTGAGTAGGATGAGTATTAATTAACCCTCCCTTCAATAAATATAGGCAAAATTGTATTACATATGTATGACACGTTTTTTGAGAACACATAAAGTTAAGTCGTCGGCTATTAACAACAACGTGCACAATGATTGTCCGCCATCTGTAACGTAAGTTATTGTTACATTTAAACTTTCTGCTATGTTAAATGCAAGTAAACTCTCACAACATTATGTTTTGAAATTTATTAACTTCCCACTTAACACATCTGCTCCTAATAATACATAGTTTTCAGGTTTATGGCTAAGAGGAAACAATTATTTAATGAATTGAATAGATGAGGCTTTTACTTGATGAAGATCCGTACTAAATGATGAAATAAAACAATTTAATTTGTTTAAATCTCCATTTTATTTTGAACTGATGTTCAATTTAAAATTAGTGACGTGTTTCGTTTGACATTTTAGATCGTGAGATAAGAGATAAAATTAGATCAATAATACACAAAAAGTACCAAGTTCAAAAACGTAAATTTAAGTCATTATTCAATAATAAACCAGTATTAAAAAACCCACAAACCAAATTTTCAGAACATATATTTTTTCATAGCTTCGTAAATCTTTCGAATACAGTTTTTTCAGATAAAGAAATTCAATTATTACAAAAAGGTTTTAAACATAATATTCAACCCACATGTTCATTTGATAATTTCAACAAACTAGGTATAGAAACAGAAATTAACTTATACAATTTTCTAAATAATTCCAATCTAAAACATAAAGCTTCCGATATTATTAAAAAAGAATTTGTCAATTTTAACAAACCAAACTTTGAATTATCAGTCACCAAATCAATTCAACAAAAATCAAAGTCAAATAGTCTTATTTTTACAAAAGCAAATAAAGGAAATACGTTAATAGCATTACATAAAGATGATTATATTAAAAACCAACAATCTTATACAAACAGGAAATTTTGAGATTCTTGAAAAAGACCCAATTAGTAAATTTCAGAAGGAAATAAAATTAGCAGTAGATAACGCGAAATCAATAATTAGCGACAAAGAAAAATATAAATTAAGTTTACCCAATCCACAACACCCTGAACTTTATTCATTAATGAAACTCCATAATGAGGGGTACCCTATTAGACAAGTTGTTTCTTTTTTCACAGCACCTTTATTTAAAGTTTCAAAGATTCTCTTAGATATAATTTCTAAATATTGTTCATTCAAACCTCGATTTTCAATTAAAAACTCAACGGAATTAATTAATAATATTCAAGATATAAAACTACCTCACAATTCTAAATTCATATCGTTCGATGTAACAAATCTATTTCCTAGCATACCTCCTAGAGAAACTTTAACTCTTGTTGATAACTTGCTCACGTACAATAATGTCAACCCTATAATTCATTCTGATATAATAAATTTTTAAAAAAAGTGTATTAAATCAAAATTATTTTCATTTCAATGGAGAGATTTATAGCAGTAAACATGGAGGCTAGATAAGAAGATCGAACTCCATGTATTCCAATTTCTGGTCATTATAGAGGGCGCCACACAAGGTACCAAAAAATCTGACGACAGCCAATCATAAAACTCGATTTCATGATGTTTTATTGGTTGCTAGCTTCTTTGACAGTTCGCTGTTCACGTGTGAGGTAAGTGAGGTTAGGTCACAGAAATGGAGAAATGTTGTGAATAAGAAATCCGTTATTTTGTCCTCGTTTTCAAAAATATCAAAAATTGTAATCGTTTGGTGGTAAAATAATTAGTTCCACTCTGTGCTGCTGAATGTATTTATGTTTTTACGCGATGAAAAATATGAATATCATCTCTTCTCTTCAGTATGGAATTTTAGAACACACTTGAAGGTCCAGCACAGTTAGAATGAGTGTAAGTCTTTAAAAGAGAAATTTGAAGAATAAAGAAGACACTCTACGTGCAAGTAAGTATATTCTAGAACCAAGTTCACAAGTTGAATTGCCCAATTATAAAAAATAATAAAAAATAAATTGAAGATGAATAAAGAGACATGTTTACAATACTTATGTATAAAGTTTTTCAGAATCTGGCTTCCTAAATAGTAAAAAAATATTAGCTACACAAAAATATGAAAAAACGGTGGAAAAAAAAGGAAAAATCACTCGAAATGCTTGGAGGAAATGTGCCACTTCAAATGTACTATATTAAATGGCCTTCGAATAATTGAGAATTGCAACTAGAAGAAATTCAGTTTGAAAACATAGAAGGTATGTATAGATAAATAGCCAGTAGTCATAAGCTCTAATAACACACAAATTTGGTCCTATTAATAAGAAGTAATAAAACAATTACATAATTAATAATATCTAATATTTTAGGTTATTTTCCATGAAATGAACGAAAAGATGATTGCTTCCAAACTGGTCAAGCCTTTACAAGAAGAAATTATGAAAATATTGAATATACAGAGAGTTGCACTAGAAGTAATTTACTACACACTATGTAACTTATTTTGCCTAAATATAAAGTGTACAATCCTTCGATCATTAAACATTGTTCAAAGATACAATCAGTATTTTGTCTCTAACTTGATACACCTACCTATCCTATTGCCTGTTATACTTATCCAGCTTAGGTATTATGAGTAATAAGTGAACTGTTGAAGTTAAAATAAGGTAATTAGAATACCTTATATTTACTGCTCAATTTACCAATAGGCTTTATAGGATTACGAGTACTCTTACAAAAAAATTTAACTGAAGGATGTCAGAATATACATCTATATCATGATACCAGATGCTCAACTATGCACACTATCCAACCTGACATAAAATATACAAACCTCTAGTCTATGATGAAAACATAGTGCTGCTATTTTTCTAGGCATTACTGAAGCGTTTGATGGTGTTTGGAACTGTGGTATATTCTACAAACTATATGAAATGATGTGTTCTAAATACTTGCTTTTAATCTTGAAAACTACCTTAGTGATAGAACACCACAAGTAAAAGTGAATTACAGTTTTATTCAAAACATTTAAGGACTTCTCCAGTGTTCCTCACTGTCCTATTTGCTCTACAATCTATCTATATTGTTACAACTATGATTTAGCTACAGAACATTTAAATTTGCATGAATACTGCAGTATATAGATGACATCGCTTTGATCAGTCATAATAATCTCAAAATAACAGTAAATAAGCTACAAAAACTTATAACAGAATACTGAAATGGTTTAACATGTGTAGGATGAAGCCCAAAGTCTTAAAACTCAATGCATAATCTTCAATCTGTTCAATAACAATGAAAAATACAATATATTTTCAATTAATAGGTACAACTTACTAATGACATTAGTTCATGCACAGATTTTCAATATGAAATATATTTAAATAATTCCGTATCATACATGAAAATAATTTTTTTAAGTACTTTATTTTAAAAATACAAAGATTGCAGTTCACAAAAGTTTATTTTCTAATGAAGCAAACGCAGTGGAAAGTCTCAATTAGTAAAATACATAAGTACGTACACAAAATATATAACTGTGGACGTTCTGTAACTGAACTTGCACAAAACATTCTCTACACTATTTTGAATCCTCCGTGTTTTATCTATGAATGTTATACTACAAGTGTGCCACACTGGAATTAGGTAGCTGAAGATTGGTAAGAAATAAGTGTCACCGATTAGTTTCAATGTCTTATGGATTTTAGTAATCCCTACATTGGTAAAGTGCACCAATAATTGGCAAACATACATTTTATTCTATTTGATGTATATATTTGCTTCAATGTATGTTCTCACCTTATTTATATTTTCATTTCCTATTTTTATCTGAATATCAACTGAATTCATATTTTTTTGTATAAAGAACATGCCAGTAATATTTTCAAATTAGTATTACCTACAGCTTATTCCTTATCAACCATCTCTGGCTTTTCCTCAAATCTTTGTTCAGATTTTTTCTTCTAGTTCTCTTAAATTGTACTTGTATAGAACATAATAATGTCACCAGCAAAAGTAAAGTATTTTGTGTGCAATTGTGCTTTTTCTAGACTTCTCACAAGTAAGGCATATAATTTAAGTCTATCATAATGAATATTTCCTTTCCTACTTTATTTTTATCTTTGAATATTTCTTATTATTTTTGGTAACTGAAAAAACTTTGGTTTACTTAAATTAAATGCAATTCACGTCTTCCTTTTAAATAATCTGCACTACCAACCACTATTGCAATAAATTTCAACAACATTATCCATTTTCAACAATTATAATTTTCTAGTTTTTATAATTCACAAGTAATGTTTACTATTTGCCTACTGTCAAATTGGTAAAATATAAAAAGTAAGTTTATTGTCGTGACAGTTTTAAAATGGTATCTTAGGTACAATGCGCGACGCCGCGGTGAAAAAACAAACTGCTTAGATAGACGATTTTGAGGACAGGTTTTGTCAATTTTCCCGTATGAGTTCGATCTCTTTGTATAGCCTCTATGGCAGTAAAGATGGTTTGATTATGGGCAACCCCCTCAGTCCCCTATTAGCAGAAATTTTAATGGATAATATAGAAAAAATAATTCATAAACACCCCCTTAGTAAAAAATTTATGTACTGGCACCGATATGTAGAAGACATTTTAGCGAGCTTCACTGGCACTACTACACAATACAGCTTCATTACTTATATTAACTCAATTCATAGCAATATCAAATTTACTGTATAGAACTTGAAGAAAATAAGTCTATAAACTTTTTAGACCTTACAATTTCAAATATAAACAATAAACATGATTTTTCTGTATTTCGCAAACCATCACATACAGACATTACAATTCATAATAGTTCGGTCCACCCATTCAGTCATAAATTAGCAGCTTTCAATAGTATGTTACATAGACTTTTAACAGTCCCGTTAAACACTAATAATTTCAACAAAGAACTAAATATCATTAAACAAATAGCAGTAAATAATAATTACGATCCAAACTTAATTGACAATATCATAAATAAAAAGATAAAGAAACGCACTTTAGAACAAGTATATCCTTCAGATAAAAATAAAAATAATCAATTTAAAAGCTTAACATACTTTGGAACACCATCCTTAAAAATCAAATCATTTTTAGAATCTTTAAACATGAATATTTGTTTCAAAACCGATTATAATTTGTCCAAATTCATTAAAAATAACAAATCTAAATCCTCAGAATTAAACAAATCAGGTGTTTATAAATTAAAATGTGGTAACGATAACTGTGACAAAATTTATATACATGAGTAGAACTCTTAGGAATTTTAAAACTAGAATTTTAGAACACAAACGTAGCTATGACAACAACAAATTAGATTCCAACTATTCAAATCGTCTATAAACAAACCAACACACTTTCGATTCAAATTTTGAAATTTTGCATGTAGAACCCAAATCCTTTAAATTGAATCTTTTGGAAGCCCTTGAGATTAACAAAAACAAATATTCAGGTAATCTTCTTAATGACCAAATAGACATCAATCATTTTCCCTTAATAAACCTTTTTACCTAGAAGATGTGATGGTTGTGAATAAATTTTTCAGGTAAACTTTTTCAATACCTTTGTAATATTCGGAGAATTTCGTATTTAGGCACTTTTTGTACTTTATTTCCACTTAAACATATCATAATACTTTTGTCAATATCTTATAATTCCGTATTAGGGCACTATATAAATTAAAAGTTTTTCATTGTATCTTCACTGGTTTGATAAATCTACTGTGTAGCGAAACGCATCACTAATTTTAAATTGAACATCAGTTCAAAATAAAATGGAGATTTAAACAAATTAAATTGTTTTATTCCATCATTTAATTATTTTATGTTTCAAAACAAGTATTTCATATTTGTTAATAATTTTGAGATTTGTTTATTTAGCTAATAATAAACCATGTATGTCTTATATGTTCATGTAATGAATTTATGTGTTACTTTATAGCACAAGATATTAATGATGAACAAAATAAAACACTGTAATTTACAAAAATGTTATTAATTTTATTATTCATCACTCTCACTTTCATATTCATCACTCTTACTTTCATATTCATCACTCCCACTTTCATCTGATGAACCAGTGTTGACAGTGGAACACATATTTTCCACCACATCATCTAATAGTCCATCATTCCTCCACATTTCCTCAACTATATGGTCCACATGGTCGCAGTGTTGTTTGTTCCATTCCGAAAAACCAACTTCATCGAAGGCTGCTCGAACTAATTGTTCTATTTGAGCAGCACTTTGAGAAACATTTTTCATTGCCACTTTATGTTTAACGCTACTCCATATTAGCTCAATCGGATTGAGGTTGCAGTGATATGGCGGCAACCGTACCACAGTATGTCCATGTTTTTTCAACAACTCCTCCTCATAGTATATTTTAGAATGGTTGAAACGTTTGACGAGATCCAGAAGTTCTGCTTTAAACATATCACTTGTTGTTGATATGCCATTTGCTTCAAGCCATTCTCTAATAATATGCTTCCGAGTTGTTTGGGTTGGTGGCTTATTAATTTGAACACTGTGGTAAGGGGTCCATAATCACAATACCATTAGGAGGTAAGTTTGGTATTAGTTGTGTTTCTAACCAGTTCATAAAATTTGTACGGTTCATGTCATCGTGATAATTCCCTGATTTGCTCTTTGACTTGAAAATTAGTACCTAGTCCATTCTTCACAAACCCATAACGTGCACCAGCGTGTACTATTATGTACCGTTGACCAGCTCTGTTGGATGTATACACTCCAGGTTCATCTTCCGATTGCCATCAGCATTTACTAACGCCATATGATGGATGGATATAAGTTTCATCCAAATAAGTTATTGGCTTCTTGTTGGGACCCAGAGCATCATTATCCCTCAACCTTCTTGAATAACAAGCCTGCCAAGCTACAATATCATTACGTTCCATCAAAAATGTTCTTTTATTGTGGCATTTTTTATACTGAAATCCAATATTTTTCAAGTGCTTTCTTATCAAATTAGTGTTAATAAAGACTGATTGTCCTGTAATTTATGAGGCAAATAATAACGTATAAAAATATAGAAGCAGATTATAAAATAACAGACGACATCAAATATCAAATGGAAAATAAAATGCAGTCCAGTGTTGCCGAAGTAAAAATAAATATTATCCGAACTTACAATTCAAATTATCAGAATTTGTCAAAATTACCAAAAGGTCACAAAAATAAAAGTCTGCGACCCTAGTAAATATTGAAGATCCCCAAAAACAATAGCTGTTTTATATATTATCCTTTCCGCAAAACACTGGAAAAACTATTCGGTTAGCGAATTTGTCTAAAAATCGGATAATTATCCTCACATTGACAACACTGATACAGACACTAAAATTGATGTATATTGATGAAATCATTCGGTCATATTATTTCGATTATGTTTAAAATTACTAATGTACAATCGTTATCATTAGCTCCTGATGATTGGCTTGTTGCGACGACCTTTCTTTTAGTTCGCATATTTTCCGGGGCTCTTGTTTGCTTCGGTTAACTGTACACGCGGAACGCTTTCCCGAAAGAAGAACACCATCTTATGTAACCTCTGCTATGGTTGAGGAGAAGATGCGGCAAGGATTATTTCCAAATGCTAAACATAGAAATCATGAAAAACCAATACAGACCAAAGAAGACGTGGTGAATGTTTTAGCATATGTAGGTACCAAGGAATATGGAAATGTTATAAGAAATTATAGTAGAAGTGGTAGGATCTTTTTTGAGTTGAGAACCAACATAAACTCCCAAGTGATTGTGATAAAATTATTGGTATCCATTTACTTTATTGGGTAGCAAAGGTAAGTATTACAGAAATATGCAACGTAATTAAATATTTGATATTCATTTTTTAAATTTATTAGCGCACATGTTTCTCTCAACTCCATCGCATGTTTTATTTTGAATATCTCTTCATTGGGACTGTTGCCAATTAACATTTAACCAGTTTCCATCAATTAAGGGTACCTACTAACTTTCTAATAGGTTCAATAATTGTTGAAGGTAATTTCAATTTATTTTTATCACAGTGTATCTTCACTAGACATTCACCTACTGCTTTAATTCCTTGGCCTGAAGAAACTGAATTTAATTTATAGGAGAATGGACTATTGGTCCATCTAACATATGTTATCAGTTGTCATTCTACCAGGTTATGTTATCTTATTTTGTTACGTTAAGTTGAAGCCTGCAGATATCCTAAAATTCCTCCGGGAAATAGGACTAAAGGAGCTACTAGTCTCTGAGATTTTCCTCAGGAACTGAGTAGAAGTAAGGGGGCAGAATAGATCTTTTAGTTCTCAGTGAATGTCACCCCAATTTACATACATACATGTCTTATTTTGTACTGTGCTAAATATTGCAGCAGACGATATTGTAACATGTCTATCGACCTGTTTCGATTTTACAGAATAAATCCTTTTAATTACCGCTCGTCGTCTCTAGCCACTTCCAATTATAGTTCTGTGATCCCAAATTTTTCAACCCTGACCATAAGACAATTGACGTCTGCCAACGGATGCTTCCATTTTTTCCAACGCCACGAGAAACACCCCTTTCCGTTACCGACTGCCTACGGGGAAAGACCTTCTTTCGTTATCTTTCATATTTTAAGTATCTTATGAATTTTGCTGTGGTAAGCACAGCCCCAAGGATATAACACAAGGATATAACCCAAGGATATAATCCATAGATATAACCCCAAGACCTAGGCTATAATATAAGCCCTAGCCAAGGATAGAACCCCAGGATACAGCCCTAAACCAGAATACCGCCCTAGACCAGGACACATCAGTTCAGATCAATACTTGCCTACCTACTTCAGAAAACCACTCCATATAAGCTAAGTACCTATAAAAGTACAAATTCCTCTGTTCATTTCCTGTGGCAGAATAAATTATAAATTTGTTTTAAAATCTATTTTAATTTTTTTTCTAAATTCTCAACTATGAGAGTTGAGGGAGATATCGCCCGGGGTAATTATAAGTCACTTTTATTATTAACTTTTATTTAAATTTTACAAGGTGTTTCTACCTTTCCCGCCTTAGTTTTTTGTACTTTTTATCTTCAAAAAGGTAGTGGTGCCCTCAACTTTTTCAACCTTCCTGTAACACTTGTGCAGCATAAACTTGGGGTCTAATCACCCTTGAGAGGAGTCTCTAGCCGGAGCCCTTCGAGCTGGTGCCCTTTAAGCGTACAGCCATTTACCGTTACAATATATTGACCGATAAGTTTGACGACGGACAGCTGATAAAATTAAAAAATTTATCACTTTTATACACCACTACCAAAATTTTATTACCAAGCTAGTGATAGAACTGGGGCTAAGTTGAGACTAAGACTAAGGGTAATACACAAGTAACTACATTTAATTAAAGTTACAGTACATATTTTTACCGAGCGCGAACCTCACTTGCGTGGCCGGTACAGATGCAAGAAGTTAGGTTAGGTTGAATCGTATCTTGACTGTCGCGTCGCCAACTGACCGGACTACCCGGTGGCCTAACATACACGGGTTTTTATATTAGGGTCACCAATGACGTAGATAACAGTTTCTTCAACAGGAATCTTAAATAGGTACTTATATAAAATGTCCCTATGTGTTATATAGAGTAGTAAAATGAAATACTCTCAGTCGTTTTCAATTTTTCATCATATTTTCAAACTACCATTATACCATGATAAATTTCTAAAGGTGTTTCAAAAAATTAAATATAAAAGTCTATGGACGTAACTTTCATCTTGAACAACTGATTTCTAATCTTCTGGTGCATGTCGAATTCCTTGAATATTTATCAAAAGGAAATAATTGCTCAAATTAGGACAACTCCACCAGAAATATTCACCTACACAACATACCTACTAATTGAAATAGATCGTCAAATTGCATTTGTAAGAGATGAAAATATATATGTAAATTATATAAAAACACCCTGTAAATGCCTTTTTAAAAATTGGTTTTATTACCTATATAAGACAACTTATCAAAACGGATACAAGTTCTAAACTAATCAATTTACATAAGAAATGAATTTAATGAAAAGAAAATGAAAAAGAACAACCATGCATAAAAATATCAACTAAGCAATTTATTATTATACAACTATAAACTATAATGATGACTATGCTAAATAAGGTGTTACACCTAGGACATAGGCGTAGGTGACACCTCCCCCTTCAGAATGAAGCTTTCCCAGGAAGCTGAAGATCCGTTGCTGTGGGTTGTGGTGGTTCCTTTCTTGACTTCTGTTTCTTCCTAAATATGGTCCATGCAAGAGCTAATATTATTGCTATGTACAGAGTAATAGTCCAGATGCTTGGAATGTGGAAAGTACTAGTTTTAGTAAACACTGGTGTTATTAGCTGGTTTGGAATGTCCTTGAGTTTTAATGTTTTCAAGTCTATCTTCATTGGAGAAACATTTAATTAATTAAATTTTAATTTTAAATTGTTAGTAATGAAAGGTTGCCAAATGATTTTCGCTGGAAAACTAGTTCTTGGTTTTTGAAAAGAATTTTAGACTGTGAATTCTCTATTAAATATATCCCTTTCAGGATTTTAGCTTCTGTTTCTTGTTTACATTTAATAATTATCTTTTCTTCAATTGGAAATATCGCCAAAAATTGATTAATTTCCGGGATTATTTCAATATGATTTTCTGTTATATCAATTTTTGTGTATTGACAATTTGTAGAATTTCCTGAGATTAAAATGTTTTCTTCACAATAAGGATTATTGTTATCTTGCAAGTGATTAGGACATTGAAAAATGTTACTATTACGTTTGCAAATGTCGTGTAAAGGCTTAAGCATATTTTCTGATTTGAGTAAAAATTTTGTGTTTGGTATTAATATTACATATTCTGATTCAACTCTCGTAGGAATAGGTAGCATATAAAAAAGATTAAATAAAATGCTATAATCTATAGGTATTGATAAAAAATATTCTATTCGATTATTATCTAACTTACAAACTACGTCTATGATTGCTTCGAAATCTAAGATATTCTTATATTTTATTTCAAAAGGTAATTCTGTCTTGTAATGAAAATGCACTTTTTGCAATTCATCAAATAAGTCGGGTGATTTTATAATACTAGGATGTAGAGTTCTAAGTTTACAAAACGTTAACGAATTTTCTACTGTTGTCATAGTATCTAGTATTACGTTGAATGTGATTAAAAGTTCATTGAACAATTCCATTAAGAATGTTAAATTTTCTGCATTCGCTTGATAATTTAAAATATACCATAACTCATATATTTTTGTTTTTAATAACTTTTCATTATACTGAATGTCTCGGACTGTTTTATTGAAATTTTCTATAACTTGGTGACTAACAGAATATTGCATACTTATTTGACTTTGTAAATTTTCCTGATTTTCTTTCAAATTATCTAAAATAGAATTTATTCTTTTCCCATCTTCATAATCTAAATTTCCTGTAATTGTTTTTACTATTGATCCAAGCCCATTAATTAAACCTCTTTTTTGTCTATCTAATGTGGAATGAATATTAATATTATTAAATTTATCTTCTATACTAGACTTTGTATAATCTATAATATTTACAGAAAAAAAGGATTATTGGCAATATCACGTCTAACGTGAATATAATGTAAGTTAAGGTTATTGTATTCCACTAGTACTGGGTTTAAATTATAAAAATGTACAAAGGTATGACTGGATTTTTGCAGTTTGGCAGGTCCAAGATTGATAGGAAGGGTTCCTAATGTATATTTTCAGCAGTGTTTTTATGTCTTGTAACAATTTAAGCTGTATTGCGCTTTGGGTTGATTGACTTTATTTGTTCATTTTGGTACTTATTTTTGGTTTTTCCTTGAATTTGCTTATTTCTAACAAAAATTTTTGTAGGAATATTTTCCGGCAATTTTTGTCGATTGTCGTTAGCTTTATTTATTACTTTCTCTTTAGTTCTCTGTAATTTTTCGTTTATATCTGAATACAACAATTTCATTTTATCTCTGTGATTTTGAATGTAATTATTAGCTAATTGTTTATCTATTTCTAGATCAAAAGGTGATCTGTTATCTAAATGTTATAATTTCATATCGCTTCAATTTTGTTACAGAATGAATACTATTATTGTAAGCTAATATTGCGTAATTAACTTTTTGCTCTATAGGTTGATTTTTAAATTCGTTTAGGTTATTTAAAAGTCTTATGTGTTCTATGATAGTGGAATGACATCTTTCCGCAATTCCATTTGATTCTGGATGCTGAGAGCTTATGAAATGTATTTTAATTTTGTGTGTCTAATAATTCTCTTAGAACAGAATTTTTTAATTCAGTACCATTGTCTGAAATAATTTGATCTGGAATACAATGGTGGCTAAAATATTTTATTAACTTATTTACAATTTCTATTCCTTGACTGGAGTTAATTTTATAAAGTTGACCATATTTTGAGAATGAGTCTACTATTGTAAGAAATTTAGCATTTTCTAATGTTATCGTGTCCAAATGTAATATTTGGAAGGGCCTAGTAGCTGATGGGGTAATATTGTAAATTGGTTTGATAGGTTTTCTATCATATTTTGTTACCTGACATATTTCGCATCCATTTATAAAAGTCTGTATTGATGATCTTTGATTGGGCCAATAATACAGAGCTTTCAATCGATTTTTTGTTTCGTCTAATCCCCTATGGTTTGTTTTACCTTCATGGTAGTTTTGAATAACTTCCTTAATTTCATTTAACGGAACATCTATTAATTTTTTGGTACATTTTCTTAATGAGATTTGAGAGTTTTTAAAATAATTTTGAATAACAACACTGAGTTTTTCGTATACGGGGTCTTCAAAATAAATGAAATATTTTACTTTGGGAATAACATATTCCTTAACAAAATTAATAACATCGTGCTCAAAGTTATTTTCTGATAATTGTACAAGAAATCTTTGTTTATTTTCAAAAATTTTTATAATTTTGGTTTTTGCTGGTTCAAATTTAACTTCGGAAATTACTATTTGATTTTTTCCTATATTTACTGCTGATTCCGAAATCGGTATGCCTACAATAGGATTTTCAACATTAGTATGAACAGTGATATTTTCGTCATCTTCTACGTTATGATCAACATCTGGTTAAACTAAAAGTGATTCGGTTTCCATGTTTACATCAGTTTCAAGTGATTTGTTGAAATCTTCCATGTATTCGAAGAATTGTTTAGAAGTTCCTGGGATTTCTGTTTCTGTCTCGTTTATATTTACTTGAATTCGTGACAAACAGGCACTGTTAGTATTTAACGCCCCCCTTTTTTATATAATATATCGTAGTCATATTCTGAAAGTTTAAGGCGCCATCTAACTAGTTTCGAATTGGGGTCTTTAAGGGAAAATAGCCATTGAAGTGGCTTATGGTCAGTGACAATTGTAAATTTCCTCCCAAAAAGATATGGACGGAAATATTTTACAGCCCAGACAATGGCAAGAAGCTCTTTTTCAATTACTGAATAATTGATTTCAGAGTCGTTAAGGGTTCTACTTGCATAAGCAATTGGAAGGTCAGAACCTATTTTACCCTGGCTAAGAACAGCGCCTAGAGCATAGTTGCTGGCATCTGTTGTAAGATTGAAAGGTTGAGAGAAATCTGGGTACTGAAGAATTGGATCGTTAATTAACAAGTTTTTACACATCTCAAAACAATTTATATAGTCTACATCTTTGATATTTATAATTGCTTTTTTCTTTAATCTCAAAGTTAAGGGTTTTGTTAATTTCGAAAAATCTTTAATAAATTTCCCATAATAACCTAATAAACCTAAAAATCCTTTCAATTGTTTAGCATTTTTTGGTGTTGGAAAATTTTTAATAGCTATTATTTTGTCAGGGTTGGGCTTTACACCCTCCGAAGTGACAATATGCCCAAGATAAGCGACTTGCTTTCGTAGAAATTCGCATTTATCAATTTGAAGTTTGAAATTTGATTCTCTTAATCGGTCAAAAACTTCTTTTAAGTTGCTTACGTGTTCTTGTAGGCTTGTGCTGAACACAATAATATCGTCAAGGTAAACCAAACATTTTTCGTTTTGTATACCCCTGGGAATGTTGTCCATGACTCGTTGGAATGTTGAAGGACTATTCGTCATTCCAAAAGGCATGCGCAAGAACTCATATTTTCCGTGTTCTGTGCTAAAAGCTGTCTTCGGAATATCTTCCTCAGCCATCTCGATCTGGTGGAATCCAGAGGCAAGATCTAATGTTGAAAAATACTGACAACGCCCTAGTTTATCTAATATCGTCGTTATTTCCGGTAAGGGATACCGATCACCAATGGTAATGGCGTTTAGCTTTGGATAGTCGATAACTATCCGAAATTTTGGTTTTTGAGAAGAATCTAGTTTTTTGGGTACAATCCAAATATTACTTGACCAAGGCGAATTAGAATGTCTTATGATATTTTGGTCTAACATATTCTGGATTTGGTTTTGTACTTCTTTTCGGTAAATTTCAGGATATCTATAGGACTTTGAATATATTGGTACTTCATTAGTAGTTTTAATATGATGTTTAATTTTGTTTGTAAAAGTTAATTGGTTTCCCTCAACATGAAAAATATCTGTATATTATTTAACTAATTTCCTCATAGTTTCAACTTCTTCAGAATTATGTGTTCTGTTCTAACTTTAGAAATATCAAACTTAAACTTCTCAGTATAATTCTTATTTAAATTAGGGTGAAAAAAACGTTCGTTTTCATCGAACGTTTCAGCTTCTATATAACAATTTAAATTTACTTTAAAATAAGATTCTGTAGGGTTAAGAATTGTACAAATAGCCTTATTGTTTTCAACCCTTGCTATGCATTCAGGAATTTCTAATTTCCCTATTTGTGTGTATGGGATGATAACATCGCCATGAGCTACATTTTTTATATTTAAATTTATTATTTGTTCGCAACTATGCAATTCGTGTTCCCATTTTTTATGTTGAAATAATTTAACTCAATCTGACTATTTGGTGTCACGAGAGAATTTTTTGTAAAATCAATAATAGTATTTAATTTTTTCAAATTATCTAATCCCAACAAACAGTCAAAGTGACTGTCTAATTTAAAAACACAATATTTTAAATTAAATTGTTTTTTATAATTAACTATACTGGATGTAGGAATTTTCGTACAGAAGTTTTGACTAGATGCACCAAGTGCTGAAGTTACTTGAAATGGTTTTCGGATAAAAGATTTTTTAAAGTATTTTTCTGCGATTTCTGGTGTCACAAAAGATCTTGTGCTCCCAGTATCGATTAAAACTTTTCAATTATATTCTGGAAAAACTATGTACGGTAATTCACTTACTGGATCTGCTAAATTCAATAATTCTACTCTAGTTCTTGTGGTCCCGAGGCTGTTATATCTAAAAAATCATCCTGGTCCTCACTAGAATTTTGACTATTATCTAAATTGTGTAATTCTTCGGAAAAAAATTTTTGTTGTTGCCTTACAAAATTATTTTGATTCTGTGAGTGATATTGATTTTGAGCATTTTGTTGAGGCCTAAACGTATTTGCCGTGGATACACTCATAGGTGTTGGTCTTTGAAACCGATGATTTTGACCGGGTTTAAAGACATTAGTACCATTTTTGTTAAAATTTGTATTATTCTGATCAGATGAATTTCTTGACGTATTTGCTATATTTCGCAAATTAGTATTTAATGGTTGATTTCTCTGTATAAAATTTACAGGAGTACCTTGATTATACTGATTTAATTTTGGTTGTTGTGGAGAATTTCAATTATTTTGATATTGATTTCTATTTCTATTTTGGTTATTTACGTTACTAAATCTATTTTTTGAATAATTATTTTGACTTAAATATATTTGGAAATTATTTGTGAGAACACTTAAAGCTACATTTAAATTTTCTGGATTTTTGGTACGCATAAGTGTACCTAAAGGTTCTCTCAATCCTCTTAATAAAACTCTAAGAGCTAAATTTCTAAAATAACTACCTAAAATTATTTCTTCATTACAATTAGAGTGCGTCATTAAGTGGGATATTTGTAAATTTAAAATACATTGTATTTTATTATAGAATTCATAGGGAGATTCGTTACCCTGTTTTAATTCAGATAATTCTAAATTTGAAGTATATATATCGCGTTTATCTGCGTATGTGTTCAATAACGCATCTTTAAGGTTTTCCCATGTTCTTATATTGCATGAGGAAATATTTATGGCGGCTTCACCTTTAACTTTAGCTAGAATACTAGACATCAGCTATTCATTCTGAAAGTCTCCTACATCTGCTGCATTATAAAATTTATTAACTAACTTTTCTGATATTTCCAGAAATCTTGGAAGAAGTGCATTATCACCATAAAATTCCGGTATCATGCCTAAAAATTCTTTCTTCAAAATTGGAAGTTGTGGTGTAGCCATTTTGTTGAAAAAAAATTTTTTTTTGAAAGAATTTAGTTTTTATTATTATTTTCTTTAAATCGATAAATTTGAGCTAAAACTTAAACCAGAGTTTGAATCAGAATAATCAGAGTTTTCAAAATCAATTATTGGTAAAATTTTCTTCATACGACAATAAGCACTTACAGTAAAATTATCATCAACGTCCTCTCCATGGGCTCAGTAGTACAGGAACAATCCAATTTCCACTTGGGTCCTCTGTTTCTTGCACTAGGAGAATCTTCGAGTCAAGTTACTAAATTCACTCAACCAAGAGTTCAAACGTTATTCACTAAATAGTCAATAAATCGTTGACACGAACCGACTGTTATTTTCACTAACACTTCGTTTGACTATCCTACTGACTGCGCCAATTATATAAAAACACCCTGTAAATGCCTTTTCAAAAATTGGTTTTATTAACTATATAAGACAACTCATCAAAACGGATACAAGTTCTAAACTAATCAATTTACATAAGAAATGAATTTAATGAAAAAGAACAACCATGCTTAAAAATATCAACTAAGCAATTTATTATTATACAACTATAAACTATAATAATGACTATGCTAAATAAGGTTCTACACCTAGGACATAGGCGTAGGTGACATATATATATATATATATATATATATATATATATATATATATATATATATATATATATATATATATATATATATATATATATATATATATATATATATATATATATATATATATATATATATATATATATATATATATATATATATATATATATATATATATATATATACAGTATGGAAACCAATTATGGAATAAAATTCTTTATGTCATTATTTTAGAAAATTATAAAAAATGCCGAGACACGTCAACTTTTGAATTGAGTTGTGCGTTATGTAAACATAAATTTAAATGTACAGGGTGATTCACGCAAGTATGCCATAGTCGGTGTTGTTTTTTTTTTAATGAAACACCCTGTATATTTGCATTTGCATATTTTTGAAATCCCCTTAATGAACCGATTTCAACAAACTAAATAATGTATGGTCAGGAAGTATTAAAAGTTGATTCAATAAAACATTTACTAATTTTAATTTACTCTGTATAATTGAAAACAAAATAAAACAATGTAATGAAAATCTATTTGAATGGAAATTAGGAAGACAATGTAAGTGTAAATAAAATATTAATAATGTAAAAATTAAATAAAATACTTAAGTGTTAGGCCAAAGGCAGATATGAGATGTCGTACCTGAAATTAAAAAGAGATACGGTTGAGCAATCAAGTTTACCAAAAGTATTTTTATATTAAGGAAAGTAATCAAAATTTGACATTGGTAACTAAGTGAGATTATTATCTTTCATAGTCATCTTTGACTAGAAAACAACATTAATTAAGTTGATTCATGTCAAGAACTTAGTGGTTTCATTTCCATAGTAAAGAACTGACCAAATATTAATTCTCCACTCCGTCGACACTGACCGCAGTGTCCACTATTGATCGATAAAAACAGGGCAATCACACTGACTATAGCAACAGGAATAATAAACAATCATTCTTGTGCCACAGCAGTGACAAAACTAGCACACTGACCGCAATGTCACTAGCCCGTACAAACCACAGTACGACCCTCTGGAAAACTGACCACAGTAATCCAAACAAAAACGCATATTATACTGACCGCAATGTACTACGCCGGAACAAACAATATAATATTACTAATCACTTTATTTTTCATTACACCTCGTAGGTGAAAAAAATATACAATAAGTACATTCTCAAATACATTTTAGTCAAACAATACAATCCTGTGAACTTTAGAAATAAAGTTGTCTAAATCAGAGTTGATCAAATTGAATATAAAATATTGATTGATAATAATATTTAATTTATTTAAATAACTTGATTGAAATAAAACAAATGCTAATGGATAAAACTTAATTACTCAATGAGTAAATTCACCCTAATTAGCAAACAGCCACACGCACAGAAATTGCACTTAGTCACTAAGTTTAAATTAAGAATGACAACTAATTTAAACTTCACACAGCAAAGATTTCTAATAAAATGTTCTTTTTCTTATGATTTTCTTTGAGATTTTACCAAAGCTCGCTTAGGTAATTTGATATTTTCGAATTTCGATCTTTGATGTTGTTAACATAAACATAGACTGTGACTATTTAGGAATATGAATATTTCATGTGTCTGAGTGTTGAATGCTTCGTATTTTAAAATTTTATAGATTTTTATAGAGCGAGGTTAAAAAAAAGTATTCTTACACATTACTGAAAACCGAGGTTGGCTTTACAGGCAGAACTACAAAACCAAAAATAGTGTTTACAGTAATGTGCTTGTCATTTCAAACGCTTTAAACCGAAGGACTTAACTTCGAGGTTAACAATACATTACTGTTATTGGATTAGTTATTTAGTTAGTATCGTTTGCTTAATTATATATTGTCACTGTTATTAGAAAATCAGTTAAAGAAATCTTCTCATTTAATCAATAATTTTCAATGTAGTGCCCCTCGTATAATTTAGTAGATCATTCACGAAATAGCTTAATTAACAATTTTATAATATTGGATAGATATGTTTATCAACAATGATATGAAAGTGTTTGATTAGGTCGACACATGACAAGACATTTTAGAAAAATTATTATAACTTGAACTCTGAGGCTGACTGAAGTCTAAATATATCAAGCTGAAACTCAACTTGTGTTTTATTTATCACCCCGTTATTACCGACCCTTCCAACTGGACTCTTCTGATAGTGAACAAATGGATGGGCCCTTCGGGGCAATGAGGAAAAATCATATATTTTTTTCAATTTTATGGAACAACATGGGATGGACTAAGAATGAAATAGTATGGTAGATTGGTTTAGTTATATATAGTAATAATGGGAAATTTTTATGGATAATAAAATTATAGTAGATTATTTATAAATTCAATTTTAATGGAAGTAGGATTAATGGAATTATTATTATAAATGGAATATGTCAGGGAATTAGCTTTATGGATATTATTGATGGAATATTGAGTTATTATTATGGAAATTATGTTATTATTATGGAAATTATGCAATTATTATTCATTGAATATATGGAATTTTAATCATGGATTTATCATGGAAGTTGAAGAATTGTTTTATTGGTTATTAAAAATGGAGATGGTCCAAATAGGAACGGGAATATGGTCCTAAAAGAAAATATGAATAGTCATATTTAATTTTTGGCGAGTAATTAGTTTTCACAATGTTATTTTTATTTTTCATTATTGATACAATTTCTAATGTTTAGTAAGCATTTCTGATTTTTTTTATCACAGCCTAACGATTTTTTCTCAAATTTTAATTTAACTAACGAATTTCTTTTTATTACTAATTTTTTACTTACGTTATTTTTGTTATATAAATAATATTTTAAGTGAGTTATATTCAAATCAATCAGTCGAGTGCTAAACCGAGGCATTACCACTTCACCATTCAATGGTTTGCACATAATTATTGGATGTTTGGTTCAAAAACCATGTTCAATGTATTCTTACATTTTTCTGTATTATAGATACAGGGATACAAGGGGAATATCAAGCAACCGTCTGCAGTTTTAAAATTGCACAATCTTTTGCAGAAAAGGGAAGACTTTTAACTGATGGGGAATTTATAAAGCAAACATTTCTGAGAAGTGCGGATGTATTGTTTGATGATTGTCCTAATAAACAAGCAATATTGGACCGGATTGAAGATATACCAGCATCAGCGCAGAATATTGACAGGCGAGTTACTGAAATGGCAGAAAATGTATGGAAACAACAGATCGACGCCATTAAACGGAGTTTCGTATTTAGTATTTCGTTGGATGAAAGTGTCGACGTTAATGACATTTCCCGGTTGGCAATCGTTGCGCGGTACTTTGACAATAACCGTGTGTATGAAGAACTGATCTGTCTGCTACCATTTGAAGGAACGACAAGAGGAGAAGATATGCTATCAGAATTCGTTAAACATTTTGAGAAACGGGGACTAGACTTAACTAAGATTTTTTGCCTAACTACAGTTGGCGCACTCGCTATGATCGGGACACATAAGGGATTCGTATATCTTCTTACTGCCCGCATTGGTCGACCACTTTTGAATTTTCATTGCATTATTCATCAAGAAAGTTTTTGCGCGAAGATCTCGAGCGGAAGCTTGAAATCCTTGACGGATACTGTTGTAAAAGTTGTCAACTACATTGCTGGTCGTTTTTCATTAACTCACAGACAATTCAAGTAATTTTTACAAGAAATGGAAAGTGCATAAGTATTCAGATATTCCATTACACAGCAATATATGCCGTAAAGTGCTTTCTAGATTTGTGGAATGTTTGGGAGAGGTCATTTTTGTTGCAAAAAATTCAAGCTCAAGTCTTTCTTGAACTAGATAATAAAGAATGGATTTGTAAGTTGATGTTCCAAACTAATATTACAAATTATCTCGGCGAACTAAACCTCAAGTTGTAAGGATCGGGTCAAACTGTTCTGGATTTGTATGATTGCTGGAAGTCTTTTAAAATGAAAATAGATGTATTTATTTGCGATATTACCTCCCATACATATAAATACTTTCCAAATCTAAAAACATACTCACCCAACCTTAATAATTGTGATAATGCTGCATTTAATGAGGAAATGTTAAACTACATGACTTCACTGAAAGAAGAATTTGCTGAAAGAGGTCAAGATTTTGATAAATATGGTCACATGTTCTCCTTCTTGTTAAAACCAGACTTAATGGACTTAATGGAAGACAAAATTTGTGTAAAACTAGACTTAATGGAAGACAAAATTTGTGGCACTAAGAAGTGTTTTTAGTTTGCCAGATTCATTTATTTGCCTAAAAAAGTGGCATTTGCAATGCTTTTTAGCATTCGGAGACAGAAAATTCAGAGACGTGTGTAATATTAAAAGTAACTAGACATGAACCAGAAATAGAAAAGCTTTTTCAAGAAACACAAGGACAGGGATCGCACTGAAAACGTTTCAAATTTTAAATAAAATGTAGCCTCATACAAAAACATATTATTTCGTTCAACAGTAAAGTCTGTGCTATGTTTCCTTTTCGATTAAATTTTTTAGAAATATTGTTGATCATTTTTTTATTTTATTAGTTACCTTCCTTATTACTTCTAACAATCTTATACATTATTTATTCGTATAAAAATTATAGTTTTTTATGGTGGCACTTTGGCTTTGTTCAAAATTGCGCATGGGCACCTCTTTGTTAAAAGGTTGCCGACCCCTTTTATAGAACATGGTTTTGTGCCAAAGAAGGAACCACAATCCGACACATCCTGAAATTTTAATTTCTAGCAAACTATATTGTAATATTGGTGCAAATCTGACTGTGTTATGTGCGAGATACTTAATTATTTATGGATCTAATCAATTTTTTTTAAATCGGAATTCAATTTTCTCTTGAACAACGTGTTCGATCAATTCCTGTTTTTAAATCATTTCTTTAGTATTATTCAATAGAATTTATGAATGAGAATAAAGTCCTTATAGCAGAATGTCAGTTTTAAGATTTGAAATATGAAATGAAGAAACGTAACTTTTACACTTTAGGAATTCCGCATCATTACGAATGATCGTGGAAAAAAGGGTAAAATGTTAATAAAGGAAAAATATTGTAAACTGATAATGACAACCTTGACCTAAGGGTTCTTGTATAGACGCGGTTTAAAAAATCAATTTATGAATAAAATGCACAGGGATGCAAAAATATGTAAAGAAGGTATTTTTGGAAGTACAGGTGAAGTATAATTGGGACCGGAATGGAAATTAAAGGGAAAAAAAGCAGTAATAATTTTAAATAATATTTTTATGAAGGAATTATGAAAGACAGTTGGAAAAGACGAACAAACTTTTTCAATGAACAAGATTAATGAGACATTGGTAGTTAAGGAAAACATATTGCAATTATTCAATGAACAATGTATAGTTTTTATTTTAATTTTTTTGTACATTTTATTTTTAGAATCGTTATTTATATAAGTGTGTAGGTCAGCATACATTAATTTAAAATTTTTGAAGCTTGCTTCTTATTGCACGACATTTGGGAAGGCTAGTGAACTCGTGAAACGTGTGATGTTACGAAAAAGCGTTCGTCACGCGATAACTCATCCAAGCGACTGTGCGCAATCTCTCTTGCCGCACTAAGCTCGCACACCTATAGGTGTGAAAAATTGTCAAAATTTTGAACAAATGGTTAATAATTGCCAAATATGTTAAAATTTTTGAAAAATTGTCAAAAATTTTTAAATATGGTCAAAAATTTGGAAAAATGATCAAAAATTGTCAAAAACTGTCAAAATTTTGAAAAAATGGTTAATAATTGCCAAATATTTCCAAAAAAATTCAAAAATTGTCAAAAATGGTCAATAATTGTCAAAAATTTTGAAAAATGGTTAAAATTCTTGAAAATTGTCAAAAACGGCCAATAATTGTCAAAGACTGTCAATAATTGTCAAAACCAATTAAAATTCGTCAAAATTTGTCAAAAATGGTCAAAAATGATAAATAATTGTTAACATTTTGAAAAATGGTCAAAAATTGTCAAAATTTTGAAAAAATAGTCAATAATTGCCAAAGATGTTAAAATTTTTGAAAAATTGTCAAAAATGGTCAATAATTGTCAAAGACGGTCAATAATTGTCAAAAACAATCAAAATTCGTCAAAAACTGTCAAAAATGATCAATAATTGTTAAAATTTTTAAATATGGTCAAAAATTGTCAAGAAATTGGAAAAATCGTCATAAATTGTCAAAAACTGTTAAACTTTTGGAAAAATGGTTAATAATTGCCAAATATTTCCAAAAATTGTCAAAAATTTTGAAAAATGGTCAATAATTATAAAAAACTGTCAAAAATGGTCAATAATTATTAAAAATTGTCAAATTTTTTGAAAAATGTTCAAAATTTTTGAAAAATTGTCAAAAATGGCCAATAATTGTAAAAATTTGAAAAAATTGTCAAAAATGGTCGAAATTTTTGAAAAATTGTCAAAAATGATCAATTATTGTAAAAATTGGTCAATAATTGTCAAAAATGGTCAATAATTGTTAAAATTTGGAAAAATTGTCAAAAATTTTGGAAAAATGGTTAATAATTGTCAAAAATTGTCAAAATTTAAGAAAAATGGTCAAAAATTCACGAAAAACGGTCATTCTATTGTGCATAAGAAGCAAGCTTCTGTCGGCGTTCCAAAGACCGCTCACCTTTTTTTTTATACAATACATTATTTATTTTTCAATTTTTTCTTTGGAATATTTTGTTTTTTTAGAATTGGTTTATTTTCATGAAAGTTTTTTTAGGAGTGTATTATTTTTTAGGTTTATATATTTTTAAAACTTTTCAATTTTCCCATGTATGATTTGATTTTCAAGAAGGGGGATGCTAATGGCTATCCCAGACATTTTTATGATGTACGTGATAAATTGATATTGTTATCTATGTGTAGGCGTCACACCTATATCTTATCACACGTACTTATTCAGTATATACAATTCATATTATTATATTTATTATTAACTATTAGTAACTATCCATCATAATAAAAACTATTACGCGTTTGAAAACACCCTTAGATAAATGGTTTAAGAAGACTGGCCAACACTAAAACCATTCTCCCTAAGGGGATGTAGTGCCCTTCGTATAATTTAGTAGGCCATTCAGGAAATAGCTTGATTAACACTTTTATATAATATGTTTATCAACAATGATATAAAAGTGTTATTGAGCATAAATATATAGTTTTAATTAGGACGACACATGACTAGATATTTTAGAAAAATAATTATAACTTTGAATTCCACTGAGGTCAGTTGGGCGAACTGAAGTCTAAATCAATAAAGCTGAAGCTCAACTTGTGTTTTACCCCGTTATTACCGAACATTATACCAATACACTTACTGTTCAGGGTTGAGAAAAAAACAAATTAGTTATTTTTTATTTAGACGTCAGAAATAATAGTTCAATACTATAATAACGCTTCTTAGTGAACGGTCTGTTCTTTGAAAATTTATTTTTCTAATTTTGTAAAGCGTTATAATAGTATTGTACTATTATTTTTTGACGTCTATAGATCACGCTTCACTAATATGACAATTATTTACAGGTAACTGTAATTAAGTAAATATTTTTTATTTGTTTTTATCGTTATTCTTCCACTAGCAAATAATCATTATTTAATTTTATTTCAGAGGCACATTGTGCAGTTCAACCCTGAGATGAGGACAATGTAAAGTAAGCATTTTATTTATACTTCTTATTTTTGATAAGGACAAAATAAGTTAAGCGATTTTGGTTGGTTAACGAGTAATTTCGAAAAATGTAACGTTTAGAAAAACCGAAAATCTCCAAATTGAAATTTGATTCAAATATTTCGTTGCTCTCCACTAAATGGACACTACAGATTGCGAAAATTCATACAAAACTTAAGTTCGCTTAAAGCAGAATGGTGAAAGTTGTGATAATAGGGTTTAAGTAAAGGAAAGTCAAAAACTATTATTAGTGAAAAGTATACTTTTTCTTGATCTCACTGAAGTAAATTTATAAACATATTACAACTACTTAGAGAGAAAAAAACTGAAGACGAGATGGAGTTTCTTTGACTGTGTATTTTTTGAATGGTTCTTCATAGCAAGAACAAATTACATCGTAACTCAGGCAATGTCTTCTAATTTATTTAATCTCTTCATGTGGAGTTCTTACTTTTACCGCTCACTTACTGAATACTTTTTGAGACGACAAAGTTGTATTCATAAAATGAAGAGAAAAACTAGTAACCTGAATTTGAAATGAGGAACTCGGTCGGGGATTCTAAAAGAATATAAAATAAAATCTCCTTAAAAGTTACAAAAGGCGTTTTTACATCGTGAAATGTGTGACCTAACAAATCATAGATAATTTACGCTCGATTAGAATGTTTGGGAGAGACGAAAACTGAAAAATAAATAATAGAAACTCAAAAGAGTCGCTTTAGTAGACTTTATAGCTTCCCATTTTTCACTTCAGTTTATTTCTTTGAAATAAAATGGAGTGCTCCAGGTTCGAAGTATGTCAAGAAACTGAAATACCTTTTCAAAAAAAGTATTGGGTAAATATTAGAAGGATAAAAACTGAAATAAAAAGTACGTAGCTTAAGAAAATATTTACAATAATTCCAACCATTGTGTAACTCGTAGCAATTGAAAAAATGTGGAAATTCATTAAAAGTTAACCGAGTCAAATAAAAAAAATCGTAAGCTAAGATAAAAAAGAGTAACAAAACTCGCCAAGATTAATGGGATTAACTTAACTCGAACACAATGTACAAGAAACTAATAGAAACTTTCAACAGGTCATGTAGAAAAAAATCCTTTTACATTAATTCTATACCCTGTTTCAAACTTAGCTAAAAACATGAGTCCGTGTGAAAAAAATATCTAAACGTAGAAACACCCAGTCAAAAACATTTTAGAGAGCAAAAAGTTTTCTGCAAGTTATGAAAGTTTGAAAAGTTATAATTCGCACCGCCAGGATGTTAAAAACACAGGTTATGAAAATATGGGTTGACTATAGTAATTTACAGTTCAACCTTTTTCGGAATAGATATTCCGAGTGACGAAACCAAAATAAGGAACACAAAGTCAATTATGTCTTTTTTGAGGGGAAAAAAATGATGAAAACTGAATATACAATTTGTCCACATTTCGAATAAATAAAGATGTATCAACATAAGAAACTATTTTTCATAAAATTGATATCCTTATTTTACTTTCACCACTTGTCTTGTCGTCACTTAACTCCAAAAAAGCTTCTTCTTTCCACTATCAGTAATATAAAATCTACGTATGCTTAGTAATAGCCTTGTGAGTTTTTATCTGGTCGATTTTATCTTAATAGATTGATTATATGTCGAAAGTTGCCGATTTTGCATTTTTGTACGCATTTCGTTATCATAGTTCCACTTAATAGTAGGGGAGCCCACGATGCTAAATGGGGATTTACTGGAGCGTCATAGAGAACTATTGGGTTGCGAAGCTTAGATGATAAAAAAAAAGTTAGACAATCTATACCTTTTCATCGGTGGGGGGAGCGTCTATAGATTTTCAAAAATGTAAAGAAAAACTGTTTCTTGGACATACTCGAGCTCGTCAGATATTGATGTATCCATGTCCCACGTATTTTTAATAATGAACGTATGTTAATTTGATCGTTTCCATGGGGGGGGGGAGGTGGTCGTACGTAAGGGTTGAAAATGAGAAAAAAAAATTTAATCGAGTGCGTCTGATTTTGTAAGGGGATGTTAAATGAACCTAAAAAAAGCTCTCATTCAATAATCTGACCATTTGGATCTGACGCAAACTCGCAGCCATTATTAGAATGTGCAAAAAAATTCGCCATTTTGACATACACAAGCGCGTCAGATTAATACATATATGGTTCATATTTATGTCCCAGACGTGCTGTTCCATATTCTGACGATTATCAGGAGGGATTCGCCTATTCTGACAATTTGAAACAAAATTTATTTTCGATTTTTTTGAATCATTGTACTCAATTAATTGACAAGCTCAGAAAAAAGCATGAAAATAAAAAATGTATGTCTTTCAAGTAGAATACATATATTTATAAGAAAATAATTACAAAAAATTTAATTTTTTCAAGCATTTTTTTAAATCTTCATCTGTAGAATCATCTTTCTCTTAGGGCTCGATTTCATCCTCACCTGCAAACCAGATCATCTCTAACTTTCCGTCGACAACTTCCCATCCATAGTCCGTTTGAAAAAGATCAATAATTTATGCATCATTGGCATTACTCCACAAGTACGCAATGAATCTTGTGCGCAACACTTGCTGGAGTAACTCCGATTGACAGGGTGGCAAGTTGCACGCATCGTAATTCCGGATACTCAAGGAGATGGGTTGAGATTTGTCTTTTATCTTGTACGTCTTATTGAAGATGAGAATCCTGGCTTGATTGACATCGTCTAACTTTTTCAATTTTTTTTTGGAAAATTTCTGAATTCATCAGAAATTGTAAAGGTTTATTTTTCCCTCGTCAGTACAATGCCGGGTTTAAATCGCAACCAGTGAACGCATGCAAAGTTGGAAGCTCCTTCGAAATTTTTGGGCCTAATTTATTATAAACAGCGGATACGTCAATGTATCGGCGTGTATTGCCAACTCCAAGATCCATCAAGACTTCTACTGTTGCTTGCATGTGTTCCATATTCGTCAACATGATGACCACTATATCAGTATTAGAAGTTCTGATAGTAATAGTAGAATCTTCTTTATGTTGGCAAACCAGAGTGGGGACATAGTGAGAGAGTAATAGACAGAGAAAGAGTGATAGAGGAATAGAAACCCTAAGTGGGGAATATAGGCATCAGGAAGCTGCACGCATTAAACTTTATCGACGAATTTTTGTTACTTCGGATTGTGGAAATCGTCAGATTATATATTTTTCGTTACCCTTGAATTATTTCCTTTAAAATAAAATAAAAATTCGCCACGCTCGAGAAAGTCGAGATGACGTTTTTTTACAAGTTTTAACCCTCCCACTTCTTTACATCACTTGAAAATTGTCAGATTAGTGGAATATACACTTTTTAGAATGTCATTAACTCATCCTACCTTAATCTGACACGCTCGAGAATTTCTAATGATCAATTTTTTTTACTAATCTGATCTTTTATCCTTGATGGGCGGCCATATATATGGGGCTCATATTTGGTGGAGGTACTAAACCGGGTACAAGGTATCTCCCTGTATGTTAATCTGCCGCTCTTTACTAAATCCCGAAATCCCCGCTTGAGCTCCCCTACTATAAAGTACTAATGGTGGTGATTATTGTTTTATAAACTTTTACAATTTCTTTCTTTAATGATTGGAAAAAACTGGTAATTACAGCTTTTGAAAAACTTGAGCACTTAAATAGTATCTACAGATTGCGAAAATACCTTTATTACAATGCGACTTATACAAGTACGACAAGGAATATATGAGCCAAACTATGTGAAAGAGAGAGAAGACTTGTTAGCCCAGCGATCAGTCCCCTCTACCAAAACAGTTGGGCGTGTATTCAGTCCCCTCCTATTTATTTTAACTGTTGTGTTGCCAAATGTACTTATCTGTAAAAATTATTCCTAATTTTTGTCTATCTAATTTTCAACGGCATTTCAACCGGCAACAATGTTAAATACCAATAATTGGTGAATCGAAAGCAGTGTACGGATTTTATTTATTGCAGATTGTAATTTATCCAAATTTTTTCTTGAACTCCATTATTTTATTCTTATTTGTGTTGATCTCACTTATTTTTCAAAAGTCAATAATATTACCAATCTCGATTTTCTCCCACTAAATACACCGTTATCCGGTGTTAAAAGTCAATTACAAAATAAGTTATTTATTACTTAGAAAGTACCAAACATTCTAAACTGGCAACGCTGCAGCAAAGACTGGCTTTCCCCACTCTGTGAGTATGTGCACAGGTTCACTGTGGTTCAGTACTTTCCCAACATGGAAGGAGTGAGGTTGTTAAAGAAATAAAAAAATACACTCGTTATTACGTAACCTGTACATCTTAAAATTCATTTTTGTCAACTTGATCGTTTCTGACCAAGCTGACAATTAATTCCTAACTACAATAGGATATAATTTTAGCCATTGTAACTTGAAAATAAAACATTTTTTCTTGAGATAAGAATAAAGTAATTGGGTGTAAAAAACTAAAGATCGATTCCATTAATAAATTGAATTGAAAAAATAAAATAAGTACTTATTCTAAACATGAAATATGAACTTCTTGAAAAAATTAAACTAAAAATCCGTTCTAAAGGTAAACATAATTTTAATGAATTATGTGCTCAAATAAACCACCTTGCTGTGCCAGGCAATAACCAAATCTGTCATAAAGATTTGATCTCATATCTCTAAGATTATTTGGCGTAATGCTGGCACAAACGTGCTGTATTTTCACCCTCAATTCATTTAAATTATTAGCTCTTTCAAATTCATGTTGATAAATGCTACTTTTCAAAAATCCCCAATGAAAAAAATCATTTGGAGCTAGTTCAGGTGATCTTGGCGGCCATTTAATTGTACCATTAGTACTAATAATTCTGTCGGGGAATGTAAACCTTAAAAATTCCATTACTATCTTTGAATTATGGACTGGACAACCTTCTTGTTGAAAACAAATTCTGTTGAGATCAACATCGGGTATAAGGAGAACTGCAGGAATTACATGATTTTGTAATAAGTCTAAATATTTGGCGGAATTTAAGTTCCCCTCAATAAAAAAGGACCTATTATGTGGTCACCTAAAATACCCGTCCAAACATTTAGCTTCTGCGGATACTGTGTTCGGATTGGAATGCTTAGATGTTTATTTTCCCGAAACCAATATCTTGTGACGGATGGATTGTGTTTTTGATGTAATGAAAAGGTTGACTCATCCGTAAATAAAATATTTTTTTAAAAAGTTCTCGTCGGCATTTTGACGTTCCATCATTTCTTCACAGAAATCTATTCGTCTGATATTGTCCTCGGGAAAAATGTCCTGCGTTGTCTGAACCTTGTAACAATGGTACTCGTTCCGCTTTAAAATATTCTGTACAGTTCTCTTATCCATGTTGACCTCTTCAGCAATTTGTCTTGAAGAACATGGTTGTCCCGTTTCAACCGCTAAACAAACATTCAATTCTCTAGTTTTCCTTTCGTCGTTTATCGGACGTTCGATTGGATCTTCCGGCGCTTGGCATTTTCTACAGTATGAAACACATCCATATTTCTCGAAATTATTAACTATGTTCAAAATTGTTGTTCGTGAAGGAATTGGGCGATTTTCGAATGCCACAATGAACAAATTAATTATTGCATCAGCCGGATGACCTCCAAAATACCATTTTATAATTTGCACTTTTTCGCAGGTTTCGTATTTTAATGTGGGCATTGTAAAATGTTTTATTTTCAAATACAACGGCGTGCGCTACCAATGTGTGAAAGATTTTTAGCGAAAAGATCACATAAGTTTGAATGTAAGATCTCTATGTAAAGGAAACTGTTCCGGATGAAAGTGTTTAATTTTACCTAATAGTGCATGAGCTCGAAAAAAAGTTAACGATAACGAGACAAAAATATCATTTGTACAAATTAATCTGAGCTTCTGGCAACAGCGGTTGAAATAGTGGGGCGATGAACACACGCCCAACTGTTTTGGTAGAGGGGACTGATCGCTGGGCTAACAAGTCTTCTCTCTCTTTCACGTAGTTTTGCTCATATTTTCCTTGTCGTACTTATATAAGTCGCATTGTAAGAAAGGGATTTTCGCAATCTGTATATAGTGTCACAAGTGCAGAAAATGAGGTTTAGCAGGGCAGCCCGAGTTGATAGTTAGGGGCTGCTAAAGCGCTTTCTGCATGTGTGACACACAGGTTTTTCGCCTACCGAATAAACGTTTCACGTGAAACGACAAAGCATTCAAGTGACGGATGGTGAAATATTTCAAAAATCGTGACGTTAAGAATTTTCCTCTCTTGGGCTGCTAAATAATACTTTCCGCCCTATTTTTGGTGTTCATATGCTTGGATTTCCGGTAAGGCAGGCGAAACAAATAATTGTGCACTGTAAAAGTAGTTGTTAAGCGCAATTTAAACGAATATTGCACTTAACTCTAAATTTAATGAATTGTTAAGTATTACACAAGACCTGGAACCTGAAATTATTCTTACCTCGAAGGTGTGTTTACGTTTAGGTATTTACGTATCTTCAAATATGACGAAATACTTTGCTGTTAATGTCTTGACGTTTCTGTCAGTGATATGGAACTATTAAGTTTTGAAAAATTCCTCTGATTCGTTTGTACTTCACATAGTTTGTATTGATCGACCTGGAGACTGCAAACTAGCTGATGACATTTTACTCATCGAAAAACTTCAGTACTTATCTACTCTAGAAAATATTGTCATCATTGGCAACTTCAATTTTTGATAAATTTCCTGGCCAATTACTGTGGCACCTGGTGGTGTAAATTCTAAGAACTTGTTGAGAAAAAATTGGTTTGTGATCAATTTTTATTGATATCAAAAGATCGCCTACACCAAAAAACGTCAATTTTTTTTGAAAATGGCTAACAATGTCAACATAAAAAAAGAAAAATTCTGATGTACGTAGCTCACGAAATTTAAAAATTCACTTTTTTCGGAGAGAGTGGTATCTACCATTTTGTCACTAGCTCACTATTATAAGCTAGCAATAGGTCAATTGCCGTTGTCATCATTGAAAATGTCAATTGTCAATTATGACTTTTATATTCCATCGTCCCACCAATTTATTTACATTTATTTATTAACATTTATAATTTATTAATGAAGCACGCCGATGTATTGGCTGCTCAGTCAACTCCATTGTTCTCTGCAACTCATTCATTGTGATGTACATCTGTTCGGAAATATTATCTTGGCTTCGAGTCGTTAATGGCGGATACGCGTCTATTCTACTATAGTCTCGAAATATCCGTTCAAATATTATCATGGCTGTCCAATAGGGAAATTAGTTATTATCTAACATTAATATGTATAGACTTGGGAAAAAAAGATGACGGAAGTCTCCGGATGCTACCTGAAATACGGAGTGGCTCGCATGATTGGACAAACAGCAGTGAAACAGAGACGGCAAAGCAGTATTATTGCAGTACACTTGCGCCTCGTCGATTTGGTGCATCCTGTTTTGAATATACCTACTCTTGCTATATTCATTATATATGTTTATTTTTGTCTCCCCACTTATTATTACAGCGTCGGGTGTGAACTCATCTAATACAAATTAATTATCAAATAAGCCAAATTAATACACATATCGATATCGGATGAACAAATCTTCCATTATCATTTCTATCAATATATTTGAAGCATGTCATGTTCGAGATGTGCGTGCTCTGTAGTCGTAACAAAAGAATTCCATTTCCAGCGCCATTAACTTTAATTTGGAAATACTGATATTGTTTCTGACTTAACAGTTCTTGTTGTAGTCTCTCTTCTTCTTTCGAAAAAAAAGGAACACATTTATAAATGTTTCCTGCCTGAGCGAAACAAATCTTAGAAAGAATGATCGAAATCCATTGTATATTTCGGGGTATTTTATCACTCTTTTTGTCCCCTTCTCCACTGATGTTACTTTATCGTGGATAAAGTAAGTTTTTCTAAACCGCTTTTTGGTTTTGCACAATCAGAGGACGTATACTATTTTTAAATTTTCCCTTAATGTTTCTAACCCCACTTTTATTACGGATTCACGTAAAAATTCATCAAAATAAAATCATACTGTACATAATATCCTATGCTAGAATTTCGGGTAAAGTGCGAACAGAAATATAAGAATGTCATAAATCACCAACCACTTGAGTTATCACCAGCCGGTCGATTCTACGCAAAGTTGTACCTGCCCTAGCCATTAAATTTGGTTAAGATAATTATTAAGAAAAATCGCTTGATTATAATTGAGAATTGTTTATATACATATAATATATAATATATAACACAAAAACATTTATAAACATCACGATAATGAATGCGATTATAGTTCAAAAAGTTTATAATATTTAAGTTGTTTAGAATTTAATTTAATATACACACACTCGTGAAGTTGCTGTTTTTTGCATATAAGTATATGTATTGTGATGATTTAAAAATTGGTAGGTCCAATTGTAGGTGAATAACCTGAAAGTAAATAAAGTTTTGCTTAATAAATCAATTATTATCAATTAGTAACAGAATATCTCAACATTAATTAGTTTGAAACACCCTGTATTGAAATTATTTTAGAAATAATCAAATGAAATTAATAAATGAATCGAATAAAAACAGAAATAAAATCAAATAATAAAAACACAGAATTATCTTTATAAATCTCAATAAATAATGTTAGAATTGACATACCATTTGTACATAGTGTGAAAATGTTGTAATCCAAACAGATTTATGTCATTAATTTAAAATTTTGTGAAGTGACAGTGAATAATCGCGGATAGAATCAACCGATAAAAAAAAGTGTAGTTCAAAGAGGAGATATTGTATTAAAACATGTGAAAGTACCTTTAACATCAATAGAAATCAATAAAAATAACTCTAAAATAATTTATCAGAACGGAAAGTCGTCTGGTGAAAGATAAACAAGAAAAAAATTGAATGTTGTTGATTTTGTAACGAGGAAGGAGGAAGTATAATAATTTTGATGGTGAAGATAAAAATTAAAAATTGAAATTAAAAAACCTTAAGTGGAAAAGTTAAGAAGTACTAACCTACTAACTAACATCCATTTATTATCAACCAGAAAGCGGTAAGCTTAATTTCACATAATATTTAAACTCGACTGGAGACAGCGTCCCAGGTATTCGAAGGAAACCAGACTCAATTTGTTCCAGAGAATGTTTAATTTACTTTCTACAATAGTGTATATGACATCAGCATGCAGATTTGATGTTATATTTTATATCCCACACAGCAGAGGAGTGAATATTCTTTCTCACGTTGCTCCTAAAAAGAAGTAACCTATAAATAATTCACATCGTGAAAACATTTATCTATCAGTTGCGTATTTTTTATTTGATATTTAGTTACGATTGTTGATATTAGTAGTTATAAATTAAAAAGGAAGCTAACCTTATTAAAATAAATCATCCAAAGCAACTCAATAATACTCCTTTTCAAGAGACACTTGTTCATAACATTGCCAGCCATTTTAATTCAATAGAAACATTTACTAAATTATGGTTAGCTGTGAATAATTGTCATATTTTAGTAAAGCGTGATCTATAGACGTCAAAAAATAATAGTTCAATACTATTATAACGCTTTACAAATTCGAAAAATGATTTTCAAAGAACAGACCGTTCACTAAGAAGCAACAACTACTTCTCGGGCCATATGCCCCGACAGACATTGAATTACACTTCTAAGTTAAACGGGGTTGGTATATCTTTAAGATAGAACCAACCATTCTAATTTGCGATTTGAAGGAATAACATCACTTGTAGACCGGTTTCGGCGTATTTGCGCCTCATCAGTACAAGGTAGATGCCATTCGTCCAGAAGCTCTGAGAGCATAATCCTGGACTGTAATTCAATGTCTGTCGGGGCATATGGCCCGAGAAGTAGTTGTTGCTTCTTAGTGAACGGTCTGTTCTTTGAAAATCATTTTTCGAATTTGTAAAGCGTTATAATAGTATTGAACTATTATTTTTTGACGTCAATAGAATCAGTTACAGTATTTATGCGCATGACACAAATCTAAAGCGATTATTCCGATTTCTGTCTGTGTTACAAGGGGAATGCGACAAGTAATTATTAGAAATGCAAACAAGAAACCACCAGAATAAAGTTATTAATTACAATACAAAAAAAGAAAAAAAGGAGAGTATTTAGTTGCAGCGAAATATAAAAAAATTAATAAAGAGGATAATAAAGGTTAAAATTTCAATTAAAATTCTTTTTCATGTTTATTATAAATTCAAACATTCATTATATTAAAATTTTAAAAATAATCAATTAAATTATTCTTCATCGTAAAATTAATTTGAGGGAACCGCAAACTGAGATAAAGAGTCGAAACCCTTTTTCAATAGCTAGCCGGATATACAAATTGGAGAATAAAGTAAGTATACAAGGGGTTTCTTAAAATTAAAAAGGTGAACAAACTAATAATAATAATGATGAAATAAAACAAATTAATTTGTTTAAATCTTCATTATTTATTTTGAACTGACGTTCAAATTAAAATTAGCGACGCGTTTCGACTAGTTTGAAAAAGCTACTGTGTAGCGAAACGCGTCACTAATTTTAATTTGAACGTCAGTTCAAAATAAATAATGAAGATTTAAACAAATTAATTTGTTTTATTTCATCAGTAGTATGGATCTTCATCAAGTAAAAGCCTCATCTATTCAATAATAATAATAACATAAAATTAAAAAACAAATAAAAACACTCACCCATAAAAAAATCATAACAGTATATAAGTTGAAGGTATTTATAAACAAAATTACTCACGAAGATCAGTTTCACTTTCCCTATCGTCATCCAAATTGATAATAAACTTTTCCACCCTTTTAATATGGGAAACACACTTGGCTCAGCTGAGCTACCACAGTTGAACTTTAGGCTGGAGAAGTATTATTTCTTCGAACTGCTGACTTAAGCTGATGCCATATATGTTCAATTGGGTTAAACATACAGTGATAAGGAGAAAGTCTGAGCACCACATGTCCCAAGCTTTCAGCAAATGAATCACAAAAATATTTTTTCTTCGTTTATTGCCAATTCGTTTATTGCCAATAAATATTCAAATCTCCACTTCTTAAGGAGCACATATTCCATTATGATTTTTCTGCTACTAGTAATTTTTTTAAAATTTAAATCCGTTTTGTAAAACAGACTTCCAAAAAGTCTTTTTGCATCACTGGATACCAGTTCCATTATTTTTAAGCCGTTGCCAAAAATAATGGAGAGCCTACTATTATTAAAATGCCAAACTATTTCATGAGATATTTTAATCTGGATCTGGGAATATTTTAAGGGACACACACTTTTACTGCTTATCTATATTTCGAACAATAGGTGATAACGAGGGTCCTCGGCATATATTGATTCACTACCAGAGATCTAGGTCATTCTTTACATGTAATATTAAGAAGGGCCAGAAAAATAGTATATTACAGACCTAGGCCAGTAAAGTAAGAAATGTCTCAGATCACATGTAATTGTCGGCCGAAGAGAAGTTGAGGTCGAGAAACATGTGATCTGAGGCTTTCTTACTTTTTGGCCGAGGTGTATATACTATTTTTCTGTTTGACAGAGCTGGAAAGCGGCAACTTCGCTTAGCGCGGCGGCCCGAAAGTTGATGCTTTCCGGCCGGAGGACAGAAAATGTAATTTGGTTCCAAATATTGTAGGTTTACCTAACTCTCATGTTTAATTTGGTTCCCGACGTTTCCAGTTTACCTGGTCACTATTAGCAATTTGGGCAATAATTAAACGTACCATTTAAATAAATTTTTGTGACCTTTCCCAAGATCTTAATACTAGATCTCCAGGAAAATACACTATCTGTTCACTTCTGCCATTACTCAATAAAAACTGCTCACCTCTAGAGGTTTGGATGTTTGCCTCGTCCAGGAAGTCGAAAGTTTCCTCGATATTTTTTGGTAACCTTGGCTGAATTTCTTAAGAACGTTGTAAATGTTTCTTCTGACACAAGCAACTCCATGTGTAGTAAATGTTTATGGTGATTAATTTATTGGTTCGGCACCACAAGTCAGAGGCTTCGGGACCTCGGCACCTCAGCCTTTAGGCTTTTTGTGCTCTTGATTATACCGTTTATGTGAAAAGACCAGTAGCCCTTATCAGGCTCAACAGTCTTTTCACTAGGTCCTTCTTGGAGGAATCCTACCTTGGATATTCTAGTCCTAGGAGTCTATATCTCCAATGAGACAGTGCTTCACATTCGAAGGTAATGTGAGAGGCTGTTTCCTCCTCTTCCATGCACGACCGACAGATAGGTTCCTCCCTATATATACCAAATCTATGCATGTGCTCCCTTAGGGTACAGTGACTGGTGAGTAATCCCGTCACTTCCCTTATCTGGCCTGGTATGTTGGTTATGATGTAGTGACCTTTCAATGAGAAAGTTTTCCCTAAGTTCCAATAAGTTTCTCCATTATCTTCAATATGAAAGAATACAGAGTTATTGCCTGGGAGCAGTCCTTACCTGGTTTGGGAATAAAGACGATTCGGGCTCTTTTCTAAGCAGTTGGAATGTATCCAGTTGCTAGAGATGCTCTGAATAGTTTACAAAGTACTGGAGACAGATGTTTTTGCCCCTGCTGCAGATGCGCTGGTATTATACCATCTGGTTCAGGAGCTTTGAATGGCTCAACCGAGTTAATGGCCCAGTTCAATTTGCACTGAGTTATCACTTTATTTGCTCACTGCAATCCTCTTTCCTCGCACGAGCCAGGGGAGTTGGAGGTCCGACGGATAGCTCCGTTCCTGTCCCTACAGAGTCTGGTAGATGTGCCTGCAGTAGAATCTGCAGGGTCTCGCTGTTTATGGTATGATCTCATGTAATATTCTGATCTTTACAGGTTTTTCCGACAAGTCCTCTACAGCTTTTTGTTTGCAGGAAGAATGAACGACTTCGCGATTCAAGTCCTGCTCAACTGCATCATGGAAATGTTTTGTAACTGTGGCGAGAATTTAACACTTTAAAGAAAAGTTATTGTCACTGAGCAAGCACAATTCAAAACAAAACTGAACGTCACAGAGGAATTACAATTCAGAATAAAAGTAAAATTCGTAGAAGAAGCACATACTGGATAATTACTTTGCAATAAACTATAATAAAATAAACAAGGGATTATGCAGGTAGTGCCTCTTATACAGCAATACCCGGTAACCAAATTACCAATCACCCTTTTGGGACTGGGAAACAAATTACATAGTATTAACAGGCATCCTAATTAATATCCAATTTACTACCTATTGGGAACCAAATCACCAACACCCAAGATGTCATAACAATCAATTCCTATTTTTTGGTATTTTCCTTGATTTTAAATCCTTTTATTTTCTCTAAACAAAGCATTGGAATCACCATGCTGCTTTTAGAATAAATTTCCTTATTTCCATCCTGTGAGGAATGTTGTTTGAGAGCTTGATAGATTATCCATTGTTTACTTTCACTTTAATAACACCAATGCTTGGCGATTTGAAATCTTGGAATCATTACCTCTAATCTACTATAGTGATTCATTGCGAAGTACGTGTTTTGAACCGAGAATCCCGTCTTTTGTTCAATATTTAACTAGTTTAGTAAAATTTACACTAGCAGTTCAAATTTATATGGTAATAGTTTAAACAATTGGAAAAAATATTCTATAGTAGGTGTAAAATAGAATAACTATTTTATGGATACATGAGATTGAATGATGAAGCAGGCATCTTATAGTTAACTGGAACTATAACTACATGATAAATAGCAATAGGTTATCTATCTCAACCATGACTCGGACATGGATATGAAATTCTCCAATTCTTTAATTTCATTCTCAAATTGTTATCACCGAACATCCAGAGTGCGCACCTCATGGTGTTTTTTGTCTTCCTTGCCGGAAAACCAATCATATGAACATATGTTTGTTTAGCAGCCCAAGGGCGGAAAATTCTTAAAGCCACGACGATTTTTGAAGTTTCTCACTATCTGTCACTTGACTACAATGACGTCTCACGTAAATTTTTCAATTAAATGTCAGTGTATGTCAAAGTTCTTTGTTATATTTTTTTATTTATAGTTGTGTGTCACATATGCAGGAAACGCGTTAGCAGCCCTTCACTATCAGCAGCCCTTGCTTCGCTATGCTCGCTCGCGCAGATAATCGTCTCGGGCTGCTAAAGCTCATTTACTGCCCTTGTGACACAATATACTTTAGGACAGCAGCATATATTAAGATTGAATGTTTCGTTATGGTGGATTTTTTGGGTTCAGACTAGTTTTGTAGAAAAAATTACGGATTTAGACGAAAATACCTAATTTTCTTGACAAATAGGAATAGAGCTTGTGTTTCAAAGGATAACCTTCTTACAAGTTAAAAGAGGTTTGTTTACGGGAATTAAATTCCTCTGGAATGATGAACTACCCATTTCACTGGATATTTTCACTCTGGGATATGGTATAAGAATCAAATAGATGTTTCTAGAAACAGATATGCTGCAAGTACCAGATTGGATCCTATCGGATGTATAAACCACTGACATCATCTTGAACTCTGCATTATGGGATTCGATAAACAAAATTGCCATTGAACTCGGTTGATCCCAATTTGCTTTAATTAATATTTTTTCATGCATTACCAAAAATTTGTTATGGATTTACTTGTCACAATGCGTTTCTTTTCACAAAGTCATAATTATACTGGGTGTAACAATCAAGCAGAAAAATTTATTTGACAACAAAATGAAAAAGTGTTAAATGTCGAACTACAAAAATGTTAATTAATTTAGTAAATATTTAAAATGGTTTCCATTGTTTTGTAAACAATTGTGCAACCTATTTTCAAACTCCATACGAACGTTCGCGAATGTTGCTTTAGTAATATCACGACATGCTTGACTAATTCTTCGTCGTGAATCGTCGATTGAGGTTGGTTTAGTTTTATAAACAACCGACTTAAGGTGACCCCACAGAAAAAAATCAGGTGGCGGTAAGTCGGGTGACCTAGATGGCCACTCAATGGGACCTCTCCTTCCAATCCATCTATTTGGATAATTATTGTCTAACCAATCCCTAACTGCTACTGCGTAATGAGGAGGTGCTCCGTCTTGCTGGAAGTGCAACAAATTTTCATCCAGAGCTGGATTGCCATCGCCGTCCTGTTGGTTCTCTAATTCATAAACAATTAAGGGCTCAATAGTGATCTCCAGCATATCGTGGTACATTTCACCGTTTAAATTTTCCGGTATAAACAAGGGACCATTCACAGAATCTCCTAATACTCCTGCCCAAATATTTAGTTTCTCAGGATACTGAGTGTGGTTTTCTCCAAACGGATGTGGATTTTCATCATTCCAATAACCACAGTTTTGTTTATTTACATTACCATTTAGATAAAATGTGCACTCATCACTCATCACTAAAACAAATATTTTTTAAAAGTTCATTCTTAATTCTTTCAGTCATAATTTCACAAAACTGAATTCTTCGGTCTGGATCGTCATCGGACAATTCTTGAAGACATTGCATTTTATAGTGGTGAAATTTATGAAGCTTCAAAACTTTCCGTACCGACTCATGTGATAGTCCTGTTATTGCAGAGACGTGACCAGTTGATAAAGTAGGATCTATTCCAATTTGTCCAAGGACTTCAATTTGAGTTGCTTCATCGAGTACTCTTGCGGCATTCCTTCTTCTATTTGCCACTGAACCCGTCTCTATAAATTTTGCGACTAAATCACGGATATACACGTGACTCACATGTTTTTCAGGATGTCTTTCATTAAACACGTTAGCTGTCTGCAAATAACTTTCGTTCTGGGTGCCAAATATTAAAAGTTCAGGTATTCTGTAAACCATCGTGATTATTGCAGTTAAATTAACGTTCAAAACGTACCAAAATATTTTCGGACCAAACGTTCAAATAATCAATCTATCACAAATGACAATGACATTAAGGTAAGCAACAAATAAACCAATAATTTGAGTACAGAAAGGAAATGCAAAACAGAATAACAAAATGTGTTGTTTAAAAACTGCAAAGCAAACAAGTTTCTTTTGAAATACAATTTAACCCTTAAATAGGGACCGTACTTGCACTTTCAAAGCGAAGTATCGTTCCACAATTATTAATTGTTATTTTTGTTGTCAAATAAATTTTTCTACTCTATTGTTACACCCTGTATAATTATGACCTAGACCGTTCAAAAGCATTTTCTACGGGCTTTCTAATGACGTATCACAAGTATGGGGCTGCCATTTAAATTTTTGTAGGTGGGGTAGGTGGGGTAGGTGGGGCATAGGGGGTTGATGGGGGTGCGATCTCTCTCATGTCATTTTAGTTCCACCTTTCTACCCTAGAATCGGTTTTGAATTTTTTTTTAAATCTCTCTTCGTTCACGAGGTACAGCCCATTGTACGTTTTAAAATTGACACCCTATATATATTTTTTTAATTTTTAAACAATACAACAAACGCTGGGAAACTAACAATTCTAAATATCCCAAATTAGTCACACTATTGATTTGAATTAAATAGAAAGTTAACAAACGGCTCTACTCCAAAAGATCCTGATGTGTTCGACTTTGTTGACTTCTGACAGTTGATACGTGTGGTTTCGATAATTGGTGATCGATTCAAAATATCGATTGTTACTACAAAAATGCAACTACAGCGACATGGACTCGCCCACCCAGGGCTCTTGTTTGCTTCTGTCGACTCGTAAAATTCCAAGTGTAGTTTGGTGCTTTGTAGTATTTTTATATCTCGGCATTGGATCCAACGCTACACGCCTTGTCATACTTTTTCTATTTACAATATGAGCGAGCTTTCTCAATTCTGACTATATTTTGTACACTAATTTATAGGAAATTTAGAGTGTCAACTATATTTTGTTTGTGAATTCAGCTATGGGTATATGTTGGGAATTAGTGTTTTTAATTAACATTCGCTAATCTGATACCTATTTTTTTGTCCTTTTCCGTTTCGTCTATATAATAACATTGTAAAGATAAATTAAATATGTCTCATTCTGCAAACCTCTGAGTATGTTATCCACTAATCTTTGAAAGGTGCTTGGAGAATTTTTTATGATTAATTCCCATATGCATCCTGACGAATTTATAATGTCCATTTTCAGCGGAAAATGCTGTTTTCTGAATGTCATTTTCTCCCACTTGTATTTGGTGAGAACCGTTAGCAAAACTAAACGTAGCAAAATATTTAATTATTCCTAATTGGTCAATAATTGTGCTAATTAAAGGTAGGAATCTTTGTCGTCGTTTACTTTTGGATCATCGATAAACAATCAATAGGTTTGTTCCCGAAACGAGTTCCAAACATGTTATTAACATTATCTAATGCGCATGGGTAACTAGAATAATGTACCAAGTAGGTTCCAAACAAATGTGTGCTGGAACAGTTCTGAAAAGTAATATTGGCTGAATATTTTGATAAGAAAGAAAAAGTGATCAATCCATCTTCAAACTGTCTTGAAATGCTATTTACACATTCTTTGCGAATTCTGTAATGTTCAACAAATTCAGTGTCATTATATTGCTGTATAGATTCTCCAATATAGTTTTCATTTTCTGGGCGCTGTCGATCTTGTAATAATTCCTCTTCAAATTCTGAAAACTCACAATCATCTTCGGACATATCTGAAAATTCAACTTTCACTCTGAATAAAAAAGCATCTATTTTGATTACAATAGCATATACGTAATACACAAAAATCACAAAATATAACATAACCAAAAAGTAAAAGTACTAAAAGAAGAAGAGTCATTTTATATGAAAACGCATGCGCGAAATTAAAAGTTCTCTTTTTATTTTGGAACCAAGAGTACGAGTAACGACCTCGTTTTGAACAAGTTACTAGACTTGTGGGAACACCAAACAATTATAATTTGCTCTGAACTCTGCTCTGCTGGAACGCTTATATTATACTACGCAGACTCAATATGTCCATAACAGTTAGGAACTTGCTTCGGGAACAAACCTGTATCTCTTCTTATTAGATGCGTCCTTACATTATTCTACAATCCAAATTGGACTATTAGAAGGAGAAGATGAATGTCTAATAAAAAGTGGTGATAACATTGTCAATTTGAGATTTAACTTATTTTTTTTAAACTTCGGAATATATGTATGTGATCTATTCCAATTTCTTTTAAATTGTTTTTCAATACTTTATCGTGATTGTTAGTAAAAAAATCAATTGATTACAGTGTGTGTACAAAATTAATTTTTGTATGATGTAAATTTTCAATAATATGGACCTGTAAACGTTATTATACAGCTGGAGTTTGTGATAGATGTATACGCAAAATAATTTTCAATATTAACAAGAGCCTGAGGATATTTTAATTGTGTATCAAATTTAATATATTTCATGTATCCTAAGCCATTCTTCATATTTACTGGTAAATTAAAAGCTTTAGTGCTTTTTTCCGGTACATTGAGTTGATATTCGTATATTTTTTTTTATTTTCGAATTGGTTTTTCCTTCAATATCATAATGTATTGGAATTTGAGTTGAGTTGAGATGCGCATAATTCTATAAGTAAATTATTACCTACAAGTTCATCATATTTTTCACTAAAATTAAAAAGGTGAAATTTGTGGTTTCCTTTGACCTTGAAAATGTCGGAAAGAGGAATTTCCATGACTTAATTATGAAAACTGTTACTATGAGCTATTTGAATACTAAAATCTTTGGTGAAAAATTTTATTTCTATGAGATTTATAAGCTGAACTGCAATCAATTAAACTTTTTCTACTGCCAATATCTATTAGAAAATTTGCTTTTAATTCGAAAAGAAAAATTAAAAATGTCAGTTGATATTAATTACGTGAAAATTTATATCTGTGGTATCACAGTTGTACCGTTGATTGATAAGTTTCTTATCAAAAGAAAGAAATTATCAAAGAATCAGAAACTTAGCAATCAACGGTTGTACGTTGCATTTTGTGTGGGACCGTGAGAATGTTTAACAGGTTTACTCATGTTATTTTCTTGTTCTAGATAATGATTATAAATATCATATTAGGGTATGGACAGAAAGAAAGCGGGTTAACCGGCGCTGATCGGCGCCTAAATTCACTTATGGTTGATAAACGTAAGCGCACAGAGACAAAGCAGGCTGAAGCTTGTCGCCGCGTGTAGCAAGCCGCTGGCAGTTTACCGGAATGAGTATTTAATTATAAGCGAGCCGGTGATGCATTAATTTCTGCATTTGATTTAAGCAAATCCCTGTATGGGACAAACATGATAAAGCCCACAGTAACAGAAATATAGTGAAAAAATGATTCATTCGCATATAATGATAAAAGCGATCTGGATAATATTTGAATTCTTTAAACAACTTCTCCAAATTGTGTTCTATTTTGAACAATAGGATGAATACCGCTTTTACGCCTTTTTAATTTTAAAAACGGATTGTTTAACAAAATTTGTTCGTCCGTTTTGTACTAGTTTTAACCTTAAAATAATTCTACAAAAACAAAAGCCGATTCCGATTACCCGCTTTCTTTCTGTGTGCAAGCCTGCCTCTATCGGCGCCGGTAACCAGCGAGCAGGTAACCCGCTCTCTTGCTGTCCCTACACTTATGTTTCTTGGTAAATCTTACTGTGAGAATCGTAGCAGTTATTATTTTCCAAGAATTTGTTGTTTGTAGAAATTAAATCTTCAGGATTTTCAAATTCGTCTGAGAATTGGGATAGTTAAATAATTATTTCTGATACGAGTGGTACCAGAATATGTATGGTTCGGGAATATCCCTATTTCTATTATGATAATTTTAATTTCTAGATACTTGGGTATTTCTTCTGAAATTATTTGGTTGTGTTATAATTTCGCAAATTAATATTTGGGGGTGATTAATTTTATTGAGAAATATAGGAAGATCTTTAATTATATATATTTTTTTCTTTCAAGGGCCGCGACAGCTATGGTAATTAATTTTATATTCATTGCATAAGATTGGATTCTTTTAGGTAATTTAATAGTCTATTGAGGGTAAGGTGATCATATAGCAGTAGGTATGTCTTCTTTTTCAGTTGGTAGCCCAAGTCTATTTCGAAGTTGAATGAACAGGTCACATGAGAAAATGTGTTCATACGCGAATAATTTTCTACAATGGTTGCAGGTTTGTGAACCTGCTAGTGGATACAAATGGGTGATATTAGTATGTCCTATTCTTATTCTGCAGAGTACAACTTGTTCCCTTCTCTTGAGATGTTTTGGGTAATACCATTTAGTAGGTAACGAGTCGTTTCGATTTTTTCAGTATGATATCATAGTTATGATATTGTTTTTGCCATTCTTGATAAATATTATTTTTAATAATTTGAGGTCGTCTCGGGAATCCCAACATCTGGCGGTTGAGAGGCTGCATTTTTGTCTTCTGAATCAGCTAGCTCGTTACCTGATATATTGGAATGACCTGGTATCCACATGATTGCTACTATTGCCCTGTGTTTTCAGGTAAGTAGCCAGGTTTAATATTTTGCATACCCATTCATTAGGAGAGAAAACATTTTTCACAGAAACTGCATTATTTAAGGATTCTGTACATATTAGGCATTGTTTATTTTCATGATGGAAGAAATACAGTAGAGCTTGCCATGTAGCATACGACGCTGTATACCGTAGTATTTGGGTTTATGCTTCAAGATTAGGTTTGTTGGTTAATAATAACTTTTTATTTATTATGGAAAGTAGTATTACACCTGGTCGAGAACAACGACCAACCTGCAGTTTTGTCTTATCCTAAATTAAATATACAATGCTTAAAACTAAAGGCCGCTGCACAATTACCCGGGAACGGAAACGTGAACTGGAACGAGAACGGAAAAAAAGTTAAGATACACATATTTTATTGTACCCATGCACAACCAATTTCCGGTAACGAGAACGAGAAGATGCCCGGGAACGAGAACTGGAAAGTTGGCCAAGTTTTAACATTCCCGTTACCGTTGCATTCCCGGAGCCAATCACAGCAGAGGATATATAATGCTAATAGTTGAGCCATTAGGAAAGCAGCAGCCTTTTTGATGAAAACATAACCATACATAACCTCGTTGCATGAGAATCTCTCAGACTAATGTAAAAGTGGCCCCAAAAAGAAGCAATTAATGTGCTGGCCAATTTTCTTAAGCAGAAGAGGCCAATAATAACATCCATTATATAAAAAATGATTGATATGATATTCGGAAGTTTGTTATTGAGTCACAAGTTGACGGTGTTTTAGAAAATAAATATCTCCAGAAAATGTCAAACATCCCTACTATTTCCGTTCTCGTTGTTGTACATCTAAATATAATATTTCGTTCTCGTTTCCGTTCTGGTTCTCGTTCACGTTCCCGGGCAATTGTGCAGCAGCCTTAAGTTATAATTCATTGATGTCACTCAGTTCTCAACTGTGAGCTTTCACTTATCACTGTGATCTGCTTTCAACACTTTCACTTGTCACTTACACCAGGTCTGAAGGTTTCGTCCTTTTCAATCTTCTCTTTAGGTTGTGTTGATCGAGTAGCTGGAGCATCTCGATGTTAACATGATTATGTAACCTGTCGTCGTGGATTTGGGCATATCTCATAATTTCTTCCTTAACTGTTGGTACATTGAGGTCTCTGTGAATATTTACATTTCGAATATAGTATGGAGCGTTCACAATAGTACGGAGTACTTTGTTTTGAAATCTTTGTATGGGTGCTATGTTGGTTGAACTGGCACAGCCCCAACGCTGAAGTCCGTATGTCCAAATGGGTTTCAGAATCTGCTTATATATGAGCAATTTATTATGTGTTGACATTTGCTATTTTCTACCTATAAGCCCATACATTTTTTTATATTTTATATCTAGTTCTTTCCTTTTCTTCTTTACATGCTCCTTCCATCTTAGCTTAGCATCCAGAGTTATTTCGAGATATTTTGCTGTGTTTCCATATGGTACCTTCATTCCATTAACTGCGATTGGTATGTTTTGATTATTCGTTTTGTTTGTAAAATTTATGTTTACCGATTTTGATTCATTAAGTTTTATTCTACACTTTTTGGTCCATTCGTTGAATTGATTAGTGGCTCTTTGTAACTTTTGAGTAGCTTCTTCCACATTTGTTCCTGTTGCAAGAGGAGCGGTGTCATCAGCAAATTTGGCAATTTTTATATCATTCATATCTGGTATGTCATATGTATATAGTAGATATAGAACTGGGCCAAGCACGCTCCCTTGTGGCACGCCTGCTTTTATTTTCGTTCATAGTATTTAGTATCTTGTTTAACTCTGAAAAATCGATCTGTTATGTAAGATTCCAATAACTTTGCATATTGTTTTGGGAGAATTTTTTCCATTTTCTTTATGAGCCCCTCGTGCCAGACCTTATCGAACGCCTGGGCTATGTCTAGGAACAAAGCAACGCATACTTCTTTTTCTTCATAGACTTTTTCTATTATGTCTGTGATCCTGTGCACTTGATCTATTGTCGAATGTTATCACGAAATCCAAACTTGTAGTCTTTTATGAGCATATTTTCTTCTATAATATTTTGAAGTCTCTTCAGAAATAGTTTTTCAAAGAGTTTTGATATCACAGTTAAGAGGGAAATTGGCCTATAAGATTTAGCTTCGCTTGCGTTTTTCCCTGGTTTTAGGATCATAATCACCTCAGCTATTTTCCAGACCCTTGGAATATGCTTCAGTCTGAAAGCTGCATTGATCAAATTAGTGAGTTTCACAATGCCTTTTCTTGGTAGTTGTTTTAATATTGCCCCTGTGATTGGATCGTATCCAAGCGCTTTTTTTGGATTCAGGTTTGTTTTTATTTCATCGGCTACTTCCCTGGGAGTGATATCTTTTTCTCCATCTGATTGTCTTCCTCCAAGAGAGTTCTCGGTTGCTAGTTCATTAGGTTGGAATATCCCTTCAAAATGTTCGGCAAATAGAATTGCTTTTTGCATATTATTTTTGGCCCAACCACCCTCTTCTCTCCTAATTGCTGACGTTTGGGTGATTGGCCTTTTAAGTATTCTTGTTACTTTCCAGAGTGAGTATTCTGTATTCTTGTCGTCTGTAAGTTCGTTTAGATATTAGCAAACTTTATCGTTTTTTATTTTTTGTATTTCCCTTTTTAACTGTTGGGCCAGTCTATTGGATAATGTTTTGTCATTAGGGTTTCTAGAAGTTTGCCATTTCTTCCTTGCCTTTCTTTTTTCTGTGACTAATTCACATAGTTCTCTTGTGTAATTGTTTCTAGACATTTTTCTTTTAACCTCGACTGTATGATTCCAGGGTGATTGTTGGACATCTACCACAAACTTTTCCACTTCATGTTCTAGTTGTTGGATTGTTTTAAAGGGCACACTGAGTTCTATTCCATTTTCTAGTTCTTCTCTAAAATGTTTCCAATTTGTTGTTTTGTTTGTTAATGAGGGATTACTATTCTTCATAATTATTTTTTTACTAATTGTCATTATTATGGGGGAATGATCAGACGTTAGGTCATACGCTTTCTCCATTTTGATGTAATTAGCAGAGATATTTTCAGAAATAAAAAAGTCTAGCAGGTCAGGGATTTTATCTGGATCGGAAGGCCAATACGTTAGTTTTCCGATGGAATGATACTCGCATCCTAGACTGGATGCTGCTTTATGTAGGTTTCTACCTTTTGTTACGGTTAACCTAGAACCCCATATTGTGTTTTTGGCGTTATAGTCGCCACCTATAATATAACGTCCTTCAAAATGCTGCAAAAAGTTTAAATAGTCATCTATGTGTATTGTATATCTTGGAGGTGAATAGACTGCTGAAATAGAGAAGTTATATGGACCAGTTTCAATTTTTACTGTGTGGTAAGGTTTCTTCTATTACTACTGCACTTCTTCCACGAGCTGCATCGTGTGGATGGATAGTATGATAAATTACATATCCTCTTACTTTTATATACATTATATATATAGATGAGTCTCGGAGATTAGACATATATCTATTCGTTGTGTGGTTAGGAATACTTCTAATTCCTCTCTTCTTTGGAGTATTCCATTTGCATTCCATGCTGCTATTCGTAGATATTTTCTATTCCGCGAGATTGTAGCTCTGTTGCTACAGCTCTCAATCTTTGTTATTCTATCAGTCAGTTTATTAATTAACTCGTCTGTCAAATCTCTCTAGTAGATTGGATAACATTTCAGTGATTGTGGCCTGGCTACTTGTTGATGGTACTTGTTCCTATCCTCTTACAGCTTGACTAAATGTTTTCCCTTCTCTCACGTAGGGATTGGTTGCTTGTTGTTTTCATGACGTTTTTTCCTTCTCTCGCTTTTATTGTTTTGTTCTTGATTTCTTCCATTTTTTTGGCTACTTCACAGCCTCTATAACTTGCTGGATGGGATTCACCGCAGTTTACATATTTGGCAGCTCCATCTGCTGTGTTTTTTGTACACTGTGGTGTTTCATGTTTTCCGGCGCATTTTACACACCTGGGTTCTCTTATGCAGTATCTAATAGTATGTCCAAACTGTTGGCATCTTTTGCACTGCGGAATAATATTCGATTTTCTCAGAGCTTCTACTGTAACTTTCATGTTTTGTATTTCAGTTATCTCAAATTCTTTCTTTATGTCTTCCTTGCTTTTAAATCTAATCATGAAAAGTGGAAGTGGAGTTTTATCTCTTCTTTTCAATATGTTTACTGCACTTACCGCAGCAAATCCTCTGTCTTGTAGTTCTTTAACTATTTAGTCTGGTTGGAACGTTGGGTGCAATCTTCTGACCACTACTTTTAACGATCTATTTCTCTTATCTTCATATGAGTGCCACTCGTAGTTTTCTAATTTTGCTACTGCCTTTTTTTTAATAATAACTGAAGCTTCGACTCCTATATTTGTTTTAGATCTTTACAGGCTGTTTCACGAGTAGCTTATCTATATATTGGAGACTACTCACACGATTTCCATAAAAATTGGAGAACAAATTATGGCGAATTTATGGAAAATATTTTGACATACATGTCACTTCCGGTTATACCGAAAGTGAACGACAGCTTTGTTATTTTAAATGTAACACACTGTATATTATTATCTTTTCAGATTCTACATTAAATTTTAATGTCACTTTGAGTAGAACATCCTATACCTAAAATTTATACTTACCGAGATAATAATTTTTTTAATAAAAAATTTACAGGTGCAGGCGTTTATATTGAAAATTCTGTGTGAACATCCCCAATATCAAATGAAAAACATCTTGTCGGGTTGATCAGTAGGACGATCAAGGTCATTGGTGACATGTCGAAAACTTATTTTTTGTATACAGGGTTCGTAAAAAAGTGATGAAAAGTTCAACTTCACATATGTCAAATGTCTCAATTTTTTTAAATGAAACAACCATATTTTTATTTTTTCACTTAATTCTGAGGCCGAAAATAAGGGCAGTTTATGTTCACTTCCCTATAATCTTAAGCGTTTTTGAGATATTCACGTACGTAAATTTACCGATTATTGCCCGTAAGACATAAGATGAACCATCGATATGGTCCTGTTCGACACGATTTTTATTGTCACTCCGCTTGCCAATCCTACTAACCGCGCCAATATTGAGTTCACTCGCAAAAAGTTCGTTTTCAATGAAAATTCAAAAAATTAAGAACAGCGGAACTTAGTTAACGCATTTGAAACTATTTATTAAAACTACGTAAACATTGAATAAAATAATATCTATTGTTTCCAAGAATTCATCTCTATACTAAAGAATGTCATAGTGTTAATGGCAGGAGTTGAGTTTTTTTTGGAAATCCCTTTTGTAGATTAATCCTGGATCAAAGTTTGGAGCAAGTTAAATTTGTTTACAAATAACTTTGCACAAATCGTGAAACAATCCAGTTAGATCGAGGGAGAGATTCTTTTTGTTTGGCTGCTACAAACTTTTTATTGTAGTGATATTTTACGAATCTGGTCCAAAAAAGCACCGCATTTTTTAAACGAGAATGCAATCATTCTTATTTGACCCAACGTCCGAAAGTTCGAAACGAGACACATTCACCTAATATAAGTTATAAAATAAACTCGTAAACCGCACGATGTCGATAACTAAAGAAGTTTACAAGATGTCGTCAAGTGTAAATATTTTTTTACGCAGTAGGTATATCTCTATTTTATTTTTCGTTTTAGTAGATGAATGGTGAACGGAATTACCAGTTTTGTTACCGTAATGTTCAACGGTGACTTAAAGGTCGTAAGTTTACTCCAGTTCAAACAGTTTATGAACCCATTCCAGGACTAAGTAATGAATATTTTGTGCGAATAAAAAACTCGAATAAGAGATAGAGATGGACTTAAAGATATCGCACTTTTCTACTTTGTTTGACATTTTTTACAGTTGTACGTATGACGTTTGCGTTTTGCAACCTTAAGGGAAGATTGATTGGTATTTTTTTAATTTTTAAAGTGAAGAGCACAACTTTCGGTGGTAGCGAAATGGTGTGTTTTTGGCTTTCGTTTTATACCTGTTTTTTTTTAAGAGGAGCGGCAAGTGGCTTACTCCCCGGGCGGGGAAAAGGAACGTGTCGACCTAAGAAATCACATTTGGTGAATTTTGGACATTTGCATCGTTGTCACGAGGAGATGATGAAATCATGAATAAATGTGTTGAATTGATGTCCAACAAGTATATAACCATTTGTTCACCAAAAGTAATCGGTGAAGTAAAAAAGGGCAATATGGATGGAATATTCTTCACAATGTGAATAAAGTTTCTGCACTTCGACTTAAACGCCGATTGGATTGCCTAATATACGGTTTTAGTATGCGGACATTTTTTCCTCAACATAAACAATGGCTCTCGTAGCACCTATCAGAAGACGTGGTTAAAATAATAGCGAAATCAACATTCATTTTGTAACAATGGAAATCTTTAGAATTAAAAATCTAATCATTACAAAGGAACATATTTAATTGAATAAACGAATACAGACTTTTATTGGTGTTTGTAAAAGTGGAAATACAATAACCCACGAAGCAAAAGTGCCACAGAAGGGTAATCTGAATAACTGAATGCCAGTTATACTGCTAGTGATATTCTATCTTTTAATAGATTACGGTAAAATTTTCATTATGACGTCATTCACTTTTTTACATTTTTGTTGAAATTTCAGAGATTGTCTGCTCTCAATTGCCGTAAAACACAAACTAAATGACGCAGCTTGCCTCAAATTTGACAGAGGTCTATTAATAGATGGCTTTGGAAATTCAAAAAGTCACTGACTTATTAAACTGCCCTCGTATTAAATGAAAACGAATAAAATCAAGATATCGATCGCATAAGTTACTACCAATTTACTTCATTCATTGACTGTATAATCTCATTTTTTTAGTGTAAAGATCAGAAAATGAATTTTTTTATTTCCCTTTTTATCTTCTTTCTCGGTCTATTCAAACCTCGTTCTTGAACTTTGCCGTCGCTGCTAGAAATGCAGATATTTGGTTTCTAATTTAAACCTCCGAGGCGAAATAATCTAAGCTGTAAAAAATATTTCAGTGTTTCAATTCCGAAACATGCAGCGTAATATAAGAGACAGCAGTACAAATCTGCTTTGTGTGCATTCATATTAATATTAAAACTGATTATTATCGTTTTATTTGTTCAAGCTGTTTGAAAAGTATATCTGAAAATTGTATCTCAAGTGTTTTTTTTTCCGGGTCGAGATGGAAAACTCATGTTCGTATGGGCCCAGGACAAACAGCGTTGGACTCATCCCCAAGGGGATGCCTACCAACCAAACCTACCTCAAATTCGCCGTTACCCCCGCCGCGGAATCACTACCCTAGCATACTTCGAGATGGGCGGCGGTCCCTCGCACACTCTCCGCTCACACCATCGTCTTCTCCCTACTTTCACTCCTACCCCTCATGCCATATCGAGTTCTTCTCTCCTCCTAACCATGCTCTCTACTACGCCCCTTACTTCCATCCATTCCTCCTTCCCCTCAATATTATCTCCACCATGTTCTCCCAATACACCGCCTCCCCTAGTTTCCTCTCCAGCTTCTTCAGCACTTCCTCGTTCCTCCTGCATCTATACACATGCCCCTCATCATCCTCCACTTCACACCTCCCGCACACTCTCTCTTTTTCCAATCTTGTGGAGGTACCTTACTCTCGACCCATGTCCATTGAACACCTGTGTCAAGAAGTAGTTCACCTCCCCGAATTTCAGGTCCATCCAATCTCTCCTATTCCCAATCGCTCCTTTTAGCACGCCCTCAAACTCCTCCCACCTTCCCTCCATTTCCTCCTCCATCCATTCCTGTACTTCCTCTCTGGTCGCACCTCTCCACCGTTTATTCCTGGATCTAGCCATCACGTCCAATGGGTAGGTCCTTGCCAGCACCGCTGCTGCCAGTCCACCCACTGTCCTGTACTCCTGCAGCACCCTCAGCAATATCCCTCTCTGCACCCGCAGGAGTGGCCTAACCCTCGCATTCACTCCCGCTCTTTCACCTCAAACTTCCGCACCGTACAGCATACTCTGCTCTACCGTCCTACCAATTATCCTCCTCTTCCGCTCTCCCGGCCCTTTCACATTACATATTAATCTCCCCAGCCATGCTGCCCTTACTTTCCCCTTCTCTGTCGCCTTTAACATGTGTGTTCTGAAGGATAATTGACTATCCACCACACCCCTAGGTATTTCACAGACTCGTCCATACGAATTCTTCACTAGCAACCCTACCGTCCTATCTTCCGCCACTTCTAGTTCACACCACTCTATCTTCTCCACAATCTTCCTACACATTCTCTCCGCCTTTCTTTCTATCTCCGGCTTTTCTCTTTGCCGTACATACCAGACACACATCGTCCGCATTCACCGTAATCTCACATCCCTCTTCACATACCCCACAAACCTCATCAAACACACACTTCCATAGCGTCAGTCCAAGAACCGAGCCCTGGGGCACTCCAGCCTCCGTCTCATACCTCCTCTCTCTAGTGTCTACTATCACACGTCCCGTCAGATAGTCCTCCACCAGGTTAACCAAACCCTCCCCCACACTACACTGCCCGTTTGCTGACACTGTTGAACGCGTTCCCGAAGTCGAAGAACACGAGTAGGGCCAATTTATTGTTCCACCAAGTCCATTACCCTGCCCAGTGCCGAGATACATGATTTTCCCTTCGCAAACCCGTGCTGTTTTACCCTAAAACCCCCATTACTACTAACTTCCTCCTCAATCTTATCCTTTATTATCCTCTCCATCAATTTACCCACACCACACAGCAGACTGATGGACCTGTAGTCCCCCGCCCGATTCCTCTCTCTACCTGCCTTTTTCAGCAGTATCACCCTGGCCACCTTCCATCCTTCCGGAAACTCTTCCTTCCTTAGCACCATGTTGAATAGCTCCCAGAAGTACTCCCCATTGTTATCCAACAGCCTTTTCATCATATCACCCCTCAGGCCATCTATCCCTGGGGCTTTCCTTATCTTTAATGTTTCTCTACCGGCCTTATCCCCCTCATTTTCCCTACCCGCCTAGTATTCTGGACTTCTCGAATCCTGCCCCCCACTCCTCGTTCTCCCCCTGTGAACAATTTCCCTATAATCCCCTCCTCGATCAAGTGTAGCATCAAAGTAATACCCTAACGGGAAACTGAACATGTATCAGGATTTTTTGAATATAACAAGAATAAATTCGCATACAGTCGATATAGTAATCATAATTGATAGTAATCACATTACCGTCATTAGCTGCTATGTATGAATCTTAAGTTTTCAGAGTTAACTGAAACTAAAAACATGATACACCCCCGATTTGGTTCTATTCATTCATTTCTATTGTTTAATCTCTCCGGCTACCGCTCCCAAGACTTCAGTACCTTCAGTACCTTCATCCATATTTAGATTGACTAATAACACAATGTAAACTCGGTCTTTAAACTTTTCCAAAAATTACGTCGAAAGTTTTAGAAATGATTTCAACAATAAACATTATTATTAAAAATTGAATAGATGAGGCTTTTACTTTATGAAGATCCATACTAAACGATGAAATGAAACAATTTAATTTGTTTAAATCTTCATTATGATTTGAACTAACTTTCACTCGTTTGATAAAGCTACTATGTTAGCGAAACGCGTCACAAGTTTAAATTATATTGAAGATTTAAACAAATTAAATTGTTTCATTTCATCGTTTGGTATTTTTAATAATAGTTTAAACAAAATTCTTATCAACGCCAAACTTAAAGAAAAAACAATTCTCATATTCTCTGCTACTGAGTTGCATCACCCCAAAGCAGTACTTTTAAAAGTGCTCGATTGTGCGAAGCGTTGCTGTAGTTGGAACATTCACCGTTGAGCACTATGTAACCTTAACAATTGAGCTCGAGCCCAAATTAAATACGAACGTATTAATTATATGTTCTGTAAACGAACCTGAAAAGTAATGTAGAGTTTATAAAAAAAATTCCATACAAGGCGACACCGTATTCAAGGCGTTGGTACCAAGGCAAAGACGCATGCGCAAGTGGATTAAATGATGAAAATTAGATTGTGAGAATTTACCGCAAAATATTAATTTCCACCATTACAATTTCATGAAAAGATAAATAAATAAGGAACTACCTATCTAATATATATATACATGATGGTGTAAAGCCTATTAAACCTCAAACCATTCTGCGGTTTGGGAAAATAATGTAAAAAAGTAAATAAATTGAGAACACCCCGATACCGGGATACTCTCAATATGGTCTTCTTCAAGAAGTTGTGGGGAAGTAGCAGCAAACTGCAGAAGACATCACTATCTATATACCAGGTAGACTCCAAATATCCCGAAGTGTGTGTCCAGAGGGTGTTAAGTATCCCCTGGCCCCACAGGTGAACCCTTTTCCAATACTTACATTTTTCCTTACTGGATGGCCACCAACAGCAACGACAGGTGGCACACCTCCAATGCCAAAACTTCAACGTTAGTGGTTTCAATCGTTTGAGTGCAATATATCCCCTGTTTGTGAAAACGGCTTCCAGAACAAGACGGAATTTTCCAACAATACGAACTCCCGTAGAAAAAAATACTAAACCGTATATTCCACAACTAATTCAGAACGAGAACCTATAAAACCCAGCAAGGGATGACTACCCAGTTATTAACAAAATTCAGATTCTCGGAAAGAAAGGTGACTGACACTTCCTTAACTTCAGTACAGAATACTACCATAGAGAAACCTACCCGAAACATACATCCGAACTACACTGCTCACTACACCGAGCGTGTTCCGCACAGATCAAGTCATAAAGTGCTACACTCCCCTCTATGTAAGTCAATACGCATTCGCGAGTAAAACAGCCTACATTACTGAGTAGCATCGATCAAACGCTCTAACAATTCCAAAAACGGAGCGACAACTTTGTCTATGGACTCGTAAAGTCTTAGAGTAAAAGCTCTATCTATACCGACAACATCGGCGGGACAAACTAAGTTGTCTGTAGACTCTTTGAGCCACAGAGCATTGCTCTATCTATACCGACAACATCAGCGCGACAAACTAAGTTGTCTGTGGACTCTTTAAGTCACAGAGCATATGCTAAACATAAATTACGACTACACTCAGCGTTACTACTTCATGGCATGACGAACGAACGCGTTTATCCAAGACACGACTGTCACGGCCAATTGTCAATGTCATCCAACAAATAATTTCACTTTGTAAACATATGGACAGAAATAATAGAGTGTGTATTAAAAAGTATTCAAATAAATTTGAGCAATAATAGTACCACAATAATCCCCTGCCAACGTAATCAAAGCAATATCAAACACTCGGATTTAATAGACAAAACACATGGCGACAAACAGCTAATATATTACGAGTAGATGTTCAGAAAATATTCGAATGCCATCCTACACAGAAGATTTCTAACTAGTATGTCTTTACTCAAGCCAAAATATGGTAGATAAATGAAGAAAATATACCTCTAACTCAAAATTAAAGTATGTCTCCATATATCAGTAAGTTTTAACAAACCTAATTACTACTTAAAAAAAAAACAACTAACATGAATCTACCTACGGACATTTACCAGATCGACGCTCGTTTTGTATCGTACGATCACAATCACATTATTTACACTACAAAATATAAAATTGTTGTCATGATGTGAAGACAGGTTTGGTTGTAGCCTGCACCACTTCGCCGGCAGGATGATGGCAGAGTAGTCCCTAAAACTCTGGGCTGACAGGAATTATTTAACTACTGAAGTACTTTCGTAGTGAACAAATGATGTTAAAAACATAGAGACAAAATCCGTCAGGTAATTACTATATACAAATACTTAATATATACAATAGACGTAGTGAAAAATTCACTCGTTACAACTATGTCGCATAATGCGCTTAAATGCTGTAATTGGAAAACTACCATATTATATTTAACTATTGTTGGTAAGCATCTTTTTGAACTGCTTAAATTTGATGCGTGCTTGGAGAAAAGCGCATTTATTAATACCCGGTAAGATAAGTTTCATAGGAATTTCTAACAGGCTGAAATTCCAATGGTACCTACCTAAATATTTCAGAATATGAGTAAATAAATTGTGTTACTCGTAAAAAGCATTAATAACTCTATTAAAATAGAGCAATATTGACGCATTACAGTGTCTCTAGTCCGTGGAGTTTGTGATATCTTCCATATCATATTTTCTCCATTTTAAAACATTTTGCATAACATAGGAAGAAAACGTACGTTTTGCTCCATACTTTGCTCATTTTTTGTTAAAGAGTAATTTATATTATTCTTATACATATACTAGCTTTTGCCCGCGACTTCGTCTGCGTAGAAGTCGAAAATGGTTGTAATATGATTTTTAATAAGTTTTTTACGTTATTAATTTTGTTATAACAAATATATTATTATGTTAAAATGTTAAGGTAAGTTTTTCAAATATCCAAGAACAAATTAAATTGAAATTTCGAATTCTAATCCGATTTCAATATTCTTTTATATTTGAAATTCCAATTTTGGAGAGAATTGCATTGCACCAAGCTTTTAAGTGAGTTCAACGTTTTTTGAATAAAATCGGATTGAGTTTTCAAACGTGTCACAATAAAATCTAACTTGAATCAAAAACATTTAGGAGTATTGATATCAACTTCGATGCAAATCACCCCCAAAAACCCCCTTTTTAACCCCGTTAGGCGATGAATTTAAATAAAATACGAAACACGTCTTCCATTTGTTAAAGAATGCTTATGCAAAATTTGAAGTAGATTGGACCAAGGAATCACGTTGTCCTATACAAACTTTGCCCCCGTTTTTCACCCCCTTAGGAGTACAATTTCGGAAAATATTTCCTTATCGGATGCCTACGTCATACAAAGAACACACCCTCCAAGTTTCAGGACTCTACGATCAGCGGTTTAGGCTGTGCGTTGATCCGTCAGTGAGTCATTCAGGACAAAGCATTTTATATGTATAGATTACCCCCAGTAGGTATAATACAAAACCAATTTTGTGAATTTTGAACAATCCTTCCTTAGTGGATGCCTGTGGAAATTTCAAGTTTCTAGCCCTAAGGGTTTGGCCTGTGCGTTTATTTAAAACTTTAATCCCCTATTATACCCTCTTAGGGGCTGAATTTTATTTTTGCTGTACTCAATTCATACGAAATTTCTTGCAAATATGTCCAAGAAATAAAAAATTTCATACAAACTTTTATCCCCTATTTCACCTCATTGGGGGTTGAATTTTGAAAAATCCTTCTTCAATGTGGATGCCTTCGTCATATGAGAAATACGTGTGCGAAATTTCAATTTTCTAGCCTCCAGGGTTTGGCCTGTACGTTGATACAGTCAATCACTTTTGCCTTTTATATCTATAGAAGATTGGATGATGATTATTTAAAATATTTAGAAAATAAACAAAACTTGCTCCAAGTTTGAGATATACACATCATATTTTGTTTTAGGACTTTCCATATGGACTTTTATCTTGTGTTTTTAAATTATTGATGTTATTTTATTCAATCCGTTTTTTATACTCTAACATTGTTTTATCCGTAACAACGTATTTCCTAATTTCCTACGTGGTACAGTATTCGCCAGCTAACTTGATGTCCCAGAAATTACCAACTAAGAGAGACAGAGTAATAGTGCCCTGCCTACTCGGATGTTATTGGTGCTAAAATTTTGACAAACGCCAATTGCATCGAACCTTATCAGGTTTTAAGATTTTCAGTAGCGTAGCGTCACACAGTTATTGTTTCTACTTTGTACAATAAAGTGTTTGTAAAAATGTTAGCCGTTAATGAAGAAAATCGTAAATGTAGTGAAGGACAAACTCGTCAAGTGATATATAGAGTGTTTAATTATTTTAAGACATTAAAAAGTGATGAAGATACCTTAATAAACGTGAAAATTAAAACATCCCAAGCAACAGGTAAGCCAGCTAGCTAGCAATATACCTAGCTCAAATAATTTCCCATTATCTTGTGTTTCTTTTATTCTCATTACTACCTGGAAGAAATTATTTAGTTTCTAACAAATTTTAATTATGATCCGTCCGGAAATATAAGATCCTAACTTTATAATCTTCAATTAGATCAATAACATGTTATTGTAATGGGTACCTTATTGTTAAAATATTATTTATGTACTCAGAATTCAGGTATAAAGCAGATCCGTTTCTATTAAAATCAATATACCAATAATTATAACAAAGAATTGAATAATATTTATTAAGTTAGGATCATATATTTCCGGACGGACTTTACTTTATTAATTGTACAAGCTGTGTTAATTTGTAACAGAAAGCGTATCCTCAGAACTTGCACGGCACTGTTTACAGTTATCGGATGGGCGGCGTCAATAGCTCCCTAGAAAGCATTTAGGACATCAAGTTAGCTGGCGAATACTGTATCAGCTAACCGTGGTTTCCTTGGCTTCGTGACTCTAGACTAGATGTTAACTGGAGCGTATCGATCAGATATATTATTTTAGTTATTGGCAAAAAATGATATCCGTATAGTGATATACCCAAATTATTAGTTTCAGAAGAATATTTCTTGAAATGTAGCTTATATGGCTTGGGTATAATTTATTTTTATGCTGCCACTTTTTAACTCGGAAAGTGCGTCGTTGCCGGTCTAGATCGGAAAATTGACTTAACTGCTCAGTAAAGTGAACTGCTCGGCATAGACCTGCTTTCCCGAGATCTTATGTCAAAATTTTCATTAAAGATAAAATACCAGCATCTAGCCAGAGATAATTTTAGAAGGGTATGTTAAATATCACAGTTGCCATGACAATACCGTAGCCATCTGTCAGTAGATGTTTTGGACGTTTTGACGCCCTTTGTGTATTATTGCAAGTTTCTAAACCATTTAAAGATGAGTAGCGATGAAAATGACGTAAAAAACATTCAATTCGAAATTAAAGAAGCGGCAGCATTATTATCAACAAAATCCAAGGAAAGGTATAAAAAAGTCTATGAATTTTCCGAAAAATGATGCGAAGAGAAAAAAAAGGTAGTAAATGAAGATGTATATATTGTACTTTGCATAACTGTCATACAATTGTCAAGGATTTCGCAATGTTGAAGAACAAGCGGACGTTCTAACTTCTTGTGATATGTTTTGTCTATCCACCAATTTATTTACCCAACCATAATATGTACTTCGCAAACGCAACCAAAGAAAAATCTAGGGGCAGAGCAAGTGGTGGTTTATCAACATGTGTGGAAAAGTCTATTAAATTGTGCGTCATTGACAGTTGTGATTTTTTGTTAGCAAGTAGAATTTATATTCATAAAATTCGCGAGGCTATATTGGAGACTGCTCAATCTCTCGGGATGCTTAAATCAGTATATCAGTAGTAAGTATATTAGTAAGCTGGTTTGATCATGAATGTAAATATCTCAAGCGTATGGCAAATAATGGACTAAAAATTTTTAATAGGACAAATTCGGAGGAGGACAGATGTAATTATTTACGATCAAAAAAACGGTACAAAAAATCATTAACCATAAAAAAATCTCATTTGAAAAACTGTTTTAAATAAAATAAGCAATGTTGAAGATAAAAAAAGATTTTGGAAAACTATCAATTCATTAAAACCCTTTAACAAAAGCATAAACTTAAGTATACTGGAAAGGGAACTATTTTATGACTCTATATCTAAGTCAAGGATCTGTGATCCAACGTCATTTTTCGATGCCCGTTCTCCTATCTTAGATACAGAAGTTAGTCTTGTAGAATTAGATAAAGCACTTATCAGATGTAAACCAGGAAAAGCTCCAGGTAGTGATATGATACCATTCGAATTTCTCATTAATTTGCCACAAAACTGGAAGCTTTAAGTACCTATGTAGAATCGAACAAACTAATACACGAGTTCCAAGCTTGATTCAGAAAAGAAAGGGGGTGCATTGACAATATTTTCTGTTTGAATGCAGTTATTCAAATTAATTTACGGCTAAGTGGTAGAAATATGTATGCAGTATTTGTGCACTTTAAAAGGGCGTTCAATGGTATCAATCATAATTTAATATGGTCAAAGCCTTTGCTTAAGTTCAAAGTGTATGAGAATATTAAGAAATATGTGTAATACCGCAAGCTTGAGCAATAAATATTCTGTTCCTATATTATTGTCGAATTATTGGTGGCTGCACAAAAAATATTGTACGCGCCACACTCGGAAAGTGTATTTACAGGGCTCGCATGCTTTCAAGGATCCGCCTTCGGTGTCGCCCTGAAACTTGCATGCTCGCCCTGTAAAGTATCACTTTCCGAGCTTGACACGTAAATAACTATTATGGTCCATGTTATATAACAGTTAATCCCTAGCTGTAACTTTTTTCAGTTTATTTGCAATTCATCTCAGTGGTATTTAATTAAGAATGCAATATTAGGTTTAAATGCTCTTTGCTCCATTCGCATCCTCCCCAGTGACTGAAACATAGAATGCGAATATTTCATGGATGGTGTATACAGTTAATTACACTGTCTGAATCTAGAAAATCCATGAGTGCAATTTGCATCTACTAAATCGCTATCCGATGTGTTAAATTGACTTTATTTCCTTTCCATGTAATCGAATGTTTGCAAAATATTATCAATCGTTCGTAAAAATTAATCAAGATTGTCAATATCGGTACAGGCCAGTAATGGGTTTTTGCTATATAATACCGGCATATTCATTATTCTTAGATCACCCTTCAAAGTTTTTAAGTTAATAATATAAAATATACTGATGTATCGGTTTCCTGATAGGAGTAATTCTTCTGATAAAGTATGGCATATGAAAAATTTAATTAAACTTATTATATTCTGGATCTTTTTCTTAGGAACGGTTTTTGTAGATCAAAATAAATGAGTCCTATAACATATTTCCACTGGAGTACTACAAGTTAGCATTTTCAAGTAATGATTGTCTATATTTATTGTTCAATTTAAACATCACAGCTCTGATGGTAACTTATAATACCTTTCAGTTAATCCAAAAGAAACCAAACTAGTTGCTTTTACGAATAGAAAAGTTCTCTCGCTGGGTAGAGTACTGCTATTCGAAGAAGAACTAGTAATTTCCAAAGAAGTTAAATATTTGGAAGTGAACCATGATTCCAAACTAAATTGGAAGGCATACCTGGAAAAAATTACTCCCAAGGCGAATAGGCTTTTCTAGCAATGCAGAAGACTTATGGGCAAAGCCTGGGGAATACGATCCGAGGTGGTTCACTGGCTTTACACAACTGTGATGAGGCCAACGATCACCTATGGAACAATAGTCTGATGAAGGAGGATAGAAGTATCTTCCGCAGCGAATATAATCCAAAGACAAACCCTCAATGGAGGACCTTATTATCCTTCCTCCTTTGGAACTGAAATCGAGAGACTTATGGTCCCCGAACAATGTTCTAGAAGGACACACTGATACAACTGCGACAATATTAGATGAACCCCTATATCACAAGAGTTTTGAAAGCATGACACCGGAGAACATATTCACTGAGCAAGTGAATATCATCATCCCATCTAGAGAACATGTGATACACCCAGATAATTATGGAGAAATGATCAGGTTCTCCGATAGATCCAAAACAAACCATGGTACTGGAGCTGGCATAAACGGACCTAGAAAGAGAATGCTCTCTAACCTTGGTCGATATACGTCTGTGTTTCAAGCGGAGGCGATTACCGCTATAGCGTATTGATGCAAACATCAGTAGAGCATATACCTGGACAGCCAGGCTCTGCTTAAAGCTATCAAAAATCCAACAACTAGGTGTAGACCTGGTGAAAAACTGTATAGAATCCCTTAATAGGCTGTTAAGAGACAACACAATGTCTCTAATATAGGTGCCGGAACATGAGGGGATGGCAGGCAATGAAATGGCGGACCAGTTAGCTAAAGAAGGTTCATAGGTCCGGAACCGTTTTGTGGAATCACGAAGGATTGCATAAGAGAGGAAATCGGGACGTGGATAGAGAAAGAACACAATTCGAATGGAGGTAGACCTTTATACAAAGAGTTTACTGAACAAGGTAGATAAGGAACTCTCAGTTAAAACTGGGTAAAAGCCACTGCACCCTGCGAAAACATTTGCACAAAATGGGCAAAGTTAGTGAACCTATGTGCAGAAAGTATGAACTATATGATGAAACAGCTATTCACATACTTTGCTTCTGTGAGAACTTACAAGGACTCAGACGAAAGCACTTTGGAGAGGAAAAAATACAACCATTACAACTACTGAAAATTCCCCAGTGAAACCAATGGCCTATATAGAAGACACGTAGCTTCTGGAATTGAAGTAGAAAATATGGGAAATAATACGAAGATTTACTTCAAGTGCCTGAGCTTAGAAATATCTTTTTTTATTTAAACTAAGTTTTGTATTGAATTTGTTTCAATTGCAAAATATTGGTTACATTTTTTATGACTATGACTATATAGGAATAACTATGGCTGTTCCACCCATTCAAGGAGGACCATCGGGCTGATCACGCCAATGTTGCAGGAACATCTTTTGTTAGTGAAATGCTCAAAGTCTAATTCAAATGTATTGGTTGTGTAGAGTTTCGAGGGTTTTAAGTAGAGATATGTATTAGGTTGTACACGGAATGTTCTATGGGGCGTATATGTACATATTGGGGTGAGATTCACTGATAAGATCAGTTCCTGTGGAAAGTCTCGGAGACTAGTAGTTCCTCCATCATTTTTTCTTGGAGAAATCTTAAGATATCCGCAGGCTTCAGTTTAGGTAAGAATTCCTCTTCTATTTCTGGAAGACTGATATGGAACGTGTGGATTCTTCATAAAAATATTACCTTCGAGAACTGAAATCTTCTCGAAGCGAGTAGCACCAAAAAGTGCTACTGGTTCTCCTGATTTCTCTCTTTATTGGTGTTCGGAATTGTAGTCACTTGACAAAGCGATTGTGATGGATGTGAGAAGGTGTTTATAATGTCACTTCGTTGATTGATTTACCACTGACCGAGGTTTGGATTTCTGGACAATTATCCGACTCATATCTGCCATATAAGCTGTGTTTTTTTTTATTACAAAATTTTTACAAAACTGTCAATAAATATCAGACGTTTGAAAAATTGCTGGAATACCTACAAGTCGTCTTCTGTTTTGAACTGGCCTAACATTGAAAAACCAGGTGATCTGAAAGTATAATTTATACTCCCACTGAATTTAATTAGTGTTGATACGTGTAGTTGAAAATTCACTCATTTCATTTTTCTTCCAATCGATAATCAACTTCAATTTATCTGCAGAGTCTCTCTTGGAATTTTCACATTTAGCACCCCACCAAATTTATTAAGGTTAAGTTTATCCTCCTATTTTGTTCTGTAAGTTATCTCTTAGTTAGGCTTGGTGGCGTTATTTCAATAACCGTGGCAAAATCGTGTTTAAAGAATACTCATTAACTTCTGCGGTTTGTTTTCGATACTCCTTAGAAATGAATCACATTAGATAATGGGAAAGAGATGAAATCCTTTCAAACATATTTCAATCAACGAATAATGATATTGTTTCAGTGTGCAGACAATATCATATGTGTCAAAATCGTACGAAATAGATTTCCTGCCGTTTTAAAATCAACATATTAATTCAAAATTGAAAAATGTCCGAAACAAATAAGCGATGTTATTATGACGTGTTAGTCCCGAACATTATCTGTCTCTGTCTGTTTCTATTATGTCCTCTGTGGACACTGAAGTGCAGTGTTATCAAAGTTACTAATCATTGGCTTTAGTAGGTATCAACTAATGATAACAATGTCATTCTACGACAAAGTGATTTGTTGGAATGATTATATTTTGTTTATATTCTTCTTTTATCTCGAAAAGTTCGACTATTTTAGCGAGGTAACACTGATGGTGGTGGAATATGAGATTTGTTCACAGAAGCACTCTAAGCGTGATTGACTTTTAGTTCTGTGATCTGTGACCTTAGTCGTCTTTGGCTGTGCATCTTGTTTGTTTTGTCTGTTTGTGAGGTTATTGTTGTCGTTTTTGTATTGTATTTTAACTTTTTCAAAAACTAAAAAAACAGCATACAAATACAATGGAACATAACCTTAAATTCGATTGACTTTTGTTTTGTCATACACAGTTACGCGGATTTACTATCATAGGGGTGTAGGAGCTAGTACGTCACACTACATTACACCATTCAGAGCAGCCCTTACAAATGGCTAGGAAAATTTTGTGTTTGAAATGAAAATTATGTAATTTATCACATTATTCATATTACAAAACAAATAAAAATACATAATTACAGAGTTTATTCTCACGGGTAGTCAGACCGAAAATGGTAGTTATAAAATGAAAATGGTAGTTCCAGATTTTGAGTTTCGGTACTAGGAAATAACTCTAGATGGTCAACACAGACTATTATCAAATCATAAAATTTATTTTAAAAAATATATAAACATTTGTAACAATAAAAAAAATAATTTAAAAGCATTTTTTATTATCTTTTCTAACTAGCGAATCACTAAATTCTCCTTGCAAATTAGCTTAAGAAAATATACCTTTATACCATGACTGGTTTTTTGCTTTTGGACAATCTTTATGTCTTCTGCTCTTCGCCCCTAAGCACTTCTGAATGGCCGGTCTTGGATCCCAGTTTTTCAAAGGTGCATGTTGAAATAAATATATAGATACATATTTTCAGTTGAAATGAGTAATTTTGATCTATCTGCACTAAGTGCAGAGGAATGATAGACAATTTTAAGTTCTTAATTGTACAAAGTACCCGCAGCTATCTATAGTATATACGTATATTACTGCTTGACCCCCCTTTTTTTTGCTTGGGGTAGTTACGAAAAATTCTTAGAATAAACTCTGCATAATTTATCATATAGTATATAGATATACTAATATTCTTTTAAAAATTCTTAAGTTAATCACTTTACTATACTACTATAATATTTCCACGGAAATAAACTTTTTCCATTCAATTTCACTCAAAATAAATGTCTGCTGTATTATTTTTGTAATCAAAACATATCTGAGTTGATTTTGTAATAAGTATCGAACATCCAAGGCAGTAACATCAAATACAACACTGTTTCCTCTAATTGCCATCTCTTGATAGATTATTGTCAAATTTTGAGCAAGCTGCGTCATTTAGTTTGTCTGCTTCCAATGGTTGACAGCTGTGCAGTAGCTGTCAACAATTGGAAGCAGACAACCTTATGAATTTGAAGAAAATAGAAAAAGTGAATTTTGACTTGACAGGGGACTAAATCTAAAGAATATGGGATTCTTGTTGTCCAAAGTTCTGCTCCAAATTATATCGAAGTTGATGTTTTTTTATAGCTCCATGTTGCAGTGGATCGTATTGTATTGCGATCTAGTGGCGCGTGCGAAAAGTGGGTCTGAGGTATAAAAAAAGGTAACCAGAAAGTGTAATTAGTGTGGTGCCATCTACATTTCAGTCACTTGATATTGTCAATGCTGCCATGTTTTAATGATTATAATCTAAATATTTCATTGTTCCTGTGAAAAACCAAGACGTATATATTTGTATTCTTATAAAATAAAAAATTATATATTGGTTTCTCACAGGAACAATGGAATATTTAGTTTATAATTATTGAAACATGGCAACATTGACATTATTAAGATGGTGGCACAATAATTACATTTTCTGGTTACCAGCCACTCCACGCATTTCCATTTTCCGATCGTCCAATACAATTCCACGGATTATATGGACGATGTCTAAAGTGATGACTACATTTGGGTAGCCCGAACGTTCGGCGTCACTTCTACTGGTACGACTACAACAAAACTCAATAAATCACCTTTTAAGCATTGATAATGATGTTGCAGTCTCAATAGTATTTATCACGGCTTTCCTTGGTTCAAGTGATGTTTTGTTACGCAAAAAAGAATGCTTAGTGAATACTCGGAATTCATTTTTTCTATTCTTGTCAAAATTCGAGAGGTAGGTTATCGAACTCAACAGCTGTCAAATAAAAACTAAATGACTCAAAATCTGACAATTGTTTAAAAATAGATGAGAGTTGACGGTAGCAATATCGCGAAAATTTCAAAAAGTCACTGACATCAAATTCGTATGAATTATTTTGTGAAAAAATGTCTACTACAATTATCAACTTACTACCTATAGTTATTATTATAAGATCGAAATGGATTATATTCTATTATACAAATTAGTCTGCTTCAGATACCTCACTGTGTCTTGGTGGAGTTGGTTGTGATATCAAAAGATAATATACGAATATTTTGTCATTATGCGAGAAACTGTCAGTTTTAATTTCATTTTTTTTTGTGCGTGACGATGTGAGGTTGGTTTATTCTGTTAGTTAAGTGAGTCCTACTCTCGAAGCGTTTATAATCACTTGATTACTCGTTTTGATAAGATGGGTAGCAGATAATTGACTTTTTTTCACTTATGGTTTTTGCATTAGAATGTTCTCATGAAGTTTACATCAACGCAGAGGCGTTGTACATTAGAATTTTTGTCATAAAGATATATATATATATATATATATATATATATATAGGAAATAGTTCGTTGCCGATACTAGTTAGGTCTAACTATTATTGTGGGGGATGCGGCAATGTGAATAAGTGAACTCTTTTTAGTTTGTTCTGAGCTTTCGGTAATTTATTATCACCATTATCAAAGAACTACAAAAGATACATTTATAGATATTTCAAACAGGTATAAATAAATTCAGTTTAAAAGTAAAACATTAATTACTTACAACTAAGCGAGGTTAATCACAATATCTATATATAATATGTATAATATGGAGAAAAAACATGGTATAAGATATAATTTTCTTTTTCAAGAAATTAAATTAAAAATAAAACTATCAAAATTGACATTACGACATCGATGTTAATTTTTAGTAGTCATAGAAATGTCTTTAAATATGTTTAGTATATTAGCAAGTGAAATAATAGTTGGTAAGTTAATATAAAGGAACAGAATTCTCATCTTCAATATTTGAATTTTTTGTTTTTTTGTCAAAAGATAATAAATAGCTATAAATTGTACTAAGTTTTTGAATATCAGTTCTTTTATTTAAGCAATTATCTTCTTGAGATATGAATGCCATTTCCAGGAAAATCCTTTTAGAGTAGTTGTTTTCTTTATGTAAAATTTCAAAGTTTTTATAATCTATTATATGATTTGTAGAAAAAACATGTTCAGCTAATGCTGATCTTTCTGGATATAATCTTGCATCGCTCTTATGTAGAGCTATACGTTTAGTTATTTTTTGTGATGTTTCACCTACATATGCAGATTTACATGTAGAGCAAGTCAATTTATATATTACATTAGAAAGATCAGTAAGAGGATCAATTTCTTTCAACTTACTATAAACACAATTAAGTGAGAGAACATTTTTATTTGCAAGTTTTATATTAGTTACTTCTTTTAATATTTTGGAAATTCTAGGTGTAAGCTCTCTAAAGTAAGGTAAAGATGCAAAAAATATGTTAGTTGTAGTTGTATTCGTTACATTTTCTGAGTTCGTAATAACTAAATTTGGTTCAATTGCAGTATGTATGGGATGAGGGGTGTTAAACAGAATTTTTCTTACTAATGTTTTAGGATAACCATTATTAATAAATAGGTTAGATAATATATGTAAGTTTTTATCATGCATCGTACTATCTGAGATAATAAGTACCCTATTTTTCATTTGTTTTATCAAATTTATTTTTGTTGAAAATTTATGGTATGAAAAATAGTTGATATATATATATATATATATATATATATATATATATATATTACGAACTCAGAAAATGTAACGAATACAACTAACATATTTTTTGCATCTTTACCTTACTTTAGAGAGCTTACACCTAGAATTTCCAAAATATTAAAAGAAGTAACTAATATAAAACTTGCAAATAAAAATGTTCTCTCACTTAATTGTGTTTATAGTAAGTTGAAAGAAATTGATCCTCTTACTGTTCTTTCTAATGTAATATATAGATTGACTTGCTCTACATGTAAATCTGCATATGTAGGTGAAACATCACAAAAAATAACTAAACGTATAGCTCTACATAAGAGCGATGCAAGATTATATCCAGAAAGATCAGCATTAGCTGAACATGTTTTTTCTACAAATCATATAATAGATTATAAAAACTTTGAAATTTTACATAAAGAAAACAACTACTCTAAAAGGATTTTCCTGGAAATGGCATTCATATCTCAAGAAGATAATTGCTTAAATAAAAGAACTGATATTCAAAAACTTAGTACAATTTATAGCTATTTATTATCTTTTGACAAAAAAACAAAAAATTCAAATATTGAAGATGAGAATTCTGTTCCTTTATATTAACTTACCAACTATTATTTCACTTGCTAATATACTAAACATATTTAAAGACATTTCTATGACTACTAAAAATTAACATCGATGTCGTAATGTCAATTTTGATAGTTTTATTTTTAATTTAATTTCTTGAAAAAGAAAATTATATCTTATACCATGTTTTTTCTCCATATTATACATATTATATATAGATATTGTGATTAACCTCGCTTAGTTGTAAGTAATTAATGTTTTACTTTTAAACTGAATTTATTTATACCTGTTTGAAATATCTATAAATGTATCTTTTGTAGTTCTTTGATAATGATGATAATAAATATATAAATATATATATATATATATATATATATATATATATATATATATATATATATATATATATATATATATATATATATATATATATATATATATATATATATATATATATATATATATATATATATATATATATATATATATATATATATATATATATATATATATATATATATATATATATATATATATATATATATATATATGTGGGAAAGAATAAGCCCGTTACAATATACCACTTAAGCACGTCACTATGGACACCATTGATGTAAAATCCGGTTGAAATCTCGGACAGCAGATTTTCAACGTGGCCTGATTCACGGCCCCTTGACTCTTGATACCCCTAATATGGATACTCTAGTTAATATGTTAGGGGATTTTTTAACTCAACTTTGGCACAGGTAACATCGTTCAAACAAACCTCAAAATTACGGTCTTAGTGGTGGAAGGTGATGTACACGCAAAATCAAATCACTTACCCAAATTGATATGTGACATAATATATACTAGACGGATTACGGTCTCAATTAAAATAGGATATATACCGAATTTCCTTTCAAATGTTGAATTGAAACATCGGAAACATATATTATGATATATGGTGAAATCCAATTTGTGTACCTCGGACTAATAATAAAATGAATCATAACGGTAATAATTACAGGAAAAATCAACGCGGTAGCAGAAAGGAAGTCGAAAAGGAAGAAAGGAATGAATAAAACTGATAAATAATAGGAAAAATCAACGGAGAAAATAAAATGAAGTTAAAAAGGTGCAAATCAACATAAATCGTTACACACCTCTTTTACTTCGGTAAAAAAATTAATGAATGAAACCGCAACTTTCGTTCCAGAACATCATCTAATCATTCACCCAAAAAACCTAGGATCTAGTTTCTAGCGGTCTTACAACCCAAAAAGTCGGATGCCAGTTGAGCGGTTCAGAATCTGAGGTCCTCTTCCACGAGACCACTGTCGGCGATAGGACCTGAAGCAACGTCCAGGTACCCCCAGGGCAGGTCGGGATTGGGGTTGTTCGGTGCCGATATTGCACCGGAGGGGCTGATGATAACCGGCTGCCAGGAGGATCTTTACTGCCATATGGACATTCACGAGACATCCTGCCAACTTCTCCACAACAGAAAAAAAATGGTGGGCCAGCGACAACTCTCTCGGCGGTGACCTGAGGTGCCACACCTCTAATAGAGATCATCTGTCATGGTGATTGACGTTCTGAATTCCATCCTCTTATGCGGCATATCGATCCCTGGCCGGGGATAGGATGGTGTAGACGTCCACTGTCCACTGAGTGGGTTACCTCTCGCTGAGTATTTTACATATACACGATTACACCGTTTTCCTCTTTCGTCTCGTAGAAATGACGAATTCGACTTTATACGGACCGTAATATTTTGGTCGCGGTGATGTGATCAACAGAGGATAGCGTATGCTTCTTCTCCACAACTTTATCTCCTATAGTACATTTCCAGTCTCGGGGAAGGGGATTATAACTTTGGACTTTGACTGGTACGACTAAATGCTCTAGACAGGTTCAGACGGACTAAATCGAAGCACTCTCGCAGTTTCTGCATTCACAAAATATGCGGCATTGAATCTTCTGCTGCGGGGAGTTTGTTTGGACGCATCTTCAGCTTCTTTTAGGAAGGATTTTGTTATTTCGTGATCTCTTCCAAAATTCAGGAAAGAGGTGAGAATGCAGTGGAATCGTGTTTTGAATTCATCGCAAATTCAACCTTATATCCCAGTCTCGATGATTTTGTTCGCAGTATAGTCAAATCATTGTTTTCAGGGTTCGATTTGCTCGTTCTACGTAGTTGGCTTGCGGTGTATACGGCTGCATGGAACGGTGTCGGATTCCTGATTCTTTTAACCTTACTTACTTACTTAACTCCTTAAGCAGTCTGCTATCCTACTGCGTACTATTATCAGTCAGTAAGGTACGGGGACATCCAAATATTATCAAAATGTTATCGTGGAAAACAGTACTGCAGCAACTGGCCAGCAGTTCTTAACGGTTTGCATTGGACCCACTTGCTAAATCTATTTTGATACATTATAATGTAACAATCATGTTTTTTGCGGAAATCGAGTTTTGTCGGGCTTCGCTAAGCACAGTTTTCAGGGATCGGACATTTTTGGCTCTCTGAATTCATTGATATCCCAGAAATGAAGGTACAGACGGCCTTATTTAATGCAGTAGTCCGAAAAATCTCTGGGTCCTTCAGGAAGAGGTCACAGCAGGATCTTCTTGGCTTCCAAAGGATACCTGGTCTAATGAATTTTACACGAACGCAGTGGCTTTGTACGGAAGATGATATTTTTTTTCATAAATTTTTATCATAAAGAGATTTATATATATCTATATATTGTAACGCGCTCCTACTACGCGGGCACGTCACTATGGACACCCTTGATGCCAATCTGGTTCAAATCTCAGGCAGCAGATTGATAATGCGGTCTGCTCCATGGTCTCTTAACCGTTAGCGCTAAGAGTTCAGATGAAGGTTACAGAAAATTTCAGGGGTCTTGATAAATTTACTTCGACAATCATAAATCATCTTTACAATGAATATCTTACATATATATAATGCAGTTTCTAGAAAGTAGATCGGAAATTAAGTAAAAAGTTATGTAAAAGTAATTAAAAAATATTGAAACTTACCTGTAAGTGAGATTATACACTGAAACCAAAGTGATGCAATCAAACACATCATTTTTCAAATAATTCTTCTAAATTGTACATATATTTTAATTTCATAGTGTTTTTAATTCCAATCAATAATTTAAAAACTGACTTTACCATCTTGTGGTATTTCAACTGAAGATCTTGAAAAATAATTTGTTTACCAAAGGTGTTGAAAAATTAATATGAATGTCTATCGTATGTGAAATTAGTTTTATGGTGCCCATCCAAAATATATGTGAAAAATGTCCATCCATCAATAACAAAAAGATTGTGAATATTAATGGTGATATTGTTGACAGCCGCCACCTGTCATTTGTGTACTATTTATGGGAAATATGTCAATAGTCATGGAACCAAAACATCTCATGTGAGGTACCTATTCCCACACTAACAAACTATTTCAGCATTTTATTATTGTGAGGATAACAAGATAATCCCCGTAGTGATTCGAATGCTTTCCACTCATGTATTAGACATGATTGTAATTTAAAAAAAAAAAAGTATATTAGTCGATAAAAGAGTACCATCGATTGTACTGGACTTCAACCTCCCACATTGAGGCCCGACTGGAAATCATTTGCATCCACACCAAGCTGTTCTTATTTATTTGTAAAGTTTTTTTCCAAAAATAATGTTTGCCTTATTCGGGAAACAACAAATCTCTCAGATAATGAGTTATTACAAAAACTACCAGATAATATATACAGATGCTTACAAAACATTAACAGGCGTAGGAGCAGCAGTTGTCTACAACAATGTAAAGCACGGACTCCGTCTACCAGCAATCTGCAGTTCTTTCACAAGAGAAGATATATCAAGTCCTTCTCTACCCCTAATCATACTCTCCACTACGCCACTTACCTCCATCCATTCCTCCTCCCTCTTCTACATTATCTCCACCATGTTCTCCCAATACACCGCCTCCCCTAGTCTCCTCTTCAACTTCTCCAGTACTTTCTCGTTCTTCCAGCATCTAAACACATGCCCCACATCATCCTCCACTTCACACCTCTCACATACTCGTCTCTCTTTTCCCAATCTTGTGGAGAGAAAGTATAGTTGTTTTCTACTCACAAGAGATATCGCTGACCATAGATAAGAATACATTGATAATCACCGACTCACTCAGTGTTATAGAAAACCTCCAAGTCATTTATAGAAAAAACAAAATGGTGCAAGGCAAAACCACAGAATTTCTCTGTATGATATCTTACACATGTATTAAAGGAAAAGAGGATGCTGACGAAACGGCCAATAACTTTTCCACCAATTCACTCGGTACTATTGATAAATATAGTCCCGAGACAAGACCATAAACATTTGATAAAAAAATACATAACCAACGAATGGTAACTAAGATGAAATTTGAACCCCCCTAATAAACTCCGCCAAATAATACCTGATGAATCTAGGATTCCTTCCTTACCTCACAATAGATCCGATCAAGTGAAGACAATTAGGCTTAGAATTGGACAAACCATCATTACCCACTAATACCTGATGTCTAAAAAAGCCTTTCCTCTGTGTTGTCAGTGCCAGTGTGTTGAATCTGTGCAGCATATTATTACAGACTGTCCTAATCTTAAAAATCTGCTTAGTTAGTGTAGTGTTCCCAACAATATAAAGACAAATTAGATAAAACCCTACAATTTCTGAAATTAATCAATATTTATAAGCAGCTTATAGTGTGGTGTGTGGTATATGAAAATTTTAGAAAACTAGTAGGTAATTTATAGTTCGATTATAGAAGTTATGAGTAATGAAAGTTTTAGAATACAGAAAGTTGTGCATATTTTTAATTTGAATGTGATAAAATATAGCTTCTACATGTGCTGATTTCTAAGTTGAGTACTGTCCATAAATGTTTACCAGTTTGAATGGTCTGAGTGTAGATTGTGTTTTTCACAATTAAGTTTTCTAATTTTAATTTTTTTATGTCACATACGGGGTTGTTCTATACATTATTTGGTACAAATAATAAAAAAATCTGAATATCCAAAATTTGTGTTCAACTTTAGTATGAAGTAAATATAAAAAAAATCTTTTTTTTGTTTGAGATAATGATAATTTCAATTTTTTTATTTTTTTAGGGAAACATGTTACTGTTAAAACCATAAATAATGAACTAAAAAATAAGGAAATTCTTTCTGTTGGAAATACCTCTCTATTGGTATTATTGAAACATTCGGGATTTAAATATAAAAAGGAAGACATCAGAAGAGCATTATTAAAACGAACAAATATTGCTAGCCAAAGAGCATGCTTCCTTCGAAAATATAGAGAAAATAGTGATAGTGTTTTTTCAAGGCAAATTATATTTTTAGATGAAACATGGATATATGCAAAAGGAACTAAATTAAGTTTTTGGCAGGACAGTAATGTTCATCCAAAGGATTTGTGGAAGATGCCAGCTTAGTGTTTTCCTCTTAATCATCGTCGTCAGATTACCACGGTGAAATATTTACAAAGTGGGTTACGACACAGTTAACTCCGAATTTAGAAGAACCGTCGTTAGTGGTAATGGACAATGCGCCTTATCATAGTATACTAGCAGAAAAACAACCTTCCACTTCGTCAAAAAAAGATGAAATTATCCTTGGTTAAAAGCCAACAATGTTGACTTTAATGAAAACCTCTCAAGACCTGAACTATTACAAATTGCTAAAATGAACCGGAAAAAAATGTATATGTTGTTGATGAATTGTTCCGAAAACATGGTCATGAAGTCTTAAGGCATTGCGAATTTAATGCCATTGAGCTTATTTGGGCCCACTGCAAAACATATTATAATAAGTATATTGGCAGAGGCGGATACGGCGATGAAAGGATCTTGAGTATGTGGAAATAAGCATTGGAAAATTGTAGTGCAAATGTTTGGGATAATTGTGTTAGGCATACCGAAAAAATAATCGAAGACTGGTTTACTCGAGAACGAAATTTGGTGAACATACATATTGAACCAGTGATAATAAATACTGGTGAAGACAGCTCAGATTCCGAAATGGATGAACTATAAAGCAAGATTTGTCATATATGATAAGTTTTTTCGTTTCTAGTACCTATATGTGTTTACATTTTATTTTTGATGTCTTTTGCGGATATTTCTGTTTTTTACTTTTAATATGACAGGGATTCCATTTGATGTGTTGCCCTGATGATGGTAATATATTTATCGAAACGTCCACCTTCAAACTGTGTGGGAATCTTCTATTTACAATCTATAGCCCATCTAAAAAAAATTGTTCTAATATAATCAGTTTAGAAAGTGTAATTTTAAAAGTTTTAGAGGACACCCTGTCAGTAGACTAAACATTACGTCAGTTTCATGAACTTCATAAATTGTATATACTTATATAAAATACAAGACATCCTACAAAAAATCAGCTCTCCACTAATAAGCCAGCATGGTTAATATTGATTTTGGATTTTGTAACTTATTCACCTAGTATATCGATAGTTCTAATAAATATGTCAATGTTAACCATATAAATAAAATAAATACTTACAATTAAAAAAGTTAAATTTCTTGTTTAATTACCAATTCGTAAAAGGCCGACCTTTGGAATATTAGTCATAACGATTATTCCTATTGAGTTGACAGAAGTTTTGATTTAATTCATATGAACAATATTGCTGACGTAACAGACACGTGATGGAAAAGCTTCACCGTTTCTACTGTAAGTGGTTATATGGGCACACAAAAGTACGTACCAAAGATGTACGATTTAAGTCATCTGATAACCAAAATAAGACATAATTATACACGTCTTAAGTATGTATTTACGACAAACATTTGAATGTGAAATGTACGTCTTTAGTACGTACTTTTGTGTACCCTTATGAGCACCTACGTACGTAATCGTACGTCTTAAAAACGTCTCAAAAAACAATTTGAAGCTATTTTAGGTTGTCTTATTTAGCAGTTTGATCAATTTTGGCAGATAATACACTCTACCCAAAAACAAATATTTCCAAATTCCATCAATTGCTTAACATCAGAATATGCATTTAGTAACATTCTGATATTCAACAATTTGATGAATTCCGAAAATATTTGTTTTTGGGTAGAGTAGCCAAAATTTGCCGAAGTACAAAATTAAACCTAAATAGTTGAACATTATTTTTTAAAGAATATCATAATAAAAAGGTTCACTTGTAATTAGAAGGAGTAAAAATTGCTGATTATAAAAACATCTAAATTTATTTTCTTAAAAAATATATATTAAAGAAAACAGAAGAAAAACACTTACATATGAAAATTTAAAATAGATATAAAAAAAGAACACTTACGTATGAAAAATGCTAACTCTGTACTCCTGTCTGGCCAGATTTTCAAAATTTGATAATTTTTTTGTAAATTTTATAAAATAACAACAAACTTTTTCATTTCTTTGTACTTTTCAGGTGAATAGTCAAATTTGGAAAAATAGAAATAAGAGTTATAGGCATAACTCCTATTTCTATAGGTACCTTTTCACTACATAAGCATTTTTCTTTCCATAAACAAACAAAACAAAATAATTCTAGAAAGTTAAGTAAAGTCTTTCTGTGAACAAATATAAATATTAATTTTCATCACAGCATTTCTTTTTTGGAGACTTTAGTCGTTCATCAGACCTTAACCACGCTGATATGTGTGACGTGTGACTCGATATTTCTTTGATTTCACTTTTCGAGGCTTAATGCTCCATCTAAAATTTATTAAATAGTAATTAGTAAAACACCTTAAGTAAGACAAGAAAATTCGTGAGCAAAATACAAGCATATAATATAGGATTAAATATGAAAAATGATCTAAAAAATACTACTAAAAGGCTCAAATAATGTGACAAAAAACAGCTTCACTCTTTTATTCCCTTAAGCACTGCTTAAATATTTTTTTCTACATAAACTGCAAACTTATATACTGTCACATAAAGTCAAATATTTCAAATAAGCTGAAACAAACTCGCCAATTACAAGTTTGGCCACTCTCAAGCTAAAAGCTAGATTTTTCCCTTCTTCCTAACCAACTATATTTTGCAGCTAGACCATTAGCAACTAGTCTACTCATTACACTTCTGACGAAATCATAACCATATTTTCCTCCTATTTGGGAAATTTCAGTGATCTACAAATATGATATATAATAAAATCATTATATTTTTCTCCTGTGTTGATAAAAAATCGAATTTAACTATAAAAATATTACAATAAAACATTATCATGTCAGCACCAAGAACACTAATCAGAGATTAAACACTCAATCAATAGCAAGAAATGCCAATAAAATAATTTGGTTACTTATCCCTATTTCAATATAAGCGTAAAAATTAATGATTTACTAATGGGGGCTCTGCGCCATCTACTAAAATTGTAATATGAAGGTTAACAATAATCAGTGATATATCGAGATTTAACAAGCAGTTTTCACATTGACAATAAACTAAACGTACGTAAAAAAATTGAATGGCTATACTACTTATGGAAACACTTACAGCATTTTTAAAGTTTTCAGCATCTTGCAAATATTCATTTAACTGAGTTAACTCTGTAAGAATTTTGCAAGGTAGGGACAGTTTCTTAAAAAAGCTATCTTCTGGACTAGTAAATTCCTGTACAGATTTTTTTTCAAGCCTCCAATTTCTAACAACAAGTCACTTCTCATATTTTCAATTAAATGTTGCTGCCTCAGTACTCCTTTTATATAGTCATCTAAAAACAATTTAAATATAGTTTATCAGCAAATTATGATTTAATTTAAAAAATAGGAAGTAAAAATATATCATTTTGTTAAAAAACATGTGATACTGAACAGACCATTACACATATTTTACACTATTTAGGTGCACTTACTATTTTTTGTACTCTGGTTGCAAGTATTTTTTTCCGATGTAGCAGTAGGTACAGGTGTGACATACAGAGTATTTGAAGTTCTTACTTTTTGACTGGAAGTCATTGAGGATGTGTGAAGTTGGTCCGAAGGAGGTCGTTCATCTAAAATAAATTACAAACATTGATAAGAACATGTTAGCATATTTTGGCTTCTCGTAGCCATGATAGAGTCCAACTAGTTGAACACTAGATTTTTTGTTGAATAGACTGCACAATATGGGATAAAATTGACTACCTGAACTCTTGGTGATAGGTAAACCATCAAACATTTACCAGAATTTCAGTATTCTCACAAACCAATTTAGATTGAGAATTAATAATGAGTTCTTTAATGCAATTTTCAAGACCAAAATGATGATAATGTCCTGAAACAATTGCTTGAACTTCTGTCTGCTGTTACGGTCATTTCGTGTCCGTAACGACGTTTAAATATAAAAAGGCATTTTTCTGATTTTTTGTATAGGAATAAAGTTATTTACGTTATTTCAAGTTATTATTTTTAAATTTAGTTCCCACCTCTAGCTTAATTTGCAATACAATCGACAGGTATGTTTAAATATTGATTTTATTAGAAGTGAGAAAGCTTTATCATAACATAGTAATAAGAAAAAGACAGGTATGTAAGTTCTGGTGAAAGAATTCCAAGCGTTGGTTTTTTGAAAATAAAATTGATTTTTGGCTCTCTCTCGAACTTCCAACTTTGAACGAGAAGCATGTGTCAAAAGAAAATGGAAATTATTACCTAGAGAAGTAAAACTGTTTAAGTATCAAGGTATGCAAATTTCTAATTCATGATATTACGATTATATTGGGTTTGTTTTGTTGGAATCAAATGATATAGTTTTTATAAACAGACGTTTTTTTTTGGTACAAAGAAAACATAGTTTTTATGGGACGCATACTTTTCGGCCAAATGTATGGAAGTTGGTGAGCCTTATTTTTGCCTTTAAAAAGAAAGAAAGGTAATAATTATCGTGTGAGATATTCAGTCTCACAACAGTATTTTATTTAAAAATAAAAGTTTTGTTATATTTTAAGTAGAGATGAGGTATTTTTCCCTGATTTAAAATTTTTTGGTATTTATACGAGAAATAAATCTGTAAGCTCAGATGTACTTTCAGTTGCCTGAAGGCACTAGTACTTTTATATCCTTAACATATGAAAGTTATCTATTAAGTTAGTAAAATTTAAAGGGGTAACAAATACTTTCTATTTTTTTTTCTAACGATGTATTGAAAGAATAATAAAACATATTTTTGTTTCTTTGGTGCTTGACCTTTGTAAATGAAGAAAGTGCATATTTTATAGAAGCTTGGTTCTGGTAATGAAAGTTAAACTAAA